>OZ035873.1:9313024-11713024 GCA_964034865.1 Eristalis intricaria
TGATCAATCTGGTTCTCGGTTGATTGATCAGGGGACTGCCAGGTCCCTTTAGTGATGATGAGTTGTGGGAAACGCGTACTAACTTGGGCACAATGGACCCAACATAATGATAATGATTCGAATATCACTTTGCGAGAAGAGCATGAGGGAAAGATGACATAACCCCGAACTCTACGAGCAAAGATGAGAAACTAGAAAACCCAAGAAATGCAAACGAAACCTTATATTCCAGACATTCATACATAACGCGTTCTACTCGTCATTTACATAAATTTCCTTCTTCTCCTGGAGGGCTGTGTACAGCTGCGGGTATTCCTTCAGATCTGACTCATTCAGATTCCTCTTCCTGTAGAACAACTGAAAAATCTGCAAGAAATGTAAAACATAAGAGTGGGTGATGATGCTGATCTTGAGAACTCGACAACCATTTCGAAGACCTTCAATTCGGTGATCAGTTTGGCACGGTCGTCCATTCCGATGGAGCGCACTCGTTCTTCGGTTTCCGAAATGAAAGACGGGCCCCAAATTGCATGGCGCCTCATTCTGCTGCGACGCAGTTTCTCAAATGCAGCTTTGGTTAATTTTTTGACCGGCGACTTTTTTGGCGTCGCTGAGATGAGATTTTCGTGTTTTTGTTTTATTTCCAAGCGAAATTTCTTCGCCACCTCCTCACGGCGCTTGCTGGCTGCAGTTTCCGAGTACACCGACGCCTGGTTTTGCAAATCGAAAAACCGACAGTATCTGTTCACGTCTCCGCTGCTTGGTGGTGGCATTATTCGTCGGAAGTCCCCAAGATGACTTTCCTCCCAAGCTATCTGCTGCGTCAAGGGACTAAGCTTCACCTTGCCAGGAGTCGTTCTTTCTGATCTGTCACTGGGGGGCAATATGTAAGAGGAGTTGGTTAGAGGAAATGGAGGAATTCTCAACTCACGTCTGGTCGGCAGAAGTCGGCTTCAGGTCCGGGATACTAAGAAGTCGTCTTCTGACTCGTTTGCGGTCTTCTCGCATGATCTGTCGCTTGTCTGCCAGCATTGTGCCGACCAACGTCAGGGTGTCCCTTATCAGGGCTTGCTTGACTTGATGATCCACCGACTGGTGGGTGTGGAAGCTGGGCGAGTGGTTCACCTCAAGGATGTAGGGTTTAAGGTTCGAATCGATTAGAATGTCAAAGCCCAAAATCTCAAAGCAAGCCTGTATTTTGTCGTGCGTGGGGAAGCAGGCGTGATAGTTGTGCCTCAACATCGGCCATGCGCTCAGAATCGTCTTGACTATGATGTCGTCGATGTTTCGCCACAGTTGATTGACATCGTAGCCCTTGTTGGCCAGTAGTCGATTTATAGTTCTGAACTTCCTCTTGCTGCCCATTTCTTCGCATTTGGAGAACTCTGTGCTGCGTTTGTTGACGGCGTAGTTTGTCAGGTGCATGAACAGATCGGTGGCGTTTCCGGCACTGGGCTCTTGATACCTGGTGGTTGCAAATCGCGCCAGGCCTTCGTTGTAAACAAACACTCTGAGGGGATCGACACATGTGATGAGGGTGTAAACGCGCAGATCAAACTTAAAACCGTCAATGAGGAGCGGCTGAAAGGAGAGGATATGTGCGCGATGGAGTAGGATTTGCTGAGCATGTGTACCTTGCTTATGTACAATTGACATATCATCCTTTCATTCGGGTTGACTGTGGTTAGGTCATTAGTCAGCGATATTCCACGACCCTGTGCACAGTGGTCGGGCTTCAGGATAAACATTTTGTGCTTGCGTTTTCTGCTATACGATATGGCCGCCCCTAAGCTGTAAAATAAGAAAAGACATAACAACTTTTGGAAAGGTTTCGAAGTTCTTGAACTTATTTTGTAAATTTTAATGTAAACACACGATTTCCACAAGGGAATATGGCAGTATCCAGATCAATGCATTATGAGCATGCACCTAATTGACCATATTGCGATTAACGTGAGACATTCCAGCAGCATTTCGGCGTCCGGTCTTCATTCCGGATCATTATGTACATAAATGAGTACATGTTTGTGTTAATCCCGCATGAGAAAAAAAATATTAAAGCGGTTGAAAATCAGCTTGAAACACTTGCTCATGTCAACCATAGACGTCAGACAAATCGATTGTGGATTTTGTGACCCAGTTAAGTTAATAGTAATAAAGTTAAGGCTCATAAGTCCTTAAAATGTCCGGCCATAATTCCATAACATTTAGCCATGGGTGGGTCATTAGTCCACAATTGTGAAATAATATGAAAAGAAGTAGACCGATACACGTTATAAACGGGTACCACGTATCCACCTATTGGAACTCACGCCTCTAAAAAGGATTAAAACTCACCGGGTTGTGAAGGTTAGCGAGAGAGAATTCTCTTTGCTCCAGCAAGGAAGGAAGCGAACTCAACGATACATGCCAAAAGATTTTAGACAAGCCGGCGCTCTCAACCCTATTTGCGAGTGTCAAATATCAATCGATTGACGATTAATAAATTTGTCAATCAAAAAAATGTTCAGTATTGTGTAACCCGGTTAATAAAATAGTTGACTATTGAGAATAAATTGACTGGTGTGACTGAGACATTCTGTTTACAGTTAAAAACAGCAGAAAATTTCATTTGTTTTTCAAAATTTATGATGATGGTTGATAGATTATGATGAAGATTTTGATGGATGAGATTTTAAGGAGATAAAGGCAGTTAATGCTTCTCGTCCTCTAGAACTAGAGGAAAGAGTGTAGGTATGTACATACATAGCAGCGTAATCAAAATTCATTCTTATGGGTAAGACTTTGTATGAAAAGATGAAGGAAGCGTGGGATGCCATTCCAGTGGAGAGATGCCGAGGCCTAATCAGGTCAAAGCAGAATCGTTGCGCAGCTGTGTTGTAGCAAAGTGGATTTCCAACTAAGTACAAAAGTTATTATAATACAATATGGTAAGTTTCGACATCATTTGTAAACGTTACATTTTTGTTATTGTTTCATTATTTCCAGCGTTTCTAATTACTTGTGATAGCTCAATATTCAGTCTTAGAGCACAAACATCTCTAAGAACACATTTTCAAAAAAGGAAATGTTTGAATTATGTTTTTTTATATTTCTGAGCAATTGATATAAAAAAATAATGAAATACGTGAGAAAACACTGGTATCTTTAGTTTAATATATCGTTTCTAATTAGTTGCCAACGCCTGCATGTGCGTATTGTAATGATGGAAGCCGAAATCTGATCACTTTGGCTGTATTCAAAATGGAAAAATTGAAAACTATCAATCGTTCATTGATAATTGACAATCGCAAATTTTTTGATAAGCATCGCTTATCGTTTATTTTTTGAAACTCGCAATAGGGATCTCACGAGACTCATGATCTTCCAGAAGTCCCTGCAACTAGAAGATCGGATGACACTGACATAATTGGCAGAGTACAGCGAACCGTCAATTAAGCATTTGCTGGGATTGAAACGGAAGCGGCCATAATGGGTTTAGCTGTGAACGAGGGCAAAACGAAGTATATGCGGTCTTCAAGGTTGATCACAGGAGGACCAAGGTAGACACCTTGGCTCCCAAGTATACAAAACGAATACTATTAATACCGAGATTAAACGCAGCGGCATTGGCGATCCTTGCCAATTTACCAGTAGAGTCCTCGATCGAAGGACCTAACATTATATAACACTTTGACCATCCCGGCCCTTCTCTATAGCGGAAAGCCTGGACAATCCCAAGAGCAGATGAAGAAGCTATTGGTATTTTCGAGACAAAAAATGTGCGTTCAATCTTTGGTCCTGTTCCCGTTGATGGTTTTTGAAGAAGAAGATTGAACCATGAACTGGGAGGACCTGTACACCCACCCCGGACTGTAACGTCAGTAGAAGAAGAAGACAAATTGCAGAGCCCTCTCTTCCCGAAGATGAAATCTCCTAGAAGCTAATATTTTAACAACCTGGCTGAACTAAGTAGTAGTCAATCATCTCCAACTCTGTATCAAAACCACTAATTGGTTTGCGGAATATGAATAAACAGATTGGAGGGGCGCCTAAGTATGACCCAGCAGTCAGCGACTACAACCGAACCTAACCTACCATTGAACTCGGCAAAGTCGTTGTTGCCCAGGGCGTTACAGCCCAAGGTGAACCTGGCTTGGTATCTGTAGCAATCCTTCAGTACAGATTGGTATATGTAGCAAAACAGTAACCATATTTCTAGGGGGTGTACTCTGTGAACATTGTAGTAGCCATGAATTATGAAACCTGTTTCTATCAGAAATTGAGCGTAGGAGTCGACGCGTATACCCGCTACACAGCACCGCCCAACAACGCTGCATTGTTATATCATATCGAAAATGATAACGCTCACTGTCGCACCTATTCGCCCCTAATGCCTCCACTTTGTCCTTCCGTTTTTCGATCACGAAACAGTTGCAAAGGATTCCGTTCCTGAGGTCCGGAGCAAACTGTCTTCGACTCGGAACCTGTGGTTTCTAGACAGTAATACACATTAAGCATTGGCAGAGATTCAAGAGTTGTGAAACGGAAATAAGAAAAGTTAACTTAACCATTAACTTACTCTGCAGGAAAAACCCAGGTCTTTGGAAAGATGTCATACTCCCCAGGATAAAGTTTGAGCATCCTGTTCAAGTTTCTCGACAACAAATCCTTTCTACAGATCTCGATCATTCCGGGAAAATGATTAATTTGCTGAAAACGTTTCATGTTCTTGTACACATCGACTCCTGGCATTGAATCCGTCCATAGAATATTCCAGAGTTTCATCTCTTTAACCAACTTAAAGCCAAGTGATTTGGAAACATGCGGAATCACGGAGTATCTTGTATTCGTGACACAAATACTCTCCTTAGTCCTGCAATGGACCTATTTCATTTCAAATCAAAGGAATGATTTAAGTGTACTTACCGCTTGGCATGCTCTTTCATCTCAAATCTCGACACCTGCTCAACATTTGGCAAACCATCAGGACACTTGAAGTGCAAGCAACAATCATTTAGGGTTATAATACCATCGCCATAGCCGAGTGGTTGGTTGGCTGGTACAATGGACAGCTCTGCTCTTTGCTCTTGGACGTTCTTCAATTCGGAATCATCATCTTCGATATAATCGTCCTCAAACTGTTCTTCACCAGATGACAACGTGGCTTGGGATTGTTTCGTTTGTTCGACATGCTCGCTTTTGTAATCGTCTCCGTCGACCTTCATGTTCCTTAATGTGGGCTGTTCGTTTCGGCAGTTCTGCCTCAAGGATTGGATTCGTTTGAAAATACCGTTGCCCTTTAGATTCATGGTACGAAACCAAAAGTAATTCAAATTTTGCGAACCGTTTGATAATTTTCAAAACAGAATATTATTTTTGATTTACATCTATTTTTTATTGGTTTCATTGGAAAGGGAGATTGAATTTCGATTAAATTGTACAGTGTTCATATTTAGCTTGAGATATTTTAGAGGCGTATTGGAACACATGAGGCATCACTAGATTACCTGTATATCTTAAGAAGACCAAAGCATGATCAACGAGATGTGTCAAGACATCCGACATTTTCAATTAGCAATACGGCCTGGGCGTCATGTCTGTTGTCAGGTCCAAGCTACGATATGGTGTCGCGATTTGGTGGAACGCGCTGGAAATAGACACCAATTACAGTTGCTACGAATGGTGTGTATTGGCAAAGCAGCAAGAACAAGCCCCTCTCCAACCATACCCATTAATGTGTTGCCAATAAACAAATTCGGAAAAATCGCTTATTATGTGGAACTGCATCGGACTTGAACTCATAGAACACAACTTATTTACTTACATCCTTATCAAGCCAACTAACCTTGGAGGGTCTGAACCTATGCAATAGATGCCCTTGGCATGCTGCTTCCAGTCATCAAGATCATGTTGCAACTCGTCCGCTATAATTTGGTCTTTGTACCGGAGGTTTGAACTTCCTTCCATTCCTTCTCGAACTATAATTTTTGCCTTCCAGACCACATCCACATCTTCGCTCCTAGAGTTCGTGGTTACATATTTTCCTAAATTCACCCTCCTTGCAAACAAGACCATATATCCGACGCAGTATTTTTCTTACAGAGGTTTGGTGAATCAGCTCCCCCCTTTTGCTTGTCTTAAAGCTTTCAGCTCCTTATAGGAGCACTGGCAGAATAAGCATTTTATAGAGCATGGTCTTTGTCATTGTTTTTTTTTTCTTCGCAGACCAAGATCGCTGTTTAAGAGAAAGCGTATTTTCTTTGTTAAGCTCTCAATGTCATGCCAACAGTTGACAGTTGCAGCCCTTCGAATAGTTCCTTGCGATGAGGTGGTCTGTATCGATTCGAAACTCGCTAGTCTTCTCCAGAATTGTCCATAATCGAATTGACGAGCGGTGCGGTGCGGTACAAAATGGCATTAGACGATCACACATTAAGCTGGGCAGGATCTTGTAGGCGACATTGAGTAGGAATATACCTCTATAGTTGTTGCATGAGGAATGGTAGCTTTTTTGGGGAAGGGGAATTTGGATATTCCAGTCTTCGGGCACACTTACGTCTCGCCAAATTCCTACCAGAGCATCGGCACCGACCTTGAAGAGCTATGATGTAGCCTAACTTAGTTTTTACTACCTCTTGATGGCCAAACGGCAATGCACCCACATCCGACAGAATCCCTCACGGCTTCTCCTCTCCCTTCTTTGGCTCTGAATCATGTGACAATGCAACTACCAAATGGTGGAAGTCGACGTTGCCACGCTAAATGTGCGCATATCAACGAAATTTGACGCATACGTACGATTACTTCCGATAAATGACGGCATTTGATGCGGCCTTAGTGAAGTCCAATTGATGCAGGTGGAAAAGTACAAGTATTTCGGGATATTTTTCAAGAGCGATGGGAGGGGTAATTTTGGGAGGAAGGTGAGGGTTAGATTAGGAGACCATTATGATTCCCTTCATTTGTGGAGTACATATTCCAATTAAACCCATCCTGTGACGTGTTGGCTTAAACCATCCCAGTGCTCTGAAAATCTTAGAAGATCCAATATATCCGCATTTGCTGGGTCCGCAGTCTCTGTGAAAAATCTTTGGCTCAGCGAAGCAAGGCACCGATTCTCGAAAGCTGGGCAGTGCAAAGTAGATGTCGAATCGTTTCGACCTCTTCCTCGTCACCGCAACTCCAGCAGAGACCGCTGGATTCTGCATTCCATTTCCAGAGCATTGCTCCAATGGGGCAGTGTCCTGTGATCACACGGATCGAGTCGCGGTCCAAGGGCGGAAGCTTCTTTACTATGCCGTTGTTAAACTCTGGCCACGTTAATCTTATCGTGCGACAGTCATCTCTTGTGAGCCAAAATTAATTGCCTTCTTTAAGTATGGTGTCACTTATAGTTCGGTGTAATGCACTGATTTGTGGCTGCAGTGATGTGTCCGCTTCGCTGATGTCTATTTTAGACCCTTGTCTGGCCAATTCATCCGCTCTCTCGTTCCCTATTACTGAGCTGTGGCCCGGGACCCAGCAGTTTGACCTTATGGTAACTGATGGACTTTAGTGAGTCGCAGCAATTCATAACAACTCTTGATCTCGTCGTATAAGAGTGCATCCTGGCTGTCAACAAGGATTATGATATCTGATGGTGGAATACAAGTTTTTTGGTTGTGCATGACTGCTTTCTCTATTTCCAGAATCTCTGCTTATAAAAAACTGGACATATCAGGGAGTCTAAAATGTCCGATTTCGGTAAGTGTAGGATAGAACTTGAACTTCACTAAAGTATATTTCGTTCGAAGTCAGGCAATGATTCCTGTTTGTGCAAGGTGTCCGAAAAGAATCCGGCCCCAGTACGGTCCGTTCTTGATCCGTCGGTGAAAAGGGCAATCTCGTGGATAACGGCGATCAAAAGCCGTTGATAACGGCGTTCGAATGCCGTTGTCCCTATCAAGCTTTGTGTTAAAGCCAATGCATTGGTTTTTATTCAGCATTTCTGTCCACTCTTACTTACTTCTTTAGTAATGTAAGTAATGGGCGCAAGAAAACTGACAAGATGAGATTTCTCCGTACTGTTGTAGAAGCTACACACCATTGATATCTCACCCTATCACCACGCGTACTTCGAGGCATGCCTTGAATGCGATTCCATCAGGTAGGCGACCGCTTGGCAGACCTAGTTGGTTGCAACGCTAAGACATAACACCTAATTGGTCAATGTCAAGGGCGGATCTCTCATGCTTGCTTTGCCTCCGCGATGCCTTCAATGGAACTTTAATTGAGTCACTAAAGATGATTAAATTTAAATCTAAACATTAAGGCACTTTATTATCTTATCAATGAAAATATGTAATTTACAAAAAACCCGTCATTTCTCTTGAGTTTCTTCGAAGCCTCAAGTATGCAATTCACTGGCCTTCTAGAAGTCGTAGAACCAGTACCATCTCCGGTCTGTGATCGGGTTTCTCACCAATACACTTTCGCCCGAGATTGATGATGTTCTTGCACACTTCCTCCACATCAGGACTTCCACGTAGATCGCTGTCAATGAATTCTCCCACTCTATCGTTGTCTTGACAGACCGATTGTATGTACCTAGTCAACAATGGATGAGGACGAGATCTGTCATATGCACGCAGTCCTGTGAACATTTCCAGTAGAACAACACCAAAACTGAAGGTGTCCACTTTAGTGCTCAGCGACTTGTAGCCAAGAAACTCCAGTGGTAAATACGGTTTGGTACCATACACCCTTGACACCTCCATGGATGAATTCAATGCGTTCGGACCTTCACGCGCCAAACCAAAGTCCCCGATTTTCGGCTGATTACACGGGTCAAGGAGGATATTTGCGGGTTTGATGTCTCCATGGATGAGTGGTTTTTCACGGAATGTGTGCAGATACTGTAGGCCTCTATCGAAGTCGAAGAAATCATTATTTATCGATTTATAATTTGTGGAAAGATCGCGTGGCTTACCTCGCAGTTCCACAAGCAATGTTCAGTCGCTGTTTCCATGTCAGCGGCTCAAACTTCTTCGAATTCAACCGCTGCTCCAAAGATCCACCTGTCATCAGTTGGTAGACTAAACATGGCTCGGCTCCATTTATGCTGTAACCGTACAATGGGAGAATGTTGTCATGCCGACATGAGTTCAAGTGCTTCAACTCATTGAGGCTCTGCTGAATCTGTACTTTGTCACCACCACCCGGACCGTGGTATGTGATTCTCTTAATAGCAACCGCTGTGTGTTTCCAAAAGCCTTGGAAAACTGTTCCAAATCCGCCCTTTCCAAGAACATGCACTTCGCTCCAATTATGTGTCGCGTGCTCCAACTCTTTATAATCGATTTGTGGAATGGTACTAGCGTATTCATTCACATTGCGCAAGTTTAGGCCGTTAGAAACCTGATTACTCTCACTGGTGGATGTATAAGTCTCAGATGTTGTGCTTTCATTGTTTGAATTACTCACTCCCGACGGCAAGCTGCAGTTTAAAATCTTCTCTGACTTTGAATTCTTCGATTTGTGCATTAAGTTGCTGAGATCTGGTTGACCAACTGTAATGAGTTTATGATACTTGCGGTCAACGAACGATTTTATTACATCCAGGGCCGTATACTGCTGCATTCTGTGAACGAAAGGGAAGGTAGAGATGAAAGTGTAAACATTTGAGTTAAGGTTTTGCGGTTGGGTGAGTCATATTGATACAAAAATACTACTGTAAGGAACACATCACCAATTTGCGGATATGTACTTTTCTGGCGATGAGTCATGTGTGTCAAAGAGGACGTGGTTAAAAAAGCGGAAGACAAATCAGTTCTTGGTAATCAAACAGTTAAAAATACACACACAATGAAAATAAAATCCCTCGGTATGCGTCGATACTTGCTCACAATGAACAGGAATGCTATTGAAACGGTGTTAAAAATGATATCCAAAAGTGAGTCTTTTTAGAATTCTCTAGAGATTGGAATGTTTCAAATCATATCCAGTGCTTATATTTTACAACACGACTAGCTGGGAGTAAAAGAGGACTTTTTGGAATGTTTTCGACAATAATTATCACTATCTTGTGACCGGCTGATTCATGACAGAGATATCAGCAGCATGAACGCAATATAATAATATGGGTGGCACGACAGTCCGAGATGGACCTGGGCCTAGCTTCTCAACAACCACTTGTGTTGTGCGTGCTATTGTTCTCTCACGAGTGGAAGGGACCTACAGTTTAATGCCGACTCCGAACGGCCAAGTTTGAGAAGCTTTTTCTAGACAGGAAATATTCTTTGAGCATTGTCAGTGACTCGAAAGAGGTGGATCCGTGAATAATGATAGGCGGTAAAATTCGGGTATCGAACCTGGCACCCTCTGCGTAGGAGTCGACGCACTTACCCACTACGCTACGGCGACCCACGCAAGAAGCATGAACGCAAGGACGAGCATATTATTGAACATATTATGTAAAATGCATCAACGTTTGCAAGTTTGTCATATTAATCCTCAACGTCTTGTGAAGAAGTTTGATGAATTTTCATTAGTTTTTGATAGGAATTGAATTCTGAGCAGATCGCTTCCTTATGATTGGTGGCGGCGCTGCCTTTTATATATGTAACAACATAAACCAAAATACCCTTTGTTCTTCAATGATAATGATACGCATTCTAGTCAATTTTATGTTTACTATTTACTATGTAGCAACGGATGTTGCGCACAAGAATTATATTTATTTTTGGAAGATGAAGAAATCGACAATGTTGACCATCGACAAGAGCTTAGTGAAACATTATAGTCAACTTTCTGTTCTGTATTTTTGTACGACGATATTCTTTTTACTATATTTGTCATTCGATTGGAAAGAAGTTGTCTACAGTTTGTCCAATATCGTGACTTCCGTCTTAGTAGTGTTGAGAACCTGTTCTCGAATTGTTGTAATGTTTAATGATGCTGAATTTGTTGTCTGATGTTGATAGGCACATTTCAGTATTTAACTC
The DNA here is from genome assembly GCA_964034865.1 of Eristalis intricaria. Classification (NCBI taxonomy): domain Eukaryota; kingdom Metazoa; phylum Arthropoda; class Insecta; order Diptera; family Syrphidae; genus Eristalis; species Eristalis intricaria. Next base: position 9,323,989 of record OZ035873.1, read on the forward strand.
TAATATTAACTATCCATTGCAAAAAACATTGGAACCAAACATCTCCGAAACAACCGAAAGAATTCTTCTCGCGATCAGAAAAAGGAACATTCTTGTCGATTTCGTTGCCCAAAAATTCATAATGAATTTAGAGACTGTAGAAACGATGTGGCATTGTTGAAAAGATCGGCTCAAAGTTCTTTGGAAACTGGTTCTCTTGGACTGATCAAAGTTAAAAAAAGGCTAAACAGCCTAAATATGCGCTTGGCTTCCACTGACCCTACAGCCTTTGGAAGAATATCTTCAACACATTCAAACAACACTCAAGCAAATGCCTTTGAACTAGAAAGAGTTGTTTCCTGCGCACTCGTTGTGCGGTATTCGGCAACAAGTCAAAATACGTTGGTCTCGATGCTTCCAACAAGTTGTGTTTCTGAAGGTTCCATTCTCAGCCCGCTACGATTTTCAACGTTTATTAATGACGTTTGGAAATGCCATATCTATGCACACGGTGTCCAAGTCTACTCAAGTTTCCCTCTTGGTATGTTTGAAGACTCAGTATGCTAAAATAAACGAGGATTTGGACGCTATTCCCAATTGGGCTACACAAAATTGACTAATATGTAATAGTGGACTGACCACTAAGAGGCTAGTCAATCAGGAAATATGTTCTGCCTGTGAACGTAAAATTAAAACTAGACAGACAAGCTCAGCATTACTCCTCCCATCATTCGTGGAAAAGAGCTCGGAATATTCTAGCATACTGCATTGTCCAGCCATCCTACAAAATAGAGGTTGGTGGGATAATTCATGAAGATTCTGTAAGAAATTTTCTCTCAGTATTCAGTGTCTCAGTAGGCAGAGACTGGGGAAGTGCGAAAGATAGTGGGTTATATTCTCTATTTCCTCTTCGTCGCCACAGCCTATGCCAACCACCTTTCGTTTGTTAACTCTATGATTTGTTCATCCACATTTTTCTTCAGAGGTGGATTAATGCATAGGATTCCAATTCCCTGGCAAGTTCGTCTGCTGCCTCATTGCCGGCTATGTTTCTATGACCTGGGAGCAGCATATAGTAATCGAGTGCTGCGTACTAAGAACCTTAAGGTTTTCACGGCAGCATGCTACCATCTTGGACTTGATTTCTATTGCGTGTCTTGTCTGTCAATTAGAATGGTAATATCAGCTGGTGGTATTTCCAACAGTGATATCATTTTGACCGCTTCGTTTTGTTCACTGCCAGGACCTCCGCCTGAAAACACTGCCGTCATAAGGAACTCTGATACAGCTGTGAATGTTTTACAATTCAGAAAAAAGCCCACGTCTTTGCCTTCTTCCATCTTCGACCGATCCATAAAGACGTGGATGAAAGCCGAGTTGTTGATACAGCTACATTTGAGTTCCACTCCACCCTAGTTAAGAAATAACCAGAAAATCCATCACTATTAGACGACCGAATGATTTAATGACCAACGCACACAACCAAGGTAGGTGAGGTCTCCTTGTGGTCTAGATAACAAATGCAAAACAGAGGAGAATATTCTGTGGTGTTACTCTAATCTTTGCATAAATTGAAAACGAAGTATGAGCTCGTGTACGATTTTATCACTATTTCGCAATCAGCATTCATTTTTTTCTAACCGGCTTTTCGTCGGGCCAAAAAAAGATTAAAAAAAAAGCTTCGAAGGTTGTCATGATGGAGTCTAACATAATTAAGCCTACACGACCTACATGCAAACATGCTTAGCGAAGCGACACAAGCCTATGCAAGATGGTTGTTAGATAATTCACACTTAATAAATAATTCAAGCTTGTAACCGGCATTCAAACTCAAAAATGAAACCAACATTTATTGAGGCAACGTACGCTTTCTATGCCAATAGAAACCAGTTCCTCTGCAGTATGCGTTTAATACGGTTGCATACGCATAAATTCATGGGTTGATTCACACTTCTCACTCATATAGGTACACTGCTGCCGAACACACATTCTGCATAACTGCGCATTAAAACAAATCGACCCATCATACGCCTGACATCTGGATTGGCAAGTTAATAAAATCTCCCGGTGTAAGTTGGCTAATATGAAAAAGAGGGAGAAACGAAACAACTTGGTTGTGTGGGATTGCAATACCTGTACAAGAGAATGAATAGTTCAGTGACCGTATGATTCAAGTCCCCCCACATGTTGAGCAGCTTGTCCGTAGGCGAGCTTCCAGATGCTATAGCTCTTTTGATGTCCTAAAATGAAAAGTCGATCAGCAAATGATTCTTTTAATTTGCGTCCAAGCTCATCTCACCTGCAAGTCGGGTTGTGTGTAGCCCATATGATTAAGGGCCAAGTCTGACCATAAATCAAATTCATCCAGTATCATACATAATGCTCGCCTCTCCACTGTTGGCAGCTCGTAAATGTAAACCACACTATTGTTACTGCTTGGTGACAACATTACTTTCGTGGAAACGGATGAACTCATGACGTATTTGTATTTTCCAAGCAATTAATCCAAGTCTTCACCTTTCAATTGACTTTGGATTTTGCTAGACTTTTTTTTAAACAATCGTTGAACTACTATTGTTTGGCTTATTTTTTCTTTGTTGCTAAACACTGGGTGAACTCACCTTTGCCATGACAATTGCACAACTTACATAATTGAGAAAACAGAAATAAAAACAAACAAAACGGAACTAAACACACGTACTGGACAAGTTTTTGTTATTCAGAAATGAGATGCGCTGAAGGTGAAATCAGCACAAACACCAGTTGACACAGAAATCGATTCGAAGTATATTTACTAATTTCTGAGTTGAGTGTGGGACATTTTTGACATTTGTGGTTGACATATCAGGAACAGTTGTTTGTGTGAATGGGAGTAAGTGTTGCCGCAGTCAAGATGGATAAAAAACTGAATGAGTTTTGGGACACTGTGACATTTCAGAGCATTGCGGAGGAACTTGCAAAAAAAACTACCAGTTCGGTACTCTTTCCAGATTGTAATCCGCCGCCCATCTTCTCGAAACACTTGCTCAAGTAAATCGAATATGGTCAACTGGCACATAATTCCTTACTAGCGGCGTTCAGACACGACAACTTTTCGTGACAATTTGTTAAAGCTGAAAAGGAGCTGAAAAAAAAAATCTTTTGCCTACCGCAAGACAAGTCTGGCGTTTTGTTGTAACGAGCGTTCACAATGACGATTTGGCCCATCAACCAGGCGGCGCTATTACCTAAACCAAGCAACTCTGGCCTACGTAATGTAATGCCTTAGCCTGATCAAAATGGGGAGGTTGAATCTTAGAACTGTCTTAGGATTTATAACAGGGCATTGCGCCAGAGCGACTTACGCCTCTAGACTAGGCCTTCCTTACAACGACTTCTGAAAAAAATAATTATTTTACATTTGCTATCCAATATTGCAATGCTTCTACATTCCGTAGAAAAAGAAATCTGGAAGCAAACTACTTCAATAATTTTTCTGAACTAAGTAACATAAGAGTCAGTCATCTCCTTTGCTTTAATAAATGCACTTACCGCCTGATTCGCGGAATAAGCACTTAAAGAGCCGCGTGGTAACAAAATGGGCCTATGCTGGTCTAATTTTCACTGCTGTCTTTCCTTGCAGTAATCAGCCTTCAACCTGATTTAATGCCTGTAAAAGAATGGAAGGATCGCCGTAGTGTAGTGGGTTAGTGCGTCGACACATATGCAGAGGGTGCCAGGTTCGATATCCGAATTTACCACAATTTCATAATTCGCGGCACCACCTCTTTCGAGTCACGGACAGTGCTCAAAGAGTATTCCTGTCCAAACAAAGCTTCTCAACTTCGCCGTTCGGAGTCGGCATTAAGCTGTAAGTTGTCCCATCCACTAGTGAAAGAACAATTTGCAAATACAAAATTGCACGCGCAACACGTGTGGTTGCTGTAGAAGCTAGGCCTAGGTCTGTTTTGGACTGTTGCACCACCCATATTATTACAGTAAAGGACGGACATAAGAAAGTCTAAAATGCCAGAGATAAGCGTGTTTTCTTATATTTTCTTCGTATTCATCATTTTTGTCTTGCTCCTTGTTTTCGATTTCAATCATATTATTTAGTTCGTTAATTTTGTTGTATATATTCTGCTTAAATGTTTAGCTTACTGATAAATCTTTCTTCTTTTTCTTATAAGCGTGTTTCTTAAATGAAATAAATTTTACACGTAGTCTTATGGAAAAATGCTTCGTGCCATAAAATTTCATTCTTACAAGCGACTTTCTTATATCCGTCAATTACTGTATATTATAAAAAAGAATGGAATAAATAGGAAGTAGCTGTTTTTACCTGAATTGTTTGACCTAATTAGATTATATATTCGCTTGATGACACGTTTGTTGTTTGGATATCAAAAAGGAACATTTTATGGCTGCCAAATATGAACGCTTGAAACAACTTACGATAAGGTTATCTCAACATAAGTTTGATCTAATTTTATTCCGATAAGGTTTTATGCATGCTGAAAATTGGGCATACCTTGCCAAGGAAAGGTCTAGGTTATGTTAGATTAGACCAGCAAACGACAGTCAAACTTAGGCCAGTGTAGGCCCGTCGAGTTACCACGAGGACCTAGTCGATTATGTTCCGCAAAAAAATTGGGGCTTTGGATAAAACAATGAAGATGCTTACACTTATGTTGCTTAGTTCAACAAGGTTGAAGAAGTAAGGCCCTGAGTGACTTCGCCGCAATTACAGAGAAGGTGTACAATTTTCTTTCTCTTCCTCCTCCTCACCACTGTGAATTCTGTAGGAGTCGTTGTGAAGAAGACTCACTCTGTTCGATTTGACCATCCATCATTCCTGTGAACAATAGTTTGAAGACGCTTTCCAGTAGCGGTAGACATGGTTGGCAGTTACCCTGGAAAGTTATATCTGGAAAGATTACTGATCTAGTGACCTTTCTAGCGAGATTCAGGAATGTAACATCCCACATAAGTTGGGAACTAAAATACTCAGCCATCCTATTTAGAGACATGTGGCAGTTTAGGCAAGACGTTGAGTTAAATGTGACTACATCCAGATTTCCGATTCCAGCCTCAATCTGTCGAGGATAATCGAGTGTCAAGGACGGATTATTTCAATTTGGTCGGCAGATTATGTCTCGAAGCAAGAAACGAAGAAGCATGCCATCCACTGCACCCAAACTAGTGATTGTTGCCCTTATCAAACCAGGGTCATCATGTCGCAACTCCATAGAGTAGTGTGGGTGTACCTACTGTTACGAATTGCCAGTGAACCATTCGAGGCAGTAGTCCTCCATTTGAATTCTATCTTCTTACAGCATTATAAAGCCGTGGAATTTTTCCAGACACTCTTTTGGATGTTGGGTCTTGAGCTTAATTTATGTGGATGGCCCAGTTGGTTAAATGCCTGCCCTTGGTTTGTGGGCTCCCCGGTTCGAATACAAGTAGAAGCAAATGTAATACGCTTTTATCTGGTTTTCAAATCTGGTCCAGTCGCTATTTGTCGTCGATAAAATTAACGACATCACTGGAGTGGTCCGTCAGTGGTAGTAGGCTGAATGTGAGTACCACAGTAGCCCTCCTTACAAATCGAGGGAGGTCAAAGGCAGATCTTAGTTGGGAGTACAAGCTAATTTTTCAGCGAGTTAACACTGAGACCGTATTTTTTTTAGTTCAGACAGGGTTGAATAAATATTCCTGAATTCGTACGTATTTGATAGGCAATGACCTTGTCACCGGTCATTTCCCGGATCAACAGAAGTTCAGTCACTACATTTCTACCCTTGTCGTAGGCAATGAAGGGTCTATATTCGTAAACGACTGACTTTCATTACTCCCTTTTCTCGAAATGCCATCACGACATTAGCGGCATTCAGAAACAGCACTATGCTTGACAACTGTAATTAATTGGCCAAATCGTCAATGTGAACATTCGTGTTAGACTCGTTACACAGACTTGTTTTGCGGTAGACAAAATATTTTGATAGAAGCCAAGCAAATCTTCACGATGAATAGTTGTGTCTGAACACCACTATTTAGATATACAACGATCCTTGTGCCGTGAACCGCATCCAGGTTATGAGTCCTAAAAAACAGAATAAACATTTTAAAGTTTTATCTGACTACGATCACTCATTTTAATCATCGTACATGTTTTTAGTGGCATCCTTATCCTCAAATTCTATTTTTGAAGTAACGTTTCGATGTTGACTTTGTGGCTCAGCAACAACATTATTTTATAAGAGATAGGTCCAGTGTTTATATTTGATATACGCACAAATGATAGTTCGAAGAAAACACATGATAAGGCGCGTTGTTTTTCCGACAAGGTGCAATAGGGCATATTTTCGAATGTTACGCGCAACATCTTTACACCTAATTTTTAATTTCGTATCAGCTTTCCTCTGTAGGTATGGATTCATGTTCAATTTTCTTGTCCTGAATAGCAATGACTTCATACGAGGCAAAATCGCCTACCAAACTTTGTGGAAAGCAAGACATTGAATGTAGTAGTTATCTCTATGTCGGCAGCTTATCGCATAAACTATGCAAACTTCCCAAACCATGTACACTATGTAATCGCGTCGTCTCTGGCAAGTAGTCTTCTCCACTTGCTGAACACGACCGCATCGACTTTTCACCGTGATTCCGCCCGATATCATTGTGTTTTCAATTTGTCATCTATTGTGACCGCTTCAAGAAACACACACTGTAAACAAAAACATATGATTGAACAAAAAACGAACAAAAACAACTCCCAAGGCCAATCAAAACAACGAACAAACGCCACGGGCATGTGGCTCACATATCTTTCTCCCTTAATCCAAAAACTATCGTCTACCTAAACCTTATCATCACCATTCGAATACACATTAGACAAACATATCTAATCAAAATCTCTGGCGCATCACCTTATCTAATTGGGTCTTCCCGAGCAACAAGATCTCTTCTCGGTTCACTTCTCAAAATTTCTTCAAAATTGTAAGTACGCACCTCGTAAGCCTCTCTTGGATTTTTTGAAAAAAAAATTTAATTTTGAAACATGTTTTTTTTTTTTAAGATTATGAATTCCACCGAGCTAACAAATCCCGAGTTTGGTGATGGAACAAAAATACTCGCAATGGCTTGCCTGGGTCTGGGCAGTTTTCTATCAGGATTGCTTCCAGCTGCAATATCAAACAGAAATCTGCGCAGATTCCCTTTGACCACGTCGTTGATGTTGTGTTTTGGTGCTGGTGTTCTACTGGCCACAGCCATGGTTCATATGCTTCCTGATGTGAGATATAAGATTTGGTTTATCCAATGATTGGTTCATTTGCTATTTCTAATCAATTAGGTTCGAAAAATGATGCCAAACAACGCTGAAGTGTACTTCTGTGGTGGTTTTTTTATCGTGTATTTTATAGATGAATTCATTCATTACTTCTTTGGCGAAGCGATACAACACTCTCATGTACAAAGCGAGCCAACGCCCGCCCCAAACGGAAATCTCCACCAGCATAATCATCATAATCATCACAGTCATCAACCCCATTTGCATTATGGTTCTAATGGTGAATCAGAACCTTTAATCGTAGGAACAAAGTAAGTCGAGCCGATTATGTCCGATGCTTGTGAAACAAAACACCGTACAATCATAAAGTTTATTTTCAGTCATGTAAGTGAAGGTACAGAGAGTCAATGTGAGACGGCCGTTCGAGAAGCAAACGATCGTATTTGCCACACAAGTCACCAAGAACCATGCTCACAGAGTATGACCGGTACATTTGGCTTGTTTGTGGCCCTGTCTCTGCACTCTTTAATAGAAGGAATTGCAATCGGAGTGCAGAACTCTAGTGGAAAGGTAATGAGTTGTGGTTTCTTGACGTGTACTCTGACTTGAAAAACTTCTGTTACAGGTTCTTGTCCTTCTGGGTGCAGTTGCTTGTCACAAGTATGTGATGGGTTTTTGTTTAGGCTTGGAATTCCGCTCGAATCCAGGCTCAAAATTCAAAACTCATTTCCTTGGTATTCTCACTTTCTCTCTGGGATCGGTAGTTGGAATTGGCGTGGGAATGGCCATTATTAATGTTCCGACAAGTTTGTCGACCTCTATGCTGCCAATTATTCAAGCTTTAGCTGGTGGTACTCTGTTCTATGTGACTGTGTGTGAAGTAATGCCACGAGAGAAGGCGCGGTGGCATCAGAATCGAGCAAGGCGAGCTGCTGGATTGGCTCAGTTTCTGGCCGTGGGTGTCGGCTTTGCCGTTATGACAATAATAAATATCTTTATTGGTAAATGGAAAATACCTTTAGTTTTACAGTGGAACTCAATTTTTTTTGTGTGTTTTCAGGTGATGATGATTAAGCGGGCCAAACCAAAGATGTTTTTCCAAAGCAGAGGTTTCAATACAAAGACGATCAAAGTGATAGCAACAAGTTAAAGGTGTATTTTTTATGTATAAATGTTTATCGTATATGTTAAGACCTCAATAAAGTGATTATTAATGCCTTAAGATCTGTACAGTGTTGGCATTGCTCTAAGTACGAATTCCGACACGACTAAACAACAACAGCCGAACGTGTTTTATTTCTACGTTTTCATATATCATGATTATATACAAACAAACGCACGGGTGTCACGATTATTTTAAGAATTTGCTATTCTAAGCCGAAATCGACGTTATGGTTTCTGAACGAGTAACCAAAACACAAAAGACATTTACATTTAGAATTAGCTGGTTGGAATTAACGTACACAAAATCTTAAGCAAATTGCACTTAATGGTGTACTAGGGGTAAATGGTTTCCGCTTTCCAGACCACATCCTTGTACCAATCGGGGAGTTCGAGGTTTGGTTTCTCCTCAATTTTCATCCCCTTCCGCGGCTCTCGAAGGAACTAGACATAAACATAAAGCTTTTTCTTGCTTTTTATATTTTTCCTTGATTACAGAGCTTTCATCAGCGAACTACCAGTTGTTGCCATGTCATGTTATTGTCAACGATATCTCTAGGGGTGTCGTTTGGGGAATTGATGTTTACTCCACCAAAGCCGATGAAAGCCGTAACCACAAACAATAACAACCATCCCACTTTGAGTATTTTGTTTAACCCATCTCTTCCACCGCCGTAAAAGCTTCCTTAACAACTTGTTATGATGTGATGATGTTATCAGAGTAGCACCACTCACTAATTTGTGGATAATTCATCCCCGTAGAATGTTTTCTATAAATTAAATATTGCGAATCATAATCAAACTTTGATACAATTTTTTGAATCTTATTGCAGGCAGTACAGTGTTGTGAACAAAGTACATACAGGGTGGACAACTAAATTACACACTTGCCCTTTTTTCAATAAGACGTTCCACAATTCAGCTCTATTGCCTGCTTCTACAGTCTCGATATTATATTCTACATATTGTATGGTCTGCGCCTCAGCAATAGCTGCCTTTCATTGTTGACGGCCCTGGTCACGGTACTTCCAGTCATCGAGACAAAGCTGTCTTGCATCCGCGATGACTTGACCCTTATACCAGAACTTTTTTGGCAATGGAGCATTGATATCCATGCGCTGAGTGCATTCGCCGGATTTGTTCCTTCCGGACTACATCCAATGCCCATCTTGATACAATTCGTAGAACTCGCTGTTTTGTTTTCTCCTCCATTTACCTTACTCACGGACAGGGCCATGTATCCGTTTATCCGTTTATGTATACAGGCCCTGTCCACCGGGGTACATTACTCCACAGCACGTACAAAACATTCAAATCGAATTATATGTAACTATTTATTATAATTCATTGCGGGTCCATGGCAAGAGAGGTTTCCCTTATTGAGTGGTGTCCGTAAAGAGTTGTTTCACTGTACACACATTACTCACATAGTCGCCTTCGAAATGTTCTTTCATCTCATAACGCTTGAAAGGGGATTTGGCGACAATTTGGAAGATGGCTAGGTGGATCATATAAACAGATTCTTGATTATCATGGTCAGGTCCTTCTGTGACGCTATCGTTGCTCTCCTCCAATGCACTCTCTTCAGACAACTCGACAGAAGGTTAATCGAAACTGTCCCTCATGCACTGTATAGAGCGAACTTATTTAAATCCCGTTCTATTACAGGCAACTGCAGGGATAATAATTCAAGTAGGCAACATATCCTGATTTTGCTCCTCACTTATCCCAATGTCCCCTGAATCACAGTGTCTGCCATTAGAATGCCCGAACTGCAAGCCTAGACACATTTCCAGTGAAAAAGCTCTCCCTCCTGTCTTTTCAGTCTTCAGCCAATGTATATAAAAGCTTCAAATAGATGACACACATTCATTCCAGTCCTAGTCCTAGACTATGAATGACCTCGATAAGCGATATGTCCAAATAAAACACAGCGATGCATAATTTTGTTGTATTTTTTTTAATTTCTTGATTATTTCTAAACAATGAAGTAAAACTTATATCTGACGTACATACATACATAGACATCGCACAAGCATGTGCAGTGCATAAAATAATTAAGATTAGTGGTATATGCATGATGGGCGATCATGTACGCATAAAAGAAACTTATCTTTACAATTTGATTTCGGGGGGGTGTCTATGAAGTTGCTTCATATCGCCGCTGTTACAACTTACGCGCTAAATATACTTTTGCTTATATTCCTTTAGAGGTCTAACATTTAGATTTTCAACAGTTATACGCAGAAGAGAGAGAGAGTATGACAACGTAAAAAGGGTTGCTACATGTTTCGTATATTCTGATATAGTTAACCATAACTAAGGGCAATCAATTTTATATGTCATCCTCGTCATCGACCCATTCGCTGATCAGACTCCTAACACTTTCCTTCGTCTTGAGGTTTTCCTCGCTTGTGGATTTTGGTGGTTCGGTTTTGTCTTCTGGTTCTGTTTTCACATCGGGTGATTCTTTGCATTCATCTGACGTGAGTACGGCTAGTGGATCTTCCGCGATCTTCTTGGGTGATGTTACCTTCACATTGAGCGGTTCCTCTCCCATAAATGCGTTTGAACTCTTTTCCTCTTGCTCTTCGGTGCGTTCAACTTCGTCTCTGGAAGATGTTCGTTTTACTTCTCTTTCAATATCTTCAATGGTTTCTGCTGTGGAATCTTCTGATTTGAGAACAATTTCATCTTGACTTATCGAGGTGACTGGGGATTCCGATGTTAACACCTTTTCAAGATGGTTTTCCAAATCCGACGGTTGCACTGCTTCCTCTTCTGTTTCGGCAGCTTCAGCAGCAGGAGTAGTTTCTGTGTGTTCTTTTTCTGCTGTGTCGGCGGTCGTCTCTTGATCCTCTTTTTCTGTCTCCTCGATGGTTGTGGAGCTGTCAGCTTTGTCAGCGCTTTGTTCTTCGACACTTTCTTTCGCCGGTTTTGCGATACTTTCTTCTTCCTCTTCTTCATCTGTCCAGTCGCCGGTTAGCATTTTCAACTTCAAGCTTATGTCGTCCTCCTTGTGATCCGCCTTGTCATTCTTTGCACTTTCTTTGGATGCGACCTAATAAAAAATAAAAAATATTAAAAAAAAATGTTTACGGATAAGGCAAATCGACTTACTTCCACTTTCTTTTCTTTCTTGGCAGAATCCTCAAACACCTCCTTTTTGTCGGCCTCCTCTGTTTCTTCGTCCTCGTCCTCGGGAACATCCTCTTCGTCGGCGTCGTGCGCAGAGATTACATTCTCAGCCCATTCCATGTCCATTCTCTCATCATGCTCGGATTCATGATTCTCATGTTCAGGTGCTTCTTCCTCCTCCTCTTTGCACTCCTCCAATGCAGTCTCTTCAGCCTCATTTTCCTGTGGAAACTCTGAGTACACTTGGCTATCTTGGGTTTCATCCGCATTTTCACTAGTTTCTAGCTTCTCCTGCACGACTGGTACTGCCTCAGCAGCAGGAAAACCTGTATCGTTCAAAACCATGACCACACCACCGCCATGATCTTGCTCCAATTGCGACATTATCTCATCTCTCTGCTCGGCTGTGAGGACCATTTCGTTGCCGTCGGCATTCACGAACTTGGGTTCACTGTCGTTCGCATAGTCATCATCTTGTGTGGTCGAGACATCCTCGAGTTTCAGCAGTGTGCTCGGCAAGCTTATGTCCGAAATGATTTTGATCTTTTTGTTGGAAGCTGTGTCATTTTCGGGCAGCAGATCCTTAATTTCTTCATCGAATTCGGTCATCTCTTCGTCCGAAAAATCAATGACTCCGTCCTCGCGGGCGCGTTTCTTATGGACGGTCTTCATGTGGTTGTAGAGCGTCATCTCCTTGGAGAAGACCTTATTGCAGTAAATGCATTGTTGCTTGTGTGCACTGGGGTGTTCCTGACTGATGTGTCTGTTCAATTCGTTGGGATCCATGAAGACCTTGGCGCATTGCTCACAACTTGGGAACACATAGAGCGACGTCGGAATCTTGTGCTCTACTAGCATGTGGTAACTGAGATTGCGACTGCTAGTCGACCGCCAACCGCAGTGTTCACAAAGAGCCGAGTCGATTATTTCCTTGTGCGTGTTGATCAGATGTCGACGGAATCCACGATAAGAAGGAATACTGATTGGGCGGCCGTTCACGCCACAACGCAGACAAAGCCATGGACCTGAAGTGATAAGAAATTGATGAGAATTCATTTGGGAGTCGGACAAAGCTGTACTGTACCTGTGGTGTTTTCGGCTCCCAACGCGATGAGTGCGTGCATCGTCTTGCTGTCTATGCGGCGTTTTTGTGGAGTGGCAGCAGGCTGCGCTGGTGTTGTTGGTGCTGCAGTTGGAGCTGTGGTCTCAGCTTCGACTTTAACAGCTGCCGGCTTAATTCCTAGAGCTTGACGTTTTTTACTTTGATTAATCTGGGAGAGCTGTAAAAGCTGCTGACGCGCTTGGTCTTGCGCCGTCGTGTTTGTTTTCCCTTTCTCCGTGTCGCTGCTATCAGACGCTTCCTTTTTCATGACAATTTTCTGTGTTGAGTTGCCGACATTCGGCATTATTTTTAGTTTGATGTTCTTATTGCTCTTCACCAAGTGTGGGTACTGACGCAGCACTTCACTAATGATCTTGGCGTGGTCCATTTTCGTGTTAGACGTGTCCTTGACTACAATTGTGGGCTTTTCATTTGGATTCTGTTTAATGATTATGGATGCTTGTGGCTGTTGGTTTGACTGCTGTTGATGCTTTGAAGCCGAAATAGATGCTCCTCCTGCCGAGGGTTCGTCGTCGTCATCATCATTGTGGAATTCATCATCCAGAATGCCATCATATTCACCATCGTCTCCGTACTCAGCAGCGATTTGTTTCCTCATTCGCTGCTGCTCCGAGAATTCCTTTACATCCTCTATGTTCGGTTTTTTCGCTGGCGGCGAGGTAAATGTTGACACTGCCGGCCGCTTATTGTTATTATAACCCTTGCGCAGTTGTTCGAAAGGCGATGAGCCACTCCTTGTCGGTGCAGAAGCCAGCTCGTCATAATCCTCGGGTTCGTCTTTGAGCGGTTTACTCTCGTAAGATATGGCATCGAACGACGACTCAAATGTGTCTCCGTGAATGTTCTGGTCTGAAGCTTCGAATCGTGTTGGACCTCTTTGCATTTTTGGTGAAGCTTTGAACGTACTAGACTGTTTCGAGTTTGTGCCTTGAAATGGCTTGCTTTGCACAATCCGACGAGTTGGAGCCGAGCCTGTCGAGGCTGACGTGACGCGACGCCCAATTTGCAGACTTGAACTTACACCTGTGGGCGATGTAGGCAACTTTGTAAGCGAAGGCGAATTCATTGTTCCACGTTTGCCTTTAAGTTTCGGACTACCGGGCTAAAACAAAAAAAAAAAACACTCGATTGAGGTTATGTTCACTGATACGAATGAAAACAACTTACCCGTATGGAAGTCTGTTTACTTCCGTCCATCGTGCGCTTGTGTGCTTCTAATAATTTGAGTAGAACCGTCATGTTCATTTCCTTCGCGGTCTTCAGAAGCTTCCCATACATTTTCAATTCAAACTCAAGTGTCCCCGTGTACATAAAGTTCACAATGGGCACCACGACATCTGCTTGCAGTTCCATTGGCATTACCAACGCATCGTCTATCAGTTCGCAAGTTTGCTCGAGAACATTAAAGAAATCCGTGCATGCACTTAGCACTAAACGATGGACTTTCAGCTGAGAGTTGTCCCGAAACTGCAGTGTCAGATCACAGTAGTCCGTTTTGTTAAAGAAATTCTGTAATTTCTGGAGGAAGAACACTCCCCAGTTGTCCACTTTCACCGATTTTATTTCACCCATAATATAGGATTCAACGCCAAGTTCTTCACTAATAGAGGGAACACCCTGAAATCACGAAATTATTTTTTTTAGATTACGATGTGTGCTGTACGTATACGCGGAGCAAAACAGACGCGGCAGCTGGATGTAGCTTTAAATGTGTCAAACATAGATCCAACTAACTTCCAAAAGCCTCAAGAAAGTGTGTGCTCCTTTTCCAGAACGTACCTTGCAGTGTTACACTATTCCTGCCGCAATTTAAAACCGAATCAAAGAAAAACTAAAAGAAAATAAAGCGAAAAACGAACGAAGCACTACTATTCTCGAAATGCACTCTATGCACAGGAACGAAAAATGCCACCAACTTCTGGTTAAATAAATATTTTACAATTAAAAATTTGTGTTGTGTTATTTATTTTTCGCTTAACGCTATTGACGTTTACTTTATCTGAAACAGACGGTCTTTTACGCGGACAAAAAAAATCGTTTTCTCCTTTCAGACAGCTTTGATTGTAAAATGATTTTTTTTGTATTTTTGATCGAAAACACAGGAGTCGCTTCTATTTTCCAATTACTTCAACCCAAAATGGCGACTTAACGAATGTCAGCATTGGCGACGATGGAAAGAATTGAACGAGGAGAAATGCCACCAGCAGCCGTTTGGTGTGGTGGTTGGATTGAATTCGTGTACACGCAGAGGTTGCGATGTATTTTTAGTTCGGCTTCTTCGGATGGCAGTGCTGGCATCGTTGTGGCCGTTGTGGAATGGTGTGGTGGGAATTGGTTGGGTTAGAAGCTTTTTAATGAAATTTATAAAATGGACGCTGTGCATCGGAATGAAGAGCTTTTCGGCAAACTGGAATGCATCTGCGCGTTTCTACTCGAAATTGAGACTTTTTGAGAATGTAATATGCATTGTGAAAGCCGTAAGATAGAGTGGGAAATAGCAGGTGTAGGTAATGCAGTTCATAGGGACTTGGAAAGATTGAGTACCAGGCTGTTTGATGAATAGGATATATACTTGGATGCTACTAATTAACTTCGATAAAAAAATGCTAGCTTGCTTTTTTGACAAAAACCTTCCTTCTGTGATTCGATAGAGTTCGATATAATCAAAGCGAGGACAGAAGCTAGAGAGCAATGGCGTTGAAGCCTTTAAAAAAAATCACCCAATACCTTGGGCATGTTGCCGTCAATAATACCAAATACATCGGAGCACGTGATATGATCAATGTCTTTCGAAACTAGAGCTTACCGAGACTATTGCATGCAGGAAATTAATTCAAGATTTTTAAAAATATTTCGAGGAATCGATCGAGAGTTTCCCTTTTCTTTAAACGCACTCAGCGGTAGGCAATCAATTCGGCACGTTATTTAAGTCAAGATTCAAACCAAACAATCATTTAAATGGTCATAGCTGGTGAAATGAGTACCCGATCCTCTAGTTTACCAAAGTGAACGGAACTAATCAAAATTTACCGGATTGACAATTGACGGTACAGTTTTTTTTGCCAGTCACAGTAAACCATCTTGAGGACATGAACCATCAAAAAGGTTTGTCGTTTATATGTTCGTCGTTTATATGTTTCAAGGAATTCTCGTGTAGTCTTCGATTTTGAAAAAAAAGGAAATAAGGTAAATGTGAGAAAATGGTAAAATAGGTTTGCAACATGAATGGAAGCTCAAATTTTGCTGCGAATCTTATGAAGGCCTTACTAGTCTCCTCTTGTAAACTTAAATTTATACTTTTTTATTGGATGTTGAGGGTAGTTAACCAACATATTACTGAACTTTATAGCTGCTCCTCATAAGAAGAATTTTTTTGCAACATTATTCCTTCTCCTCACTTTGGATGTTGTATGAAAGCCGATTCAATGTTCTAAGTAAGTCATAGGCGATGATTTTGTAAGTCGGATTCGTATTTACCCCGCTGTGAAAGCAAATAAAGAACAGCTAGACGGAATGGAGTAGGCCTGTTTAAAGACGACTGTTATTAATTATTAACAAAACTTAAAACCACTCATCACTCTGAAGGTTCAACAAGGAATGCCATCTGCTCTCCTCTATCTGCAACAATTTTTGAAGCTCTTCTTCGTGCTGCCAAGTCTCGCCTGATGTAAGCATTACTCTTGTACACTGCTGTCAGTTTAGTTCAAATTAGTTTATTGAACTAAAGTGGACTCTCCATTAGTCGAACTCTCCTTAAGTCGAACCCTTCTTAAGTCGAAACTCTCTCTAAGTCGAAATTCTCTCTAAGTCGAAATTCTCTCTAACTCGAACTTTTTCGCCATATTTTTTATACAGTTCCCTCAATTTTCCACACAAGCACCTCTCTCTTATTCAAACTCACTCTAACTCGAACAAATTGTGGTATCCCGTGACAATTTGACTTAGGGGGAGTCAACTGTAGTTCATTTTTCTACTTCAGTTCATCCCTATATTTTCAACTGATTTTGTAAATGTAAACTAAATGAACTAAAATAAAATGATGTGAACTTATAAGAGCTAATTTTTGAACTAGTTCATTCGTGAACTACCCAAGTATGGAGTCTATTTAAAAGACGAAAGGCCCCCACAAATTCACGAGCTCACGCAACTTTCTGCGACCAGAGAAAATATCAGAGTTTGCGAAGTTCGTAATTCGGAGGTCACAAGTGGCATCTGATGTGCACTTCAGTGTTTCTCAAATAGGCTCAAATAGATTCCTCCATTGTTGACATTCCTGGGCATACTTCTTCTTATCATCAAGACCAAGCTGTTTTGCGTCCGCGATTACTTGGGACTTTGGTACCAAAGGGTCGGATTGGAAGACCCTCTTACCTTCAGCATTTATTTCCATGCGCTCGATGAAGTTAAGCCAGTGCAGTCGACGGATTCATTCCTTCCGGACTACATCCACATCCACATCCGAATGCTTCATTAGAATCCCAAAATATTTGAAGTAACTCACTGCAGTTCACATCAATGAGACTGGTTTCTTTATTTGTACTCCTAAACTGCAAAGCATTTTATATTGGTTATAATCTCAACGCAATATTCCGCATCCAATTACTTTACAGATAATAATTTCACGGCAACTCTTATCACACACACAACCAGAGTTTTGTTTACTTCTTTCACTAATACCTCTTTGTACTACTATTCTGTGCACTAATACAATAACAGCATGTATGGATAGTTTTTGACAGCTGATGAAAAACAAAAAAAACACGAATCTTTGTCCCCTCTCTTTCCAACCAACACTGCATAAAAACAACAATTAGCATTAGATTTCTATTTATTGGCCGTTACGTCGGTGTCCAGCACTTTGTACCATTGATTTCGATATGTAATCAAAGAAAATCATTATCACCACTTGATGGGACAAGTGTGCACACGGAAGATTCTCACGTCAATAGAATTCTTCATCTGCACACAACTATCGCTGCTCAGTGCGACACCATCGGTTAGTTGTAGAATAGTACACCGTGGTCTTCACTCCAGAAGGTGAGTTCAAGTAAAAGTTCAAACAGTGGCTTTTTATCGGGTGACACCTGCTATATCTTAAACGGTTCCAAATTGATTAAACCGTTTCACGCAGGCTGCCATTGGCGAATTCAAAGTTGTGTGCGAATGAGGTAAATTTAACCCTCGGTTGGGTTTATGATGCCGTCTAATCAGTGCAGTGAAAATGTCAAACTCCGCCATCGGAACCCGGTGACAGCTACAACCACTGTTGACCTGCCAGTGGGGGATAAACTAGCGTCCAACAATAATTCGACTCTCTCCAAGGAAAACCCTAGTCAAGTAAGTAAACCAATAATTACCTAACACAAAAAAAAGTGGAAAACATTAGTGGACAATCCAAATTATTCCAAATGTAATGGATTTCCCTCGGAAAATTATAGCCTTGTCATTGTGTTTACATGTTCATCGAGTTCAATTCACATTTTATCATTAATAAAACCTTATCTTTTCTTTCTACTCCCTATATATACAATATCAGCAAAAGCACTGTGAGAGCTGTTTTAGTAAGCATTTCGGTTTCTTTAGTGAATTGTCTGCAAAGAAGTGCGAACGCTACATGACACATCACAGTCAAACCTTAAGTGAAAGTTCGGATGTTAGTCAAATAAACGAGGTGGAAACGTTTGATGATTGTTGTGAAAATTTAAAGCAAACATTACGTACATCCTCTGCCACGATGAGAGCAGGCGATTTCCAACGACAACCGTCGATAACACAAATAAAGAGTTCAACCCTACCGAAACCAAGGTGCAATGGTTCACGGGCCTTTAGCCTGTTTGTTGAGAGCGCGATTCGTCTCGTTCTACTGGCCAGTTTTGTGTGAGTAATGTTTATTTATTTATTTTTTTTTAATTACCATAAGCGCGTGTAGTTTTATGCATGTTTTTGGCATTTATGATAAATTGTTTGTGACACTATTAAGGTGTATGTTGAGTGTATATTACGATTAAATAATTGAAATTCCACGAGAATTAAACATTTTTAAGCGTAATACTCGTGTATGCGTAATTATTTGCTTTGGCGCATCTTATCTGAATCACGACGCTGCAAGAGATATCCGTCAATCTGTTTAGAGAGATAATTGAATCCCTGAACTGCAACTAGTTAGATAAATATATGTACGTGGCACTCTGGGCTACCGGGGGATTTACGCGGTTCTGCGCTGTCATTCACAATATACAATCACAGGACTGATATGGGAAACAACATAAACGAAGTATTATTTTTAGATTTTAGAGAGATTTAGATTACGATTATAGAGGTTTACAACCGCTGAGTCATAGCTTTTAATTAGTGATCTTATGTGGCAACCATTCTGTCAGCATTGACATATCTGATTGGATTGGTAGTCCTTGCTGCTGTCGACACCAAAGGATTCAGAAATTATGTCTCAGCTAAGTATCTGAAAAGAGAGAAATTGAGAAGAGGTAATATGATCATACATGACATATATATGTAGTTGTCTTTAAGATGGGCGACGAGTTTGGCTCTAGTATCTTATCTTCTCTAAAAAGCTACGAAAGTTGAAACTCGAACTCTTTTATTGTATCGGTAATGATTTCAAGGTGGCCGTGGCGTTCTGGGTTGGTGTGGCGACCCCTATGCACTAGGTTCGATCCCCGATACGAGGTAAATAATCAAGTCGATTCAGACAATGCTCAAAGGGTATAACTGTCTAGAAGAACCTTCTCAACTTATGGCATAAAACTGTAGGTTCATTCTACTCCTGTAATGAAAATAGCATACAACACGTGTGGTTGCTGATAAGCTATGCCCTGGGCCTCTGTAGCTGTAGCGCCATCAATATTATTAACGATTTCAAGGCTTGTATATGTCTGGGATCTGGAAAGCCGATAGCTACACATGCAAACAAGTATAATTTCTCAAATGCAAAGCGACAATCGAAGTTATCAATTTAAGACAATGCAAATTACAGTCGCCTCCCTCTAAGACGAACTTCCTTCTAACTCAATTTGGCCATATTTTGCCATTCCCATCAATTTTCCATACAAAATACCACCCTCTTAGCCGAACTCATTTTGATATCCAGTGGAAATTCGACTAAGATGGAGGCTACTGTATGTAGCTTTGGTACAATGTTGCCCCCTGTGCCACGTCCCCCGACACTGTATGAATGAGCCGATAACCTGGCTAAGGGAGGACCAGCATTGAGCAACTCGATGTCATCGAATTGCACTTAAAATACAAACAACCGCTCTTATTTACCAGAACATTTGTTGGTATCTCCTGAAAATGGTTTTGGTATGCAAAGTCCACTGAGCCATCAAATATTTTTATTAACAGCCGGCAAACATTTTTGACAGACTACTGTTTTTATTTTGTTATGTACTTCCCCCTTTCCGGTGCTCATTCGTTTTTATTATCCGATCGATACGATATGATATCGTACCGTCGTATCCGTCGTCTTGAATACTAAATAAATCTGGAGGCATGTACAAGTGTTTATTTGTGGTATATTCAACCTGCCGTCAACGAAAATCCATTCACACAAATCTCTCCTCTAACCTACATCCATATGCATGTATGTACGTTTAGACTATTCGCCGCAGACATGTGTGTTCTTATTTCATGAATTCCAATCTATTTCTCATACAATTGTTAACTACGCTTTATTTGAGTGTTCGTACTCGCTAATAAAGTCGACGACTGTTCTTTGGGTCATCTAGTAAATGGGGAAGATTGTTTATATGTGCTATCGCCTTTTTATCATTTCACGCTCATAACTCTCTGAAAGAATCACAACGAAACTCTCGCAGTGGAATATTTGTTGCTAATTGATGGCGAAAAGGCCAAAGATTTAATTCATTTTAGTAAGCTGCTCTACGCTGCGTTTGAGAAAGCAACACAAAATGACAAGTGCCAAAAGGGGGCGAGCGAGTTATTTACGATAATTAACATTCGCTGTGTGCTCATGGAGGCGGTGAGTGTGATATGTAATAGCAACTAACATTGTCACGAAGAATGTAAACAAGTTAGCTTCGAATAAGTTTAAATGTAACCGAGAGCATTCCCCCTGGCTGTGAACAATAAGAACGAACTCGTCTCAAATCAATGTAATTCAGTCAGTCGAACATATTAAGTCACAATATTATTCATATCTATTATGAAAGATCACGTGTTGTTTTAATTGATGTGGGCTCAATTAGTCGAACGGAGCATCAAATGAATGCTAATGAGTCATGCCCTAAGGTTAGTCAATTATTTATTTTATTTATTTAAACGAATAAGTTCCGTTCTTCAATCATTCTACGTCATGATTTCTTCAGTATGTGGTTTTGACTTGAAGAACTGTAACCACAGATTTTCCCAGGTGTATGAGTCATTTCCAGACATCACTAGACATTTTGGGATACGATCAGTGCATCGAAAAGTACAAGCCACTTCCTTAGGATGTTTGCTGAGTCACCAAAGAGGAACAACCATTTGTGGTTAGTCTCTTTTGCCACAGTTCATCTGCTGTTCATTGTTCCGGTTGTCCACACTTATTGCTTGCGGGCCAATACCTCATAGATGAGTATGACGTTTTGATTATGCCGTCACGCTATGAAACAGAGTGTCTTGCAATCACTTACCGATCTTTGACACCCTCGGTTGCTGTATGTGATCCATCATTTTACTGGTAAAGTAAATTGCATGTGATTTTAGCAAATCTTATCAACAACTAGCCTCTTCTTATCATGACATACGTAGTTCTTTATGTAGGTATAGATAAAGAACACCATTCTGCTTTGCCTTCGATTTACTATAAATAAATACATTCATTGTGCGATCGTGTCGTAGTGAATGGGTGCATCGACTTCTAGGCTGGGGGTTCTAAGTTTGATCTTGGAATTTAACAACCTTCACAGTCCCCGGCTCCACTTCTCTCGAGTCACTGTCACTCTCCTCCAAGAGTACCAATCAAACTCTGTCGCCGTTGGGTATCCGCATAAAAATGCACGTCCCATCCACTTGTGATACAACAAAAACACGCACAACACGAGCAGAACCTAGGCCTAGATCGACCTCAAACACTCGCCACCATGTTTTTATTACTAAATACATTCATTGCTTGTGACGCAAGTCTGTAAGGGCAAATCTAAATAAACATTTGGATACAACTTGTCAACGGTGCAGTGATTATGGTTTATTTAAGCCATTAACTGAATGCCCTAAGCATATCAGGCAGCATTACGTCCCCATTAGCTGAAAGAACGTGTTAGTTTTATCTTAATTGCTTGATCAACAACTATACTCATTACATTAGCTATAAAGTATTTCATAACAGCCATCTATTTATGCAGAACAATGGAACGGATGACTCCATTCAAGCGAATCATTCATCCCGAGGAGGTATGGCTCTACAAGAACCCAGTTTCCAAGGAGTACGTTCCGGCGACAGTAATCATCGTGGCCGTCATTTTCGCACCGCTAGTACTAAACATAATCAGCTACTTTTTATCACGCGACAAGAAAGATTTCTTACAGGCAAACTATGCCTACACTCTTGGGCTTGTTCTAACTGGTTTTATGACAAGTCTCATTAAGATTAGTGTCGGGCGACCCCGTCCGGACTTCTTTTTCCGATGTTATCCGGATGGAATTATGGTGAACAATAATTTCGACCATTGCACCGGTGATCCGCGGCTAGTGAACGAGGGTAGAAAGAGTTTCCCATCTGGTCACTCCTCAAGTAAGTCTCTTGTCGGCATGCATTCTTCACAGGAATCTGTTAACAATTTGCTTTTTATTTCTTTTCAGTGGCATTTGCTAGCTTTGGCTTTATGGCTTACTACTTGGCTTCGAAGTTGCACATCTTCAACGAGCGCGGACGTGGTCGTTCCTGGCGGCTGTGTGTCTCCATTGCACCGCTTATCGTGGCAGCTGAAGTGGCCATAAGTCGAACTTGTGACTATCGTCATCACTGGCAGGATGTTCTCGTTGGGTCACTCCTTGGAATTTGTATCTCGTATCTTTGTTATCGTCAATATTTCCCGTCCATGTTTGCGCGGAATTGCCACCGATCGTATTCGCGGGACACTCGAATCACAACGAATCAAGTCAATTGCGTACTAGCTCCGAACGACGCCCCCGAAGACGAGGACGAAAACGAACCACTTATCGGTGGGGAGAAGGACAACAAATGGATCTAGACTGCAACTAAGCAAATGACAATGACTTGCCTTTTGCTAGATAAATTATATTGAATTGTATTTATTTTTAAATATTTAAGACACATTCTTTGCATATTTCTTGTACCGAGGTACTCTGATTTATTAGGTTTAACTGTGATCGTAGGTTTCATTCCCCCAGTGTGTAGAACATGTACTTCATTTAAGTATACAGTCCAGTGTGTAGTAGCATCTGTAGTTGCGATTAGTATTTAACGGTGTTTTGAGAGATGTTGAAGTGAAATTGATTTGTAAAATAGAGTTTTTTTTTTATTTGAATGAAATACAAACACATTTGCACATTTTTAGCAAACAAAAATTAATTTTCATTTGTTTTGAATTTCTAACTGCATCGTTGAGCACTGGGTCTCAAACGCCCACCAGTCATAAATTATGTTCCATTTGTGGGATTAGTTCTAGGTTAGGTTTGGGCGATTGCCACCACTGCAGCAGTTGTGGCTCAATTAGATCCTAGTTGGATCCTTTGTGCTACCGCTACCCGGTGCTTTCCACCGGCTCCTATTAAAAAGGGACTACACTAACGAAAATGAAATAAACCTAGAGACTGCCTAATGGTATTCTAGAGGCATACTTTGACAAGTTCACTCCGGTGCTGATTTACAGCCAATTAGTTTTCCTAATAAACTTGGCTATGTCTTGTATCTTTAAGTGTGGCATTTCCTCTAGGTTTCTGAAAAAGTAGTTGGCTAGTATATCATTTCTAATTTTTGCAAGGGCTGGACAAGTGCCGACGAGGTGATGCTTATTTTCTTCCTCCTCCTCGTCTTTACAGCTTCTGCAGTAGTCGTTGTGGCATGGATACCGGGAAGACAGTGGCCGGTGATAATGCCCACTACGGTCCTCATTACATTCTTGTTTAGTTTTAGGAGTGTATTTGTTTTGTTTGGATTTAGTCAGCCAACTCCTGACTCGGAGGATCGAAGGACCAAAATCATGCTCTACAAAACTCTTATTTAGCCAGTCCTGCTATATGGAGACGAAAGCGGGACGCTAAGCTAAACTACAGAGCTGCTTCTTGGTGCCTTCGAAAGGAAAATTCTACGTTGGATATATTGTCCCTGTCTGCGGGGAAGGCGAATCGAGGAGAAGATACAACCGTGAACTCTACGAGCTGTACCAGGACGTGCATGTAGTCCGGAAAACAAAGATCCGTCGACTGCGCTGGCTCGGCTACATCGAGCACATGGATAACAATGCTCCAGCAAAGAAGGTCTTCGAATCTGAGCCACCTGATATACAGAATTGATATACATAAGTATTGACCGCAAAAACGCCAACTTAGAAAATCATTTCACAGTTTTGAAAAATATTGATTTACATTTTTTTTTATTTTTATCACCGATTTGAATTTGAATACGAATTATTCAAAAACTATTCAAATGAATAATTTGATTTAAATTTTATATTTAAGAACAAATTTTTAGATTTCATATTCGATACAGTACTTCATTGTAAGTGTAGGCGCTGTTTCCTTACCTCTTGCGAAATTTGGAAACGACTTACGCTATAATAAATCAAGAAGGTGGTGCCTAACGTAGGGATTGCACAGGGCCCTCATTTGACTTGCGCTGACCTTTAGCTGCGACAGTGTATATTATGAGGAATTGCTAATCTAACAGCAAATGGTATATGTTAGCCATGCCTTTCTAAAGATTGTACAGTTAGTTAACCTAACCGTAACCTGCTACGCCTTCCTAATGGCAGAGATTTACGCTTGAAGATACTGGCGTAGTTCTGCAATCTAAAGACTGAAATTCATCTCAGAGCCTGTCTCTCTGCCTGCTCATACTTTTTCGTCAGATGGAAAGTAGATGCACAATCTGATCAAATGGACTATCTTGTGGGTTCAAATAAGTCAAGCTGTTTATCTTGGTTATTTTTCAACAATCTTCGGATTGTCAGCGTATGTGCCTTCTTCTAAAGACTTGTGAATAACGTTGTAAACGATCAACTTTAAGTATTTTATAAGCCAGAAGGCGAGGTTTTACTTCCTGTTTTACTTGACCCATTGAAGGTTCCATTTCTACAAAAAGAGTAGAGACCAAAATATTCACTATGATTGATTCTTTTGATGCTCACAATACTTAGTAATTAGAATCCCCCAGCCTGCTAGTTTGAGTAAACATTCAGTTGGTGCATAGGAGTTAATGACGTCATCTTAAGCCCGCATTTTTGACTTTTCAGGCAGAAACTGGTTAAGAAATAACGTAACAGTACTGTTTATAGATATCGTCACCTGTTCGGACAGCCAGGAAGCGATCAAACCTCTCAGTCACTTTAAACTATAAGACTTCCTAGAATTGTCGTCAATCTCTCAACGAAAAGTATTGTAGCATCCACCTTATGTGTTTGCCGGGATAATGTGATAAAACAGAGAATTTCGAAGCTGACTAACCTGGTAGGCTAGCCCCCTTAGCCTATCGCTACTGTAAGTCATCCATTGAAGCTCGAAACGCTTACTCAAACAAATTGTAGAGAGTCTATCGGCATTCAGTGCCTCAAATAAAAGCGACCAGGTTTCATCGTGTAAATGATCCTTTCACCATCGCAACTCACGCCTGCAGATTTGTTATCCGCTAGAAGGACTTCTGCAAAAGCTACAGAGATGAAGGGGAGGAAAACTATTATACATCTTCTATTCATCTGCAGCCGCCTCTCATCTCGTTGAAGTAGCCACTTGGATGTCTTATATTGAACCGACTTGGCGGAAATACGCAACATTAGTATCAGCCATTTACAAAGTGCGCCGACTCCTGCGCAGAGGGTCCCAGGTTCGATACCAGAAGTTACCAACTTTCATAACTTACGGCACCACCTCTTTCGAGACAGTGACAATGCTCAAAGAGTATTCCTGTCTAGAAAAAGCTTCGCTCAAAACTTCGCTGTTCGGGGTCGGTTTATAAAGGTATATCCGCTCGTGGGAGAAAAATAGCACGCACAATACGAGTGGTTGCTGTAGAAGCTAGGCTCTAACCCTCTAAGGGTTGTAGCTCTGCTCATATTATCTTATTATTAAATGCGTTCCGGAATACGATCAGTTGGATCCTCATGGTAACACAATCGGCCTACTCTGGTCGTGGTGGGTGTGACTGCTAACCGCCGGGAGTCTACCATTCTAACTAAGGGCACCATACTATTTTCCGCTCAAATAGGGACTCCTTCACATACTTTTCTTCAAATGTCGAGACACGAGTAAGGGTAGTAAAGGGGTCACACTGCACTCACCCCGCGTATGCAGTAAAAGGGCATTGTTAAAACCAGATTGCCCCAGACCGGAGTTCTCCTTCAGAAGACACGCTAACGCTTCCGCTTCCATAGCACGGTAGTGTTTCCACATGGAATTGCGGGTTTTATCGAGTTATTCCCCTCTAGATCCGCCATATTTGGTAGAAGCAAGTGCTCCTCGTGCGGATTATGTCAGTGAGTCACGTATAGTTTTGGAGGATGAACCTCCCTGATTCACTACGAATCTCGGCCCGCAAAGTACCAAATACCTATTAACTACCCACTTATGTAAATGCGACATTTGAGACAGGACATTTTGAGCTCATTGTGCAATAGCGGGACACAAAGCTAGAAAGCGAGACAGAAAGGACGTATGAGCAAGTTGATCCTACCCTCACCCGCTTTATAATAAAGTGTATTTCTGGAGTATCTATGCGATCGGGTAAACTTCTCTTGCACAGCACTAATTTTCGCCGTTAGGGAATCAGCAGTCAGTCATTATTGAGAAACTTTGGTTGTTTCTACGCCAGAAGCTTTGTTTAACTCCATTCTCGATATTACTACCTTCGGCGTATCCAAGACCAGTTTGTACTCATATTTAGTCAGGCCCATTATGGCACGATCGCATGTCTATTACACCTCTTCTCCCAACACAAACGCAACCCACTATTCCCCCATTTGAGCGACATTTCTTAATCGCCGATGGTAATCGAGGAGCATGTGAGTGCAGTACTTGTTTTTACTATCTCTCCAATTATCGAATACAAACCGAAATTGATGCGCTTCCCTCTAGCGTAACGAAGTCCCCAGCTGCGTTTACGACATCGATGAGAATTGATGAGATTCTTCGAAGAAGAGAAGAACCAGAGATAACCTATAATAAAATAAATATCATCCATGATCTTTGATAAGAACTCTCTAATTTAAATTTAAAATATTTTCTTTCCACTCCACAATATCATAAAATTGAAAATCCAATCAGAAGACGAAAATAACGTAATTTCCAGTAGGATTTTCCTTGTGTTTCCACCTTTTCTGTGTTTCCACTGACACCCAACAAATGTTTCTCTATTCTATGTTTCATAATTTGGTTTCCATTTCATCGTTCTCCTCTTGTGATTTATTACCACCAAGAAAGACGAAAAAGGAGATGAAAAAAAAATGACAATTCAGTGCGAGCAGTGGAAAAAATTCTCAACAAATTTTCATCTCGGTTTTTCCCCAAAAATAAATTGAATAAACTCCACAAAAACTATATCAAATCACTCCTCAATCAGTGGGCTCCAACAAAATGAATAAATTAATTGTCATAACGTTGTTTTTCATTAAAAACCTTCGAGGTAAATTTAATGATGTGAACAATTTTTTAGTGCTTTTGATGTGTCCTGCTTTGCTCTCCACCTCCTGTGTTCCTTGGCCCAAATTTGTATCACAATACTCGAATTGATTTCCACAGAAGAAAAAAAAATGTGTGAACTGTCTGAAAACGTGAAAAAAAACCCGAAAAGCTAGTGTTTTTCTGTTTTAATTTGTTTACTAAATCTGTTTAGCATGTGCATGAGTGCGAAGATTATAAGGAGTTTGCCTTGAGTGGGATTCTTTTGGGTGACATGTTGCGAAATGCTAATGTGGGACGGGGTGCACGGAGAAGAAAAGCAAAAAAAAAAGCATCTGACCTCTTTTCCTATTTTTCTATTATGTGTTGTTGTATTTTCCAATTGAATATGAAATATTGTGTATTTTGTGTGATTGGGGGTTTTATGTGTGTTTTGTTGTCTTTACAGACACCCTTGCAGCCAGTTCGAGCTTGGTAGCTGGAGGTAGTTGTCGTGATTATAATGGAAAACTCTACGAGAGTGGTATGCACTATATGCCTGGACCGGATTCATGCCGTCTATGCATTTGTGATAGTGGTCTACCGAAGGCCTGCAAAATGGTACTCTGCGAGGCTTTCACAAAGTGTAAATCATTCCAAACTGTTGGCAATGGCAACAACTGCTGTGAGGTGATATGCTTGGATGATCAGTTCACTGATGGCAGCACGGATTTTGGGATATGACTTGTGGCCAGTGGCATTACTGCCACTTTATCGTTATCATTGCTTTTCTTTCTGGTCAATCGACTGCGACAGAGGAAGATCAGAGCCAGGGAGAGTCGACAGAATGCTGAAGATCAACGTAGCATTGTGGGGAGCATTGGGTATGTTTTATAATTTCAATAAACTTAATTCGGAGTAACTGCTAGGTGTAAGGAAAGATAAATTTGCATCTATGCATCTTGAATGCATATTTGAGTAATGTGTACCGTATTTGATTGAACTTCTGGTCAGTAAACATTAGGTTTGTGTTTTTTATATGAACAAATGGATTATCTCAAAGTTAAGTTAGGTTCCTGATAAGTTCTTCAGCTTCTTTATTTGGAGCTACAGTCCGGAGATGGCCTGAGCCTCTACCAACGACCTTTCTAACTAGCGCGATCTCTGGTTAGCTGTTTCTCTCTCTCAGTTGGTGGAGGTCCTTCTCCACCAGTGCCACAGGTTCGGAGTCAATGACTTCGGGTCGGAGCCGAGTTGTCCATACCGTAGGCGCACCATAAGCGATGAAAACGTAGTTGAAAACTAGCTAGGGTTATGTCGCTGCACACTCGTGGTTGAATGTTCTCCTAATGCCGTCCACGGACCAAACAGGATCAAAGATCGCATGCACACATTTAGTCTCAAAGACACTAAGGACTTCTTTAAGCGCTTTACAGATTAGCTATGCCTCGGCGCCGTACAGCAGGACAGGGATGATCAGTGTCTTATATATAATCACATTTTTCCTTCAAGAGAGATAAATGATAAGTTGTCAAATAGAAAACAATGGATAACAATCAAACCAACCAAGAGAGAAAGCCTTCATAGACCACTTGACAATTAACGTTAGTTAGAAGCAGATATTTTACGAATTTCACGAAAACCTTCATTGGGAGATTATCTAGCGTTAGGCTTATCCCATACTTTGTTTAATAAAATTAAAACAATGTTTCCATTTAGTTCATCACTCTTTGAATAGGCATCTCGGGCAACTGCAACTGACTATCGTTTTACGAGTTATTGATGTCTGATATTATGGGAGATCAGTAGCATAGTTTCATGTAAAATAATCGTTTATTCTTTAAGACCAAGACTTTGGTCTTATTAAAGGCTTATATCCGCCCCAAGCTTGAATACGACGCTCATATCTGATCGGGTGCCCCCAAGAGCACCTACAAGATAGAATCCAAAAGCGAGCGATTAAACTTGTAGCAGATAACAATTTTGCAGAGTCATTAGACTCGCTCGAGACGTAAAGGGCCCTGTCTCTGTTTCATCGCTGTTTTAACAGGCTATGCTTTCGGACGCACAATAAGATTTATAGACTCGCTTTTCGGCTGCACTACAAAAAGGGATTCTCTTCCCAGCTTACGGGGAGGTATGCTCTTCCAAGTCCAATATTTCGCACAAACTACTTATAACCTAACCAAACTGGTATTTAAGACCATTGTGTAAAGGTATCTCAGGAACTTCGGTTCGTCCTGTAACTTGACCCCGTGGACTTAAGGATATTAGTGATCCCTCGAGCGCACTTTGAGTGAACGCATATGTATCGGGGAACCCGAGGTGTTACTCAGGCCTCGCTCTTTACTCCTTAGAAATAATTCAGGTATCTAGAGTAATATTTGGCGTATCTCAGATCGGCATAGGATAATATTTTCTGTGTAGACAGTCAAGCTTGGAAGTAGGAAGTAGAAAGATTCCGGAACCTTTTGACATTCATGATAAAGGTTTCCACTTCTTTTTTATGTCGCGCTGCCGTAGGGTAGCAAACACTTTCGAAATCGAAAGATTGGAGTCCTAAATATTCATCCTGGTGTAATTGAAAACTGCTGAGATTTTTGTTTACTCCAGTGGAATCACATCTGAAAGCTTGTTGGGATTAGTGTTCCCGAGATGGTAGATTCTGTAAATATAACTTTGTAGTTGAAAGTTGTCCATGTCCATTCTAGGCCAGCAGCCAGCATTTTGTTTTTCTCATTTTATTGTATAAACAGTCGCCTAATGCATTTCTCCATTTATGATTCCTAGTTACATTGCTGGAAACATGGGCTATATGGAAGGAAATCTCAGTGGCATGGATTACTCATATGGCGGCACGTCCTCCCATTACCCCTTGTGGAAACCGCCAAGTGGATACTTTCCACGTGGAGAAGCACCACCGCCTTATGAAGAGGCTGTAGCAATCTCTCAGGCGGAGGCTTTGAGTGCTCAGTGCACAGTCAGTGTGGCAACGACAACCCATCGATCGCTGCCTGTCGGAATCAATGGAGTTGACATGTCCAACGATGTCCGACGTGCGCAAGTGGCTCAGCCACAGCAACAGCATGTGCCACAATCAACTGTTGCACAAATTCAGCCTCAACCCGCCCAGCATCACCAACAGAGCATAACTCAGAGCACCACCAACTTGATAAACATTAACATCAACAGTGGCGGCAATTTAACAACGATTGCAACTGGCGAGAGTCATCAACCTCCGTACAGGTGAGTCCCAGTCAAGACCTGATCTGATCTGATGGTGAATAATACAACGAAACTTACATTTCAGTTGCATTACTTCGGTAAATCAACCGTGCTCTACTCAAACCCCAACGAATTGCTCATCGGCACTGAGCACTCTGAGCGATGTCAATGGCGTTTCAGCTGCCTCGAACAACGCCCGTTTGCATTTGCCCAACAACTCAATTTGTGTGCAAACGACAGCTCCACCCCTTCCGAGCTCGGCAGCAGCCATTCACAGTGCTCACCATCAGCAGAACTTTCAGCAAGCCCAGCAGCAGATGCAATACCAACAGCGCACACAGCAACAGCAGCAGCAAATGCATCTTCACCAACAGCAGCAGCAACAGCAGCAAATCCAGCACCAACAGCAGCAGCAACAGCACCACCAACAGCAGCAGCAACAGCAACAATCACATTCTCTACAGCAAACCAATTGTATTCAGATAACTGAGTGCACCTATAAGAACTGCCACCTGAACAGTTCCAATCGTCGCATGCAGAAGCAACATCCCACGCAGGAAATGATACATTACGTCAGCAACGCAAGCACAGGAGTCGCTTATCAAGCAATCACAAGCGATAGAAATGATGTTGATACGGGCGCAATGAAGTCCGAGCAAATGACATCACCACAGTACTCCACGCCGGAGTGCAATAGTCGCATGCAAGATATAAGCACAATAACCAGCAGCGAAACAGTTGCCGCGCAGACATCTTCACTGAAAACTGCCAACAAAACGCCCTCGTCATCGCGGCGTTACCACCGAACAATCCCTAGATATTTCGCAGTAGTTGATCCTTTGGGTCAGGCAGCTCAGCAGATGCCCAAGCCAATGTCGTCTTCAGCTTCGTCATCGAAAACCTCCTCGACAAATAGTGGAACCACCACTGGTAGCGGTGCCAGCAACAGCAGCAGCAACAACATGAACAGCAAGAAGCCAACATGTCAATGCCCAGTGCAGCATGTTCCCATGTCCTACATGGGCACGAACCAGATAAACAACTCCCAGACCAACAATGTGTTTCTTGCAGCACTGAGCACAAAACTAGTCTCAAACCGGTCTGGTTTCGGTTCCAAATGCATGCAGCCAGGCACGCCAACGGCTTCTTCGAAGTCTTCAAACTCAAATTCAGTAAACGAACTAACATCGAATGGGTCCAGTGGAACCATGAAGCGTAACACAGCCGCTGGAATCAACACTCAGAACAGCCCATCGAATTTGTATGGTCAGCATGACACAAAAATCGCCACAATTTCAAAGCAGGTCGGTGATCTGAAAACCGACACTCCCACCTTTGAGGCACACGCAATTCTGCAACCATACGGAGGAGGTGACGACAAAGTCCACTCCTCCCACAGGGGAAAAATCAGCTGCAGCAGCAGCAGCAACAAATTAACCAACTCACCAAAGCTCATTCCAGAGAGTACATCCATATACTCGTCCGGAAATTTAAATACCGTACCTCTGAGCTACCCAGAGGCAAATCCCGCATTACCACCGAAAATGTATAAAAGTCAAACGAGTCTCAAGTCGCCCAGCGCGTCGGCAGCGACGCAATTATTTCAAAAATCACCGATTCCCGGAATTGGCGATGCTGCCAATCAAATTCCAACCATTTCCCATCAAAAATCTCAGTTCACCAAGTCCCTCCCCCGCAAGGAGGACAAGAATACTCCACCGGCGCTAACACTACCGATATCCGGGCAATTGAGCACCGAAAAATCACAGAGCTTGGGCAAGATCAATTCATCCACCTTCTATCCCTTGCAGAACAATCACGTCACATACACTCTGCCGAAGCACACTTCGGGCAAGATGTCGCTCAACAGCACCATCGCCAGTGTGGTCAGCAAGGTACCGTCAGTGATAAGTATACCGGTGACTGACGATTCGAATACCCCACGAATGAAGTCTCAGCCGCAGAGTCCCAACCACAAAGCTTCACCCGCTGCCCAAGGTGCAAAGTGCACCACATTGCCAAAGACTCTGCGTTCTGCAGCCAAAAAGGTTGAATCGGTTACCACAACCACCGCTTCTGCTGGCGCAACTGCGACACCAGCTACACCATCGTCGTCGTGCAGTAACCCAAAAACGCTCGATAACGAAAAACCACTGCCCGTCTGTACGACATCGAAAAATTGCTTGAATCCAAAAGAGCACTTCTTGCCCAACGACACGAGCCTAGACGATGACTACTTGAGTGAATGTGAGAACTGTAAGATTGCGCATAGCTCGAAGTATTATTTGGACGAGGAAATCGCTGATTCGCCGCAGGAAACAATGACACTGCAGCGGAAAATGGAGAACGATAAGGAGGAACAGGAACAGGCCTACTACAGGATATCACATACACTGCCAACGAATCCAAAGAAAAATCCGTAAGTATTTTTTTTTTCTTCGGAACCTAACCCAAAATGCCTTTCGACATAAAGCCAGCGGCGGCAAAGGCTTTTTCTGGTGTAGACGCCAGGAAAATTGCCGCACTTTGGCAGACTTTTTCCTAACTCGTTCAGAGATCGCATTGGAAGCGGAGGAGATCTCGTGACTGCGGGCGACATCCTGTTCGGAACGGGTCACCTGTCCACTGCTCGGTTGATAACCAATTTCCAGTCGTCTCAAAATCGCTGAATGAGTCCGATGTCACGTTGCAACCTTGTATTCATTACTTCGGCGTTAGGTGCATTATTAGGTGCACTGAATATTGAGAGCAAGATCGGCGAACCAACCGCATTGTTTGTTGGCTTTAATTCTCTGAATATCGGACGCGGCATGTATGTTCTCATGCCTCGCCCTGAATTTCAACCAGTTGTCCAATATAATATTATTTTCCTCAACCCACTGTTTCAGAACACGAATGCCACCAACCTACCCAGAAGTCTGTGAGGATATGAGGAGAACTGATTCATCTGCAAAAAGAAGATGACTTACCCTCAACTCTCCCAGTGTGAAACATTCCTCGTCTCGGCTACGCTGTAACATTCAGTCCATACAAACAATGAAAAGGAGAGGTGACAAGACGCACCCTTGGCGAAGTCCATCGCCCACTGTGAAAGCTCTTGATTTAGCAATGTTAACCCGACACAGCAGCTACAGTTTGTGTAAAGAGACGAAATGGCCCTCAAAAGAGGAACATCAATCCCATATTCCTGCAGAACACACCAGAGTTTACCTCGAGGAACTGGGTCATATGCCTTTTTTTAATCTACAAAGCAGCTGTGTTTGGCATACTTCCACGCCTTCTCAAGTACCATTCTTAGAGTGTAGAGCTGGTCGGTTGTACATGTACCTTGGCATGACAATAGCTCTAGAACGCTCTTCCAGAATCTTAGCGTAGACTTTCCCGGGGAGACTTAAGAGGGATGTGCCCCTGTAGTCGGGGCAGTCTCTTTTGTCCGCCTTCTTAAAAGGATGGACAATCACCCCAGTTTCCCAATTGACAGGTGTCTTACCGCGTTTCCAGGCCACTTTAATAAAACGAGAGAGCCATAAAAATCCCTCTTTACCCATTGCCTTAAGCATTTCTGGTCGGATTTCATCCACACCGGCGGTTTTGCCAACTTTTAGCGAGTCCATCGCCAAAATGACTTCCTCCACCATTCTCCACTACTCTCCGCCCCACTGCAAGACTGATGTCTGCCATTCTCAGCCCTGTTCGGGATTGAGCAGCTCCGAAAAGTGCTCGCTCCATGTGAGCACAATGTTAAATGTTGAGGGGTAGGAGTAGGAACTCTGAGCTGTGTGCCGGAGAAGCATGGAGAATCTCAAAAGCGGATGAAGAAAAGTTCTGCGTTCGATCTTTCGTCCTGTTTGCGTTGATGGTTCTTGGAAAAGAAGGTTCAACCACGAACTGTGGAGGGACTTATATACGGTCCATCTACGGATCCAACGCCATGTAGAGCGTATAGATAACTCACCTTCGGTCCGAAGAGTCTTCGACTCCACACCTGTGGGAGAACGCAACAGAGGACGCCCGAGTTTAAGGTTACGCACCCACCACAACCAACTTGGCGTGCAAAACTGGAGACGACTAGCCAGGGATCAACATTTCAGATTGATTCGTATGTTAGTTTGTCACACGTGTCCTATTATAAACATACCGCTATCTAGTCTTCTTTATTTCTTAATAAGTTTCCTTTGGGTGGTCTTTGCTTAAGTCCACTTTCGTTGACTGTCAATAGCCATTTGGCTAGATCTTCTTTTTGAATTGATACTGACAATAATATTGCCTACTAACAGTAATTAAGTTATTTAAATAGGTGGCCTTGGCGTTGTGGCTTTGTGCGTTGGCCCTTACGCAACTTAACCTCGCTGCCTGGTCGATTCCCGGCCGGTGCGACCAGAATTGTTTTCAGGGTCGCTGACAATGCTCAAAGAGTAGAGTAATAACTGCCGAGAAAAAGCATTAATGCTAGCTTCTGCACCCGATGTAGCTGTTTTCATAAATGACCAAAATAGTGTCTCACGTCAATGCTCGATAAGAAACAATTGAACGTCCGTGCATCAAATGTGTCGGAGAATTTCCGTGTGCAGTGCGTTTACAGTAACTCCAGTCCAGTTGCTTGAAGGCGTTTGGCGAGCTACCTTGCATGAAAAAGCTTGCCTTGATTTTAGGCTCCATATTCGCTCGCGATCGGTGACATTGATCTCCACTCGGGTCACAATTTTAATGAAATACCTTGGATATGCTAACTTAAACTTCTTCATCTGCTTCCATTTCAGAACCATCAAAAACAACACCCGCGAGCCATGGTTCTCCACAATTCCAGCCAGCTCATCGTCCGAGGAGGAAATAAACGAATGAGATTTGTCGCACTTTCTTTAAATATATAAGATATTTCCCACCGAGATATTTTAGCGTATTTAAAGAAACCAAACCACCCTCATGCACAACATCTCTTTCAAAACCAAAACTCAAGCCCAAATTGTAAGTACCAACTTCATTGTAAAAGATATGATATATAGCAGCAAAAATAAAGAACTAATCTATTTTAACGTATGTTTTGATTCAAACCATACCAATGAATGAACTCTATATATGCATATGCGATAAAAGTAATTATTTTCAATTTTAAACCTACACGTGTATATTTGAAATAAGAAAAATTGAAACAGAACCAAACGCCACGTCGAACTTTCCAAAAACAAAGAAAAGAAAAGATATAAGAAACAAAACAAAAAACAAACAAACAAACCAAAAAAGACATATTAACTCTAATGTGTTGATTATTCTTAAAGATAAATATTAAATATATGTATATGAATGTATGTTTTACTAAGTCTCTGTCAAGAATATATACAGAAACACACCCCCCATGTCCTTAGCAGAAATTACTCAACGGAGAACATGAAAACAAATTAAATAAAATAAACTAAAATGTACAAAGCCAAAGTAGCAATATTAGTGTATGTGTGAATAAGTACTCAGATTCGTCTTGTATTTTGTTCTCTCTGTCACTCTTGCATTTATTTTGATGAAAACCACACACACAATACGAAATAGGCGAAATTGTAAGCAGTGTAACACACGTTGATTCGTACACGTAGACAACATATATGAGGAATGCATTTACTTTTACTCGTACTCATCTCTGAAGATGATGCGCTCAAACGATATACATTATTACGTTACGTATCCACATAAAACATATATGTTCGATTAGATTTACTACTACTTAACAATAGCATACAAAAAAAAATCAAATAAACCAAAGAAATTGAACGCAACCAAACGCGTTTCAAGACGCAAGAAAATTGTAAAATGAAGCTCATCACATACTCGTAGGTGTAATATTATTTCATCTGAAACAGAATACTCATTAACATATTTTAGTCAAGTAGTTTTACGCAGCGGACAGTGATCGAAGTGAGTTTTAATGCGTTGATTGGGCGGGGGTTTGTCGATACGGTACCACTTTACATATGGGAGCATGATCGCAAGTTCACGTTCCGAACGAGGCTCGACACATGTTCGAATATTCACCTGAATTTACTCTGCAAAGCTACACGATGTGTTTGATGCTTCTCTATTCGCCTTCACCACAAAGCATTTTCCATACCATTCGACAGTCGTTTGAGCATCAAACACATCACTCCATAGCGCGATGGGTGCATTTTTTCTCTACTGGGTGTACTTCTCCAGCTGGTACGATCTATAGCCAGCTGCCTCCAATTTCGCACGCCAAGTTGGTTGAGGTCCTTCTCCATTGGTGTCCGCCATTGGTTTCGTGGGCGTCCTCTATTGCGTGTGGAGTCGAAGGCTCTTCGGATTGGAGCAGTGAGCAGAGATGAATGTGTTAAACCATGCTAGGGTCTCATATGGATGTGGATATCTAGAAGGGTTTTACGTATTTCTTGGGTAGACAGAATAATACACGAGGAAATATTGTGTGGAATTGTCAAGAGAACTCACTGTATTAATTAAGATGAGGGAGATGGAGTACTCGTGGCATGTCATGAGGAACAATAGATATCAACTATTCCAGAAAGTGTCGGAAGGCATCGATAGACATGGTTGTTAAGTAACTAAGAGAATGGCTCAATATCTCAACAGTAGAAACTTTTATAGGGTTATAATTTAGCAAATGGTAACATCGATGCTGGAATTGTCGTTTTTTGACAATGTCTATTCGGAATCGAATATTAGAATTCTAGTAGCACCAGATTTTTTTTCGAGGCCCTGTTAAATCAACTCCGTTGTCCTCCTGGCACTATCCAAGTCTCGGTTTCGCAAATAGATTGGAATCTGCGCCATCTTTCTTGACTTATAGATTAGCAAGACTGGCAGGATAAAACTTTTGCTATGTTGGCGGGAGCGATTGTAGTAGAAGACAAAGCGAATCTAAGTGGTCGCGCCATAGCTACAGACAGTGGGCCAATCGATAACTAAAACAATACCAACAAAAACAAATAAATAAATACTATTGGTCGCGGTCTAGCTTAAGACAGCTTATCAGCTGATATCAGCTAACCTATAATTCAATTTATTTAATTTACTCTCAGATTTGTGCTCTGCCCTTGGAGACAAAAAAGCACGATACAAATGCATACTAGACTGTGATAAGGAAGGATTCGATGTCGGATACCCAATAATTCCACGGTCAAATATTGGAAGTAATCGTATCTCAAATTATCAAATTTCGATAGTGAATGATTTTTGCTATTTCCCTGTGTATTCCACACACACGTTATCTCTTACTCATACATGTGTCTGCTACACATGTTCTCAGAAGAGTAGTAATGGGCATAATCGAGTGATTTTGTGAATCGGCACTTTAGTTCTCGGGATGGACGCAATCGAATGATTATTCGAGTGGTAATCTACAACATCGCGAGTGTTGTAAATGAGTGTAAATAAATGAAATGTTGATAGTGGTTGTCTACGAGAATCTGCTACACGAAATTCTCTTGCGATAGTGGCGGCATCGGGCGGCGAGGCTAAGTACTTATCCGACCGGTCTCGTACAAGTCTTGTGGGGTGATTGATTCGATTGATTTTAGTCCTTATGCACTCCATCTTCGACGTGTCTTTGCCTTTCCGTCTACATTCACATAATGTACAGATTTCTTTTTCGAGAGGTTTTAAAATGTCGGCCTCGAATTGCCATCCAAGTTCTGTTTCCTTAGAGGTAGACTCCCATCTGCACCATCTCTCCCAAGTCATAGATTATGGCCTATAGTCTATTGGAAGAAAAACTCAAACTCAATTGATCGGAATCGGTATGAAGCTGTCTCTCCTATTCGAACGCCTAAGACAGGAATGTTGGGTTGTTGCTCTAAAAGCCGGCTCGGTGGCAGCATTCAAAGGAGTTGAATGCCTCCCAAAAGCCAAATACATAAACAAAACATATAGACATATTACTCATATTATTTGAGTGGGATACCCATCGGAAAATGACTTTGCTTCCTTAGTTCCGAGTGGTTGTTACAGACGTCTAAGTGCATTCCATTTTCCTACCTATGCAAAATAAAGGGAATAAACGTTTTCGTATAGCTCACTAAATAAGTAAATTCAAGTTTCACTTATAAAATAAATCCTGATTGGCCGGCGGCTTGTGGTTGTGAGTAGGTGCGTCGAATGTTGTTCTTGGTTCAATCCCGACATGAGCAGCTTTCATAATTCACGACTTCATCTCTTTATAGTCACTGGCAATGCTCCAAATGTAAATGCGGCGCTAAATGCCTCTCCAACTTCAGGGTTCGGAGTCAGCATAAACTTTAGGTCCGCTTAACAATATCACGCACAAAAACACGCCCATGTCTCGGACTGTGTTGATAATTAGCACCTTGCTGTGACTAACGTATGCATGTGATGCTTCAGGACACGTGCAGGAAGTCATACAATCGCTAAATGTAACTAATTCGGTTAGTTCACCTTCCCCCATTTACACCTACAACTATTTAAAACCTTAAACTTATTCATTCATTGCTACGTTGTCCCAGTGTACATTAGACAAGGGAGGGGGTTCAGTACAGTTGCCTAAGTAGGTCCCTATTAAGCTGTTGAGAGCTTAAAGCACCGAGGCGTCTGAATGTCCTGTTTGGATAGCACGCCGAAACAATCTTAAAGTGTATTCTTCGTGATTCATAGAAAAAATCTTATAGAGAAGACGACAGGATACGTATGCAAATTATTTGAAAACGTATGTACTTTGACAGCCAAACTACTGCAAGCTAGGTTGTGTTCGTTTTTGTATTCTCCAAATTCTACTGGAGTCCTTGACATGAATTGGCAAAAGCTAAGTAGCTAGGTTAGGTAGAAATCCCTTCCAAATTCCTGGCAATCAAATCAGCCCCACACTAGTCAGACTTTCCGGAAGCTCACTCCATCGCACTGTCTGCCTCTTTCATATATGTAGCAGAATTTTATTTTACATGAAAAACAAATGAATTAAAGAGCAAACAAAAAAAAAAAAACAAATACATGTGAATTCAAAACAATTAAAGAGCTTAATTCAATTATTTCAAATGTCTCATCCGCACATAGAATAACAAAATTGTTACTTGTCATACTTTCTCATCATTTAAAGCGAAACCAAAAATTAATTATAAAAAGAAGAAAAAAAGAAACAAATTTAAATTATATATGCAAATAGCAGTATTATTGTGTGTTCCAAATGAAAAAAAAAAAAATACAAAAAATGCAAAAAAAAAAACAAAACATGTTTACCGTAACTTATAGATGTACAAGTATTCTAATAAAATGAAAACAAAAAGTATCTAAACATAAAAAGAAATGTAAGAAATCATCTACACCTAAAAACAAAACAAAAAATGTAAGACAACACGTGGATAATTCAAACACAAGATATTTATGTATTTTAATTGTAATCTTGTCGAAGAGAAACCAAACAAATTTATCGATTAACAACTTAGACTCATAGTTTTCCTCTTGTTTCGTTGTTGTTTTTTTTTTTCAAAACGATCATTAACATGGTTTCGGAGATAACTTTTGTTTTAATTATTTTTATTTTTTTGATTCCAAAAGGGAATTATTTTCCATTGAACTGTTCTGAATCAATGCGTTGATTGATTTTTAACAGTAAATATTTACAAATATATGTACTTACTCTGTGTGATTTGTTATTAATTACTTACAATTAAAACAAACAAAAAAAAAATACTCTTTTTGTACTCGGTTTACTTTTTGAATACGTTTTTTTTATTATTAAAAATACACATACAAAATGAATTTTAAATGAAAACAAAACCAATTAGTTATGGGAAATTTAAAAATTTTACTAAGTCTGTTCAAAGGAAATAATGAAACGAATTGTATTTATTAATGTATGAAAAATAAAGATATTATCATCGGTATAGAAGAGTTGTTTTACTGCGCTTGCATATTTTCTTGGCACAACTCTCATCGCATGTGGAGTCTTTACCTGGGTTGGGGTACGGTACACCATCCAATTGTTTGCCATTTGGAAAGCGTGCTATCAAGTAAGAATACAGCCAAATATCTTGCCAAGGCAGAGGGTGGCCATATGGATTTGCAGCCAAGTAGCCATCAACGCTATTGCCTAGAGCTGTGTCAATCGTGATTGATTCGTGCATTTTGACCGGTTCACTCAAAAAGATTGGTGATTGCAATCACACAACTACAAACCAATCAATAATTTAGTCAATACTTTTAGTGATTCGTTCGAGGCTATATGAAAGATATAAGCGATCGAAATGTAATGAATGTCTGAAACGATGTGAACAAACGAAACCGTTCAATATTTTTGTTCCGTGCTACATCATGGATCGAGAACTTATTTGGTGTATTTGGGCATACAAACAATCTTGTAGCATATTAGTGCTTTCGTATACCAATACAATGAATCTGTATCTATTGTTTAAACGATCGATTGGTTGGAACCATTTTTGGTTGCACTCTGTAGCATTGAACGAATGAAACATATCGGCCTCTAACTTTGAATGACCGATAATTGAAATGAACGATCGATTGAAATTACCGAATCTCTTTTTTAACCAATATTCGTTCGAATGATTCGTTCTTTGGATTTGAACGATTGACCCAGATCTACTCTGCTACTTTCTATTCAAAAGTAGTGCTGAGCAAGCGTGGTTAGACAGCACAAACGTAGCACAGAACTCAAAATTGCCCTAGTCTGGGTTCCATGTTACAGTCACATCTTTCAAAATGGAATAGCCAATGAACTGGCTACGGAGGTGTCTACTCTTCAATGCACGCTTGCCGAGGAGGCCAACATCCCACTCGAAGCAGTTAATGCTTAAAACTCTATGCACTTCCTTGAAAAAACAAAGCTCTCATGGGCTGTGCTACATCATGGAAACATGTCTTGAGTGCGAAGGATCCAATCAAATGATGATCTATGGGGAACTCATCATGATGTCGGTAAATTGTTGACGTCATGTACGGGGCAATGGCCGGGAGACCATTCCGTCAACACAACGATGCGGCAGATAGAGAGGTCTTAATACATACTAATCACTTGAGCCTGCCCGGCACTTGCTAGAGACCGGCAGCGTGCACTGGGTAGATCCTTCTTCAACTCACTTGACGAAATTTTTGTGAAGGATATTAAGGAACTAAACACCGTCATTCTCAGAAATGAAGTATTACAGAGGTAGTCGACTTCACAGCTGATTGCCCCTAGTCCATCGACGTGTACTTTTTGATAGATATTCCTGAGTTTTTGACTATTATTCACGTGGTCAATTTGGCTTGAGAAAACGACATAAAAAAAAGTTGTCAAAAAGTTTAAGGGGCAAGACAGGTAGAAATCGGTAATACTTCATTTCTGGTTATTCTCTTAGTCGTGTCACAAGTCACTGTCACAAATTTGTACTATCTTAGTCACCTTATGTGACATTTAACCTCATGAGCCTCACGACCAAGTTATGTATTTTTCATTAACAAGACCTCTTTGATAACTTGATACAGCCTGTCTATATATATAACAACGAGTTTGATATATGTTTGTCCGTTCATATCTTGAGTTCGGTAACACCGATTTCATTCATCTTTTTCTTCTAAGTTTTCTTATACTTCGTAGCAGGTTTATACGGAAAGAAAAATTAAGAAAATTTCTCAAGAAATTGGATAATTTAAAAAAAAAACCGCTATCTCAACATCGACTGATGTGAATTTATCAAAAGGCTGTTTTCTGAAACAAAAAAATGTATATACGGTGGAGGGAACTAAGTCCGAGAACTAAGTCAAGTCCACTGAGGGTCTTAAGGTCCAAACCCATAAAATACGTCGCGTGCGTTGCGTTTGGAATCCACAAGAATCATTGTTGCCGGATTACAAATATGTGCCCAATGGCTAAGTTGCATGCGCAATCCACACATAAATCTAAGAAATTCGAAATTTTCAATTTCCTGTATTATTAGGAATTATTCAAAAATAATTTTAAATAAAACAAAACGTATTCTTTCAACGCCCAAATGAATTTCCATGGAAACATCTGTCAAACGCACAGAAAGTTAAAAGTTGGCAAATTTCATCCGTCGTGGTGAATTTCACTTTTGGGCTGTATTTGCTGTCTCTCTTCATCTCATAATGCTTTATGTGTTGGAGGCGTGTTAGGCCTTTAGTCTCCAAGGGTGGGAATTAAATTCCAAAAAAAAACTATGTGGTTTTAGTTCCCTCTCAACGTGAAATAAATTCTCACCCATAAAAGGGATAAAGTTCACAAAAGTTATCTCCTCCGATTTTCTTGAAATTGTCCACACAGAGGAAGCTTAAATCTAAATCGGTTGCCAATGCAAACTTCTGATAAAAGCAAGATGAGAGCATTTAAAAATTGAAAACCTTTAAGGACGCCTGTAAAAAAAAGTCTGGGTTAATTCCCACTGCAGACCCTCAGTGGCCTTAATTCTCGGGGACTTAGCTCCGTGCACCTTATTGATGGGCAGAAATATTCGTCATGTGAGTCTTTTTGGCTTGAAAATTTAATAAAATCCAAACGACGTTACCGCATTCCTTTTTGTGGATATAACATTACTGATGACACACCCCTAGAGATCTTTGATTTTAGTCCCATCGTAAACTTATGGGATATCTTACAAACATAAAAAGAAGTCTTGGGACCCATGGTTAGTCTGGGGGAAGAGTGGCGTAAGCTAACTATCGGAGATATAAAACCACTTCTAAATGATTTTCTGCCGCACGTAAAGCGGCGATTAGAAATTTGTGAACGACAAAATTTGAAGTTAAAATTTACAAATATCAATCGCAATCGACAGTCACAACACCAAAACAACACATCGATAATCCGTGTGTATCGATTATTGGCTCTCCAAACTGTCTCCCCAAAAGGTTCTGCCGAATTAGTGAAAACAAATTCTTAGCTTAACGTATCACTGGAGATACCGGGGGTCTCAAGAGGTTAAGTGACTAATTGAATACAAATTTGTCACAGTGACATGTGACCCAAGTCTTTCTTAAATGCCTCCAGTTGGATTTAGAGATATCACAAAAATACGCTTTATAAATAGGGAAACAGAGCTGTGGCATTCTTGACACATATGCTATTTGGGTGCTCACTCACCGAACCACCACTTCTAACTACCTTAGCTACACCAGAACAATTGCCTTTAGATTGGGTCTACCCTACTGCAGAAACTCTAGAGACGAGTAAGCGAAGGAAATCTTCTGCGCATTCTCTGTAATTGTTGCAACGTCTCCTCCAGAATGAGTGTTTGATACTGTCAATCATAAATCTTTGGAAAAACATTGGCCTATGGACCTCTAATAAGTTTGGCTTCTTTTTTCTTCTTTGTGTCCAGAACTTTAACAACGTGGATGTTAGGTTGATCTCTAAAAGTTGCTGAATGGCCTTCTTCACGTCTGGCAACGCTAGACAAGAGTGAAGACCCACAACGATGAATCCGTGACACATTTAGGGAAAAACTGGAGTCATTTCTCTGGGATATGAAACCATTATTCTGGATAAACTGAACTGAAAAAAAATGGAGATTCATGATCCAATCATTGCAGTCGTCCGGCACAGCTCGATGTATTTTGCCTATACTTATAGCTAAACCAATTTTGG
This sequence comes from Eristalis intricaria, assembly GCA_964034865.1. Lineage (NCBI taxonomy): Eukaryota > Metazoa > Arthropoda > Insecta > Diptera > Syrphidae > Eristalis > Eristalis intricaria. The sequence goes on from OZ035873.1 coordinate 9,368,242, forward strand.
AAGTTAGGAATTTAATCTTCCGCACGTGGAAATTAAAGTGAATAGCTGAAACTGGTGGAATATGCCATGAAAATCTGTATATAAATGAACAACTATCACATAGTCGTCTGATAAATCATCATCTTAACCGCATGATCCAATGAAGGGGTCGAGGTTACCCCTACGCACAAGCACAGGCCCCAGACAACTCGATCCTTCGCCATCGACTCTCATTCATTAGGACTTATCCCCAAGCGTAACAAGGCGAGTTTTTGAACTCGATCCAACCACCTAATCCTGTGTCTCCCTGTTGACATTCTGTCATCAGTCCCTGGGGACATTCATTCCACGTGAGCAAACCATCGAAGGATAGCCCTTTCTTTTCGAAGAACCTGCTGCAAAGTTGAGTTCCTTGCGAACTGTCGTGTTTCTCATCCTATCTAGGCGAGTAATTCTCAAAATAGCACGACGAAATCTCATCCCAGCAGATGGTATTCGTGCTCTAATTTTTTCGATCATTACCCAAATTTCATGACCATATGTGGGAGAGGAATAAGCTGGAAACCGCGAACACCAAGCTCGGCCATCCGATCTCCCAAGCTGTTTCAAAACCGACTCAGCTTGACTAATCCTACAAAAAAGCTCAGCACTACTCCAATCACTAGTGAAGAAGACCCCGAGATATCTGCTCCAATGGGACTGTAGAGTGCACGCTAATAAATCAATACACGGTTAAAGTAAATTTTTTCCGAAAACACAATGTGCTTCGTTTTATAGTTTTATTCATACCTCTCACTAGAGTTCAAAATTACATAAGAATAACAAACTAATGTGACGCGTGATGGATATAATAATTTTAAATGTAATAGATTTAAACTTTAAATTAGTAATGTGTTAAATGAATCCGAAGGTCTATTGTTTTACGAGAAGAAACAAACAATTCATTTCATTGCATTGTATGTGCATTTAAAACTAAAATACATTAAATGCAATTCGAAGGATTTACTTAATTTCATTTCAATTCAACGTTTATTTGTGTTTATACTTGTGTTTATTCGTTTCTTAATTCTTCATAAGAATTTATATTTGGTTGACTGTTGTTCTATCATCATTTTTTTTTTATTCAATTAGTTTATTTCAAAACTGGATTTTGTTTCTTAATTCTTCTTGTAACTGTTAATAAATATATACATATGTATATATATAAATATGCTTTATAATAATATTATTGTATATACTATATATGAATTGTATTGTATAATATTGCAGATAAAAAGCGATCTTCATTACTAGTCGGATTTTTATTCATTTTCGTTTGTGATACACATTATTTCTTTTTTGTTTGTTTTTACATATACAATTTTCGTTCTCATGCAAAAGGCAACTATAGTTTTGTATGTTGTGTTAATATACTTCTGTATGTACTTCCCTTCCCCTCTTTATGTTCCCCCCCTACTTGCTTGTTTGATTTAAAGTAATTAAACCTTCTAGACAAGCTTACATTTCATTCACATAACAAACAGAGTAGATGTGCAGATGGATCTCGTTTTCTTTTTTTACAACAAAGGGTCTTCGACGTCTTCGTTCCTTGGTTCCTCACATGCTTCGAAAATATACAGCATTGAACCACCTTAACACTAGGGGCCAACTCTGGTCTAAGTGGGATTGATGCTTGCCGGTAGTCAAAGGCGCAATGAACAAACTTTCTTAAAAGACGTGAGTTTTTTTCCTTTTTATAAGAGACAAACTCAAATAATCCAATTGGAGGCTATTCCATTTCATCAAAAATAAATGCCACTTGGAGATAGATGAATTGCTGATCATATCGGGGTTTCTGAAGCTGGTACTGGACAGGAGTAGATAGTGGTGTGGACAAGTTTCAACACAGAAAATTTTTTTTGTAAGCCCGGCGGAGTGAGGAGACTGTACTGACAACGCTGTGCAATCATAGGGATTTGAGACATTTAACGGAACTTGGTTCAAGGTAAGTAAAGATACAAATTGCGAAGAAATTGCAAGAACGTCAGAATCGACAAAGATAACTTGGAGGTGAAGCTGAAGATCGGACCCATAACCGTCCTTGGCAAATGTCCTGATCAGCAAGGTCAAAAAACTGTTGCGGCACATACCTAGCACACATTTCACACAAATTTGTACGCATTAGATCCAGGAGTCAACCATTAGTCAAACTATAAGTTGATTTCTGATTAGATCTTAATTGGACTTAGACGAAGAATGAACACCGCTGGCAGTAGTGAGAATGATCGCGCTATGCGCATCAATTATGATCAGTTTATGTTTCTTCCTGCAGGAATTCAGTCTCCTTAATGTCCGCAACTACTTAAATCACTTCACTTTCTAACCAGAAATCAATTGTTGGGCACTTTCTGCCCACAATGATCGGAATTCTGATATTTTGTACGAAAGTGAGACGAAAGACCACTGTTCAAGGAAAACTGACACAAAATTAATATACTAATATATTTTGATGTTACTCACGCACAGTGATAAACGAACAATCGTTGCGCCTACATGCAATGCGCACGCACAGGAGTACTAGGCCACTAATCAGAGGCTCCAGTTTCGGAAAGGGGTAAACAAGAATATCTAAAGGAAAACTGTTCGCAGTCACAAGAAAAGAAGGAAGTTCTAGTCCCCAGGAATAACCTTGATTCTCTAAGTCGTGAAACGTGCCACATTTCATTATGACAAATTTGTATTCATTCAGTCACTTTAATATCCCATGAAGTGACTTATTGAGTACAGTAACAAATGACTCGACTAAGAAAATTAGGGTGATTATCAATGTTTAAAGGGAGAATAGGTCCAGGCGAGCTTTCAAAGGTCGGTGGCCTGACAAGTGAGTTTAAATAAAAACCAAGAACCTCCAAAGCAATAGGGACAAAACAAAAGGTCTTACTTAGTCAATCTGTGCGCCTTGCTCTTGACGAGTCGAACTTATTTTAAAATCTGTGGCCTCCTCATCGACATTTTATTCATGACTTGGATGATGAATACTATAAAAGTTTTTCTAACAGCAAGGATTGCCAATGGTTGACGGAGAAAACAAAAAGGAAAACATAGCCAAGACTTGTACAAAAATTGTCCTGTTTATTACTTTCACAGGTATTGCACGAAAAAAAGGGAATACGTCGTGTAGACATTAATAACGTACTACTAAAATAAGCAAAAGGTCTAATTAAGAATAAAAGTTGAACCAGCGAATCTCCATTCGTCAAAATCCATTCGACGGACAACATCTCACCAACAACTGCCTCGTGGCCATATTGTAGCTTCTGCAGGAGCCAACCGGGTTGTGCATGATTTCTGAGTGGAAGTTTTCGAGTCTGAAGACTATAAGTAGATTCGTGCTTCCACATGACTCGAGAGAGATAGTGATTTGAAAACCGGCCTGGGGCCAGAACCCTAAATATGTTGTTGGCACAACTGGTAATGGACATGGCTTCACCTTGATCTTAAATAAAAAAAATATGGGTGGCGCTATAGTCCTTAGCAATAACCTTAAACCGCATAGAAGATTGATTTAGCACCTTAGTCTTAGTCTATTCATAAAAATTTAGTTCATCTCTCAGGCTGCTCATCGCCTGCGGAGAAGTGCTTTAAATTTACAAAAGATCTCAATTACAACAGGATGAAGATCATAAGCACCAGAAAAACCACGCCTACACGTGAGAAGAGTTTCATGTGTTCTCTGTTACGGAGCACGAAGCAGAAACGAGTTTTTTTACTGACTGATACCATATTAGACCCTTTTATCGAAAAATACAAGCCGCAATGTGTTCTGTGATAATTCAAAGATCGCATCTACAATTCCCATGTTTGCATGCATCTCTCGAATAAGCAGCGGACGGACAAAATGACTATAAGTTGTGTATTTTTTTTTTGTTTCTTTCTATTTTTTGTGTTATAATATACAGTTCTAGGAAATACTCTGTTAAGTTTTTTTTTTATTTCCATTCAATATTTTAATGCGTTTTCTTCATATTTACAAGTCTTCTTCCGCAGTTATTCTACGTATAATGATAAAATATAGAGTATATGTGATCAACCATCATTTTTGCTTTGTACATGCTTCACATAATACACACTATGTGTTAATAAGGTATATATTGGTTTGTTTTGTTTTTTTTTTGTTTTTCATGATCTTCATTTCATTTAGTATTGTTAGTAAAAAATAATAATAAATAACAAGGAGATTTTCATTGCTTTCTTGCTTTGAGTTTGTGGATTCGGTCTTTTCATTTTGCTTGGGAGTGAATGAGAGGAGCAAATGCGTGATGTTTGTTGTGTTCTCTTCACATCTAGTAGAATCTCTTTAGGTTCTACAAGCGTATTTTATGTCACGACACCGAGGTGGCAAAGAAGTCCTGCAGCCTCTGTACGGTGTGCCGATCCAACTTACACAGATCGAAATCGAAAGTTTTGCTTGTGATCTCGTAGCGTCCGGTCGCGGCAATCATCTCGACGACCTGCTGCAGTTCCTCGTTGTCTTGTAGGGTCATGATCTTCTGATGGAGTTCTTGCAGTTCGGAGAGGTATTCCAAATTGAGAGCGGTGACTTGCGTGTTCTGAACTGCTAGGCTAGAGGTCGTCGCTGGCGGAGGAAGGAAGGTCTGCTTGTCTTCGGCCCGGAGAAGGGGAGATTGTGACTTTTCTCGGGCGGTTTTTGCATTGAGGTCCTTTTTGATTTGCTTGAGAGGAGGTTCGACGAAGGTATTGACTGCTGTCGAGTTTCGTCGACGCTTCTTGTCCTCCTTTTCTGCGGCTTTGTCTGCCTTTGACTTGTCGGCACCGCGGTGTGCCTTGTGATCTCGTTTGTCGGCGGCTGGTGCCGATCGTGAAGTCTCTTGAACTAAAGCGGAATTTGATAACACGGTTGCGGGTGTGGATGAGGGAGTCGTTGCGTTGGTTGGTGGCGGAGTCGGTTGTGGGTTTGCGGGAGTCTGAAACAGAGTTGTCACTTTCTGAGCTGGCTGCGGTTGTGTCGCTGGTAGATCGGGAAAACTACTGTTGGAACTGTCGGACGACTGTATAGCGGCAGCTTTCTCTGAATTGGAATTCGAAGAAGATGTATGGAGGTTGTCAGCAATATTGCCGTACACATTGTCCGTTATGTTATTAAGAAGGCCACTTGTTAATGTTGATCCCGTGTTGTTTGCGTTACTCGGTACAGGCACCGATGATGCAGTGTTGCTTGGCTTGCTCGCTTTTGACGAGGATGAGCTAGTGCTTGACTTTGTACTTCCACTGTCGTTGGCAATGTCAACCATCGCCTCCGCGCTGGTGTTCGCTTTCTTTGAGGCTCCAGCAGCTGCGGTGCCGCTACTTGCAGGCGCTTCGTTTTTGGCAGTCTTCTCCTTCTTCTCTTTCTTCTCCTTGCTTGCGGCAGATTTCTTCGATCCTTGATCTTTGTCCTTCTCCTTTTCTTTCTCTTTGTTTTTGTCTTTCTTTTTGTGTTTATGCGACTTCTTGTCCTTCTCGGCGGCGTTCTTCTTATCGGTGATTAGCGGTGAGACTTCCTTGTCTGTGCTTTTCGAGACGGAGTCGGCCTTCTTTGATTCCTTTTCCGACGCCTTCTGACTCTTATTGCTGTTGAGATCGGGTTTTGAGGCAACACCGGCGTTTGGTGCTTTCGAGGTTGCTGCTGGTGGTGGCTGTGTCGCTATCGGTGCGGGCTGTGGTGCTACGGTCACTGGTGAGGATGTGTTTGCCGCAGACACAGGCTCCTTAGAATCGGGTCGGTGTTTATCTTTGTGATCACGATCTTTGTCATGAGATTTCTTTTCCTTCTTAGACTTCTTTCCGCTGGAGGAGCCACTGGCTCGTTTGTCACTTTCAGAGGATCTGCTCGTCTTCACACTAGGGTCATCTCTGCTAGCCGCGGAAGACGATCGTACTGGACTGGGGCGCTTTGGACTAGGCGCTGCCACTGTCGCTGTCTTTGGACTGAGTGCCCGCTTCGAAGCCTTCTCTTTGTTCCTCTCTCGATCCTTGTCCTTGTCTTTTTTATCTTTTTTCTTTTCCTCCTTCTTGTCATGCTTTCCTTCTGACTTTTTCTTGCTTTCCTTCTCTTCGTGCAGCTTATCCTTGTGCGGACTTGACTGCTTGTGTTTATCTTTCTTATCGGCTTTCTCTTTTTCCTTTCCACCGCCGCCCACAGATCCTGAGCTTGCCGCTCCAGCCACAGCCCCAGCACCAGCGGAGTTTGACTTGTCCTTGCCACCGCCACTCTTGCTGTTTCCCACTAAAGCACCTGCCATCGGAACACCAGCGCCGCCATTGGCAGTCTTTGTCTTCGGATCCGGGGAATATTTCGGGGCACTTTTCGTGATCGGCGTTCCGAACAGATCCGTGAATGTGTTTGTCTTCGCATCGTCCGTGCGTTGCTTGTGTTTTTTTGATGAGGACGAAGAGCCGCTGGCGTCGCTGCTCAGCTTTGGCTTGCCAACCATTTGATTACGACCATCTGCCATGTCTAGACTTTTCTCGTCTGCCCCTATAGCACCTCCAACAACGCCTGACACAGCGATTCCACCCCCTTTCAGCAGTTTCTGGCGGAAATCGTCTGAGGGATTTTCAAAAATATGTTTCTTTACCTCACTGCGATGCACTGGTGGACCTTCTTGTTGCAAATCCAAGTCGTAACTGTATGTCACCCGTTTAGGCTCGTCACGATTGCGAAAGTAAATGTCTATCGGTAATACGAAACCAGCGTAGCCGGATTCTTTTAGCACATATGGTGGCTCTTTGAAAGCTGCAAATGAGGGAAAGAAAATTTATTTATTTAGCACGTATGGATTTGGGGATGTAATTAATGAACATTACATCTTTTGGGTTTCGGGAATGAATCGTGTAAATTGAATACAACTTTATCAACGAACGCGCTTATGTCTGCTTTGTTCACTCCCTGAACGTACAGCTCCCAGTCATGAGTGAAGCCCTCAGGTGTGCGTTTGCTTTTCACCGTTGCGGAATGTCCAATCTCAAATTGGACTTTTATTGCCATAATTAGGATAAGCGCTTCACTTTGATGCCTTTTGATTTACGCAATGCGTACAGCTGAACAAAGTTATTCTGAAAAGAGAGAAGACATTGTTAAGTATATGTATGAATTGAAGCAAAACGCAGAGATAGACGACATGACTTTATCTACTAAATAAGAGGAGTACCTAGGGCAATGAACATAACCTCTGAGAATGACATGTCTGAACGATTTGGTTGATAACACCACAGATGCGTGTGTGACACGCACAAGAAATAAACGCTGATCCAAAATTTCGTGATGACAGTTCCTAATGACAACTTATAGACGGCAAGCAATTAAGAATCGTCTTTCTTTCTGTAAGCTAGACACTTGACAACACTTCCTTTAGCACTAAATGTATGGCTTTTGTTATCGCGGTAGGATAGTTGATGATGAGTAAGACCCATGAATTGGTCTTTCATAATATTCCACCTGCCTAACCTAAAAACTAGAAAAACGCTAGAGTGCGGCCTGACGCAGAACTGTCAATAGTTCCATTCACCAGAATGCTGTGATTCCTCTCTCGGATACCAGCAGATGATTCTTCTTCAAGCACTTTATTCCTCTAGGGGTGATGTCAAAATGATTTGTCACAGGATACTTTCTCAGATTCGGGATATTTAAATAACAATAGCTGTATCTTCCCTGATTCCCATCACCCCATGGTCCAATCAGAATCCGTCTCTCAATTCGTAAGGGATAGTTCTTTAAGGAACCAAACCATAGATCATCACTGACGTCGCCTCTGGGCAAGAAAGAGCAACAAACTTTTGATGTGTGTCGTCACAGGAATTTATAACAAGATTTTGATACTGAGAGGATATTTTGATAACCGGTTAAAATGTGTGAAAAACATCTAGTGAGGAAAAGTAAATACAAACAAGTTTCGTAAATCCCAAAGACGATGCTCCGGAAAATGTGGAAGAACCGGACGTCCTGTAGGCAAATCGGGTTGGATGGCTTTAATATTGTAATCGAAAATATGAACACAATCTGAACCGAACACTGTCACCACTTTCCAGCGAAGATTCAATTTTACTGCGAAGTTCAATGATCTAAATTCTTGTCAAGACCGCTGACACTACGAAAATTGAACGAATTTCACACCCACGGACAATTTGAGGATTTATGTGGTTAAAACGAAGGTGTTCCAAGGATAAAATACCACTTGTTATGTCCACAGAGACTTCTAAAAAAGAACCTCTTCAAATAAAATATTCTCAACATAACCCCCCTCGCCTCGTCAAACTGAACTTCTTCATAAACAATCGAGAAATGAACACGAACATTAATTATTTATCCCACAAATTTACCTCTGTGATACGTTGATTCTTTCACTTCTTCACATTCCGAGCAAGAGAAAAAAAAAAACGAATCAAAGAAAAAAAAAAGAACTTCACACACTTAGTTAACCAAACCGCGCTCTTTCAGTAACACAATTCAAACTTTCTGTTATTATTACATTAATAATGAGCGGAAATCTTTATAAAAACAAATAACAAAACAGAGTGAAACTCCGCGTGCATAAATAAAATCAGCACTGTCGTCTTCACCGACGGTCAGCAGACGTAATGCATTCAAGAATGATTATCAACATCGTTTTATGCCTAATTATCCAAAACGAAAGCACTACCTGCTGAATCCTTAGACAGGCACATCGTAATAAATCCATTTCGTTCAAAATCAAGCAATATTCTGGAAATTAATTAGCGCTAACATGCAAAAAGAAAAGAAAAAAAATACCATCAACTTTCGAGGTCTCCCCTCCTCAACAATTGAGGTTTGGGAGGATTTTCTATTTTTTTTCTTCTCTCGTTCATCTTTTCCTGGTGTCACTTGGGGGAATTTTATATTTACTTACCTGTAATTCGAATGTTTGATGAGGGAATGTTTTTGTTTAAATGCGTTTAAATGGTTCTTTAGTTTTTGGGTTTTGTTCTGATTGTGTACTTGTGATGAAAATCATAATAGTTAATGATTAAAAATTTGATAATTTAATTGAGTTCACTTTTGAAGAAGCAATATGTTTTCCCCCCAAATTCTGGTGCACAGTGAGGAGAAGTTTTCATGCACTAGGTATACTGACGTATGACAGTTCCATTTCCATGCAAAAGTGCCCTCCTCAGAGAAGACATAAGATTGTACTAGATTGGCATGAAAATATAATGTTTTCAATAAAATGGCATCAATGAAAAAACATTGTTATAAAACAGTAATAATTGATATTTCTAAGCATGATTTTATTGTTATTGACAAATATATTTGTGGATTTATAAAAAAAGTAATGATTGTGTGAACAATGAGAAACTGTCAACGAACCACCGAGGATGTGACTTTCAAAAACCATGCGTAGTCACGAAAATGCAATCGAATATCAGATTTACTTTAAATTTTTTCCATGAATTATGTCATATCTGAGTATTTCTTAAAAAAAATCAACACAGCAAAATTTAATCAAATTATAACAATTCATTGAATTATGATGAATCTGGCAACGCTGTAAGCCCCATTTCAATATTGTACTGAAACGATTTGTGTCAAATAAATGAACGCGGACGAGACAACAAAAAGCTAACGTCAAGATTACTTGAATTAAGGCCACCCTCATATTGACAGATTACGTGACTCATACGGCGCAAAGTATGGATGACAGAAGCGTTGCATCTCTTTGGATGACATACGCAGCAGATGCGCTCTACCACTCACCGGTCGATGTTTTTGTTTTTTTTTCTTGTCTCTCGTTCTTTTTCTTGTTTTATGTTTTGAATGTGTGCGTGTGTGTGGGGGTTTTTGTTTACTTAATTTTTTTTCTTGCCTGCGCTTTAATGAGTTTTCTGCATTGATCGAAACAAAAAATGCATTTTGAAGTACTGTCTTCTCATACACGGTGTGTACTTTCAATTGCTTAAGTTTATGACCTAGAAAATGTGGAAATTCTGAATCCGGCGATTTGCAAGGGATACGGCTTTATGACAACCTTCAAGTAATTAGAAGGGAGTTTTATGATTTGCAGTGGGACATTTTATTGATTTCTTTGAGTAATCCGTTCAATGGATTGGTTTTGCCTTTTGTGAGGTTAAATGAGGACTTACATAATTATCACATTCTGTTAACACAATTCGTAATTATTCAGATTCATGGAATGGAGTGATTTAGGCTTTTTACATTATTTCACTTATGCATGTTGATATGAATCGTATGATTTTTTTTCTTCTGGACTAATTACGGACGTCTCTTAACTTCTTACTCCAAGAATCGAGTACTCAAAGTAGAGATGGTACGAGAATATAAGAAACTGGCCATGTCTCCGATGAAATTTGTTATTGTCAATATCTGGGTCTCCCGAACCGACAATTATTGCCAACACATTCTGTCCCCAAACGCGTTCTGAATGAGTAGTACTTAGACGTTTAAGCCTGGTTGTGGAAGAAAGACGCAAGTCCTACTCACCAGTTTGGTGCTAGAAGTAAGCATTCGACTGTAGGCAAAGAGCATCGAATAACATCGTTTGATGATCTGAGCTGTATTTGACGATGTTTCGAAAGCCTTTGACAAGGTTTGGCACAAAGATTTGAAACACAAATTTCAACAAATCCTCTCGAGAACACTACACACAATTTTACCAAACTATCTGATCTGATACCTACTTCGAATTTAAACCTATTCAAGCTGGAGTAGTATTTCGAGTCACAGTGCTCAAAGAGTAAAACTGGCCCTTAGGAGTGGCATACAACTGTAGGTCTCTTCCACTTGTGAGAGAGCAATAGAACGCACAACACGATTATTTGCTGTAGAAGCTATGCCCTCATCATTTATTATACAGTGTATAGTTACACGACTGGATGGCGCAGTTGGTAAAGTGCCCCTGGTTAGCGGGGTCCCCGGTTCGAATCCTAATGAAAGCAAAGTTAATGCGCTTTTATCTGGTTTTCAAATAATAAATCTGGTCCAGTCACCATTTGCCGTTGGGATCAAATTAACGGCACTATCACTGAAGTTAGTCAATCAGAGCTAGTAGTCTGACTAGGGATATCAGAATGGACCAATATGGACTAAGTGTGCTGGCGAAAGCACTAGCAGCCCCCCTACCTAACCTAACTTACACTCCCCAACACAGCACGTTAGAAATACCCAATTTTAATTCAATGTAAGTTCCCATAGACTTCATGACTAGGAATTTGGCCGGCCGTTTTGAGGAACGCGGTTCAAGGGCTGTTCGCACCGATGACAACGTGGAATCTGTGCAGTAGAGTGTTGCAATTTATCCATCTGTCACAAATCCCCTTTCCGTTCGATTGGACTGGAGTGCGACTGGAGTTCGATTTGTCTGGACTGGAGTTAAGATGTACCTTTACAAAAGTCAAGCTTCGAAAACATTCCTATCGTAAGGCCACTGACAACGACGACAATGCGCTTTTCATTTTCCACAATACGAGTGTCTAACATTGGTCGTTCTTCTTTGACTCACCCTGTAGTAGCGACCTTACATCAGGAGCGTAAATCATTAATCATTCTTATTCGGCATGTCTTCTCGGTGTCTAGTTGCAACAATTCCCGTAATGCATCTGGCTTCGCATTCCATAAGGCCGTTCCTTTCGTCGGCCAGTATCATGTCCTGGACGTAGAGATCTTGTCGTCTATAAGCACGTTGCATCCATTTTGTAATTTCGTTCTTCCAACAAAAAAATCTGCTAAAGCTTGAAACGCTTGCTCAAATAAACAGCGGATGGACATCTGGCACAGGATGCCTCATTACCAAACAATTATGGCCTAAGATCGATCCCAAGTGTCGTCGAGATCATTTTCGCGGATAGATGGAGATACGCCAATATAGAAGCCCGCCTCTGATTGGTCGACAAATGAGAAGAACCCTTCTATATCCATTCATCGAAAACCTTTATGCGTTACTCACTCTATTGTCAGCCAGCAAACGAAAAGGATCGCAGAGACAGGATACACATTTTAAAACCCCTATAAGTTTTGTTCTTTAACCCTAAATAAATAGTTTTGTTCACAAGTTTTTTACAAAGCAAAAGTCTTTTTTTTTTGTCCTTACACCAAGCGATCGCTTAGTTTGATCAGACTAAGCAGACCAGACCTCAGATCTCTTATTGGTGTTTTAACAGGGCATTGTGCCATCGGAACTCACGCCTCTAGACTAGGCCTTTCCTATAATGATTTCTGTAGAAGCTGCATGGACGAGGATGAGGAAGAAACCATCGACCATTTGCTATGTAGCTGCAGATTCAGACTTTTGGGAGCCCATTTCTTTGTTAATCTGGCTGAACTGAGCAGCATCAGAATCAGTCCTCTTCTTCGCTTTATCAAAAGCACAAATTGGTTTGCGGAATAGGTAGCCTAAATGGTAACGCAATGGGCCCATGCTTGGCCTAAGTGTGTTTGCTGTCCGCATGCGCGGCAGTCAGAAACTTCAACCTCACCTCATATTTTGTTTTTAAAAAATTTGCGGCTAATATGGCCTACATGGTGCCTGGCTAAAAACCAAAATACGGTCGAACCCCCATAAGTCGAATAGTCACTGGAAAAAATTCTATTGTGTTCGATTTATGGAGTATACGACAGCGACTGATAATGTACATACTTCTAGGAATGCCAAATTTTGTGAAAACATAGAAAAAGTTTTTTTTTAGCCTTTTTCGATTTCGTCGATAATGAGCTTTTTTAATTTAAATTTTTTTAATTTCTCAGCGACATTTTACTGAACTTGTCCAAAATTTACAGACGTCTGACTGATTCTACGACTGCTCCATACACTTACAAAGGTTTTGTTTTTAACTACGAATACAATGTTACGCTTGTCAGTTTTTTTATTTTCTTTTTTGTTTTTCCACGCCTTGATTAGGTCTTTGATTATAAAATAAAGAGTGAAATTTCTACGAAAAGTAACACGAATGAACATGTCGCAAAGTTCGATTTAAAGAGGGTTTCGACTTACCGAGAGTTGACGAGTGTAAAATAGTATTCTTGGGTCTAAGTTCTGAAACCTTTGTTTCACTTAAAGAGGCTTGACAGCAGTCCAAACAAAAAAAATTAAAAAGTAATTTTTGTTTTTAAAAACGTAGTACGCGCTGCTTTATCGTACTACCGTACTCAAACCGCAAAAATGTACTCAAAAAGCACAATTGTAGCACAGGAGGGAACGCTGACTTGATGGTGATGTGTATGTGTGTGTGTGAGAGAGAGAGAGAGAGAGAGAGAGAGAGAGAGAGAGAGAGAGAGAGAGAGAGAGAGATAATTTTTGGTGTTTCTAATTTCTTTTAAGTAACTGTAATTTCACTTGGAAATGTCGTCCTCATTTACATTTCCCAAATACTAAACTGAACATTTTAATTTGATAAACACGCGAATTTTTCTCTTAGATACTACTGTATCTGAATTCATTAGACTTCATTTATGCATTCATTTCCTACCTTCTACATTTATTAATTGTTTTACTTATTTTTTAATTTATGCTTTCTATTTATGTGAATTTTAGAGCACGTTGTCAAAAACATGAGCAATTAAACAAAATACGGGACTTAATCCCAACAAGATTATTAATCGGTCGATTAAAATAGCTAAATAACTGAAGGAGAGCAAAACAAATCCGATGACAATCTAGCAATTCCGGTTTACCCCGGGAATCCATATAAAAACCTCTTGCCATCCGGTGAGGACTTAAAGTTCAAACCGAGTTTTGTCGCGAAAGAAAGTGGACGTGAACAGCGGAAGCAAAATGTTTCGATTGAGTATTTTTTTCTTGACGTTTGCGGTCTTCACAAGTTGTCACAAATTCCGTAAGAGCGCGAGTCAAACGCTTGAATATCTAACAAATTCTTGAATGATTTAAGCCACCGACCTCGAGCGATGCAAATATTCGGACAGCCATTGTCTGGGCAAAGTTATGACAAGCATTTTGCGGTCGCAATACAAGGGACACCCTGGACTCAATATCTTTCAATTTGATCCACTCCATGTGAAGACGATGGTGTTGGAAAAAATTCCCGACAGTCCTGTGAGTGTGGAATTGAAGTTCAATGAATTCGACATCACTGGCCTTCACGAGGGAACCGTGTTTAATATTACGTACGTATGTGTTCCACCGTCGTCCGAATTCTTAAAACGCAGTGTTTGTTCTTCTAGTGGTTTCACAAAAAAAGCATCGGACCTGATATTTGAAATGCACCAGATATATCCTAAATTCGCCCTGATCGGTCCGTACTCCATTGATGGAAGCATCCTTGGTCATCCCATTAGCGGTCAGGGAAATGGCGAAATTGCCTTTCGTAAGTACATCTCGACAAGGGAAAGCTGAGTGATCTTACTCACTTCTAGCTTTCAGATGACATGAGAGCCATTACAAAAGTGAAGTGCACCACAGTGGAGAAAGACGGTGAAACGTATTTGAATGTAGTGGACACTGATGTCGACCTTCAACCGAAGAAAGTGACATTTGCGCTGGAGAATCTCTACAATGGCGACAAGACGATGGGCTACAACATGAATCAAGTGCTGAACGATTATTCGGATGTTGTGTTCTCCGAAATGAAACCCTTGTTTCAGAAGGCTTTCAGCAGATTAGGAATGTACATTAATGTAATTTTTTCGACAATTCCCTATGATGAATTGTTTTTGCAATCTGAGTAAAGTCTTGATGTATTCAATGTACAAAGTACCTGTGTGTTGAAGTGTGTTCAACTGTTTTATTAGGAGAAATATTGATATTTGTTAATATTTGGGTTTCTCGTTGTTTTCTTTATAAACGAGTACAGGAGGTAGTACTGGGAACCTAGACGATAATGCTTCACCGAATTAAGACAGGTAGGTCTTCGTGAGTCCAAGGAACAGAAAAGCAGGGAAGAGAAGTCTCTTATGAGGAAATATAAATAAAAATATATTTAATAAGTAAGGTGGGTCGCCGTGGCGTAGTGGGTAAGTGTGTCGACTCCTACGCAGAGGGTGTCAGGTTCGATACCCGAATTTACCTCCTTTCATAATTCACGGCTCCACCTCTTTCGAGTCACTGACAATGCTCAAAGAGTATTCCTGTCAAGAAAAAGCTTCTCAAATTCGCCGTTCGGAGCCGGCATTAAACTGTAGGTCCCTGCCACGCGCAAAAGAACAATAGCAAGCACAACACGAGAGGTTGCTGAGAAGCTAGAAGATTGATCACACCAATCAATCAATACTTTATTCAGTTTGTAAAAAAAACTCGGCATAAGGAATTGTTGAAAAAACATCATTGACGATGTCCTTTCCGATTGTGGAGAAAGTCCTTTCGAACAAGGGTTTCAGTGCATCAAAGACAGCTTTCGAATTATCGTTGATCAGTCGATTCATGTTTTCGCCCAGCAACTTGACGCCATTGAAGAGATTATTCAGAACAAAGGTGAATTTTTTCGGTTGAATGTCCAGTTCAACATTGACCACATTCAAATATATCTTGCCATCCTTCTCTAGTGAGGTGCATTTTGCTTTTGCTATGACAAGGACATCAACTGAAATTGAAGAGAACATTTTAAGCGCTCTCTTATTTTTATAGACGGATGTACTACTTACCAAAAGTGAGTTTAGTGGTACCCTGTCCGCTAATGGGGAGGCCAAGAAGACGCCCATCACAACTGTACTGACCAGACATGACTAATATCGGAAAACTCAATTGCATTTCGAGGACCGTGTCCGTTGGTTCCTTGGTGAATCCCCTGGAATCACAAAGACTTCATTAAAATCAACCAAAGGATGCTGACAGTAGAGCCCATACGTAAAACTAAGCACTGTCCCATTCTGAAAACCGGTGAGACCAATATCCTTAAAGGTAAATTCCACACTCACAGGACCAGGAAGTTTTTCGAACGTAATAATTGGAATATTGAGTGGTTCTATTTTAGGGAAATTGATTTCAGGATAACCCTGCCCGGCATGCAACTGCAGTATCCCAGTTGCAACTTTGCTCAAACATTCACTGTCCGAAGGCTTGCATTGCTCGATGTCTGCAGCTGGGGATACTCAAGGACTTGTTAGATATTCAAACGCTGAACTGATTCGCTTACGCAGCTTCTGAGAACTTGTGAACATAGCCCACGTCAGGCAAACGCTCAAAATAAATCCAGTGCGAAACATTGTGCTTCTGTAAATCACTTGCACACTGTTTTGCGACAAAATTCGGATTGATGGACTCTCAGTCGAAAAATGGACCTTTAAAACCCTGCCCGATGTTGAACGCCTTTTATATGAATACCCGGGGGCAAACCAGAATAGACAGCCGCCAAAAATTTGCATTTTACAATGCAGTTCGTCTCGTCGCCACTTTTTATGTCTTTCCTGTACTCTGGTTTGTATGCTGATCTCCTGCAGCGCCTGAACACTGAAGTCATCTGTCTACTAGAATTTGTATTTAATTTCTCGTGTAATTCGAGCATTTATGGTTTGATTTTAATTAAGCTCGAAACTTGTTCGCCTTATGTCCCGTCATACCAGCTTCGTCTATATTAGCGGTGTTTATTTCTTCGGACTCATACGCTCAGCAAATTTAGTTTAAAATTAAAAAATAAAATAAAAAAACCATCAACAATTTCGATACAAAAATGTGTGATTAATTGCAATTACACTTGATCTGTCAAACTGAAAGCCATGAAAGCAAATGAATGACAGCAGGTTTCGGCATCACAGTTTTTTTTAGCAACTAAGGCGGCTTTTATGCTAGATGCACACGAGGTAACCGTTGCGGCAACGTAATGAACAGCGCAATGATGAACACCGATCTGCATTTTTCGTATCTTGCCAATACATTATTAGCCCTTTCACATTCCACTTAAGTCCAGAGTCAGCTTACACCGGCTTGTAGTTCCATTCAAGGAAGATATTGGATAGGAGCTGTTAAACGTGCGTGGCTAAGAGAGAGTGATAGAATTCTCCCATCTCCCAAATTCAGAAGACAAAGTAGTCCTCCCACCTGGCTTTGAAGACGGCGGCACAGCCATTCAAAAGAGGAAGAACAATAAAGCCGTAGGCATAGACTACCAGCCCTCAACGCCGGCACCCAGTTTTTAAGGCCGGCTTCCAGGTCGGCAATCGAATATTCAAACCAAATATTCAGACTAAGGATAATACAGAAGAAGATTGGATAGACCGATTCACGCCACCTTTTTATTGATTTTCAAGCCGCATATGATAGCATTTGTTGACGATCCAAAGAAGGAGAATCCTTCAACTGGCAGATGAGCAAGTCTCTTCAAAATGGCCCTTAAGATCATCTTAGCCGTTCTGTTTGAACGTCTGAAACCATTCGTGAATAATCTGGTGGATCCTTATCAATGCGGTTTTAAGCCGGGGTATTTCACAATGGATCAGATCTTGATCTACGGCAGAACCTGAAAAAGACCCAAGAAATGCAAATCGATACATACCGTATATTCGTGGATTTCAAGGCCGCATATGACAGCGTGTATAGGGATGCGCTACACAGCGCCATGGATAGTTTTGACATTCCTGCGAAACTCGTCACGATGTGCAGGTTGACGATGGAGAATGCTCGCTGCTACATCAAGGCCGATAACGAATTCATTAATGTAAAAGAAGGATATAGAAAAGGCGACGCGCTTCCATGTGACCTCTTCGCCATCATCCTGGAGAAGATCCTGCAAGACTCGCATGCCAACACAAGAGGCACGATCTTCCAGATGTCAGTACAACTGTTGGCATACGCGGGGGACATTGACGTAATTGGTTAAACACAGCGATCCACCAACGAAGCGTTTGCTGGCATTGAATTCAAGGCAACCAAAATGGATTTAGCGTTAAATGAGGGCAAAACGAAGTATATACTGTCCACAAGAAAATACTATCGCATAGTCTCAAGCGGTATTTAAGGAATAAACCCCACTCTCGAAGAACCAAGCTGACTTTACGTAAGGCAGTGTTTACTCAAGTTCTGCAATACGGCACGAAGGCATGAACAAAGTGCATAAGGATGTCCCTGGTCTCTGGGAGAGAAAAATTCTGCGTTAAATATTTTGCTCTATTAGCGTTGATGGTATTTGGAGAAGAAGGTTCAAGTACAGCATTGGACAACACTGCAGACCATGGGACAACACTGCCAGAGCCTGTAAAATCATCGACTCCGCAGCAGTGGCATAACGAAAAAGATAGCCCCCATAAAACTACGCACACAAGTGGAGAAGGACTTCAAGCAACATGTCGTCCCATATTGGAAGCAGCTGGCTGTGGTTATTGGCTGAGGCCCACTCCACTTTGTAGAGCTGGCAGAAAAAGAAGATGTGACAGCATTCATCCTAAGGAGCTTTTCGATGCGATGACCGAATTCGTTAAGGCGATACACCGTGCAGTTCGGTTCAAGGACCTCCGAGTCGGTTGAAAACCTCGCCGCATTTTGGCAAGGAGATGTGCTATCTCTCTGTGATTTCTTCAATCTGATTCCCAACGGAAGGCTTTATCTTTTACAAGTCAGTCTAGATGTTGGGATAGGCAGATGACCTCAACTTCTTCGAGCGTTCCCAACGTGCCGTAGTGGAACCTTTCACTGCGATTGAAGAAAAGGCGAAACGAGTTGGTTGAGCGTTCAATAAGGACAACACGAAATATATGTTGTCGAGCAATAACCCTTAGGTCACACACCACCTGGGGCACAACATTATTAAACATTAGTAAAGGAGTTTGTCTACCTCGGCTCATTTATCGGCCCATTCTACGTCGGTTATATGGTCCCATCTGCAGAGAAGATGTTCGAAGGAGAAGACAATGGCGAACTCTACGAGCAGGGTGTGGATGTAGTTCAAAACGCAAAAATTCGTCAACTGCACTAGCATGGACGTAAATGACCCAGCTAAGAGGGTATTCGAATCCGATTCTCCTAACCCGAACCGATGCAACCGCATTAGATGGAAGTTATGCCGGACGCAAGACAGCTTGATGACAGGAAGCAGCGTGGCCAGGACCGGCCACCGTAGAAGACAGTACAGTAACTTCTCAGGCTCAGACCCTGCATGGGTCGTAAGTATGTACAGATATGTTTTATTTTTACAATAAAATTCATTTAAAAACCGAGGAAAGCGCTTCTGTATTTGATCTATTTATCTTTGCATGTATATATATATTCGACCACAACACAATTAAATTCAATCAAAAGAATGTTAAATAAAAAAAGGCGTACAAAACCTCTTTAATTGTCGCTAATCTAAATTTAAGGAGACGAATTGCTTTCGACCCTAGCACCAGTTCATTGACAAGTTGAAGACAGCGACCAGCTGAGTGCAGTTTGAGACTTTACTCGAAGGCTAGGGTTGTTTACGGATTGCGCAAAAATTGTTGATTTGCTACAGGAGTTCAGTGACACAGATATTGATCAGTTTTCTGGTCACGTCATGTCTGCTTAATGTGAAGCAAAATAATTTCAAATTGACTTGACATTACTCCGCATCATTCGTGAGGTTGTGAGAAATTGCCTATTTTTCGGCTGAAAAATAAAATAATCAAAAACTGAAATGATAGATACACTCATGGCGATTTATTATGATAGTTACAGTGGTGTTAAGATGGAGCTCAAGTTACTGTTCTCTATGCAATGTCTTAAAAAAGGATTTTTTTTGAGAAATACAACAGGATTCTTAAAATACAATATGCTTATCCAGTTCAAGACGCAAAAGCTCGTGGCAATCGTGGAAGGAATGTGGTTGAGCAAAAATTTAGGGGCTCAGAAGTGAGGCTATCAGAGCAAGAGTGACCTAACCCACACAGATGTCTAATGGAGATAATAACGATTAATTGTTTAGGTTAGCTTAGCAAATTTATTGCAATTCGTGTCAGTTTTTGGTCAGTGTTATAAAATTAACTTAATTACTAATTCAATTGCCAATTGACATCGTATTTTGTCCTAAACATAAGAACAATGTGGGATAGACCACTTTTGCAATTTATTTATTTGGAGTAGTTGATTTTGTGTGGCCGCTTGTCTAGTTAACATGATTTTGCCAGAACCAGCAAGGAAAGGATTACAGTATAACAACATTCACATTACACATTAAGGTCTGCTTCTCTCCGTGGACTGTAAACTAGTGACTAAAGCTGTGTCAATCGTTCGTTTTGTCCCGTTCATTCATTGAGTGCAATCACACAACTACATAACAAGCTATCATATAGTGAATACTTTTAGAGGTTCGTTCGGAGCTATAATGAATTCACTTGATCTGAAGCCACTTTCCTATCCCCTCGCAGAGGGTGCCAGGTTCGATACCCGAATTTACCACTTTTCATATTTCACGGTTCCACCTCTTTCGAGTCACTGACAATGCTCAAAGAGTATTTCTGTCTAGAAAAAGCTTTTCAACTTCGCCGTTCGGAGTCGTCATTAAAGGTCCCTTCCACTCGTGAGAGAACAATACCACGCACAACACGAGGTGGTTGCTGAGAAGCTAGGCCCTGGCCCTCTACGGACTGTAGCGCCACCCATATTATTATTATTGTATTATTTTATTATCACCTCTCACACATGCGTCTTCTCTTTCCCACACATGCACAGCATGCTTCTAATACCCAACATTGAGAACATAAGAATAAAGCAACTCAAAGAAAAAACGAAGAGAGATAAAAGAGAATAGAAAATCCAAAAGCAAACCCCGAGCACACCAGACGCGGGCTACCCCTAGCACGTCTCACCTCCCTGCCCAAAAGATGGAAAAATCGCCGACAAAATTTTTCTGTGTGAGAGCGGCCTAAGTTGCGTTACGACGTGCGAGTAGAAGAAAATACGAAGAGAGATAAATAGAAAAGAGAGAAAAGTTGAAACAATTTGCAAACACACCGCCAGCTGAGCTCCCCGTGCGCCTATCGCTTCCCTTTCAAACACAATCGTCTTAGGATACACATAGAACAGCGAAAAAAAAAAAAATAATTGGACATTACAACTCGACTTGCCCCGTTCCACATTCCATATTTTTTGCTTTTGGTTCATCATCAAACCGAGTTCGTCAACCCGGGTTACAACTGGGTCTGGTTCTATTCTAACCCGGGTTAGAATAGAAGCACACCACTAGTCGCAACCACCCCTATCCTTTTTTTTTCTCGGTCGCAACCGCCGCTACTCAGCGCACTATGGAAGGGGATGTGGTGATCTGCGTATGCGCTCTGTTGGTGATTTCTTCCTCTCGGTCGTAACCACCGCTATGGCGCTATCCTATCCATAACAACGCACATCTTCGATGGCTTTCGTCTGGCTCCTTCTGCCTGTTCTGTTCGGCCACCGTTGGTGATATGATGTGTTGTTCTCAGGCTGCCATCTGACTGTCCTAAACAACCACCCCAAAGATGTAGTTTTCTATTGTAATGGCCAAGAGGTTGATGTTGAACCTCGAAGCATACTTCGCATGC
This sequence comes from Eristalis intricaria, assembly GCA_964034865.1. NCBI lineage: Eukaryota > Metazoa > Arthropoda > Insecta > Diptera > Syrphidae > Eristalis > Eristalis intricaria. The sequence goes on from OZ035873.1 coordinate 9,389,648, forward strand.
ACCTCGTTTTTCCTTTGCCTATCGCCAAAACATCCATTTTAACCGCCGCCAGCAAAGTCTTCATTCAAATCGATTGTCAAACATTAGATCATCTTAGTCACACTTAAGACCTACTCAAGAAACTTGCAAGCTAATCACGAAATGACCCTTAATTCGTTAACAGCTCACAGCTACAACAGCCCCAACCTCACCCAGTCTGAATGCCAATCAATCAATCACCAATCATAACAAACAAGTAAGACACCCTTATGCTAAACGAATTGATATGCTAACCATCAAGCGTGATCACTTAACGAACAAAATTCTTCACGCATTCCTCACAATTTCACCGTCCAACAACCTCGCCCAAGGTCGCTCCGCCGGCCAAGACTCTCGACGAAAGAGGAGACGCAAAATTCCATAAAATATGTGAACATGTTAATTAGAGCGTGCCGCCAACGTCACCACTTCGGTCTAACATAAGGCCCCCCACACTCCCTCTATGACGTGGCACAATCCAGTGACATAACAATGGTTGTCCAACAAAATTCCTGAACAATAAAAATGCCGAGACTACAAAAAGCTGGTAGGACAGGACACAGTCGAAACAAGTTTCGTGCCTCATTTAACGGCCACTTCGAGAGAGCTCTCACACGAATACATTCACTTATAAATTATTGAATTACACGCGAAGACGAATCTGAATTGAATTTATTAATCAGATTTCGTTGATATATCGTTCCCGCGGTCACAAGTCTTCAGACGCTCAGCGAGAGTCAAGTTTGTGCAGTGCATTGTCAATTGTTGGTGGCGATCTGTTCTGGTTTACTACCAGAATCATTTGTTACCCGGTAACGGTTTAAAATTACATTTTTCGACTAAAAGTACCTCAATCCGGGTTTTGTCGCCAGAGAGAGTGGAAGTGAACAGCTGAAGACAAACAAAAATGTTTCGGCTGGAATTGTACATTTTCGGTGTTTGTGCAGTGTTCGCTGTGTGCTCGAGTGCTCGCAAGTTTCGTAAGAGTGTGCATATCGAACGTTTGAATATCTAACAAGTCCTTGACCATCCCTAGCCGCGGACATCGAACGATGCACGTACCCGGACAGTGATTGCCTGAGCAAAGTTGTGACAGGCATCCTGGGGGCACACTCCATCAACGGACACCGTGGCCTTAACCTCATTCCCATTGATCCACTGCATTTGAAAAGTTTGGTGCTCGACAAAATCCCTGGAAGTCCTGTCAATGTGGAGTTCAAGTTTAAGGACATCGATCTCGCCGGCATCAATCAGGGGAAAGTGCTGAAACTCACGTACGTGCTGATGTGTGATCATCGAGTGTGTGGTTGAAACGAGATCTCTTCTTCTTCTAGCGGATTCACGAAGGAGGCCTCGGACCTTGTCTTCGAAATAGAAGTGATGTTCCCCAAAATCGTTCTCACTGGTCCGTACAGCGTTGACGGGCGTATTCTAATCCTCCCCATCACGGGAAAGGGAGACAGTCAAATTACCTTTCGTAAGCAGATCTAGACACGAGTCGGAGCACTCTCGACTAAACACGATCACTTTCCCTTTCCAGACGACATGCGGGCAGTTGCTAAGGCAACGTGCACAACTCGGGAGAAGGATGGCAAGGTATACTTGAATATAGTCGATGTTCAGCTGGACCTGCAACCGTCGGGGGTACAATTCGTCCTGGACAATCTCTTCAATGGCAACAAGGAGCTGGGTGAGAACATGAATAAAGTGCTTAACGAAAACTGGGATGTTGTGTTCGAGGAATTGAAACCCTTGATTAATGAAGCTTTCGCAAAAATCTCACTGCACATCGCCAATGGAGTCTTCTCAAAGTTTGCGTATAGGGACTTGTTTTTACACTCTGAATAAAGTATTGAAAAATTAATTAATTTATGTAATTTTATTCTTTATTATACAACAAATCTCATCACACTAATATATAAAGGGGCTAAGTTTGGAAGTTTGTGAGCTTATTTGTGAGAAGTAATCTCTGGAACTAAAGCTGTGTTTTTTTGCAAGCGTATATACGCTTAAATTTCCATTTGCATGTAAAATACACTAACAACAAATCCTATATCCGCTTAAGTTACTCATCATATCTATCGCCGCTTAAGAAATAAGCCCGGATAAAAACAATGCTTCCAATCTTTACTTTCTGTGTGTTCATTCCTGAATTCGTTCATTCATTGTTTGGGTTGCTGTATGTGGGTTACATTTGTGGGTGTGGTTGATGTATTAGATCATTTCTAAATTTTTTGCATCCATAAGTATGCAATTTTTGGTATACCCAGAGTGTCTCTGCTATACTTTCCGTTTAGGTCTCGTTATCGATTTTTTTCATTTGATGCAAATTGTTTTTATTTTCTAATTATTTATTGTTTTTGCTTTTAAAGTGATGGTCATGCTACACAATCGCAAACCGAAGATTGTGCCCATTAACGAACAACTATCACCCTTCACGACTACACCCCTGACTGCTTAACAAATGTCATAAAAGTGATTGATCAGGAGACTGCCAGGTCTTTTTGTGGATATTGAGGTGAGGGAACCGCGTACGGGATACAAAGAGTTTCGGTCCGTTACGAAGTCCAACAGTCTGAGTCCGTTCTCGGACGTGTTGTCGTGCAGGCTGTGCTTCCCGATGAATCTAGCAAAGATGTCTTCCTTGCCCAGGTTAGCGGTGAAATCTCCTAGAAAGATCTTGGTGTCGTAACTGGGGCATTGATCGTATGTTCTTTCTAGGAGATCGTAAAAGTCATCTTTGCTGTCGTCATCCTTATCCTCCGTTGGGGCGTCGGCGCAGATCAGGCTGATGTTGCCGAATGTAGCCTTGATGCGGATTGTTATGAGGCGCTCGCTTATGTATTTAAAGCTTAAGACTTCTTGCCTAAGTCTGCCTCGAACAACCTGTATCCGAACAAGCGCTGCCTTCGCTCTTTGTAGCAATCGCCGAAGTATGTATGGCAGTTTTTCATCCTCTTTTTGCCCGGCCCATCCCACCGCACCTCCTGAATGGCGGTGATATCTGCCTTATAAGCTTCGAGGGCTTCCGCAAGTTCATCGCCTGTACGTGGTCTGTTCAGGCCGCCGCGAGGAGGCAGTATGTCAACTTGACCTGAGCATTTAACAGGGATCGTTGATGGCATCTCGCCAAGTTGAGAGCAGTCAACAACTTTCCCCTGGATGCACAGGCCCATGTCCTCATTTTATCTTATCATATTTTATTCAGATGTAATAATTAATAATTTCGCAACCAAACAATATCCTTTGAAAAATGTACAAACGATTGAACTTTTAGCTTTCAAATTGTAAAATATTCGCAATATGCACTTTTTCATTCACAGTAATAGAACTATCTATCGAATGAGTTACACAATACCAAAAGTGATATCAGTCGATAGATTTGTAGATAGTTGACACTCGCAATAGAGGCCTCAGTCTCCTCCTCCAAACACCATGAGTACATACGGGACCAAAGATAATATAAAGGACTTTCCTCTCGAAGCGACCAAGAATCTCCTGGTCCGCCTTGGTTAGTGCCCATGCTTCTGCGCCTAACAAGGTCTTATATAGGCATCTCTGGTTCTTCGAGAGAGGGTTTTACATTGGCTATATTGGATTGTGATTAATAACTTTTTAATGTGAAACAACGATATTTGACCAAAAGGAATCAATCAAAAAATTAGCGCCAAGATTTTCCTTGAGTGGAGATGACTGCCCGCAGTCGGGCAGTAGCAAGGTGGTTTTATGTTTGACCGCGATATGACATGACTTTGTTTTTTCTACTGAAGTGAGTGACCTCTTCTAGAGGAACAATTTAAAAGATCTTTATTAGAGCTACGGCTTTAGAAGTTGTACAGAGAGAATGAGAGTTATAAGCCGTGTTTTTTCACAAATCTATATATCTAATAGTGAAGTAGGATTTTGCAGGTAAAGCACATACAACAACCTACTGCCTATAATTGCCTATAATATCGGCAGTGAAAAGTGGCTGCCGATAAAAATTCGAGTTCGAATTTTTTTTTCAAATATTTTGACAGCGATTCGAACATTTAAATTGTTTTCTTCATATATTTTGACAGATAAAAATCAAAGCCACTACGAATCGTTTTTTTGCATCTTACTTCACTTCACTATCGATAGCGATGAAGAAAAAACACGGCTATAGATTGGCCGAATATACACAGAAAGAATCGTTATTTTGGATGGTTTGTCATACACACATTGATTCAGTGTACTGTCCTCTAGTATAAAATTATTTATAATAATGAAGCGTTTTTTTCTCGCACGATAGTCTGACGCATGAAAGAATCATGTCCCTTATTTTGTCGACTTCAACGAATTTAAAAAAAAACCGTACAATTTCTGTCACACGCCGATGACATTGACGTGACAACGTAGAATAACTCTTACGAATCGCTGTTTCATTTGACTTAGCCCAAGCTTACATTATATAAGACCTTGATCATACCTGTCCTTCTCTATGGTGTGGAAGCCTGGCCAGTCTCAAAAGCAGATGAAGAATATTTGATATTTCGAGAGAAAAGTTCTGCGTTCAATCTTTGGCCCTGATGGCGTTGATGGTTCTTGGAGAAGAAGATTCAACGATGAACTGTACGAGAGCTTAACCAGCCGTTTACGGATTCATGTATAAGATGGCTAGGCCATGTAGAGCGCAATGGAGCTCACATGGGCAACACTGCTCCAGCTCGACTCTTCGACTCCGAACCAGTGGGACAACGCAATAGAGGATGCCTACAAAACCGAGAAAGTAGAGAAGAACCTCAGACAACTTGGCGCATAATTCAGTCAGTTTTCTAAAGTTGGTGCCAGCTGGAGAGGCTTGTTGGCTGAAGCTCAGGTCCACCTGGACTGGCAGTTAGAATTAGTTAGAGTTATTCTTCGTTACACTTCATTACCTCGAAGTTATAGCTGCCTACGATTTTGTCTGGATCGTAGATTTTGTGCATTCTTTTTCGATGACAGCGTATACTACGTTTTGCTCCTTTCAATCCTCCATTGAGGGGCCGCTGTGTACGAGCAATCACATCAATGTCGTCCGTGTATGCCAGCAATTATACGGACTTTTGTAAGACTCTTGTTTTAGCGTAGCCTTGCTTACTTACTTAACAAGTATACCACCAATGGAGGTTCTGAGCCTGAGCAATTACTGCCATCCATCGCTGATGGTCCTGGACACGCTACTTCCAGTCGTCAAGACCAAGCGGTCTTGCATCCGCGGTTACTTGGTCGACACACCGGAGATTCGGTCTTCCTCTTCTTCCCGAACCAGATGGCGCTCGGATTATAAGACCCTCTTAGCTAGAGCATTGTTGTCCATGCGCTCGATGTGGAAGAGACAGTGCAGTCGACGGACCACATCCGGGTACAGCTACTAGAGTTCTTGGATGTGTCTTCTCCTCCATTCGTCCTCGCAGACGGGACCATATATTCGACGTAGAATTTTTCTTTCAAAGTCACTAAGAATCAGCTTCGCAGTTTTGATTAGCGTCGAGCTTTCGTCACCGTATAGCAGGACTTTACTTCCGGCTTTAATGAATGAATTTCTTGACAGCTGGATGTCATTGATAACATTGACAGCTGCTAAAATATAAAAATTGGAAAAACTGTCATTTATGTCCTTTTTCTAGCGCCACTAGACAAATAATATATCGGGATGGTTCTACTAGCGGAAATGAAGTACATACTACGAGATGTTCATCTCTCTCACCGACTGATTTGATGGATAATCATAAATTTGTTTGCGTTTGAATGGGATCATTTCTAAACAGACTTGTTGGACTTCATCATTGAACCAAGAAAATGGTATTTTTCAATTGATTCGTGAAATGTCAAGGGTTCATGTTCAGGCGGCTCGATAAGTATTGTCGATGGTAAAGTTCAGAGTGGAGCATTCGTGTGTGTTGCCATTGGATGCTCTCACATAGATAGGCAGTACTTAAGGCGCTAACCAGCTTCCAATTCAACTCCACGGTTGTCTGGAAATGTAAACAACAAGCTGTCAAAGAAATACAAGCTAAAATTGATATGGATTCGATGACATGAAAACCGCAAGGGCAACGAAGAGGTAGATATCGAAGTAAGAATGAAAATATTCGTTAAAATTGAATACATTCTAGTGGATTTATAGGGTCGAGTTAGCTTTTTTTTAAAGCTTACGGCAACACTGCTGGTGCTTCGACACCTGTGCCGTACAGAGGGCTGAGAGCAAAGGCATTTGGAGAAAGCACTCCGTACCCTTTTTAGTTTTATGTCTATGCAATCCGGGGTTATGACTTCAAAGTATTTCTTAATGTATAGATTCTATACACTTACTTACTAAATACTAACTAACTTTGATGGCTTAAGTTGTTATAAGGCCCAAAAGTCAACGAATACTGGAAGACCGAGTTTAGAAGAATGTGATCGAACTAAAAAAGAAAAAAAAACTTATATTTCTGTACAGACCAATAACTTACAATAGTGAGAAGATAAGATCCGTTAAATAGTTCAGATTTAACAGAGTTTTCGCTCTCCCATACAAACCAACCGGCGGTGCCAGGTTCGATCCCCGATATTATGAACTTTTATAATTCAAAGCTCCACCTTTTTCGAGTCACTTACAATTAGCGCGGAGTATTCCTGTCTAAAAAGGCCCAAGAATTCCCTTTTTTTCGGATTCGGCATAAAATGGCAGGTCCCATCTAATGGTGTGTCAACCCGGGTTAAGAAACCGAATTAACCCGGGTTACACCTAAACCAGCCTTAACCGAGTAACATTTTTTCCAAGCCGATGAAACGAACGGTATACATAAAAAAATTGTAGACGGTACAACCCGGTGTGAGCATATGATGCCGAACCGAAACCAACCCCAAATCGAATTAGACAATATGTAGAAATCCATTTGCATCATTCCATATTGGTTCGGGTCGTAGCCACCACAGCAGTCTACAAAATTTCACGTTGCTTTGTGCGTATACATAATATTCTCTTGCGGTGCGACGTGAGAGTCGAAGAAAATACGAAGAGAGATAAAAGAGAAGAGAGAAAAGTTGAAACAATTTGCACACACACAGCCAGCTTGGTTCCCCGGGCGCATATCGCTTCCATTGCAAACACAATCGTCTTAGGATACACATAGAACACCGAAAACAATATAATTGGACAATACAACTCGACTTGCCCCGTTCCATAATCCATTTTTTGCTTTCGGTTCATAACACACTGAGTTTGTCAACCCAGGTTCCAACTCGGTCTGTTTCTACTTTAACCCGGGTTAACTCGGTTTGCAAAACTTTGAGGTTAGTTTACTAGTCCCATCCGGTCGTGATAGAAAAAAAAACACAATCGACACGAGTGGTTATAGTAGAGGCCAAGCCCAGGTCCGCCTCGGATTGTAGCGCCACCCATATTATTAATATTACTACGAGTACAATTAATAACAAACAAATTTAAATAATTTTTCTTATTTATTAAAATAAACCTTAACTCATTTGCAAAACAAAACAAAATCAAGCATCTTGGTAGATCTCAGACAACCTAAAGACATAAAGAATAAAACTCTAATCTAAGATAATCTTAGACATTATTCGGCTACGATGGCAAAAACAAATCAGTGTATGGAATTTTCGAGAACACTCCATTCGCTAAGTGAGTGCACAGCTTGGCAATGGCTTCGTCGATCAGTGGCTTCAGTTCGGAGAAGACAACTTCCCAATTTTCATTCAACAATTTGTTCATGTTGTCTCCCAGCGCTTTGTCGCCATTGAATAGGTTCTCCAGTTGGAAGGTCACTCTTGAGGGCTTTAGATCCAATTTTCCGTCTCGGATGGTTATGTATTTCTTCCCATTCCTCTCTACCGGTGTACATCTTGCTTTTGCTATGGCTGTTATGTTTTCTGTAAAGAAGAAGAGGATTTTGTGTTGAATTCAATCTTGAATGGTTGAATTCCATATCTACTTCAATCTCGTCAAGTGGAAGACTGGGCAATTTCAAATGCAGATGAAGAAGCCCTTGGTCCTTTCGAGAGTAAAGTTTAGCGTGCCATCTTTGGCCCCGTTTGCTTTGATGGTTTTGGGGAGAAGAAGATCCAACCACAGACTGTATGGGCTGTACAGAGACATGAGCCGTGTCAGGCGTCTACGGATTCAACGTCTAAGATGGCTGGGCCATGTAGAGCGCATGGACAACACTGCTCCAGCTCGAAGAGTCTTCGACTCCGAACCAGTGGGAAATACCAATAGAGGACACCCACGGAACCGACGACGCACCGAATTGGAGAAGAACCTCAGACAACATTGCGCATAATTGGAGTCAGCTGTCTAAAGCTCGTATCAGCTGAAGAGGCTTGTTGGCTGAGGTTCACCCCAGACTGAATCGCCATCAGAAGAAGAGGAAGACGGAGTGCTCGGTTGATGCACATGTAGGTCACTCCATGTACACGGTTGGGTACCTTGCAGTTGACAGCTTCTGCTTTAATGCTCTGTAGGGCAGAAAAGGCCTTCCTAACCCTATCCTGAGTTTTTTTTCCCACTGGTGGTTAGTTGCTGAGTAGTGCCACACAGCATAGGCGGGTCAAAGAGGGGTAATTTGTATCTTCTGGTGAAGAGAATAGGTTCCGATTTTTGTGGGTTAACGTTAAGCGTGGTGGCCGTGGCGTTGTGGGTATGTGATTCAACCCCTACGCAACTTAACCTCGCTGCCTGAGTTCGATTACCGGCCGGTATGAGCAAAAATCATTTTCACGGTTCAAACTATTTCGATTCACTGACAAAGCCTCTGAAACCTCGTTCGACCACTCGTGAGAGAACAATAGCACGCACAATACGAGCGGTTGTTGAAAAGCTAGGCCTTGGCTTTCTACGGGCTGTAGCGCTACCCATATTATTAGCTGTGTTTTTTTGCAAGCGTATATACGCTTAGTTTTCAATTTGCATGTAAACAGCTGTGTTTTTTTGCAAGCGTATATACGCCTAAATTTCAATTTGCATGTAAAATACACTAACAAGGAGTCCTATATCCGTTTAACTTACTCATCATATCTATCGCCGCTTAAGAAATAAGCGCGGATAAAAACAATGCTTCCAATCTTTACTTTCTGTGTGTTCATTCCTGAATTCGTTCATTAATTGTTTAGGTTGCTGTATGTGGGTTACATTTGTAGGTGTGGTTGATGTATTAGATCATTTCTAAATTTTTTGCATCCATAAGTATGCAATTTTTGGTATAACCAGAGTGCTCTGCTATACATTCCGTTTATGTTTCGTAATCGATTCTTTTCATTTGATGAACATTTTTTTATTTTATAATTATTAAGTGTTTTTGCTTTTAAAGTGATGGTCACGCTACACAGTCACAAAACGAAGATTGTGACCATCAAGGATCAACCATCATCTTCCAATACTACACCCCTGACTGCTTAGCAAATGTCATATATGTCGTCGGTGCTGCCAAGATTTTATGATGAATCATTAAGCGCCGATGATCTTTTTTTTTTGTGCACTTCAAAATTAAGCGTATATACGATTGCAAAAAAACACAGCTATTGTTATAACGTTAAGTTTGCGTGTTTTTTGTCCATGCTTGCAGCTGAAAGTCTCTTATGCAAAATTTCACAGTGCCTGCTTAAACTCTACTTTTGTTTTAAACTTCAGTTCACTGATTTATTAAATTTCACAGATTCTCTTGAACCTTGAACTAATTTAAATTTGTAGTTAAAGTAAAACGAGAACTTACTGCAGCTTAGAACTCAGTTCTGCACAACAACAAGAGCTGCAATTTGTATCGCTCTTGTGTCTCAAGAGTCAAAACAACTGATGTTCGATAATGGAATCCATTCCTTCCATCTTACTTATTTTATTTTCGAAATTTGATGAAAAATTATGTGTCTCTTTTTTGCACAGCGACTAGGTAGTTTGTTAGGATCCATTTGTTTCTTTTTCTTTTTTTTCTTCTCCTTATATTTTTTTCATTTGTCTTTCACTGGGCATACACACGGATGTATTGTTTGTGAATGATTTTGAATGTTTTTTCTCTAATTTCCCTTTCCCGATAAGGACGCGATACACAAAATTGTATCTAATACACGTACCAAATGGAAGGGTTGGGTTGTATTACACAACTAAGTTCTTCACTGTGGAACCGGACAAGTTAAATCAAAAATTTTAAATCGGTTTAAATTTTAGCTGAACTTAAGTTTAATCTTTGCATTAGACTGGAGACGAATTTACCAAATGCCGCTACATCAGCATCGTCCGCATAGACAATGATTTTGCATCCAAAGACGTGGTGCACGGAATAGCGCACACACATGACATAAGTGTGCTGTATATGGGCCGCTTTACAGGCATCGTACAAGATTCCGATCGACATTCCTTGAAACGCTGCCACCTCGACAGCAGTGAGCAAACTATTGCCTGACTTCACACTCGACAGAGATATCGATACCATTTCATCCAGAGATTTCTGAGCTGCGGCGTATTTGGTTAGAGCCTATTTTGAAGTTCGACCACAGACGAAGCAACGATCACTTTTCTCGAGTCACTGTCAATATTGATGGAGTAGAACTTAAGCCCCGTCATTCGTAATCGACAAGTTCGTTCAGTCCCGTACCACACACGATAAGATTGATTGCTGCAAAAGCTAGGCCGAAATCCTAGCGCCACCCAAAGCACTGAAGAACGATCGAAACCCATTCCAAGTTTACAAGGGAACGTGACACTTTGCAGTGTCAACCCACCAAAACTTCATTCCTTCCAAACACATACCCAACGATATCTTGCTGATTCCCTCTCCGACGATGGGAAGTACAAGTACTTGCCCCTTGATGTTGTATGGTCCAGTTAACGTAATCCTCGGGAAGTTTACATGGATTTCAAAGACAAAATTCGATGGTTCCTTCGTAAATCCTCTGAAACGATATCGAAACTCTGTGCAAAATGGATCAATCGTTCAATCGAAGAGGCACTTACGACACTTTCGTCACTGTCCCCTGGCCGATGCCAGTTAAATCGATGTCCTTGAACCTGAACTCCAAGTTCACCGGTCGCTTGTCGCGATTCTCCAAAGCGAGACTTTTCACATGAAGCGGGTCAAACGGAATGAGGTTAAGTCCACGATGTCCTTTCGTGCCGTGTGATCGTAAGATACGCGTCACCACGGTGTTCAAGCACTCCCCGTCGGTGTATTTGCATTGTTGCGTGTCCGTGGCTGGAAGTACACGAATTTTCTCAAGATCTTCAAGCACACCTTTCGCGTAGTCTTACGGAATTTGTCAGAACTTGTGAAGCTCGCTGAGATCACCAACAAGAGGAAACCGATCACTAATTGATACATTTTTCGTCGCGGAGTAACAGAAGACGGGCGCACAGCTTCTGCGATGGTTTGCAAGTGGTGAATGGTGCTTATATATCTGGTCGATGGGGCGTTGGGAGGGGCCTGGTAATCGATACATACACAAAGTCAAATCAAATGCATTCTCAAATCGAAGTGCATGGCGTGGCAGATTTTTTTTCCCGCGAAACGCAGTCATTTGCGAGTGAGTTCAAGAAATTCGAGTAGACGTTGCATACTAGATGTAAACCTTGTTCGGCTTCAATGCAAATTTTTCCATCTCCGCACACGCGGTCTTGTTAGACTCGCTGAAGCACGTGATTGCCGTCAAGTCCAGTAGGCAGTTTCGCAAATTGGTCAAGTTCAAGGGCAGCCACTTGTGGGATATGAGCTGGGATGTTGCATTGAGTTTAGATAATGAGGTAAGTGAGAACTGCGGCCCATGGACTTGCTTAGATGCAATGACTGTCATGCTGATTTCCTCTGCTTCGACGACAGTTGCACCTTCACGTGTTATCCAAACATTACTTTTTGAAAGAGTCTGCCGAAGGTCACGCTTTCCTTGTTAGAAATTCGAAAAAAGATCTTCCTAGTCGAAGTAATGGTTAGTGTTGATCTTAGCACATTTACATAGTCTTGCTGATGGTGTGGATTGATGACCGTCGCGTTGCGGAGTTCATTCTTTATCGCACATGCCTACGCTAAGAAGAAGCATCATGAAATGAATGTTCAGCAAATGCGTTCGCCGTGTAAATAATAACGTAAACGAACAAGTTCAATGAAAAAATAAAGCCAAGTGAATTTCCTGTGCAAGTCGCTTTTAATGACGGCCAATTGCGACTGTTATAATAAGGGATGGTTGTACCCCGACAAGGAGCCCTTTTTCAATAGTCTCAAACTAAGTAGCATCAGCATTCGCCAGCTAAATCAACCAGCGATTCGGTTAAAGGCCTGCCCTTGGTAAGTCCCTTGGTTTAGTTATCATTTGCCGTTGGGATTCAACATCGTCTAACTGTGCTGGTGAATTCACAAGCAGCGCCCCTACCTAACGTTATATATATCACTTTATAAGAATTGTTATTCGTCATATTCGTTTTAACGGTTATTGTAAATTTTAGTACAAGCTAAAAACACTGACTCTGCTCTTAGCACCCATTTTTCATTTTTTTACATTACTTTTTCATAATTTCATAGTTGTTTGTTGACATTTAAGCTCGTCTGATTATGCGAACATTTTTTTTTAGTATTTAATATTTTCATCCATAATGAATAAATAATCAGTCAAATAAGCAATTCTAGAGGCAACACGAAGAAAGCTCAGCTCATTTTCATTTATTTTGCTGTTTAACTTGTCATTTTGTGACTCTAAAACGAGAATCGTAACACCAGTAAGTGACCTGCACATGTCGAACAAGGAATACGCTCCACGTGAGGTATGACTTCTGTCGTTTAATGACATCGATAATCGTAAAACCCACCGCACACAGTCGTTTAAGTGCCATTCAAACTCTGATATTATATTCACATGCAGTTTTATCAATCGTAGCGAGCTACTGGTAGACTTTGAGAAAAGTGACACTTCATCGCAAATTTTTTGCTAGTGAATTTGTGGAGAGCATTTGCCAATTTGTGTATTGCGTTCTCAGCTTGACAGTTCGCAAATAGAAAGATTGTTTCACGTTGAATAATTTAAAATTCGACGACGATCGTATGCCCAGTTTTACAGTGAAGGTTTCAATTAAAGTTGAGCTGAACCTTAAAGCGTGTAGTCTGAACTTCATTTGTATAATGCTATCGAAAAAATGGCAACAGTTCCACGGTTTCATTAGGCTTAATTTTGTTCGGAACAAATTGACACAAACTGACGTGACTGAAGATAAAATGTTGTACCAAGAATTACGAATCTTAAGCTAAAATACATCTTCCTCAAACAGTTTACTGTTAATTTGAAACATTGTTGTTCACGTTTTACAGATTTTCAAAAAAAAAGTCTGTTCACGTTATCCGTTGTACACCCTAACAGGATTCTTCCTTGTAGTTTTGTAGTTTTAAAATGATCTTGGTGCTATCCTTGGGAACTTCTGTGCGTCCTGTTATCAGAAAAGTGGTTTTGATAACAAACATACAAAATCCAAGTGAAAGACCAATAATAAAAATGAGAAAAAATTACAACGAACTACCTAGTTGTTGAAAAGAGGGACAAATAATTGTTCATCGTATGTCGATTGGATTCCATTATTGAACACCAGTGGTCTATAGAGCAAAATGCTCTCGCTCTCAAAAGAGCGAAACTAAATGGAGGTGTGGTGCAGAACTGAGTCTTTAACGGGAGTTTACTCTTGTTTAACTTAAACTACAAATTTAACTCAGTTCAAGGTTTAAATGAAACTCTGAAACCGAATAAATGTTTGCACTGAAGTTCAAATCAAAAAATTGGTTTAAACTTGCTCTGTGGAACTGGACATTAGTGACAAGTCGTAATAGGGGAGAATATAAAGACATGATACATGATATATATAATAATAATAATAATATTGGTGGCGCGACAGTCCGAGGCGGACCTGGGCCTAGCTTCTCAGCAACCACTCTTGTTGTGCGTGCTATTGTTCTATGACGAGTGGAAGGGACCTATAATTTTATGCCGACTCCGAATGCCAAAGTCGAGAAGCTTTTTCTAGACAGGAATACTTTTTGAGCATTGTTGGCGACTTGAAAGAATTATGAAGGTTGGTAGACTGGGGACTCGAACCTGGCATCCTCTGCGTAGGAGTCGACGCACTAACCCACTACGCCACGGCGACTCACATGATATATATAAGGGTCTATATATAACTTTTGGGACTAAAAGCCTCTTGGACTTAGTCTGCGATTTAAATTGGGATCTATATCAGATAAGACAATGATTTTCTGAGCATAACCTTCTAATAAGTTCGAAGACTAAATTAATGTTTTTTAATTTGCCTTCGTCTCTTATATCAGATGTTAATGTGCTCTAAGTGTCATGAATTAAAACTTACTAATTGCTAATGTACTTATGTTTTTCGTTGTACCACTCTTAAAAGTAGTAATTTAAACCGCACTGATGAGTATTTTTCAAAAGAGATGACTTTGAGTATTTAGGACTTACGGACTAAAATGATTTTAGCTAACCATATTGACTCCTTAAAAAGATATTTTCGATGCCCTCTAAGATATTTTTACTATGTACGTAATTTGTGTTAATCGTCGGTCTTAAAGATGATATACTATGGTATTTTTCACTCCAAGGTTCAATATAGAATTACGTGTTGGGGTGGTGTTTATCAGAAAAGTATACAACCACTGCTAATCTTGTAAAACTATGTTACAAGATGCCCTTAAAAGTTTTATTGCGGATCGCTTAACCACTCGTTAGACACTTGAATCATTACTCACAAATCTGGTTTCTTCTACTACAGAAATACAAGGGTTACCTCACAGCAAAGTTTGACTTCGACTGACCTCCCACATCGCTTCAACAATCTGCTGCGATCTCTTGAATGTATTTATGATTTTCTGAAGGTTGTGCAACATTATTTGGACCCAGGCAGGGCAGCGGTTCTAAACAAAGTGATGAAATATAAGACTTATACTAACAACATTCTCAAATTTGCTTGAGCCAGATGTTCGGCTTCGTTTTTTGTAGTAGACAGCCTTGCAGTGTCATGTAAAGAAGTAAGGGGCATTTTGTAGAGGCAGTGAATTTTAAATTGACTTGTTTCAAGCCACTCTAACCTAACCTAACTTAACCGAACTCTTGGCCTTGGAAACCAACATTCGACGTCTAATTTCGAAAATACAGCCTACAGACTAGGGTTTGTACAAGCCAGCGAGCCGAAAGAAGACTGCTGAGTGGATCACATAAGTTGGCGCAAACGGTGGCCAAACCAGGATTGCTGGTCAGGAAGGTCTTTCTGCGTGTTTGGTGGTATTGGTCTTAAAGATGATATACTATGGTATTTTTCACTCCAAGGTTCAATATAGAATTACGTGTTGGGGTGGTGTTTATCAGAAAAGTATACAACCACTGCTAATCTTGTAAAACTATGTCATAAGAAAAAAACCTGTTAGGCATCCCAGTTTTCATTTATTTAACGATTTGAAAATACTTCTTCTACGTCATCTGTATTGTTTTAAGGCGTTGCAAACTTTTTTTTATGAAGTCCGGTGATCGTAGTTGTCGTCTAATTTCTAATTACAATCTCTCTCTCAAACTTGTTATCTCTTCTATTTCTTCGTACCACTGCATATCGTAATTTCTTTTACTGTTGTCTCTCAAAGATTGTATAATAAACTCACTCAACCAATCAGAACAATTTCAATACCTGGAATATTTATAAAGCATTTAAAAACCTGCATCTAAAAACCTTTCTAGGTACTTTTTCTTTCTCTTATTAATTTTTTTAAGAAGCGTGAAAGACATTCAGTTTTATAAATGCTTTAACTTACCGACCCTTTTATATTTTTTTTTCTGGCAATATGAAGAAAAATAATACTTTAGTCTTGAAAGAAACAAATCCGAGAGAGATTTTACTTCATATTTTAAGCCTAAGGCTATTTCGTTCTGGCTTTTCTTAGCTAATTTGTAATTTTAATTATAAATTATGCTTTCAAATAAATAAATAAATACTTTATATTTTGAAAAAAAAATATATATTTTGTTTTAATTACAGTAAAATCTCGATAATAACAACTAATTAAAATACTGCCAGTTAAAATTTTCAAGAGAATCACATTTTCGATTAGAAAAAAATACTTTTGTTTCTGTTGAAAAGTACATTAAACAAAATGAAAGCACACACATTTTTGGCTGACATGTACAACACAGGCACATCAAATACAGAAACCGCTCTTAAATGTTTGCACTTTCCGATTATGAGCGGTTTTAGTTCTTGTGTTCCAGTCGCATTTGTTGATCAAAAGTTCCTTGCCAGCTCTGCCTCTTTTGACAATACAGGCATTTTTTCACTATACAAGTTTCCAAGCATTATAGAAATGGTCTTACAGCTTCTTGGTTTGTAAACAATTTTTTAAAAGGTATTTGAACTTCATGACCTTCTCGAAGCTTTTGAAACCACTAGTAACTAGCACTAAGATTAGAAGATTCCTTAAGCTGACTGTGAAAATAATGCACATTTTTTCCCGCAGTTTACTGTTTTTTTTAGCCATGCAAAGAGGGCCAGTTTCCATTTGAGGCATCTATAAGGTTTTAAAGGTTTTTCTCTTTCCGATTCCAAACTCAAATTATTGTGAATTTTGTAGGACCATACTTCTACAATACCTAGTCCGAATCCAGAGCGGAATCGGAATCTGCTTTGCTTTTGTTTCAAAGGAGCCATAACTATATAGTTTACAGAAACGATACACGAACTCCACATAGCAAAAGCCACAAACGAAAGAAATAAAAAAAGACTTTAAAACTAAAAAACTAACAGAAGTGAATACGTGTGACAGTAACTTAGAATGAGTCCACTCTTTTGCGACTTTGCTGTCGCTTCTTCCCTTGCAAGCAAACCGGACGAGATACAAAACAATTCACATTTTCGAATAGCAAAAATTGGTCACGAGTTCACAATTCAGAGTAAGTGGTGCACCATTTTTCCAGTTCACATTATTGGATAGTTCAAATTATCGAGATTCTACTGTATATAAAAATGTAAATGTCCTGCTCTCATTGAGCAGTTGCTGCTCAATTTGTACATTAATTCAATTGCTACATTTGAATGAAATATATTTAACAACATTGTCAATTAATCAACGAAATACGAGGAAACCGAGAAACCCAGTTGCACCCCACTGACAACCGTTTCAATTCAAATTACACGCGTGATCAACTCTTTTAGATGCTTATTCAGATTTCAACTCGATTTCTTACTGACCTCTGAATAAAATAACTTCAAGTTCAGATTGGTATTTAATTACGCATCTCATTGAGGTTTGAATTGCTGAGATAGATTACAAGATTCCAACTTCATGCGTTCTGAGATTTTCTGAAACCTTCACTAGCATTCTTACTCGAAGTGTCTAGACGTAAATGCGAGTTAACGTGTTCATCGTGAGATTGTTTACAAATGAAGCAAAACAAGATTAACGCTGCAATTCATTTACGCATGTCAAACATGAGACGTGGTATAATGGGTGCGTTCAAGACTTATACCCATCGAACTGAAATCGCGTGATTTGTATTCGTTTTCAAAGTTTGCTATGTTTCCACCGAACCGAAACCGGGAGGTTCGGATGAACTTTGACTGTCACCGACGTTGAAGTGGCTTCAATCACAATTTTCGCTCTCAAGTTTTAAATGGCCCCCCGAACAGGTATATTTTAATAGGAGAACACTAGAAAATAGAAAGAGGTAAAATGAGAAAATGAACAACAAAATGACAGATATTCACGCTGTAGGCTTGTTCGCTTTGACGAACAAGGAATGCGCTTAGACGCGTATAATATTTTTTCAATCGGTGTGTGAAATGTTCTTCATTCAACACATGTAGAAAATTTCATAAAAATATTATTATAGAGTCAAATTTAATTAAGTTAAAAGACAAATGGTAAATAAAATAACCAAGTTTCTTTCGGAAGCAAATCTTTTGAAAGGTCGAGCATCTTGTTCTATAAACTCTGACAGAAATCCAAGATCAAAGCAAAATCACTTCCTTTAAGTGATGCCCCAGGGTGCAGGGGAGAAATAGAATATATTAGAATAGCTAATGACATTCTATATTGAAGGGCTTAGATCATGGGACGGGAAGACTGCGCAAGTTGAGTACCTGTTGAAAAATATTCCTTTTTACACTCATTTATACTTGCATTCATTAATTTGTTTGAACGTCAGTAAGTTGCGGTTGTTTAGGTATGTATCGAATTAATTGGAAATCAATAGAAATGTTACTTTTCTTCTGGTTTTTCTGAATCGGGTGAAATATACATTTTTAAAATGATCCTTATATCCTGCAAGTCTTTGGGCTACAACACATTCCTCGCTAAAGATGGTTGGGAGCTAAGACCTGATTGATGAGTCAAGTGCTTTCTACCACAGGGACAAGTAAAATATGAATCAGCAATAAAAGCTGCTTGTAGTTGCTTTTTGCGACGTTTCGGGTTACAAGTTCAAGGCCAGGTCGTTGGTTGAGTGCGACCCTTGTAATGACAACTTTACATTTTGTTTGTTTTTCAAGATAGGTCATTAAGAACGACTAGAATTTGTTATGTGCAGAATAAAAAAGCCCGTAATAACTAGGGGCCAGTGCAATTAGATTTGCATGAACCTAGTCAGCGTTTGCTCGACACACTTTTACAAGATGCCCTTAAAAGTTTTATTGCGGATCGCTTAACCACTCGTTAGACACGTGAATCATTACTCACAAATCTGGTTTCCTTTACTACTGAAATACAAGGGTTACCTCACAGCAAAGTTTGACTTCGACTGACCTCCCACATCGCATCATCAATCTGCTGCGATCTCTTGAATGTATTTATGATTTTCTGAATGCTGTGCAACATTAATTGGACCCAGGCAGGGCAGCGGTTCCGACTTCATCAATTAAAACAAAAATCTTAAAATCCCATCAAATCTCGTGCCAAAATTAAACCCGAATTCACCTTAGTCACTTATAATTGCTTGTAATTATTGACAATAACAATTGTCAGTCGTTTATTGCTTAAGAACTTACAACCCCTGGAAAAACTACATCACTGAGAATTGTTGTTCAGCTGGTAACAGCTCTCTGTAGGGATACGGCTGGCAGACGGTGTGCGGTGACCAAATGATGCCTGGGAAAAAATTCACGCCCATACTAATGTTACCGATTGATGCACTTGCATTTCAATGCATGTCACTTAGCACTTCTTTTTTGTTTGGACGAGAACAGGAGAATGTCTCTTATGCATCTATTAACGTTGATTCAACTAGAATGTACTTAATATCGGCTTAAGATGTGTTCGTTGCTAATATATAACAAACACTTACTGAAGAACACTCTCTCAACACTACAGATTCGAAGCTTACACGGTAAGAGTTCTAAACAAAGTGATGAATTATAAGACTTATACTAACAACATTTTCAAATTTGCTTGAGCCAGATGTTCGGCTTCGTTTTTTGTAGTAGACAGCCTTGCAGTGTCATGTAAAGAAGTAAGGGGCATTTTGTAGAGGCAGTGAATTTTAAATTGACTTGTTTCAAGCCACTCTAACCTAACCTAACTTAACCGAACTCTTGGCCTTGGAAACCAACATTCGACGTCTAATTTCGAAAATACAATCTGAAGATTAGGGCTTGTACAAGCCAGCCAGCCGAAAGGGGACAGCTGACGAAAAGTGGATCACTTAGGACAACGTTCAGCGAAAACGCTCAAATCGGTATAAGTTGGCGCAAACGGTGGCCAAACCAGGATTGCTGGTCAGGAAGGTCTTTCTGCGTGTTTGGTGGTATTGGTAGGTCACATCTACTATGAGCTGAAGGAAATAGTAGATCAGATGTGGCCACGAGAGGAATTGTGTGTCAGCAGGACAACGCCAAGGCACAGAGATCGATAACGAATCGCCAGAAGTTCCGGGAGCTTGATTAGGAGCTCCTCTTGATTACCACCTGTTCCTCTCCAAGGCGAACGATTTTGCTGGTGAAAAGTTCGACCCAAGATAAACTTGTGAAACAATACTCTCTTGTAACGACATACTTTTGTGTTCGTCTCATACTCTTATTGCTGAATTATTCTTTATCACATAATTTCTTTAAATTTATTGAATTACTGTTAATTTTATTATTCTATTATAACTATTGAATTGTGAATTATAAATGAAGATTGTTAATTTAGTATTATACGTCAAAGAAAATTATTTCAAAACGTAATTCTTGTGGCATGGCAACCCTAAGCATATTGTTGCACATTACGGCCTTCCACCAAGAGGAGTATAAAAGTCGCCACCCGATCAGTGGACAACAACTTAGGTTTGGTATTTCAACTTGTGAAGTTCCCCAAGTATCCAAGGAAAAAAAAAATACCACATTTGCGTGGCCAAGAGATTTTGCGAAATTTGCGATACATATTACTGTTGTTAAATAAATATTTGAAAATACATTACACGCGGAGTTTTACTTGTCAACTTAACTTATATAATTATTCTCTGCTTCATTGCTTATTAAGCGAGTACTGCGATTCTCGGACAGCACACGCGCCTTATTGAATAAAGCAAAGTGGCCGACAGAGGAAGTTCTACGGAGCAGAGTGGAGACCTGTAAGAGCTATTGCCGAGCTGTACAATCTTAGTTTTACGCCAGTAGGTACTAAGGCTTTTACCAGAGAGGGATTGTTTTTCCTCTTGTACAACCCATCAGGCTAGATCTATTGTATCGCAGAGTTGGAGTTAAGACAAAAGACGAACCACTTCCCTCATGAAATATAGTAAATCTTTTGTAGTGGATTTTTTTAATTCCACTGAAGTGAGTATCTCTCTATGGAAGATACGTTTCCATAACCAGATTTTTGCCGGACATTCACACATGATGTGCTCGAAAGTCTCATCCTCTTCGGGGTAAAGCCGACAAACTGTGCCTGGACACAAGTTTAGTTTGTTATGGTGGTATTTCAGGCCGCAGTGGCCGGTAAGAAAGCTTGTTAGCAATCTTAAGCTATCCTTATTAAGATGGAGTATTTCCTTTTACGAGTAAGACCTGATTAATCTCTTGGACTGCCTAAAACCATGACCATGTGTCCACTGGTCTAGGCAAAGTTTGAATTCCCATTCGTTAATCAGAGTTGTAGCTGCTGTCCAATTGTTGGTTCTGGACCGATGAACGCTGATTCTAGCGAGCTTACCTGCGGGTTCGTTGCCTTGAATCCCGCTATGTCCAGGGATCCAGTCAAGTTTCACTTTGTTTCAATCGGACCACTTTTACTATACTACTATAGCTAATATATACCAATATTAAATACACAAATCTATTATTTTCTTTCCAGTTAAATCAATTTCATTGACATTATATTTTGTGTTACATTCCAATTTAAAAATCTTGGCCTCTAAACATGAACACCCTGTAGAAGAAATACCGTAACACCGTTGTTGTAAGTTATGCACATAACGGTAGTCACATCTATCATAGATGTTTAGCTAATGTGACATGACCCCCAACATTGTTTCATTCAACCAGAACGTTGATGTCAAGCGGGTTTTCCCACACAACTTTATTCAATCGAAACAAACTAGTCTTCGTTTGACCGTGTATGCACCTTACTAGGCGACGCCATGATTAGAATTATGTAGTATACAACATTCCATGTGTAGGAGCAGATACAACATATGCAATAGTCAGTCACAGAGTTGGCCAAAACAAGAGAAACGACGTTAATTTTCGGCACGTTCTTCACAGCTTCTTCTAATAGACACAACAATTTGTAGTGAGTCTTGAGAGAAATTTAGAAGTGACTGAACATAACGGCCGAGCGCACTGTTTCCTGTTTTGCAGATAGATGGTGTGCTGGAAAATGAAGTTAGAACGAAGAAAAAGTCATTTCGCGTGAAGCCATGGATAAAACAATGAAATAATTTCTCTTTCCTAATCATGTTAAGAGAATTAAATGAAAATTCTCTCGATGATTTGCGCAATAATTTGCGAATGGATGTATTTATATATAAAAAGAGTGACAGTCTCTTTAGAGATTCTATTCTACTACATGAACTTATCTACAACTCTAAGATTTATGGACACATGAATAATTTTCACATGTTTTAGATTTAGCATTGGTTTCCAAGCAAGTCCACATTACTTGCTTTTCCCCTTTAACAACTTATTTTTATTTTCCAAACTTCTGGAAATTTTTCATAGTTAGTTTGGTTGAACGCGCTAATCTCAGGAATTACTGGTATGAATTGGAAAATTATTTTGTGTTGGATAGTTCATACGTCGAGGAAGGCTTTATAACATCATCAAATTGAGCGAAGCATAAAAGAAAAACGGGGAAAGTATTCATTTTTGGAAGCTTTCGTTGCGTGCGCTGCGTGAATATGTTAAGTTATGCTAAAATCATGTATGATGGGATTGTTCCTCTTTCAAAGTTCTAAAAAAAGTCCTTGACGGGATATTAAGTTTGACTCACTATAACCTTATTCATGAGAATCACATTCGTTCGAAAGTAATATTATTAATCCAACGACTGATATTCATGCGGACGAAGTCACGGGGAATTAAATAAAATCAGAAGTCAAAGACTAGAGAGATATCCGACTTCAAAGCTGATTGCCCCCTTGTCCACCGATGTAAATAATATTCTTGGTTATTCCGTCAAAATGTTATAAAACATGAATAAAATGTTACCACTTCTCATACAAAATTAAGTGTTCTCTATTGATTTAAAACCACGCCTACTATTGGATGATCGTGTACAGCACATCTACTACTATATAAGGGAAAGTACTAACTAGGAAACAGGAACATCTATTACAGTTCATCTGACATTCAGCGCCCACTCCCGCCACAAGGCTACTATTTAAGCTTACATAAAGCTCAGTCTAGCTCTATTTTGAATCGATTACACAGCTAACTGTAACACACAAACCGCCTCACCGTGAATATGATCGTTGAAGGGTCTGTCAACTTCCAGATCTATTACACGGAAAACTGATGAATTCCATTCCGTATCCATTCACGTGTGAACTTAGGTCTACGCAGCGCAACGCCTCCCGCCCAGTAATAATTGCAGATTCATTACCAAGTATCAATCAACTGGTGGCTATTCAGTTAAGTCTCTAATCACTGGTTCGGTTGTAGACGACGTCTAATTGCAGGCAGTAGTGTGAACATAATACACAGCAGTTTGCGGCCTGTCATCACAACGATGACCTCTTAAACGATGTGTGTTGAACTTGAAAAACAGCTGGTAGTGAGATTAATTGCAACAATCAGGTTCTGCATTTAGAATTGCATTCAAATTAATGTCAATAACACAAGACCAGGGACATTGCAGTTCTGTTATAACGTGTTTTTTTTTTTACCAACTCCGGTCTTTTTTATTGGTGATATATTTCATTTCAATTCTCCTAATATTCATTATTATTAGTGTTGTTCAAGAACACATATTTATGTACAGAATTTAAGTTCTTATTTTTCAATTTTGTGAATAATTTCATAAATAGGAAATGTATACTAAAAGCTGTCTTACTAAAACTTCTTCTATATACAAATTAGTTGTTTATATGTTTGTCCTTTTATATCTCGAGTTTGACAACACCGAATTTTATGATTCTCTTCTTGCTCGAAATGTTTTCTTTTGTAGCAGGTTTTTATGTAAAAAAAACAATTACATTCTAACGAAGAATCATCGAATTTTCAAAACTGGAGATAATAATAATGTGGGTGGCACGACAGTCCGAGGCGGACCTGGGCCTAGCTTCTCAGCAACCACTCGTCTTGTGCGTGCTATTATTCTTTCACTTTTGGAAAAGACCTACAGTTTAATGCCTACTCCGAAAGGCGAAGTTGAGACGCTTTTTCTGGACAGGAATACACTTTTTCTGGACAGCATTGTCAGTGACTCGAAAGAGGTGGAGCCGTGGATTATGAAATGTGGTAAGTTCGGGTATCGAACCTGGCACCCTCTGCGTACGAGTCAAGGCACGAACAAAAAAACGATATTTTTGTCAGCCATTTTAACAGGGTGACGCATCGCGTGTACAAAATACACGGGAACCAAGCAGGTCCATTGAGAAGCTAGGCCCAGGTCCACCTCGGACTGTAGCGCCACCCATATTATATTAAAAGCAGGTCCATTTAGTGAGTGAGAGACAATGAAGTCAGTGGACAGAGAACAAACATCATTTCACCGTTTCTACCATTCACATTGTTACTGTTACACCACTCGAATGTATGATTGCGCGCATTGCTATATGACATGTGAGCTTGAGTATTGAGCACATATTGAGTGATTTTAGAGTGTAAATATAAATCAAGTGTTATATTTAGCATTTTGTGATTTTTTGGCTAACATCATTCACGGTTAGTATACGTGTCCGTGAAACAGTTTGTTTAGATATTTGAAGTGAATTTTGTCCGGTAAAGTACCCCTTGATAGTTCAACTTGCCTAATAACACTGCCAACAAATTTCTGTTGCATCTTAAATATAAAGCAGAAAGTTTGTGTGTCTGGCCGACAAAGGCTCCGAAACTACACGTCGCAGAGCTCTGAAATTTTCAACAAAAATCATTCGAAAATTTTGATGCTGAATATGGGTACGACATACGGTTCGGAAATTACTAGCACTTTTCAAACGGGAATAAAATTCTGAAAATATGATGAAACCATTTCAAGTTGCGTAGTCGTGGATATCAACCATCCCCCAGTGTGTTGTAACTTCCATATATACACACACATTTTTCATATTTTGCTTTGGTGCAACCATTCAATTTTGTCTACGCCTAAATCGAACATATACGAACGACTGCCCGAGTCACCAAACGAAAAAGAAACAATAAACATTTTCGCACTTTTCTTATTTTGTCATACACAGCTACACACAAATCATTCAATTTTGCTGAAATTGTGAAAATTGAACTTCTGAACGAATTAGCCGATTTCGATAAAATTTCAGAGCTAAACTAATTACATATTGTGTTACAAGAAGCTAATTTTGTTCATGGTTCATGAAGTTTGACTTCAATTTGCACAACAAGTGAACATCGCGCGAGTTAAGTATTGGTCGTAATTCTTAAAAATAAAAATATACAATGTGTCACCATACTTGCTTGTGTTTGCATTCTTCAATTGCACACCATAAATTCTTATCGTCATCACTTTTATGTGACCCATAAAAGTAACGATGACCGAAAGAGTAAACAAGGAAAGTGAACCAATGCATTCGGTTAACCTATTGAGAAATGGGGAGAATAAAACCAATGCATTCGGCTGACCTCTTGAAGAATGTAAGCCCAATCAAGTCAATTGGGGGACCGTGTTGAAATATTAAAAATAACAAAACCTTCTTCGGGCATTCGATTCGATCTGAGTGGTAGTTCATAGTAAACTCTCATCCGGATAGTACGGTGCAGCCCTGCTTAAGACAGCGGCCGTATTATTAATAGTAAATAAAGAACTAAAACCGTAATTATAATAGAATATATATAATAAAGAGAATATATTAAAAAAAATTACGAAGTTCAGTTATTTATTTGGCGCAGTCGGTAGGATCAGGTACAACTATCCTGATCCACATTGAGAAAGTTCAATTCGCATTTCCTTAACCGCAATTTTCGACGAACGAAAAAAAAAAAAAAAAAAAAAAACACGGGAAAAGATTGTGTATAGTGAAACCCTTCTAAAACCGTAGTGGAAGTTGTTGGCATATAGTAATAGTGAAACGGGAAATATGGCAGAAAATCCAAACGTCATCCCTGAGGTATCCAACCGGGATATCCTAAATAGTATAATGGCTATAGTGGCGAGAATACCACAGCCGAGTCATGGGAGCAACGTGTTACGGGAAATTCAATACTTACCCGAATTCGATGGGGATAGCGAATCCCTAATGCACTTCATCGTAATGATAGAGAACCACCTTCGGAATACTATTGGAGATTACCAAGCCACCTGGAACATCATACAACAAGTGAAAATCAAAGGTCGAGCTATGGACCTACTGATCATCAATGGAGTCACTTCGTGGGAACAGGCGAAGGAGTTATTTAAACAACACTATCGACCGGTCATCAGCAGCAGCGATCTTACGAAGGAAATCAGCAATATGAAAGTGAGTTCAATATATGATTTGACCAATAAATTAGAATACCTTTTAAGCAAAGTAAATACATATGTAGTATTCTGTGACAATCAGGAACAAGAAAAACTATTGTACTATAATATTATAATAAACAAAATACGAGAATTAACAATAGGGAATTTAGCCAGAGAAATTAGGAATCTGTATGATTTACATGAAATAAAGAGTATTTTATTCTCCTACATAGGATACGATAATGGAAATTTAAGGAATAGTGAAATAGTTAGAACCACGGCAAATTACAATAACCAAAACAAAAATCATAGGTTTAGTCTCCCCGACAAGGAACGACGACCCAGTTACAATAATGGTCACAATAATAATTTTGGTGGACAAAATCATTCGGGAAGGTTTAGACAAAATGAGTATCGTTACCAAAATCACACTACTTCACAGAGACCTTTCCAGAACCACTCCATACAGAATAGACAGAATAGACTAGAACCAATGGATACCAATAATATCCAAACAAGTCAGGAACCGATCCGTCAGGACATTAACTCAGTAGAACCGCCGGTTTTTCTGAACTGAGCCTCGGACAATTAATGACAGTCGCCACTGAAATTCAGAACCAACGACACTATATTTTAGTAGACACTGGCAGTGCTATGACTATCATAAATACTAGTAAACTCGACATGACACCGTATAAAATTCTAGACACCCGACAGCTAGAGATAAAGACCATTAATAGTAGCGTAATCAGGAATACTGCAATAATTCAGTTTCCAATACCAAAAGAATTCGGTTACAGCGATAATACTTTTATTAAAGCTTACGCTCAGGCTTTAGAAAATAAAAACTATACGATACTCCTAGGAATGGATGTCCTTAAAAATATCATTGAAACCATTGATTTTGAGAAAGGAACTATAACTTTAAAAAATCAGACCATTCTAAAGATAGAACGAGGACACGAGTTGGCATGCAACTACCTAGAGGAAGGCAATCCTGACTTCGGCAGCCTTAATCGCGAAGAAACGACAGCATTGACCTCACTGCTAGACGAATTTAGAAACATCCAATATAAGGAAGGCGACATGTTAACTCATACCTCGGAAATAAAACATGAAATTCACCTTAAAGAAGACAAACCACTACATGCAAAAAGTTACCGATTACCAAAGAAACACGAAGAAGAAGTAGCTAAGCAAATCAAAGAGATGGAAAAACAAGGTATCATAAGAAGAAGCATGAGTAGACATGCTTCTCCGATCGTTGTAGTTGCTAAAAAGCCAGACAAAGATGGTCAAGTACAGTACCGCATTTGTGTTGACTATAGGGCTTTAAATGAAATTACTGAAGATGACAGATTTCCTCTGCCAAATATAGAAAACCTCTTCGATAAGTTAGGAAAAGCGGTCTATTTCTCGACGCTTGACTTAGCAAAAGGTTACCATCAAATTTTGATGCACCCAGCTGACATAGCGAAAACTGCGTTTATTACTCCACAAGGATTATACGAGTATGTCCGTATGCCTTTTGGACTTAAAAATGCACCAGCCACTTTTCAGCGACTAATGAACCACATACTAAGAGAATATATAAACAAAATTTGTGTCGTTTATTTAGATGACATTTTGATATTCTCCACGTCCCTAAAAGAACATATGAAAAACCTCAGAGACATCCTTCGAGTTTTGCAGAAACATAATTTAAAACTACAAATTAGCAAATGTTCATTCCTCAAGAAGGAAACCGAATTCCTAGGTCACATATTAACACCAAAGGGAATAATGCCTAATGGTAATAAGATCAGTATAATCAGAAACCTCCCACTACCCCACACAGAAAAACAACTTAGAAGTTTTTTAGGAGCCTCTGGCTACTACAGGAAATTCATTCAGGATTATGCAAAAATTGCATATCCAATGACTAGGTATCTCAAAAAGGACACCAAAATAAATATTAGTGATCCTGAATACGTGAATGCGTTTGAAACACTCCGAAACAAATTGATAACACAACCAATCCTAAAATTTCCAGAATTCGAAAAACCATTTCATTTATACACCGATGCCAGTAACTTTGCCATCGGATCTGTCCTAACACAGGACAAACAACCGGTTTGCTATATCTCTAGGACTCTGAACGAGCATGAAAGAAATTATTCCGTAACCGATAAAGAATTTCTAGCCATTGTCTGGAGTGTATCCAAACTAAGACCCTATCTGTGGGGAAATAAATTCAAGATCACAACTGATCATCTCCCCATAAAATATTTGAATAAAAAATATAATGGTGCAGAGTTCTCACAACGCAACCAACGATGGTTACTTAAATTACAAGAATTTGATTACGATATTGAATATCTCAAAGGTCAAGAAAATCGAGTGGCCGACTTTTTAAGTAGAATTGAGAAAGAAAACAATGAAGTGAATCAAATTTCTGATAGCAGAACGGGTCAATCGACAGCGGAAGGACAATCTGATCACATACCTATTAAAGAAGGTATTGTCAATATATATAAACAACAAATTATTGTGAGTTATGACAAAGAACCAAAAGTGGAAACACTAAATGGTAAAAGAATTTTATATATCAGAGCCTCGGACCCTATTGAGACGATAACAGAACAACTCAAAGAAATTGCCCCAGGAGTTAGCGGTATTTATTCTGAAGTACAAGAATCTGACTTTAACAAAATTCAACGGTTACTCATGAACTTGCAGTCAGGAAATAGAAAGGTTAAATTGATTAAACTAACACGGAGAGTTAGAGACTTAAGGACGGAGGAGGAAGTTAGGAAACAGGTCTCCATATACCATATCAGGGAAAGTCAACACTCAGGAATCATAGAGACCTACAATACGTTAAAACAACAGATTTACTACCCTAAACTTACAAGGATAATTACACAAATTATAAACAATTGCGACGTATGTCAAAAGGCTAAATACGAGAGGAAACCTATTCAAGGGAAATTCAAAGTAACAGAAACACCTAGTAAACCTAACGAAATAGTTCACATAGATATCTACCATTTTCATAAACACATTTTTTTGACAATGATTGACAAGCTGACAAAGAAAGGGTATGTATACAGACTTGAAAGTAAAAATCACATTCACAAAACAGACGCTATCACAGAACATTTAACTAGAGAAGGTCCACCCTATAAAATAATTACGGATAACGAGTTTAATACAACATACATCAGAGAATTTCTTAGGGAACGAAATATCGAAGTGCATTTCACTAAACCGAACTCACATACAGGCAATGCAGACGTTGAACGCTTACATAGTACTATAGCTGAGATACTACTTAGCATGAACCAGGCAGAATCAGTAAATACCAAAATGTTTAGAGCTTTTCAAATCTATAACAAAAGGTATCATACTACGATAGGTATGTCACCAGAACAGGCTCAACATACAAATATAGAAGCATTAGTAACCAAGCTAAAAATGAAAAAAACCAAGGTTATAAACAAAAGGAACCAAGATAGGGAAGATTATATAGAAAGAAGATCATTTGGTTATATAAAGAATTATAAACATGTGAGACACAAAAATGAACCCAATTTTCGATTTAAAAACCTAGATAGAGTACATACATCAAATATTAAACGACCAAGACAATTTGTAGGTACTCACACTGATGCTGCTACTCCTGATGACACCAATGAACCTAGTACAAGCAGCACTTGTAATAACACCAATCGAAAGTGACAACGGATTCACAACGATAAGCATGGGTGAAGGAGAAATCATCAACCAAACCCAAACCATCATCCACATAGTAAAAATAAAAATGTTGATAGACACCTTACAGGAAATAAAAAAATTTGAAATTGTAGGACAAGACTCAGAAATAAGAAAGGAATGTAATACAATTTTTACAAAAATACATAGTATCATGCCTCATAAGACAAGATCAAAAAGAGGTCTCGTAAATATAGTAGGAACGGCTCAGAAATGGTTGTTCGGTACTATGGACAACTCAGATAGGGAAGAAATAGAAGAACACATAAAAGCTACTGACACTAACAATCAGAATGCAATTCAGGAACTAAACAAGCAAATCAAAATTAATACTCAATTAAACGGAAACATAAAAAACATAAGAGACTTAGTTTTGAGAGATAGGGAAGAAATAGAACGCTATCAGAATGAAAACCAACAGTTACAAAATACGATACTTAAACGCCTACAACGAACCGAAATACTAACTAGATTACAGATGTTAGAAAGAGTAATTGATAATTTGTTAGACACGATAGCTGCAGCGAAAATGGGAATAACCCACCCTAGCTTACTCACTAAGGACGAACTAATCATGACAGATATGAATTGGAGCAAATTAAGAAATATTAAGTCAGGGGTAATGAAATATACAGATGATGCCATTATTATAGCTTTGAAAATACCAGAAGAGATTATAACACGTCCAATTAAAATAATCGTACCAATACCAAATCGAGAAAAACAAGAAGTTGACTTAGAACCCTTTGTTGTAATTGTAAACGAAGGAAAAGAGTATAAATATAACGAGGAGAAAATTAATGTTAACGAATTAAAAGAGAGAAATGATTGTATTAGTAAGCAAAATTGTTTAATGAGGATCAATAATAATTTTGAAATTATTAATCTGAACGAAAGAACTTATATTATTAAAAACGCTAAAAATGTAACCGTACAAAATAATTGTGACTCTAGAAATTTAACTTTTGCTGGAAATCTTATTGTTAATATTCAGAATTGTAATATTAAAATCAATGACGCTATAATTAAGAACAAAGAAACTAATTATACATTTCAATTCTATTATGAAGAAATAATGAAAGAAAATGCCACCATCAATACGGTGTTTACAAAATTTAAGGAACTACAAGAAATTGAAAATAGACATAACCTAGAATTAGTTCAATACCACAAAGTAAAAACCTATTTAATCTCTGGTACATCCATGTTAATAATTATTATTGGTATAAGTATCATTGGAATCGTAATGTACAAGAATGTCAGAAGTACCGGTAAAATTAAAATTAAAATTGATAGCTTAACAGAAGAGCAAGGAAAAAAACAAACGAAACCCTCAAATCAAAATTTCCAGGAGAAAACTTTCTCTAAGGAAGGAGGAGTTAAGTATTGGTCGTAATTCTTAAAAATAAAAATATACAATGTGTCACCATACTTGCTTGTGTTTGCATTCTTCAATTGCACACCATAAATTCTTATCGTCATCACTTTTATGTGACCCATAAAAGTAACGATGACCGAAAGAGTAAACAAGGAAAGTGAACCAATGCATTCGGTTAACCTATTGAGAAATGGGGAGAATAAAACCAATGCATTCGGCTGACCTCTTGAAGAATGTAAGCCCAATCAAGTCAATTGGGGGACCGTGTTGAAATATTAAAAATAACAAAACCTTCTTCGGGCATTCGATTCGATCTGAGTGGTAGTTCATAGTAAACTCTCATCCGGATAGTACGGTGCAGCCCTGCTTAAGACAGCGGCCGTATTATTAATAGTAAATAAAGAACTAAAACCGTAATTATAATAGAATATATATAATAAAGAGAATATATTAAAAAAAAATTACGAAGTTCAGTTATTTATTTCGCGCAAGTACATAGATGGGATTTCCAAGAACTTGTTTTTTTATGAATCGCTTGATATCCCTCCACGTTGTGTGTAAATGGTTGAGAAAAAACTGTGATGTCCGTCCGTTTTGCTGCAGCACACATTGATAATTAAAACTTCAACATGTATGCACACAGTCAACGAATTGTACTCATTATGAGTAGGGACGTGAATGAGAGATTGGGATAGGCATCAATGACAAAAGAAAATTCAAATTCTTCTCTGAGTTCTGGTTCGAGCGGTCTTATTATTGTTTTAAATTAAAAAGTGCGGTAATAATGCAGGTAAAGTACCGGTTGAAGAAACAAACCCGGGCAAAGCCGGGTACGAAATCTAGTTTATAAGTAATTCAAAGATAGAATTGGTTCAAAGTGAGTTTCCAAGTATAGCGGAGAACTTTAAGAATCCTACTTGATTAAGTGAAAGGGCTATATTGGCTGGCAAAAGAAAGGATGACGTTGAAACTAATGGAACTATTTTCGATGAAATAAATGGACAATGGACTACCGGGGCTGCCTTCTCATTATTTAGAGCTAAAAGTTCGAGCCCCGATTATAAAGCTGCGTATTATGAATCAACCAAGACAACCTGTAACGAAGTTAAGGAACAACCTGATAGAAGCTACGGTTTAGCCATAAGAAGAAAGCACAAATGTTGTTTCCACAGTCCGCAATTCGCGGGTTATAAGGGTTTTCCAATAGGGACTTGACAACTTTGAATTTTATTTGTGAATGCACGCTTTTAGTAATCATCAAACTGTCACTGATCGTGGGCGCCGGTGGAGACTATCGATTTTATGACAGAATTCCATTAAAGTATGAAAAGGAATCAATTATTGCCAGGACACCGGGCACTGCTTTGCATATGCCGATCCATTCCCCGAGCACCACCGCGAGCTTGTCGCATAAGTGCCAGTCCTGGTTCTCAGATAATCAGCTTAAGCCCCGAGGATACGTTTTCCTTTCTTGGCATGCCTGCTCTCGTCGGTGGTGGGTCCCTGATTTTCTTCGAAATCAAACCGAAAACACTGTGTGTGCGGTCGGAAGTCCCTCGGGGATAGGGACGATTATCCACTCAAGCGAAAAGGTCAAAAGATCACTGTACTCCCTCGTGTAAGAACAGTTGTGTAACAATTTCTAGACGCGCTGACCGATCGGTGGACTTACGAAGGATCCTTTGTCCGGTGGAAGTCCAAATAACGAGGCGTGAAACTGTCCTCATGGGAAATGGAAATTTCGTTTTATCCTTCTTTGAAGGTAAATTTGCGGGAAAAACAATTTAATTTCGTGAACTGATTTCCTTGGGAACGCATTTTGCATGTGCACCGAAATTCGGAGTCGGTGACCAAAACTTTAAGAGCGTTAACTTAAATTTTCGGCGAAGCTAATTTTTTGGCTCGTTATGCGTTGTTGATCGCGTGAAAATCCACAAGTGCTTCATGAAGCACCACTTCATCTACAAAAGAATAACTGTTGGGTGCGGTTTGCATGCAGCGGCGTTATTGGGCCATATTTTTTGGACGGCGATAACGATATTCACGTTACTGTGAATGGTCAGCGTTATCGCGTCCTGATTACCGATAATTTTTTTAGCCCAAATTTTAAGATATGGACTTGGACAGCATGTGGTTTCAACAGAATGGTGCCACAAGCCATACAGAACACGTTACAATCGATTTAGTGAAGAGTAAGTATGGTGAGCGTGTTATCTCAAGAAATGGGCGAGTCGAGTCAATCGCCTCGTTCGAGCAATTTAACGCCGTTGACTATTTTCTGTGGGGCTACGTTAAGTAATTGGTTTATGCCAAGACAGCACTGAACGCGAAATAGCGGCAGTTTCAGCAGAAATGTTTGTCCGAGTCGCCGCCATCGGCATCATCCAGTTGAGCGAAAGCCCAGTGAATATCGACCTGCGTTTCCGGAACTCTGAAGCGCTTGGCTTAGGCAACGCTCTGGTCGTGGGAGTTAAGTGAACAGCAAAGTTTGTTGTCGAACGAATCGACCGCTGCAAACGTGCCCGCGATGGACATATGAACGAAGTGCAGTTCCATTCATAAATGTTTTGATTGTACTTTAAGCCGATAGTAAAGTTTTTGAAACATCTCAAATGGTTTGCGTTTTATTGGAAAAATCCTTTATTTACATTCATATGTGCAGTATATTTATGTTTGTCTTGCGTATAGTATGTCGTTGGTGAACATTTTTATGGCAAATTGTTAAAAGACACAATATATGTGCGGGACGTTGCGCAGTAGATAGAATTAGTTACCGTCAAGAAAACCTTTTACAATTCACGTCTTCAGCCCGCGAGTCAACGGAAATTTTCAGTGCAGAAACAACTTTTCAAACTTGGCCGGAATACAGTATAACACATTTACAAATTAATAAAATGTTCACAATTTTCTATTCAAAAATCTGTGTTCTCACAGAGATAAACTATTTGTTTTTAAATTATGGGATATCCCATAGACTCCTCAATCTTAAATGTCTTTACCGCCCATATCCGTCCCCTTTGACTCAACAGTCGTGACTGCTGTGTTCCTTTCAATGTTCAAATATAAATAAAATCTAGAGAAGACCAATCAAAAGATGTTTCATTCTCTGAGTAAACCCCAGAACCAGAACTAATCCATCAGACAACCAAACATGTTCTTGTCAGATTTGCAAATTAAAAATTCAAATGGGCATCATAATTGTGCATTCGTTTGGCTCATGATCGCTTAATAAGCAAAAAATGAACTCCAATTACTTGGAATCTAACATGTCCTTATGGCTGTATAATTAAATGCGAAGCAAAAAATATAAACACTCATAATTTATCTGTCAACTGCCAACGTTATCAACTTATCACTGTGATCGATCACTGTCACGGCAGAAATCAAAACAGTCGTTCAGTCACCAAACGAGTTCCTTCATGTATAGACTAGATTTCTAGATAAAATACGAGTATTTAAATCATCTCCGAGTTTGCAAATGAAAACACTCACTAAGCGTAGTCCAAATCTTCATTTTCACCACCCAAAGCGAATATTTCACACACATCACCTGCTCCGTTCGAGCACACTCAATCCATGCAGCGCGTCATCATGTGGTTCGCCTTCCTCTGCAAAGTTCCTTAGCTTTCGATCTAAACGCAACCAACAATCGACGATCAGCGCCGCAAAAGCAGAAAGAGCGCGCACAACTTGTCAAAGATCAAATTCCACTCGCCATCCAAATGACACACACAAAAGTAGCCTCGCGTATAAAACCGTTGGCGTTTTCTCAACCTCAGATATTTGTGCTTCAGAGACAGACGCGACAGAACGCTTGGAGATGTTCAACTTAAAGATTTCAGTTTTAGCCGTCACGCTGCTAGCGGTGGCCTTTGTTGACGCTAAGTTCCGTAAGGGATAAAACATCCGATTTTTTGTGATTCTCAGTTTTGTTGAATTCCGTTTTTCATTTGTAGCGAAAGATCCAAAACCTTGCGCATACGGTGACAGTGAGTGCATCAAGAATATAATCAACTTTTTGCTGAGGGAAAAAATTGAGGGTATAAGTGACAGTTGACAGTCGATCAGTCGGTATTGACATCTGGTTCGTTCTTAGGTTATTCTTCACTGAATCTGGTCTCGTTGAATCCGCTGAAAATATCAAAAGTCAGCATCAAGCAAGGAGCGGACAGCCCCGTGAACATCGACCTGCAGCTGCGAAAGTGTGAACTGACAGGAATCAAGGACGCCAAGGCCTTGCAAGTGAAGTAAGCTTCAAAAACGAACAAGTGTCTGTGTGCATTTCCTCTAACTGACCAAATTTGACAGGGGATTCGGAAAGGATATATCTCAGCCGCACGAGATCCTCCTCGGATCCGATTCGGTGACGTTGCTCAGTGACTACACCATCAACGGCCGTGTCCTAATCCTTCCCATCAATGGCGCCGGAAGGAGCAACATAACCTTGGGTGAGTTCACTTGAACCTTACCACCCACCTCCCGGCTAAGATCACTCTCTCGCCTAGATAATCTCAAAATGAAGTTGATCCTCTTTGGAGAACCGCAAGACAAAGACGGTGCAACATACATGAACATCAAGAACGTCAAGCTGAACATAGACACCAGCCGGATGCACTTCGACTTCACCAATCTCTTCAACGGTGACAAAGCGCTAGGCGACAACATGAACGCATTCCTCAACGACAACTGGAAGGACATCTTCGGTGAAGTCCGCCAGTCGATAACATCAGCATTCGCGTCGATATTCCACAGCGTCATCAACAACGTCTTCCAGAAGTATCCCTACAGCAAGCTGTTTGCCGCCGAATAACAACGCTCTGTGATTAAGTTTGCCGTAGGTAGGTTCTAGGGTTATAAGCGATAAAACGACTGTTAATTGTTGTTGCCAATAAATTACAAGCTATTATAAGTGACTAAGATGTATTTGCGTTTAATTTTGGCACGAAGTTTGATGGGACTTTAAGATGCTGCTTTAATTGATGGCGGCGGAAACGCTGTGTGTCTGTGTCCAATTAACGATGCACAGCGTTTTGGAAAATCATAAATATATTCATGAGATCGCAAGCAGATTGATGGAGCGACGACGTGGGAGGTCAGTCGGCGTGAGTTGAACTTGATTTTGCTGCAAGGTCAACCTTTTTCTCTCCATGTCGTAGGGTATGACAGCTTTGTAAGGAAGGAATGCTTCCCGTCATTAAAGGTGTGTTCGCACTAAACGTTTTAGAGCATATGATAAAAGTGTGCGACACTATTTCATGCACCTAATTACCGTGACCTCTATTTATTGTGAGTTCGTTGCTCTGTGCATAAAAAATCTGAGTAAGATGCATCAAGTGTTGTTTGTCGTAATTATTTGGCTGACTGAACAGAATGTTGTTATTAAAAAGGGACACACTTAATCAGCGACTTGGCCTTGAACTTCTGACTCAAAAAGTAGATAAGAATGGGGGTGACGAGGGGACTGGACAATGCAGATCTCAATCGCGGAATCGCAGTTAGTTGTCACTGTTCGTCTGAGATCAATAAGTCAATGGTGTGTTAGTTGCTGACCATGACCACTGATGTTCTGGGCTCCATCCAAGAAAAACCCACGGTTTGACAACGAGTGCAGGCAGGTACATGCAGCGAAGTTTGAAGCATGAACGAAGCCTACAAAGCAACGCTGCAATTAACACCGAACAGAAAAGGAAAGAAGTGACCCGTCATATCACTTCTCTACCAGTCATCTCATCATTCCGACTACCACTGTACTGTAGCGTCTTTCAGGCTGAAACTATAGTGATTAAGGAAGCCCTGTCCTGGCTAAAAAACAATGTAACATCGCGCACAGATATCGTCATCTGTTCCTACAGCCAGGCAGAGATCAAATCTCTGGATTCAGTCACTTTTAATTCCAAGTCTTCCCTTAAATGCCGCCTATCTCTTAACGAAATGGCCAAGTATTTTAACATCCAACTTATGTGGGTGCCGAGACAGTGTGACATTCCAGAGAATTGCGAAGCGAACGAACTCACTAGAAAGGGCACAAACTCCGTGCTCTTTCCCGGTGGATACCCACCCTCCATGCCTATCGCTACTACAAAACATCTGCTGAGGCTTGAAAGGCTTGCCTAAACTAACCGCGGATGGACATCTGACACAGGATGCCTCTTTACCAAACAACTATGGCCTATGATCGATCCCAAGCGATCGCTTAGCTTGATCAGATTAAGCAGGCCAAATCTCAGATCTCTTATTGGCGTTCTAATAGGGCATTGTGCCATCGGAACTCACGCCTCTAGACTAGGCCTTCCCTATGATGATTTCTGTAGAAGCTGTATGGACGAGGATGAGGAAGAAATCATCGACCACTTGCTATGTGACTGCAGTCTTCTCTCATTCCGTAGATTCAGGCTGCTGGGAGCCCATTTCTTTGTTAATCTGGCTGAACTGAGCAGCATCAAAATCAGCCCTCTTCTTGGCTTTATCAAAAGCACAAATTGGTTTGCGGAATAGGTAGCCTAAGATCCGCGTGGTAACACAATGGGCCTATATTTGGCCTAAATGTGTCTGCTGTTCGTCAGCGCGCCAGTCAGACACCTCAAACTAACCTAGCCATCATCTCTTGAAAAAAAGGACATAAGGAAGCGGCCGATCGAGTAGATGGAGAGGTCCTGCGGCAGGAATGGTGTCGGAATGTTTTACCGAGTTGCCAAATATAAATAGTTAATGACCTATATCATTCATTGGGCCTATGGGCTTGGCCATTAACTACTTCCATTTGGTAACTTGGTAAAACTTTCCGACACAATTCCGTCTTCTCCATATCCTTGATCAGCCGCTTCTTATGCCCTTTTTTTCCAGAGATGTCGGGTCACTTCTCTCCTTTTCTGTTCGGTGTTAATAGCGGCGTTTCTTTGCAGGCTGGAACTTGGAATCGATGCGTCAAGCCCTTAAGAGTGGGAGAGATAGTGGAATACATCACGACGGATGAAGTTGTTCAACTTTCAACTTTTTGTGCGTTTGACAGATGTTTCCATTTAGGGGCTGTTCACATGTTTGCCCATATTCCAAAACTTATTGAGAAGCGTTTTTCAATATTAAAGCCGAGTTTCCACCACCCCGTTAACGTAACTCTTAAGACTACTCTCTCGTCATTGAGCAAAATGTTGCGTATACGCCTCCGTGGCCTGACTAGACTACTCTCAAGACTTCCTCTTCATCCTAGTGCTTTGCGCAACACTGTCCAGACCAAAAACATTGTCCTTAGTAGAGTAACATTGCCTTACTAGTAGTCCTTTAGCAGATTGATTAATGCCCTTTAAGTAGCATGCTAGAGTGTGTTGTGAATATTAGAAGTTCGCCAGAACCACCCCTCTTTCCAGGATAACATCTCCGAAAAAAAGATTCTTGGAAATACCTCAAGACTGTCAAGCACCTTGGACCTCCATATTAAATGAACCTCTTAATCTCACGGTATTATTTTTTTTCTTCAATTATGATTGGAATTGGAAACCTTCTCCGTGCAACTTCTAGAGTTCTTGTCGAAAATGTCCATTTTGGTTCTGATCAGTACAGATATCTGTAAGCACTGTAGACAGGTGAAGGAAACTGTGGAACACCTGATGACTTCCCAAGCCTTGCTCGAAAAAGACTTAAGATCATCCTTAATAGGGAGAGACTTTCAAGAAATCTCATCTACGATGGTCGTAACATTTTTGAAGGCAGCACTTAAATCCTCGACCAAAAGAATTGGGTACTATAGACCTACATGGTCCACTTGCGTGTACCCCAAGTTCTTCAATAAAAATGATTTCAATTCTGCTCACGAATACAGATCAAAAAAGTATTTTCTTCTCTTCCATTACATGATTTCTTGCGATTGACCAAGTCACACACCTAACCTGTCGAACAACGGCTTGTGTGTCTTGTTGCAACTGCATTTAGCGCAATGGCCGAAGTGTGTGAACTTCACCTCTCCTTTCATGGCTCGTAAAACTTTATCGATTGGAACCTGAATTGTTGCTTGCTGCCCTTAATTGGACTCCATCTACGAGTGGACGAGTGGAGATTAGGAAAAGACAATGTCAGTAAAGTTAATGTCTTGTTGTGGTTAACTAACTGAATCAGTGCAAACCTATTGACTGGCATTAATTAAACTGTCCCTGAAAAATACGTAAACAGCAATGGGGTCACAAATAGGCCTTGACTCTTGGAAACTGTTGTGTTTACATTGGGCATGGGGCTGGTTCACTGTTAACCTAGACAAATTGACGAGTGGAAGCTGCAATGTGGAACCGAAACAAAACTCGGTCGAGACTGAGAATGATGGCATGTGCTTGCAAGATTATCACACGGAATTTGTACACAGTATGGAAAGGACACACAACATCGACGTCTTGGACAGAGCATCACAATGGGCAGCTATAACTTCGTGGTAGTCAAGGACTTCGTCTACCTCGGCTCCGCAGTAAACAGTACAAACAACACCAGTACCGAGATCAAACGCAGAGTAACTCTTGCCAACCGCTGTTTCTATGGGCTCAAGAGGTAATTGAGTAGTAGAGCCATCTCTCCAAGGACCAAGCTGACTTTATACAAGACCTTGATTATCCCAGTCCTGCTGTACGGCGCGGAGGCATGGACAAACTCAAAAGCGGATGAGGAAGTTCTTGGTATCTTCGAGAGATCGATCTTTGGTCCTGTTTGCGTTGACGGTTTCTGGAGGAGAAGATTCAACCACGAACTGTACGGGCTGTACAGCGACATGAGTCTAGTCAGGCGTCTTCGGATCCAACGCCTAAGATGGCTAGGCCATGTAGAGCGTATGGACAACTCAGCTCCGGCCCGGAGAGTCTTCGACTCCGAACCCGTGGGACAACGCAACAGAGGACGCCCGCGTTAAAGGTGGCGCACCCAGGTGGAGAAAGACCTCAACCAACTTGGCGTGCGACACTGGAGACAGCTAGCCAGAGACCGTGCTAGCTGAAGAGGCTTGTTGGTTGCGGCCCAGGTCCACCCCGGACTGTAGCGCCAAATAAAGAAGAAGAAGATTGTAACAGTTCGGCTTGTTTGAATTTTCATACTCCACAGAAGGTTAGTATTGGTTATGTTGCTGCTGGTTAATATATTGTCGTTTGATCATTATTCTTCACGATTTGATTGTTTCATCTCGGCATTGGTTTGATTAGTTTCTGACACAACGCGTACAGCAGAAAGTAGTAGAATTAGTACCGCATAAAGTAGTAGATTTCGATGCCGGCACACATTACACATTTTTATCGGATTGAGTCACTCCATAAGCTTATCCATTTTAGAGGCAAACAATTCCTTTTTCAAGTTGGCGGGGGATCTTTAGCTTGTTGAAATGTCCGCACCAGCGGCACGTCCTCTTCAGAAAATGTAGGAATTACTTCTTCTTCTGGTGACGCTACAGTCCGGGTTGGACCTGGGCCTCAACCAGTAAGCCTTTCCAGCTGGCACGATCTTTAGCCAGCTATCTCCAAATACGCACACCAAGTCGATTGAGGTCCTTCTCCCCCTGGGTGCGCCATTGGTTCCGTGGGCGTCCTCTATTGCGTTGTCCCACTGGTTCGGAGACGAAGACTCTTCCCGCTGGAGCCGTGTTGTTCATGCGCTCTACATGACCCAACCAACTTAGGCGTTGAATCCGTAGACGCCTGACTAGGCTCAAGCCGCTGTAAAGCCCGTACAGTTCGTGGTTGAATCTTCTCCTCCAATAATCATCAACGCAGACAGAACTAAAGATTGAACGCAAAACTTTTCTCACGAAAATACCAAGATATCTTCATCCGCTTTTGCGATTGTCCATGCCTTCGTGTCATAGAGCAGGACAGATATAATCAAGGTGTAGTATAATTTTAGCGGGGTCCTTCGCGAGAGGGCTTTAGTACTTAATTACATCTTAAGCCAAATGAAACAGCGATCGGCAAGAATTATTCTGCGTTTAATCCCTGTACTGGTGTTGTTCGTACTATTTACTGCGAAGACGAGGTGGACGAAGTCCTTCACTACCTCGAAGTTATAGCTGCCTATGGTGTAGTTTCGGCCAAGTCATCGATGTTGTGCGTCCATTTTCAATGACAGCGGTGAACGGTAGCCGCCTCCGCTTCAATACCAGCAAACGCTTCATTGACGGCTCGCTGTGTTCTGCTAATCACGTCAATGTCATCCGCGTATGCTAGCAGTTGTAAGGACCTTTGGAAGATCGTGCCTCTAGAGTTAGCGTGTGAGTTCTGTACGATCTTCTCAAGAATAATGAAAAAATAAAAAAAAGTCACATGACAGCGCGTCGTCTTGTCTAAAACTTTTTTTGACTTTGAAGGTCTCGGTGAGTT
This sequence comes from Eristalis intricaria, assembly GCA_964034865.1. Lineage (NCBI taxonomy): Eukaryota > Metazoa > Arthropoda > Insecta > Diptera > Syrphidae > Eristalis > Eristalis intricaria. The sequence continues at coordinate 9,431,185 of OZ035873.1, forward strand.
CGTTACCGACCTTGATGGAGCAGCGAGAGTTATCCATCGTCATCCTGCACAGCCTGACAAGTTTGGCAGGAATGTCAAAACTAGACAGGGCGTTGTATAGCTCGTCCCTATGCACGCTTTCATATTCGGCGTTGAAATCGACGAATAGGTAGTGGGTGTCGATCTGCATTACTTGGGTTTTTTCCAGAATCTGCCGTAATGTGATGATTTGGTCGATGGTGGACTTCCCCGGCCTGAACCCGCACTGATAAGGACATATCAGGTTGTTGACGAATGGCAGAGAGGATCTTATAGCCGATTTAGAGGAGACTTATCCCTCGGTAGTTGGCGCAGTTTAAGGGGTCTCCTTTCTTGTACATCGGGCAAACGATACTGAGATTCCCATGTTGGCATAACAGTTCCAAGTATATTCCATTTACAAGGTCTTAGGGGCCAACTGCTAACTAAGAGGAACATGCCCATACCATAATGTTGCAACCACCATGCTTGGTAGTCCAGTCTGCGATGGATTGACGTCTCGCATAGATAATGTCAGCTATCCTATTCATAACAAAAGCCAATGTATCTTTATTTTGAATTAAATTTGTAGAACGTTTCGATAATGTATAAAAACCTGTACCTTTTTACCAATAATGCTTATTGGACTTAGAAACCTTTAGCAATTGGCTTTAGAAGTCAAATTATTTTGAGATTTGGTAGACAAGTTGTATGTAGAAATCCAAGCAAGTCTGTTTGAATGCTTCAATATCTTTGCTGTAGATTCAAGGAGTTCATTTGCTCTTGAATTTTTAATATAAAATTTTAAAAAAATGTGGAATCTTATGATTTTTTAGCTCAAAAATCGTGGAAACTTGTCTACGTCAGAATATCTTAGGTTAGGTTAGGTAGGTGGGCTGCTAGTGCATCACACTTAGACCATATTGGTCCATTGTGACACCCACAGTCAGACTACTACCACTGTGACTACTCCAATGATAGTGCCGTTAATTTGATCCCAATGGCAAATGGTGAATAAACTAGATTTGAAAACCAGATAAAAGCGTTCTAACCTTGCTTTCACTGGGATCCGAACCGGGGACCCCGCTAACCAGAGGCAGGCACTCTACCAACTGCTCCATCCAGTCGTTCTCCAAAATCCAAGAATCTTAAAAAAATGCGATAAATCGTGGAATCCGGCACCGCTGGTTGTACATGACAATATGCCAGAGAAGACGAGAAATTACGCAGCCTTGGGGTATCCATCTACTGACGATTTGATTATACAACTGTTCTCCAATTATTGTTTCGTTTCTTGAATGTCAATTGGCCTAGAATTAAGAATTTAAAAATCGCTTCCGTGTGAATGTCGTAGAAGCTCCTTCTATGTCGAAAAATGGAGCTGGTGTGTAGTCCTTAAGATGGGTAGTCGAAAAAGTCTTTTCGTATTACTAATCAAACTTTTTCCACAGACAATTCATGGGGTACCCAAACATCGAGCTTCTTTTTGTAGCCAGACTTTTTTAAATCGTTCAAAACCGTTTGATGATGAATGTTTAGTTCCTTGGCGATGCCATGGCTGCTTATGTGACGATCCTGGTCAATCTTTTCCATTATTTCATCGACTTTTTCAACGATAGGTCGCCCAGAGCGAGGTGCATCTTTCACATCGAAATTTCCAGAACGGAAGCGAGCGAACCATTGTTGTGCTACACTAACTGATATAGCATCGTCTCCGTAAACTTCACAAATTTCATTGGTTGCTTTCAAAATATAGCGAAATTTCTTCATTATTTTCACTAATTTTTGAACGGCTGCAACTTTTTTTTCAACTTCATTCAACTTCAACTTCACATTATTTTGTCGATTTCTCAATTCTGCGCACTAATTGATGGAGAGACGTTTAGATGGATCTTCCATTTAGTTATGGTTGTTGGGATTTAGAAAGTCGAGTTTCAACTATAAGGTCTCGTATGTTGTTATTACTTCGGTTGAGTTTCTTAAAAATAAAGGAGGCAAGACGGGAAGTATTTCTCGCTGCCAAGGCCACTTCTACCCATCTTAGGGATGAAGACTATTTGAAAGTATCGCTTGGAGTTGAGTACTTGGTTGTTAGAGGTACTTACTTACTTGCTTATCAGGCTGACGACCCATGCAGGGTCCGAGCCTGAGTGATAGCTCCTTTCCAGTCCTGACGGTCCTGGGCACGCTGCTTCCAGTCATCAAGACCAAGCTGTCTTGCATCCGCTATTACTTGGTCTTTGTACCGGAGATTCGATCTTCCTCTCCTTTTCAAACCAGGAGGCTCGGATTCGAAGACCCTCTTAGCAATGTTGTCCATACGCTCGATGTGGCCGAGTCAGTGCAGTCGAAGGGTTTTTGCCTTCCGGACTACATCCACATCCTGGTACAGCTCGTAGAGTTCGGTGTTGTGTCTTCTCCTCCATTCGCCTTCCTCGCAGACGGGACCATATATCCGACGAAGAATTTTTCTTTCGAAGGCACCAAGCATTAGCTCCGCAGTTTTGCTCATAGTCCAGCTTTTGGCTCCATATAGCAGGACTGGCAAAATAAGGGTTTTTCCTGTTAAAGTTACAGCTTCTATTAATCATCAACGGACTTCGCAAGAGCAGAAGTCTGAGCAGTTTGTTCTTGACACATAATCTCTCAAGGTTGTCAGTGACGGGTAAAGGTTATTGTATCGCAAAGTCCAGTGTTTTCACTCCACGCCATTAACCGCTACGCCACTGCTTATCCTAAAGAATAGCTTTGGTTACCCTTATAGAATACACCTTCTAATATAGTTTTCTTAATTCAGATATTTGTCAATCTATTACAAAATATACAAAATGTGTGTTCTCTTGCTTCGGAAATATGTTCACTTTCCATTACCATTCAATGAGAGTCATGAGTCAGATTTTCATGAAAGATTGCATACTTTTTGGTGTTAATTGTTATTAGAAGCATTCTGGGTGTAGACATTTTTCTGTCGACTAAGATTATGTGATGGTAACGAATTTGTTTGAAGGTCTATGCCAAGTAGAATTCAGAACAGAGTTTGTATCAACATGTTCGATGCAACCCACTTAAAAATCGATAACAAGCTCAAACTGGCAATGATTCGTTTGTTACCAAACAAATTATAGGTACCCACAACAATGGATGAAGGGAAGTCATTAGTGGACATTTCTCATCTTTGGAATGACGTGAGACCATAAGTAGGATGAAAATGGCTTGGTAATGGGCTCATTTGGCAAGCACAATGACTTCGCGGGTACTTGCAACCAAGTGTATGAATCTGTGCCAATTGAACAATCAGACTAAGCGACTCGTTTAAGTGGACACCACTAAAATGAATGCAAAGCTGAGTCCTTCAGAAACCCTCAAGAAAGGGTACAATTCTCTAAACATCAACATTTTCATCAAATGGACACATAAAGACTCAATTTTTCTTTGCTTGAATTTTGTTTATTGGTTATCGAAATAAAAGCCAATAAATGCTTGCTGTGAGTAAGAAGTGTCTAGTCACGCCCTATCCATGCCAATGGTGTGAATGATGCTGGTCATGGTAGCCATGGCCTCCACCACCGTGATGCCCGTCATGCCATCCACCTCCGCCGCCCTGATGATGGTGGTAGGGATTGGCTAGCACAGCTGTTGCACACGCAATAAGAACAACCAGGAGGATCTGTGAGAGAAAAATATCCGTGAGAACGGGATGGACACACGGTCCATGACTAAAGTGAGCTCTTACCAGAAACTTGATCATTGCGCCTTCTTCACTTGTATCTGGGATAGACTATGACTTCAATGTCTGTCTAGGGATGGTGGGTGGTTCTTTATATAGGAAAAAATTTCGCGTGTCTAACGAAAGTTTTGAATTAATTTTCAATCGAATTTACATGAAACTCATTTATCAACTGGTCAAATATGCCATAGATCGACTAAAGTGTTGTGATTAATTACGCTCTGAGTTCTGTGGGAAATGGGGTTATAAGAATGTTTGAATTGAATTTGTGCGCACAGTGGTTCAAAGGCGGAAAAAAAATACGAAAAATGAAATTTAGAAAATGGAATTAATTTTATAGATAAATAACTCGCCTATGTTTTTTTCCAAAATTTGGGCAAGTTATGCCAAGAGATATGCGAGACACAGAGCTCTACAATTACCCTTTCATTTAGTTTTGAACTTCATATATTTCCCTGCAATAACTCTTTGGTATGAAAGATAGCATTATTATTACTGTTTGTTAAAATCTAGTTAAAAACATTTAGAATTTGCTGCTTTTTGTGTCGTAGCGGGGATGAACCGAATGCTCTAGAAAAATATTTTATTATTCTTTCCCTTGCGCTACAGTTTTAGCTCCAGTAAGCTCCAACAAACAGTTTTGGAAACAGCTACAGTATTCACATAATCATTATAGAAATAATGGTGTACGATGTATGCGGATGATATTGTCCTTCTGAGTGACTCGATTCAAGGCATGCAGTTGATAATAAATAGACTTAGCAAGAGGTACCATATTTAAAATGAGAAGTAAACTTGTTCAACTTAACTTTATTCCACATCATCCTGATTTACTAACACTCTACTGCGTGTGCAATATGAAAGAGAGGGAGGATATCTTGCATTTTCTTGCTGTCTGCCCAATTCTAAAAGAATTCGACAAGCAATTTTTAGACAACATAGCCTGGTGGAAGAAGAAATGTTAAGTATCTTAAATGGAGGGAAAGGATGGGACGTTCTATAACATCAGTAGCAGCACTTCAATATAGAAAGCGTATAATAGGCGGACACTTCTAATATTATAAATATCTTAACTTTACATTTTGTCAACCTGGTAGACGGCCATATGCCAAATCCAATATGACTCTTGTTAATATCTTTTTATTGTAATATGTATATTTACTGAAATAAAAGTCAATTATAACAAATTTTGTTCGCTCTATCCGTCATTAAAAACAAGGTTTTAACTTTGGGTAGGTTACAAAAGTTATAATATTTTTGCCTAATAATGATTACAAGGAATGCTGTTGGACTGTAGAAGAAAAGCTCCGCGAAACTCCAACGGAGGAAGTACTCTTTCTGAAAGCTTCAAGCGTACTATATTCATCGTGTAAGAATCATATGGCTACACTTAAAGAGTTACAGACCACTTTGGCCGCAAGAGCGGGGGTGTCAGGCTCGCTACCCTCTAGCTAGCTAGATTAAGTGGTAAGACCCAGTTCCAGTCCTTGGAGAGTTGAGTAAAAATGACAAAATTCAAGTTCCATTGTCTAATCACATTCAATTTGTCGATTGACGTTCATAACATACAGCCCTGATGCAAATGAAATGGTTGCGAGGAAAAATCGTAGTGAACTCAACCGTGTCTAAGTTAATCAACAGAACTTACGCAAGACGTGAGTAAACCGCAACTCGAGCCTAGCGCAATCATCCCAGAGAAAGAAACTAGTGTCAGAAAGTTGTAAATAAATTGCTATCATCTGCATAAATTAATTTTAAACGAACTCAGTAAGGAAAGCAAATTCACATTCAGCGCATTCAGTAATATTAGATGAAAATGATTTTATGGACAAATTGCAAAACAAATTCCTCATTTATGACAGATAATTTTTATTGCCGCAGATGACTATTGTTTTATTGTATCTCATTTATTGCGAGCTTAATTTCGCATTATTGCGAGTTCGATACAGACCTTAATGGGGAATGGAGGTGTGTAGTGTGAAATCAGAAGTGGCGAGCTATGAAAGGTTTACAAATGAATCATCATCCTCATCTTTTGACCCTGAAGGGGTTGCGGGGGTAAAGCACCCGCTATAGATCTCCAGGCAACTCGATCCTGCGCCTCTAACTACTCTCTACTCTAGCTCTACAATCAAGTCCCTCATGACACTTGGTCCAACCAACTCCTCCTGGGTTTGGAAAGTGGTCGCCTACCTGATGGAATCGAATTCAACGAACGCCTCGGAAGTCGTTATGGTGGGGAGATTGGGGCCACGTGACTAACCCATAGAAGCATAGACCTTTCCGTTCTAAGAACAGCTGCCCAACGTTGAGTTCCTCGCACACTGTCGTGTTTCTCACTCTATCCCGGCCTGTAATTTCCACAACAGCACGATGGAATCTCATCTCAGACGCTTGTATTCGCGATCTTATTCTTTCGGTCATTACCCAAATTTCTTGACCATAGGTGAGAGTTGGAACAAAAACTGAGTTGGAAACCACTAACTTGGCTTTCCCACTAAGCTCGGCCTTCCTGATTACAGATCTCCCAAGCTGTGTCAAAATTAACCCAGCTCTACCGATCCTACAGGAACTCCTTCCATCACTCGTGAAGAAGACCCCGAGATACTTCAGCTTCTCCAGCTCCTTCAGGGACTCCACTAACATGCACTGAGTGCATTGAACAGGCGTTCTGGAAATTAGCATAACCTATGATTTGTCCACGTAAACCTTCATCCGAGCATATGCACATACGGCCACAAACCAAGTGCGCACTGAAGTTCCGCCTGGGAAGATGTGAGAACAACCAAGTCATCTGCAAAAAGAAGATGACTTACCCTCAACTCTTCCAATCGGAAACAAATTCCTCGACTTGGTTGCACTCCAAGATCCAGTCCATATAAACAATGTAAAGGAGAGACGAAAATACTGTGACTCAGTAGCTTTAAACTAACTTACTTACTTACTTATCAGGCCGGCGACCTGTGGAGGTCCGAGTCTGAGGAGTAACTGCTTTCCATCACTGACAGTCATGTCATGGGCACGCTGCTTCCAGTCATCAAGATCAAGCTGATTCTGATTCGGTCTTCCTCTACTCCTCTAACCAGGAGACTCGGATTCAAAGACCCTCTTTGCTGGAGCGTTGGTGGTCATGCGCTCGATCTGGCAGAGCCAGTCGAGTCGTGTAGAGTCTTCTCATTCATCTTCCTCGCAGAAGACATAGAGTTTTTCTTTCGAAGGAACTAAGAATAAAGTCTGCACTTTGGAGCTTTCGGCTCCACATAGCAGGACTGGCAGGACCGAAGTACCGTCGGTTTCCAAGAGCGGTTCTACTTCGCATCTCCACTGTAATGTCGTTTGTCAGCTTACGCTATTCCCGAGGTAGACAAACACCTTTAATAGCTCGAAATTGTAGCTGTAGATCGTGACATTTTTTTGGTACACAGCATATATTTAGTTTTGTCCTCCTAAAGACCAGGTCACACATTTTTTTTTTTTTATTTTGCAGGTATTATTATATCTCTAGGCCTTTTCTGACCCATGATTGTCCCCATCCAGCAAAAAAAAAACCCCTTCCCCTCTCAAACAGATTTTTTTTTGTCATTTTGCTGGTACTACGAAAACGCCACGCCGTCCCTGAGCACTGATAAAAAATAACTGTCTAAATGCTGACAAGCTGTGTAGAGAAAAACTCGTGACATACATACATATGTAGGTAATACCAGAATGTATGTATGTACATGCAGTTAGACTTTCAATTCATCGACTGGAGCATCATTGTTTTGTTCACTATTGCTCAACTTGCCGGAAAACTGAGAGTTGATCAACTGCGGAGTTGGTCTCAACTCGGGTTTTAACCGAAGAGTTGAGAATTAGTTCTGTTCACTATTTCAACTCACAGTCTGAGACTTAAAAGCAAGAAGTTGTCCAACTTCCAGTTTTTTTTCCCTGGGATATTTTTGACAACACACATCTAATGTCATATTCAACTTTGAATTTACGGTGTGTCGTGTGCGTCGTGTGCGGCGTGCACTATGTAAAGACGAACTGAGAGCGAACGTTTTCAGCTGATATAATGGTTGCATTTCTCTATCCACCATTATCTCTGGTTTTCAGTTGCGGCTTTTATAGAGACCAGCACAACCGACTATGTACATTTGTAATGCTTACACCAATAAAGTCTGCATTCGCTAATTGAATTATTCCGAGCGCATAATATTGAAATACGATTGGTCAGTATGTAATTGAATTAATTCACAAGGTCTGATAAAAAATGAAGAGTGTGTTTAACTATTTTTTGTTTGAATAAACGTTTCATATTCAAGTGCAAGTTAAAGCTCCACATTTGGTTCAACTTGAGTTTCTTTCCTTGAACTGAGTTAAACGTGAGTGTACTCCCGTTTGAAACTCATTTCAGCAACACAGGCGCGGAACTATTGTAGGATCGAACATAAACTTAAAACATAACTAAGTCATGGATTGACTGGCATTGTGAACAAACAATAGTTGTTTGTTGAACTATGAACAAAATAGTGATTGTGCTTGAACACGAACAGCACCCAGCTGAAGAAAGGAAAAGGGAACACCCCAACTCAACAAGCGAATATGCATCTATTAATTTGTGTGACTTCTGTTGCTTATGCGGGTTTTCTGTTTCTATTTTGGGCTTGAGATTCTCTCTGGATTGACCTTAAAGGGCCAACTATAATGCGCATGAAGAAACATGAGCTAGTGTCAAATTTTAACGAAATGCTTCTTCATGTTTGCACAAAACACATTAATAGCTACAATGAACACATGTGCGCATATCAATCTGTCAGAAATTCTTCATATGTTTTGTTTTTATTCAGTCGAAAAATGTCATACAATGACCAAATAGAATTATTGGAACAATTAAAAATCACGCTTAAAGCTGTTTGTGTTCTTAAATAAATTAGAGATTTGTTATTCAAAAGAAAAAACGTACTTGCTGTGTTCGTCGGATAAATAGGGACCGCAAAAGGAATGGTTTCTTTAAAGTAACATTCCTAAAAATAAAGAAACATGATAGGGACCAATTCTTCATTTATACTCGGATCAGTCCGTCTTTACAATATATTATTGAGAGTGTCACCTCTAATGATTAAAATATCAATAAGAGAAGCTATCAGTCCGGCATGTCGTTTGGCGGTGCTATTACTGTAAGTATAATCCCTCATAACTACGGATACGATCCTTAGAAAATATCTAATATATTTGTTTAATATCTAGGTCTTTGTCACAAGGAGCCGCTCTACAATCAGTAGCCTGGTCATTCAAAGTAGGTAAAGAAACTGTGTAGAATATTGTACGGCAGACTTCAGAGATACTGTGGAAAACATTGTATCCCATCTACGTGTCTAAACCAAATTCCGAAGGCTATAAAAAAAAAGTGAAGACTTGTGTTTGTGCAATCGATGGGAAATATTTTGCTATAAAATGTCCACCTAATAGTGGAAGTATGTATTTCAACTAAAAGAAATACTTTAGCATTGTTCTAATGGCAGGATGTGATGGAAAATATTGCTTCACATACATTGACATCGGTGGTTATGGGAGCCAGAGTGACGGAGGTGAGAAATGAAAATGCTTCTCAGAATACTTTTATATTCATTCATAATTATAACGTTTCTTATTTCAAAGAAATGTTTGAAAAATAAAATTCCATTTCCTCAACCCAAAAACTTGCCAGCTTCATCAGTAGAAGGCGCCTTTGTTACTTTGTCGGTGATGCGGCTTTTCCTTTGTCTCCTAATCTAATGCGTATATATCCTGCAGCTCTTCATAGTCCAAAAGAAGAAAACTTCAATAAAATACTTTCTCGGGCCCGTCACACAATTGAGAATTCGCGTGGGATATTGGTCACCCGGTGGCGTATTTTATTGACTACGTTCAACATGGTTCCTAATAATGCAGAGAAAATAATTCTGGCTTGTGTTGCTCTACATAATTTCATCATGGAAAATTAAAATTTCTGCGCCAACAACTACATTGATTGGGAGGACTCTGATGGACCTTCGTGTCGTTGAAGGTCTATGGCGAGAGGAAGTGAATACATAGAGCGCCAAGTTTTTCTTAGTTTTCTTGGCCAGTAAGCCCTAAACAATAAAGTCTGTCCTAAGGACAAAAAAAAAAAACAATACTTTAGATGCCGAAAGGCAAATAGTAAGTTAGATTAGAATATTTTAGAGTACCCGCGAAGGGTCAGTAAGATAGAATTAAGTACATGAATTGTTAGATATTAAGATAGATTTTTATGTCATTTTTGTCTAGTATAAGTTGTCCTCAGAAATAAAATAAAAATGAAATTAAAAAAAAAAAAAAAAGGAAGTGAACACAAATATTCCATCCATTGCACCATCACCAAATATTCTTCAATATGGTGGCAACACTTCGATAACAATAAGGAACAATCTTCGTGATTATTCACACGACAATTGACACAATAAAAAATTCAATAAATATGTGCATATGTTTTTTTTCGTCGACGACAATCTCGTCGGACAACGTTGAGGTCGCGGAGAAACTTTTCTTTAAAATTTTCCTTTTCGTCTTCGGGGATATCATTCATCATTGCCTCAATTTGTTTAAGGAAAGCAGAGTCATTGGTTTCCACCGCAGTTTTTCTTTAATGGTTCTTACAATGGAAAACACCTCGTCGCAAAGGCTTTCAAATGTTGCCTTCTTTTCGGATGATGATGAGCAGCTGTCGGAAGTTATATTTTCGTCGTCAGACACAACCGACTCATTGGTGAGGGTACTACAATTAAAATAATAAGTAAGCAATATAATAAATGATAGACATAAAGTAACCGCTTTAATGCGACGCAATTCTGCAGGAAGTCATACCCTGACATGAGGTTCCACTCTAAGTCCTGGGATACCTCGCTTCCGGAAGGTAGGTTCTGCTTCCGTAGTTCCCGCGAATATCTCTCACGCAACCCCTTCCATTTATGTTAGCACTCGATGGCTGAAATACATTTTTGTAAATGAAACAACTTATTTGGATGTGTGTATAAATACTTACATGACATGTAGATTTCATGCGATATCTTTTCCCTGGTTTTTGCCTTCTTGAAATAATTATAGTATTAAGCGTTCCTTTTGTCATACAGGCAGGGGTGCTTCCTCACACTGTCCACGGAATCATGGACTTTTTCAATTTGCACACCGGCCATTTCCGTAATTTCTTGTTTGTTTGTGTGCCATCTGTCGGATTCGCAAGTGCGGGGTGCGATCCAGAGCGCACTAGCTCATGCTTAACGAAACATTTTTATGGTTTGTGCACACAATATCCCATCTACCAAATTCACACATGCATAATGAAACTTTCACAATCATTCGTCGACGACAATTATAGGCTGGCTCATAAGGGTAGGTGATTCGCTCACTCACCCATGTGCATTTGACACCACCTCATGCTCCCTCATGCGCATTATAGTCAACCCTTAAGCCATGACAATCGGTGGCTTAACTTAAACCACAACTTAAGTGGAATCTATCACTTAAATTCCACTTTGAAAACGAAATTTACACCCCTATTCTGGCAAACCTCAGTGATGTGTTTTGAGTCACAACTACCTCACAAGAGCATGGTGAGTCACAAATTGTGAGGTTTTCGTATTCTGAGCAAAACCTCACAGCTTGTGAGCATCACAAGAACCGTCAAAATTGTGATGTTCTCATGAGCACATCACAAGGAAAATAATCAACAAAAGAACTGTCACGCACAAGGAAAAATTAACAGATTTTGATTTTCAAAAAGGCGAAAATAAAGAAATAAATGGAGGACATTGTTTTGATTTTGTTACTTATTGGAGAAGGAGAAAATAGAGACAAAAGGTAATTCGCTCTTATAATGTTGTAGACAATTAAATAATGTAAATATTTTTAGACTGCGACGTAGAAGGATGTTAAGGAACTTGCGATATTTGATATTATTATTATTATTATTATTATTATTGATATTTTCTTGTTCCTGCAAAATATTCATTATTAATAAATACTAATTAGAATTATTTTGTAGATATTGCTTTTCCAAAATCAAGTATTTGTAGACAGTTCAGTAAGAAAAAAAAGTGCGAATGTAATAATTGTCAAAAAAATAATTTTTGATGTGGCGACGAATTCACCTCACCATGGTGACTATTCCTGTGTGTTTTCTTGTGAGGTTTCGCCAAAATACCAAATAGCTGAAACCTCACAAGGTAGGCATCATAATTTTCGCCTCACTGACATTCGTGCGTTGTGACCACATCACAACCAGAATAGGGGTGTTATATTGATTCTGAGTTTAGCGATGGATCGACACTTAAGCTCACACTGTGAAATCGGGCATAAGGATGAATTCAGAAACGCATCACTGCGGTCCCGATACCGCATCACCTTTGCATCACGTTCATAATCTCAAAGTTGAGCATCATCGCAAATGTCACACGGTCATTTGAGCATTGTTTCGGACATCAGATGCGCAAACCTCAACCATTTGAGCATCATTAAATTTGCTGATGCGTTATTGGTAGGAAATGCGAAAATTGAAAAAATTTTGCAGAATAATAATAATAATGTGGGTGGTGCGACAGTCCAAAGCGGACCTGGGCCTAGCTTCTCAGCAACCACTCGTGTTGTGCGTGCTATTGTTCTCTCATGCGTGGAAGGGACCTACCTACTCCGAACGGCCAAGTTTGAGAAGCTTTTTCTAGACAGGAATACTCATTGAGCATTGTCAATGACTCGAAAGAGGTGGAGCCGTGAAATATGAAAAGTGGTAAATTCGGGTATCGAACCTGGCACCCTCTGCCTAGGAGTCGACTCACTAACCCACTACGCCACGGCGACCCAGAAGAAACTCTTGGATATTATAAAATAACACCGTGAAATGTTTCTGGAAGAAATCATCTGTGTATTTTTCAATTGTGATTATTTAATCCTGAATTTTTCTTATCGTTGCATGCATCCGCCTTCTTATGTCATACATGTTTAATAACGTATTTCGGCTTGTTATTCTCAATTATATTTCATATTGACAAAATGCTTAAGATAAGCAATACATTCTGAAACGTCAGCGTACAGTTCAATCAGCATCAAGTGTACATCGCACAAGCATCGCAAAAAAGCAGCATCACTGCGTAAATGTTTGATGTGTCTGAATTCAGCCAAAGTCTTCGATTCCATTCTTTTGACTTTCAAATGAATGGTGATTTTCACTTTCCATGCACCATTCAATTGTGAAACCAAAGAATGAACTCAATTTTCATAAATTCAATTGAGTTCACTCAATGAATGCGTTCAAAATTAATTAATTCTTTTACAGCCCTGCTCCGTAGGCGCTATTTACTTCATTGAATTAAAACCGTTATATTTTTCCACAACAAGTAGTCAAAACTTTATTAAACACTGACAGTTCACAGCCCAAACGATCACAGGCGACCTTAACCAACAGAATCGCTAGTCGGACACTTGGGCAAAGAACTTCTCATACGGATACTTTTGGAAGACATTGTTGATCACGCTCTCGAGCACCTGCGCCAAAGCGCTTTCGATGGGCTTTCTCACCTCGCGGTAGATGATGTCCCAATTGTCGTTTACAAGCGAGCCCAATCCCCTGTTCAACGACTGGTCTCCATTGAAAAGATTGGTCAAATTGAAGTGCACCTTCTCTGGATCCAATGTCAAGCGAATCTTCTTGATCTTCAGATAAGTGCCATCGGCTTTCGTGTCCGGTGTCCCAGAGAAGAAAACCCCCACATCAGTGTTCACTGTCAAAAAGCGGGTCAGAGCACGTCAGAGCACATGACTGCGACTTGACTTACGGAATGTGATGTTGCTGAAGCCACTGCCTTGGACGGGGAGGACCAGAATATTGCCTTTGAGCTTGTAGTCACCGACCAGACTGAGGGCGTCAGCCTTCAAATGCAGCTCGTGCTTTTGTGTCATGTCCTGTCCGAAGCCTCTGCGAAAGGAAAAACATATCAAATTGAGAACCTAGTTGCAGCCACACGCTTTGCTGCTCACTTGACTCCCACGACCTGTGCGTTGCTTAAGCCAAGCGCTTCGGAGTTCCGGAAACGCAGGTCGATATTCACTGGGCTTTCGCTCCCCTGGATGATGTCGATGGCGGCGATTTTTAGGGGATCGATTGGAATCAAATTCAACGCACTGTAGCCTGGAAACGCTCCCAGAAGTCACCAAAATGTCAACGCCTCGCACAGAAATTCACACTCACCGGCATACTTGGAACTCAACAAATAGCTAAGCAGACCCTGGATGCAAGTGGTATCCTCGAATGCACACGGCTTGGGATTGTCGGCTGTAAGCAGAAAACGGATTCAATTACTCGTCAGGTTTGGCAGCTTGAAATCTCGTTTAGAGGAACTCACGGAACTTTGCACTTGTCGCGGCAAGGAACACAGACAATGTCACGAAAGTCAGACCGAACATGCTGCTTACTGGTGAAGGTGAAATGCGCGAATGTTCGCTTAATCGTGAGTCGGTGTCTTTTATAATTGATTCAATCTTAGGTGCGCGGTAATTGCTTTACAGCGGTGTGCTAATCATCATCAAACTGACTTCGCTTCCAAATGACGCGCTGATTGCAAACAGAATTAAGCATCGTTCTCTGCTGGAGTATCATCACTTTGTCTAGGATAAGAGCTGGATGACTCAGTTGACTTTTTCAAGTTGCACGGGTCAAGCGTTGTATTTGAAGTCGCTAAATGTCCGCCGCTGATGTGAATCTATTTATCATACAAATAGAAACAAATAATGATCTTGTGGTCCATTAAGCCGCGACGTTGTAATTAACATTGCTAGGGAAAGCTTAGAGTTAATTTGACGACATTAGAAGTGATTAGATGTCACGGCTTGAGAGATCTGTCAATCCGGCTGGTCGCTAATGAAGAGAGTCAATAAAGTGATGTCTCTAAATTTGTTTATAAAGGGTGACCGGATAGGAATAAAAGTGTTTCCAACTGTTCTGTTTCAGCAGCTGTCAGGGTTACCAATGACATCCAGTTGTCAAAAATATTCAGTAAGGTTTGCCATTTGTTACTGTATTGATAATCCGGGTCGGCTGTAAATACGCACAAGGAACGGCACGGCAAGGCATGGCTTCAATGTGCAGGCAATTCATCACACCATACAAAAGTTTGAGCATGACTGTCTACACCTTGATGGTTTGGTCGCGTTTCACGAATGGTCCCATCATAACGACGTAAGGCGTGTCTTGAATGCGATCAACAAGGCGGCGGCCGTTTGGATGACCAGGTGGTTGAACCAAGTCCATTAACACGCCTGTTTCTCCTTGGGCATAACCCCTGATGATCGAGTGGCTTGGAGATCCCTCGTGTGTGCTTCGGCCCTGAGACCCTTGCGGGCGAGATGATTATGGTAACTTGTAGCTATGCATTAGGAAGGGTTATCATGGTACAGATATGCATAAAAGGCTGGGTTAAACAGAAGACATGAACCAAGAGCCGGCAGCTGGAGGAGATAAGACTTACCAGAGAGAAAGAGAGCTTCTGGGAGATCTAGAATGAATACATTCTCGGACTAAAGACCAAAGGCGTCCACGTTCAATGGACAATAATTCGTTTTTATTGTCGTGTACTGAATTCCCGCCCCACTTAGTGTCCATGCATGAACATGTTTTTAACAAAGTGTAGTTTTTGTTAGTCTTCAGATGAACATTCAAAGAATATACGATCTCGGATAACAAGAGGAAGCACGGCGCAGATAGGTTCTTGAGATGAGTAACAAAAGATTGGACAGGCTAAATGGACAGATTGTTGATTGAGGGCGATACGACAGCATTACAAGGAGCTAGGCGGACGAATTGTGGTGACTACCAGTAGAATGGGACAGATTTTTGACTAGATCCCAGGTTTTCATAGACTCGGCGACAAAAAAGACATCATTACATGAAAGGGAGCTGACAAATGTGCGAAGATCAGGTTAGGCGGTCAAATTTTTATTCACAACCGACTTCGACGGATTTAGAAATAAATATGTTCACGACATATGTCGGCATTTATTGATGTTGAAATCTCTGCAGATCGATGCATGCGAAGAGACTTTACATCTTGAACTTCCGCTGTTTACAAAATACAGTGAAACCTCCTAATTGGGTATCTCTGAATTCATGCAAAGACTCGGTTTTTCACGTAAGTAAACCTCTGAAAATGGGTGGGTCGCCGTGGCGTAGTGGGTTAGTGTTGGCATTAAACTGTAGGTCCCTTCCACTCGTGAGAGAACAATAGTACGCACAACACAAGTGGTTGCTAAGAAGCTAGGCCCTGGCCCTCTACGCGCTGTAGCGCCACCCATATTATTATCATTAGAAGTACCCCTTAGCCGGCTTCTTTTACGTGCAATTTCAAGGAAATCGCTTGAAATTTCCTTGTCTCATTCACAACACAACTGATGCCATTAAATGTTTTGTTTTATTACTCCACACTGTTCAATATTTTATTCAAATTTAATAATTAATATTCACATAAACAAAAGTAAATCCTTTGAAAAATGTACAAACAATTGTTAAAATATTCACAATATGAACTTTTTCATTCACAGTAATAGAACTATATATGGACTGAGTTACACAATACCAAAAGTGATACCAGTCGATAAATTTGTCGCCAAGCGATTCGGTCGAAAGTCGACACTCGCAATAGGGGCCTATGTTTCTGAATTTTAACTGTCCTATTTGATTTTGTTTCATACAACATCGTACAGGAAACAAGGGTCTTGCATGTTTTATTTGCTTGAGAGAGTACACATCCGTCATGCCAAGCAATTTTAATGGTGTAGAATTTTTCAGTTTAAAAATTCATTAGATTGGTAAAAAATAAGTTCATACCTAAGCCTATACATAATTTATATTGTTTCTTTTTAGGTTTTAACTTGTTTTGTTAATTTTATGAAACGAATTTGTTCTTGTTTTTTTTTTTTTTAAATTAACTTTTTTTATTATTTTTTTGATTTTCATTGTTTTTTTAAATTTTTTTTGATGAATTTATGTAACTATATATTTTCATTTCTCAACTTTCAAAATAATTAACTATATAATAACGATGATTTTATTTGTATGCTATGATTTATATGGAACGGCTCGAATTAGGACCCGGGATCTCTCGGTAAAGGCTGATGTCTCATTTTCTACTTAAGTAAAATATATTAAATTTGAGTCTAATACTTACAAAAAGTTATTATTTATATCAAACAGGAATACATCAAACCTTCCATAAATGATAAAATTGTTTTCATATATCTAAGTAATTATTTTTAGAGAGCAAGGAAGTCAAAACTATACTTAAGGGGGCTGGCTACCAGGTAGTTTACCCTATCATGAGAAGTGCAAAAATTCTAATTCGACGGCGCACAAAAGTAAGAAGGTGAAAAGCGTCCGCAATGATTTATCCACCGTCTATTGCCAATTTTAAGCAGACAGTATTCCTTCCTTATGGTTTACTTTGTTCTAACTAATTTGACCGATTATTCAACAGATGAGTCAAGACTTCCGTTTTCTGCCACTGAATTGATTTTTGGAAGAACTTGTTTCGGAAACTGTAACATTAGCTTACTTAGACAAGTAAAAAAAATGTTTGACTTTTCAAATCAAAGCAAATAAGAACTTTTAAATTTCAAAAATAGGGCCAAAAAACTTGTAGGTGTTAAAAACGAGACAAAAATTCGCACTTGAACTTCATTTTGGGGCGATTTTTTCTGCTCCCGGATTGTTGCAAGTCGCTCCGAGATCGGGTTTCATTTCCTATCATTTAGTCAGGAATTGGTCCCTTCTGACACTTAGATTTAGGACATCATCTTCCTCGCAATCCTTGCTAGGGTACTTGTATTGCCGTAGACTGCATCTTTTCCGATGTGAGACATGCATTTACAATTAAATTCGTTTATTTTAGTCTTCAAATCTGACCCTTGGCTTCCGACCAAATGTTCAAACAAAAGCCTTATCGCGTCATGCATTTATATTTTGATATGTAGATGGAGATGTTTGGGTCGCCGTGGCGTAGTGGGTAAGTGCGTCGACTCCTACGCAGAGGGTGCCAGGTTTGATACCCGAATGTACCACCTTTGATAATGTAGGTCCCTTCCACTCGTGAAAGAACAATAGCACGCACAACACAAGTGGTTGCTGAGAAGCTAAGTCCAGGTCCACCTCGGATTGTCGCGCCACCCATATTATTATTATAGATGGAGATGTAGACAATGCCATAAATGTATTTTCAAAATGAAGACGGAATCAATTTTGCCGTTGTTTCATTTAAATTTCTTCTTATATTGTTCTTATCCGGTCACCCTGCAGCAGACCTCCTGACTATCCTCAAGTTCCTCTGCTGCTGAAGGACGATAACATCAACTTCTGTATTTTCCAAATAAGGATGCGTACTTAAGAATCTAATCATCCTCAACCATTCTCCTCATCACCATTCTTGCCGTCATAGTAACCAGCACTGTCTTCGCCACCTAATAGGATAATCCTAAAAGTATGCAATAGTTTCAAAACAACACTTGCTATTAAAATCATGCACTCTGAATTATATTCAACGCTGATCGACCATCGAGTATTTTATTAACAAGCAAAATCCCCTTTCACTGCAGTTTATTTGCCAAAGTCAAGGAGTACATTGTACGGATGTGCCGTAAGAACTTTTCGGACGACATTCGATATCACCTTGCTGATAGCACCTCTGAATCCAGCCTTAAGTTCGATGAAGATGTCGCTCCAGTTTTCATTCAGAAACTTATTCATGTTGTCTCCTAAGGTCTTGTCCCCGTTGAAGAGGTTTGTAAAATCCATGTGCAGTCGACTGGTATTAAAGTCAATTCTGACCTTCTTCACGTCAAGGTACGTAGCATCGTCCTGAACTTTTGATCCTCCGTTGACGACAATTTTTATGAAATAATTTTCTGCGAATGAAACAATACCGATCTGAATTGTTGGGTCTTTCTAGGGCAGCCTTTGTGTGTTACCCAATGTGAGGTTGGTTCGTCCTTGACCTTTGATTGGCAGGATGATCACTTTTCCGTCGATCGAGTAATCTCCTATCAGCGAGGCGGAAGGTCCTTGGAAGTAGATTTCATGCTCACCCTCAGGATTTGGCCCAAAACCACTGCGAATGGAAGGGATTTATGAGGTCTTGGGTAAAAAGATCATGTGATCTTCACAACTGCAAACTAATCACACCATCAACAAGTTCACAAAACTCACGTCACTTGAACAGCCCGCAAGTCCTTGTAGCCAACGATCTCACTGTTTCGCAAAATGATCTCCGCACTCACTGGACTGGTCGTCGATCGCTTCATCTCGAGATAGTCGACCTTAAGTGGATCAATGCTGATCAGATTTAGCTCATCGTCACCTAAGATTATAAGATAAGATTCTATCGGCAACCCATTACACTCCTTCCATACCTTGATACTTGGCCTCGATCACCTTGTTGATTGCCGCTATTAGACACTCGTGGTCTCCGGGCTTACATGACTTCACATCCGACGCTGGAAGATCAGATTTTAAGGTTACTTTCGTGGTGATTCTGCTCCGCAGTGAAGATACTCACGCAACTTGCCTTTGGCGGCAGCGATTACAACTGCAAGGAGGAGAACTCCACCGAAGGCGATCTTGTTGGCTGACATGATCTGGAAGCTTGTGGGTTAACTAAGCTAGACGCAGTGTTGCGACTTGTATTTATAGTTGATTGAGGCTGAGATTAATCGGTGGGAAGGGTTTCAGCAAAAATGAGGTGTTAATTATTGATCTAAGTAAGCTGTCTGTCAGAAAGTAGAATTTTCTTTTGTCTAGGGGTGCCTGAGACGCAAGCCAGAGCGGAAGAACTGAAATTGCATTTGAACGAGATCTTGACACGCAACATACGGTGTTTAATTATTCGGATTTGTGATAGACAAAGCATGAGCCGATTATGTGCACGCGATGGAGGAATGGTTTGAAGAAGAAACACCTCAGCTTTACAGAACGTGCCAAGATTTTCTTCAGGAAAGTGTGCTGATTCATCAATCTTCTTACCCCTCCTTCGTGTGAAACTATAGTTCGGGGTGAGTCTGGGTGTTGGCCAACCACCAGGTGCTTGGAGATTATTCATCCTCTTTGTTCATCATCTTTCTACACTGTTAAGCAAATCGGGCTGGTGAGCGGGCAAGGCCACGCTCCGTGCGGCATGAGCTACAAAAAAATTTAAAACGTATGAAAATTTAATTAGCTAGTGTATATCCTTTTCATGTTGATTTTAATAAGAATTGATTGCCTTCTTATAAACAAGCCTTTTATCTCCTTAAATATATAACATTTTAACTTGTGTTCTTCTTCTTTATGGGGTGAAGTTAGGGCTCAACCAAGTTAACAAGCCTCTTCAGCTTCAGAAGAAGAATTTGGATAGATGCGTCCACCTTAAGTCTTCTGTAGGGCTGCCCCAAGATTCGAAGTCGAATACTCTTCGGATCGGGGCTCAGTTGTCCACTGACTATGCACGGCCCAGATATCGTGCGCGTTTCAATTTGAATCCTCATTCATTGTGAGCATCATCTGTTGCATAGTTTTGTTTCAATGTCTCGATGTCGAAGGCGATTGACGTCTGGGCCAAGTTGTACATGGCAACATAGTCACATTCGTAGCGTAGGTTAGGCTCATGTCTCATGGGACCATACCTCCACTAGGAGCTCTCAGCGCTTAAAATAACAAATATCCCACGCAGAAGCAAGGGTCGTGCCGTACAGCAAAACTAAGATAATTAAGGTGTTGTGCACCGTAAGAGAAACTCTCTTACTCTTACTCAATTATCGGTGGACACTAAGTAAACGTTTCATTGAACAAACTAACGTTGCTTGTCATTTTTACAACAGAGCCGAGGATGATTGAGTTCCTGAATATCTCCAAAATGGTTATATCGATGTTAGTTATACATTCCTCAAGAAACATGGTGGGTCATTGTGAGTCACTGTATATGTCTTTACTGAAATAAAATCAGAAACACAGATTAAAACGTTATACAGAAATGAGTGAGTCTAAGTAAAATGAATCAAGTGTCCAAAACTAGTTTTCGATGACTGGATTTTGACGAGTGAAACACACAAGTTCATTTGTATAATACGACTCTACTACTAGTTGTCCCTTCTCGTCCGGGCAATCTTCCGTCCGAACCTTATATCCACTGGATAACTGTTTCACCCTCTGTTAGAGTTTCGGACATCATTCCTGCCGAAGCAGTTCTCCGTCTCCTCGATCGCGCGCTTCTCGTGCTCTTTTTTTTTCTCCTGAGAAGACTCGTCCCTTCGTCTTACTTTGTAGGCTTCCAGCTTCGCTGCATGTACTAGCCTGCACTCGTTGTCAAACCATGAGTTTTTTCTAAATGGTGCCGTAAAACTCAGCACATCAATGACAGCTTCTTTGATGGCTTCTGGACAACTCGTCCAATCTTCTTCGATTGTTGGCGCAGGCGGCGACGAATTTGGAGAGGGATTCCGGGAGACACGATCGGCAAAGATCTCAGCCGCCCTTTGCGATTGTAGCTTTTCGACGGGAAACCGTGGTGTCCTTTCTCGTCTCCGCTGATCTCTTGATATCCGAGTTCTTACCTTGGCTACAACAAGGAAATGGTCCGAGTCGATGTTGGATCCTCGGAACGTTCGGACAGCAAGAATGCTGGAGGAGTGCCTGACGTCGATCGCAACATGATCAATCTGGTTGAGGGTTGATTGATCAGGGGACCGCCAGGATGTTCAGGTGCGAAAACTGCGTGCTAGCTACAAAGAGATTACACGTACCGTGGCTAAGATAATCAGCCTGAGTCCGTTTTCGGATGTGGTGTCGAGGAGCAGAGACAATGGATGATAGAGATATCCAACTTCGGGCATTTTTACCCCTAGCCCACAACGAAGATGTAGTGGTAATCCCTTGTATTTCACTTATACATTTACAACGCTCGTCAATTCACCACAATATGGCGGCCGATTCGTGAATTTTGTGAGAAAAAGCGGCAGATTCATGAATTTAGTGGGAATCCATGTACTTTCCATGTAATGTACATGGGTATGTGGTTCGGAGAGTGTTCAAAAGTTGACTAGTATTTTTAAGGGAATTTTCTTGCATTGTTATATGGACCTTCGTGAATTAAACTGTATTGCAATGTAAATGGGCATTGGCACTATTTGAGCTCAAATTAATTCTTAATTGCATATACAGCCAACTCATAAACCATACCTGACAAATTAACTCAAGAAATGAAGCCCGCTTTATGCGCTTAATTCATGAATTCTGAAAAACTCATGAATACAATTTAAGGAATTTGATTAGAACAATGGCAAGATATTGCAACTGCTACTAATGCATAAAAATGGTTGTCAAAATTTGCAATTAATTTGTGTCGCTATTTCTGTAAAATGTTAAATGAGTAAGGAAACTTCTTATTTTAAGTGATTCATGAAAATACTTTAATAATATATTTATTATTAGTTACCTGAACGTTTGAATGTATTTCATAGGTATTATTCATATGCAAAAATACACACACACACTGTTGTACATTCATTAATTATGTCCTAGTATCTCAGATTATGGACATTCATATTGTCGCCGTGACGTAGTGGGTTAGTGCGTCGACTCCTACGCAGAGGGGGCAAGGTTCGATACCCGAATTCACCACCTTTCATATTTCACGGCTCCACCTCTTTCGAGTCACTGACAATGCTCAAAGAGTATATCCTGTCTAGAAAAAGCTTCTCAAGTACGCCGTTCGGAGTCGGCATTAAACTGTAAGTCCCTTCCACGCGTGAGAGAACAATAGCACGCACAACACGAGTGGTTGCTGAGAAGCTAGGCCCTGGCCCTCTACGGGCTGTAGCGCCACCCATATTATTATATTATCATTATCTCAGATTATAACTTGCTCAAATAGGAGTTTAATAAATCGACTTCACGAACATAAGCTTTGTTCATTCGTTTCCCCCTCGACACTGTGTTGAAACTTTAACAACGAAATTTGAAAAAACATTAAAATAACGAGCGAATTTTCAAATAACGACTCCAGTCCACCCCATTACTAAGTTGGGGAAGGGTATCAGCTGTCTCCACAGCTGTTCTCAAGATCTCACACGTATTCACAGACAGGGGACAAAAAGCTTGTAAAAAACGCTGTCAGATGAAATCAAGGGGCAAGGGAGGTAGAAGTTGGATATCTCTATTATAGGTTATCTCTGTCGTGGAGGCTTTGTTTCTCTATGACTTTGGCAAAGACATTCTATAGAGATCATAAAAGTCATCCTTGTCGTTATTATCTTTATACTCTGTCGAGGCGTAGACCCAAATCAGGCTGACGTTTAGGAATTAGGCTTGATTGACTAAGACTTTTTGCCAAATAAGCGCCTCTCTGTTGCAATCACCGTAGTTGGCGTCGCATCCTCTTTTTGCCGGGCCCATTCCACCGCACTGCCTGGATTGCGGTGATGTATGCTTTGTAGCAGTCCAGGGTCCTTCCACGTGCACAACCGAAAATCTTTGTTTTTTAATTGTTTAATTCCGTCCGTATCCGTGGCAGTTGGTTGTCTTTAAACCATAACATTTTTCTTGGGGAGCGAGTTAACCTCACGCACAACCCCCAAGAGAAGGAATTTATTTACAAACACTTTTTAAAATGGCAATGTTCCAACCAAACGAAATTGTGAGGTTTCATCAAATTTCTCCTAACCTCCGAGGTTTTTCCATACATTTTCGGGATTTCGTAATTTTCCGCTTTCGGCGAAAGCTAGTTGAAACCCCATAGAGTTCGTCCGTGAGAGGTTCTCAAACCGATGAAGCCTACAGCGTGAATTTCAGTTTAATTCGGTCACTTCCTACAACCAACTGTCAACAAACAGCTGTCTGGCCACTTCATATGTACAGCTAACGACATCTGAAAATATTTCAAACTAGGTTAGGACGGCCTATTAAGGTTTCAGTAAAATTTCATCGAAACCTCGTGATTTCAGTTCCGTAAGAACATTCGACACGATGCAGTTTTTGTACTCTAATTTGTCTAAATAAAGTCCAACATTGTTTTGTGTATCAATGCGCGCCCATTAATGCAGGGGGAACACCGAATGTCAATCATGTCGGCTGTCAGAGAATGTCTCCCCCTCGAATTGACTTTCAGGATGTCGTGCTCTTTTGACACATGTCATTAGTTAACCCAAGTCATATTGGAGAACTATCACAGCTTCCAACTTCAACTACTTCAGAAACAAGTCGATCTCATGTCTCTCCGAATGACAATTGATTGACACTTGCACACAAGTTGGCAGCTCACACGATAAATTGCTGTGTATCTTAATGACAGGCCTTGAGGCAATTAAACTTCGCCCGTTGGGTAAGGTCCAAGCTCACCCCGATCCGTGACAAGAAGTTTTCTCTGTTGGTCTTGACTCATCAGGTCTAGCTTCCAAATTTATTGTTCGTCTCGTCTGAATGAACACGGAAGCCATAAACATTTAAAAATCACGTTTCGCCAAGCCATGCCGCGTCTGATGAAATATCGAATCCTTTACGGCTGCCGCCCACAAACAAAATCCAAGTCAAAACAGCGCAAAGTGCCAACATGCGAACCTTCGCAAAACAATCTCGTTTTTTATCTGAAATCAATCTTAAATGCTTTTCAGAACCCAATCAAGAATTTCTCCAAAACAACATTAAAATTCCGGCTCATAAATCACCCACAAGCCGAAGATGTGGCAAACATAAATTGCGTCTGCGTGAAGCAAGCAGAACGTGACCACTTGTCCCGCGAGTGGCATGTAACCGGTTAACCTGTTTCTGTAACACGTTCCGTGGAAGTCAATTAAGAAAACGATATCGATCGTGCGCCATCAGCCGAAGGTAGACACCCAAGTTCAAGTTTACGTCGAGCACGACACGAGGGTCCGCAGACGCGTCAGAAACGCTTTTGCTGTGAATCACGATGCTGCGCGATGCTTGTGTGCGTCTCTGTTTTTGCCCGCCCAATCACACGCGTGATCTTGCAGACCGGGAACTGCGAATTGCTTAAAGTGTTGCATGAATTCATCTTTCTGTTAAACAAACTGAGTGATTGGGCAAATATTTGATTCTGCATATGCTTAGCTTGTTGCGACGGCGCGAAGGCGGCTAGAGTGTTAACGACATTCCCAAATTATTTGTCAGATCGACGACAGAGGAGCACGTTGTCGTTGTCTCGGTTGAAATGGTGGCACAGCAGGAATCTGGTTTTGTTTGATTGAAACTGATGCTCTGTGATTGACTGAGTTTAAGTCAGCGACGCATGGACTCACATTCTGGATTTCGAGAACTTGTTTCATGTTTATTTTGAGAAGCCGGGCTGTTATGCGTCACTTTCTGCGTAGCAGTTTGTGTGGATTTTTGGGAATTTTCCGAAGATGAGTGGAGGCTATTAAGGGCCACCATATAACACTTAATTAGCATGGCCAGAATGCCTGATATTGCAAATCTAACTGAGTATGTACTTATGCGAAACGTCAACACCAACTGCCATCTATCGTAAAGATCAATTCATTTCATTCCCACTTGTGTTATTAAGATATAACGAAACTAAGCGAAGTGATTACCATGGTCACAGTGTATCATTTCCTTACATTCGCGATTAATTTCGGTTCTACCTGACTAAGCAAAATTGAACGAAACTTAACGAAACAACGAAAAGTGGTTAGCAGGTTCACAGGGTATGATTTCTTTGTATTCGCGATTAATTTTGGTCCCATTTGTGTTATCAAAATAGACCGAAACTTAACGAAACTAAGCAAAGTGATTCAAGAGACCATTGCGGTAACTGTGTATCATTTTTTTGCATTCGCGATTCATTTCGGTCCCAGTTGTTTAATCACAATTGAACGAAACTTAACGAAACTAATCGAAGTGGTTAGCATGGTCACTGTGTATCATTTCATTGCATTCGCTTCGTTGAGTTAACATAAGTTCTTAAATCAAAGTCAATTTCTCCTCCCGACCGTTGAATCTGGATTGCGTTTCGATAGCTTTGATCGACTGCACAAAGAGGTAGTGTTCTTTGCTCCATTTGAAGTTTGATCAGCTGATGCTCCGTTGTTTGAATGCACGATCCTTGCTTCATCTACGATTGATGGGCTCATGACGACGCCCCCGGAACATCAGTCCCTCTTCATTATCTCACAGAGACTTGAACACTGTAAAATGTGGACGAAGTGGGGGAGGATTCAGCCACAGACCTGTGCGCTTCAACGACTATCTTCTATCCGACGGGTGGGTTAGTGCGACTCCTACGCAGAGGGTACCAGGTTCGAATCCCCAATCTTCCAACTTTCATAATTCATGGCTTCCACCTCTTGCGAGTCACTGACAATGCTCAAAGAGTATTTCCTGTCTAGAAAAAGCTTCTCAATCTTGCCCGTTCGGAGTCGGCATTAAACTGTAGGTCCCTTCCACGCGTGAGAGAACAATAGCACGTACAACACGAGTGGTTGCTGAGAAGCTAGGCCCAGGTTCGCTTCGGACTGTCGCGCCACCAATATTATATTATATTGTATTATAACATTCGACAACTTCGCCAACGGAATGGAATATGCGAACTGAGCCACACAATTTCCTATTCAAAGAATATCATCTTCGAAACTTTGTCGACCTTTGGCTAAGTTGATGGTTCCGATTCGCTCCGTCTCAATGAGGTTATGTCGCAAAAGCAATCATACAAGCAAACTGCCAAGGGCAATGTTTTGTTTAGTCATCGCATGGCAATTTGAAAACCGGTTCAATACAAATTGCCCCGTTAGAACCGATCAGGATCTGATAAATTCTCTTGATGACACAAAAGATGCGAAACAAGTTTGCACGTTGGCATGTGATCGGCTCAACCTCGTGTGGGAAGCGAAAGTCTTGCATAAATCTGTTGAAATGCCAAACCTGATGACATTGGTAGAATATAGAAGCATGTTATTGGGGCCACTTCGAATACTTAAAGGATACCGGTTTGAATAAGTCGAACAGTGAATGAGAATTATATAAAATGTGTGTTAGAGAAAAATGAGAAGTTTGAGAACGATTTGCTATTTCGAACAATAATCAAGTCAGTGGATTTAGTAGGTTAAGAGTATCGAAATAGCAGAGATTGTTCTCTTTACATAATATTTTTCACAAAAAACCCAAATTCTTAAAACTCATTCTTGACACGCTGTGGAAAGAATTAGCTACGGTTGTGGATCGTCTGAAAAAGGGATATTCTGATAGAGAAAAAAGTTCACCACTTGAATGTGGGTTTGATCCTATATCATCTTCTCGTATACCTTTTTCTTTGAAATTGTTTCTAATTACAATTACTTTTTGAATTGTTGATTATCGAATTAGAGACGGTTGGTCATCGTCATTATCACCAAGCCTATACACTGCATCACCTTAAAGACAGATCTGCGTTAAGCATGTGTCTGCATAAGTGCATAAGTGGCTCACTCAGAACAGCTTCCTCAGACGCTGGACTTAGGATGGTCTGAGAATAGTGGCGCACTCCCAGTGGAATTACTACAGTTAATTGGAGAAGAACTAATCAGGCTCAAAAGGACTTTATATTCAATATTCACGGACATCAGGGTCCTTAAATCTGTTTCATTAATCTTCAAGTTAGGATCAAGTTCATGCTCGACTCTAAAGGGTCGACTGGGCCAGAGAGACATCCCAGAAATCCGTGAACCAGATGAGCTTGTAATCAAACAAAAGCTTGAAGCGCTTATAAGGCTGCACCAATATTAGGCCTTAGGCTATTAGATGCAATCTCAACGAAAAGCATTTCAAGAAGACACTCGGGATTTGATTGAAAGATGACTTTACATTTTAACGATTCACGAACGAAGACTACACCACATCCTGAGCGTTCAGGAACGTCCTGTCAGTTCTATATATCCTATAACCAAGAAGACTATAATATTGGTCGCTTTTGATAGGCAAGCATCTTGTCTCTGATACACAAATAACATAAATTTAGGAGAATCTACTAAGGTATACCGGAACTCATCGAGATTTGGTTCTAAGCTGTGACACATATGGATACCCTTACTTAGCGACTTAAACACTCTGATCATATTATAAAGACACCCATTAGCGGCTCTGGCAGTGAGACCTTGAGGTTAACATATAAACACAAGATTCTAAAGAGAGACCAGAAAAACAAACGAATACAAGTAAAACTTACCAAGGCCATCAGAAAATCTAAATCATCATCATTATCTTCTGACCCGCATGATCCACTAAAGCGTTCGCGGGGTTAAACCACGCATGAGAGATCTCCAGGCAACGACTTTAACTCGACTCTAACTCATCAGGGGTTATGTCCAAGCGTGACCAGGCGACCTCATGGCCTTGGTCCAACCACCTGGGTCTGCCAAGTGGTCGCCTAACTGATGGCATCGCATTCAAGGATCGCGTCGGAAGTCGTGATTGTGGGTACATTCGTGCTACGTGACTAAACCAACGAAGCATAGCTCCGTTCGAAGAAGCAGCTGCTCATCGTTGAGTTCCTCGCGTACTGTCGTGTTTCTCACACTATCCCGGCGAGTAATTTCCACAACAGCATGAAGAAATCTCATCAGTAGCTTGTTCTCGCGATCTTTCGGTCATTATCAACATTTCTTGACCATAAGTGACAGTTGAAACAAATACTGAGTTGAAAACTGCTAACCTGGCTTTTCCACCAAGCTTGGCCTTCCTGATTACAGATCTCCCAAGCTGTGTCAAAACTGACCCAGCTTGGCCAATCCTACAGGAAAGTTCAGCGTTACTCCTTCCATCACTCGTGAAGAAGACCCCGAGATACTTAAACTTCTTCACCTGCTTCAATGGGACTCCACTAACATGCACTGAGTGCATTGAACAGGCGTTCTGGAAATTACCATAACCTCTGGTTTGTCCACGTTAACCTTCATCCCAGAATCAGCACATATGGCTACAAACCTATCGAGTGCGCGCTGCAGTTCCGTCTGGGGAGATGTGAGGATAACTAAGTCATCCGTAAAAAGAAGATGTCTTACAAAAACGAAACATTCCTTGCCTCGGCTACGCTGCAACATCCAATCCATTTAAACAATGAAAAGGAGAGGTGACAAAACGCACCCTTGGCGAAGTCCAACGCCCACGGTGAAAGGTGTTGATTTAGCACCGTTAACCCGAATACAGCTGCTACAGTTTGTGCATAGCGATTGAATAGCCCTCAAAAGAGGACCCTCAATCCCATACTGTAGAAGAACACTCCAGAGTTTACCTCGAGGAACTCGGTCATATGCCTTTTCCGAATCTACAAAACAGATCTAGATGGGTTTGGCGAAAATCTAAATTTAAAATCAAATTAAAAAAGAAAATAAATTAACTTAAAATCAGCCAAAAGGAGGAACAACATCTATCGTACGAAGTAGTATTAAAAGTGTATTTAACGGAGGAATGTGGTTACTCCAGGCACTTCTAATCGACAGAAAAGGTGGATGGTAAGACTGAAGCAGCATCATTGGAGTCATTGATCGTTTGAGTGGAGACTAGCGCATCTATGTTCAGTGCTCTCTTCAGTGCCAATTTAAAGTAAACCGAGCCGCGCTTTGTAAAAGCATAGTAAAGGAGTTTTCTCCGGTTGTACTTGGTAGCAGTGTGAAGAAGAGAGTGATTTCTTCATTTCAGACTCTCATTTAAGAAACAGCTGTTACAAGAGTCGATACCGACATCATCCAGGTAGAGCTCTTTTTGACTTTCTTTGCGGTACGCTGCAGCTGATCGATCGAACAGTGTCTCTGTCGAATCCATTGAGAAATTGGATGATGATGGGCAAAGTTGGCGCATTATTTTGACCTCTGAGCGATGGTGGACAGCACCCAAGAGAGAAACAGAGCTGATTATAAATGTGTGTTACATTTTCATTACTGTACTCCGGAATCCCAAAGAGAACAGCATCAGTAGAAACATCCTTACGCTCAAATGCTTCAACATGTCTCTGTAGCAGAAGTAAGTCCTCTTTGAGAGTTGCTGCTACATTCCTCTCAGCTTCCAACTTTACGACCCGTTCCATAACATTTGATTGGTTGACGTTGACTTCACCAAGCTTTGACGACCAACGTTTTTCAGTTTCCTCGATCTCCACTCGAAACTCACGGCGAAAGTTTTCAATTTCAGTTTTTCTATAAGTAGTTCACTTTTGTTGTTTATCAATTCGTTCTTTGAGCTTGGCAGAGGGGGGATACAGTGGCTATTGTTAGATGTTGCTGGTGAGTGTGGCTGCGATGATGTAGAGGGCGCTGGTTTGGAGGAAGAAGTTTCCGATGGCGTACTGATTTTAGTTTGTAGATTAACAATTTGATTTAAAATTTTACACTTATGTCAGTTTCTGAGTAAGGAATACGCTCTTGAACAAAAATTCAAAAAATCGGAGAACTCAAAAAAAGGCGTCTGTTCACTCACACATTTCACTCAAAAGTAGTGACATTCTCGAGTCTGACAACAACGATATACGAGGAATACTCCTTTGTTGACGTTGACGACTAAAGAATGAATAGTAAAAAAATAAAAATAAAAAGGACTAGAGGAGCACTGCCTGTCTATTGGCGAACACCGATTTGTCTGAATTGAGTAGATTCATATTGCCGTTCCAATGTGTTGCTTCATTCATGGTTTTGGGTTCAGCTTAGAAGATTTTGCACTCCCTGGAGAGGAGTGTGTATAGATTACCTTTTGGTCCGAACTGTTCCAACGCCACTTTCTGACCTCGACGTGTCTGTATACCTTCATGATGGTGGCCACGGTTTTACTTACTGCTTCCCAAGCTTCTTGTGTGCTTAGCATCGGTGTGATTATGTTCTCTGGTTTTAGGTTCACGTCCAATCTGTTGGCCAACAGGTAACGATAATCACGATATCGTGGACAGTGGAACATTACATGCTCCGCGCTTTCCATAGCTTCTGTGCACCTTGGACAATAAGGGGTGTCTTCATTTCCGAATCTATAGAGACAAACTCTGAAACGTCCATGGCCAGTAAGCATCTGCGATATGTAGAAACTCAGCTGTCCATGTTTTCTTTTGATCCAAGGGTCGGTATGGGGATCAATCTCTACCTCCATCTACATTTGTCAGAAGAGTTCCATCTTTCTTGCCATTCTCCTACGTGTTAGTCCATCTTCACTTAGGCTCGTCGTTTTAAGCCTTCTCGTTCTGTTGGCAAGATATTTCCATGCGGCCTCTTTGGTGAGGAGGTCTATTGGCACCATTCCCGACAGTACGTATGCCGCGTCGTATGAGGTTGTTCAGAAGGCGCTGCATACCCTCAAAGCATTGACTCTATATACTGCTTCGACCTTAGAGCTGAGCTCATTGCCCAAGCCCATATTTAGAAGCCATAGACTATCATCGACGTAGCTACTCTGACCAAGAGTAGCCTTTTCTTTTGTTTTCGTCTTTCAATTGTTTGCAAGGATCATGCTTGTCAGAGCAACCGTTGTTTTCACTGCTTGTTGCTGCATGTTGCAGGTCTTGCTTAAAAGTTAGCCTTGTATCTATAGTAACACCAAGGTACTTTAATTCTGGGCTAGACACTACAACGTGGTCACCACCGGTCAGTCTTATAGCCTAAATAACCCGTCTGATTAGTGTTAATTCGGTTTTCCCCTCAGCTAATTGCAAATCCATGGTTACTAGCCAGTCCTATACCATCTCGATGGCTTCGCTGCAAACATGTTCTAGCTCTTCTAAGTGTTTGGATACTACTACGATCGCTATATCGTCGGCGAAACCAATTATTTTCGACGACCTCGGGTTTCGAAGTTTGAGGACGTCATCGTACAAAAGATTCCACAGTAGAGGACCTATTACGGAGCCCTGGGGTACACCGCCTGTGACGTTTTACTGCCTTATCCCATCCTCGGTGTCGTAGTGCAGTATTCTATTTGTAAAATAGTCCGTTACTATCACCTGTAGCTATTCTACTACTCTCTTGCCAGAAAGTGAGGAGGATCTTGCTCCAATTTGGGGAATTAAAGTCGTTTTTAACATCCTAGTACAGTACTCTTTCCTGCGCATCTTTTTCCTTCTATAGCTTTTTTGGCTGTATTTATGAGCTCATCGATGGCGTCGATTGTGGAACTTGCTTTGCGGAAACCATTCTGGCGATATGCAAGGCCTCCTGCTTCATTAATTGCACTGTCCAGTCTGTCGCTTATTATGAACTGCAGCGTTTTACCTAAGACTGAGGTCATGCTCTCGTTGGCCTTAGGTTAGCTCGTTAACGTGATCGACCTTTCTTAGAATCTCTAAGTGCCCTTCTTTGAAGTTGCTGCTTCTTTCTATGGCTCTAGCTTGCCTTGCAGCTTCAGCCTGGAAAGCACTGTGAAGCTGGGGCAATTTTAGTAGAATTTCCAAACCTCCTGTTGGAGTGGTTCTCATTGTTTCCGTTGCACAGATGCACTGTAGCCTTTGTAGTTGGTTTTATTTGTTTATGGTCCTTCTCTGTTCGCTTTCTTGTCCTTACTTGCCCACTCAGGCCACAGGAATTCCTGCCTTGGATCGTGGAAAGCCTCCATCCAATCATGGGTCTTCTACTGTAAAGCTATCAAAAGAATCAAAAAAATTGTCGAAATCGATAAACGAGAATATTGGATCCTACAATTATTTGAAGAAATCGTTAAAAAAAAATGCAAATGATAGGCAAAACGAATTCAGTCAAACCCACAATCACCTTCGTAAACATGTCGCACTTATGGGCTATTCAGCCAATTGGCAGCACTTGTAGTCGTTAGACCTGAAAATTGTAGGAAACTCATTGTGTTCTTTGACGTTAATGTGCAACGAAAAGTAGGTCAAAAATGTTAAATCCTTCGTACAATTATCCACTCATGTGTA
Source organism: Eristalis intricaria (assembly GCA_964034865.1). NCBI lineage: Eukaryota > Metazoa > Arthropoda > Insecta > Diptera > Syrphidae > Eristalis > Eristalis intricaria. The sequence continues at coordinate 9,463,789 of OZ035873.1, forward strand.
TAAATAGAGCGAAATAAAACGGTTTACCTTGACCATTCTAAACTTGATAAATAAATAATTTTCCACCGTCTACACGTTACATCAACTATTGCGTAACCGTTACAGAAATGTCTCTGTTCAGTGAACTTGGACATTCTTCCGTCGAAACAGATCGTGTGTCTGCAATTAGCACCAGCGGTGTGTTGGAAGAACATTTTTTCTTAATTTTTTTATTAATTATATGAGATACTTTGTCCGGTAGTGTGATGAGGAAGAAGGAAGTGTCGCATCTTATTGAACTTAAGCTTAAGCTACTTACTTAGGGAGAGTGTTTTTTTTAATAAAACAAATAAAATATTGCATTAATTATAAGATTTAAGAAATGGCTAGGTTATCATCTAGGCTTTGGTTAAGCCTTTTATGAATAGCCCTTATGCAGCTGTCTATATGTATTGTTTGTCATTTATAAGCAGGGTGATCCTCCATTCATTGTGATAAAGCCGCACTGTACTTAAAGACGATGTTCTTCTTACGTCCGTACGATGGCATTGGTGTTCTGATTACGTTCCTAGAATGGACACTTTAAGATTGGAGGATGGTTCTGGGTATTTTTAATTCGGCTTTGACAAAAGCTCAAGTTAAGCAAAATTTAGTTGAGCCTCTGTTGTGTTATCGATCCTCATGGCCTGTGGTTGCAAAGAAAGCACTCTGTTTAACAGTGTATTGGTGGTACTCCTATGAGTCTCGTGTTTTACCCTCACTGGCTTAAATCGGAGGCATCTTCAACGTATAGGGCCGATACCGATGGTTGTTCAACATCTATATACTGACTTATCACTCATATGACCCATAGAGGGTCTAAACCTGAGCTAAAGCTGTTGACGGTCCTGGGCACACTGCTTCCAGTCATCAAGGCCAAGCTGACTTGCGTCCACGATGACTTGGTCTTTATGCCGAAGCTTTGGCCTTACTCTCCTTCTCGAATCAGGATTCAAATACCCTCTTAGCTGGATCATCGCTGCCCATGCGCTCCATGTGGCTGAGTCCGTGCAGTCAAAGGATTTTAGTTTTCCGGACTACATCCACATCCTGGTACAGCTAGTAGAGTTCGCGGTAGTGTCTTCTCCTCCATTCGCCGTCCTCGCAGACGGGACCAAATATCCGACGTAGAATTTTTCTTTCGAAGGCACCAAGAATCATCTCCGCAGTTTTGCTTCAACCCCTATATACCCTCTTTAAATAAAGATTTCAGAAAAGGAAGAACTATTTGAAGCCATACCTGAATCCGGAGTTTAGGGAAAACTGAGCTGGTCGACACCCACCACCTATTCGTCGATTTCAAGGCCGCGTATGATAGCGTGCATAGGGACGAGCTATACAACGGCATGTCTAGTTTTGACATTCCTGCCAAACTCGTCGGGTTGTGAAGGATGACGATGGAGAATTCTCGCTGCTCCATCAATGTCGGTAACGAACTCACCGAGACCTTCAATGTCAAAAAAGGTTTTAGACAAGGCGACACGCTGTCATGTTACTTTTCAACATTATTCTTGAGAAGATCGTGCAGAACTCACACGCTATCACAAGACGCACGATCTACCAAAAATCCGTACAACTGCTAGCATACGCGGATGACATTGACCTGATTGATCGAACACAGCGAGCCGTCAATAAAGCGTTTGCTCGTATTGAAGCTAATGCGGCCAAAATGGGTTTAGAAAGTACGCACAACATCGACGACTTGGCCAAAATGTCACCATAGGCAGCTATAACTTCGGGATAGTGAAGGACTTCGTCTACCTCAGCACACAAGTGAACAGTACGAACAACACCAGTACCGAGATCGAACGCAGAATTACTCTTGCCAATCCCTGTTTCTTTGGGCTCAAGAGGCAATTGAGTAGTAGGGTCCTCTCTCGAAGGACCAAGCTAACATTATATAACACCTTGATCATCCCTGTCCTGCTCTATGGTGCGGAAGAATGGACAATCTCAAAAGCGGATGAAGAAGTCCTTGGTCTCTTCGAGAGAAAAGTTCTGCGTTCAATCTTTGGTCCTGTCTGCGTTGATGGTTATTGGAGAAGAAGATTCGACCACGAACTGTACGGACTGTACAGCGGGAAGAGCCTAGTCAGGCGTTTACGGATTCAACGCCTAAGATGGCTGGGCCATGTAGAGCCCATTGACAACTCTGTTCCAGCCTGAAGAGTCTTCGACTCCGAACCAGTGGGACAACGCAATAGAGGACGCCCACGGAACCGATGGTGCACCCAGGTGGAGAAGGACCTCAATCAAATAGGTGTGCGCAGTTGGAGACAGCTGACTAAAGATCGTGCCGGCTGGAGAGGCTTACTGGTTGAGGCCCAGGTCCACCTCGGACTGAAGCGCCACCAGAAGAAGAAGAGCTGATTTTTTTAAAACCGCAGTTGGTTAGCTATGCGTGGATTTGGTTTCGTTGAGAACAACATTTTGTCAAATAGCGTATGTTAGAGCTCGATGCCAGTTTTAATTCGCGAAACTGAGCCATCCGTTGTTAAGATAACCATCGCGTAATCGCCCCCACAAGTCGCCACTAGAATACGGAATGTTTAAAAGTTTAAGTTGCTCTGACCAATACTTCGAAATTGAAAGAGTCGACCAAGAGTAAGTATTTGGGAATTACTTTGGGCCAAGAGCTAATCTGAAATCTAATTATGTATTCAAGCAGATGTATCATATTAGTCTCTACTGCAGCCAATCAATCGTAAAACTTTTATACAATGCATGCGCATACTTTTTTAGCCTTACTTTGTTAATATATATTATGGATGACGCGAGGCAGATTTTAGTCTAGCTTCTACAGCAACCAGTCGTGTGGAACAGGAAAACGTGTAGGACCGAGTGCACTCTCTTAAGGAACTGAGAATTATGACCCGTTCCCAACTTTGAAAATTATATTTTATAGATAAGATACCCTATACCCTATAGAAGCTTTCAGAAAGATTTGCCTTTCTATAAGGCCGTCGTGCCAGAGTTGTTCGAAAGCTTGTCGAAGCCCTCGTCGCTCTTCGGTAAACAAATTGGTGGTCAGGTGTAAGATGTCCTTCTTCTGTGACCGCTTGCAGGAGTTTTAAAATATTTTTTCTATCAATTTTTCGAATACCTTTGTTATAGTAAATAGTATTATGGGACGTCTTTTGGCCGTTTAGCGATTTTATGGGTTTTGGAGGCCATTATCATTTCTGTTACTTTCCAAAAGCCTGGAAAATGAAGAATTAGTAAAAAGAATTTATTTAGGAAATTTAACGAAACTTAGCGCAATCGAGAATTGATACCGGATCAAATCGTAATTAGTGGTGGAAAGGGGTGAAGAAGGAATGAAAGAACATTCTGCTTAACAGGTTGTCTGAGAACAACGCAGACGTCTGGGTTCCCTCTCTCCTTTCAACTTATTCTTCAGTACCAGTGCAACCTCCTCGCCCCTGAGGCTCAGGGAGGCTTAATTTTTGAGAATTGGCAAGCAACGCAGAAAAAAGGGCAAACCGATTACATTCCAGCAACCTCGCCTCCAGAAAAGACCTTTGGAACGATTAGCCACACCAGAGAAAGAGATCGCCTTATACACCGATAGCACAAAGATGAGCACTCGTACAGGGGCTGACCTCTTTAAAAAAATCCCTGGACCTAAGGGGCGTCTGCACTTTCTGACAGCCAAGCGGCAATAAAATCATTAGCATCGGACATCCTGATATCGAAGCCGGTTGGACTTTGCAGGCAAAGCGTCAACGACACATTCTTGGTGAGCCTGAATACTGCAGCCACGGCTAGGGCCCTAAAGCCTAAGTTGAACAAGAAGAGATCAACTTAATTGATCGGCTTTAGTCGCTGGGACGTTCATACGCTAATAGGAGTTCTTACCGGACTGGAGTCAAACAGACAGAGTATTCGATAAACCTGCAGAGACGAGGAAGAAATATAATCTGTCCGAAACTTGCTCTGCGAATGTCCAGCTCTAGCCTTATTTTCAAAGAATTATTCCCAGATCTAGGGAACCTAAGAATTATTGGCCTTCGTTTGAAAGTAGTTCAAGTAGTAAACATTTGTATTCAGATGTCCACTATCGTCCAACAATGCTTACCAATCGAAAGGCATAAACGTTTGTTCGAAATGTTTGGCAAAATTACGAGAGGTTAAAAAAAATCAACTCTTGTTGGTTGACCTAATAAAACCACCATCAAATGAGATAAAGCTTAATAATGATAATTTTCCACGGGCTAGGGCCTAGCTTCTACCGTAATCGCTTTCACTGTGCGTGCTACTGTTCTCTCACGAGTAAAAGGGGCCTACAGTCTTATGCTGACTCCGATCCGAACGGATATAAGTTTGAGAAGCTTTTTCTGGTTTATTTGAGTATTGTCAGCCACTCGAAAGAGGTGGAGCCGAGAAAATTACCGGGGAAAAAAAAAGGAGATAATCTGCTTGAAAGACATAAGTAAGGAGTTTTTATTTGCTAGCATTAGGATAGTTAGTGTGGCTGCCGGTAAGCAACAATCACATGTAGGCAAGTGTAGGCATATTGTGCTACTACGCGGATCTGATTGATACCAATCCGCAAATCAGATGGTGTTTTTATAATACGATTATTTTTCTTCGAAAGTGGGCTTCAGTTACAGAGAAGTTCCAAAGTCAGAGCTCGTACTAGGGCAGACTTAATCATAAGGCAAAGGTTGAAATGGCACAGTGTTCAGGGATGGTGACGATACGCATTCTGAGATTCGACCCACCCATTCTGATCAGGCTGTTTGATAGTCTCGGATCTAGAGTGGGACATAATTGTTTTGTTTCGAGACAGTCTGTCCTAGAAGACCATGTTTTCTGGAACGCCAGAGTCTCCCGCCACCTACACAAATTGAATGTTCAAGAACACCTTCATCTCCTTAAGACATAGGCGCCAGATCAGCTTACGAATTAAACGTGCCTTCATCCAGACATTTAATGGCAGCCGCAAGAAATTAAAGCTTCTGTCGACTAAAATGCGCGCTGTTCAACGAACTACGTATTTGAAAACACTGTTTCTACCTGAAGAATATTCGACTCGAACAACACTTCAACATTCGAAGAAATCAACAACGAGAGTACAGATTTGTCTAAAGTAACACACATGGTCTGCAATGCACATCCATCAACTGGGCGCGTAGTACTGGAAACCGCTCCAAGTTAAAGGACCTTGTTCAGGAAGAAACTAAGGCTCTGTCCATTTTCAGACTTTCGAGTCATCCCATTTTAGCTGACCGCGAGATCCACTCAAAAACTTTTTAGGCACCACGCATACTCTAAGAAAACTTTTTCTTAATTCCTCCTGAATCCTATCGCCACTCACCAACTTCCGATAAAATTCAGAACAGACCTAGTTCCCCACAAAAATAAACTCTCTTCCACAACATCAATCATACACTTGAATCCCCTCATTTTCTGAACACCCAAACAAAACATCACATTTTTAGACTAAATTATGTAAAATTGTTTGTTTTTATTAAATTCATCGATGTAAGGATACGAGTGTGACAACCCAATGAGATAAACCTACGAAACTAAAGATCATTCAAACTAATACTACTGGAGATACAGTTCCTCGTAGGGGAACTTCTTAAACACATTCACGGCGATGCTCTTGACGATTTCCGCTATCGCCACATGTATTGAAGGTTGCAGCTCGCTCCAGACATCGCGCCAGTTCTCGTTGAGGAAATGATTCAAATTATCACCCAACGCCCTGTCGCCGTTGAACAGATTCGTCAGCCTTAATCGAACTCTGAAAAATCACAAATCATCGTTTAACACATGCTCGCACGTCTCGAGGAGAACTCGCACTTACGCCTCGGGCTCAAGGAGAATCTTCAGCTTGTCGATGCCCAGGTAGGTCTTGCCCTTCTGCATTTTCAAACTCGGCTTGAACTTCACCGAGAACTTTGGCTTCACGATGGTGATGTCAGCGTCTCCGTCGCCCTGAATCGGCAGAATCAGAATGCGCCCATCGGCCTGGTACTTGCCGCGAAGAGTCAGCTTTGGAAAACTGCCGTACAGCTCGAACTTGCTGGTCGCTGGATCGGCTGTGAAGCCTCTGAAGCGACAAAATTAAATAAATGCCAGGGCGACAGGAAAGGAACTGATCTACTTACACCATTCGATCGATGATCACTGTGGACAATCCGCCGACCAGCAAATCTCGCAAATTCAGCTTCAGACTCAGCGCGCCCGATCGGCCATCGGAAATGTCGAACCGCTTCAAGGCGAACGGCTCGAGTACGGGAAATCCAGCCGCTGGATAGCCCGTCTTCGCTGACTGTTGGATCAGTCGCAGGGCGGACTGTTTGATGCACTCCGTGTCGCCGGCATGACACCGTTGAATATCGGCAGCTGAAAGGAAAAGTGATCCTCTCAGTATTTGCCATCGAACACGTCATAGATCAAGTTCGAAAACTTACGAAAACTGCACACGATCACGAGCACTAAGCACAACACCGCCGAAAAGAGACTACACCGCCAAGACATGCTGCTGCGAGAGAGAGTCACGTTTGCCAATCGATCAGGGAACACAACCAGAGAGTGGCTAGTCAAATTCGAACACTGAAACTCCACTCAAGATCGACTCTAAACCTTTCAAGTTCAATGCGCAAACTGTAGAAGCCTTCTTGCGTTACATGCGCATTTATAAAATTTCGCACCATCCAGCCATCCCAACCGCAGACGGAGTGTGTCTCCCCACACACACGCGAAAAATAAATTAATTCTAGACACATGCGCATGTATCGGCTAGTTCTCCTATCTCCTATGATGATTTCCTTATATTGGTAAATATCTAAACGATCACCGAAGATGACGAGAGGCATGAATAAATAACGCAAACAATAATATCAACAAAAGATACAACAAAACAGCTGAAAAATTGAAGTTGAAAAATAAAAAAAAAAAAAAAACTACCCACCGACTGAGCAGACTTGCCGATCTCAAGGTGGTCAAGATTTCATCTCGCCACTTTGCCGGATGGTGCAGACTTGCTTGACGTGATTGCCAAAACAGTTAATAAAAAGGAAAAGTTCGCATCTGACGTTGTGATAGCGCAAAACTTGAAAACAGCGCACGCACACTTGCGTGGACGCAAACTCGTTCACGAGTGATGCGATCGAGAGCACCTTAGTGAGCTCCTTTCTAGAGCTCACCAAAAGGGCACACATCGTGGCGCATGCTGTGTCCACTCGGTGTGTCGACTTTGTGTCCACTTTGTGTCCACTGTCTGTGTGCGCCCGCCCCCTCCCCCTCGGCTGGCGATAGCTCATCGATGGTTGATGGTTGGACGAGCACGCTTATTCCGATTGGGCCGGTTTTGTTAATTAGCATTTTTTCTGGTGAATCGAAGGAAATTGACATCGTCGAGCTGGTAGACAACCCGCTGGCGTTTTGATGACAAGCAACTGGAGCGGCGTCCCAATCACCCGTAAAGGACTCATTCCTGCGTGCATTACAAGCCTGACATTGTAGCGTCCATCACAGGGGATTACATACGGCGTCTCTTGTTGTGATCGTGAAGTCCATCACAAGTACATGCTTGACGTCACACTGCGGCGTTACCAACGTACCCTAGTCTCTGTATGCACATGTGGTGGAATAGGTATTTATCACTTGTTTGTGGCCAGCATCATCATCATCATCATCAACATGTCTGATGTATTTATTTTGGCAATCGATGTGAATGAGTGGCGGGTATTCGGTCAGTCTGCGATTGGATTTAGTGCTTTGTCATGGCGCTTGTTTTGGGCCATTATCGGATCCGAAGGCGGAAGGCAAAGGCATTTGAGGGGGGCAAACACGCCTTGGATGTGTTAAATGTTCCTTATTTGCTTTTGCATTTTTTCTTTTTTTTTTTCGTTTCTCGAGTTGTTTGATGTTCAATTTGCTAGACTGTACGAGGGAAGTACTCGTGCAATGGTGGAGTGCAATGTGAAATTAAGTGCCAAATAGACGGATCTTTTGAAACGAGAGTCTAGCATGTTATTTTTGGGAAGAGTGTGCAAGTTTTCTAAGACTTGTGGTGATCAACAGGATTGTTTACATGCTACGGTGCAGGTAAGTGACCATTGATGATGTTCATAATAAATTATTTTGAATCTGTTTTGTGAATTTCCGTGATTTCAAGTTCCGCGGGAGGTTTCGGAAGTTTTGACCGAACGTCTACAGCTGATGCCTTCAAATCTGAATGTTTAAAGAGTCATTTGCGCAATGACCGCAGATTTTGTGCAGTCGGCACAAAAAAAAGGTGTGTTTTCAAAATTATGTTGTCTCCTCCAATTGGAGAAGAAGCCTGGTAGCTGACTAGATGGAACAGAAGACGGCACATCGTTGCCCATCGCAAGCCAATATTTTGAAGTGGGATTTCAACGCAAAGCTTCGTAAGGAGGAATTCTTTGTTGGAGTCATTGCCTGCCTGGTGGTGGACTTTGTTACCGGGTGGCACCACTCTGTAGCTACTTAAAACGCGGTTCCCAAGTCACAGCATCCATAAACGAACCTGGCGATCCCTTGACCAATCATTCGTCAACCAAGTCGATAAATTTGCGACGACGTCGAGGACTCGCGGACTTCACATTTTCTCGTTGTAGCCGATGTACAAATTAAGTCGGATGTAGGGAGAACAATGGAGTCGAAAATAACATCACGGCTCGACGCCAGTAGCTAGGGATCTTGGCCGGTCGGCCGATGGTCCACTGCCAATCTTCACAGATGAAATGAAGATGGATGCAGTCTTGGGGGGTGGCGTCTATTCCAAGGATCTTAACATCTTACTTTTCCTGTGTGTACCAAATAACTGGAGCGCCTTTCAGGCTGGATTTATAGCTCTATCCTGGCTACAAAAAGAAAACCAATGTAATATCAAGCACAGAAATCGTCATCTGTTCCGACAGCCAGGCAGCGATCAAATCTCTGACTTCAGTCACTTTCAACTCTAAGACAACCCTTAATTACCGCCTATCTCTTAACGAAGATGGCCAAGTATTTCAACATCCAACTTATGTGGGTGCCGGGACACTGTGATATTCCAGGGATTTGCGAAGCAGACGAACTCGCTAGAAAGGACACAAACTCCGGGTTGCGATCCACCCGCCACACCTATCGCTACTATAAAACATTTGCTAAAGCCAGAGACACTTTCTCAAACAAGTCCCAGATGGACACCATGCACAGGGAGCTCCTAACCAAACAACTCCGGCCTATGATCGATCCTAAATGATCACTTCACTTGATCGGATTGAGCAGGCCGAATCTCAGATCTCTCATTGGCTTTCTAATGAGGTTTTGCCCATCGGAACTCATGCCTTTAGACCAGGCCTTCCTTATAATGATTCTTGCAGAAGCTGCATGAACGAGGATGAGGAGGATAACATTGAGTACTTGCTATGTAGTTGCAGTGCTCTCTCATTCCGTAGATTCAGACATCTTTAGGCCCACTTTTTTGGCTGAACTGGGAAACGTGAGAGTTAGCCATCTGCTTCGCTTTATCAAAAGCACTAATTGGTTTGCGAAACAGGTATCCGAATGGTAACACACTGGCCTATGCTTGGCCTATGTGCCTGTTGTTCTTCTGCCCAGCAGTCAACCACTTAAGCCTATCCTAGGGCTTTATTAGTAAGAATAAACAGTCCCATAAATTATTAAATACAACGTCATTCAAATGGCTGCCTGGGATGGCTTCGCAGTAGCGCATGGATACTTGTTGTAGCTCAGCCTTAAGTGCTTGAATCGTTTCCAGATTGTTGGCATAACATCGGTCCTTCACGGACAATACAACAAAAAAAAAGTCCAAATCGTTCAATTACCAACTCCAAGGCGGGCAATTGACATCGCCAAGACGACTGATAACACATTTTGGGAATTTCGTGCGCAAAAGATCGAGATTCGAAGAAAAATGGTCCAATGATGCTCTCGGCCATAGAAGCCATTTATAAGTGAGGCAACTTCAGTTCTATAAAGAAACTTGTCAGTCACATCAAGCTACCTGCCTACCTACCCTACTGACTTTCTTGGATTAGCGAGGGTATTCATCGTTAAGTGCTGCTTATACGAGCACACTACGAATTGCGAACCACTCAAAGTAGTCAGTAGTACCTCATTCCCATGGAATTTTGTTATTCCCAGAGAGCTTCGGGTAGAATTTGCGATTTTCTTTTGGTCGCCTCCTTGTGTAGTGCGTTCTCGGTTTGACACTTCGCAAAAAGAACGGTTGATGCAGAGAAACAAAAAAAATAGAGGATTGTTTGCACATTTCTCAGTTCTTTAATGAGCATCTTTTAACGTTGAGAAGTAAAGTATTTTTGTTTATATTTGCTGGGAAATGGTTATTTCTGAAAGTTCACGGGCTATATGATGCCTGATACTGCTCCTCTTTAGTTTGGCAGGTTGCCAAGACTAGACATGGTGGCGGCTAGCTGTCCTAAGATAGCCCGAAGTGCGTGTCCCAGGTTATTTCCAGGATCTGTGTCTGGATAAAGACTATTTCACACTGTAGATACACGAACAACAACCACAGAGAAGATCTTTTACACATTTTTTAGGGCTATCCGATTTTTAGAGAGGATATCAGTCGAAGGGTATTTTTTTCATGTAGATTTGCAAACGATGCTTAGTTCTCCTTCGCCGGGAATGTTGTCCAAATTTAAGAAATAAGCTGATGCATGACTGATCATCTTCACCTAAATTAGATTTCAGCGGCGACGAAAATTTTGGTTTAATTCTAAATCTTGACTTCTGGGCGGACTCTCGCCCATCATCGTCCAGGTTGAGTATATCAGTCTGGCTGACAGACGTATCAGTCACTTAACAGTCCAAATGGCGGCTTTTGTCCAACTTCCATTCCAACTTTACATACTATAATAATAACATGGGTGGCGCGACAGTCCGAGGCGGACCTGGGTCTAACCCCTCAGCAACCACTCGTGTTGTGCGTGCTATTGTTCTTTCACGAGTGGAAGGGACCTTCAGTTTAATGCCTACTCCGAAACATGGTTGCCACTTTGGTAGTTTTCTACCAAATCTGGTAGTTTTTTTTTACTTTGAGACTTTTGGTAGCTTGGTAGTTCTTATCTCATTTTGGTAGTTTTTATCTCGTTTTAGTAAATCAAAAACGAATTAAAAACTTAACTATGAATACGAACATCATCTCATGTAAATGATGCTTAAACTTATTCGATTAAACGCGCACATGTAAAACCTGTTAATAAATTCCTAAACGCGCTCAATTGTCTCGTTTGATAGCTGCTTGTGCATTTATATATAACTGACTTTTGATTGTGCAAGCACTAGCACATAGCACTCGTTTAAACAATTTTTTGCGTTATCATATCTGTGGTTTTTACAAAATGGGAAGGTAAGTAAATAATTTTTTTGATTTGCTATGTATGGAATATTTTGATATGGAATTATAATTTTCTTAAAGGTTTCTTATAAGAAGAGGGTCTAAAAGTTCTGAAAAAGAAATAAAATGGATGTCCGTCGAAGATGAACACGTGCCTTCTAAAAGCTGGTAACCTTGCAATAATTTTAAGCGCTGCGCAAAATTTTTCGACTTAAGCTTAATTAAAACTAAGTTACGAAATAGACTTAATTTCGATACAATAAATAATATTATGTTGGCTAAAGAACTTAGTCCTGAAAATGGTGAAAAACAAAGCGTTTTTTAAGCCAAAGATTTTTTTTTTAAATAAAAGTGATTTTTTTCGTTGGCAATGTTATTAATTTTATTTAAATAAATTAATATTGTTAAAATAACATTTGTGATAATAGCATTACTTGAATTGTGATTTTTTTTATTAAATAAAATAGGTATATACTATTTTTTTTATAACATTACTTGAATTCTGAACTTCAAAATGAATTGACTTTTTTCAATAAATAAAATAAGTTTATTTATTATTTTTTTTTTAATTAAATAAGATTGGTTAATTTTATAAAGACTGACAAAGTTCTTGTCACAGTACTTAAATTTAAGCGAAAGACTTGTATTTTAAATATTCATATACGTTATTAAAAAGTGTTGTTTTTTGAAAAAAAAGCTGAAATTCTTTTATTTCTAAACTCCTTCCTTAGGTTTGCTTTTCTACCATCAACTGCTAAGCTTCATTGAATCTTTTGAGATGTCACCTGCTATTATATTAATCTCACAAAACTTGTAAAAACCACAATCAAAGCGAACTGCATCATTTTACTTTTGTATATTAATTTTTTCCAGCTTTGCAATTTTTGGTAGTTTCTTCCTTCGTTTGGTAGCTTTTTGTTCCAAATTTGGTGGCAAAAATTTTTTTTTCAGAAGTGGCAACCGTGCTCCGAACGGCGAAGGTGAGAAGCTTTTTACTTTGACTCGAAAGAGCTGGAGTCGTCAACTATCAAAGGTGGTGAATTCGGGTAGCGAACCTGGTACCAGAGATAACCTATAATAGAGATATCCAACTTCTACCTCCCTTGCCCCTTGATTTCATCTGACAGCGTTTTGTATACGCTTTTTGTCCCCTGTCTGTGAATACGTGTGAGCTCTTGAGAACAGCTGTGGAGACAGCTGATACCCTTCCCCACCTTAGTAATGGGGTGAATTAGAGTTCTTATTTGAAAATTCGCTCGTTATTTGAACGTTTTTTCAAATTTCGGTGTTCAATTTTCAACACAGTGTGGAGGGGTAAACGAACGAACAAAGCTTATGTTCATGAAGTCGATTCATTAAAACTTTCAGCAATTTACAATCTCAAAATACTTGGACATAATTAATGAATGCACAACATAGTGTGAATTTTTTCATATGAATAAAAATTAATAATACATTCACACGTTCAGTTAACCAATAATAAAAATATTATTGAAGCCTGAATCACAAATAATAGGTTTTGACAACCATTTTTTAGCATTAGTAAAAGTTGCAATATCTTGCCATTGTTCTTATCAAATTGTTTAAATTGAATTCTTGAGTTTTTCAGAATTCATGATTTATGCGTATAAAGCGGGCTTAATTTTTTTAGTTAATTTGTCAGGTACGGTTTATGAATAGGCTATATATACACTTAAGAATTAATTTTAGGTCAAATAGTTCAAGTTAAATGGACATTGCAATACATTTTTATTCACGAAAGTCCATATTATAATTTAAGAAAATTCCCTTAAAAATACTAGTCAACTTTTGAACACCCTCCGAACAACATACCCATGTACGTTACATGGAAAGTACATGGATTCCCACTAAATTCATGAATCTCCCGCTTTTTTTCCCACAAAATTCACGAATCGGCCGCCATATTGTGGTGAATTGACGAGCGTTGTAAATGTATAAGTGAAATACAAGGGATAACCACTACATCTTCGTTGTGGGCTAGGGGTAAAAATGGCCGAAGTTGGATATCTCTATCATCCATTATCTCTGCCTGGCACTCCCTGCCTAGGAGTCGACGTACTTACCAACTACGCCAAGGCGATCCACCAACTTTACATACACTGTCTCAAAAAACCCTAACTTGACAACCTGCCTTACTTTTTAACAAATTGACAAATTGAAATAAATGTCCTGTGAGAAAAAGCATTTCTGTGAAATTTGTATGGTTTTTGATGGACTTTGCTGGCAACAGTTGATATTGTGTGCTCTCAAAAAATTGCAGCAAATACTCACAAAGGCATTTTTAGCGATATCAAGGAATTAATAGTGGAACGCAGGGCAACAGGCAGGAGTTTGTGCGAAATCACAGAAACTGTCGAAAGAACACATTCGTCAGTTCAATATGTGATTAATAAATATAAAACGCAGAAATGAAGTATTACAGAAAGGACCGACTTATACGTACATCTCTTGTCCCTTAACATTTTTGACAACTGTTTTTCGTAACGTGCTCATAAACCAAATAGACCAATCAGAGGACGGCATTTACGTTGTTTCGTGAATAACCGACAAAAATTCATGAATATCTGACAAAAAAGGACTCAAATTCGTTCATGGACTAGGGGGCAATCAGCTGTAAAGTCGGCTATATCTCTGTAATAGTTAATTTCTGCTATGGGTCTGTCGAAATAGTGTCAGAGAGTGGACGAAGAAAAAAAAATTGAATACCCCACAAGTGCCGAGTAAAATGTTGGAAAAGGGAGACCCTTTTGACTGTGCCAACTATAGAGGGATAAGTCTCCTGAACATCGCTTTCAAGATCTTCTCTGGCGTTTTGCGTACTCCCCTAAAGCCGTTTATAAATAACCTGATAGGTCTTCAGGCCAGGGAAGTCCACCATCGAGCACATTTTCACACTACGGCAGATCCTGGAAAAGACCCAAGAGATGCTGATCGACACCCACCACCTTTTTGTCGATTTCACGGCCGCATATGATGCACAACGCCATGTCTACTTTTGACATTCCTGCCAAATTCGTCAGGTTGTGCAGGATGACGATGGAGAATTCTCGCTGCTCCATCAAGCTCGGTAACGAACTCACCGAGAACTTCAATGTCAAACAAAATTCTAGACAAGGCGACACGCTGTCATGTGATTTCTTTAACATCATCCTGGAAAAGATCATGCAAGACTCACACGCCAACACTAGAGACACGATCTTCCAGGAGTCCGTACAACTGCTAGCGTACGCGGATGACATTGACGTGATTGGCAGAACACAGCGAGCCGTCAATGAGGCGTTTGCTGGTATTGAGGCGGAAGCGGCTAAAATGGGTCTAGCGGTGAATGGCAAAACGAAGTATATGCTGCCATCGAGAAAGGACGCACAACATCGACGACTTGGCCAAAACGTCACCATAGGCAGCTATAACTTCGAGGTAGTGAAGGACTTCATCTACCTCGGCTTGCAAGTGAACAGTACGAACAACACCAGTACCGAGATCAAACGCAGAATTACTCTTGCCAACCGCTGGTTCTATTGGCAATTGAGTAATAGAGCCATCTCTCGAAGGACCAAGCTGACTTGATCATCCCAGTCCTGCTGTACGGCGCGGAGGCATGGACAATCTCAAAAGCGGATGAAGAAGTCCTTGGTCTCTTCGAGGGAAAAGCTGTGCGTGCGATCTTTGTTCCTGTTTGCGTGGACGGCTTCTGGAGGAGAAGATTCAACCACGAACTTTACGGGCTGTACAGCGGCATGAGTCTAGTCAGGCGTCTTCGGATCCAACGCCTTAGATGGCTAGGCCATGTAGAACGTATGGACAACTCAGCTCCGGCCTGAAGAGTCTTCGACTCCGAACCCATGGGACAACGCAATAGAGGACGCCCGCGTTTAAGGTTGCGCACCCAGATGGAGAAGGACCTCAACCAACCTCAACCTGACGTGCGACACTGGAGACAGTTAGCCAGATACCTTGCTAGCTGGAGAGGCTTGTTGGTTAAGGCCCAGGTCCACCCTGGACTGTAGCGCCAAATAATAAGAAGAAGAAGAAAGAAAAAAAATCCACGAATGCTCAGAAATTTCTTGCATTCACAAAACTTCAAGACCTGTGCACCTCGTAATAAGCCCTTGTTATCCAAACGGAATATTCAAAAGAGGCTGCAGTAAGCTAAAACCTTTGTCGATAAGCCTCCTCAGTTTTGGAAACGTGCCATTTTCTCAAATGAATCCAAGACGTTTTGTTTGGCGTGTGAGCGGAACAGCACTTGAGGATGGCAACATTAACCACACTGTCAAGCACGTTGGTGGTAATGTTGTGGTATGGGGTTCAATGGCGGCTATGAGCAAAATGCATTATTTACAAGTTTTAAAAGACAAATTAAAATGTTCCCCCCCAAAAACTGAATACTGCTTTGTACATGACAATTAGTTTCCTAAGCATTCGTCAATGATTGTTAAAGAGTGGTTGCTCTATAATGTCGCACAAGTTCCTCCACTCAATCCCAGATCTGAGCCCGATAGAACAATTATGGGCTCAGATGGAAACAAAATTAAGAGAACGACATGGAGCAAGCAAGAATTTAAAGTTACCGAAAATGAATGGACAATTTTTTTGTTTAAAAAACGAAGTCTTGATGTTATTGTTTGGATGATTTTTATTTTATGACAAATATGTGAATATAGTATTTAGTTTGTTTATTTCCTTTTATTTGGGGTGTAACTTGCTGAAATCGGATGAGTGCTTTCCAAGTTATCCTGTTTTGAATGAAAAGGTCAGGGATGTACGGACAATTTTTGAGTAAGTACTCTGTTGCCGCATTGATTTCTGTCGTTTTTGTGGCTACGACCGCAGTTTATTTATCGCTCAGCAAAGCAAAAGTCTAAGTCATCTGTCAATTGGAAACCAGACAATTAAAAAATTTCTTAAATTCGTCTAGACCCCTTTCTTCGTTTTAATTCCGGAACCCCGATCCCCTAGACCAACAACGGAACGGCTTATGTTCTTAGGAATTAGTGGATTTGCTTGGAAATTCCTCGGCACTTGGTGAAAAGGAAATAATGCCATGTCATGGACGTGCGTCCATGCGCACAATTAATAAGCGATATCCAGCTGGTAATGATCCCATCACTGTCGTCAATTGAAAGTGTTTTGTGAGTCGGATGGATCGAAGATGAATGGATCGGCTTAAAGATAACTAAGCGTCCGTCATTATTTAAAATCCAGAATTCAAGGCGCTTTGTGACGTTTGAATGTTTGTACTCGAACCAGACAGACAGTTGTGAATTATGTGGTAGCAGATTAAATTTGCATTATTTGCAACAATTTATTGACAACAACGCAACAACAGTGCTGCCGAAATGAGAACATTATGTTTGTAGAGCAACAAACTGAGACCGTAACCAACAATCAGCTCCAGTTGACACGATGCGAGTTCAAAGTGGATGCTTCAGTACTGCTTGCCTAGTAGTTTTAGGTCTTCTACATCAGTGGCCCATTCAATACGGACTGTCTTGCAGGCTTGGGGTCGAAGATGAAGGTTCGACAGGAGACGGATTGTTCATGCCATCTATATGGCTAAGTCACCTTAGACGATGGATCTTTAGAAGACCGACTACACTCAAGTCGCTGTTCAGCCCGAACATATGAAATTTTGATATCGTACTCCGGGTAGGTTCCAAGCACTCGAATTCGTTTCTTTGATAGAGTCTTTAGCTTTGGCGGTAGAGACGTTTGCACACTTCTTTTTCTTCTGGTGGCGCTACAACCCGGGGTGGACCTCAACCAGTAAGCCTCTCCAGCCGGCACGATCTTTAGCCAGCTGTCTCCAACTGCGCACACCAGCATCGACCGTTATTGTGATCAATCTGGTTGGCGGTTGATTGATCGAGGCACTGTCAGGTCCCTTAATGGATTTTAAGGTGTGTGATGATCGTGACAAAGTATTTCCGCTTGAGTTCTTTGTCGAATGTGGTGCGGGGTGTATGTTGATGACTTCTTAGTTAACTTAGCGAAGAAATTCCTCAGAACGGTCTTCGGATAGGAGTCCATTGATCGTAAGTTCCTTCCAGGAGATTGTGGCTGCTTTGACAGTCTTGTCCTCTGTAAAGGTTTGAGGGAATTCCCGCGGATGTGACGATTCTAGGCTTGATGCGAAATGTTAAGAGGTGTTCGCCTTTACAATTAGTGCCAGAGTCTGCCTCCAACAACAATCAATGCAATGAACTCCCTGTCGCACTTCTTCATCCGTTTTTTGCACGACGCATTCCACCACACTTTATGGATCACGAAGGTCCTAGTGCTTTTTCCTTTTCTTAAGGGACCTTACATTCTGTATGCAGAACGAAATCCTTCCTATCCAAGTTGCTAGATGCCTCTGAAGAATATAGACAGAGTTGATCTCACGTAGAACTCCACACGGGAGTGCCAGGTCGCTTTCTTTGAATCTAACTGCTTTCGGTAACCTCGCTGTGAGAGCTACCCTTAACTAAGAGATAGGGCTCATTCGCCGTCCGCTCTATTCCAAAATCCCTATCCTAACCTTGAAAGGATTCTCTTAGACCTGAGCTGCAAACATGTTCGAGTAGTTCCAAATCGAGTGCGTATCATTTAGCTCCTGTTGACTGGACGCCGTCGTTGGCCAATCAGTTGATATAGTCCTCCGCCGTTATTTGTAAAGAGCCATGAGCTCTGGTGCAGTGTCACTCTCATCCACTTATTGTTTGCAGCAGCAAATGATGTTCCACGGTGATTGAGTTCCCCTTTTCTCGGTTCCCAGTTCCCAGTTCTTAACGCCTCTTTGTCTGCAGTCTCAAGGCTTAGGTAGTCATTCCTAGTTAAAATGAATTGGGTATTCCTGGCCGCGGCGTTATGGGCATGTGCTCGACCCCTAAGCAAATAAACCTCTCTGCCTGGGTTCGATTCCCGGCCAGTACGACCAAAAATAATTTTCAAGACCCCTCCTCTTCCGAGTTACTGATAATGTTCAAATAGTAATAACTGTCTGGAAAAAGCTTCTCAATCTTGGCCGTTCGGAGTCGCCATTAAAACTTTTCCTTCCACTCGTGAGAGAACAATAGCAAGAACATAACGACTGGTTGCTGAGAAGCTAGGCCCTGGCTGTAGTGGCGCACATATTATTATTATTATTAAGAATTGGACTCTCGGCGAGTAGGTTCTTTCTCCCAAAAAAAAAACGTAGATCTACCATTGTTTCCGGAACACGCTCTATAAAGCTCATTGTAAGCATAAAGCATCCGCCTCCAAGGCGGACCCGGGCCTAGCTTCTCAGCAACCACTCGTTAACCTACAACACTCGGACCTACAATTTAATGCCGACTCCGAACGGCGTATTTGAGAAGCTGTTTTTAGACGGGAATACTCTTTGAGCATTGTAGGTGACTCGGAAGAGCCGGGGCCATGAATTATCAAAGGTATCGAACCTGGCACACGCAAAAATGAAGAATTACCGAGATGCCAGACGTTTACCACTCTTGCCCTTTAAAATATTTAACAACTGTATTTTATATCGTTTTCTCAAACCACATTGAATAATCAAAGGTGAGAAAAATGCATGAATATTTGTCAAAAAGGACTAGAGGGCAATCAGCTGTGAAGTCAGCTATCTCTGTAATACTTCATTTCTGATTTGGCGTACATAAATGTCAATTTTGAAATTTTCAAGTAATTTAAAATAAAACCGAATTTTCAAAGACTGAAGAATTGATTGTTCACCTGCACCAGATTTGAAAACCAGATAAAAGAGTATTGACTTTGCTTTTACTCGGATTCGAACGGGTGACCCCGCTAACCAGGGGCAGGCACTCTACCAACTGCGCCATCCAGTCATCTTGAGAATGTGTACATACTTGAAATTTTTTACCAGCATTTTATTTTCATCAAGGAACACAAATTGGCGAAGTTTTGCGGCATTCAGAAATCATCAAACGTCTATCACGTTAACACTTCCGATTACCATACGATGTTCCATCTTGCATCTCATGGTATATCTTACTCTCAATCATTGACAAGTTTGAGAAGACTCGTCAGTTCCAAAATACAAGTTATTGATCACCGCAGTTACAATTCGACCATGTCCTACTAAGTATCCTCTTCACACTGCCGCGCTAATTCTGTTTCTTTTTTTATGACAATCTATTTGATCGCTATAATTTGTTAGCCGTTGCAATTTGTTTGATGACTTCATGATGATTTATGAATTCGTTCCACAGGAGTGAACTTCTACAATCGATCGAAAACGTGTTCTTGACTAAGTGATGAAAAGAGATACTTTGTGTTTTTGTTTTTGGTTAGGATGGTGGTTAGGACGTGCATTTGATTATGTGAATAGAATGAGAATTGATATTAGCTATGGAAATTTTGACTTTTATCACCAGTTTACTGGGAACTTGTTATTCTCGGCTGAGAACTAGATGTCGAATGACATTCTTAATAGATTTTGATGTGGTTTCCCACTGTTTCCCACTGATTACTTTCTGAAACGTCAAGGTTCAATGTGCGATCTGTTGGTAAACAGTTAATGACATTTTATAAGGTGGACGTTTCGTGACACGATCGTTTGAATTTGATGTTTCCCATTTGTTTGTAGATTTTTGTTTTTAGATTTAGATTGATTTTTATTGTTTCGTACCCTTGTGTATGTTCCTTTTACAAAAATTTAACAAAATCAAAATCAGCATGGCTTTGCCGCCGGATTGACTATAATTTTTTTATTAAAAACTTAAAATTAAAATTATGTACAAGTAATAATTATTAGCCCTCCATGTGGAAAAATGCTAGTTAAAGTTCCCTCTTAGGATATTATCTCAGTATTTTAGTGATATTTTGCAGTATTTAAACAACTTGCTTGCGTCCATTTAGTTTAGGAGTGATAGGATTTCTTGTTCCGATAAGTAGTTCATTCCAAAAAAGGATCTCCTTGTTTCTCCATGGATCGGACACTTGCCTAGGAAGTGCATGATATCTTCTCTCTCTTCCAAATTACACAAACTGCAGAGTATAGGGAGATCCTCTCGATGCGGTACAAAATTCAGCTTTAGCAGTTCGCCCCTAAGTGTGAACACCACAGAAATTTCCTGGATGCTATGGATATCTTTAAACTAATTTCGACTCTCCGGGTTGTGGTTGAGCCGGCAGTATGTTATGCGATGTATTAATCTCGCCATTTTTTCTAAGAACTGTATTCTTGCCTGCTCGTCGACCTGCTTTACTAATTGGCCCAATTACTACCATCTACTCCACATTCACCAGCTAATTTAATCCACTCTTTGAACCATGCAGTTTTATTTCGAACGGTTTGCATCGCCACTGTTGTCTGCCATGTTCATTACTCCGAGTATGTAATTCATTTTTTGTATTGTACGCAGACTTATGTGGTCCAGTGTACATTCTAGGCAGGAAGTTCAGCTGAAAGCCTGACTTAATGGAAGGTTTTGGAAAATCGGTCATCATATTGGCGTGGAGGTCATACGGAAAATGTACAAACTCTTCGTTTATACATCAGTCCCAGGAAAGACATTGACCGTCCTCAATTTTGAGAGAGTAATCTTGTTACGGATCCCAGAGGAACAGTGGATTAAGCAGTACCTCCAACAACTGAATTTTCCCTAGGACTAAACTCATGCCAGCTCTGCTATATGAAGCCGGAAGCTGGACGAACAAAACAACAAGGCTGATTACTTGATACTTTCATTTTTAAGGAAAAATTCAGCGTCGGGTATATGGTCATTTCTGTGAGGAAGGTGATCAGTGGGATGTGGATATAGTCCGAAAGTCAAAAATCGGTCGACTGCAATAGCTCGGCAACATCGAATGTCCAAGCCGAATAAGGGAGAGAGTACGATAGCTTTGGCACCAAGTATTGATAACAGTATTTTGTAGAGGGGTTGAAAACAAGGACTTTTTTATTTTGTGAGGGGGCGAGCGAGGTGCATCACGACCCGTTTAGGAGGTGGGGGCATTTTAGACAAAAAATACCTTAAACAGGGAAATTATTTAAACAAAAAAAAACAACGGCAACACTTACAATGAAGTACTATACCGAAATTCCGAAAGCCATCCAGAAACCTTATCTTTATATAAAATTTAAATCAAATTGTTCATGTCAATAGTTTTTGAAAAGTTCTAAAAAAGCTTTGACCAATATTTTTAAAAACCGTGAAAAGATGTGCTAAATTTTTTACTATAAAAAAAATCAAAAACTATCGTCATGAATAATTTGACTAACATCTTATTATATTCCATTTCGTGAAGGTGATACTTGTATAAGAAGGGGCCAGTAAGTACGCGACATACAATCCCTAGATCAGGCTTGCTCAGGTTTAGAGCCTTCTTAGTTCTTCTGACGACTCCACCTCTGTCGAGTGAATCAATGCTCAAAGAGTATTCTTGTCTCAAGAAAGCTTCTAAGACTTTGTTCTGCGAAATCGGCATAAGCTGTAAGGCCCATCCATAATGGCAAGCATAACTCAAGTGGTTGCTGTAGAACCTAGGCCAAAGTAGGTAGGTAGGTACACTGAACCAAAAATGTACGTAAATACGACGAATATCTTTGTTGAGCCAACGAAAAGTTAGTTAATTCTTGTCCAATGAACTTGCTCGTTGAGCCAACGAATGTTTGTTCGTTAATTTAGTACATTAATCCAACGAATTTGTACATTAACCCAACCGAATTCCCTCAACGAATGACTTGATTAAAAACATCCTTTTGCATCCTTTTTTCAACCAGGATGCAAACCGTGGGACGGAATCGTGTGAAGCCATTGCCAGCGTTCCCTCCCGTGCTACAGCTGTACTTTTCGAGCACATTTTTGCGTAAATTGGTTACAAATATGTACATAGGCGTAACATTGTATTCGTAGTTAAAAACAAAACATAGAGGAGTCGTAGAATCATTCATTTGAAGTCTGTACATTTTGGACACGTTCAGTAAAATGTCGCTGAGAAATTAAAAAAAAAGCGACGAAATCAAAATAGGCTGAAAAGGAAAAGTCTAATGTTGCCACGAAATTTGGCATTAGGAAGTATGTACATTATCAGTCGCACTCGTATATTCCATAAATCGAACACAATAGATATTTGTCCCTGTGACTATTCGACTTATGGAGGTTCGACGGTATTTTGGTTTTTTAAACGATCTTCGTAACGAAAGTACTAATGTTAGTGCATTAAAACAGTCTTCAAAATGGTAGGAGATAGATCCATCCTTGAAACAATTGAACACCATCGTAATGTTGCCTGTCTCTCTTTATTTGTTTAATATTTCTGCAAGCGATGATCTGCTGAACTGTCCGGTTGTTTTCTCCTTGTAAACAATACAGCCGCAATACAAATGCATCTAGGAATGCCTATCAGTTTACACTCGAGCCCAGTTTTGGACGAATGGCTATATACAGAGATTTCTTCTTTATCCGTACCACACGGATGTTAAATGCATTACCCAACTCTATAGTTCCCTCTCAATATGATGTGCAGAGATTTAAGATCAATGTGCATCGGTACATATCTCCGTTTTAACCCATTGCTATTTTCCTCAACGCTAGTACTGTGTTCAAAATTTAAAGGGTATTCAAATTCCCTTGAGAAAAAGTTATACAAGTTTCATCATAAATAAAATAAAAACTAAAGTTTCGTTAACAGTGTACGTCTCGTAGTACTATAATGTTTGCTAAAGAGGTGTTTCAAAGTGCTTCATAAAACTTACTGCCTTTTGATGCATTTGAGTACGTTTTTCCAACGCGATGAGTACGATGTCTTACCAAAAGGGAGGGAATGCTGGCCATTGCTCATCGACATCGAGACAGGATTAGTAGAAGTAAGTCAGTTTTTAGAGAGCTGCTATCGCGGTAGGATTTGTGTTTAAATAAAGTCCCTCATACAGGGAAAATAAAATAAAAAACGATCAACTTTAATTAGTATTTAAAAAAAAGTCAACGTACGTCCTTAGGAATAACTTTAGTTGTGATCAGGTAGCCGTGCAACGACCACAAAATCGCTGCGTCTCGATAATCTATATAATATAACACTCGTTATTACCTTGTATAAACCATACAATTTATTAAAATCCATATCAATCTAGGAAAAGATAGGATGTGAATCAATAACTACATACCTTAAAAAGTACGTTAGTTACCAACCTTTCTTCTTGCTTCTGGAACTTTCTGTAAACAAAAAATTGTATACTAAAGTAACAGATACATGTTTTCTGTATTAACTATAGTACATAGTTGCTGGTATTCCTGTGTAGTCTTTTGCGGGCAGTTTTTCTGTTGATGTTGGTTTAAATACACTAGGTCTACCAAGCGGTCATCACAAAATTTTTTAAATAAAAAAAAAATTTTTTTTTTTTCTAAATGTATTACGTGTTTTACTAAATTTATGTAATCTTTAATATAACAAATTGCTAGATTCGTATTCGTATGTGGTATACCTATTTCTA
Organism: Eristalis intricaria; assembly: GCA_964034865.1. Classification (NCBI taxonomy): domain Eukaryota; kingdom Metazoa; phylum Arthropoda; class Insecta; order Diptera; family Syrphidae; genus Eristalis; species Eristalis intricaria. The sequence goes on from OZ035873.1 coordinate 9,487,611, forward strand.
CCAAGCGGTAATTTTGACCGATATATAAAAACATTAGCAAAGCTCACGATTGCTTGTGTAAATGCGAACAAAACTTTATTATAATGTTACTAGAGTGTATTGTAAGCTGTGGCAGCATTATAGCATATCCAAAACAGTGGGGACCTGCTTTTTTTTGCAAAGACGATTTCACAGATATTTTACGTTTTGTACGCTTCGATAAAAAAAAATGAAAGAAGTGAACGATTGAAGAATGACAAATTTACAATGATATCACATGTTTGGGATTCATTTATCAAAAACAGCCAGAATTGCTATGTACCAGGACAGAACATTACAATTGACGAGCAACTATTTCCAACGAAAGCAATATGCAAATTCACTCAATACATGCCAAACAAACCTAATAAGTTTGGAATACAATTTTGTTTGGCATCTGATGTTAATAGTAGATACATTGTAAATGGGTCCCTTATTTGGGAAAGGACGAAACAAAGCCATCAACAATTCCTCTGAGTGAATTTTTCGTCCTCAAATTGATTGAACCGCTTACCTTTTCTTGGAGAAATGTAACGACTCACAATTTTTTTACTAACTTATCACTAGCATCAAAGTTATTGCAGAAACACACTACGTTGGTGGGAACTATCCGTGCAAACAGAAGGGAATTACCTTAATCTGCTAAACAAAAAAAAAAGATATATTACCTCTATATTCATCTGTATTTTATAGATCAAGTAATGCTACATTGTCCGTTTTTAAAAGTAAGCCAACGAAAAAGGTGCTGGTGCTGAGTACGAAACATAATTCGGTCCAAAACTGAAGGGGACACAAAATAAGCCTGGAACCATACTATTCTATAACAAAACTAAATTCAGGGTAGATATTACCGATCAAATGGACAGAAAATACACTGTAAAGTCCTGTTCTCGAAGATGGCCTCTCCAAATATTTTTCAATATTCTCGACTTGGCAGCAATAAATGCATGGGTTTTGTGTTATGAAACATGTGGAGAAAATATATCAAGAAAAGATTTCCTGTTTCAATTATGAAGATTCATCTGAACTAGAAAACTTTACCAATCTTTTGGCAAACTATCAAAGTTCTAATATACGAAAAACTTCCCAAATGGGTTCACGCAATAAAAATAAAACCACCAATATCTGTGGTGGTTGTAAAAAATATGTTTGTGGTGTATGTATTTTGAAAAAAATCTCTATTTGCAAGAAATGCGATGGTCAAAATATAACCTAAAAAAATGTATAATATTTCTTCTAGCTTCTTAGCAACCACTCGTGCTGTGAGTGCTATTGTTCTCTCACGCGTGTAAGGGGCCTACAGTTTAATGCCGACTCCGAACGGCGAATTTGAGAAGCTTTTTCTAGACAGGAATACTCTTTGAGCATTGTCAGTGACTCGAAAGAGGTGGAGCCGTGAATTATGGTAGGCGGTAAATTCGGGTATCGAACCTGGCACCCACTGCGCCACGGCGACCACTGTGTGCTGGAAAATAGAATTCGAAAATAGAAATGTAAACAAATATTGATCGAAAATATTTACTGCAGCAACAATTGTTCGTAATATTTATGAACAGCGTTAGTTAAAGTCATTTTCGTTACCTCAACGAACACTTTCTTTGGCTCAACGAACTATTCGTTAATATTACGAATAAATTTGCAAATAGATGAACGTAGTTTAATGTACGTTTCGTTGACTCAATGAACTGGCGTTCGTTAAAAGTTAAAGCATTTCCCAATGAAATCGTACGTCGAGACAACGAAAGTGTTCGTTGAGTCAATGAGCCAACGAAATTATTCATTGCTCCTAAGCGTGAGTTATACAAATGCAAGTCAACAATAATATGACCAATAAGTGTCAATACAGCATTCAGGTGTCAATGGATTTCGAGTAACGCAAATGTATTTCACTTGCCTGTTGTGTTGTTACTCGAAACCCAGCGGAAACAGAATCCATTGACCCTTAATAATTTTAAGAATGAAGAAATAAAGAAGGGGATGTTGTAAATGTCGAATGAACTCGCGCGACAGTTGATGTAAGCGTTATTCTTCAGTTATGATCTGTTGTGAATTGTGTTGCGACGTCATCATCACCATACTTTTTTTAAAAGGAAAAAGAGCTGGTTTGTATGTTTTTTTATTTTTGAATATATAACGAGTATTAACACTAGGTCTGCCAGCATTTGTTGTATACCTATTTCTACCAAGCGGTCAAAATGACCGCCTTGATGTTTCGTTTGAAAAATATTAAAATTTGAGAACAATTTTATAAGATGAAGTTGTTTTTAACTAAATTAAAATATATCTCTTTCGAGTCACTGATAATGCTCAAAGAGTATTCCTGTGTAGAAAAAAGCTTCTCAAATTCGCCGTTCGGAGTCGGCATTAAACTGTAGGTCCCTTCCACGCGTGAAAGAACAATAGCACGCACAGCACGAGTGGTTGCTGAGAAGCTAGGCCCAGGTCCACCTCGGACTGTCGCGCCACCCATATTATATTTTTATTATAATTATTTTCCAGCACACGTTGTTGCCTCAAAATTCTTTTTCTGCGTCTTCATCACCGTTATCGTCACATCTTTCAACAATGTCCCAACGAACTTAATTTCCGCACTAAGTGTATTTATTTATTTTATATGTACGTTTAAGTAATCCTTCCATATATCTGTAAGACCTTTACTGGGTTTATTATTGATAGTGGAACTCGCGGCACAGCATTTAGCTCTTCAATCGATTCATATTTGTTTTGTTTCTGACATTTAAGAATCCTCACATCCATATTCACGGCTCATTTATTTCACTTTCTGTTTCTTATTTTTTGAAACTTGTTTTCCGACTGTGTTGATGGAGGATTTTATGACTTGTTGTATGTAGCGGAGAACGTTGTTTATATTTGATCCCCAACTGGCTTAAGTTGGCTCATAAATGTTAAGCGTCAGTGAATTATGGTAAAGCTGTTGATAAGAAGTTAGATTAGAGGTGATGACTCAGCTCTCGGAATATAAAGTCAGCAAGTACTCATACAGAAGGATGACTGAGTGGAACATGACTGTGCTCACTGGCTCTGTCTTTGTATAGTGCCTTTTTTCCTCTAAATCGATTATGGGTAATGTATCGAGGCAGGGCTTCCGATGTATCAGCCGATGGAGACGATGACTGCCATGGACTTGAACGTCATCGACAACACTCTCCAAGTGCGAAGTACCTTGGTGTAATCCTAGACACAAAACTCAACTGACAAACAAAACGTTAATGAAAGAGCAAAGAAGGCAGCCTGTGCCTTATACCAGTGCAACAGGAAATTCGGGACAAAATGTGGTCCAAACCTTAGAACAATCCTGTGTACACAGCAATTGCCTTATAAACGCTTTTCTGCAGAAGATCGAGTCTCAAAATTTTATAATTAACTGTAGGTAGCAAGCTTAGTTTAAATGAATGTCTACATTTCATTATTAGAAAACAATTCGAACAAAAATTAATTAATATAAAAATAAAAAAATATAGAAATAGATTTACACCACTATTCTGGCAAACCTCAGTGATGTGTTTTGAGTCACAACTACACACAAGAGCATGGTGAGTCACAAATTGTGAGGTTTTCGTATTCTGAGCAAAACCTCACAGCTTGTGAGCATCACAAAATTGTGATGTTCTCATGAGCACATCACAAGGAAAAATAGCAACAAAAGAACTGTCACACACAAGGGAAAATAAACAGATGTTGATTTTTTTTGGCGTTTAGCTCATCTGCTAATGCGGCCCAATAGTTCTGCATCCTATTCGGGTCAGTTGGATCATTTTTGCCCAGAAGAAAATCGGGATTCATTTGCAAGAAATTCGTATAATGGTCCAACTGCTCCTGGGATGTACGCTGATATTTTCTTGTTCCTGCAAAATATTCATTTTTAATAAATACCTATGCATATTTCATTAATATACAAAATATTACCTTGTTCGCTACGTTCTGCCATTATTTTGTAGATATTACTTTTCCAAAATCAAGTATTAGTAGACCGCTCAGTATGAAAAAAAAGCGCGAATGTAATAATTGTAAAAAAAAAAAAACAATTTTTGACATGGCAACGAATTCACCTCACCATGGTGACTATTCTTGTGTGTTTTCTTGTGAGGTTTTCGCCAGAATACCAAATAGCTGAAACCTCACAAGGTAGGCATCATCATTTTCGCCTCACTGACATTCGTGCGTTGTGACCACATCACAACCAGAATAGGGGTGTTGACTTTGACTTGGCCTGTTATGACATACGGCAGCGTGGTCTTGTGCAGACTTGCCTACAATCCTCCAACCTGAAGCTGTTAAAGATCTTTATTCAGATCTATTACTGATTTCAAAGTACCCTTCCGGTGTTACCTCCCAACAAGGAAGGTATGGAACTCTAATGAAACCATTAACAAATCAACATCCAATCACGTTTAGACGGATCAGTCATCATCATCCACTAAACGGGTCGCAAGAGCACGCACGAGACGTCTCCAGGCAACTGGCGGAGGATCCATCGACGGATCGATCAAAGATGGTAAAAGGCACATACGCAAGCAATTTCTCCCAATTGTTAAACATGCACTGCTCTATCAGACTACCTGACTAGAGCAGTGTTTTTCAAGCGGAGGTCCCGGCGGTTAAGGAAGCAGCCAAAATGATATCATTGTTGGAAATACCACCAGCTGATATTACCTTTCTGAGTGTCAAACGGCCATTAAAGCAATTCCGGCAAGTCCAAGCTGGTGGCATGCTGCCCTCAAGAGTTGAAGGTTCTTGATACTATTCTGAGTCCCAGGACAAAAGGACACAAACGGAAACGAGGTGGCAGATGAACTTGCCAGGATGATGACCCATGCCCATGTATTGACCCAGCTCTTGCAGGCATCTAGAAAAATGTGGTCGACAAAATCATGGAGTAAGCGCATGAAGGGAACTCTCTTACCACCTGTGAGGCCTCCTGGCTTAAATTCAGTAGTGTAAGGACCGACAAACTCTTCCAATGCAGGTAAAAGGCTGCAGCGGGTGGTAGTCGGAGCGCTAACTGCTCATAAACATCTGAGATACCTTGAACACATAATGGGACTAACCCATGGCACCTTCTGCACGGCCTGCGGAGACGAAGAGGAAATAGAGGATTCCCCTTACTGTCCTTGTCATTTCCCCAGTCTCTGCCTAGTGAGGCACTGGGAGAACACTGGGAGAATTCTTCTTCCAGAATCTCGATGAACTAGCAGGAATCCCACTAACTTCGATTTTCAGGTTCGTCAGAATTTCTGGTTGCCTGGACTAGACCAACACAATGACATCTTAAGGAAGGACGCGAGCATGCACTACGAGGTTAATAATCCCCAATGGTCATCGCAATAGGTCCATCTAGACCTAAATGAGGGGTGGCTCTACCTAAATAAGGCGTGGCCCTACCACGTCTACCTAGCTCACCTAACCTGACCCTCAACTCTCCAACTCCTGGTGGCATCCTTGTTCGTTTTCTCCCATAAGCTCAAAATTAAAAATCTTCGATCTGTAGTAACGCTAAAGACGTCTGCTTCGGTCGGAAGACCCTCGCTTAAGCTCCTGTTGCCGTGTAGATCGCGATGACGTTCAATCCTCTCCTCCTGTAGCCATCAATCCAACAAAGGCAATGATCGTTGCGTTCGAAATAAGCACAGAAGTTGTTGAATAGCCCCCATGTGAAAATTTGCCATCTATGATTGCATGATTTCTTTAGAAAATTCGCTCATTCCTTTAAATGTCAACTGTGACTGAGAAACAGTGCTGCCAAACAGAAACAAAAAAAAAAACGATCAAACGCGTTCTTCTCTCAGATTTACTTTGGGACTGATCATGGCCATAATCTATCATCTAGACGACTGGATGGCGCAGTTGGTAGAGTGCCTGCTCCTGGTTAGCGGGGCCCCCGGTTCGAATCCCAGTGAAAGCAAAGTTAATACGCTTTTATCTGGTTTTCAAATCTGATCCAGTCACCATTTGCCGATAGGACCAAATTAACGGCACCATCACTAGAGTAGTCAATCAGTGGTAGTAGTCTGACTGTGGGCATCACAATGAACCAATATGGTGCTGGTGAATGCATTAGCAGGCTCCCAATCCTAACCTATCGCCATGATCTACAGTTGGTTTCTCCACTCTGACAGAGAGATTAAACGCCAAGTGGAAATGTGGAACCTAGGCTATGTTCTGATTCTTGAATCTCGAATGCTCAGCACAGCCTCCCTCGGGTCCTTGACAAAAGTCATAGAACGTTATCAAGTTCGCCGCTTGGAGTCGGCATAAATCTCTTGTCGGTGGGGAACAATCATTATCATCATCTTCTGACCCGCATGTTCCACTAAAGGGATCGCGGGGTACACACTAGATCCTCCGCCATTGACTATAACTCATCAGGGTTTATGCCCAAGCGAGCTTATAGACTTGATCCAACCACCTGGGTCTATCAAGTGTTGGAATCGCATTCAAAGCCAGCCCCGGAAGTTGTGATGGTGGGGACATTCGTTTCGACATTCAAACCAACGGAGCATAGCGTCGCACACTGCCGTGTTTATCATTGTATCCCAGCGAGTAATTCCCACAACAGCACGAAGAAATCTCATTTCAGCAGCTTGTATTCACGACCTTATTCCTTAGGTCATTACGCAAATTTTGTGACAATAGGTGAGAGTTGGAAGAAATACTGAGTTGAAAACTGCCAACTTGGCTTTCACACTATGCTCGACCTTCCTGATTACAGATCTCCCAAGCTGTGTCAAAACGACCTAGCTTCACCAATCCTACAGGAAAGTTCAGCATTACTCCTCCCATCAGTCGGGAAGAAGACCTCGAGATACTTAAACTTCTCCATCTGCTTCAATGGAACTCCACTAACATGTAGAGCACATTGAACAGGCGTCGGGAAATTACCATAACCTCTGGTTTGTCCACGTTAATCTTCATCCCAGAATCAGCACATACGGCCACAAACCTATCGAGTACGCACTGGAGTTCCGTCTGGAAAGATGTGAGGATAACTAAGTCATCCGCAAAAAGAAGATGACTTACATTCAACTCTGCAACTCGCTAAAACATCCAATCCATTCAAACAATGAAAAGGAGAGGTGACAAGAGACAACGCCCACGGTGAAAGGTGTTGATTTAGCACCGTTAATCCGAACACAGCTGCTACAGTTTGTGTATAGAGATTGATTGGCCCTCAAAAGAGGACCCTCAAACCCAAACTCCTGCAGAACACTCCAGACTTTACCTCGAGGAACTCGGTCATATGCCCTTTTCCAAATCTACAAAACAGCTGTAGATGGGCTTGGCATTCTCCCAAACCTTCTCAAGTACCATTCTTAGAGTGAAAAGCTGATCGGTTGCACTGTTCATCCCATAGCTCTAGAACGTGCTTCCAAAATATTAGCGTAGACTTTCCCGGGGTGACTTAAGAGGGATATGCCCTTGAAGATGGAGCAGTGTCTTTTGTCCCTCTTCTTAAAAAGAGGGACAATCACCCCAGCTTTCCCATCTTACCGCATTCCCAGTCCACTTTGATAAGAAGAGAGAGCCATAAAACTCCCTCTTTACCCATTGCCTTAAGCATTTCCGGCGGATTCGTCAACTTTTAGCCAATCTATCGTCAAAATGACTTCCTCCACCGTTGGACACCGCCCCACTTAAAACATCGAGTCTGTTATCATGTGCCCTGTTCAGGATTGAGCAGCTCCGAAAAGTGCTCTTTCCGTCTGCGCAAGATGTCCTCCTCATAGGAAAACTCCACACCATCTCACCCACAAATCTGCAGAATCTAGCCCCTTGGTGACCTGGGGCTGATAAACACAACTCTTACGCAATCATTCACAGTCACTTTATTTGTCATTCCTTCAAGTAAAATTCATCGTAAGTGATCTTCTTAAAGACTTGATCAATTAGGGTCTTAACGATCTCCTTGTAGGCCTCGTTTATTCCATCCTGCATCTCGACCCAGACTTCCTTCCAGTTTGCGTTGATGACTCTGTTAAGTTCATCTCCCAGTTCCTTGTTGCCATTGAAGAGGTTGTCCAGCTGAACTTTTACACTGCAAAAGAATGCTCATCATTCGCGACTAAAACAACTTCTGACTCATCACTTACGATTCCGGTTCATTTTGAACTCTGATCTGTTTGATCGACAAAAACAACCTGCCGTCCTTGTTAGCCACGTTCACCTTCACTTTTACTCCGCTCTTCATGTTCATCAGTCTCACCTCAGCGTTGCCCTTGCCGGTAATCGGCAGGAGCAGGATCTTGCCCTTCGCTTCGTACTTACCGCGCAGAGTCACCTGAGGCATGGTCAAGTACAACTCGAATTTCGACGTTAGCGGATCTTTTTCGAAGCCCACCGCTCGATTGACAACTATCTTTGACAGGCCATAAATGTCAAGATTGATAAACTTCAAGTCCAAGCTCAAAGGCTTATCCCCGTCCGTTCTGGTGACGACCAACTCGTCGATATGGACAGGATCAAGGTTGGTGAGGCCCAGCTCCGCAGTAGCAACGGGGTGGTTCCTTAAAATGTCATTTGTCACTTTTACAATGCACTTCACGTCACCCACATGACACTTCTGTATATTGGAAGCTGTTGGGATGCAATTGATGAATGTTGTTTGTTTTTCAAAGGCTAACACTTACGTAGCTCACTGGATGACCTGTGACACAGGCAAAGGGCTATGACAGCTATCCAAAGAATTGACATCTTCCCGGCTTGACACTGACAACTGCGTAAAGTTAGCGAACAGAACTGCACAGAACGAACGACTTCCAAAGACTAGAAGTTGTCCACGTAGCCTTTCTGATTTTAAATATCAAGTTTAATGAGTTTAATATTTCGACTCGTATGAATGAGGGGAAACCGTTAAGTAGTCAAGAAACAAGATTTGGTTGCATTGCCAAAAAAAGCAATTGCCGCCGCGCACGAAGTGTAATCGAATTGAAACAGGATTTGAGCGTAATGACCTTCGTGAAAAAAAAAAATGATGTCGAAAAAGAAAACGACAAAGCACGGTCGTATATCAAACCTAATTTGCTTTACAAGGGAGTTAGACTCGTATTTTAGAACGTATCGCGGCACGTCTAGCTGTGTGCTTTTTCTGACCAAGCCTTGGTCAGTGAACTTTTGAGGTGTTTGTTTTTTAGTGAAAAAGGTGGAATAGCGAGTGGTGATTAACATATTTCCCTTGGATGTCATTCGACTGAACAAATGGCCAGCATCCTGATGCAGTTTACGGAGATACTGATCCAATTTTTGTGGCCCTGTAACGATTCACGGAAACCTGTTTGATTACTGACCCTCATTTGCCAAGAAACTGCGACATTAAGCAAGTTTTTAAGTTTTTAATTGGGCTAACCAGAATACTCCAGAATCAAGATTAGAGAGGGTAGTGTACTAAAAATGAAAGCGTTTGTAATGAACAGAACATTACCGGAAACGACGTGGCATACGCGTATAATTGGCGCACCGAATAAGATCTTCGAGTTCCTTGTGGTCAAAATGTTTCGGGTGGTGATACAAATGGGAGGTAATCGATGGTTGTTAGAAATTCTCAGTCAGGTTAGATTCAAGAATAAATTCAAGCTCGACGAGTGTTAGATCTAGCACGGAAGTTGGTGCAGATTCTGGAAAAAAAAAACTCCTTTGACGACCTGACAGTTCAGCAAACACTGGTCCACAGGATCTAGTCTATGTCATGGCGGTGATATAAAGCGTTTTGTGCCTTGACTTGACTTTGAATTTCAAAAAACCAAATTGTCAATGTCAAAACAAAATGTTCATCACGGCGTAGTTCAAGTAAGGAGAAAGTTTAAAATAAATAAAGGCGTCTCGGCCTTAGGAAAGGCACCCAGGCTCTTCGAAATTGTGAGGGTAACCTGGTTACTGACGCAGGGAATAGTGGATGTGTTTAAGCTGCATAACGGCCCTGGCCAGGAGAGAGTGATGGGGAAAGAAGAGAAAAGGTCCAACTACAGTCGAAGAGGCTCCCCGCTTACCGTCAATGAACCAATAGACGGACTAACTATCGCCAGCTACATCGATAGTCCGGCGGCCATTAAGGCTCTGGATACACCATCCATTAAATCGAAGATTGTAAAACTTTGCTGTCTATCTCTTAGGGAGATGATGGGTACCAGGCATAGCTGGGTATAATGGTGTTCCAGGCAACGAAAGGGTCGACAAGTTAGCAAGAATAGGGGTGGGACTGCCACTTGCAAATTATCAGGACACCCCAAATCCCTCACTCCAAGTAATGAACACCACGTTAATGATGAAGATGCCTTCCGCTAATCGGAGATGGATGGAATTAGATACATGTAGGACTTCGAGTCTAATTAGGCACTCACAAAAGCCACACAAAACAAATACATTCTTAAAACTAAACAGGAAAGAAATAGGAAACGTAGTGGGCATTATCACCGGCCACTGCCTTCTCAGTTTCCATGCCAGAAGAATGGGAGCCCCCCTCCTCACCACAACGACCTACTGCAGAAGCTGTAGAGACAAAGAGGAGGAAGAAAACAAGCTTCACCTCCTCGGCACTTGTGCAGCCCTTGCAAAAACTAGAAATAATATACTAGGCAACTATTTTTTCAGTAACCTAGAGGAAATGTCACACTTAAAGATACAAGACATAGCTAAGTTTATCATTAAAACAAATTGGCTGTAAATCAGCACTGGAGTGGATTTGTCAAAATATGCCACTTGAATACCATGAGGCAGTCTCCGGGTTTTCTTTTCTTTTGTTTTCCTTTTATATGAAAGAGGAGCCGGTGTAAAGCACAAGTGACAGTACAAAGGATCCAACCAGGATCTAAGTGCTACAGTGGATGCCATCACCCTTAGGTTAGGGTAAAACGAAGCATGCTGTAAAAACAAGCATGATACGGAAATGACGAGCATAGCAACGAACGGAGCCACTTTTGAACCTTACCCAACAACGTTTGACATGAAGGTCAATTTAAAGGGCTTCAGCTAATGCTAGCCTAGTGGTGGTGTGGGGGGTGAGATGGTTATGAAATCTGCCAGCGTTTGTAAATGTAAAAAATAAAAGATTCAAGTGATTTGACGTAATTGGCAGATCACAGTGAGTGACCAATCAGGCGTTTGTTGGCATAGGGATTGAAGCGGCCTTAGTGGGTCTTTCGGTGAATAAGGGCAAGACGCCGTATACGGTATCCACAAGAAAGGACATACTACATCGACCTGTTGGATAAAGCGCCACCGTGGCCAGATCAAGATAAGTTTACTTAATACTCTGATCATCCCAGTCCTGCTATAAAGAGGACATCTAGCCAGAGATCATACTAATTGGGGAGTCTTGTTGGTTGAGGCCCGGTCACCACGCACTTTAGCGCCAAATAAAGAAGAAGTACTTATAAACCTTCCTCTTGAATCACTCTGTCTATTGATTAGAACTGCATTACAATCCGTTGAGTAGTTTAAAAGGTATAAGCGTACATATAGACATACGGCTACTGTTGTATACTATGTAAAGATATTGATATTCATACCTATAAGTATTTGTTAGCCACTAAAGGACGGTAATGCCTGTGTTACAAGCAAGTGCCTCATCTGAACGCGATCACCTTTAGCATGTGATGAAAGCGTAGCCTAATACCCGGCTTACTTAACGCGCTAGCGCGGTCATTTTTTTGACATTTTAAGGAGGATACATTAAACAAGACATACAGCGGTCGCGCTTTGATATGTCACAGACCGTAATATCGCAAACCCGAGCACAAAGCTCTATGTAGAGCTACTTTTGGTGACTCGGGCTACATGGATTTTAATTGTTGGATACCTGAGGCTGTTGTACAAATAATTAATTTTTGTACAGATTTTATTTGTAGTAATAGTGTTTTTTTTCTTTTGTTGTAAAATGTATTTCAGAACATTTGACTTCTAGAACGTGCGCGTTTTTTTGTGATTTGCATGCGTATGTATTTTTCGGGATCCCCGATCCGGTTTATCGTAATCGAAAAATCCATAAAAATATGGCGTGTACCAATTGGAAACTAGTTTGTCTTTTTTTTTAAGTGCTTGTCGAAGTTGAATGTCGGTCTAAGTCTTAAGTCGACTTACCGGGCCTGCAGAGCCTCTGGTACGTGTCAATTAGTTGGTTGGAAGGAGAGATGGCTTAAAACAGTCCACGACTTTAGTTATGTCATCATTTTTGTTTCATCGAAAAATGTACTCCTTGCCTACTATTTTCCACTATTTATTACTTGTGATAAAATGAGTATACAATATGCCACAGGCAAGCATCAATCATTCAACTCAAGCTGATCCGTCACAACACAATACACACCAATCGTAAGCATAACTACTATTCTTAACTACTAAAATTAGTATTTTTTGTAGAAAATGGTACTTTTAATTGAAACTTGGAACATTTTGGTTTTGCTCTCTCTTTCTCTTTCAATCTGCTTTGGAACTCGATTTCTGAAGATTTCTGAAAACGTGAGACAATGGAACTGGAAAGAATTCTTTGGATACCTAACCGTGGCTTCCGGATTTGAGACTGTCCCGTTTCCCAAAGATGTCTTCTATCAGTTAAATGTCTGAACTCTTTATCAGACATTACTCATGAATGATTACACGACCCGATGAAACTGCTCCTTCGGGATGTGTACACGATTGCAACATATTTGACACGGACGTTGCGCCTTGCTTCCTGAAACTGAATTGGCATAGATTTATAGGGCATATGTCCACCCTGGCTTCCAAGTTCTCCACAAACACTGCAAAGATGACTAATGTGACAATGATCATCAATATTCGACTTCGAAATCAAACTCGCGTCGTGGAAAAGAGATCACAAATGAAGACAACTTGATGTCTTGTGTGTATCGACGGCAGTGATGGGACTTCTACCACTTAAGTGGTGTTTCTAATAAACCTAACAACCTTAACTCTAAAGCTACCACATTTTTCCCATCGCTCATCATATTCCTATAGTTGTTTGGTATATACAGTCCGCGTGAAAAGTGAGAGTATAGCATAAATGTACCTGCGTTCTCAAAAAATGTTAAATGCAGTTTTTTTTAAAGCAATTAGTTATGTACTTATAAATGAGGATATCTCAAAAAATATGAGTGCGGCGGTTACAAACCAAAAACGAAATTTAGATCACCAATAAAAAAAAACCAATGGAAAACAAGAGCAGCACAAGAGTGTGGCTCTTGTGGCTTTGAAGATGAGAGGAGAAGAAACTTCTACGCCAGAAGAATTGGTCCCTCTCAACCCTCTCAAAGATATCCTAACTTCTTGGGATAGACAGAAAATTCGGGCCTTTCATATAAAAGCCAACAGTTTCGTTGTTGGCTTTAGGAAAACCAGTCAGGCTCTTCGGAACAATGACGGCAACCCTGTTACTGACCCGCAAAGAATAGTGGATGAGATTAAGCAGCACTTCCAAAAGCTGCTTAGCGGGCTTGAGTGATAAAGATAATTCTGATTCTTGGCGCCATGCTTGGAACCTGAATGGAGATAAGAACATAACGAATTTTATAGCGAATTGTACGAGCTGTACCAAGATGTGAATGTAGCCAGGAAGAGCATGGAGCTTATGGACGAGAGGAAGACCGACCCGTCGGTATAAAGATAAAATAATCACAGACGCAGGACAGCTTGGTCTTGGTGACTGGAAGCAACGTGCCCAAGGCCGTCAACAATGGAAAGCAGCTATTACTCAGGCTTGGACCCCTAGTAAGTATGGAAAACGATCAAAAACAAGCAGCTTAAAATGATAAAAAATGAGAAAAGAAAAGGATTCATAGGACATTAATAGCCAAAGGACTTTTGGTAAGAGAGGAAGATTTCTATCCCTATCTCTAGATAAATACGCAACCAGATTCGTCTTCTCAGTTTATAGTCAAAAAGGGAAATAATTTTATTAAATTATGCAAAACCAAAAACTATGTGCATACATATTCAATAATATAAAAATATTATACATGTGATGACAATATACCAATTAACTGATTTTAATTTACAGTGCATTCGCACTATTGACTATCGTAACTGATAGAAACTGGGGTGGTTGCAATTATCGAGTATCTGTCTATTTGAAAAATTGCGATTACTGCGTATAATTTCCTGAAACTCAGAAATATGTAAAATACATGGAAATTCAAACAAATTTCAGTTAAATTTTATGTTCTTTATTTGTCTCGGTCTGAAAGAGAGTGACACATTCGCCATATTTATCGACATATCTCTCCAAATCTTATACTCTACTCGTATACGCATCAAAATTGAATTTTTTATCATTAATTATATTGTTTATGTTAATTTATCATTAATGATAAAAAATTAAATTTAGAACTGCATTTACTTTTCTGTTTTCTTTTTTTGAATGATTAATACTTTGTTTTTAAGTTACTTTTGTTTTAACCTTTTTTGTCTTTGCTACCACTTTTCTGCCACCTTTTCTCTGGTTATCTGCCACCATTATTCATTTCCCAAGTCCCATCACTGCTCGACGGCAACTTTGACATAGGCTCTCTAAAAAATTTCAGTCAACTGAAGAACCAAAAAAAAAAAATTTTTTCCTTGCTAACCTTTCTCCCTAATCCCCTGTTGCACTTTCGTAATCGTCATGACATCCAGTGAAATGTAATTTCTTTGAAAAATTATTCCATCGTGTCACAAATTCAAATCAACTCATATCAACAACACGCTACCGCAAGGAGACACGAACAAAAATAAATAATAACCGCTGTCGTTGTCAAGACCTTCAAAGCAATCATGGCCAAACCACAGGTGATGCCGGTCTACAGGCAGATTGTTTGTAAACTTCTTCGATTTGGTCATGACCTAGGCTGATTGTCAAGAGCACAACAAGTCGTTGGTATGGTGATACTTGTTGCATTTGATGAGACGACAACAACTTGTGGATTTCGTGCTGGGTGAGAGTACACCCATGGCATGTGGCTTCCCAAATGAGGGAACCAATTTCTGTTGGGGATTGTATTGCAACAGGTTATGGAAGAGCAACAAGTTGCTCGCATGAAACAGACAGCAAAATGAGCACAGGACATGAAAAGAAACCACGTGAGGTATCTGATTTCAAAGAGAGATTCGGTGACATGAAGAAAATTATATTTTTCACAAACAATCAAACGATTGGGAGACAGCAGACATCTTTCAGGTTTTTTTTTTTTTTTTTTGTTTATTCGATTCTTTTTTGGCGTTCAAATATTGACTCTGCTCAGTCCACTGGGCTGGAATGTCTATGATTGATGACAGAGGCATTTGAAACAAGGCACGGCCTTT
Organism: Eristalis intricaria; assembly: GCA_964034865.1. NCBI lineage: Eukaryota > Metazoa > Arthropoda > Insecta > Diptera > Syrphidae > Eristalis > Eristalis intricaria. The sequence continues at coordinate 9,502,914 of OZ035873.1, forward strand.
GGGTGGCAGAAAGACGATTGAAGATGCTGGGGAATTCCATGGAATGTGAGACAAAAAATTGACAAGTTGACAAGAAGTGCTAATGAGCCACTAAATAGGTGATCAAATAAATTAGCCACCACGTTGGTGAGCTAAAAACGGCGTTGATAACAGATGAAGAGTAGTAGATGAAGACCTTTACATGGGATCTCTTTGCAGTTCCGGTCAGCTCACATGGCACGGGACTGTTGGTCTAGAAGACAACAAAAATAAATTGATTGAGATCCAGGTACTAGATCATGCTCTTCCATTCTCGCTCATGAATATAGTTGTCGCCCTTCAATTTGGAAGAAAATCTCTCGAGTTGTAGAGTTTTTTTATAGTTTACTCGTGCTCAAGGGATTGCTAATACCCTTATGTGTCCGGGGTCAAGGCACAGTACGGGCTGAATGTATAGAGGGAGAAAGGGAGAGGAGGTACCTGTGAACATTGGTCTTAAAATCTGCGGGTTGTCTATGGGAAATATTAGGCTGGGAAGAGCATTCGAAATTCGTGTAGTACGGCTGAAGAACGAGTCCCTGAATTTAACTGTGCGTCCAAGAGTAGGCCTAAGGGTATACTGATGGGCATTGTGGGTGAAGTCATGGAGAGGAGGAATGCAGTTGGCTAGCTCACTTGAGCATCGTTTGTTGAAATAGCAATAAAACACGGACAAAGTAGAGACGGTACGTCGATGTTCGAGCGATATTATTGCCTCCTATAAATTTTATCGCTCGCTTTTGGATTCTATCTGGTGCAGGTGCAGGGTGGTCTTGAGGGCATCAGAGCAGATATGAGCGTTGTACCCAAGCTTGGGGCGGATGTACGCCTTATAAATTAAAGTTTAATCAGAAGGGGTGAAATATTTCTTGCATCGATTAAGAAAACCTAAACATTTCGCAGCATTTTTGGCGACCTCAAATATGTGATCGTTCCAACTAAGTGTTGTGTTGATACACAGTTTTCCGGTTTCATCGACACAAGCGCCATTCATGGATAATGGATGATTGGTTCGCTTGAGTGACAGCAGAGAGCATTGAGTTTTTGAAGCGTTGAATTCTACTCCCTAGTTAATTATGCTGTCAAGAACGAAATTCAATGTGCTTAACATACGTTGCCATCCGAATTCTACGGCCGAAGTACTGGGTCGTGAGTCTTGGAACGAATATGAAAAGCTAAGGGTGCTGCCATCACCGAAGGAATGGATTGAATTTGAATTAACAGACAAGAGATCATTTATAAAAATGAGAAAGACTGTCGGAGACAGAACTGAGCCTTGGGGAACACCAGCATTTATTTGATGGATATCAGACTAGAACCCATCCAATACAACTTGAATTTGGTTCGAAAGGTAATTTCTAATCCATAGAAGAAGAGATTCGTCGATGCCAAGGGCACGTATTTTCGACAAGAGACCTAGTTGCCAAACTCTGTCAAATGCTTTAGAAATATCAAGCGCAACGATATTTCTTTCGCCTGCATTGAGCAACACCAACATCAGATCACCAGTGAACCTGTCGCTGCAGAATCCATATTGCCGGTCATTAAGAAGCCTCCGCGATTCAAAATATTTCATACGCTGACTATTTAGTACCGTTTGCATGACCATAGAAAGAAGGGACGTAAGTGCTATGGGTCGGTACGAGGTGGTTGACGAAGATTCGCCCTTTTTAGAGACGGGCTGTTTCCCATCTGCTCGGTAAGAGACCTAAACCTCTGGTATAGGTGAAGATTTTTTTTTTCCATTCGTTAATGAGAGTTTTAGCTGCTGTCCAATTGACACTGTAGAACAGTTCTGGGCCGATAAACGCTGATTCAGAGCCAGCTCGCGCGAGCTCATCTGCGGATTCGTTACCTTCAATCCCTCAATGTCCAGGGATCCAGCCAAGTTTAACTTTGTTGTGTATGGCAATGGATTGCAAGGCGCTATAGCAGCACTTGCTTGTTTTGGAGTTCATTAGATTGGACGAAAGTGCCTTTAGTGCTGCTTGATTGTCTGGGAATATTTGTATTATTGCGCCCTTGATACCTTTGTGGAGCTTATCTGCGCCAGACGCAGATATCGGTGGCGTGGATTTCGGCTTGGAACACTGTAGGACACGAACCCATTGGTACGGATGTCGAAAGACTTCTGACCCCAGCCCAGAATCCATCCTTGATCCGTCTGTGTACCAAACCAGACTTCTAGGGCCTAGTGTTGGGATGCCATTGGTCCACTTTCCGCGGTACAATATGTCAACTTCAAAAAGGCTGCTGAAACAATGTTGCCCGACAACATGCCTCTATTAAGGATTGAGTTGAGTGAGGTGACCGGTTAGGATACCTGGTTTGGAATTGTACTCCAGCTGCAGCTTAATAGCGTATCTGGCAGCGATCTTCCTGGCGAAGATCGGCAGGGGAGTTAGACCGACTATGGCTTCTAGAGCTGCTGTGTTGCATGGCACCTGTTACCTGACAGGCTGCAACATCTGCAACCTGTTTGCTGTTGACTGTTTTTGGCCGCAAGACTATGGCCGCGTATGTGATGATGGCTCTAGCCAACATTGTGTACAACTAATGAATAATTTTGGGAAAAAAAGGAGCTCAAGTCCTGCCGTATAGACGTCTGCTGGCCCACAGTGCTCTAGTAGCACGTTCTGCGACTGACTTCATGTGTGAATTCCAGTTGAACCGTTTGTCCAGGATAACTCCAAGATATTTGACTTCACTGGAATAGAGCAGAGTGGTGTTGTTAATTATTATGGGTTCAAGGTTGATACATAAACTCCTTGAGAAAGGCACTAGAAGGGTCTTGCTGGGATTAATAGATAATCCTTCTAAGTTACAACATTGCCTATGCGGATGGTGTTCCTATAGCCTTCTCGGAAAACACCTCTCGGTACTGTAAGACTTAATGCAACATGGTCTAAGTCTACTGACTAACTTCTTCATCTTCTTCTGGTGGCGCTACAGTCCGGGCTGGACCTGGGCCTCAACCAGTAAGCCTCTCCAGCCGGCACGATCTTTAGTCAGCTGTCTCCAACTGCGTACACCAAGTCGATTGAGGTCCTTCTCCACCTGGGTGCGCCATCGGTTTCGTGGGCGTCCTCTATTGTGTTGTCCCACTGGTTAGGCGTCGAAGACTCTTCAGACTGGAGCAGTGTTGTCCAAGCGCTCTACATGGCCCAGCCATCTTAGGCGTTGAATCCGTAAACGCCTGACTACGCTCTTCCCGTTGTACAGTCCGTACAGTTCGTGGTTGAATCTTCTTCTCCAATAACCATCAACGCAGAAAGGAATAAAGATTGAACGCTGAACTTTTCTCTCGAAAAGACCAAGTGCTTCTACATCCGCTTTTGAGATTGTCCATGCCTCCGCACCATAGAGCAGGACAGGGATGATCAAGGTGTTATATAAAGTCGGCTTGGTCCTTCGAGAGAGGACTCTACCACTCAATTGTCGATGTCGTGTGTCCTTTCTCCTCTCACCGCTAAACCCATTTTGGCCGCCTCCCGCTTAAATACCTGCAAACGCTTCATTGACGGCTCGCTGTGTTCTGCCAATCACGTCAATGTCATCCGCGTACGCTAGCAGTTGTACGGACTTCTGAAAGATCGTGCCTCAAGTGTTGGCGTGTGAGTCTTGCACGATCTTTTCCAGGGTGATGTTAAAGAAATCACATGACAGCGTGTCGCCTTGTCTAAGACCTTATTTGACATTGAAGGTCTCGGTGAGTTCGTTACCGACCTTGATGGAGCAGCGAGAATTCTCCATCGTCATCCTGCACAACCTGACGAGTTTGGCAGGAACGTGAAAACTAGACATGGCGTTGTATAGCTCGTCCCTATGCACGCTGTCATATGCGGCCTTGAAATCGACGAGTAGGTGGTGGGTGTCGATCTGCATTTCTTGGGTCTTTTCCAGGATCTGCCGAAGTGTGAAAATTTGGTCGATGATGGACTTCCCCGGCCTGAAACCGCACTGATAAGGACCTATCAGGTTGTTGACGAATGGTTTCAGGCACTCACACAAAACGGCAGAGAGGATCTTATAGGCGAAGTTGAGGGGACTTATCCCTCGGTAGTTGGCGCAGTTGAAGGGGTCTCCTTTCTTGTGGATCGGACAAACGATACTGAGGTTCCACTCGTCGGGCATGCTTTCCTCCGACCATATCTTACAGATGAGTTGGTGCATGTACCTTACTAGCTCATCTCCAGCTGCCTTAAACAGTTCCGCAAACAGTCTGTCTGCACCAGCAGCTTTATTATACTGAATAACTGGGCGACCGTTAATGGCCTAAGCTTAAACGCACAGAAAACCGAGAGCGTCCTCTTCACTAGGAAAAACAAAATAACTTACGCCGACCCTCCCACCCTAAATGACACCCGTTTGCAATTCTCTTATAATTCAAAATATCTTGACCTTATATTAAATAGTAAACTGAACTAGAAGCTCAATACTGCCGAAAGAGCAAGGAAGGCCGTCACGCTGCCATATACAGGAGCAAAAAAGCCATCGGACAAAAATGGGGTCTTCAACCACACATGACACACTGTCTTGATCAGACCCATCCTCTTATATGGCGTAACAGTATGGTTGCCCATACTCAATGTCAGCAAGTACCCAAACATGTTAAGGAAGGTACAAAGCCAAGTATGCATCGCCGTAAGTGGAGCCTTGAGAGCGACTCCTACCGATGCACTTGAAGCCATACTAAACCTTCCCCCACTAGATATTCTTGGAAAGCAGATAGCAACCAAGTGTGCAATAAGATTGAGCGAATGCTACCAATAGCAGCCCTTTGCTGGCTGAAGTGGAACGTGATAGCCAGGTAGCAATCAAATCCCTAACATCGTTCTCTATAAACTCAAAAACAGTCATAGGCTATCGCACATCTCTTGACGGGATATCCGAACAGCTTCGAATTCGCCTGTGTTGGGTCCCGGGCCATAGAGACATTATGGTAAACTGCGAAGCTGACAACAGATGACGGATCCTTCTGTAACTCAGATACTCCTCTAGCTTCCTTTAAGTTACAACTCACTAACCAAAGCATACTACAAGTCAATGCCAGATGGAACACAGACAATACGTGTCAAATTACCAAACAAATTTGGCCCAGTCGTGACCCCAAAAGAGTCTGATATCATTAAAAAGACCCAAAGTTAATCACCGCGCAATGCCTTTAGGAATTACACGCGAAAAGACTAAGACTATTTTCTAACGATTTCTGCAGAAGTTGCCGAGACGAGGAAGAAGAGGAAAGTGTACAACAACTTCTCTGCAACTGCCCTGCACTTGACTCAGCTAGGAAAGCTACTCTAGGCTCTTACTTCTTCGATAATCTAAGCGAGCTGAGAGAGACATCAATCAAATGGCCACAAGGCTTCATCGACAGATCTGGCTGGCTGTCGTAATAACTACGCCGGCCCATTCCCTTTCTTTTCAGACAAACCCAGTGCCCTTGCATAACGCAGATGAGAGTTTTGACATTCGGCCTACTCATTCTGACCAGGTATCGAGTTAATAAAGGACTTTGTCTACCTCGAGGAAAACTTAAGCTCCACAAACGACATCACTGTGGAGATCTGACGTAGAACCGCCTTTGGCAAACCCTTATTTTGCCAGTCCTGCTATATGGAGCTGAAAGTTGGACGATAAGCAAAACTGCGGAGCTGATTCTTAGTGCCTTCGAAAGACAACTTCTAAGTCGGATATGTGGTTTCGTCTGCGAGGAAGCCGAGTGGAGGAGAAGACAAAACCGCGAACTACACGAGCTGTACCAGGATGTGGTTGTAGTTAGCAGTACAAGGGGCCTACCTTGGCCTAAGTGCATCCAAGCCACTTATCTACCTAAGCTACACCATTCCACGACACGCAGTTACAGAAACCGACACTCCTCCGAATGAGGACGTAATTGAACTACTCTCCAGCATGGCTCTGATCCAACGGTTAGTCGATTCTTCGATGCCTCGGCTACTGATCGCTCTTGTGATCGAGTCGAACCCGGCGTTATCGAAAGTACTCTCGATGTCGAGGAAGGCACATAGGGCAATCTCTTTGGAATCCAGTGCATTCTCTATCTTCTTAACGAGGTGCCCTGTGACGGCTCCGACCAGTAGTAGATCTGCCATTCCTATATGCGAACTGGTTTGAGTTTAGAGGGTTGGACGACTCCAACAAGTCTCTTAGTCTCTCCATTGTCTTGAGTTCAAATGATGTTAGACTTATGCGTCTGTAGGATTTAGGCAGCTCACTAGGTCTGTTCCCCGGTTTGGCGATAAAGATAGACGTGAGAGATAGATGCACATGATCGTAACTGAACGCACTCACATTTCAAATGGAACTAGCCTTCTATCCACGAATAAAATGTTACAAAGTAATTTTCGAAACTTGGTTACTGAAAGCTGAAGGTAGCGTCCACACCCAATAACAGAAATTAAAGTATTTTCATGATGCACGAGTACGCCGTACATCAATATTGACGTCCGTTTAAACGAAAATAAACGTGACATCACTCTGCGTGAGTCCCTCCTCAAGTTTGAACCTCTTGACACACTTCTCCACATCACCGAATTGTTAATAAACGAAAGACGCCTTGACCCAAGAAGTAAAGGAAAACAGAATGCACGACGGGCGACGTAAAATGATTAAGTGCCGACCTGTCCGTCCACAAAGATCAACCGCAAATCAAAACAACACTCGAATCACTTTCGTACAAACTAACAGTTTATTGCCAATTCAACAGTCATGTCTTATTCCGCGTAGAACTCATCGTAGGTTATGGTCTTGAAGACGTCCTCCAAAATGAACTTCACGATCTCGGTGTACCCGCCGTTTATTCCGGATTCCAGCTCCGACCAGACGTCCCGCCAGTTCGCGTTTATCACCTTGTTCAACTCGACGCCGAGGGCCTTGTTGCCGTTGAAGAGATTCTCCAGCTTCACCACCATCCTGCAACAGAGAAGAGTCACTCGACAAGTCATCAACAACTCAAAGGACAAACTCACAATTCGGGATCAGTCTGCACCTTCATCTTCGCGACGGACATCCGCAGTTTGCCGTTCTCCTCGACTATGTTCATCTTCACCTTCACGCCGGTTTTGAAGTTCTTCAGCAGAATTTCGGCGTTTCCCTTGCCGACAATCGGCAGCAGCAAGATACGTCCATTCGCCTCGTACTTACCGCGCAGCGTCAGCTGAGGAATCACCACGTGCATCTCGAATTTCGACTTCCGCGGATCCTTCTCGAAGCCAACGACCTTAGTCACATTCGTCTTCGACAGTCCAAAAACGTCAAGATCATCGAGCCTGAAGTTCAAGTTCAACGGGCTGTTGCCGCCCGCCTTGGCGATGACCAGCTCATTCAAATGCACCGGCTCGAGGTCCCGCAGACCCAGCCCTTTGTTTCCGTGCTCGCTGTTACGCAGGATGTCGTTGGTCGCCTTGGCTATGCACAGCACGTCCGCGGCACGACATTTCTCGAAATCTGCGGCTGGGGTGTGTGAAATTTTGATGCGACCATCATTCGGAATACTAAACACTGACGTGGGGGTACTTACGTATTTCACCGGAACACCTCTGCGCGAAGCAGAAGGCCACTGCGACAACGAATAAGGGTATCGCCTTCATTGCTCGCAAGAATTTTTTTTCCGAATATTCACGCTGCCGACTTGGACACGAGGCGCCGATCGAGAACTGATTGCGGATAAGCTAACTTAGAGACTAGTGCGGAATGTGGAAGCCCGAAGTGTTTTTATATTCCAAAGGAACGAAACAATACCCAATTGCTGGCTTTTTCGTTTTTATTTTTCGGTGTTTTTTTGGTTTGCTTTTACGCACAGGTGCCTTGTGTTGCGAGCGGGCCTGTACTTGTGACGATGATCATTTATGATTCATTAATCTTTGCCTAAAATAAAGCAAAAATCTGTGAGCTCTGGGGGTGGGGTGCGCCTGGTCGCAGTTGGAATTACAAGATGTCGAAGGGCACGAGGCCTTCCTGGAGAATGAGAGGAAACAGTCATAATCGTTCGTTTTAATGGCGCCTGGTCATCTCAGGCCGGAGGTTCAATTCAGATTAAAGGCGTTCTTATCATATGGGGCGGGGTAACGTGACAGTCGCGGGACGACTCTGGCAATCTAAAAAAACAATGCGTCAGCCAGGTACAAACGCACTTTGGAAGCAGGTGCCTGTATTCAAAGGCCACTTGGGTTAACGATGTGCTGATGGTTTAGCAGCTCTGCTTTGAACAGAAAACGCCTTTAAAACGCTGGATAGTGTGTGATTGAATGCTGTTATTGGCCTAAAATGTTATTTAAGAGCCAGCTTGAAGACAGGTTCTTCTGTTTTTAATTTGAAATTTAATAAGATAACTGCAAGGTCTGTTTGATGGCACGAAACACCAAGCAAAATGTCAAGACTTCAAATTCATACAGCATTCAACGCATTCGAACATTATGTGTGGCAAAGCTTGGATCTTCCCTAGAGGTAGCAATCAATGGACTGACAGATTACAGTCTCACCATCCATTGTAATTCCTAGATGAAGTAAGACATCGAGGTCAAATCCTAAATGGAGCAACTAAATCAGAAATCAGTGGCTATACCCCGTCTTTCACAAGCCTTTACAACATGCGGGTGAGATATAAGAGAACGAACTTTTTTTCTTGATTAAGAACGATTCGTGTAATTTTTGGAGAAATTAATGTTGGTTTCGGCAATACTTTCCTTTGAGAATAGGCTTCATGGCTTCGGAAATATCGTCTTTTATAAATTAACTAGATTTCGTACCCGGCTTTGCTCGGGTTTGTTTCTTCAACCGGTATTTTACCTGCAGTGAAAATTTAGTTTTTTTTTTTTCAAAATATCCTGAAGAAATGTGTTTAAAATAGTAAAAAGCCAAGAAAATTAAACTTTATTTTTAGAACGAAACTTACCTTGTCTAGTTCTCCGCTGCTGGAGTCTAACACTGCGAACTTGAGAAGTCTCAATCAATAAACGGTTGCGTCGAGCCAATCCATTACTTGCGTTCCGTTTTTCTCTTTCATACAAGCTGTGTTCTTTTGCAAGCGTACATACGCTTAAATTTCGATTTGCATGTAAAATACACTAACAACGAATCCTATATCCGCTTAACTTACTCATCATATCTATCGGCGCTTAAGGAATAAGCGCGGATAAAAACAATGCTTCCAATCATTATTTTCTGTGTGTTCATACCTGAATTCATTCATTCATTGTTTAGGTTGCTGCATGTGGCTTACACCTGCAGGTTTGGTTGATGTATTAGATCATTTTTAATTTTGTTGGCATCCATAAGTATGCAATTTTTGGTATACTCAGAGTGTCTCTGCTGTACATTGCGTTTAGGCTTCGTAAACGATTCTTTTCATTTCACGATTTTTTTTTTTATATTTTATAATTATTAAGTGTTTTTGCTTTTAAATTGATGGTCACGCTACACAGTCACAAAACGAAGATTGTGACCATCAAAGATCAACCATCATCTTCCAAGACTACACCCCTGACTGCTTAGCAAATGTCATAAATGTCGATGATCGTTTTTTTGTGCACTTCAAAATTAGGCGTATATACAGTTACAAAAAAACACAGCTGTTGTCATTTTCACGAACTTGGACTCTTACTTCTTGAGATTGTGCAGATCTTAGCAGTCGCCGTCTTTTCACCTATGCTTGCTGAGGACCAAGCTGTTTTTGGTCCTTTTCCTCGTCATTTTTGCGATAATGTGATTATTAAGAAAAATGTGGAGAAAAGTGCTCCGTTTTAGATGCACTGAGGACGATTTTGAATAAATGTTTGCTCCGCGCTTTTTAATTTAAAACAATAATAAGACTGCTCGAACCAGAACTCAGAGAAGAATTTGAATTTTCTTTTGCCATTGATGCCTATCCCAATCTCTCATTCACGTCCCTACTCATAATGAGTACAATTCGTTGACTGTGTGCATACATGTTGAAGTTTGAATTATCAATGTGTGCTGCAGCAAAACGGACGGAAATTACGGTTTTTTCTCAACCATTTACACACAACGCGAAGGGATATCGAGCGATTCATAAAACAAAAAGTTCTTGGAAATCCCATCTATGTACCTGCGCGCGATGTTCACTTGTTGTGCGAATTGAAGTCAAACTTCATGAACCATGAACAAAATTAGCCTATCTTGTAACACTTTATGTAATTAGTCTAGCTCTGATCCGTTCAGAAGTTCAATATTCACAATTTCAGCAAAATTGAATGATTTGTGTGTAGCTGCGTATGACAAAATAAGAAAAGTGCGAAAATGTTTATTGTTTCCTCTTCGTTTGGTGACTCAGGCAGTCGTTCGTATATGTTCGATTGAGACGAGAAAAAAATGAATGGTTGCACCAAAGCAAAATATGAAAAATGTGTGTGTATATGTGGAAGTTACAACACACTGGGGGGTGGTTGATACGACTACGCAACTTGAAATGGTTTCATACCGGATTGATGCAACCACCCTTATTTTGAGAATTTTATTCCCGTTTAAGAAGTGCTCGTAACTTCCGAACCGTATGTCGTACCCACATTCAGCATCTAAATTTTCGAATGATTTTTGTTGAAAATTTCAGAGCCCTGCGACGTGTAGTTTCGGAGCCTTAATCGGTCAGACACACAAACTTTCTGCTTTATAGTTAAGATTAATATGACATACATACCACGCCTGACGTGACAAAGAAATACATAACATTTCATTGCTTCAAGCCATCAAAACAACAATGCCCCACACGTTCACACTTGTAAGCAAATGTATGTAAAAAGCTTGTTTACACAACTCAATGTAAGGAGACCAGTAGTTCCAGAAAATATGGAACTTTACTCATAGAGTAGTGAATTAGTACTAAGTTCCAAGGAGTATGGAATTATTAAAAGTGTGTACATTAAATATGTTTATAAAACTATTATATGTGTAGTTTAGTTATTAAGTAAAATAAATAAATAGGCAATTCTAAATATTGAATAAAACAAATCTCAATGTAGTTAACCTATGTGTTTTTTATTTTCCTCGAACCTCTCACATTTCATGAATTGGAAGAGCGAAATGAGTTTCTTTCGTCGAGAATTGGAAGGACAGCAGGGTTTATGTGCTATTCCAGGCGACGCTTATGCTAACGAGCAAAATTCATAACTTTATCTTGGACTAATGAAATGCCAAGATCTCTGTGGATCGTTGTTTCGTATATACCAGGGTGCGTTGTCGATAGCCCTTAGCACTTTATTTTGAAAAGTTTGTAGTATGTTTCTATTACTTTCTTTGGTACAACCCCATAGTTGTATACCATACGTCCAGACAGGCTTTAGCACTTGTATATAAGCAATTTGTTGTCAGTACTTAGCTTGGAATATTTTCCAATAAGCCAGTACATGTCTTTGTATCTTAATTGGAGCTCCTTACGTTTCTTTTTGACGTGCTCCTTCCATTTACATCGAGAGTCATGCCGAGTTATTTCGCGTCATTGCCGAAGGGTATTTGAACATTATTTATAAAAAACGGACAACTTATTCACGTACTTATAAGTAAAATGTATATGAACGGATTTAGCTCCGTTAAGCTCAATTCGATGAGTGTTCGTCCATTCGTGTATCCAGTCTAAAGCACATTGCAATTTTCTAGTTGATTCATCGACCGTTTTGGCAGTAACCAAAATGGCGGTATCGTCAGCGAATGTGCCTACGTCCAGTGGTATATCGCTGCTATACAATAAGTAATGGAGGGGACCAAGAACACTACCTTCTGGTACTCCAGCTTGTATAGATTTAAATATGGAGTATGCTTTTCCATGTTTCACACGGAAGGTTCTATCCGATAGATAGTTCGATAAAATTGTGCAGAGTTTTCTCGGGAGGAATTGTTGAAGCTTGTGTTTCAAGCCTTCGTGCCAAACCTTGTCAAAGGCTTCAGAAATTGAGCTTGCGCTTGAGTGTTTGCTTGAAAATAAAATTGAATGAGAGCGGACGTTACTCTCCGTTTCTCTACAACCCAGTGAAGTCAACGTAGAGGACATAAGAGAGTTCTTTATAGCAACCTTCGATATCAACTGTGCCGAAACCCCCCTGTCCTCGAAATTCACACTGTCACGTCTAAAACTAGCATGGGCCGATTTTGAAACCATTTTAGTCAGGTGGCAATAACATAAGGTGTCTAGCTTGAGCAGAGTCTTGTCTTGTCAAGATTGCCTTGGCAATACCCTCATTTATTTTAGCGACTGAATCTTGAACCATAGAAGCTAGGTAAATTAGATTCAGAAAAACTAATCTGCGGCGCACGGTTCTTGCGTCTGGTCTCTAGGTTTCATCAACTACTACGACTGAACTCTAAAAAATACTCTCAGATCTGATGATAGTTAACTTAGACTCAAACATTCTTAGAGACACTGTTAGATGCTTACACTCTAACATAAATATTAAATTTACAATAAGTCAACATCGGGGGCAGATCGTTGGTAAACATTGGAAATAATAACAGTCCGAGAATGGAACCAGAACCAGAAATCATTGGTGCAATTTTACGCAGACATCTTGACATTCAGTCTAACAAGGCCAGCTCCTGCAATCGAATAACCACCGCTTACGAGAAAACTAAATGGCTGAATGGGCTTCTGGTTCATGAACATGAAGGACCGGTGTTCCTGTCACAAAGACCAACTAAACGAGAATTGCAGACAACTTTCTGTTGACATTTTTTAATGACTCTTCTACAGGCTACTAGCCTTCCAAGTAATATAAATCGATAACTTTCCGGCAAGTCTTTTAAAACCCATTACGATGTTGTCTTAATTGAATTCGACGAACACTTCCTCCTCACTAATCACTTAACGCAAAAAGATTTCATCGCAAAAGCCCATCCAATCGGCGGCGGAGCAATCTCAACCCTCACAGCATGTCGGTTTTCCTGCTCAAACACAAACTTTCAGCCGGAAAAATTAAAACAACTTCGCAATTGGCCGTAGACACGCCATCGGAGCCTACCTGTAGCCGCCTCCGCGTGTGGAGTGCCTAGGAAATCGAAAACTTTTCCGATACCATCGTTTCCCACACCGACGCCACCGCGCCGAGTGTGGCGTGACGTGCAAGAATTCCATTAAAGGGAAGCCGCCGCCAACAAGTGACTCAAGTGAGCGCCCCACGTGCCCATTCCCAACCCAATGAACTTGTCAAGCCAGTTGAATGTATCTCCAAAAAAAAAAAGAGCAACAGAACCGGGTCGCCCAAAAGCGACCTAGGTCACCAGCATTCAACAAGTTTCTCCCACTTGACGCCGACTGACTGAAAGCAAAAGTGCCGCCGCCTTGACAGTGAACACAAGACCTGATGGGCGACCGTTGTTTGTTGTTTACGAGTGCGATACACGTGACAGCGGCGCAGCGTGGGGTCTTCATAAATCAACATTCGTGGTGGATGTCGTTTTGGCACTCGGCTCTGGGCGGGCGGTTGCATAGCAAAATCGTCTTGTTTGTTGCGATTAAATAAAACTGTCCCTGCTTGCTGTTTTGTCATCGATAAAATATTTGTTCTGATCCTTGTCTGCGCTCATTCGGTAGCAACCCTTACACGCGTATGGTACTACACGGCCGTACGCCATAAGGACTCACTGTGGGTGGTTACATAATCCTTGGGAGTGAACATTTTTTTGTGAAAAAATCCCATTTTTTCGCAGGAATTCTCATAATTTCTTCGACTATTCACCATGGAACCGTCGACAAGTGGCGAAGGCGCCAATGGACCCGGGCCAGATGCCCGATTGGAGTTCATGGGGTCTTACGTAATCAAGTCGCTGAAGCTGAAGCCGGAGAAGTGGACCCGAGTCATCACGGTCGAGGAGCACAAGGGTGTCATCAAGGAGTTCCTGGATCGTCCGACGCCCGTGGTCCTGGTCATCATTCTGACGCAAGCTGCCCAACTGGTGCCGTCCACGACGTTCCCTTTGTCGCAGCTGAAGAGCAAGGGAGTCTACTTCATCAAGAAGCAACCGTTGCCAGTGCCCCGAGAAGGCTGCGAGCATTTCATCATCGTCGGTGACCTTGCCACAAGGACAATCGACCAGTTGTCCGCCCTCGTTGAGGAGGTGTTGGTTCCACTGCTGTCCAATGAGGACAACTACAAGACCTGGCCGGACATGGTGGCGCAGGATGTGCAGAAGCATGTGCACAGCCTCAAGAGCACTGTGCACCAGGTGAAGGGTCAGGTGAGTGGCGAAACTATTCTAGCGATGCCCGTGGGAGTGGAGAAAATCGTGAAGGCAGCCAAGGAATTGTCGGAGACGTTGAGTTGCAGCATTGATTTGTATCTGAAGAGCGCCATCGAGGGTGTGGTCATCAAGTGGGCCACGCAGGTGCATGACGTGATCAAGGAGAGTCCGTCGGATGCGTTTCAGAATGGACAGAATCCAACGCCGCATGTTGGTGAGTATTGATTTTTTTCTGTTGTGGTTTTGTCACTGTTAATTAATCAACGGGGAAGTGATAAATGTCAATGTGGCAGCTGTCAACGGTAGACTTCAACATTTGAATTTTCTGGAAGTGAAAGAGCGTCTGCAAGACACATCTGAGAACTACGACGGTATGAAATTTTATACATGGAAAGGAAAATGGACCACCTTTGGAGGCGAGCTGTACCTTTTTCAGGATTGAACATTTCTTTTAGGGCTTGATGGTCTGAGTAAACCGCAAGTTCTTGACCATAGATGTAGTTATGGCATTTTTCAAGACAAAGACAATAGCAAGAGCTTCTCTGTGCATACCGGTAATTTATAACCGCAAGGTTTATTTTTACCGGAAGGTTTTAAGATCAATGTCCGACGGAGTGTCTTTCTGTTTCATGTCAATAATCATCGTGCTCTCTAAAAAAAACTTGTCCCATCCATTTTCTCTTGAAATAGAAATTGCATTCTGGGACAATCGCATGACGAACCTCTCCTTCATCTACGAGCAGTTGAAGAACGAACGAATCCGTTCCATGGCACTGATCCTCGAGCACTCCCAGAGTGCCTACTATCCAAGCTTTCAGACGCTCTTCAAGAACGTCGTCACTGGTAAGTTCGTCCGGCCAACATCCACTAACTCGCTACTAACTCATGTCCATTCCGCAGCCCTGGCAGAGGCAAAGGACATCACACTCTACCTGTCACCACTGAGGAAGCTCCTGATCCAGCTCGAAGAAATAGACTTCTCCGAATCGAAACCCCTGCTCATTCCCATGATGCACGTTGTCTGCTGCCTCTGGGGCAGCTCTCGCTACTATTGTCAGTCATCGAAAATCACTGTCCTTTTGAAGCAAATGTGCAACCTCATCATTTACCAAGTGAGTCCCCACCGCCAGCCGTCGAGCAGTCACGACATGAATTCCATTTCAGGCAAAGCGGTTCTTGGATCCCTCGTCGATCTTCCACACCGACATCGACGAGGCTATGCAGCGACTAACGTTGTCGATACAGATACTGAAGTTCTTCCGCGACCTATTCGACCACTACCGCGAGAACCTGGCCAGCTACTTCACCGAGGAGGACCGGCCGCCGATCTTGTGGTCGTTCCACCCGAAGTCGGTGTTCAAGCGGTTCAACGCCTTCGTCGAGCGATTGACTACGATTCAGTGGTAAGTTGGCCTTCCCTTCGAGGTCTTCCAGTCCCTGACACCCCTCCCACAGGTTCTTCTTCACCGTCATCGAGTTCCTGAAACTGGAGAAGGTCGAGATCGGTGGGCTGAGAGGACGCCAGCTGAGCGCTCGCATCATTTCCGTGTACGTCGAGTTCAATCAGTACTTCACGGCGTTCGCCTCGAAGACCTACGACGTCCTGGATCCCGACGACCACGAGTTTGACAGCGACTTTCAAAATTTCCAAGATCGCATTCTCGAGCTGGACATGAAGCTGGCTGCGATCTTGTGTCAGGCCTTCGACGACTGCTACAACCTGGAGAGCATCTTCAAGGTAAGTCCGTTCCGTCCGTCTTCCAACGCCAACGAGTGACTGGTGGTTTTGTGCAGCTCATCAGCATCGTCGGGAGCGTTCTGGATCGTCCCAAGATCAGGGAGGAGTTCACGCAGAGGTACGCCGAGATCGTCCGCATGCTGGATGAGGAGATGACCACCTGCGAGGGGATCTTCAGCAACCAGCTGTCGTTGAAGCAGCAAAACGTGTTCTTGTACCCGAACTACAACTGTCCCCCCACCTCGGCCTTCATTCGCTGGTGCACGCAGCTCGAGAACAGGATCACTCCGCCAATCAACAGCTTCCAGGCATTACAACATCCGTAAGCACACTGTAGCCCAGCGCTGGCATCTCATGAGTCTCTTGACCGCTTCCTTTCAGAATCGTGAAAACAGAAGAGTCCGTGGCCATAATCGAGCGATATAACAGGCTCATCGAGCAGCTGGCCGGCTGCAGGACATCGGTCTTCGTCGAGTGGACCGAGCTGATCCCGAAGCAGATCGAGGAGAACTTAGAGAACTCGCTCATTGCCCGCGACCCGAACAACAACATGCTCATCCTCAACTTCAGTCCCGCGCTCTTCTCAATCCTCCGGGAGGTACACTACCTGAAGCAGATGGAGGTCGACGGCGTCCCAGAGGTGGCTATAGACTTTGCAGAGAAGAGCGAAACATTCCGCAAGTACACGCTGAACCTCGAGAAGACGATCGACTGGTACAACACGATCCAGGAGAACAGCTCAAGCGTGGAACTGGTCCTCATTCAGGCGGAAGTTGAGCAAATCGACGCTCTCGTGGAGGTCGGGGTCAAAGATCTCGTCTGGAACTCCGAAGACATCATGGCGTACCTGCAGAAGCTCCGAGAGCCGGTGGCCGCGCTCCAGAACCGGATGAACCACACGCAGAATAACCTGCAGCACATCCGTCAGATCATGTCGGCCTGGGCAAAGGCGCCACTCTTCGAGCGCAAGGACTCCAAGAAGGACACCGTGCTCTGCTTGGACGAACGTCCCGACAGAACCGCCAAGCGTTACGCCGAGATTCGTGCCGCGTCCAAGCAAATCCACCAACTTCTGCACGACAACATGGTTCAGTTCAACATGACCAGTCGGCAGGACGACGAGATTTGGATCGACTACGTCTCGTTCGTGGACAACATCGTCTACGAAAACATCCTGAAGACAGTCGGCGTGAGTGTAGGCTACCTGGCCGAGAACATGGACACCGAGAACAACTACGCCCCGCTCTTCGAGTCCCGCCTGGAGCTAGTCGAGCCCGAACTGGTGTTCGTGCCGTCGCTGGACCCGGAGGATTCGCACGGCTTCAACAGCATGCTGATCGAGCTGATGCGGGACATCCTCAAAATGGCGAACCTCATCGAGCGGCTGAAGAAGGACGACCGGCGCACCTACGGCGAGATGGTCAGTGTGGACTCGGACATCATTGACATGCGTCGCGAGATCCTGAACGGAGTCGACCAGGTCATGGAGGAGGCCTCCGAGTTCTGCCGTCGCTTCGAGAGGTACTCCTACCTCTGGCTGGACGACCGCGAGGAGTGCATGTCGTACTTCCTGGAGTACGGGCGCATGCTGGACTCCGACGAGGTTGACATGATCGCCGCCCGAGACGCGAATGCCCCGCAGGAGTCCCAGCCCACCATCGAAGCCTTCCGTGAACAAATCGACAACTACGAGTCGCTGTTCACCGAAATCGAGGCAATTGCGCCGTTCCAAGTCTTCAACTCCTGGTTCCAGGTGGACGTGAGGCCATTTCGTCAGGCCCTCCTCAACACCGTCTGCAAGTGGGGCAACATGTTCAAGGAGCACCTGGTCAACCGCGTCACCAGCAACCTCATGGACCTCAGCAACTTCATTCGCAAGGCGGACGAAGGCCTCCTGCAGTCCGTCAAGGAGGGCGACTACGACGGCTTGGTCAGCATCATGGCGTACCTCATGCAGGTGAAGGAACGCGCCGCCAACACCGACGAGATGTTCGAGCCCATGCAGGAAACCATCCAGCTGCTGAAGTACTACGACATGGACATCCCCGAAGAGGTCAACGTCCTGCTGCAGGAGCTGCCCGAGCAGTGGTCGAACACCAAAAAAATCGCCAGCACCGTCAAGCAACAGGTCTCGCCACTGCAGGCCACCGAAGTGGTCAGCATTCGCAACAAAGTCGCTGCGTTCGAGTCGCACATCGCCTTCTTTCGGGAGGTCTTCAAGCAGTACGAGTTCTTTCGCTTCGACTGCAAGAAACCGTACGATCTGGCGAATCGAGTTAATGACGACATGTTTCGATTGGAGCAGGTCATGCGCGACATACAGCAGTCGGGCAACCTGTTTGAGGTGAACATTCCCGAATTCAAGGTCCTCAAGCAGTGTCGGAAAGAGTTGAAAATGTTGAAGGTGAGTGCTTGAATGGTTTTTATTTGACACTTGGCACGTGTGTGCTGTCAACTTGTTTGACAGCTTGATGCATGGGGGGGGGGGGGGGGGGGGGGGGGGGGGGGGGGGGGGGGGGGCATTTTGCTGGTACAGTAGCGGCCAAAAAAAATCAAATATTTGATAAAATATCTGATGTGGGTCAACTTGTTAAGAATTTTGATGACGAAATTGTGATTTTGATGAATTTAATTTTAAGACTCATTTCAGTTCGGATTTAAGAATAACTGATGCAATTTTAGACAGTATCTGGAATTTGGATTTTCTTGGAAATTCTTCGTGGTTTGGCGAATGCCTGATGCGTTTCTCAAGATCTTCTCAAATTCGGACACATCGGATATATTCAAAAGTCTCTGTCGTTCGGAAAAAAGATTTCCTGGTCAAATTGTTGAACCAAAGTTCTTATTTCCATTTTTGGCCATATCTTGGCTTGACTTTGGCGATGGGTGTTCAAAAGATATCGTATCGCTCTTATTCTAGGCCAGAAGACTACATTTCGTTCGAGTCCTAAGAAAAAATTTGAACTTCAGAATCAATCAAATAGTTATAAAAGTCTTTGTCGACTTGAAAAGTATGACCAGATAAAAAGGATAGGTTAGGTTAGGTTATGTGGTTTCCATCAGAAGTGATGGATTCACTTAGAGAGGGTCAATTGTTTTGCCACTCACCCGGTTACCTTCCGTTACTCCTAGAACCATTTTTGTTTTCGGACGAATGCCCACATTGATTTGACATCCTTTTCGGATATATACGGTAGTTTATTTATAAAGAATTCTCCCAGAGCTAATCTTGAGGCGTGTCTACCCATTCCGCAGTGTCCTGTGAGAATTTCAACTAGGTTACTTAGGATTTTCCTGCCTAGACTGCGTATAGCCGTGGTTGTCTGTAGGTCCAGGTTTGGCCATACTTGTTTCGTAGGCACGTGTTAAGATTATTCCATCTTTCACTGGCACAGTTTATCGATAGCTCTGAGATTTTTGAGAGATGAGATTTCTATTGGTACCCAGATATTTTCAACCTTAGGTCCAATGATTATTGTTCCGTTTCTGGCTAAGTCGTCTGCTTCACAGATTCCTGGAATATCTCTATGTCCAGAAACCGCGTACACCTTGATATCTCGTTAAGAGACATACGGCAAAGTCTTACCAGTTTTGATCTTAAAAATGAGGATACGAGTGTTGCTTGACTGTCGGCGAAGATAACGATGCTCTCGTTCGAGATTGACTTCACGAATAACCGCTATTTTTGCCTGGAAACCACCACAATAATCTGGAAATCTAAGAGACCAGGGTAGTTGAAGGAATTTCAATGAAACAAAACGAGATACAAATTTCGTTTCAGTTTTATCTTGAAGCTACTGTTGCGGCAGCCTTCACGTTGAGATTATCTGTGAAAGGAAATTTGTTTGTTTTAAATTTGCACTGTTTTAAATACATGTACTTACCACGTCCACCAAACGTACCTCGATGTCCCTCCTCCTCCGGCATACCATTCCATTTCCCTCAAAATATAAAAAGAGAAATTTAATAAAATAATATCACATTTGGTGTCATCTCCGAAAGCAAGTGGCTTAGAAAGTGACACAACACAAAAACAAACACACATGACCTTTTTATTAATCCTTTTATCCCTATGTTGTGAATTGTCCAATTTGGTGTTGCTAAGGGATAGCATATTTGATAATATCAGTATTTTTTTTTTGTTTTGTTTAAATTTAATTATAACACAAAATTCTACTTACATGAATAATACACGTTGACTGAACAATAACAAAATAATATCAACTGACGTTTGACGCAAGATCGAATTTTTAGTCGGAGTTAACAATATTCCAATTGGAAATTGGCAATCTGATTGGAGATCTCAGTGATCCGCGAGCAAAATTCGAAAATGGGACAATGGGGTGAAAAAGGAGGAGAATTAACAATCGGAGTGTGATAGACGGCGGAAGAAATTTTTTTCGAGATCTCTTTAAAAAAAAAAAGAAAAATAAATCGTATCCGCATAATAATAATTAACGGGCGTGATTCATAGAGAGCAGTTGTTAATTTCCCCTAAATAAAGCTCTAATAAAAAATATAATACTATTGAAGAATAGTGTGTGCATGTGCTCATAAGCAAACACATATACATGCTTGCACTTAAAGCGTTTTTAAATTATATCGAAGTGCAAAAAAAGGAAATGCAGTGAATATTAAAATTTAAAGTGAGAACACTCCACTCGCAAAACAACCACGTTGGGCGCCATTTTCTTGCAGCAGTTTAAGCGGGTAGCTTCAGTTGCACGGCTAAACTCGTCGGATGGGGTGGTTCTTGTCCACTGCCTCGTACAACACCCATTTGCAAACAAAAAATCTCGTGCCTCTTTTGTATCTTTTCCTCTTTTCTATCGTAGCTTGTTACAGGTACGAGATTTTTTGTTTGCAAATGGGTGGTATACGAGGCAGTGAACAAGAACACCCCGTCTGACGAGATTAGCCGTGCAACCGCAAGCGTACCGCCGTCCTCCGCCTCGACACTAAAGCTACCCGCTTAGCCTGCTGCAACACTACATTTATTGTAGTTCATGCTTTGTTGGTTGTACTTCAAGCGATGTTCGTCAAGTACATGCCAGTTGGGCTAAAGTCAAAACACCAATGTCCCGATTCTAGCTCATATTTTTTAAAAAGTGTTCACAACACAACACACAATACACATCAAAATTACAAAAAAAAAATATTATCTAAAGCTCTGTTATTTCGGGAAAAAACAAATTTAAAGCGGCAACATCAGTTTTTCAAATCACAATAGAACGCGTGCGTTTTCCATGTGAAATATGGTGAAATATATTTTACAAGAAAAAAATATGCAGTTACAACAACAAAAAATTAAGTACTCATACAAATATTTGCCCCATCCCGCCAAAAAATAAAAAAAACACGAGTAAACAAAAGAAAATTGTTTCACAACTGTCTAAAGCCCTAGTTTGTAAAAGTAGCTATACCTAAAAGTTTCTGCTCGCGCTTACGATATTATGGTCTATGAACTATAAGATCGCGACCACTGCATTGTGACTAGCTTAATGGATTAGCGTGTATCCTAAGCGGTTTTATGGTATGGGTATACAGTTCGGTACAGTTTTGAATAAATGTAACCAGCTGTTCCCGGGCTACATTTTACATGTGTGGAAGTTTTGTTATTGAACTTTATCTCACTGTTCTTCTTCTTCATTTGGCGCTACAGTCCGGGGTGGACCTGGGCCTCAACCAACAAGCCTCTCCAGCTAGCACGGTCTCTGGCCAGCTGTCTCCAGTGTCGCACGCCAAGTTGGTTGAGGTCCTTCTCCACCTGGGTGCGCCACCTTAAACGCGGGCGTCCTCTGTTGCGTTGTCCCACGGGTTTGGAGTCAAAGACTCTCCGGGCCGGAGCTGAGTTGTCCATACGCTCTACATGGCCTAGCCATCTTAGGCGTTGGATCCGAAGACGCCTGACTAGACTCATGTCGCTGTACAGCCCGTACAGTTCGTGGTTGAATCTTCTCCTCCAGAAACCGTCCTCGCAAACAGGACCAAAGATCGCACGCAGAGCTTTTCTCTCGAAAATACCAATGACTTCCTCATCCGCTTTTGATATTGTCCATGCCTCCGCGCTGTACACCAGGACTGGGATGATCAAGGTCTTGTATAAGGTCAGCTTGGTCCTTCGAGAGATGGCTCTACTACTCAATTGCCTCTTGAGCCCATAGAAACAGATATGAAGTTTTGCCCTCATTCACTGCTAGACCCATTTTAGCCGCCTCCGCCTCAATGCCAGCAAACGCCTCATTGACGGCTCGCTGTGTTCTGCCAATCACGTCAATGTCATCCGCGTATGCTAGCAGTTGTACGGACTTCTGGAAGATCGTGCCTCTAGTGCTGGCGTGTGAGTCTTGCACGATCTTCTCCAGGATGATGTTAAAGAAATCACATGACAGCGCGTCGCCTTGTCTAAATCCTTTTTTGACATTGAAGGCCTCGGTGAGTTCGTTACTGACCTTGATGGAGCAGCGAGAATTCTCCATCATGCACAACCTGACGAGTTTGGCAGGAATGTCAAAACTAGACATGGCGTTGTATAGCTCGTCCCTATGCACGCTGTCATATGCGGCCTTGAAATCGACAAAAAGGTGGTGGGTGTCGATTTGCATTTCTTGGGTCTTTTCTAGGATCTGCCGAAGTGTGAAAATCTGGTCGATGATGGACTTCCCTGGCCTGAAGCCACACTGATAAGGACCTATCAGGTTATTTATAAACGGCTTCAGGCGAGTACACAAAACGGCAGAGAAGATCTTGTAGGCGATGTTCAGGAGACTTATCCCTCTATAGTTGGCGCAGTCAAAGGGGTCTCCTTTCTTATCTCACTGTTAGTCAAAAACGATTCAATTACGTGAAAAATTTCCCCAAGAAGTGTTTAAGTTACTAATGCCACCAGATAGTCCATCAAGTCCAAGTATAGTACATGTAGGCGGGAATGATTATAACTTAATAGAACATGAATCATTTGATGATGAATTGAGTAGCTGCCTCACAAGATTGGTTCTAGAAAGCCATCAGTTAAGTGTAGAGTCTTTTTTAATTTTTGAAATTCACTTTTATATTATTTTTTACATGTTTAGAATGAAATTTAATTTTCTTGTTTATAATAATAATATCGGTGGCGCTACAGTTCGAGGCGGACCTGGGCCTAGCTTCTCAGCAACTACTCGTATTGTGCGTAATATTGTTCTTTCACGAGTGGAAGGGACCTACAGTTTAATGCCGACTCCGAACGGCGTTGTTGAGAAGCTTTTTCTAGACAGAAATACTCTTTGAGCATTGTCAGTGACTCGAAAGAGGTGGAGCCGTGAATTATCAAAGGTGGTAAATTCGGGTATCTCTATCTCTATCTATATTTTCTTGTTTATTTGGAATAAAACACCTACCTGTTTATTCCTTCAATAATTAAAATACCTCCACTTTCTAATGTCTCGGCACCCACATACTTGGCAGTACCGTTGACAGATGGTTGGAAATTCAGGAGAGTCTTTGAGTTAAAGATTACCGCACTCAGAGATGTGATCGTTGCCTGTCCGTCAGAACTGAACTTATTTCGATATTTGTACTTGATATTACATTGTTTTCTCTTTGTCGCAATAACCTCTACGATTTTTAGAATAGACACCCGCGACAGCGCCTGTGCTCATTTTCGAAATCTGTGAAAATCTGCAAATGACCGTTCAGCGTCTGTAATATTTTAACTGTAAGATTGACTACCTTTTTTTTTTTTTAAATTTTGAGATTATTTATATTTCACCAAATCCATAACAGTCATATTGCCATGATCGCTTTGTCCCACATTTTCGAACTTTCAAAAATACTCACGACGAATATACTTAGAATCTATGACTTGAATGAACTTGATCGCTTCCATTGACCATTGAGTGTATTGGCGACATCAAAATTTGTGTTAACTTACAATTAACGGCGAAGTAAAGCATGTCAATGTGCCAGACTTGACCAAACCCTCTCAGAATCCCCCAAACCCAAATTGTATCCAACACTTTAGACCCTTCACTATCCAACCAAAAATGATGACTAAGAGATGACCACCGCTATTAAATAGCACGCTTCGTGGAAAAAAAGAAACGTCTAGAAAAAATCACCCACAAACGTGTTGCCACAGTAAAACAAACAAAAACCACTGAGACATTGATTAAATCAATCACAAAAACCAGAAACGATCGACTTCCGTCATCGGACGTGTCCGAACGCCGTACAATCGAGTAGTTGCACAGACACAAATGAACGGCCGAAACCGAAACAAATCCACACCTCGCCAACTAGTCTAGATTATACGATCTTATTTAATTACCGTCATTTGCAAAATGTTTTATTAATAATCATCAATGGAAGTTGATTGGCTTCCGCACAAGACGTGACGCGGTTCAATGAACCCCAATGCCGGCTGAGTGAAGTGATCGCAAATGTGATGTGATTACTTTGACGAAACACCTGAACCTTGAAATGACAGTTCGTTCATCCCTCCTCGGCCATCGGGCAGATCGTTTGACGCACTGTTTGTAGCGTCAACTGCATAAATGATCGATAATAATTTATGCTCCATCGATGAAAGCGGGAGACAAAAACAATTTCAGACCAGCGCCGTGGAATGGTGACATAGACAGGGAGAGAGGCACTGAGTTGGCTCGGTGTGATAGTCGATGATAAAGTCATTTTATACGACGCGTTAAGACAGGATTTTGACTGCTTATGAACTAGTCATGCACGAGCTTCATAAATGGAATCCCTGATAGTCTTACGGCGGTGTCTCCCTTCGACCAACGTTCAGGAGGGATTTCCTGACTTAGTATTAACTATCAAGGACACTTGGTAACGTTGTTTTGTTGTGCACTTAAACTCGTTCACGTTCCGCAAAGTTTCCTGGGATACCCTTGACATTGGCTTACAGATGCAGCCGCCTGTTTTGCCTTTAGTTGCACACCTAAAACGGGTTTTTTTGAAATTCAGTTAGTCGTTCCATGGCCAGTGGAAATGGTGCAGCCTGTGCACGTAAACAGTCAACTGGCTGCTCTTATAAGAACACTTTACAGGCAAAAATAGGCTGTATTCCATATCCCCAGGGTTTACAAGATACATTATAATGCCTATGATAGGATTATAACATATTTAAAGCTCTTTTATATGTAAGAAGAAGCTTCTTTAAACAAGTAGATCCGTTTCCCTCGTTCATTCAATAAACACTGTCTCATCGCTTCCTTTAAGGGATACGTTCAAAATGTTGCAACACATCCTTGTAATCCATTCCCGGTAGTTTGTTTTTGCTAAGAAAATGCAAATGACGGCTTAAAGTCTGACAGGCATACGCCCGTCTTATGAATTTGGTAAATGTATAAGGACTGTCTTAATACCAAGTCTCACAACAACAATACTTGGGGTGATCAAGATTTCCCCCTGGAATCCTAATTGAAGCAAGTGTCTGAAGTTAGAAGATAAGACGGAATTTCAATTTGCGAACCGACGCGCCGGCTTAAAAACAAGACCAGGTCAAGAACACGGGTGTACTGTAGCCTCTTTGGAAATTTCCTGGTACTAATTGGCGTCTTCTGTTGGTTCAGGCCAGGGTCCATCTCGGACAGTAATGCCACCAAAAGAAGAAGAAAAATGAGAATTTACAAAGGGCTCCCGACAAAGAGGGCCCCCTTAGGTTAGGTTAGGTAGGGGGGCTGTAAGTGCATTCACCAGCACACTTACACCATATTTGCCCATTGTGATACCCACAGTCAGACTATTACCATTGTTTGACCACTCTAGCGGTAATCCGATCCCAACGAATAATGGTGACTGGACCAGATTTGAAAACCAGATAAAAGCGTATTAACTTTGCTTTTACTGGGATTCGAACCGGGGACTCCGCTATCCAGGGGCAGGTAGTCTTTTTTTCTTACTTACTTTTGTTAACTCTCTTAAGAATTTACAAATGTTCTTAATACTAACCTACAGACTATGCGGGTACTCTAAGCTAATCTCAACTACATTATAAATGTGCCTTTCGGCTTAATCTACGTTTTTTTAGTCATTAAGACAATCTTTTATAAAATTTTGTATTTGCCAAGAAAACTTGTGAACTTGTTGGCTGAACTTAACTACTTAAACTACATTATGCTAACTTAACCTAACAGAAAGCTTAATACTATCTTAACTATGTGCGTAACTGTACGGACACGTGCACCAGGGCGTATATGCTGTGTATATGCCTAACATACATAATTTACACGCCGTGGTGCACCCTTTGTTTGTTTTTGTTTCATGTATATTTTTGGACTTTTTGTTTTTGGTTTTATAATTTTTTTTGTCTTAAAAACCTTGTAAGCTGGCCACTATGCTCAGCTACCGGATCATTTGGAAAAGCTAGCGGTGGCGGAGGCTCGTTTTGATGTAACCACCAGTAAAATTGCCGTTCTTTGGCAGACTCTTTCCTATCTCGAGGGGAGATCGCTCTACTGAACCGGAGGAGATCCTCGTGGGTGCGACCGACATCCGGTTCGTATTGAAGTCGCCTGTCCACTGTACGACATGGAAGATGATAGGACATCCTTGTGGATCCTGTATAAGGCCAATTGTGTCTAGGTAAAGGAATGCTTCGGGAGGAATAAAGCCGGTAAGGCACACCCTTTCATGGTGCCTAATATTGGGGTAGTAAGCCCCAAAGATCAGACTGTTGGAAGAGAACATAGCTCGTGCAGTGTGCCTGATCTGTTCACGTTTGCCTAGTTATACAGGACCTCGTTATTATAGTAATTCTTGTGGGTGTACGATACAGACGGATACAGCTCCTTAGACACTGCCTCTCGAGCACCCTCATCTTTTCCATCTGGGAAGGACTCAAGTTGAACCACAATGGACAACCGTACACAATAATTGGCCATACTAGGGCCATGTAGCAGATTACCTTCACCCTGGTATGAAGTTGGCTGCTGAAAAACAACCCCCAAAACTTTTCTGGCTTTCTTCAGGTCTATATCTATATGTTTGTCAAAATACAGATATTGATACAGCCAAATGCCAAGATATCTAACTACACTTTTTACAGCTAACGGCCGACCATGCCGAACTTACGCCAGTTTTGGCGCGTACCCCGCGGTGCCATGTACAACGGGGTCCGGAAAAGGCTAGCTTTGAAATTCAGGAAGTTGATAAGCAACTTCCAGTCGTCGCAACATCGCTGAATTTTTTCGAAGTTACGCTGCAACAAGATGCTTATTACCTCGACCTTCGGACCTGATCTATACGCAACTTGGTCGTCGGCGTACGCAATTAAGTGCTACAGTGAATATAGAAAACAAGATTGGTAAACCAGGGGCAGGCACTCTACCAACTGAGTGATCCGTTAAAGAGAGGACTCCCTTAAGTGATGGACAAATATTTTCACTCAAAGTCAAGCGGTCAATAGAGCCACTGTATCAGGTATCCTGACAGCAAAGCTCGTTGTTCTAGGCTATAGTTGTGTAGGCTTGAAAGTCAATTCAAATCTGTGTTGCAAAATCCGTGACCCTATGGGCATACAGGTATGATCATGAGGACTTGACTTACTCTGTAAATATAAAACAACCAACAAAGTAAGTTGTGGTCTTGTCAACAAGCAACTAAACGATGGTTGAATAAAGAGCGTAACAAGCTAAAGTTAAGCAGGTTGCCAGGACAGGTAATTAAAAGGCTCATATACAAGCCAAGGCTGGGGCTGAGATACTCTTCACTGGTTCATCAAGTATTTATGCATTCAAAAAAAAAGGAGCTCAAACCTTCACCCACACAAATTAATCAAACAGGAAAATAATTAAGGAAGTTCATGGAACTAACCTACAATCCCAAAGAATCTCTAGAACTCAAAAAATCTGACATAAGGAAGCTATGTGAAGAACTAACAGGACACGAAGCATGTAAATCTGTAAGCACAGTGAAAAGACGAAATAAACTATAAAATACGTAATTAATCGACTGCCTAAGCCTCATTTCATTTCATTTTATTATGGAATTCATAACAACCTATATACTAGACAAAAATGCTTAAAACTAGTTGGACGAACCGTGTTAGTTACTTATTCTAACTTACTAACCCTTGACGCGTACTCTAAGCTAAACTTATTCTATGTCTTTCGACTTAATAATAATAATATGGGTGGCGCGACAGTCCGAGGTGGACCTGGGCCTAGCTTTCTCAGCAACCACGTGTGTTGTGCGAGCTATTGTTCTTTCACGCGTGGAAGGGACCTACAGTTTAATGCCGACTCTGAACGGCGTATTTGAGAAGCTTTTTCTAGACAAGAATACTCCTTGAGCATAGTCAGTGACTCGAAAGAGGTGGGGCCATGAATTATGATAGGTAAATGATAGTGGTAAATTCCGGGATCGAACCTGGCACCCTCTGCGTAGGAGTCGACGCACTTACCCACTACGCCATGGCGACCACTCTTTCGACTTAACCTAACATTATTATGTTAAAAGGAAATTTTAACATGACTAATATATACTAAGAAAATATTTAAAAACTTAATTACAGCTCATTTTATTAAATTACAAGCTAACTTACATTCTAAATTAAAATAAAACTTACAAACTATCTGAAGCTAATCTACGTATATATACATATAAACGTTTGTATAGCTATATACACATGCGTATATCCTTGTATACATAATGCATATATACATATATATCGCTTTGTCTATATATGTATATACATTCTTCCTCTTTTTAATTTTTATTATTTTTTTTTTGTATAGTAATTGACAACTGCCTAAGCCTTGCCAGAGAAAGATTCAAAATGATAAACAGATAATCTGTAACAGGCAGAATCTGCCAAGCAATCCCATATAGGAACGTTGTCAAATTTCTGAAGGCAGCACTTAACTCCTAGATCGAGAGAAGGTATTTACCTCTCCATCCCCAGTTACCTTTACCAAAACCTCTTTATCGATTCTTTCTTTTTTATCAGCTGTTTTCTGTCAATGCTGAATTTGCATGTTTCAATTGTTCTGAAGAATAGTTATATATCTAAAGAGTGAAAAAAGTATATTAGGTATATTATATATCATTTTATTTGTAGCCAAAGTATTACATTTCACGTTTCACATGGTTTAGGATTCTATGTTATTTTACAACTAAGATATAATACTATATAATAACATATGTTTACAAAGGTAATTTATTCTATTCAATGGAAAACTACAAACAAA
Source organism: Eristalis intricaria (assembly GCA_964034865.1). Classification (NCBI taxonomy): domain Eukaryota; kingdom Metazoa; phylum Arthropoda; class Insecta; order Diptera; family Syrphidae; genus Eristalis; species Eristalis intricaria. The sequence goes on from OZ035873.1 coordinate 9,532,065, forward strand.
AATCCTTAAGTGACTGATACTTAAAGCTATTATTGCAATTACCCGTCGGCTGTTCAGTTATTCTTCTTTATTTAGCTCTACAGTCCGGGGTGGACCTGGGACTCAACCAACAAGCCTCTCCAGCTAGCACGGTCTCTGTCTAGCTGTCTCCAGTGTCGCACGCCGAGTTGGTTGAGGTCCTTCCCCACCTGGGTGCGTCACTTTACACACGAGTGTCCTCTGTTACGTTGTCCCTCGGGTTCGGAGTCGAAGACTTTTCGGGCCAGAGCTGAGTTGTCCATACGCTCTACATGGCCTAGCCATCTTAGGCGTTGGATCCGAAGACCAGGCGGCTGTTCAGTTAAACTCTTTTAACATTAAATTGGGTTATAAGCTGATTATCAGAAAATGTAAAATATTCATAAAAAGATTTTGTTATGGTCGCCGTGGCGTAGTGGGTAAGTGCGTCGACTCCTACGCAGAGGGTGCCAGGTTCGATACTCGAAATTACCACCTATCATAATTTACGGCTCCGCCTCTTTCGAGTCACTGACAATGCTCAAAGAGTATTCCTGTCTAGAAAAAGTTTCTCAATCTTGCCCGTTCGAAGTCGGCATTAAACTGTAGGTCCCTTCCACGCGTGAGAGAACAATAGCACGCACAACACGAGTGGTTGCTGAGAAGCTTGGCCCAGGTCCACCTCGGACTATAGCGCCACCCATATTATTATTTCTCGAATTTATAAAGTTCCGGCCGTAGTAAATTATATACATCGATAAATAGAGTCCCTGCTGCAAATATGGCAGCATCATCTGCAAACATTGCTACCTCAACATTGTTACCAAGGTATGTTCGATACGTAGAAATTGAAAAGAGCTGGGGCTAGTACGGATCCTTGAGGAACACCGTGCTTAATACATTTTACCACCGATGTATGATTGTGTACAGTGACAACGAACATTCTGTCGCCTAAAAAACTTTTTATCATTTTAATGATCGCAAGCGCAAAGTTATATTTGAAGTGTTTGTGAATTAATGTGTCTTGCCAAGCCGTGTCAAATGCCTTTTCAATATCGAGCAAAACAAACCCAGTAGACTTTTCCGATTTAAGTTTTTCGGACACCAGATTTTTGATTCGGGCAACTTGATGGTTCGTGTTATATCTCTTTCTTTCCCTTGAAAGTTATAGATTGCTTTGTTATACATTATTATTACCTTGAATTCACGTTAAAGAAGCACAACCACTACTAGTGACTTCCTTTTTTTTTTTGTCAAATCGACTCTAAGGGCTGAAATGGATTCAAAGCGCCGTATGCACTACTTTGTCTCGCAACCTCAATTGGTTTGTAATAAACTAGCATTTTTTTTCCAGCAACTTTGGGACTACGTGTACATCGTCCGCTCGTGCATCGAGGATTGGAAAACGACGCCATGGCGAAAGGTCGACGTTGAGAACATGGACATCGAGTGCAAGAAGTTCGCCAAGGACATTCGTCTGCTGGACAAGGAGATGCGCTCTTGGGACACGTTCATCATGCTCGAGTCAACGGTCAAGAACATGCTGACATCGCTCCGGGCCGTCGGCGAGCTGCAGAACCCGGCGATACGCGAGCGACACTGGAACCAGCTGATGACATCCACGAAGGTCACACTCTCACAGTCAATTCTATTCATTTGTATTCTCTCCCTCCCGCTGTACATACAATACATGCTAAGACCCTCCAGTTTGCACTTGGCCGAGGCGGTACGTCCCGCTGGAGGCATCTGCGCCACCGGCGGACGAGCCGCCTCTGTGCTGTGTACAGTCACAGTTCGTTTTCGACCAGATCCCCAGTCTCTTTTTTCGTTCCCTTTTGGTTTTCGTTTTGTAAATACGTTTCGTTACAGAATCTAGCGGCATTGCCGAAGGACATAACCGTAAGTAGGCGTCGCAGAGTAGAGTAGTCCGCAAATGTTTGCATGAAGTAGAGTGCACTGTTGTTGTAGCTAGTAGTTGAGCATGGCGTTGGCCAGGTCCTGACGGGTGTGTCTCTGGTGGATTGTAGGTGAAGTTCATCATGGACAAGGAGACGACGCTGGCCGAGCTGCTCGGGCTGAACCTGCACGAGTGCGAGGAGGAGGTGAAGAACATCGTGGACAAGGCGGTCAAGGAGATGTCGATGGAGAAGATCCTGCGGGACCTGAACACCACGTGGTCAGCGATGGAGTTCGAGCACGAGATGCACCCTCGAACCGGGTGCAACCTGCTCAAGGCCTCGGAGGAGCTGATTGAGACGCTTGAGGACAACCAGGTGTGCCTGCAGAACCTGATCACGTCGAAGTACATCGCGCACTTCCTGGAGGAGGTGTCCTCGTGGCAGAACAAGCTGATGATCGCCGATCAGGTGATCACGGTTTGGTTCGAGGTCCAACGCACGTGGACCCACCTCGAGAGCATCTTCATGAGCTCCGAGGACATTCGCAAGCAGCTGCCGGTGGACTCGGAGAGATTCGATCGCATCGACAAGGAGTTCCGCGTGCTGATGGGCGAGATGTCGATGACGTCGAATGTGGTGGCGTCCACGAACCGAGACGGACTCATCGAGCGGCTGGAGACCCTCCAGACGGAGCTCACCCTCTGTGAGAAAGCCCTGGCCGAGTACCTGGAGACCAAGCGCCTCGCCTTCCCGAGGTTCTACTTCGTGTCGTCGGCCGATCTGCTGGACATCCTCAGCAATGGCATTCAGCCGGACATGGTGACTAAGCACTTGACTAAGCTCTTCGACTCCATCGCGAAGCTTAACTTCAACCGGAACGAGACCAACGAGATCGTGTCCGCGTCGGGGATGCACGCCAAGGACGGCGAGTACGTCGAGTTCAATGAGATCGCGAACGTGAAGGGCCCGGTGGAGGTTTGGCTGAACCGCATTCAGGACGCCATGCGAGCCTCTCTGCGGCACTACGTGACCGAGTCCGTGACGGCGTACGAGGAGAAGCAACGTGAGCAGTGGCTCTTCGACTACCCGGCGCAGATCTCGCTCTGCGTCTCCCAGATCTGGTGGTCCACCGAGGTCAACATCGCCTTCAGCCGGCTCGAGGAGGGATACGACAACGCCATCAAGGACTACTACAAGAAGCAGATCTCCCAGCTGAGCCTGCTGATCACCCTGCTGCTCGGTGAGCTGAGCAAGGGCGATCGCCAGAAGATCATGACGATCTGCACCATCGACGTGCACTCTCGCGACGTGGTCAGCAAGATGATCCAAGCGAAGGTGGACTCCGGCTCTGCGTTCATGTGGCAGTCGCAACTGCGTCACCGCTACGACGACCAGGAGAAGGCCTGCTTCGCGAACATTTGCGACGCCGAGTTCCAGTACTGCCACGAGTACCTCGGCAACACCCCGCGGCTGGTGATCACCCCGCTGACCGACCGGTGCTATATCACGCTAACGCAGAGCCTGCACCTGGTCATGGGCGGAGGGCCGGCTGGACCAGCGGGCACCGGGAAAACCGAGACCACCAAGGACTTGGGCCGCGCACTCGGCATTATGGTGTACGTCTTCAACTGCTCCGAGCAGATGGACTACCAGTCCTGCGGAAACATCTACAAGGGCCTGGCGCAGACCGGCGCCTGGGGCTGCTTCGACGAGTTCAATCGCATCACCGTCGAGGTGCTGTCCGTGGTCGCCGTCCAGGTGAAGTCCGTCCAGGACGCCATTCGGGACCAGAAGGAGAAGTTCAACTTCATGGGCGAGACCATATCGTGCGTGCCGACGGTGGGCATATTCATCACCATGAACCCCGGCTACGCTGGCCGGACGGAGCTGCCCGAGAACCTGAAGGCGCTCTTTCGACCGTGCGCCATGGTCGTCCCGGACTTCGAGCTCATCTGCGAGATCATGCTAGTGGCGGAGGGCTTCCAAGACGCCAGGGTGCTGGCGCGGAAGTTCATCACGCTGTACACGCTGTGCAAGGAGCTGCTCTCCAAGCAGGACCACTACGACTGGGGCTTGAGGGCCATCAAGTCGGTGCTGGTCGTCGCTGGATCCCTTAAGGTGAGGTTTCCCCCTTCTTGAGATCCCACTGACACTCCTTCTTCTTTTCAGAGAGGCGATCCAGGCCGCCCCGAGGAGGAGGTTCTGATGCGAGCCCTGCGAGACTTCAACATTCCCAAGATTATCACCGACGACATGCCCGTGTTCATGGGCCTGATCGGTGATCTTTTCCCAGCCCTGGACGTGCCCCGCAAGCGAGACCAAGACTTCGAGAAGACAGTCAAGCAAGCTGCCTCGGATCTCCTGCTCCAGCCCGAGGACAACTTCATCCTCAAAGTCGTGCAGCTGGAGGAACTGCTCGAGGTCCGCCACTCGGTGTTCATTGTGGGCAACGCCGGGACGGGGAAGACTCAGGTGTGGAAGACCCTCCTGCGGACGTACCAGAACATCAAGCGCAAGCCGATCTTCAACGATCTGAATCCGAAGGCGGTGACCAACGACGAGCTGTTCGGCATAATAAACCCCGCCACGCGGGAGTGGAAGGACGGCCTGCTTTCGGTCCTGATGCGCGATCAGGCGAACATCACCGGCGACCAGCCGAAGTGGATCATCCTCGACGGCGACATCGACCCGATGTGGATAGAGAGCTTGAACACCGTGATGGACGACAACAAAGTCCTGACCCTGGCCAGTAACGAGCGCATCGCCCTCACGCCGTCCATGCGCCTGCTCTTCGAGATCTCGAACCTGAGGACCGCTACTCCGGCCACCGTGTCCAGAGCTGGAATCCTCTACATCAACCCCCAGGATCTGGGCTGGAATCCGTAAGACTTTCGACCTCCTCTCAACCGCTGCGGGCACTCACAGTCCCTCCGCCTTTCAGATACGTGACCAGTTGGGTCGAGACCCGCAAGGTGCCGGCGGAAAAGTCCAACCTCGTGATGCTCTTCGACAAGTACATTCCCTCGGCCCTGGACACCATACGGACGCGGTTCAAGAAGATCACCCCCATCGCTGAAATGGCGCACATTCAGATGTTGTGCCATCTGCTGGACTGCCTCTTGACGCCCACGAACACACCGGCCGACTGTCCAAAAGAATGGCACGAACTGTACTTTGTTTTCGCCTGCATCTGGGCGTTCGGCTCGGCTATGTTCCAGGATCAAGCGATCGACTACCGGGTCGAATTCAGCAAATGGTGGGTGAACGAGTTCAAGACCGTCAAGCTGCCCCAAGGTGAGTCAGTCTCCCCCACTTGGGTGGTTCCACTTTCATCGACCTCTCTCTCTCCCTAGGTGGCACCGTCTTTGACTACTTCCTCGACTCGGAGACTAAGCAGTTCGTGCCGTGGACCGAGAAGGTGCCCAAGTTCGAGCTCGAGTCCGACCTGCCCCTGCAAGCGGTGCTCGTTCATACGTCCGAGTCCATACGCGTGCGCTTCTTCCTGGAGCTGCTGATGGAGAAGAGAAACCCGGTGATGCTCGTCGGAACCGCTGGCTGCGGCAAGACGGTCCTCCTCAACGAGAAGCTCCAGCAACTCTCGGAGAACTACGCCGTCACCAATATCCCCTTCAACTTCTACACCACCTCGGAGATGCTGCAAAAGATCCTCGAGAAACCGCTGGAGAAGAAAGCCGGGCGAAACTACGGCCCGCCGGGGAACAAGACGCTCATCTACTTCATCGACGACATGAACATGCCCGAGGTGGATTGCTACGGCACCGTGCAGCCGCACACGCTCATCCGGCAGCACCTGGACTACGGCCACTGGTATGATCGCAACAAATTGACACTGAAGGACATCCACAACTGTCAGTACGTCGCTTGCATGAACCCCACTTCGGGAAGTTTCACAATCAATCCCCGGCTGCAGAGGCACTTCTGTGTCTTCGCTGTCAGTTTCCCTGGTGCGGATTCAATAAGCACGATGTACTCGTCCATTTTGTCGCAGCACTTCGCGAATGCCGAGCAAAAATTCAATGCCGTTGTGATGCGACTGACGCCGAATATTGTCGCCGCCACCCTTGCGCTGCACAATAAGTCGTCGCAGGTCTTCCTACCGACGGCCATCAAGTCGCATTACATCTTCAATTTGCGTGACATTACAAACGTCTTTCAGGTATGTTGGGTTTTTTGGGTACTTTGCCAATCGTCGGACGGGTGGGCACACTTGAACGGTGGGTTATGGTGTTTGTTACTCAGTTTCCCTTGCGACTAGTACGTCGGAAACAAGGAGGAGGACATTTTATGTGTTTTTCTATTTTCTGGATGATTTGTCAAGCTGTCAACGAGGTTGCTTGCGGTGGGACGATTGCTGTTTTGCTAGTGTTGGGGCATGGAGTAAACAGTAAAGTGCTGTGGACAAGACGTGACAACGATGTGCAGAAAGTGGTTATCTAAAGCAAAAAATTAAATATTTTCTGCAGTGACGTGATTCTCATTTCTCGATTCTACGAATACGAAAACTCAAAAATCAAACTCTTTTGCGTTTTTTGTTGCTTCGTGAGCTCAAATTTACACCTTTGATGTTTATAAAGAAGTCTGCCACTGGTCTCGATTTCGCAGAATTTTGTAGATCCTTATTAGGTCCCACCGTGCGCCGCGCCGTAGCATCATGGAAAAGTTTATCGCATCCGGGCCCTACGTTTAATTACCGAATAAGTCACGACGCTACCTCTTTCGAGTCACTGACAATAATCAAAGTGGATCCCTGCCTTCAAAAATTCGCCATTCGGGGGCAGCTTAAAACTCTAAATTCCACCCACTGATGATACAACAATACGACGTACAACGCTAACGGTTGCTATAGAAGCTAGTCTCATGTCAACGAAAGCTAATTGATTTATTCTAAACCGCGAAACCGCGAGGTTTCATAAATTTTCTCTGAACCTACCAGGTTCCGCCATACATTCTCGGGGTCTGGAAACCTCGCAGTTTCGGATAAACCTCGGTGCAGCCCCCTTGAATTCATCTGTCCAAAAGAGTTTGTTAAACCGAACAAGCATACAGCGTGAATTTCTGTCATTTTGTTGTTAATTTTCGCGCTTTCTCTCTCTATTTTCTGGTGTTCTCACTCTATTAATTCCTGCCAAGAGACAGCTGTTCTGGCGGCCATTTAAAAATTTAAAGCGAGTGCCATTTTTTTTGTGGGCACTTACGAATGGCTCGAAAATTGAGAGCGAAACCACATCAAGTTTTTGATTAACCTCTACTCAAACCTCAATAGGCCGTTCTCAGCGAGTTTGAAGTGAAGCTTTCAATTTTAAAGTTGCGGACCACTTTAACTGTTTGATGACAATAAATAACAGTCTCGATATCACCAGAAAAGAGAGAGCGAGTAAATGAACACCAAAATAAACTGTAGTTCAAGCAGTAAGCTTGTTCGTTTTGACACTTCTAATGGACGGATAAACTCATTAGTTTTCTCCAAAACCACGAAGTTTTAACCAATGTAGAAAACTTGGAGGTTTGGAGAAATTTGACGAAATCCTGCGATTTCGTTTGCCTGGAACATATCATAAGTCTAGTCTTGTCCGTAAATCTCTTCGTTTGAATTTAAGAAAAATTTACGAAAAATTTACGATCGTGGCGTTGTGCGTATGTGCGGGGACCTGTACGCAACTGATCCTCGCTGCCTGGGTCCGATTCCCGGCTGGTACGACCAACAAATACTTATCACGTTCTTTCCAGCCTCATTTTCGAAGAAAAATGGTCCAATGATGCTCACGGCCACAGAAGCCGAGGTGGGTGCTTCATTCCGGCCAAAGCTTCTTTCCAAAAAGCGCACTGTTTGGGCTACACACGCGACTAGATGGCGCAGTTGATTAAATGCCTGCCCCTGGTTAGCAACACTTACTCTGTAAACAATATTTCTCAACGTTGTTAAGAGCAAAGCGACTCATTTCGTTCCAGATACTGATTTCCTGTCAAGATTTCGAGCGGGCAACAGATGTCCTTGTCAAAATAACCTAACGTGTTACTTTTCGTAGAAAATGTACTCTATATCTCATAATCTAAGGCATATTCAAAGCGTACAAAAACAAAAGAGAAAATAAGAAAAAAAAAACATTGCGTTCGTAATTAAATACAAAACATATGTAAATGTATGGAGGAGTCGTTGATTGTTGTATGGAGAAACCATTGATTTGACGACTATAAATTTTGGACACGTTCATTAAAATTGCTGAGAAATTAAAAAGAAAAATAAATATATATAAGAAATCTTATCGACGAAATCTACAAATGCTAATAACATGTGTAATAATGCCATGAAATTTGGCATTCCTGCAAGTATGTACATCGTCAGATGCTCCATAAATCGAACACAATAGATATTTGTTATGGTTTGTTGTTATGTTTTTTAAACGATCTTCTTAACTTCTTCTTCTTCATTTGGCGCTACAGTCCGGGGTGGACCTGGGCCTCAACCAACAAGCCTCTCCAGCTAGCACGGTCTCTGGCTAGCTGTCTCCAGTGTCGCACGCCAAGTTGGTTGAGGCCCTTCTCCACCTGGGTGCGCCACCTTAAACGCGGGCGTCCTCTGTTGCGTTGTCCCACGGGTTTGGAGTCAAAGACTCTCCGGGCCGGAGCTGAGTTGTCCATACGCTCTACATGGCCTAGCCATCTTAGGCGTTGGATCCGAAGACGCCTGACTAGACTCATGTCGCTGTACAGCCCGTAAAGTTCGTGGTTGAATCTTCTCCTCCAAAAACCGTCAACGCAAACAGGACCAAAGATGGCACGCAGAGCTTTTCTCTCGAAAATACCAAGGACTTCCTCATCCGCTTTTGAGATTGTCCATGCCTCCGCGCCGTACAGCAGGACTGGGATGATCAAGGTCTTGTATAGGGTCAGCTTGGTCCTTCGAGAGATGGCTCTACTACTCAATTGCCTCTTGAGCCCATAGAAACAGCGGTTGGCAATAGTTACTCTGCGTTTGATCTCGGTACTGATGTTGCTTGTACTGTTTACTGCGGAGCCGAGGTAGACGAAGTCCTTGACTACCTCGAAGTTATAGCTGCCCATTGTGATGCTCTGTCCAAGACGTCGATGTTGTGTGTCCTTTCTTGATGACAGCATATACTTCGTTTTGCCCTCATTCACCGCTAGACCCATTTTAGCCGCCTCCGCCTCAATGCCAGCAAACGCCTCATTGACGGCTCGCTGTGTTCTGCCAATCACGTCAATGTCATCCGCGTACGCTAGCAGTTGTACGGACTTCTGAAAGATCGTGCCTCAAGTGTTGGCGTGTGTTTCTTGCACGATCTTTTCCAGGATGATGTTAAAGAAATCACATGACAGCGTGTCGCCTTGTCTAAGACCTTATTTGACATTGAAGGTCTCGGTGAGTTCGTTACCGACCTTGATGGAGCAGCGAGAATTCTCAATCGTCATCCTGCACAACCTGACGAGTTTGGCAGGAATGTCAAAACTAGACATGGCGTTGTATAGCTCGTCCCTATGCACGCTGTCATATGCGGCCTTGAAATCGACAAAAAGGTGGTGGGTGTCGATTTGCATTTCTTGGGTCTTTTCTAGGATCTGCCGAAGTGTGAAAATCTGGTCGATGATGGACTTCCCTGGCCTGAAGCCACACTGATAAGGACCTATCAGGTTATTTATAAACGGCTTCAGGCGAGTACACAAAACGGCAGAGAAGATCTTGTAGGCGATGTTCAGGAGACTTATGGCTCTATAGTTGGCGCAGTCAAAGTGGTCTCCTTTCTTATGGATCGGGCAAACGATACTGAGATTCCACTCATCGGGCATTCTCTCCTCCGACCATATCTTACAGATGAGCTGGTGCATACGCCCAACCAGATCATCTCCAGCTGCCTTAAAGATTTCAGCGGACAGTCCGTCCGCACCGGCAGCTTTGTTAGACTTCAGTCTTGATATTGCTATCTTGACCTCGTCTAAGTCGGGGGGACGGAATTCTCGTCGATCATCATCCATATTGAGTGGAACATTCTGCCTGACAGCGGTATTGGTGTCATCATCGCCGTTTAGCAGTCTGCAGAAGTGGTTCTTCCAAATTCTCAGTATCGACTGCGACTCTACTACTAGTTGTCCATTCTCGTCCCGGCAGGCTTCTGTCCGAACCTTATATCCACTGGATAACTGTTTCACCCTCTGGTAAAACTTTCGGACATCGTTCCTACCGTAGCACCTCTCAATCTCCTCGATCGCGCGCTTCTCGTGCTCTTGCTTCTGAGAAGCCGGGTCTCATCCCTTCGTCTCTGTTCGTAGAGCTCACAAACAGCTCTCGTCGTTCGTTGCAGCGTTACTTTCTTAACTAATCCACTAAATTGTTTTGCGGACGAAAGCACACACTGTTTTTCTTATTCATTTTTTTTTTTTTTAAGTCATTTTTGTTATTTAATTCATAATAAACTTACATACAAGACAAAAATGCTTAAAACTAGTTAGACGAACAATGTTTTTATTTCTAACTTACTGGCTCTAGGCGGGCACTCTAAGCTAAACTTAATCTTAATCTATGTCTTTCGACCTAACCTAACGAATAAAATATAAATGGACATTTAAAATTTAAACATTACTGTTAAGAAAAAATTTAAAACTTAGCTACTGGACGGTTTTTATAAAAACTTACAAGCTAACTTACATTCTACCTTAAAATAAAACTTAAGCTAACCTACGTATATATGCATATACACATGTATATACCCATATGCACATGTTTATACGCATATATCCTTATTATACACAATGTATACATGTATCGTCATGTATACACATAGACATTCTTTTTTTTTGTTTATTATTTTTAATTTTTTTTTTAATTTACACCTCACTCTACCTTAAAACATACTACCCTATTCTAAGTACGTCGGCCATAAGTTGCAGCTAATAAATATGAATATTTACATTCAATACACTGCAAGACATGAAACCGACTGCTCCCCATGAGGGGCTCTGAACTAAAACCTTTCTAACCGGGGTCTACAGGATTCGAGGAGGGAGTTCCCTCGCTTCCCAGCCACCAGAACTTTTGGTGCTGCATTGCAACTTCTCGAATGTCCCGCCTGGATACCGCCGTACTGAACCGGAGGAGACCCTCCTCAGCTCGTTGTGCGACGGAGCGGTCGTGGTTGAGTCGCCCATCCACAGTTGATCTGGCGACGTGGTAGATGAGCGGCACCGCACTTACGTCTTGTATCAGACTGTGTTTATCTGGATAGAGAAATGCTTCTGGGGGGACGAAACCGTTGTGACGTACCCTTTCGTGGTATAATGGATTGGGGTAGTAAGCCCCTGAGATCAAGTTATTGACCGAGTTCATCGCTCTAGCAGTATGACCTCGAATCAACTTCACCAGGAAATTGTCCACTCTTATCAGGTTTGCCCTGTTGTATAAGACCTCATTGGAATAGAATTTTATGTACTGGGACTCTGGAGATCGATAAAGACGAAGGCAAGCCCTGAGACAAGCCCTCTCAAACAACCGAATCTTTTCCATCAAGCTTGCACTCAAGTTGAACCACACGGGACAGCCATAGGTTAGCATTGGCCGAATGAGAGCCATGTAGCAGATAACCTTCACCCTCGCATCGAGTTGGCTGTTGTAAAACAGTCTCTTTATAAGGGCAAAAGCGCCTCGGGCCCTGGCCAGAGCAGCATCTACATGTTTGTTAAAATATAGATACTGGTCTAGCCACACGCCCAGGTATCCGACTACAGTCTTTTGCGCCAGGGGTTCCCCGTGTCTTCCAACGATTGAGAACTGCCGCCAATTCTTTTTCGTATCCGCCGAAGCCTTATACAACGGCGTCCTGAACAGAATGGTTTCCGACTTCCGGAAGTTGATACTCAAGTTGATACTCAACTTCCAGTCATCGCAACTTCTCATGAATGAATCGAAGTCACCCTGCGTGAGCGTAGTGATATCCTCGATCTTTTTGCCTGATCTGTACACGATCAAGTCATCGGCATACGCAATAGCATGAGGAAGAGAACTTAACAGATCGCTCAAGTAAATGTTGAACAGGATCGGCGAAATAACGGCACCTTGTTGGAGACCATTTTTTACCTCAAGTATACTTGTGGAGGTCACGTTGCCATTCTTGACTACGAACCGTCTACCGGTAAGCATGTTACACAGTAGGTACAGCAGTGGTTTGCTAATGCCTAGCCGAAAAGACCTTCTAACCATACGGTGTCGAAGGCCTTCTCCAGATCAATCAAGCAGGCACCCGTACATTGTTTCTGGCTCTTGTTCCATGGGATATCCGACACCAGTTTCGACGCGGCATGAATAGTGTCATGGCCCGCTTTGAAACCGAATTGGTTATCCGGAATTATATTTTTGTCCTTAGTCCAGTTGATCAGAACTCTATTTATCACTTTCTCGAATACCTTGCTGATGTTCGGAAGGAGACTAATTGATCGGAGGTTGCATGGATTCGAAGAATCTTTTCCTCTCTTGGATATGGGTTGTACAATCGCAGTTTTCCAATGCTCCGGATAATGTGCATTATTCAGAGCATTGTTAAATATAATTGTGTACATATTAACCACTTTCCTCTTATTCATTCACAAATAAACATGCTCAACCTGCGGATTTGAACCACCGGCGCCAATGCATTAACTCATTAAACTCAGATCTTGATACTGAAGTGTTGAATTGAATGCTTGCAAAACCCAGTACTGTCTTCTGTCATTAAAGCGAAACTTCCCCTAGTTGTCACGGTCGATGGCTGGTGGTTTTGTAGATGAAAGTGAACAGCTACATAGATATTCTCGGTAAGCGCGTCACTAACCATCTGTCGTTAAATATTTTCCTTCGCAGTTGCAAGTAGTTTTTCTCCCCATCTGATCTGGCTGCAATAAACAAGACATGCATGCGCCCAAAACTTGAACACAACTCATACAACCGGGCTGCGTAGTCCAGAAAATAGTATTCAACATGATAATAGATAGATCCCTCACTAAATCTCTTGGATATCATCGTAATGTTTCCTGTCTCTCTTTATTTGTTTAATATTTCTGCAAGCGATGATCAGCTGAACTGTCAGGTTGTATTCCTCCTTGTAAACAATACAACCGGAATACAATTGCATCTAGGAAAGCCCAACAGTTTACACTCGATCCCAGTGTCGGCTGAACGGCTATATACAGAGATTCTTTCTTTAGCCGTACCACGCGTATGTCAAATGCATTACTCAACTCTATTTTTCCCTCTCATTAGGAGGTACAGAGGTTTAAAATCAATGTACATCGGTATCTCCTGTTCCTATTTTCTCAACGGTCGTACTGTGTTCAACATTTAAAGAGTAGTCAAATCCTCTTGAGAAAAAGTTATCCATCTTTAAATAAAATAAAAAATAAAGACGCATCGTGGTATGACACATATAATATTTGCTAAAGAGGTGTTTCAAAGTGCATTATAAAACGTACTACCTTTGGACGCATTTGAGTACGTTTTTCCAACGGGATGAGTACGCCGCCTTACCAAAAGGGAGGGAACTTTGAGTCGAAGTGGTTCCCTTTTGCATTACTTCTCTTAGTCAGGAAGATGCCCTGGATTTCTCCATCGTCTCTCTCTCTAACTCTCTCTCTCTCTCTCTCTAACTCTCTCTCTCTATAACTCTCTCTCCCTCTAACTCTCTCTCTCTCTCTAACTCTCTCTCTCTATAACTCTCTCTCTCTCTAACTCTCTCTCTCTAACTCTCTCTCTCTAACTCTCTCTCTCTCTCTAACTCTCTCTCTCTCTAACTCTCTCTCTCCCTGTCTCTCTCTGACATCAATCACTCGTTTCGATGTCAACTTAGAATTGTGAAAATTTGTATCAATTGAGTTTCTGACCAAATTTAGTTAATGACCAAAATCTGAAGTAAGAAGTTATTGCCCCTGATTGTGTTTTCATATCCGATAAGAGATCTAAAACAGAGTGCAAGGAAGCCCGCACAAACTGAAGGAAACAGGATCGATCTCTGCTTCGACTACTACTGACAGTCATCAAATTGTTGACAGATTCTACGAGCTGTTGCTGAGAACAACAACAAGGAAAATCACAATTATTTTGTTTTTTTTTTTTAACTCAAACAGGACCAACAATCGAACGCAAGACTATTCTCTTGAAGTGACCAAGGACTTCTTCATCCGTGGAGGTGGGCAAAGTGCTTAACTACTTCGAAGTCTTAGATACCCATTATGGCACTCTATCCAAGACGTCGATGTTGTATCTCCTTTCTGGAGGACATCTGCAAATAAACATTATATTACCTTCATTCTCTGCCAGACCGGTTTTGGTTTCAGTCACCTGCTCAGATGCAGCAGCAGGCAGTTCCCCCAATTCACACATTTTTAGTGTTGCGTGTAAGTTGCCTCAGATTTAACGAAATCTTGGACCGGCAACTCCCTTGAATGAACAACAATTTTGTCACCATCTCTGTTCTCCTTCACTGCGTTAGCAATTTGAAGACTAAGTGAGGTCCCAAGAAAGGAGAAGTAAGAGGAAGCCTATGAAAACCATGGACCATAGTTCTTTTTCCGCTCCGCTCTTTAAGCCGCTCTTGATAGCTATCTCCATGACTGGACTGAGTTCTTTCTTCACTTGCGTACGCTATCCAATCCAAACTCGGCTGTCATGTCAACTGCCTGAGAGTCGACGACTTAAATCGCTGTCAATCCTTCCACTTCTACTTATTTTTGACACTGACAGCTGTCACTTTTACCTCAAACCAAGCGTGACCCTCCGAATGTCCAACGAATCGATATCGATTTTTGTTATTCAACAACCACCACCTGCATGCTGCATGCGTAGTCACTGTCCGTTGAAAGTTTATCTCGGCCGTCAAGTGTCAAATCTGAAACTCACCCCAAGAACATGCATTTTTCCATAGGGCCTTCTCTTTAGCACAGCGGAGTGTCTAGGCTCGCCAACGGACATCATACGCCTGTGGCAGCACGAGACCCAACGAGTCTACGGGGACAAGCTGATCGACGACAAGGACATCGACAGCTTCTCAAAGATGCAGCACGACATTGTGAAGAAGTCCTTCGAGGAGATCGACGAGACGGTGATATTCGAGAAGCCCAACATCTACTGTCATTTTGCTGGAGGAATTGGTGAACCTAAGTACATGCCCGTGTCGGGTTGGACTGAGCTTCATAAACTCCTTCAGGAAGCTATGTCGTCGTACAACGACCTAGTCGCTGCGATGAATTTGGTGCTCTTCGAGGACGCCATGATGCATGTTTGCCGGTAAGGGAGACTGCCGCGGCGCATGTGGCATCTCTTGAATGACTGTTCTGATTTTAGGATCAATCGGATTCTGGAGTCGCCCAGAGGAAGTGCCCTCCTGGTTGGTGTTGGCGGAAGTGGAAAGCAGTCGCTGTCGAGACTTGCGGCGTTCATCTCGGGCCTGGAAGTGACACAGATCCAGCTGAAGAAGGGCTACGGCATCAATGACCTCAAGGTTCCGTCATCAGTCCTGATCATTTCCCTCCATCATACTCTGTTCCTTTTCAGAATGAATTCTCCGGTCTCTATCTGAAGGCCGGCTTGAAAAACGTCGGCATCATGTTCCTCATGACCGACGCGCAAATTCCAAACGAGACGTTTCTGGTCCTGATCAACGACATGCTGGCAACCGGCGAGATTCCCGATCTCTTCCCCGACGACGAGATCGAGAGCATCATCTCGGGCGTCCGCAATGAGGTGAAGGGGGCCGGGATAGTTGACACCCGTGACAACTGCTGGAAGTTCTTCATCGACAGGGTGCGACGCCAGCTGAAGGTGGTGCTCTGCTTCTCGCCCGTGGGCTCGACGCTGCGAGTCCGAGCTCGCAAATTCCCGGCCATCATAAACGCAACGTCCATCAACTGGTTCCACGAGTGGCCGCAGGAAGCGCTCATCTCGGTGGCCATGAACTTCCTCCAGCAGACACAGGTGCTACCGGAGCGACACCGCGACTCCGTGGCGAAGTTCATGGCCTACGTGCACACCTCGGTGAATTCCACATCCAAGATGTATCTGCAAAACGAAAGACGCTACAATTACACGACGCCCAAGAGCTACTTGGAGCAGATCAGCCTGTACACGAAGCTGCTCAACCACAAGCACGAGGACCTGCAGAGCAAGATCCTTCGCCTCGAAAACGGCCTGGACAAGCTTCGAACCACAGCCGAGCAGGTGGCGGATCTGAAGGTCAAGCTGGCCGTCCAGGAGGTCGAGTTGAAAGAGAAGAACGAAGCCGCCGACGCTCTGATCGAGATCGTGGGCATCGAGACGGAGAAGGTGCAGACTGAGAAGGCGGTAGCCGACGAGGAGGAGATGAAAGTGGCTCTGATAGCTGACGAGGTGACCAAGAAGCAGAAGGACTGCGAGGAGGATCTGACGAAAGCCGAACCAGCCCTGCTGGCCGCACAGGAAGCCTTGAACACCCTTAACAAGGCCAACCTAACCGAGCTGAAGTCATTTGGCTCGCCGCCGGGCGCCGTCACCAACGTGACAGCAGCCGTCATGGTACTGCTGGCACAAAATGGCAAGATTCCCAAGGACCGGACATGGAAGGCGGCGAAAATCGCCATGGCCAAGGTCGATGCGTTCCTGGACGCTCTCATCAACTACGACAAGGAGAACATCCACCCCGAGATCATCAAGGCCATTCAGCCGTATCTGAAGGACGCCGAGTTCGAACCCGAGTTCGTGCGGTCGAAGTCCGGAGCAGCGGCTGGACTGTGCGCTTGGGTCATCAACATCATCAAATTCTACGAGGTCTACTGCGACGTGGAGCCCAAGCGGAAGGCGTTGGCCGCTGCGAACGCCGAGCTGGCAGCCGCGCAGGAGAAGCTCGCCGGCATCAAGAGGAAGGTCTCGGTGAGTATAGGCGGTCCTGGCCACAGACAGTCTTGAAGATGACCGTTTTCATTCGTCCCTCTAGTCTCTGGAGGAACAACTGGCCAAGCTGACAGCGGACTTCGAGCAAGCCACCGCTGACAAACTGCGTTGCCAGCAGGAAGCCGATGCGACGCAAGCCACCATTCAGTTGGCCAACCGTCTGGTCGGTGGACTGGCCAGCGAAAACGTTCGCTGGGCAGAGGCGGTGAACAAGTTAGTCTTAACCTCCCTCCACAGACGAGTTCCATTTGATGAGTGACCTCCCTTGCAGCTTTGTAAAGCAGGGCATCACGCTGCCCGGGGACATCCTCCTCATCACGGCATTCATCTCGTACGTCGGCTGCTTCACCAAGCAGTTCCGCATCGATCTGTTGACGAAGATGTGGCAACCGTTCCTGAAAAACCTCGATCCTCCAATTCCAACGACCGAGAACCTCGATCCGCTGAGCCTCCTGACAGACGATACAACGGTCGCCGTGTGGACCAACGAGGGCCTGCCGAGCGATCGCATGTCGATAGAGAACGCCACGATCCTCTCCAACTCCGATCGATGGCCGCTCATGATCGATCCTCAGCTGCAAGGCGTCAAGTGGATCAAGCAGAAGTACGGCGACGGTCTGAGGGTCATCCGTCTAGGACAGCGCGGGTATCTGGACATCATCGAGAAGGCCATCACCTTGGGTAGCACGGTCCTCATCGAGAACATCGACGAGCAGCTGGACCCGGTTCTGGACCCACTTCTCGGGCGGACTCTGATCAAGAAGGGACGGTAAGTCGAGCAAACGTCTGTGTTCATTTTTTTAAGCGCCTGCCTTGTAGAGCAATCAAGATCGGCGACAAGGAGATGGAGTACAACTCATCCTTCCGACTGATCCTCCACACAAAGCTGGCCAATCCGCACTACAAGCCAGAGATGCAGGCCCAGTCGACGCTGATCAACTTCACCGTGACCAGGGACGGCTTGGAGGACCAACTTTTAGCCGAGGTCGTGAAGGCTGAGCGACCGGATCTAGAGGATCTTAAGGCGGAGCTCACGAAGCAGCAGAACGACTTCAAGATCATGCTGAAGGAGCTCGAGGATGATTTGCTGTCGCGGCTGTCTTCGGCTGGCGCGAACATCTTGGGGGACACTGCGCTCGTGGAGAACTTAGAGACCACCAAGAGCACGGCTTCGGAGATCGAACGAAAGGTTTGTCCTCACATCCACTGAAGCAGAGCAATATCTTTATCACCCTTTGAGAGCAGGTGACTGAAGCCAAGGTGACATCTCAGGAGATCGACAGGGCGCGAGAGCATTACCGACCAGCGGCGGCAAGGGCCAGTCTCCTCTACTTCATCCTCAACGAGCTGAACACGATAAACCCGATCTACCAGTTCTCCCTTAAGGTAAGCCCCCCTTGCTCGCGGTCTGAACTCAGTCGAACTGAACTCCTTTCCAGGCATTCAGTGTGGTCTTCCAAAAGGCAATAGCTAAGGCAGACCCCGCAGAGACGGTGGCCGACAGAGTCAACAACCTCATCGACTGCATATCCTACTCGGTGTTCCAGTACACTTCCCGGGGACTGTTCGAGTGCGACAAGCTCATCTTCGCCTCGCAGATGACCTTCCAGGTGAGCACAACGATCGGCAGAGTTTCCCGGAATGAGCCGCTTCTTTTCAGATCCTCCTCATGAGCGAGGAGATCACACCGCAGGAGGTGGACTTCCTGCTGCGCTTCCCCATCAAGCCGCACGTGACAAGCCCCGTGGACTTCCTGTCGAATCAATCTTGGGGAGGCATCTGCAGTCTCGCCTCCAAGGACGAGTTCAGGAACCTCGATCGGGACATCGAGACCTCGTCGAAGCGCTGGAAGAAGCTGGTCGAGTCCGAGATCCCCGAGAAGGAGAAGTTCCCGCAGGAGTGGAAGAACAAGACCGCCCTTCAGAGACTCTGCATGATCAGGGCCCTCCGACCGGACCGAATGACTTATGCCTTAGCGTAGGTGCCCGATGGAGTCCCCATCTTGACACTCATTTGTTCAACCTTTTCAGGGACTTCATCGAGGAGAAGCTGGGCTCCAAGTACGTGGAGAACAGGACAGTGGAGTTCGCCAAGTCGTACGAAGAAGCCAGTCCATCGACGCCGATCTTCTTCATCCTGTCACCGGGTGTGAACCCACTCAAGGACGTGGAGGCACTGGGCAAGAACCTGGGCTTCAACATGGACGATGGCAACTTTCACAACGTCTCCCTCGGCCAGGGCCAGGAGGTCATAGCCGAAGCCGCAATGGACGAAGCTGCCAAAAGCGGCCACTGGGTTGTTCTGCAGAACATTCATCTGGTCCGGAAGTGGCTGCCAGCTCTGGAGAAGAAGTTGGAGCACTACGCCGAGGGGTCGCATCCAAACTATCGAGTGTTCCTGAGTGCGGAACCGGCCAGCTCTGCCGCAGCTCACATCATTCCGCAGGTGAGGTCCTTTGGGGGGCATTTAGAGCTCCAGTGGATTGTCTTTGCTCCTTTTTCCAGGGGATTCTAGAGTCTTCGATCAAAATCACCAACGAACCGCCGACGGGGATGATGGCCAACCTCCACAAAGCGCTGGACAACTTCACGCAGGAAACCCTGGAGATGTCATCCAAGGAGGCCGAGTTCAAGGCGATCCTTTTCTCGCTCTGCTACTTCCACGCTGTCGTTGCGGAACGCCGAAAGTTCGGCCCGCAGGGCTGGAACAAAATCTACCCCTTCAACGTCGGCGACCTCAACATCAGCGTGTCCGTGCTCTACAACTACCTGGAGGGCAACGCAAAGGTCCCTTGGGAGGATCTACGGTACCTCTTCGGGGAGATCATGTACGGCGGTCACATCACGGACGACTGGGATCGACGGCTCTGCATCAACTACCTCGAGGAGTACATGCAACCGGATCTGGTCGACGGGGAGCTCTTCCTGGCGCCGAACTTCCCAGCGCCTCCGAACACCGACTACTCGGGATACCACAACTACATCGACGAAAACATGCCTGCCGAGTCGCCGTACTTGTACGGCCTTCATCCGAACGCTGAAATCGGGTTCCTTACCATGCGGGCGGAGATCGTCTTCCGGACGGTCTTTGAAATGCAGCCTCGCGACGCGGGATCAGGGGGTGGAGCCACTGTCACGCGAGAGGATAAGGTCAAGCAAATTGTGGACGAGATCCTTGAGAAGCTGCCCGAGGAGTTCAATATGATGGAGATCATGAACAAGGTCGAGGAGAGGACCCCGTACGTGATCGTCGCCTTCCAGGAATGCGAACGCATGAACCACCTGACGAGCGAAATGAAGCGGAGTCTCAAGGAACTGGACCTAGGGCTAAAGGTACACACACTCTATCGCCAGGAGTCCTTTTTTTAGTCTCTGCTTTTCAGGGTGAACTAACGATCACCTCGGACATGGAGGAACTGGAGAACGCTTTGTTCCTCGACCAGGTTCCGCCAATTTGGACAGAGCGCGCTTATCCATCTCTGCTGGGGCTGACCTCTTGGTTTGTGGACCTGCTCCTGCGGCTGAGAGAGTTGGAGACTTGGTCAACTGACTTTGTGGTAAGTATCCGGGTGCTCCTGCCCGATCTCGAGTGATCAGTCTTGTATTTACAGCTCCCATCGTGCGTCTGGTTGGCCGGTTTCTTTAATCCCCAGTCCCTGCTCACGGCGATCATGCAGAGCACGGCGCGGAGAAATGAGTTGCCTCTGGATAAGATGTGTCTTCAGTGTGACGTGACTAAGAAGCAGAAAGAGGATTTCACGTGAGTAACGATTTAACTAGCTTCGTGAATGTCGCTGTCAAAGTGACAGTTGTGGAGAAATGATGGCGATCATGTGAGCAAATGTCTGTGAAGCAGAACGTGACAAGCTTTTGCAAGTGCAAAGATACGGGGATATCAACACAGACTTTGTTAACAAGTTTCTGTCTAGACAGCTGCCAGCAGAAAGATTGGCAAAAGGGATTGAAAACGGCTTTTTAAACATTTTAGAAGGGCGCCATTAATTAAAAGCTATAACATTCAAAAACGAAGACCATTCCTTAACCATTTTACGTGTAGACTCATCCCTACGTCCGATGTAGCCGGTGGTCAGATCACAACTACACTACGACAAACATGAACATGCACAACACAACAAAGATAAGAGCTAAGATGCATGTCATAACTCATGAGTATTAGGACACATCGAAGAGCACCTTGCACGTTCCTGCGTTCTACCGTAGAGTTGCCAATATACTCCAATAACATTCTTCAAGAGTAAGTGACTCTTTGGCGAAGTAAAGTAAATGCAATTCTAATAATATTGGGCAGACCGCGATAAAGTGATAAATGTTTTCGACTTTGTTGCGTTATACACATAATAGTCGCATTCAAAGAGTTTACCATCCCATTCAAATACAAATTATCCCTACGCCGATACACGTATAGAGAACCAGCTATGAGTCGGGATATCTACCGAGAAGCTGGAAAGAGTTAACAGCAAAATGTATTTCAAAAGCAGGTAGAAGGCCAACTGACCAGCTCTCTGCAGCTAGCCAATAACTAGGAAACCTTGGCTGTCTTCAAGGAGCAGCACCATCGAGTGATTTCTTCGTCCTGATAACATCCTTTACAATTTCAAGCACTCCCAGAATGCTTTATCGCTGTCATTCAAGGCGATTGAAAAACACACGAAACCGTCTAGTCTCATGGTTTCTCTAATGACAAAGTAAAAAGGAATCGATACACCATCTCACGTAGAACGTCCCACTTAGGTGGGACATAAGACCACAAAAATTTGTTTTGGACTACTGACCCATCCATTATGGACTTATGACTCACCAAAATGCGAAGTATGTACATCATCAGATGCAACAAAGTACTAACTCATTAAATATCGTGTTGAATTTAATGCTTGCAAGACCCAGTATTGTCTTCTGTCATTAAAGTGAAACCGGTGGTCGCCGTGGCGTAGTGGGTAAGTGCGTCGACTCCTACGCAGAGGGTGCCAGGTTCGATACCCGAATTTACCACCTTTGATACTTCACGGTTCCGCTTCTTTCGAGTCACTGACAATGCTCAAAGAGTATTCCTGTCTAGAAAAAGCTTCTCAACTTCGCCGTTCGGAGCCGGCATTAAACTGTAGGTCCCTTCTACACGTGAAAGAACAATAGCACGCACAACACGAGTGCTTTCTGAGAAGCTAGGCCCAGGTCCGCCTCGTACGCCACCCAAATTATTATTATTATATTAAAGTGAAACCTCCCCTCGTTGTCACTGTCCATGACTAGTGGATTTGTAGATGAAACTGTACAGCTACATAGCTATTCTCGGTAAGCGCGTCGCTAAACATTTGCAGTGGGACTACCACATATTGGATGTCGCTAAATATTTTCCTTCGCAGTTGCAAGTAGTTTTTCTCCCCATCTGATCTGGCTGTAATAAACAAGACTCATACAACCGGGCTGCGACTTTTGGACGCTGTCCAGAAAATAGTCTTCAAAATGATACACCTTTGGATGCATTTGAGTACGTTTTTTCCAACGGGATAAGTACACCGCATTACCAAAAAGGGAGGAAACGCTGCATAAAACTATGGGGTTGCACCAAAGCAAATAACAGAAGATTTATTCAGTCCTTTCAAAATAAAATTATACGGAATATTGTGAAAGCTCCCTGGTATCTCATTGGAATTGTGATATACAAAGGGACCTAAGGACGACTACAGTCGACGAAGCAATAACAAACTCCGCTCGAAAGCTAAGCATCTGACTTCTGGTCATTGTAACAATGCCATCCTCCAAACTTTGGACATGAGACGTTTAGTACGCCGACTCCAGCGTACCGGACCGCTCGATTTGGGGCAATAGTAATAAACCATCCTAACGATGGTTATGGCAGATGCTTTTACCGAAGGTCTACCTGCAACCCGCGAAAACATCCTTAAAAGAAAACTACTTTTTCCGCTTGTTGGAATCTTTTCGAACAAAGTACTAGAACTACGAATAAAAGTAAAAGTTTAATAGCTTCAAGCTGCTTTAAAAAATGTAAGTTTATTCACAGAATTAATATATATATATATATATAACGTTGCCCATGCGAATTCTAAACCACAAAAAAGAAAGGTTAAGTCCTTCTCCTTGACGTTTTCCGTCAAAATATGACGGGCGCTTTTTTAAACCCGCTAGCCCTTAATCGCCAGCTAGTAGTGGCAACACTGCTTTCTTTAAGTCGGCGACCACACTACTAGATAAGGAAACTTAGTTGTAGTACAGAAAAACCCAAAGGGAAGGGTGTTTCTAGTCAGTAAAAATCTGACACTACTATGTGGACACGGGTCACATAGTGTCTTGTTGAAGATTCACATCAAGTAAAAAAAAACTTTAAAATACCAGGTCACCAATTTATCGAAAGAATGTATTCAATTCTTGGTATGACACTACCGTGAGTTTCTTCAGGAATACCGGAAAGGAACTAATTGCCTATGTGGGTCGCCGTGGCGTAGTGGGTTACTGCGACGACTCCTTCGCAGAGGGTGCCAGGTTCGATACCCGAATTTACCACCTTTCATATTTCACGGATCCACCCCTTTCGAGTCACTGCCAATGATCAAAGAGTATTCCTGTCTAGAAAAAGCTTCTCAAATTCCCCGTTCAGAGTCGGCATTAAGCTGTAGGTGTCTTCCACGCGTGAGAGAACAATAGCACGCACAACACGAGTGGTTGCGGAGAAGCTAGGCCCAGGTCTGCCTCGGACTGTAGCGCCACCCATATTATTATATTATTAACTAATTGCCTAACTATTCCATGCTATGAAACTCGAATCCATACAGGTTCTTGAAATTATAGCTTGCACCCATCTTTACCCAACTTTGCACCCATCCTTAAATTTCTAAAACTCTAGTTTTCAAACGTCATCTTGAGGGAAATAACCAGAAATTAAGTATTATAGAAAAGCCAGACTTCTACCTCTCTTGCCCCATAAAATGTTTGACAGCTGTTTTTTATATTGTTTTCTCAAACGAAATTGACCAATCAGAGGACGGCATTAACTATATTGTGTGAATAACCATCAAAAATGCATGATTATCTGTCAAAAAAGTACTCAAATTCGTCGATGGACTAGGGGGCAATCAGCTGTGAAGTCGGCTGTCTCTGCAATACTTCATTTCTGGAAAGAGCCTACTTTGAGTAAAATTGTCATTCACACCACATTGAGTGTTCCCATTGATAAAAACATTTTACTCATGAGTGTTTACTGGGAGTGTTCGCTTAGTTTTTATTCACACCACACAATAGCTTTGCACCCAGAATATATTCCAAAGACGAGTTGGGGTTCATCTATAATCTCAAGTCCAAGTCAAGAGTGACTTCCTCACACTAAGATCTAGTAATTAGACAGTAAGCTAGTAAGTAGCTAGCTGGTAGTAGAAACCTCACGTCTCAGAAAGTAAGCGTGTTCTTGATGAAAACCACACTCAACTTGAAATGCATCACTGCATTGTAATCAGTCAACCCACATCTCTCCACCCTCTTGCATAACTTTAGCGTGACCCACTGGAGCACAGCCGTAAACCACTTCGCCAACTGATCAGCTACATCTCAGGCTGTAATTAGCGAAACTAATCGTTTACTGGGAATATCCACAAACCACAAACAGAATAAATTATTTGCCTTTAATTTGTTTACACGTCTGTCTTCGTGTCTGAACTGACGTCTTGATTGCAGCACCGCCCCAAGGGAAGGCGCCTACGTTCATGGGATATTCATGGAAGGCGCCCGATGGGATATTCAACAAGGCATCATTATGGAGTCACGACTCAAGGAGCTCTATCCCCCGATGCCGGTCATAAATATTCGGGTAAGTTCGAATTATGCGGTTTATCACATTTTGCATGCAATTCCGAATTTTGTTTGCAATTCCAAGGCGCCAGCCGGCGCCCCCAGACACGAATGGAGACTGAATTGCAAATCACATCGAAAATGTATTCCTCACTTTTGTTTGGTTTCGTTTTAGGCCATCACTCAGGACAAGCAGGACTTGAGGAATATGTATGAGTGCCCGGTGTACAAGACCCGCACAAGGGGACCTACTTACGTCTGGACGTTCAATCTGAAGACGAAGGACAAGCCGGGCAAATGGACATTGGCCGGAGTTGCATTATTGTTGCAAACCTAGACCACATCACTATGCACATTGTTTCTTATTGTTATTTGGGTCAAAAATGGCATTTGGGAGGGAGTTCGAAAATGGTTTGATCTTTTTTTGAATTTCTGACGTTGGCGCTAGCCTTGACTTTGGGTGCAAAATGCACGTCACTTCTGATCGAATTTTGGCATTTAAATGCAAATCTGTATCGGGCGACATTATCGTTCGGAATTTTGGAGCAACATTTCGTTGGACTTTTTTTGAAACATTGGGTGAAGCTTTAGGTTTAAGCAACCAGTGTAATTCTCCGTCCTTCATTCCGAAATAATGGACTGGTGTCCAAACGCGTCTTCAGGCATCTTTCAATCAACGTGCCTGACTTAGACTCATTCGTTCCGTCTGAACGGCTATAGATGGAATCAGTCCATGGGCACGTACATGTAACGCGACACGTACGTGCAGTACTCCAACATCGCAAACATCTCAGCAGATGAAGTCACCAGCTCGCTAGAAACCTCTAGATCGAGTCAGAAAATTTTAGTTCAAAGTAGAAAAGACCGCTTCTACCCAGTGCACTAGCATCAAGGGGTATTCAATGCTTCACAGGAAATGAATCGCATTTGCCATGTACTCGGGCGGCTTCTAATCACTTTGCAATCAATTGAGTCATTCGAAAACAAACAACAAAAGTACACGACTGACATCATGACGAATGTCAAACGAGGGTGTTGGCTGTTGAACTCAGAATTGCCTGCTCATGAAGTATCATTTTTCATAATTTGAGTTTGTTTACGCCATTTAAAGGGTAGGCCAAAGAAGAGATACCATTGTCTGTCTTGTAACAACAAAAATATGGGTGGTGCTACAGCTCGTAGAGTCCCAGAGCCTAGTTTTTACAACATTCCCTTGTGCTTTGCGTGCTATTTTTCTCTCACGAGTGGAAGGGACCTGAATTTGAGCGGCAGTGTAAATTCACTAAGACTTGTTTGGGTCCTGGACCAGATTCCCATCACGGAAAATGAGATCGCTGATGAACTTGCTAGGAAATGATTAGAGGACGTAATCTCAGGACATTAACTTGTGCTTGGACTGCCTGCGTCCTTGATCAGGATGTCCATAGGTGGTTAGACCTCTTTAGTGTAGTTCACGAACGATCTAGTTCAACATGGGGATCTAACAAATTAACTAAGTGAACTAGTTCACAATGTCATTTTAATTTAGTTCATTTAGGTCAGTAGTTCATAGTTCGACTGAACTATATTGAACTAAACTGAAGCGATGAATGGATGAGTATCTTTTTCTGGTTAAGTTTAGGGCATTATTTTTGTATTTCCCTCAATTCATGCATACTGGTAATTGGTATAGTAGCGCGGTTATCTATGCAACGATGATATGACGACCATTAGGCGAAAATCGCACAAGACTCAATTTCATAAGCAGTGAACTAAATTGAACTAAATAAGGTAGAATATGGTATAAAATTATAAACATATTAAAGAACAGGCCCACAGATTTCTGATCTTAATCCCATGGTACTCTTTTGGAATATTTTGGGTAGACTCTTACTAACCATACAAAAATGGTGTTTGTATCTAGATTTCGATTACTCTGGTTGATGCTTATCATCGCAGATATAAAACTACTGCTAGATTCTATCCATACGCGATTGAAAAGGTGTTATCAAGCAAATAGGATATTTTTGTTAATATAAAGATTATTCTTAGTTTATAACTAATACGAGAAGACTAATACTTTTGTTACTTTTGTCATTATTGAATTAGATTGCGGTAGCTGGAGAAATGGACGTAACCGAAATTCTAAGCCTACCTAAGATACCCGCTTAAAAAGAATTTCATTGAAAACCCGCTTATAAGCAATGCAAAATTATGCCCATGCGAATGTGCTATTAGCCCGAGGAGAACTATAAAGAACCTTCTTCATAGTATTGGAGAACTTAATACCCATATCACAACGGCGCGTTCAGGCATTCGGGCTTTGACATTTTCAGTAGGATACATGTAACATGTTAAAGTCAAAATGGTCGGGCGTTGAAGTTTCACAGATGTACCATCGCAATATGGTAAATTTATTTCTCAGTTTGAATTTTTAGTAAACTGAGACGATTATTTGTGCAAGTAATTCATTTTTTATATCAATCTTATTTACAATTGTTTCGTATTTTTTCTGGAAAATTGTATTTCAGACCATTTGAGTAGGGTCAACGCGCGTGTTCATTTCGATATGGAAAACTGAGGCTACCGCTTTCTGACACAACATTCTCGTAAGCTCGATAAAAGGCTTCGCAACGCCTATCAAAGACTGATCGCGGGAACGCGCCATTGCGATTCAGGCTTAAAAAAAGGGGAAAGAAACCGGTAAAGCCGTTCACAAGTTATCAAGCCACTGGAAATAGCGATTGCTTTACATTTTTCAAAAATTCAAACACTTATAAGTATATCTGTTCAACCGCTTATTGTCGGTTTTTCATTTTGAAAATTATCCAATTTTACATACCCTCCGTTTATAACTATACTGCCACACCCAAAAATTTAATTTAACTATTAAATATATTCTACTGAAATTTTAAAAATGAAATTAAAATTTAATTCTTATTAATTTAATTTAATAATTTGGTTTTACATGTATGCTGTAAAGAAATTGTATTGACATTAGTAAAACAGTCAAAAAGTAAGTTCTACTTGTTCCATAGCTGTATAGCCACATTTAAAAATAAGGCTTAAATATAGGATAGGTAACAAAAAATGTACATTCGTAGAGCAGCCCTGGTTTCAATTAAACTAAAGAGTCGATTTGGCATGCTGTGTACCAAAATTTGTGGGATTAGCTGTCGAATTTCCCCCCAACTCTAATCATTGTCAATCTTTTAAGGTCGGCAATTATTGTAAGCTGCCTGTTTTTCTCGCAAATTTTAGGGATCAGTATTTCCCACAGATTTTCTATGGGATTTTGGTCCGGTGAGCAGGCTGGCCAACCCGTAGTGTTAATGCGACTCTGGTGCCTTTCTTGTATGGACCGACACCTTGAAGTGCTGGATGGTGTTCCTAAAACGGTGTTAGATATTCCTGAAGAACTCCAATGTGTCCACTATGTTCATTTTGGTGGAAGAAAAACGAATGTGGGTTTTGCAACCGTTGAAAATGCATCCTAAGCCAAACCAAACCAACCTTCCCAAATCCACTGGGTCCTTGCTCAAATCTCTTCAATAGCATTGGAATCCATCTGGACCATCGAGGTTGAGCTTTATCTTGTTACCGAAAAAACAAACAAAAAAGCTACAGCTTTTTAACTAACAAAAAATAATTAAACGTTTGTCCTAGCAAACTCTCGCCGAACTACTTTGTGGCTTTGAGTAAGCCTTGGCGCTGGCTTTAATTTAAGTGTTTAAGCTTGCCAGACCTTACAATTGACCAGAGTACAGCTTTGGGACACATCTAGGCTAAGTTCGGCCTTTAACTGACTAAGTTGTCTCTCTTGTCGGGGCGACAGCTTTTTTTTTTGGCTCTCCTGTCATATATGTTCCATAACTGGCTGGATCTTTCAGGAAGCACGAGACTGTAGAGTGGTCGAGACTTATTTATACGCCAATTTTCCCCAAAGGTAGGACATGGTCTTTAAAGCCCAAAATTTTTCCTTTTTCTTGTTCAAACAAGTAGCTCCCGCGTGACATTGTGATTCAAATATTTTTTTTAAGGCTTTACTGCGAAGGCTCTCTCAGAAATGAGTGCCAAATTGAAAAAAGACACAATTTAATAATTGGCTTGACAGTTATGAAATTGTAAACAAATTATTTTATCAGAGATAAGGGGTAAAAGAGATATTCAACTTCGCCCATTTTTTCCCCTAGTCCGCAAAAGTATTGGTATTCCCTTGTATTTCACAAATACTCTTAGTCAAACCATGGATCCACTACGCAATGGCGGCCGATTCGTGCATTTTAGTGGGAAATAGCTGCAGATTCGTGAATTTAGTGGGAAAGATGGCGGCAGATTTCTTAGTTTGCCCAAAATCCATGTACGATCCATGTAACATACATGCTTATGTTGTTAGGAGGGTGTTCACAAGTTGACTCGTATTTTGAAGAGAATTTTCTTGCATTGTTATATGGACCTTCGTGAATAAAAATGTATTGCAATGCCCATTTAATTGGAACTATTTGAGCTCAAATTAATTCTTAAGTATATATACAGCGTATTCATAAACAATACCTGACAAATTAACTCAAAAAATGGGGTCCGCTGTATACGCTTAATTCATGAATTCTGAAAAACTCATGAATACAATTTAAAGAATTTGATAAGAACATTGGCAAAATATTGCAACTGCTACTAATGCATAAAAATGGTTGTCAAAATTTGCAATTAATTTGTGTCGCTATTTCTGTAAAATGTTAAATGAGTAAGGAAACTTCTTATTTTAAGTGATTCATGAAAATACTTTAATAATATATTTATTATTAGTTACCTGAACGTTTGAATGCATTTCATAGGTATTATTCATATGCAAAAATACACACACTATGTTGTACATTCATTAATTATGTCCTAGTATCTCAGATTATGGACATTCATATGGTCGCCGTGGCGTAGTGGGTTAGTGCATCGACTCCTACGCAGAGGGTGCCAGGTTCGATACCCGAATTTACCACCTTTCATATTTCACGACTCGACCTCTTTCGAGTCACTGACAATGCTCAAAGAGTATATCCTGTCTAGAAAAAGATTCTCAACTACGCCGTTCGGAGTCGGCATTAAACTGTAGGTCCCTTCCACTCGTGAAAGAACAGTAGCACGAACAACACGAGTGGTTGCTGAGAAGCTAGGTCCTGGCCCTCTACGGGCTGTAGCGCCACCCATATTATTATATTATTATCATCTCAGATTATAACTTGCTCAAATAGGAGTTTAATAAATCGACTTCACGAACATAAGCTTTGTTCATTCGTTTCCCCCTCCACACTGTGTTGAAAATTTAACAACGAAATTTGATAACACATTAAAATAACGAGCGAATTTTCAAATAACGACTCTAGTCCACCCCATTACTAAGTTGGGGAAGGGTATCAGCTGTTCTCAGGAGCTCACACGTATTCACAGCCACGGGACAAAAGCGTATAAAAAACGCTGTCAGATGAAATCAAGGGGTAAGGGAGGTAGAAGTTGGATATGTCTATTATAGGTTATCTCTGTATTTTATGAGAGAACCTTAGGATATTCAACCTAGGTCCACGTTACACCATATATTCTTAAAAACAATTGTTTTACTCTATGAATATTGTATAATAAAAAGCTTCATAAGAATGTACTGTTATACAACTAAAACTCGACATTTTTAGGTGGCTATATAGTTATGATATGCAGATATCCCTAAGAACCTGATATGATATAAAAAAAATACCAAAAAAAAATATGTATGAAATCGAGAAAGTTGCTCTCACGTTATCGCGAAACCAAGAGAAACGAAGATTTATATTTATAAACACTGATGTACAAAAGTATTCGTCGTCGGCTACAAAAATCAATAATACGCAACATCAATAAAACATCTCACCCCTTTAAATTAGTATATTTGTTCATTTAAGGCCATGCTTTGCTTACATTAAGTCCATTTTATCCAGCTTTCACGATCTACTTTAAAAAAGATAAAAATAAAAAAAACTTAACGAACTCAAATTTCTTATGGAACAATACCATTGTATCGTAATAATAATATGGGTGGCGCGACAGTCCGAGGTGGACCTGGGTCTAGCTTCTCAGTAACCACTTGTGTTGTGTGTGCTATTGTTTTTTCACGAGTGGAAGGGACCTACAGTTTAATTCCGACTCCGAACGGGGAATTTGAGAAGCTTTTTTTAGACAGGAATACTCTTTGAGCATTGTCAGTGACTCGAAAGAGGTATTGTATCTTAAGTTCGTGCAATTTGTTGTAAATATCTGTATTATCCACAGAAAAAATAATATCATTAAATCGGTTCTGCCAATTGGCCCTTATTACAAATTCAATCCGAATGCCGAACACATACTTCTGTGCAGAAATGAAGTATTACAGAGATAGCCGACTTCACAGCTGGTTGCTCCCTAGTCCATCGACGAATTTGAGTACTTTTTGACAGATATTCATGAATTTTTGACAGTGATTGGTTAAATTGGTTTAAGAAAACTTTATACAAAACAGTTGTCAAAAATTTTAAGGGGCAAGAGAGGTAGAAGTCATGTATCTCTGTAATACATCGTTTCTGCTTCTGTGTATTGAAATTTTCTTTGTTTGAAGAAGCGGCATACTGACAAAATTCACATTGGTCAACGTTGAAATTGTGCTTTTCTGAAATTTTCCAATTTCCTGTGAAATTCTGTGAAATTTCTTTGCGTAAGAACCTTCTACAAAATATTAGGAAACTTAGAAAAAAGAAATGAATGTAATCGGTGAAGCAGTTCTCAAGTTATGACGTGACAAAGAGAAATAGCGATTCACTTTTATGTACATATATAGATTAAACTCCACGCCAAATAAACAGACAAAACTAGCACATTCTTGAAACTGAGAGGTACTCTTTTGAAGATTAATACCAGTTTTTCCAGTTAAGTACCTCAATCGACAGTTGCTGTATTCAAAGTTCTTACAGTCGTTCCCCATCCATTGACACCTACAAACAAGGACAAAAATTCCCAGTCTCATTGCGCAACTTTCCGCCCTTATCTCTGCTATCCACTCTTGAGATCAGTCCAATGGAAAACCCCGACCATATTTCGAGACGTGATATGATTTTCCTTGAAAACCATACGAATGATAAACTCCAAGATCAATGCCATTTGAACTTCCCCCCCCCCCCCAATCGTCAACTGATCCAAACTTATCTTCCACCACCTCACATTTGTTATCTAGTGCAGTAAAAAAAAATAATAAATAAATACTACATCTCATGTTACGCGAAAATCTTGAAGTACTCGAGTATTTAATCTCGACGCAATTGCAATCTGAACCGCATCGGGGACCTACCTTCACTCGCCCAGAGATAATCCCTCGCATATCGCTTTTCAAAAAGCAATCAAATTCGATCCGATGGCGTCTCATTAAATTCAAACGACAACGCCTCAGTTAAGCACCGAACGTGATCTCATTTACATCGAGCCATAGTCAGCGCCAGTAGTCAGTCAGTAGCGTGATCTTACAGAATCGAATTCAAATTGAAGAGGAAAAAAAAAACCAACAAACCACAGTCCCACATCAAAGGCCACATCGATGACGTACGGACCTCTGTTATCGATTTCATCAACGTCATACGCTTAGTACACTGTGCTCGTATCTCTAACTTCAATGAAGATACGAATTTTCCTTGCCTCGCTCTGGTTGTGTTTATAAATAATTCATCCCGATTCAATTATTCGCAATTTAATATATGCTGTGGCCCGATCGCGCCTTGCCTGTGGTTGCACACAGATACACTCGCTCGCACAGCGATACACACACTCGTTCGTACACGGACAGTGAGTGGTGTGAGTGTCGTCTCCCTCAAATTCAAATTCAAATTTAATACACTCCAGATACAGATAGACAGATACACTGGCATCCATACGCCTTCTCTCTCGCTGGTCGCGCTGATCGTTGTTGTCTCGTCGTGGTCGTCTTGGTCGTGGTCGTGCCGATATCGTCCTCCGCCTGCTCCTCTCCATCGCTGGATGTGTGAAAAACATCAAAACACTAGTGGCCGCGAAGTATGAGACAAAAATATATAAAATTAGGTACCGATCGCGCATTGACGTTAAGACGCTGTTGAGTCCAAACTAAAAAGGCGGCACACGGATATCTGCTCTTGTGTCCATTTTATCTGCGCACTCCTATCGTACGTGTGTGTATCCAAGGAGGATCACCCAACGCACGCAACAAGCAACGCGAAATTTTGAACGAAAAACAAACAAAAAAAAAATTCCCGTCAACTCGGCAAGAGTGAGTGAGTGTTCCCAGCGATTGCCAAAAGCCAAAGCCACTCTGAAAAACGTTCTTCATTTGATTTTTGGACCAAAAGCGATTGGTCGTTGAACACACCCATACGCACAGCCGTCGACACAAACACACGGACGCGCGCATTCGCATCCACTCACTCAAGTGGCTCAAGTGATCTTCGGTTTTTTTTTTTTTTTGTTTTTGTTTTCGGACGGCCGGACGGTATCGGGATCCAATCGATTCATCGTTGGACGTGAATTTTCTTTGATTTGTCGCTTCTCCGCTGTGCGAATACCGAACACACATTGCCTCGAGAGATCTTGGACCAAAAACGATAGTGGTGTGTCATTAAACGTTTTCCTATCGAAAAGTGCGGAGTTCAAATCGCGAAACACACAAAAAAAGAAATAACAGAGAAAGCAGCAAAAAAAAAAACGCAAAAAATAAATTCAAAAATCAAAAAAAAGAAGAAATTCGAATTTATTGCTGCTGATTAACGTGGAAATAAAATATTTAATTGACAAAGAGAACGATTCGTTTTTCCTTTGATTCAATTCGATTCGTTGATTTGTTGCTCGCGGTTTGTTATTGTTTTTCTTGTCATTCTTCTTGACTTTTCTGCTGTACGTCCTGTGGACTTTTGCGCTATCATCTTCACACTCTGCGGACGGCAATCGTTTATTTGTTTTGTCTAAAAAAAAAACAACCGATAATTTGCTGGATTAATTCAAAAATGAAGTTCATCTTTGTTTTACTTGCACGTAAGTAATCAATGTGTATGCGTTTGTTTTTGTTTTTGTTTGTCTCTCGTTTTTTTAATTAACGGTGAACTGTGTGAATGCGGTGCCATTTTGAAGATTTAACGACATTCGAACCGAAATTTGTCTTCTAACTCATTTCGGGGGTTGAATTACATTTTGGTTTTGATTGAGGAAATGATTGCAGACAAAATTAGCTTTCGGTTGAGAAGAGAATAACGACTTGGAATGAGACATAAATTGAATCGGAATCATATGCGGACTTAATTCATTGTTAATTTTCTTGGATCTAAAATGTTATGTTCTCATATCGAAATTAAGTCGTCATACTTTCATACAGAAATTTAAGATTAATTTGTAAAATCAAAACTTAAAGACATTTCCTAGCATAGAATTGGATTTCAATAAACCCATTTTTAACTTAAAATTTGGGACTAGAAATCTTTTCAAAATCAAGCACTCGTACATTTTGTGGCAGAAATAGTTTTTTGAAAGGTTTTTGAATTTCAGTCCGGATAAACATTTTGTACAGAATTTTTAATCCAAATTTATGCCAAATTTCATAATTCGATGTTTTGTATAATAGAAGAAATAATTGTAGGAACATATTTTCGATTTGAGTTGTGATTCAAGGGACAGAATAATTTTAATTTTTTTAATAACTACGCACAGTACTGGATCTGGTGATCATTACTTGATTTGAGGTTTCTCTTGATTACAACAGGGATTCTTTTTGTTTAATTAAAAATGTTTTTATTTCTTTTTTTTTACTATCGAGAAGTCTTCCACAATAAAACCCACAATGATGCAGAGCACTTGCAATTTAATTCTGCCTTCAGTGCTTTAGTCAATAAGATATACCATAAAAAGGTCTCTAATTCTTGAATTGGTTTAACTGTCTTTTAATTTAAGCCGATTATAGATTGTGACACCGATAGAGAAGGACACAATGTTGGTTTCTAGATTTTGAATTTGTCTTGTTCATTATTTGACGGCTTGAATCATGAGAACTTTAGAAAAAAGAAGTGTTTAATAATTGTTGGTTTTTTTAAAATGTATAGATTTATTATAGTAACAGTCGAACTTCGATAACTCGAACCACCACTTGCCACAAAAAAATGTTGAGTTATCAAGACTTCAAATTATTAAGTAGAATACAAAATTTATATAAATATTTATATATTTGCGATATAACACATAAAACGTATACGAGCACAATTATTATTTAAAACAGTCTGTTACACATGACTGAAGAGCTGATTTTTTGTTTTTTAACAACAAATCTTCAATGGAACATTGTAGGCACTTAGAATTATTTGTTGTTTCATGAGTCCTATAATTTAAACTCAAAATGAGTAACGACTTAGCAACCAACTCATTTGAAGTTGGTTGAATGAAATCATCCTCAATTATTGCCAAGTCTTTCCCCATTACATCACTGCCGCTGTCATCGTAATTGTCAAGCTGAGGAGATTCGGATTCACATATAAATACCTCAAAAGTGTCTTCATTTGTGGGACCCTCCTTAGTAACAATATCGTCTTCCACCTGCAGAATATCATCATAATACAACCTTGCATATTTCTGGCATTTTTTCAAGCTTCAAATTCCATCAGCAGTTGAATTTCTTCCTCATTTCATTTCTAAAAATCAAAAGAATTTCATCCTCTACCCCCGATCTGAATCAATTCATCAAAACCGCGATTTTGTCTACAACAAGTCAAAGGAACATATAAATGTAGTGCCCCGAAAGCGGCTCCTTTTAAAACGAACTTGTAGAATTCACAGAATTTGGTAATTTCTCTTCAGAATTCGACTTATCGAAGGTGTCACCAAATAATCTGTTCGAGTTATCAAGACATTCGAGTAATCGGAGTTCGAGTTATCGAAGTCAAATTTCTTATAAATTTCAGACAGCCAACCAATTTCATTCGAGTTATCGAAGTTCGACTGTATTTTATTTAAATATTTAAATGTTTTCCAAAATTTTCGTTACAAATTGTCTATAATATTTACTATAATTTCCTATATGGGTACTAATTTTTCGCTAATGTTTGGAAATGCTAACCATTTTCCTTGTGGGTCGCCGTAGCGTAGTGGCTTAGTGCGTCGACTCCTACGCAGAGGGTGCCAGGTTCGATACCCGAATTTACCACCTTTCATATTTCACGGATTCACCTCTTTCGAGCCACTGACAATGCTCAAAGAGTATTTCCTGTCTAGAAAAAGCTTCTCAAACTTGGCCATTCGGCCAATTTATTAACCATTTTCCTTCAAGTTGAACAGACTTATGTTTATATCATCATATTATAATTTTAGATAAGTTAAATATACATCTGCCAAGTCGAAGTAAGTTGTTGTTTTCCGCGTTTAAAAGGTGACAGCTTTTCTAACTGACTTATCTCACCAAATATGCCCCTTCTATTACAAACACACAGAATTTTAGTGCAAAGTGACGAGCATTGTCTGCCATATGTCATCTTTGACAGTTCATAAGATATCCTCGTTTAAAATTCGTATATCATTTACTCGTGTGGCAGCCGTGACTTGTTGGTTGGCGAATCGACATCTACGCAATTGAACTTCGAAAATAATTTGTACGGCCCCACCTCTTTCGAGTCAATGACAATGATATTCTTTGATAATTGCAACTGTCACTGTATATAAAAAGCTTCTCAAACTTGGCCGTTACTGTAGTGGCTAGGCCCTGATCCACAACGGCCTGTAGCAGCACTCTATTATTATAGTATTTTTTACTCGTAGCTCCAGACAATTTCAAATTAAAGGGGGTAAATCAATGTAGTGTATTTAATTCTTAATCTAGCCTTAAGAATTTGTTTGAATTCTTAATTTTTCATAAATCAAAATATACATGTAAAGTCATCAAATTTATGATTTTCCCTGAGTTAAATAAAATAATGGTGTTGCTAATTTTCGTATTTCCACTTAATCTCAAAAAATATCCTTGATTCCGAAAGTCAAAGACAAAATCGGTAAAAATTGCTTATGATAAACTAAAATTTACATAATTTCGACATTCAAATAATATTGAGCACAAAATAAAGTATAACAGAGAGAGCCGATTACGCAGCTAATTACCCATCGACGAATTTGACTGAATTTTTGACAGATATTCATGAATTTTTGACGGTTATTCACGATGTAACGAAATGCCGTACTTTGATTGGTCAATTTGGCTCAAGAACACGTTACAAAAAACAGTTGCAAAAAATATTAAAGGGAAAGAGGTAGAAATCGGCCATCTTTGTAATACTTCATTTCTGATATTGAGCTGACAGCTGAAGTCTTTTGGTTTTTTTTTCCACAGAACATACATCACATACATTTCATACAACATACAAAACTGTCATACATCATACACATCATACAATTTTCTGTTTCTCAGATTCCACTGGAAGTATTGTATGACATCTTCTTTGTTGTATGATGTGTATTATTTTGACGTTTAATTCTGAATGACAAATTTCATTGACAACTAAACAGACTCCCATCTAAGTGGATTAAAAACACACAAAAAACTAAATAATGGAACTCCCCAACAATGAAGAAAGATATGTTTTCGAAATGATAGAGATTAATTCAAGTTTTTTTTCCAAATAGTACATGATTCTTAGTAAAAATTACTTGAAGAGAGAACTAGCATTTGTCATTACATGTCTAATTAAAAAAAAAAGGATGAGCAGAAATTCGTTATTCAAAAATCATAAGCCCAAAAAATTCTTATTTTTCATATTTGCTCTTTTGAAAACTCATTTTTGTAGTTGCTACAACAGTTTGAAGTGCTGTATCAAATGTATGATGTGTATGATATTTTCTTGTGAAACATATTTCCAGTGTAGGTGATACAAGTTGTATTACAGCGGCTCATACAACAACTCTGGGAAACAAAAATCATATAGCAGAAGTGTCAGAATCATACAATGTATGTGATGTATGATTTGGGAAATAGGCCCTTGGTGTAGATTTATGCCTCAGCCAACATATTAATTTTCCCGGATTTTTGCTAGGGTTCTTTGATGTTTTTTCAAAATTTTTCTTCAAACTCTAGTGCCGAGTAATTCGAAGACTAGTTGATGATCAAAAAATGCAACTCATAACCCTAAAGTTGTAGCAGTGTATATAAGTCATCAGGAAGGCGCACAGGTAGACTGCTCAGCTTTGCCTCTTTTTCAACCGCGGGACAAGCTTATTTCCGAAAGTTTAAGGTCACTTAATTTAACACGTCTCAAAGTATTTCCGAACGTGATTCATCCTTATTCGAAGGCTAAAAAATAGCAGAGACTTATGCAGACCCAGTTTTTCCGCAGTTCAATGCTTAGCCACAAATAACCCTCGGTAAAAGGCGTAGCTGTCCAAATAAATCTTGTCATAATTTCGACGAGCACATCGATCCCTCGATTTGAGCTCAATCAAATTATCATGTCAAACTCGATCCATTAAAAAAAATGTAAAAATGTGATAAATTCAAAAGATGACATAGCCACGAAATAATTTTGATTTGACAAAAATGTACTCAGCTTTAGGTGAAGAGCCTTCCAATCTGCATACAAATAAGATGAACGGCTCTCGTTTCTCGTTTTTGCTTGTTCGCGAATTTATGAAATGGATTTGCTTATGCTGCGAGCATCGCGCAAATTGAGACGTGATGTGCATTTTTTTCTAAGCCAGAATAACTGATTTGTTTGATTACATAATACTCATTGAACACTAACTGAAATTGAATATTGTGGCGCTCTTGAAACCTTGACGTCTTTCAGTTCCGGCAGATTGATTGAATGTGTAGAGAATTGTAGACTTATTGCTAGGTATTGACTAGAGTTTCAAAATGTAACAATGTTTGTTCTTCTTAGTGACAAGAAGTCATGTGCAGATATGGAAAGGATGGAATTAAGACTGAAATATGAGTTAAAGATGACATATGTATTTCCATTTTGTTTAAATGTACTTGGTCCTTGAGGAGTCACAGTTTCGCAGTCGACCTGAACTTGTCGTTACTGTCGCTAATTTCAGAATCCATTTCAGTTGCTACAACCAAGGTTGTCATTTGTCAAACTCTCTTGTACCTGCGTAAGTAAGGGCCCAAGACGACTAGAGGGCGCAGTTGGTTGTGCCTGCTCCTTGTTAGCGGAGCTTGAAAGCAAAGTTAATACGCTTTTATCTGGTTTTCAAATCTGGTCACCATTTGCCGTTAAAATTAAATTAACAGAACTGTCACTGGAGTGGTCAATCAGTGGTTTTAGTCTGACTATGGGTATAACACTGGACGAACTTGGTCTAAGTGTGCTGGTGAATTCACTAGCTGCCTCTCTACCCAACCCTAACCCAAGGGCCCAAGATAAGCTCATATAGACTCGCTGTTCCGATGGACAGACCTTCTATGTCATAGACGTATTTAACTTTAAAGCCTTTTTCAATAAGAATAAGATCATGATCGGAAAGTTATTGTTACAGTATTTGAAATACTTCTTAGGATCAAGTGATGTGATATTGCTGAAAGGCTGCTTTCACAGAGCCTTGGCTTGCTGTAGTGGTTATAGGAGTGGTTCAGTTTGTTGCAACATGTTTCATTGAGGCAGTCTCCCGGATTTACATTTGCTTAAGT
Source organism: Eristalis intricaria (assembly GCA_964034865.1). Classification (NCBI taxonomy): domain Eukaryota; kingdom Metazoa; phylum Arthropoda; class Insecta; order Diptera; family Syrphidae; genus Eristalis; species Eristalis intricaria. Next base: position 9,571,347 of record OZ035873.1, read on the forward strand.
CAAGAGTTTTGATCGATTTGGTTGAACGGGTACTTGTTACTTTGCGTCCATCTGGGAGTTTCTTATTTACTGCTTCTCTAATTCAGACCTTCATTGGAAATTATCCCTTGTCCTAGCAACCTACCTAGCTTCCTTAATATGCTTGATTATACACTTCAGAAATGGACTGCAATTTAAATCTGTCTAAGGGCAGCTAGTTGACAGAATCCACTCAGCCGCATGCTTACCTTAAAGGCTTATGCTATGTTCCCGCCTGATCGAAATCACGTGGTTTGGATGAACTTTTGCTGAAACCGCAATTGGAGGTTCTTACCGAGTTGAAGTGCTTGCAAAATTCGTCATCTGACAACTTTGAAGTGGCCTGCAAAACAGCTGTTTATTGACAGGTAATAATATTGTTGAGAACAAAAGAAAAGAGAGGGAGAGAAAATGAACACCAAAATGAACCAAATAAACTGAAGCTCACGCTGCAGGCTTGTTCGGTTTGATAACTTCTCAAGTACAGGGATGGGCTTAACTAGATTTCACAGAAAGTGCGACGTTTCGAAATCCTAAGAATGTATGGCGAAACCGCCGAGGTTTGGAGAAATTTATCGATACCTCGCGATTTCTACCTTAACACAGCATTATTGTAGATCACAGAAATAGATATTAGATGCCCCATTTCATTTCTCACTCAAGATTTCGATGCGGTGATGGAAGCGCTCTTCAACTCAAAGTCTGTGGGGAAAGCTACAGAAAGCACGCCTACCCTTAAATAGTGCAAAAGTAAAGACCTTAACCAAGGTGGAGTTGTGAATTCAAGGGACTTTTTAGTTACCACTCCGGTCTTAAGAGCAACAAAAGGAAAGCAGAACTTGTTGGCAAGTCGTTATATGCTTTCAAATACCCAGAGATGGCACAGACATTCGAGGGAGTGATGCATTTTCCAGACTTAACCTTCACAAATCAGTCTGTAGGCGTTTAGAATCAATTTCACTGTGCAAAGTTATGCTGAAGGCTGTGTATTTCAATGCTGTCGACTTAAAAATGCAATTCAATTTGTTCGAAAAACGAATATACCAAAAAACCGTTCATTACATAAAACTACTGATCCGTCCATTCAAGAAGATCAGTCACAGACTTCAGCACAGACGATAGCAAAAAGAGATCGCTTGTCAAAAACAAATTAAATCTTATTTCCTTCGCCAGCTGTCAGACGAAAATAGCCAGTCCATCAAATCGGATAAAATTAGAAATCGCACATTTTCGCATACGAACTCGCACATCCTTCGCAAACGTGCAAAATTTCCATCATAACTCTGTCAGCGGCTGGCTATTGAACTATCCCCCATGTCAAACGAAAGAAAAAATAAAACAACATCCAGACATGTTCAACATTTCATACACATATTCGCGCGTCCGCTCGTTCTGACGGAGGAGGGCGGCCCAGGCTTATTTATTCACAAACCGCACCATCAACCTGGCCGAACATTTTGGCCGACCGCCAAAAAACCGACTATCGCCAAAGGGGGCTCAAGCAGACACAAGAACCGACCGACGACGACGGCCAATCCGCCAGGCAGATGGAACATGCAAAACGTTCTAATGGACACGTCATGCTGATTTAGCTGATTTATCTTTTGCGGTCCGCAGACGGACACATTAATATCTTTTGATCGGAGCGGCGAATATATTAATGAACAGCACAAAATCCTTGGGAGAGTTATGCCTCGCATTTGATGTGACATGAAGACGTGTATCTTGTGCGCGGGTATCTGGTGTCTTTTCGTTCCATCTCATCTCCTTTGCGGTTTTCAATTTTCGTCTCGTTATTTTTTTCTCGTTTTTTTTTTGTTTGTCGATTTTGAATATAATCTTTTTAAGTTTTTATATTTTTCGCTTCGTTAATTGATTTTTTGGCAGAGCCCTGTGCTGGGAGAGACGGCGCCAGAGATAGGATTACTTTGCGTGTGTTTTTTGTTTTGCTTTGAAGTCATGTCTTGAAAGTTTGTTGACCATTCATGCGTACATCCTGTGGACTGGTCGTTTCATGTGTGTGGTCCAAAGGAATGTGGCCAGAGTTGGATTTCGTGTCTCCGACGAGAGAGTCATTCGCCGAAAAATGTTTAATTCTTAGACTGGATAAGAAAAGGTAATACGAGGGGACGTCCTTAGGCATTTGTGTACAGATTAATTACGGCCGCTGATAAACGACAGTGCTCGCTACCCTTGACCTTGTCTGTCTGCATTTCAAAAAGTCTGTTGGTTGTTGTAAAAAATTGTTTCGAATTCTACATAGAAAATGGTGGAATGTTTCTTAACTTGCGCCTTACAACTTGGCATTGTTCTCCATTTTCCGCATCGTTCTGTGGACTTGTTAGCGATTTAATAAGACGCCTGCGTTCAACCATATATCAGCATGGACTAGGGAATTGAATACGAATTGTGCAGTTGAGGCCTAGCAGCTTGAAGGTCAGATCATGATGTGGTCAACTACTGTTGACTTTCCCCATCAAGATCGTTTTAATGAGTTACCATGTTCATTATTTTTTCCAGCCTTTAGGATACCTTTGCCGAATTGGTCGTTAAATAGTGACGAGGAAGGTTATCGCGGGTATGCAACTTGATGGCAGGCAGGTCCTGGTATAGCAGCTCTTATGAGGAGATGATTACATCAAATCCGCCGAGATGAGCTCCTCGAACAATGCCATCACCCTAGTCCGTCTTCATTCTTCTCTTGTCGAAAATGTAACTATGATGACATGTCAGTAGTATAAGGCAGGGGTTCTCAAACTGATTGTACGCAAGCTTGCGCAATAGACACATCTGGCTACTAGGCGATATTGCAGGCACATGGGATAGGCCATATTTCACACAATTTTGGTTTTTATCGATGTTCAATTTAATCAAACTTTATAAACTTTTTTCTTAAATTTTGATATGACTAAAAATATAATTGAATTAATGTGGTCCTAGATTTGAGAGGCGAGTGGTCGCCGTGGCGTAGTGGGTAAGTGCGTCGACTCTTACGCAGAGGGTGCCAGGTTCGATACCTGAATTTACCACCGTTGATAATTCACGGCTCCACCTCTTTCGAGTCACTGACAATGCTCAAAGAGTATTTCCTGTCTAGAAAAAGCATCTCAAATTCGCCGTTCGGAGTCGGTATTAAAATGTAGGTCCCTTCCACTCGTGAGAGGACAATAGCACGCACAACACGAGTGGTTGCTGAGAAGCTAGGCCCAGGTCCACCTCGGACTGTCGCGCCATCCATATTATTATTATTATTACATTTGAGAGGCAACTGCTAGCCAGAGCACTACATGGAAAGAAGACGAGATTTTTGGTTTCTATCTTCTCTTCACAAATCCTTCGGGCTTGTGGCCGATTTGTGCTAGTTCTAGCCACTTGTAGTTGGTTAACTACATGTCTCTAACAAACTACACATCATTGAAAGCATGAAGGAACTCCGGGTGCTCAAATGTGCTTGTTCTCTGTCAAACTATTTATTCAAGATAGGGTTATCCAAAGCGCGTTTCGGTTTCGAAAAGCTAGTACAATCTCAATTAAGTTCCCGCACGTTCTCAAGTACTTTACCTTAAGCTACAAGAAAAGCCTTCTTATGCCCAGTTCACAGTGGATTAAACTGCAGCTCGTTGATTTAATGAATTTCACTGTTTCGTTTAAGCCTATAAGTGAGTTCAAGTTCTCGAAGACATCTGATGTTCGACACTCGACACATTTCTTGAATTGAATTCATTTGCAATAAATTCACGTAAAGCAGCTTTTTCCTTCTTCTATTGTACATTGTCAAGTTTCTTTTGTTTTCAACATTTAATGAATAGTTATTAATTAGCTTTTTGCACAGCAACGAGTTTGTTAAGATTTATTTCCATTTTTTATTTTCTTTCACTGTTCAGGATTATGGGAGAATCGTCTAAGTTCTCGGTTCTTAAACTGAGTCCCCGCGGTTCCGCGGAAGTTTTTAAAGTTAAGCGACTTTTTTGAATTAAGAACAGTAAAACAAAATAAATTACAATTTATTATTTCACGTTTAATGTGAGCTATCCATAATTTAAAAAAGTAATCTAACATGGTACAGCAACGTTCAGAGGAAATTATGAGCAACAATCCGTTGGACGTGAGATGAAGTTGGACATAAGTTTTGACGTTTTCATATAGGTGCCAGATTTTGTTTGAATTGAGTGGTAAGAAATGAGAGGAAAATAGAGTGAAAGTAGAAGTGTTAGTGGATTTAATTTTTTGGCACCCATTTTAATGAGATTGAATGTGAGTCGGTTCTCCGCTGCTTGATGTTGACTCTCAGGCGGCCAACGTTGGACTGAAGCGACATGGCATATCTTGATTCTTGTCCACGAAATAAATTAGCGCTCAAATTGTAGTTGGTAATTGTGATGATATACTATCATCCCCCCAGACTAAATTGAGTGATTTCGGTAATTTCCTTCGAAATTAGGATCGAAATTGCTCAATTTTCCATACAAGGAATCAATTTAAAATTTGCTTCAATTACCGTCGAACCCAGATAATAGCACATCAACCGTGCAACGAAAAATTGTGCCATTAAGCGGGTTGTGCCTTTAACCGATATTACATGCAAACAGTTTAAAAATGCGAAAAATACATTACAGGAGTTGGTTTCCCCAATTCCATCAAGCTCGCTGTACACAAAAAAAAATGGTAGGAAGGGTTTAGAAAAAAAGCCTTTACCTCGGAAGTCACATGAATAAGGGATTTGTGTAGGATGTGACAATAAGCGGGCAAGATTATACGTGAGCACTTTGGTTCGACGTATTCTTATGTGATACTAGATTCCGTACCCGGCTTTGCCCGGGTTTGTTTCTTCAACCGGTAGTGAAAATATAGTTTTTTTTTTCAAAATATCCTGAAGAAATGTGTTTAAAATAGTAAAACGCCAAGAAAATTTAACTTTATTTTTAGAACGTAATTTACCTTGTCTACTTCTCTGCTGCTGGAGTCTAACACTGCGAACTTGAGAAGTCTCAATCAATAAACGGTTGCGTCGAGCCAATCCATTACTTGCGTTCCGTTTTTCGCTTTCATACAGTGTTTCATTACTTCTTCTAGCAGCCTGTGCAATGTTGTCATTTTCACGAACTTGGACTCTTACTTCTTGAGATTGTGCAGATCTTAGAAGTCGCCGTCTTTTCACACATGCTTGCTGAGGATCAAAAACAGCTTTCCTTTTCCTCGGCATTTTTGCGATAATGTGATTATTAAGAAAAATGTGGAGAAATGTGTTCCGTTGTAGATGCACTGAAGTCGATTTTGAATAAATGTTTACTCCGCGCTTTTTAATTTAAAACAATAATAAGACTGCTCGAACCAGAACTCAGAGAAGAATTTGAATTTTCTTTTGTCATTGATGCATATCCCAATCTCTCATTCACGTCCCTACTCATAATGAGTACAATTCGTTGACTGTGTGCATACATGTTGAAGTTTGAATTATCAATGTGTGCTGCAGCAAAACGGACGGAAATTACGGTTTTTTCTCAACCATTTACACACAACGTGGAGGGATAGCGAGCGATTCATAAAACAAAAAGTTCTTGGAAATCCCATCTATGTACCTGCGCGCGATGTTCACTTGTTGTGCAAATTGAAGTCAAACTTCATGAACCATGAAAAATATTAACCTATCTTGTAACATATTAAGTAATTAGTCTAGCTCTGATCCGTTCAGAAGTTCAATATTCACAATTTCAGCAAAATTGAATGATTTGTGTGTAGCTGTGTATGACAAAATAAGAAAAGTGCGAAAATGTTTATTGTTTCCTTTTCGTTTGGTGACTCAGGCAGTCGTTCGTATATGTTCGATTTAGGCGTAGACAAAATTGAATGGTTGCACCAAAGCAAAATATGAAAAATGTGTGTGTGTATATGTGGATGTTACAACACACTGGGGGATGGTTGATATCCACGACTACGCAACTTGAAATGGTTTCATACCGGCTTAATGCAACCACCCTTATTTTGAGAATTTTATTCCCGTTTAAAAAGTGCTCGTAACTTCCGAACCGTATGTCGTACCAACTTAAAAATTATCACATTCAGCATCTAAATTAGAATGATTTTTGTTGAAAATTTCAGAGCTCTGCGTTGTGTAGTTTCGGGGCCTTTGTCGGTCAGACACACAAACTTTCTGCTTTATAGTTAAAATTAAGCGATGTGCTATTATCCGGGTTCGACTGTACCTCAATTTCAATGAAATTGCGAACGAAATTGTGTATTATAACAGATTTTCCTAGTTTCAGGAAAGTAAAAACAAACAAAACTAGCATATTTCTCGGAAATGAAGTATTACAGAGACGCCAGACTTCTACCTCTCTTGCCCCTTAAATTTCATTAACAGATTTTCATGAATTTTTATAATAAATTCATGAATATCTGTCCAAAAGGCACTCAAATTCGTCCATGGGCTAGGGGGAAATCAGCTGTGAAGTCGGCTATCTCTGTAATACTTCATTTCTGATATTTCTCAGCATTATGCCAGTTAACTTGGAGTTTTCTGAGAGGGGCCTATTTCACAGATCATACATCACACACATTTCATACAAAATACAAAACTGTCATACATCATACACATCATACAATTTTCTGTTTCTCAGATTCTACTGGAAGTATTGTATGATATGTTCTTCGTTGTATGATGTGTATTATTTTGACGTTTAATTTTGAATGACAAATTTCATTGAAAACTAAATAGTGTCGTGTATTAAACTCAGACACCATACAAACAAACAAAAAACTAAATAATGGAGTTCCTCAATAATGAAGAAAAATATGATTTCGAAATTATTGAGATTAATTCAGCTGTTATAAGACGATTTTTCCAAATAGTACATGATTTTAAATAAAAATTTCTTGACGAACTAGCATTCCTTGTTCCTAAATGTCTAATTTAAAAAAAAGGTGAACAATCATTCATTATTCAAAAATCATTTTTCAATTTTCTCATTTGAAAACTCATTTTTGTAGTGACTACAGCAGTTTTAAGTGCTGTATGAAATGTACGTTCAAATTTGAAAGAAACTGCTGTAGGAGTGATGTAGGTGTATGATATTTTTCTGTGAAACAAAATCATACAACTGTCCCATATTTCCAGTGTAAACTTTAGGTGATACAAGCTGTATTACAGCGGCTCATACAACAAATCTGAGAAACAGAAATCATACAGCGAAAGTGTCAGAATCAGGCCCCAGATTGTGTTTTCATTATTTGTTTTTTTAGGAAATAAACTTTGTATGTGTTCTATTGTGCTCAAATTTTCCATATAATGTCGACGAAAAGACAATTCTATGTCAAACTAAATTGCTTCAATCGTGGTGTGGACCCTGGGTAATTTCGAAACTGTGCAATTTCGCGTCTAGTGGGGATATAGTGTAAGACCGTACCAGCGAGCAGTGTTGGGATTTAACATTTTCAAAGAAAATGAGTGGAAGATTTGAAAAAAGCGTGGTAGATCTAGTTTACCCACTCAATTTCTAAGAAATTTAACATACTACATTAGTGCTTAGTGCTATTCATACGAACCTCGAATTGCGACCGCGAACTTTCAAAAAACAACCAATTCGCAGCAAATATTAACAAAATTTTATAATTCTTGCCATGCAAGAAGATGGGGATTGAATTATCGAGTTTTTCTGTAGACTAAAATCTCAATAATTACATAGTTTAAGTATCCTATATTTTTTCCACGAATCAATCATTCTCTTTACGAACTGTCAATCTGAGTTCACAATACACAAAAGAAGCAAACGCGTTCCACAAATTCACGAACAAAAAATGATGTGTGATGATGTGTCAGTTATCAGAAATTGTACCCACTGCACTCTGCGAATAATAAAACTCCAAATCAGAAATGAAGTATTGCAGAGATAGTCGACTTCACAGCTGATTACCCCCTAGTCCATCCACGAATTTGAGTACTTTTTTGAGATATTCATGCATTTTTGACGGTTATTCACGAAATAACGTAGATGCCGTCCTCTGATTGGTCAATTTGCTTAATGAACACGTTATAAAAAACAGTTGTCAAAAAACTTAAGGGGCAAGACAGGTAAAAGTCGGGCATCTCTGTAATACTTCATTTCTGCTCCGAATGAATGAAGGGTCAGGGTTTGCGAAGTACGCGATTCGTTGTGAGGTCATATGAATGGCCCTACCTGGTCTACCCCATTAGTAGACCTAGATGGACCTCAAAAAATAGATGGTTTTTATGAATATGAACTTAACAAATTTTTTTGTGGCCACATACCAAATGATTTTTAACATGGATATAATTATGAAAAATATTATAAATGTTGTATATTAAATATAAAAATATACGTGGAACACAACAAATTTATACGGAGTTCAAAAATCAGTGTTTACGGTGATCACTTCACTGTATGCAATCCAAGAAATTCAATTTTTGTAAAAATGGCGCACGTTGAAACTCAAATTTGTTGTTTTAGCCAAAATTGTTCACACATTTTCTATAAAGTTTGCTATAAAATAAAATTATAATGGTCAAAAAACAACCCTTCCTTCACACAGTATTCCTTCAAATAGTATAGACTAAAAATAAAGTTTTTCTCAAGTTACAGTGATCACCGACTTCGAAGACACGGTTTCGAGAAAAACGCGATAATAATTTTGAGTACGATGAGAATGCAGATGGAGATGGTCGACTCCACTGAAACTTATTTGGAGATCATAAATAATAGTCCGATCTGACTATAATTCTCAGAGAATACTTTTGAAATAGTCAACAATTCGCGGTCGCAGGTTGCAGCACTTAACATGCACACAAAGCAACGCACAGTTCCTTATCACTGTTCATATTTTCTTGAATCCGAACAAACAGATTCTCTCTCCTCTTGTTGTGCAGTAACAGTTTGTCTGGGAAACCCACTCCTTATTGTTTTCAGTTACGTAAATCAATTAATTGCTTACTGCAAAGTTCAACATTTCTAGGGAACTTTAAGCGATAGCGGTAATATAAATATAGAAATGATGTGTGTTACACTGGAACTGTCAAACACTCTCACTGGCGATAATAAATGAAATGTGGCATATAGGACACGAGGAGTCATACAATTACGCTAAATAATTCGCTTATCATTAATTAATTTGAATTGTTCAACGATTACTATGATTCTTCGAACTCCACGTTCTTGGATTCCGTTTCATTATATTTTTGTGCTTAGTTGATGGTGTCCCTAGGCATATCTTCATTTTCAAAAAGACATCTGATTTCATTCCATTCTTTAAAATATAGGAATGGTTTTATGTGAAATTAATTTGTTTGATAACTGGTAGCTATTTTGATTCGTGACTGGACACAGAGTCATCTGATGTTGATAGGAAAGGGGTCAAATGGACTCGGTGACAAGTGATAACAGAATTAAAAATACTGAGCGTGTGCAATTAGGTAAGACCTTATCAAGGGGGTGTCCCAAGATTTACGCATTTCAATTGAATGAATGAACAATTGCTGATTTTCGTTCTTGATCAGTTATCGCTGGGCCTAGTACTAGCAAATTTGTTGGTTAACTTGTGGAACGCATCCCATTGAACTTGACTGCTAAATGACAAGTGACATTTATGGGAGGCTTCCGAGTTAAAAATCTCAACCTTATTTGCTTGGAACCATGGAATGGGCTTCGCACGCGAACGGATGGAGTGGGGCTAGCTACGACAGTACGCGAAATATTGTCACTGCATAATTATTTTTACTGATGAGAAAATAGTCGCCACTGAAGAGTAGTTCAACAAACAGAATAATGCAATTTATGTTGTTTTACCACGACATGCGTCTGAATTCAATCCGAGAGTTTAATTTAAACACCACCCAAAGTTAAAGGTTTTTGTGGAAAGTGGCCTATGAAGGATTGCTCCATTTTTGACTATGAGGTATTTAAACCTCGGCGAAAGAATTTACTAAATGGATATCTTATAAAAAGTTGAAAAGCATCTTAACACAATTACTTTCAAAAATAAGTTATGGACCTTCCAGCGAGACTGAAGTAACGTCCCAAAAATTCATTTCCATAGATCAATAACCATTTAAAAGGCCAGACCTCAATCCTTTGACTTGATATTATGGTCCGTTTTAAGAGAGCATGGATTGTGCTGGGTGGCGTCCAAATCCAAAATCAGAATCTTTAAAGCGCACCCTTATCCGAGTAGTGGATATTTTTCCGATCGATATTCTCCGCAATTGATGAACGGACAAATCGACTATACAGGTGTTGGAAAGCAAATGTAGAATTTGTGTACAATTAGCTCAAGTTGGGCTTTGAATTTATTTCCCACGTTGAAATTTGGGCAAACTGAGCAGACTAATTGTGCAAGTAATTAATTACGGCCTTAACGTTATGGGTATGTCCGTAGACTCCTAAGCAACTAAAACTCGTTACCTGAGTTCGATTCAGCCAAAATAATTTGTACGACCCCACCTCTTTCGAGTCGCTGACAATGCTCAGAGAGTCATAACCGTCTACTAAAAAAAAGCTTCTCAAACTCGGCCGTTTGGACTTCCACTCGTAAGAGAACAATAGCACGCACAGTGCGAGTGATTGCTGTAGAAGCTAGGACCTGGCCCTCTGGGTTGTACCGCCACCAATGTTATTATTATTATTATTATTATTGTGCTGCGAGGTTTGACGTTACCTTAGACCATCCGTTTGTGAGTCGTTGGCTGCGATTATAATACCTTTTACGACGCATAGATTTTGATGACAGCATCATAAGCGAAATGGATTATCACCGAATATAGCGACGCGGCCGCATGCTTCTACTACGATGTGTCCCGAATTTACCAACTCTCGTAATTCTACCTCTTTCGAGCATTGTCAGTCCAACAATATTCCTGTCTAGAAAAATGTTCTCAAACTTCGCCATTTTTATGAAAGAATACGGTTTTTTTTTTTAATTGCTTTTGAATAATTCCTAATAATTCAGAAACTTTAAAATTTCGAATTTCTTATTCTTCTTATTCTTACAAGATTGGATTGCGCACGCAACGTACGATATTGGGCATCTTTTTGCAATTCGGCAAATCTGATTTCTGTGGATTCCAAATACAACGTACTCTCACAAAATTACTGATTTTTGTACAAGCTCCTGGTCCACCACAGTCAGTCGCGATTGGTCACGTCACCCAAATACACATACATACACATACATTTTGTGATTAGTGGACACTTGATTGACCGCGTTAGATACTACCTAAAAACCCCATTTTAGGACAGCTTTCCGTATGTGCTTACATATTGCGCACTTACTTTTGAGTTTCTCTACATTTTTTGTTTTTTGACTCGCTGTGCCTACTGTTTTGAAATAATTGACTTTGTTTTTTTTGCTTTACTAATTTACGTAAAGCAACTAATTACTTTCGAAAACTACATTCAAAATTTTTTCTTGGAGTGCCGTTTGATATTCTAAACATAAAACAATAAAAAATAAAAAAACAACCATTTTTTTTGATCATTTGAATCAGATTTCGAGCAAAAATAAAGTGAAGATTCTACCTCTCCTGCCACTTAAAAATTGCTGCCCAATTATTGTGTATCGTTTTCCTTAGCCAAAGGGTCAAAACAGATAATGCCAGTTAAATCATTTCGTGAATAACCGTTAAAATTTCGTAAACAACTGTCAAAAAGTCTCAAAAATAGCACACATCCAATCACAATCGATGGACAAGGGGTGCATCAGCTGAGAAGTCGGCTCTTTATTTGATTTCTGTTTTGTGTTAGTAATTCAATCAAAACTAACGCTCACCGCAGTGCTGACGTCTGAATATAAATCGACATCCGCATGATAATCCTTTCAACGAAGTCACTTCGTTCATCTTAGTCAGTAAGCTTGTGTTCTTTGCATGAGGTGAGCATTGTTTGTGCGACTGATGTAGGCTTCACAGGCCTTCCACTCAGGGAGAGTGGGGAGTAACCGTGGGCACAAAAATTTAAAAATCGTATGAACGAAATTGGAAAACGGAGCTCAATTGGCATATATTTCATTATAACAAATTCCCTTTTTTTTGGTGGATTAGCGACATTTCTGTCAGAAGCTTCAAGCTTTAGTTCTAGCTTGCAATTAGTTTTCGCTGTATGAACCCGTGGGTTCGCTTCGATTCCGAACCCGTGGGACAACGCAACAGGGGACGCCCGCGTTTAAAGTCGTGAACCCAGGTGGAGAAGGACCTCAACCCACATGGCGTGCTAAACCTTTAGAGACAGCTACCCAGAGACCGTGCTGGAGAGGCTTGTTGGTTGAGGCCCAGTTCTACCCCGGACTGTAGCGCCAAATAAAGAAGAAGTATGATTATTTAACCTATGTGCACATTTCCAAAACTTTTACCAAATTTTTTCTGTGAGCTGTAATTCAGAATACCTTTTAAGTTGGAACGTGAATTTTTATTTCTGAGTGAAATTAATTGTTTTTTGTTGTTGAAATTACTTGTTAATAAAAAAAGGTTTTTTCAAGAACCGGAAAGCTGGACATTTTTATTAGAACGTAGCTAGCTGCAGCAACATTTGTTTTGTCATTAATTTCCTCCATCCGTATTTTTTACAGCACAAAAAAGGTTTCTTCCTAATATTTGCAGGACCAATTCCAACTGTGTATAAGAAATGAAACAATTTTTGATGAATGGGTTTCGATTAAAAAATTTTCAGAGTTCGAACAATTAACCCATTATATTTGTAGTTTACTTAGAATAAGCAATTGCTTAAAAATGGATTTGATTAAAAAAATTGAGAATTTCATTCCAATTGGCCCGGCGATAAAAACAATGGTCCCGAAATTGCGCTACGTTTGTCAAGCGTCACGATATTTGGTCAAAAAGGAACTTCATACTTCCTCAAACCTTATAAATACCTTCCTAAATTTTATGAATAAAACCACCGCCTTTGATCTTCCGGGAACTAGTCGATTAAGACGTAAAAATCGTAGATTGGATGATCTTTTGATCTCAAAAACAAGTGAAGAGTTAAGATATGCAGCAGAACTATCTGGTCACTTGACTGGCGCAGGGGGGCATCAAGTGTAGCAAGCAGATCAGTTGTATCTACCCAAGAAGCCTTAGCATTATGTTCAGAATTACACCTGCCAGAATGAAGGTATAACAAACTAAAAACTGTATTCAATGCTTTGCACATGCTTCCTATTAATAAAATCAATAAAAGTTAATAAGTAAAACACAGGAAAAAACCCTTACATTTATTTTTAGTTGATACGTCTTCTATAAGCTTCTGAAAGCCTTCTTTTTTCGTATATCTGCCAAACAATAAAACCTAGCCTTCTTTTCTACTTCTTAACAATTCCCAAACCAACTTTTACACCAAAACTGCCTTAAACTGAAATTTCAAATCTGTCAAAAAATATCACAGTTAATCATGTCATCTGATTTTCTTTTCTTTTCAGTCTCCGTATTTGCTGTCTCATTGACACACTCACTGTCAATTGACGACGCAAACGTCAAGTGCACGATGAACTGTGTTCTGGAGAACTACAGTCCGATCTGCGGAACGGATGACGAGGGCAAAACAAGGACCTTCAACAACTTGTGCATTTTGAAGACCGAAAATTGCCTCCGCAATTTGAGTAAGTGCAACATCAACACCCCAAAACCAGATTCAATCCTAATCGAAACAATTTCTTCCATTCACTTCTAGATTTCCAAAAAACTGCCAACGGTCCATGTCCCTAGAGAGAGCAAGAGGGAGAGAGAGACAGAAAAGGACGAAGGCAATTGAATTGAAATTTAAATTATAATTACGTGTATTTATATTTTGAACTAAAGAGATGTAATTTAAATCTAAGCGTAGTCATGCTCTGCGGCTTTGTATGCAGCGCTTCCAACACACACACTCACTTCAATCACAGCATGGTACAACTTGGAGGAAAAATCACAAATTTTATGTTTTTTTTTTTTGTTTTGTTTCGTTTTGTTTTTTGCATTCTGCCACCAGCCAACCATTTAAACTGTCACCTGTCAGACGATAGCCGATAAAGTAGTTTCCCCGTCAGATCTGTCAACTCATCTCAGCAATTACAAATAGCGGTGTATACGGAGCCCGGAGTACATGGTATTTGTGTGATATTCTTAAGTTTGATCAATCATCATGGATGAAGATTTGCATAATAATGTACGGTTTTATTTTTGTAATATATAAACAATAAAAAGAAACCAGCAATAACACTCAGAAGAAAACATTATCAAAAATGGAAATCAAATAAAGTTTGGTTCACAATAAATGCTCTTGGTTTTTGTTTTATTTTACCGAGAACTGTGTCTCATTTTGCTCATGTCAAAGTAATGACAGTTTGACATTTGAAACCTTTGATCAGAAATGAAATGTTACAGAGATAGCCGACTTCACAGCTGAATCCAGTCCATCTAGTCCATTGAAGAATAAGAGTGCGTTTTTGACAGTTATTCATGAATTTTTGAGAGTTATTGACGAAATAACACGAATGCCGTCCTCTGATTGGTAAATTTGGTTTGAGAAAACGATATAAAAGAGAGCTGTCAAAAGTTTTAAGAGGCAAGAGAGGTGCAAGTGGGGCATCACTGTAATACTTAATTTCTGCCTTTGATTTGCGGTTTCGCAGATGGCATGATCTCTGACGCGTGACGAGTGGATCTATTGCGACACTTGGAGTGAAAGTTAATAAAGAAAGGTTTTTTCAATCACCGGAAATCTGGACATTTTTATTAGAACGTAGCTAGCTGCAGCAACATTTCTGACGCGTGACGAGTGGATCTATTGCGACATTTGGAGGAAAAGTTGCTGTCTGATTATCTTGAACTTTTGGTTGCGTATGTTAGTGAAATAATTTATGGTAGAGTCTAAGGGGTGCTCAAGGCACGTTCTTAACATGTGCTTTAATCAGTGTTCTGCACTCAGGCATGTCGACCATCCTTTGATCGCGGTTAGGGAGATTGCAATGATCGTGTTTGTTGACGATGACAAAGGTGTCCCAATTCTTCGAAAAACCATCGTTCTGGAGCTGGAGGGTCTATATACGTCATCTCACTTCAGGCTACACCTTTTACACAGTTCATTCAAGAAGTTTGAAGGACAACAATTTGTGAATACTTTGACGGCTGGTTGGCGCTTGTTCAGTTCAATGGTTACAAAAGTCGGTTTCTACCTCTCGTGCCAATTAAAAATGTTTTACAGCTACAATTTCTAAGGACAATTTCGAGGAGAGATTTACAAGACGACATTCAGTTGAGAAATTGGATATCCTTAGGGCAAACGTCAAACTTAAGCGGCAAGTGGGCATTTAATGAGCGGCAATTCTTGAGCGTTTAGTGTCGTAGTTTGAAATTGGTTTCAATGTCTGCAATTTTTGTTTGAACAAGGAGTGTTGGTTGCGGCCACCGGGATATCGGCAAAGTAAATTTCCTTCGCTTAATAAGTCTTCAAGTATATATATTAGACAGGTTAAGCTCTTGAGTGAATTCCTTGAGTGGGAAATAAATGACATCAATGCTGTCAAACAGCATTGGTATTTTTCACGTTAAGTAAAAATTAATATTTATAAATTGAGTTAAGATCAATATAATGAAACTCACCTGAACAATTACATATTTTTTTCCACCTCACTCCATCGACTGTTGGTTAAGTTGTAATTTTTGAATTTTGAAATCAAAATGTTCATGCCAATTTTTGTCATGCTCATTTCTTGCCGCTCAGGAATATATTAAAATAATAGATCAGCATTGAAAGCTTAGCGACAACCATGGTGTAAGGATAATAAAGTGTGCTAGACAGATCTATTGAAGCCCTGCGTGACGTCGTCGCGGGAATTTGTGTGTCAATAGAAACTTAAAGGTGGACACAAATGAACAATTTTCGCACACATAAAATCAAAAACGATTTTCTTTTCAAAATTTTCTATTCATTACAGCTTCTGCAAGAATTCAGTCACCATTAATAAACAAATTAAATTCTTTCTTTTCGCATCAATTGGAATTCAATTCGTGTTTTTTCATACATCATTTTGTTATGTAAGATATGTAAGAAGTGTGGCGTAAGCTTAAGCAAACTCATCTGTCCAATGTCAAAAACGGACCCTGAGTGACATGACAAAACAAAAACATGGCGGTTTTGACAATCTGTCCAGCACACCTTATTAGCGTTAAAACATGAGCGACAACGCTATGCCGCTCAGAAACGTCGCTAGTCACTTAGCGAGTGGATGGCGTGAAGTATTCAATATCACTCGAAGAACTTCTATATATTGCCAAATAGCCATTTACTTTTGTTCTGTATTGTATATTTAATAAGGCAATGTCAACACTCAACACTTGCTATATTAAAGTTTCTTTTGTACATTAATTACTGTTACTACATACATGCATAGCAAATCAATAAACAATGCTTAATAATAAATAAAATAAATCTTAACAACTAGTCGATGTGCAAAAAATGGACAAATGGCGTTTCAACAGAAAAAGCGGCGGCATGGGAATACATTGCAAGTTGACTCAAGTTAATTCGGCAGTATAAACAGTCAATTATATTAAACTACAAATTGAAGCAGTTGAAGGCTTTAAAGAAACTATGACACTCTATATAACTTTACACTGAAGCAAAGTAAAGCCAAAGTGGAAATCACTTCTGTGGAACTATGCATAAGCGTCTAAACTAGGAGCAGACCATAAATGTACCTTCACACTCAGACCGTTGCAGCTTTAGCTCAAATCCAGACCGTCCTTTTCGAATTAAAGTTTGGAAATATTAAAGATGTCAGGATAGCAGGACTCAGGGGTTTTAGGAAATTTTCTAATTTTCGTAATCCGGACAAGTAGAGAAAAATCAAACGTTTCACAAAAAGTGCTCAACGATAGTCTCGCAAATGATGTGCAATGACAGAAATACCGGTGGTCAAGATTATTATTTGAATAACAGGTGATCCGTCTCATCTTAATAAATTTTCAACCTTCTGTACTGTACTCAAAGTTGGGACGTACTCTCACTTACACACTTCCAAAGTGTGGTGAATCTCGAAGAAATGGATTTGAAAAAAAGAGGAATAGGTCTGCCTTACCTATTCAATATCTCAGAAATTGTATCGCTTGGCTATCTATGGGCACCCTTTCTGAGAATGTGACCAATCCACTGTCACTATCATTGTCGTATAGTTGTGCCTATTGGTTCTTGGCCCGTTTACTGATAAAGCTGTTCGTTAGAGATACGGCTTGGCCAGAATGTTCTTAAGATGTAGGCAACTATTGACAAGCGTTTGCAGCTTCATCGTGGTAGTGGCGGTTACCCTCCAAGTAGCATCCATTAAACAACGTCAAGCGAAAACGGTCGTAGTCGAATCGCAGTGAATCGGCACAAACGGTAGGTAAGGTAGCATTGACGGCCGGGAGGGTTTGTCTGTGTGTCTGATAGGATTGGCAGTGAATCATCTACTATGAGCTGATCTCCTGCGGTAAAACTCTTAATTCTGAGCTTTAATTTCAACAATTGGACCGTCTGATGGAAGTTATTTCTCAGAAGCGGCCGAATTTAACAAGGCAACGCTATGCCGCACAAATCGATAGTGAACCGCTAGTAGCTCCGGGAGGTTGCTCCTTTACATTCACGTTATAGCACCAGATGCTAATTATTTTTCCCTCTACCGCCCGTAATTTTCAACCAATTTAATTTTCTTGCAACGCTGCTAAGAGTTGTAATGCACGTATGTTTTTTAAAGACTTGGGCGACTTTTTGGCTTTTAAAATACAGGGTGGTCCATCACGTTCCTGTCACGTTCTCTGCTTAAGCTGTTCCTTAGAGATACGGCCAGTATATTCTTAACATGTAGCGTATTGAGAAAAGTTTGCAGCTTCCTGTGATAGTGGTGGTCACCCTCCAAGTACAACATAGACATAGTAGCTCGGATTCAACGTTGGAAAAGAACAATCGTAGCTTGGTGTTTAAGCTAATTGCATTACTTCGCCAAACTGTTGATAGCATCCCAAGTGCAGATTTTGCTTTGTCTAACCGGTTGGCTATATCCAGTTCAATATCAAGAGATAACACGCCAAAGGCATTGGTAACTCTCTACTCTCTCAACTGTCCAGTAATACATAAACGAGTCGATGAATTTGGTCTTAGACTGATCGTTTTTGTTTTTGCCGTGTTAATTTTCAGCCCAATGACGCCTGTTTCTCTCTCCACACTTGCTTTCATTTGGTGATGGTCCATTATTCTGTGAGACACAAGGCATACATCGTTGGTGCAGTCAAGGCGTTTCTGTTTAGATGTATGAGTCCATCAAATTCCCCCATTTTTGCCGAACGACACTTTGGACGTTGAATTCCTCAGACAGCCTTCCTCTATGTAAGACGTGACATATGGACCCATCATATGTAGCCTTAATAGTTGCTATTCATTTATCAGGAATGCCTCTTCCGCGCAAGGCACACTAGATAAATTCCTGATTGACACTATCAAGCGCATTTTGGTGATGAGGTGATCGATACTCAACACACTGCTCCATGATGGTCCCCAATGTGTTGATGTGGTCGACACAAGAGGATCCGGTGCGGAAACCTGTTCGTTCGGCGTCGAGTGTGTCTTCGAGGTGTTCTTTGATTCGCTCCAGGATGTTTTCGCTATTATCTTGGGAACACGCAGCACGGAGATACCTCTCCAGTTATCGCACTGCATTAGATTCCCTCTTTTAGAGAGCTTGACCATCATTCCCTCCTTCCAATCGTCCGGAAAACTTTCGGCTTCTCATGTTCTCCCGACAAGTGGGAATAATAGCTCATTAGGTGTGCCGTCTAGTCCTACCGCCTTGTCGGTTTTCAGTGATTTGATCGCGGCAATAGTCTCTTCCTTAAATAGAAGTGGATCCATCAGAATTGTGATTAATTCCCAACACTGATTGTAAGGGGGTTTCCAATAGGGACTTTAAAACTTTGAATTTAATTTGTGAACGCACCCTTTCACTAATCATCAACCTGTCACTGTCAATTCATTCAGTAAACTCAACATTTTCATGATGGTAAAGTACACGAACGAGCGACGTCTGCAAGTTATAAAAACAATTTACCTAAATTCCGAGTCGATGACCGCAACTTAAAGAGTGTTAAATTCAATTTTCGATGAAGCTCATTTTTGGCTCAATGCGATCGTCAATAAGCAAAATATGCGTTATTGGTTGGGTAAAAATCCACATGTGCTTCATGAATAAGTGGTGATTCATCTACAAAAATAACTGTTTGGTGTGGTTTGCATGCAGGCGGCGTTATTGGGCCATATTTTTTGGTTAACTATAACGATAGTCACGTTACTGTGAATGGTCAGAGTTATCGCGCCATGATTTCCGATTATTTTTGGCCCGAATCGGGAGATATGAACTTGGACGACAGGATGGTGCCACAAGCCACACAGCACAGCACACGTTACAATCGATTTACTGGAGAATAAGTATGGTGAGCGTGTGAGCTCAAGAAATAGGCCAGTCGATTGGCAGCCTCATTCGTGCGACTTAACGCCGCTTGACTATTTTCTTCGGGGCTACGTAAAGTCATTGGCTTATGCCAACAAGTCGACGACGTTGGGAGAACTCCAGAGCCAACACTGAAGACCAAATAGCGGGCATTTCGCCCGAAATATGGTGCAGTGAGTCGTTCTAAATTTGGTCCAACGAATCGACCGCTGCATACAGCACGTTTGCACGTTTTTGAACAAAGTCGAGTTCCATTCATAAATATTTTGTATTGTAATTCAAGCCGAAAATAAAGTTTTTGAAATATCTCAAATGGTTTGCGTTTTATTAAAAAAAAAAGTTGCCAAGTCCTTGTTGGAAATTTTTTTACTATGGACTGCTCCTTTTGGAGCATCAGTTAAATAACGTAGGCATTAGAAATTCGGGGTTATTTCCATTTATATGTCAAATGTGGATGTTCGGTGTTATTCAGGACACACGTTTTGGATAACCAGGAATTTGCAGACAAAGATCATCCTATAACGCCATTTTTATGTTAAGCACGTCCTTTATTAAATAGAGAATCCCTCAATTTTAATCTTTGTGTCTTCTCAAAAACTGCTGCCTCATTCGCTATTTATTTCGAAAAAAAACAACAACCTTTGATTACCATATGACGTTTGATAGTTCAATCTCTTACTATCTCCCACGAGCAGCACTTGACGGCCACTTGTGCCTTGCACGTGGTTGGAGCAGATTGTGAGCATTTAAATTCAGCTCCACTGTGCTACGCAAATACCACACACAGCTTGTGAATGTGAAAGTATTCTGCAAAATCGGAAAATACGGCGCATGATAAGGCGCGCCAGCAACAATTCTGAAATAAGAGCGGAAGTTGAAGCATTCCCGCGAGAAGCGGCAAACGATCAACGAACGACTTGAACCATGGCCCTGTACTCATCAATCATCGAGATATGGACTCTTCCCAGAAACTACTGACAGACATTCGTACACATTCCGCGGCCATTCAGAGATGATAACGTCGCGCCGAGGAGTCATTGAAATCATAAACTATTTTTAGAATACTCTCGACCGAGCTGCGTGTGGTAATTGAATCGCCACAGACTATTTGGAGTTCGATTTTGTATTTCGTTGGTCATTGGAGTCGAAATGTCTGTACGTGATGTTGGAGTGAAGGTTAAATGTCCGGTCGCAGGTTTATCTGGTAACTTGTTTTGAAAAACAGAAGAAAAACAAGCGAACTGACACCTGCGAGTATTTTAAGGGACAGAACTATTTTAAGGAAACGTTAATGTACAATTATAAGGTTGCTCTCGATGTAAGGACCGAGTGTTTGATTCAAACGATCTAATTGATGTCACAAATGTGTGATTTCAAGTACTGGAGCTGATCTTTTTAAGTTCATCGATCATTATGCTATATGAAAGCTATGGTCGTACAAATAACGAAAAAGTGTCTCAGTATAGTTGGCAGTGCAATGGACCAGTTTGAGTGCTCCAGTGTAGTGGACAAAAAAAGTCTTAGTATAGTTTGGAACCCCTTTTAATAGCGTCAAGTATCGAGGGATAACATTGGGTCTGGTATATGGGTGGGTGGCTTGCTTCGCTCGCTAACAGGATTTGAACCCGTTTTTCCGTTGACTTCGTCGCTCCGCTAAGAGTATGTCAACAACTGTCAGGCAGGCACCTGGAGCTAAGGTTTAAAGTCAATCAGGGTATGTACATTTTAAGGAGACGAAATTCTAAAATTCTAAACACATAAAATGACACATTAGGTTAGGTTATGTTGACATTAGCTAGTCATGTAATTTTGACATGATTTTCGACGCGGCTGAAGGGGAATCATCCTCACACCATAATTGACCCATCTCCGTGCTTTACCGGTCTTTTTATACACGTATTCTAATAATAATAATATAATATGGATGGCGCGACAGTTCGAGGCGGACCTGGGCCTAGCTTCTCAGCAACCACTCGTGTTGTGCGTGCTATGGTTCTTTCACGAGTGGAAGGGACCTACAGTTTAATGACGACTCCGAACGGTGAAATTGAGATGCGTTTTGTAGACAGGAATAGTCTTTGAGCTTTGTCAGTGACTCGAAAGAGGCGGAACCGTGAATTATCAAAAGTGGTAAATTCGGGTATCGAACCTGGCACCCTCTGCGTAGGAGTCGACGCACTTACGCACTACACCACGGCGACCCACGTTTTCTACGTCATTATAATTGATGTGGACGAAGAAAAGTGGACGAAAGAAGTAATTTAAAATAGTGCATGCAAGTTTTATAAAAATTGGAATATTATGTTATAAAAACTAAAAACGTTCTCAACGCAAAAGCCTTTGTTTGCGTCGTTGATTCGAAAATAAAATTAAAAAGGGAATAATCAGACGTAACTTCAAAAGCACGATCATTTTAAACTACGCAACTTCGAAAGGTTGTAAATCGAAACGACGCAAACTGAGCTGAGCTGGGAACTCAATATCCATATCCGCCCTATACAGCTTTACAAAATAATCACAGCTATCCTATGAAAACCCAGATGGGAGACATCCTTCCCACTATTCCAGGAAGTAAGTCAATGCTCTGTCTCTTAAACATCTATATGGGTAGTGCTAAAGTCCGTAGAGGGCCAGTGCTTTGCTATGGCTTAAGTATCAATCCAGAGAGTACATAATTGCCATTAGTGTATTAAAATAATTTTAACCCCAAAATAAAAAGAGAACACGCATATTCACTTCTTGATTAACCTTCTTGTTCCCTTTTCCTTTTTTCAGCAGGGTGCTGTTCGTGTTCAATCACAATTACTATTTTGTTCATCGATCACATGGTTTGTGGATTCCCTAATCTCCCCTTCCCTTGTGGCTTACCTAAACCCCTAAATATTGAGAGTGGAAACGAAATATCTTGAGAGAGGCTTAAGTTCGGTCCTATACTTAGCTAAACCAGCAGATATGGTTGCACTCTGAAATCAGGCATAAGAAATTGGCTACTATCCAAATCAGATGTAGAAGACTTATTTCTTACACTTATTTAATGAACATATCTCATTCAAACACACCTTGGTCTTAGCCATAAGGCCGAGAAGCGAATACTCAAGGTTATATTCCAAGCTTTAATCTTTTATCGTTGCCCAATATGGGGAAAATCTGCTCAGTGCCACAACGAAAAGCTACAAATAGCTCAAAACAAAATTTTAAAAATTATGTTAAACCTTCCACGACATTATTACACCACTAGACTCCACAAAAAAGCTAATGTTGAACTCATTTCTGCAAGGATTCCGAGACTGACAAATAAATTTTTGTATTCTTGCGTGCTTGCTGACAATTCTCTAGTCAATAACTTAAATACAAGCATTCCTCTCAATCCATAATCTATTTAATACATTTGTTTTGTGTGCACGCATAGAGATATATTTACACTGTCAATAGTAATGTAGTTTTATTTATTCACCCATATATTTATTAACTTATTTATTTTTCAATTATTTATTATTTACATTTTCTTTCACTGTGATGACATTTATTTATTTATTTATTTATATTACTTCTATATATATATATATATTTATCTATTTTTTTATTTATTTATTCTATTTACTTATATTTTATTAATTTATTTATTATTTATTTTCTATATATTAATATATTAATTACATCTATATTTACCTTTATTGTGTTCCCTGTTAGTATATTAATTTATGCATTTAATTGTTCTTGTTTCTTTTTTCTATTTTTTTTTCTTTATATTGAAGGTTTTTGTCGTATTTTCCTACAAGTTGCTTATTTTTGTATACTCTTAAACATGTTTATATTTTGTTCAGAAGTAAGATATCGTATATATCAAATCTCTGTAATCGATACTGTGCGATAACTAAAACCAATGTAAACATTTTATTGCGAAATAAATATCTATCTACCTATCTCATTCAAACCCATAAATTGCCTCCTGAATAATTTTCGTGAACACTTAATCCTCTCTCCATTGCGTGTTCGACTCTCTCCATTGTTGTGCGACTTTCAGCAACGAAAAAAGAAACACTTCGAACACACACTGCACTTAAAACTTGTGTTCATACCACATGTGCAGAAGTCCTTATTCATTCCATTCCATTCCATAATTAATACAAATATAGAATACAATGTCTTAATCCAGATCGAACTTAGATACAAGAATTGTAACATTATAAATTTGAAAAGAAATTAATGAATAAACATAGACTTAAACTTAAAAAACAACATGGATGCACATGGAGGAAGGAAATCGCCAGAAGACAGTAAGGTACTCAGTTTGGTGGACAGTAATCAACAAAGCCGTCAACTGTAACTGGCCTGCATGTGAATCAGCGGAGTGTTGAGAACCACTCTTTCGGATGCACTTAGGGTAATTTTATTCAACTTTGGGATTTTTCTCGTCAACTTCTGGATTTTCTTTCATTCACTCAAATTGTATGGTTTCAACTTTCAATTTCCAACTACTTAGAAACTCCTCATTTCTGCAACGGAAAAAGCAGAAGTTAAGGGATGAAATCAGGTATTTGTCTTTCTTCTCTCACCCTATCTTTTCTTGAAATATCTTAGTTGGTTGCTTGCCTGTCTGCCTGTGTGTCTACAAGTTGAGGATGATTGTTAATTTCATTTATCGTGTTCATCTCTCGAAGCACACAAAAATAATGGTTATTGAACTAATACAGGATTCATTGCCGTGAGACGAGAGAAGATACTGGCCCTTAGGATTTGATTTGAAATAATGTATTTGATCGATTATTTTTCATTTGTTAACAGACCCTGTGAATTATGTATTACAATATTATGCACTCGAATCAATTCAATAAATGAATGCAGACTGCGATAGTGTAACTATATGTGCTTAGTCGTTCTGTATGCTGTTCTCCATAACATAGCCGGCAGCAACTGAAAACCAGAGATAACGGAGGATATAGATATTTTTTTTTTTTTTTTTTTTTTTTTAATATAATTTTATTCAATTTATTCTATTTCCTTACTTGCTAGACAAAATTACTTAAAACTAGCTTAACTATCTTAAGAATTACAAATGTTCTTAATACTAACCTACTGACCCTTTGCGGGTACTCTAAGCTAATCTGATCTACTTTCTAAATGTGCCTTTCGGCTTAATCTACGTTTTTTTTTTAGTCATTAAGACAATCTTTTATTTCTTTATTCATTTGCCAAGAAAACTTGTAAAAACTTGGCTAAACTTAACTACTTAAACTACCTTATTCTAACTTAATTACTATTTATTACTAACTTAACCTAACATAAAACTTAATACTATCTTAACTATGTCCGTAACAGTACGGACACGTGCACCAGGGCGTATACGTTGTGTATATGCATAACATATATAATTTATACGCCGTGATGCACCTTTTTTTTTTGTTTTTGTTTCATATGTATATTTTTTTTTGGATTTAATGTTTTATTATTTTTTTTTCTCTTAAAGCTACCTTAAAAACTATGTAAGCTGGCCACTCTGGTCAACTACCTGATCCTGTGGAAAAGCTAGCGGTGGGGGAGGCTGGTTTTGGTGCAACCACCAGTAAAATTGCCGTTCTTTGGCAGACTCTTTCCTATCTCGAGCGGGGATCGCTCTACTGAACCGGAGGAGATCCTCGTGGGTGCGAACGACATCCGGTTCGTATTGAAGTCGCCTATCCACTGTTCGGCGTACGACATGGAAGATGATAGGACATCCTTGTGGATCCTGTATTAGGCCAATTGTGTCTAGATAGAGGAATGCTTCGGTAGGAATAAAGCCGTTAAGGCGCACCCTTTCATGGTACATACTATTGGGGTAGTAAGCCCCAAAGATCAGACTGTTGGACGAGGTCATAGCTCGTGCAGTGTGCCTTCTGATTAGTTTAATAATAAAATTATCTACCCTATTCACGTTTGCCTCGTTGTACAAGACCTCGTTAGGGTAGTACTTCTTGTACTCAGACTCGGGTGTGCGATACAGACGAAGACAGCTCCTAAGACACTGCCTTTCGAACACCCTCATCTTTTCCATCTGGGAAGGACTCACGTTGAACCACAATGGACAACCGTACACCATAATAGGCCGTACTAGGGCCATGTAGCAGATTACCTTCACTCTGGTATCAAGTTGGCTGCTGAAAAACAACCTTCTTGCCGCAGCAAAGGCTTTTCTGGCTTTCGTCAGAGCAATATCTATATGTTTGTCAAAATACAGATATTGATCCAGCCAAATGCCTAGGTATCTAACTACACTTTTTACAGCTAACGGCCGACCATGCGGGTCAATTATGCCGAACTTACGCCAGTTGTGGCGCGTATCCCACGATGCCCTGTCCAACGGGGTTCGGAAAAGACTAGTTTCGCATTTCTGGAAGTTGATAAGCAACTTCCAGTCGTCGCAAAATTGCTGGATTTTCTCGAAGTCACGCTGCAACAAGATGTTTATTACCTCGACCTTCGGACCTGATCTGTACGCAACTACGTCGTCGGTGTACGCAATTAAGTGCGGCATGGAACCTATAAGATCTGCAGTGAATATGGAAAACAGGATCGGGGAACCAATGGCCCCCTGTTGCAGACCGTTTTTAATGTTAAAGACCGTAGTGGAAGTTACGTCACCATTTTTCACAACGAATTTTCTACCTGTTATCATGTCATAGATCATGTATAGCAATGGTTTACTTATGCCAAGCCTGACCAACTTGAGGAAGAGGCCCTCTAACCAAACGGTGTCGAACGCCTTCTCCAAGTCAATCAGGCAGGCACCTGTGCACTGATTTTTGTTTTTATTCCATTGTATGTCGGACACCAGTTTTGACGCGGCATTAATGGTATCATGCCCCGCTCGGAATCCGAACTGGTTGTCCGGTATGATTTTCTTTTCATCAGCCCATTGCTTCAGAACTCGAATGACTATCTTTTCAAAAATATGTAATGTGCATTACTCAG
This sequence comes from Eristalis intricaria, assembly GCA_964034865.1. Taxonomy (NCBI): domain Eukaryota; kingdom Metazoa; phylum Arthropoda; class Insecta; order Diptera; family Syrphidae; genus Eristalis; species Eristalis intricaria. The sequence goes on from OZ035873.1 coordinate 9,597,774, forward strand.
CGCATTGTTGAACAGGGTTGTGTAAGTTTGGACCGCTTCGGGGGGAAGATGGCGAAGCACAATGTTCGGTATTCCATCGATTCCCACTGACTTTTTCTTCTTCAGCGAGTGGAAGATACCCTGGAGATCTTCTTGAGAAATCAAGATGTGATTCCCATCATTGGCGACGGCACTATGTGCCATGTTCTCGTCATTGAACCTGGTGAACCCTGGATTCTCTGATCGCCATTGACTTATCTCATTGCGGAGATAGAAGTGGTTTAGCAGGGCTCTGTTCTCCAGATCGTGATTCGGCCTACTAACCTCGTTGACCGTATACACTCTCTGGAACACTGCACCAATAGCTGTAACCTTCTCCTGGGGATCTTCCACCGCAAAGAAGTCATTGTCTAGCACTGCCTCATCTGGATCGATGCCAACTGAAGTCAGTAAGTGTTCGTTGTCTGTCGTCCTGGGAAGTCTTACGATTTGAATGTCGTTTTGATATTTCCTCCGAAATATTTTATTTACTTGCGGGAACATCCCCGGGTTGTTGGATCGTACAGCCCGGATTTTGTTGCCCCAGTGCAAGCTTATAGCCAAGCTATAGTTTATTCGTATTAACTGTTGGAGGTTCTTGATCTCCGACTTCAATGCTCTGACTTCCGCGTTTTGCGGATCTGTAAAACGCCTGTGCAAGAGTTTGAGTCTTGACAGCAGCCTACTTTTGTGCACGTGAAGTGCGTCGATGGTAGCATTTCGATAAACATCGCTGTTGTCGATTTGAACTACCTTTGGAATTGTGTTGTCCATCGTACGTTTGATTACGTCGTCCATTTGTATGAGGTACCTGTCAACCTCTTCGTTCGTCAGGTTTCTGTTTGTCGGCGGATTGATCCCACTCGAACGTAGTTCTGTGGATAAAGTCCTGGAGAAGCGTGGCCAGCGGGCCTTATTATAATTGTAAGGGTGCCTCTGGACATACTCTTCCAGTCCTTCCACCTCGTTCGGGAGCTGAATAACTGCGAAGAGCCCGCAGTGATCACTCTCGTACTCAACAGCAGTTAGACAGTTCCGTGTGCGTCTTTCAACGTCTAGTATAGTCAGTCGTTTGTCTATCAGCATCAGATCCAGATAGGACCCGCTTCTGGGATACGATGGCCTATCGGTTGCTAGCAAATCTAGCTTGAACTCAACATTGTGTTCTACCAACCAGTTATACAATGAGGTCCCCCTGGTGTTATGCACCACATTGCCCCACTCTATATGCCTCGAGTTCAAGTCCCCGGCTACGATATAGTAGTTCTCCTCCGAGCTCAGTCGAAGGCTAGTGAAAAGAGTATCGAGCTCTGAAATGAAATATTGGTTGATGCGTGACTTGTCAGTCGCATAGATAGCGATCACATATAGCCGCTTACCACCCCGAAGGGGGATGCGTGCGATACACGTTTCTATGGCCTGGAATCTCCGCACTTCACCGCTATACACGACCTTATGACAAAGGCCTTTTTTTATTAAGAGCGCGACTCCACCAGCTAGGTAGCTTCGATCTCTTCGAATAATATTGTAATTTTTGTACCTGAGTGGGTGCGTCTGGCTTAGCTTAGTTTCGCAAACCATCAACACATCAGGATTATGGGTCTGCAACAAGTTACCGAAATTTAATTGACGTTCAGGGCGGATCAGTGAATTCACATTCACTGCTAGAATTTTCAGGTTGCAGGCTGCAGGATATAGATATTCAACCATTATCTTTGCTGAAAACGTTCGCTCTCAATTCCCCTTCTCATAGCGCACACACCGTAAATTTAAAGTTGAAAATGGCATTATATGTGTGATTCCCTAAGGCAAATTTAAAAACTGAAAGTTGGACAACTTTTGGATTTTAAATTTCAGACTGTGAGTTGAAATAGTGAACAAAACCAATTTTCAAATCGCCGGTTGAACCCTGAGTTGATACAAACTCCACAGTTGACAGCAAGTTGAGCAATAGTAAACCATACGACCCTTAACATACTCCTCCAACTTCCTCCATCGGAAATCGTTGATAAACAACTAGCAGCTAGAATAGCCCTGAGACTTTAAATGCACCGACTGCAGTTCCAACTCACCATCGGTCCGCCTCGTCTTCAATTCCCACGCTCATTTACAATGACATTCCAGCTGTCAGCTCCTTAGACAAAGCTAATCTGCTTGCGGCTCTTTTTATAGCTATCTCAACACTGCCAGATCCCAATTTGTCTCCACCTGTACTTGAGAGCGTCGATTTCACCATGGGACAAATCCACTTCCGCACTCGTACAGTTGCAAGAGTACTGAAAGATCTCGACGTGCACAAATCCGCTGGCCCGGATGGTATTCCCCCTATACTTCTGAAGAGGTGGTCTTCTGTGCTGGCAAAACCACTGCGTAAACTTTTTCATCTATCCTACTCTTTAGGTCTCTTTCCGAGCAGATGGAAAACAGCATTTGTCCAGCCAGTCCCTAAAAAGGGCGAACCTTCGTCACCCACCTCGTACCGACCCATAGCACTTACGTCCCTTCTTTCTAAGGTCATGGAAACGCTGATAAATCGTCAGCTTATGAAATATCTTGAATCGCGGAAGCTTCTTAATGACCGACAATATGGTTTCCGCAGCGACAGGTCCACTGGTGATCTGATAGCTTATCTCACCGAAAAGTGGAACCAATCTTTGCACAATTCAGGCGAAAGCAAGATCGTTGCGCTTGATATTTCTAAAGCATTTGACAGAGTTTGGCATCAAGCTCTCTTGTCGAAAATGCGTGCCTATGGTATCGACGAATCTCTTCTTCTATGGATTAGAAATTACCTTTCGAACCAATTCAAGTTGTATTGGATGGGTTCAAGTCTGATATCCACCAAATTAATGCTGGTGTTCCCCAAGGCTCAGTTCTGTCTCCGACAGTCTTTCTCATTTTTATAAATGATCTCTTGTCTGTTAATTCAAATTCAATCCATTCCTTCGGTGATGACAGCACCCTTAGCTTTTCATATTCGTTCCATGACTCACGACCCCGCCCTTCGGCCGTAGAATTCGAATGGCAGCGTATGTTAAGCACATTGAATTCCGATCTTGACAGCATAATTAACTGGGGAAAAAACAATAGAGTGCAATTCAATGCTTCAAAAACTCAATGCTGTCTGCTGTCACTCAAGCGAACCCTTGATAATCAGCCATTATCCATGAATGGCGCTTGTGTCGATGAAACCGGAAAACTTTCCATTCTTGGTATGTGTATCAACACAACACTTAGTTGGAGCGATCACATATTTGAGGTCGCCAAAAATGCTGCGAAATGTTTAGGTTTTCTTAATCGATGCAAGAAATTTTTCACCACTTCTGATTTGGCTTTAATTTATAAGGCGTACATCCGCCCCAAGCTTGAGTATAACGCTCATATCTGCTCTGGTGCCCCCAAGACCACACTGCAGAATCCAAAAGCGAGCGATAAAACTTATAGGAGACAACAATATCGCAGAGTCATTAGACTCGCTCGAACATCGACGTATCGTCTCTTCTTTGTCCATATTTTATCGTTATTTCAACAAACGATGCTCAAGTGAGCTAGCCAACTGCATTCCTCCTCTCCATGAATTCACCCGCAACACCCGCCTCACCAGGAATGCCCATCAGTATACCCTTAACCCTACTTTCGGACGCACAGTTAAATTCAGAGACTCGTTCTTCAGCCGCACTGCACGAATATGCAATGCTCTTCCCAGCCTAATATTTCCCATAGACAACCCGCAGATTTTTAAGACCAATGTTCACAGGTACCTTCTCTCCCTTTCTCCCTCTATACCTTCGGCCCGTGCTGTCTTGACCCCGGACACATAAGGGTATTAGCAATCCCTTGAGCACGCGCAAATTATAAAAAAAAATCGGTTACTCAACCATTCTTAACGAATTCAACGTACTTTTCAAATCACAGATCGCCTACTACCCAAGCAAATAAAACATACAGATCGCCTCCTACCCAAGCTATCTTTGAGAAAAAATTCTCCACCGGCATTGCTCCCAGATCGGTGTGGATATCTTACAACCAGACACTGGCCTGCTTAGACTAGTGTAGACCTTCACTCAGGACGCTCATCGGCGTCACAACCGGAGACTGTGCAATGGGTGTTCCAACGCAGAAGCTGCATGGATGAAGAGAAGGTAGACACCACAAATAACATCCGCTGCTCGTGTAACACACATAGGAGCCTTCAATAACGTCATCATTAGCCAGCTTTGTTTTAAACACCAACTGCTTTTAAGTTTAGGAGTAGTTATTCCATTATATCCAAGTGAGTAAGTAAATCCTACCTAACCTAAACTAGAAATGATTTTAACGAGATTATCGGCTATTGGATGGTGTGAATAAGAACTAAGAAAAAACTCCGAGTAAGAACACACAACAAACAGTCGAGTTTGTTCGTTAAAGGAAATACTCAATTTGGTGTGAATAAAAAATTGTCTTAAAGTAGGTACCCTCCCTTCAGTTGACGTTTGAAAACTAGGGTTCTTGGCGTTTAAGGGTGAGTGCAAAGTCGGGTAAAGGTGGGTGCAAGATATATGCAATAACGTTTTTAAACATGCAAACGCGAAAAACAAAGAATTATAACTCATGTCCTTTCGGGGATACAGGGGATAATTTCAAGAACGTCTATTGATTCGAGTTTGATAACATGGAATGGTTAAGTACTCTTTCCTTTCCGATATTCTAGAAGAAACCCGTCATGGTTTTCTTTATTTGCGAGATGTTCAAGTTAAACCCACTGTTTTTTTCTTCTATTTTTGGTTCCATAGCTTTCAACTGAGATTGCTTTTTACTTTTCACGTCTGGAGTTTAAGTTTTTTCCAGCAAGCCCGGATAAAATTGCAAACACTTGATGAAATCGTCATCGTCCATTCCAGATTTCCTTTTATTTTGGAGAATTAAGGTTTAATCCGTCAAAGTATTCTTCTTCCGACGCAGTATTTTACATTATTTTAAATAGTTTTCACTTTTTTCTCTTGAGCCACCTCCTATGCACAATCAACTTCTACAAGCGATATCGGAGCACATTCCATATTTATTCACGCCAAAATGGAAGAAAGACTCAGCAGTCAAAATATCTGAGCAGAGAGGAGTCGTTAAACTTAAAGAAAGACATTTTTATTCACACCACATGGAGCATTTACTCCAAAACGCTGAGGAAATGCTCACACTCAGTTTTTATTCACACCACCCATTATGTGCGGTAGACCACATGGATAGAGGCGTTTTTTTTATAGATTTAAACTAGGGTGGGTTGGGTCAGTCGTGTGTCTAGTCGATCATATTCCTCAAACCAGTTCCTTCTTTCCTGACTTCTCCTTAGTCGAAGATGGCTGGAGAATAGTTCCTTCCTCTTCCTCGTCCCTGCAGCTTCTCCAGGCGCAGTGCCTCGAGATGACGCCGACAAGGGTTCTGAGATTCGGCCTGCTTATTCTGGGCCGGTTAGATGATCTTTTCGAGCTTCAGGTTTGCATTGATGATAGGCATCGACACAACACGTTGGATGACAAAATACTTGGTCATCTCGTCAGTATACAGGCGGTGGTTCATTGAAGCATATGATTTTAATATAAGTTATGGTAACATAGCAATATCAATTTACCATTCCCTTGCAGTATTATCACCATCAACGCGCAGTTGCAGTTTCGCCAACGCATCAGTTTTCCATCCACGCGCAACAGCAGTTTTGTCGGCGCAGCAACTTACTTACTTCGACACGCAGTCGAAGTTCCGAGTTGACAGAATCAACGAAAAACTCCACATATGGGGTCAAAAAGCATATGTATACGAGGTCAACTTGCCTTCCATGCGCAGCAGCAGTTTCGTCGACACAGCACTCTACCATCCACGCGCGATAGAAGAACCGACGAACGACACCTCAGCCCTTTCAACTCCTCCGATAGGTTTAGGTATTTAATATTATAAGTTCAGTTCTTTTTGGAGCTCTGGGAAATGCAGAACAATAAAAATAATTTGGAAAATAGTAACGCGTGTTCATTTAATCATATACACGCAACCAGAAACTTAACCGCCGCGCCATCAGAATGTCATTTGTTCGGTATCTCCGCTTAATATCACTTTTTGTTTGCCAAGAAAGAACTGAAAGACGCTACATTGAACCATCTCACTTTCCCCTTCCTTCTATCCACCTATGAAGACTCGCATGGGATTGAGCGTAAGCTGACAAAAATAAAAGATGTGAGCTTGATTGAATAACTGTTTACACCCAACCCACCGCGATTTATACATCTCTCACCTGATGCTTAAAATTTTGCATTCCCACAACCAAAATAACCTCTGGCCACGCATTTATTCAATGTGCCGTCCGCGGCACGTATCATCACACAAAACTATTCTGCACCTCTGCATTCGATCCAACCGCCACCCAACCGTTGAGGAGTATTTAATTGAATTTCACAACTTTCTAACCACAGTGTGCCTGGACCACTCGTCGATGTCATTACACTACTAGGAAGCGAAGCTGAAGCATGTACTACCTTTTGCTGGTCACCGCGGTTTCCGCTGCAATTCTTCATCAACTGCCATCAGCCGAGTGCATTGTTGTCGAAGACAACACAATTTCGTACTTCAAGCTACCGACGGCAAGTGTCTTGAGTTCACTTGGCTGCAATACGGGGAAGTTCAGTGGGACGTTCATACTCAAGTGTCCGCGAAGTGCGGCGGCAGCCACCACTCTGGAGTCCGGGCAGAGCTGCGCCATTGTGCGAGGTAGCCGATTGGTCCATCAGCCAGCGAAGCACTTTTGGGATCTCTTCGTTACAACTGAACGAGGTGCTGCCGAGGATCAGGCGAAGGATGAACCACCGGAGGAGGATCCATCGCCGCCGGTAGACATGGTTCAAAAGAACTTTGAAGAGCGCAAGGAACGCAGACGCGGCCACTCTGTGAAGGGGTTCCACAACATTTACCATCGCGACGAGTTCGTACAGGATCACATTTTCTACGACGACTTGGACCACACGGGGAGTTTCTCAAATCACGGTAAAAATTTGCACAAGGAGTAAATAAATTTTAGTGAGAATGTGAAGAGATGTGTTTTAGTGGATGTCTTAATGAGTTCAAGTTGATTGAGGCTCGAGTGTGCATTAAATACAGTAGATGCTCGATATAGTGAACTGTTCCCTAGAGCCGGATTAATTCATTGTAACGAAAGTGGACACAGTTACATAACAGGTGACTCTCAGCTTTAATGTAATGGTAATGGTCTCCTTTCGTTAGCTGCTCCATATTTGTTGGCAAAAAACGTTACCGCTAGAACTTAAATAAATATTTTTCTTGCGGTCTTAGGGTGTAAGTATCTTCACTTATCGCACGGTATTTACTTTAAAATTGGTATTGTCAAATGCTTACGCGACATTGCCACAAAATATCGTCTTTCAACAAATAGAAAAATATACAAGGTGGCCAAGATACAAGTTTCTTTTTTAAAATACAATGAAATGCACAAAATTAAATTTGTAAATGTATTATTATTTCCCCTTAATTATGAAATACAACGTCGTTCAAGTGGCTGCCTCGGCTGGATTCACAGTAGTGCATTCTGTTATCCAATTTTCCAAGACCTTGTCGATGGTTTCGGGCTGTAGCTCACCTAGTGCTTGGATGATATTGGTCTTAAGTAATTGACTCGTTTCCGGATTTTTGGCATAGCATCGGTCCTTCACGGTTCCCCACAAAATAAAGTCCATAGGGGTCAACCGCAGCTCCGAGGTGGCCATCCATGACATCGCCAAGACGGCTGATAACGCGATTTAGAAATTTGAATCAGATGTCGTCCAAATCATCTCTTAAATATCTCTCTCTCTCTTAAGCGGACCATGAGTGTTGTCCACTAGCATACGATTATCACGAAATTTTTGCACTCATTTCGGTCATGTTGAAAATTGGAGTAACATATTGGCAACACTGTTCATACAAATCCAACTAAAATTTCTGAAAACGTCAAGCAGCTGTCAAATTGGTCACTTGTGCTTTAGTCAGCGATCAGAGCAGTAGAATTCCACCCTTGTAACTTTATCAATATTGTAAATTAGTTTAATAAATCTATCAGTCTAACAGTTCTTTCATTGGCTATTTTTGACAGGTCAAAACTTCTATTCAGAAAATACACTGTTTGGGTTCACAGCACTCAATTTGGAAATATGTTTTCAATATTTCCCAAAGCTGTCCAAGCGTATAGCGACTCATTCCGCTCTTTCTTTCTTCTCGACTTTCGAGAGAGAAACAACAAATGTTTTTCCACTTATTATCCTTGTACCGTTATTATCAACAAAAAAAAAACAACTAAATTGCGGCGGTAGAGGGAAAAATAATTATCGCTATCCACCTCGTGGATGAGCTTGTCCACTGTCACAATCGCGAGTTTGTCGGTAAATCCGATAGCCTTGAGTCTATGTGACACCGTCAGTGTTAGTATTCCGTCGTACATTAATTTCAACAGTCCGGTCCAAGAACTATGCCCTGTGGAAGGACTGCCGAGACGTAGTGCTATTTAATACCATCCTCAGACTGGTACGTGAGATTTCTTTTGGTTAAATAGCTGATGATTATCTTCTTCCAATACAGCGGTGTGATCGTCCCAATCAAGTTTCTTATAATGAATGACCAGCTCCGGGTTTATTGTCTTTTATTAAAACAATGTTTATATTTCTTTAAATATTTGTTTTCCAGCCATTATTAGCCAAGAACTTGATAACTTTAAAAGCGAAACCATAGGCGCCCGTAGAGCTATGAAGGTGAGGCGTTGACTCCAGCGCCGATGGCTATAGATTTATACGAATTGAAGCAGTCCATTCCAATCGGTCGGTAATGTAGTGTTCAAAAACACAACTTAACAACATAATAATCAAACAATTTACAAAATAAAAATCAAAAACGTGCTTTTTTCTTTGTTCATACATCAATATCTTTTATTTATTTATTTAAAAAAAAAATCCCAATGTTTAACAATATTCGTAACATTCCCATCTGTGTGTAGGTACATTATTTACATATTTTTACATTTCTTTCGTGTTTCAATTCGTTAAACTAATAAAGTTAGTGGACATGTATAGTTCTTTTAAGTAGTCAATAAGAAATTGCTTTTTCGCCGATAAATACCACCGATGAGGAGGTCATAGCACCATCTGAATGTGGGTTAGTATTCCAGTAACTTATCACGGATTAATGTGAATGGCATCTGCCCGATCACTGTGTACATACGAATGCACTTATTGAAACCATCTATCATTGATCGGAAAACCAAAGTCATGTCGTCTTGGAATATTAACTCTCAATAGTGCAATAGGAAGCAAGTAAGCACTTCTTGCTCTTTTAAATTGCCAAAAATGTATTTATTTTATTAAACTAGTACCTATGGCATTCAGAGAATTCAAAGTGAGTTGAGTCTCTTTCTCCTCTCTTTTGTGAATTTCAACACTCATCGGTGGCATTAATTTAGGCTTAAACAGTAATAAAATAAAACTAAGGAATGAAGAGAAATCTAGGACAATTGAAGGCCAATTGATTAGGAACACAGCTCTCTGGTTTCCTTTCAAAAGCGTGAACATATTTCGAAAAGATAACCCAATCACCTAAAATTAGGAACGCAATTTTGTCGAGGTTGCATTAACTGAGTATAAAAAACATTTTGATCGAATGAATATAAGGGCGACGGTCCCCTGGCGCCCTGACTCTGATTCTGAAAATTCAACGAATACCTTTTGTAATTACAACGATGTTATTCCAATTAGGAGGACCAGAAAACCGAGGTTGGCCCAAACGAAAATGGTGCTCTCTGTTATTGTAACTGCTTTGCTTCTGAACGATAATGCAAGAGGGGCAACAAGGTCTTATTTAGAGGGATCGTAATCGCAGAGGACACAAACTGACTGAAAATGTTAAAAATAAAGTCCATACTTTCAAACTTCACCGAATAGGTCGATGTTCCAGCCAGGTAATTGACTTGGCAATTCTACTGGCTCCCATAAGTTTAATCAGTAAATTTTGGCTCCGATCTGGTTGCTGCAAGGCGATCTAGGGGGCAGCACAATAGGTAAGCGTTATGTCTCATATTACGGTTGGCGTGTAATAGGTTGTTCAAGCTAAGCGTCAGTCCCTTAGCTCTTATAAATTGAAGCCGAGGAACCCTAGACATTTTACAAAATTTTTTTGGTGACCTCAAATATATTATTATTCCAACTTATTGTTGTGTCGATAAACGTACCAAGAAAGGACCGTGGTTTCATAAACGACGGAAATCTGCGCTAGTACAATCACATATCTTTTAAAGCGTTACAGAATGTCTGCAGGCCTGCTTTAGTGCAGTTGTCATACACCATTCACCATTGATAAACATCAGAAAATGGCAGCGGAATTAAGTTTTGAGCTACTGACGAAAAAAAAAAGAAAGTACAAACTTCGTTAGTATAAATAAGTACATACTATTTCTCAAGTAAAAGTATTTTTCTTCCAAAAGCGTAATTTTTTAAGTCAAAAACAATGACTGTACAATGCACGTGCACGCTACATGATTCTTGTGAATAACTTCCAAAACTTTGTTATTCGCTATTAAGAACGAACAAGGGGATTTTCTGCTGTAACGTCAGATATATATGGTATAGTTGATTTCTGATTGAAACTCAATTCAATGCTTAACATAGGCTACCAGAACGGAAATGTATAGCTGGGTTTGTCAGCACCGCACCGTACAAATAAATTTCATTTAAGGCAGCAGAAAGGAGATCATTTTAAAAAAGGGAAAGAGTATCGGACACGTAAGGGAGCCTTAGGGTACACCAGTCGAATTGAAAGTTTAACACACTTTTTGAATTTGTTCTATTGATGATGAACAATGGTTCTTCTTTCTTTTCAGGCGACGTGTTTAAGTTTTCAATCGGTCAAAAAATGTATGACAATTTCAATTTTAGCTAATTTTAGGTTCTTATGATGTCTACAATTTTAACCCTACCTACATATAAAATGTGTGCATATAGTTTTTGATATATTGTAATATAACTAAAACGATTTTGACTAAAGCCGTCTTAAGCGAAGAAATATGTACATGTAGATTGAAAATAGTATTGCTAAGAGAAACTTATGCGAGAAACACAATTCTGCATCAAACAAACTTTGGAATGTTATCCAAATTAATGGCAGTTTGTACTCAAAATTCTCTCAATGTGTAAAGGAAGCGTCAACATAAGGCACTCTCCAAGGAAATGGTTGAAAATATTGAAACAACATGCGTTGTGACGTGCATTGATTTTATTACAAAAGTTAGAACAGTAACCCCACCGTATTTCAGGCTGTGCTTTTTTGCAGTGCTTGGCTTAAAGAGTTACAGTGGACTCTCCCTAAGTCGAATTGTCACGGGGTACCAAAATTTGTTCGAGTTAGAGAGAGGTTTTTGTATGGAAAGTTGAGGGAAATGTATGTAAAATATGGCGAAAAAGTTCGAGTGAGGGAGGGTTTCGATTGAAGGAGAGTTATACTTAGGGAGAGTCCACTGTATATACAATTCTGACGGATGTACATACGTACTCGATCTTCGTGAAATTCCTCAAATCTACCCAAAACCGAATATGGATCACATATTTCCCCTTATTCTCTGAGTAATGTCACATGTCACTGTGACAAATTTGTATTCAATTAATTGTCACGTAAAGTAAATAGTGAACATGTGAAACGACTAAGAGAATAACGGTAACTGTAGTCTTCCCTTTTATTCCATCTATATGCGTTTACTTGACAGTGTTACAAAAATGTGATCACAAATGAGGTAGCTTACTGGATTTTTCATTTGATTCAGAAATGAAATAGATACGCAAAATCTACCTCTATTTTTCTTCAGGATCATCCTCAACACAGTGGGTGGTGTGAATAAAACGAAAACTCCGACAAAACACTCATGAGTAAAGTGTTTTCGTTAAAAGGAATGCTCAATTTGGTGTGAATAAAAATGTTCCTCAAAGTAGGTTCTTTCCCTTAAGTTGACGTTTGAAAACTGGCGTAATAAATTGAAATTTAAGCGCAAAATCTTCCTCCATTCCAGATTTTTCGAAACAATATTTTCTATATTTTTCCAACTTTTTTCTCTCTTGAAGTTACCTCTAAAGGCTCCGGCACGTAGAATACTTTACTTGCGCATCGTCAGAGCATACGTACACGCTGAAGTATCTGACGCAAGGGGATGACACAATGAATACTTCAACGCACAGCTGATTTCATTTGCCAGTTTCAAGTTTGAAATCAAAATTCAAGTTGTTTTGCTTATTTATGCAAAATATGTATTTTAATATAAATACTCAATTATAAACATTAATTTATATTTTTATCTATTTTGAACGTTGCTTCAACGAGAACCGGCTCCCAAACTTTAACATAAAATTCGAATTCTCTTGAAATATCATAATGACTTTGACAAATGATGAGGGAGATAGAAAAGTTAAAAGTTGAGTAACTATATCCGTCGCGTGAGCGTCAGCGTTGGTCTATGTGTCACCTCCCACAAGAACACATGTATTTTATGTATCTGTCAAAGTATTGCCGACGCTCACACATGAAAAGTATTCTATGTGCCGGGGCCTTAATGCTCACTCAACTTCTTCAAGAGTACACCCAATACATTTCGTCATTATTCATTATTCACACTAAAATGGAGGTAACACTCATCTGTAAAAAATGTATGAGTGGAGTGTTTTCGTTAAACTTAGCAAAATTTACTTTTTCCACACCACCAATACATTGTAAGTTTTACCGTTGTAATAAGTCGAAGTAAAGCAATGTTTTTTATACTGCCTGCCTACCTCGACAAGTACTTATTTTTTTTTTAATAATTTTAACAAAGGTACATTATTAAGTAATCTTTTACAATATTTGCAAATAGGATTCGATTTTTTTCTCTTTTTATCACTTCTTAAGAATGGCGTCCATTTTGAACAGTGTCGACGATACCTAAAGTTTTATTTTACAAGATTTAACCAATTACAAAATTGTTACTAAGCATAATTGTTTTTAAAATTGTATCAAAAAACTGTTTGAGAAAACTAAACTAAAAGCTTTTTTTAAACTATATAGACTACGTTTATGGTTTAAGTAGGGCTAAACTCTAGGCAGCAAGCGATGTTATGCAATACACCACTAGGGGTTGGTGATGTCAATTCATATAAGATAATATTTTTGGGATAAATTGGTAGTTAACAAGTATGTAGATATGAAAAAGACTCATAAGGAATCTGTTGGCTTGATATTAGCGGCGTTCACACGCAACAACAATGATAACCGTGGTTGATGGGCCAAATCGTCAATGTGAACGCTCGTTACAACAAAACTGGCTGACTTGTTTTGCGGTAAACAAAGTATTTTGACTTTTCACCTTCAGCAAATCGTCACGACAAATTGTTGTGTCTGAACGCCGCTATTGGTAACCACTATATTGTTTTATATTTTGTAAGGATTATTTAGCGAAGATGATAAATTTGCAAATAATTTTACCGCTTGGTAAATATTTGTAGGGAATTTAGAAATTTGCACTTTTGTGCACCACTGTTTTACATGATGAACTCATATTCTGAGTCAGTTAGTTGACTGCAAATCAATAATGCATGTTCGATACTGTTATGGTACGTTTCAACCGAACTGAAACCGGGTGGATCGGATGATCTTTTACTGAAACCACAATAGGCCGTTAAAACCGATTTCGCAGGTGGTTTGGTTTTGGAGTGGGTTTGGTTCTAGCGTCCCTAAACAAAAAACTGCTTTGCTGCTAGCTGGTAAAATTAAATTTGAAAAGGAACTGCCAGCAAAACGCAAACATTTCAACATCACTTGTTTTATCTTCGTTCTTAAGTTATAATTTCGTTGCTGAACAAACTCCAGTACGCCGTGGTGTTTTGGTCACTGCCTTTGTAACGCTCGTGTTGGAAAACGACGGTAACATCAACGTGTTTCAGATATAAGCTTCAATTCAAATTGCCAGTATTTAGATATCCAGAATGGAGTTCTAATTAGAGAGTACTTCTTGCAAGCACAAGAGGCACTGTCTAAATAGCCTGATTTAGGCTAAGGCATCTGGCTTTTGGCTGACTTCTGGTTTTATGAAAAAGTATTCTGTGTCCAGGATCGAACTTATATATAGATTCGATGCTCTAATGGTTGAAACACAATAATGCGTTTGCCTTGGCGTTGTATTTCAAGCCATATGCCTGAAGCACAATAGTGCGTTTGCGCTGGCGTTGGCTTTCAACGCACACAATTCAATGGCCAAGCACAAAATACAGCGTCCGTGACCTGCGTCAGTGAATAATGAGATTAAGAGGATCGTAATAAAACGTAAAACGTAGTCCGACGCACGTCATTATTCAACATGTTGGATATTTTTTGACAGACGGGTGCGCTGTGAGAGAGATTTTCTCCCAGATTGAGAGTTTTCTTCCAAATTGAGAGGATTTTGTATCAACTGTCATTTAAGAAAAGAAGACAGCTGATTGAAAATAATTTAACGACAAAAGTCATTTCATATGAGTGTATGCAGAATGGCGGCAATATATTTCATCTAGTAGATGAGAGAGAGAACAGCTGATAAATTGAGTATTTATTTAAACGCAGTGCGTCATCGCACTCTCTCCGTAACATGAAGTCGGCTGGCACAGCGCACTATTGTGTTTCAGGCAATACAATCCACTGGCCATGAACAAAATACAGCGGCGGCTTGCGTTAGTAAAAAATGAGAGAGATCAGAGGTTCGAAATAAAATGTAAAACGTAATCCAATGCATATACATCATTATTGAACATTTTTGATATTTTTGAGAAAGAGGTGCGTTGGGAGATTGGAGTTGAGAGATTTTCTTCCAAGTTGAGAGTATTTTGTGTCGAGTATCATTTGAGAAATCAAAGCAGCTGACTTCAGTTAATTTACCGACAAATGCCATTTTGAATGCAGGACGGAGTCTTGGAAACGGATACAGCAAAAATTAAGCCTAAAGAAGCCATTTAAATTTTTAACAAGAAGTTAGAGTGAAGTGGTTAGCCAAAATGACATTAGTGTCTTAAGGCGCCTTAGGGAAAACAGTGAGAATGCTGGAAGTTGGAGAAGATGCAAAAACAAATGACTGATGTATTCGTGTCTGCAATGCCCGTGCTCAGTCAATATTTAATGTTAATTTTTATACCATAAACTGTTGGTTGAATAAATGATTTAAGTATGCCGTTATGTAAAATTAAGAACGCGTTATTTTTACTTTTTAACAATAAGGGGATTGTCCTATTCTTTAATTAAAGTTGACCTTCGCAAACGTGAACTCCCTTGGTTTTCAATTGTTCACATTATCGAGAGTCTACTGTGTATAACAAGTACAATTAATTTCAAACTTCAAAGAGTTAAATTTTGGTTTTGGTGGTCTTTCATTGCCACTACATCGCTTGCCATTTTGCTTGAAACGATGCCCCTTCAAATCATGACAAAAGCAACGCCTAGTAAAATCATAAACGCGACCTTAAAAATGTACCGATAATCATAGGTTATAGTATACAAATTTTCACATTAGTCCAAGGATGGCTCTTCTCCTTTACCACAACCAGACGCCAACTAGTCGTCTGTATTCATGTTTTTTGTTCACAAAATTTAATAAAATGTTTGCTTAATTTATAAATTTCTTATTGATTTTCACAGCCTATCTACATCTGTACCTGTTCAATCATTTTGTCATAACAAAACAAAAATGTGATGACCTAATTTTAAAATCGTCTAATATAAAATAAAATATATACGCCTTTAAGTTCATGTTAAAAATTAAAATTTCAATAAAATAAAAATAAAAATAAAAAATATAATTTCCTATACTGATTCCTCTCCGGGGTGCCGTCTTAAGTATTCCAGCTCTCGTTTTCGACTTCAACTTTTTGATGTATTTAACAAAGAAAAGAAGAAGAAAAAAATATATTTTTCTATGGATTTTTCGTTTTGGTACTTTAGGTTGACTACGGTAGAAAAGGCAAAGGTTCGAGTTTATTGAATGCTAGCTAATCTCGTAACTATCGGAATCAGTATGCTGCAGTAGTGGCTATGCGTCCTCAAGGGTTTCCATTCTGAAAAAAGATAAGAATAAACAAGAGTTATAAAATGCATTCGCGAATGTGTTTGTACATGCTTATAGTGTTGTTTGTGATTAAGTTACATAAATATGTTGTTAAATACAAGACCATGCCTACAGAATTATCATGCGTTGATATATGCGAGTGAGAAAAAGTTAAGGTTTATATTAATTACCAGTTCTGAAAATTTGATATTTGTTTTTTGGGGTATTCCTTGTGTAGTGTGTCTTCAAAATTTCCAGTTCGAAGTTATGATGTTCTAAATGCTAAAGTCTCTTAAAAATACAGACAGTCAGTTGAATATTTTGTTTGCTGTGGACGTACATATATTTGAAAAGTAAACATTATTGTACAATGGGTCATGCAATTCGCCTATAGCTAGTTCAAGTGTTTAGACTTATACAAATTGTACGGTGTAAGTAAAATCCATTAGGTGCGTTATGGGGTGGGACTTATGTGTACGCCTATTCTCCAGAGGAGCAAAATTGAAAATCTGCATTCCAATTTTGCACTGTGTTTTATTAATTCTCTATAAACTCTGGAGTGTTCTGCAGAAGTATGGGATTGAGGGTCCTCTTTAATCTCTAGACACAAACTATAGCAGCTGTGTTCGGGTTAACGGTGCTAAATCACCACCTTTCACAGTGGGCGTTGGACTTCGCCAAGGGTGCGTCTTGTCACCTCTCCTTTTCATTGTTTATATGGATTAGATGTTGCAGCGAGTTGAGAATTGAAGGTAAGTCATCTTCTTTTGATGATGGATGACTTAGTTATCCTCACATCTCCCCAGACGGAACTCCAGCGCGCACTCGATAGGTTTGTGGTCGTATGTGCCGATTCTGGGATTTAACGTGGAAAAATCAGAGGTTATGGTTATTTCCAGAACGCCTGTTCAAAGCACTCTAAATGTTAGTGGAGTCCCATTGAAGCAGATGGAGAAGTTTAAGTATCTCGAGGTCTTCTTCACGAGTGATGGGAGGAGCAATACTGAACTTTCCTCTAGGATTGGTCCACCTAGGTCAGTTTTGACACAGCTTGGGAGATCTGTAATCAGGCAGGCCGAGCTTAGTGTGAAAGCGAAATTAGCAGTTTTCAACTCAGTATTTGTTCCAACTCTCACCTATGGTCACGAAATTTGGCTAATGACCGAAAGAAAAAGATCGCGAATACAAGCTGCTGAGATGAGATTTCTTCGTGCTCTTGTGGGAATTACTCGCCGGGGTAGGGTGAGAAACACGACAGTGCGCGAGGAACTCAACATTGAGCAGCTACTTCTCCGAACGGAAAGAGCTATGCTTCGTTCGTTTGGTTACCTAGCACGTATGTCCCCACCATCATGACTTCCGAGGCGGGCCATGAATGCGATTCCATCAGGTAGGCGACCACTTGGCAGACCCAGGATGAGATGGTTGGACCAAGTCCATCAGCTCGCCTGGTTACGCTTGGGCATAACCCCTGATGAGTCAGAGTCGATGGCGGAGGATCGAGTTGTCTGGAGATCTCTCGTGCTTGGTTGACCCCCGCGACCACTTTAGGGGATCATTCGGGTCAGAAGATGATGATGATGATGAGTTAGAGTCGATGGCGGCGGATAGAGTTGTCTGCAGATCTCATGCTTGGTTTACCCCCGCGACCACTTTAGGGGATCATTCGGGTCAGAAGATGATGATGATAATTTTATTAATTTCGAACATATCGGATCTTCTTCATTATTCTACAGTCCCGGACCAGGGCCTCAATCTTGTGGCGCGATCTCGGCCTAGCTGTCTCCAGTTTCGCACGCCAAGTTGGTTAAGGTCCTTCTCCAACTGGGCTCGCCACTTTAAACCCGAGGGTCCTCGGTAGCGTTGTCCGACAGGTTCAGAGTTGACGACTCTTCGGGCCGGAGTTGAGTTGTCAATGCGCTCTACATGCCCCACCCTTGAGCACTGGATCCTATCTAGGTTCACGTCGCTGTACACCCTCCAGTTCGTTGTTGAATATTCTCGTCCAAATCCTGTCAACGCAAACAGTATCCAAGATCGCACACATGATCTTTTCTTCTGAATAGACAAACGAATTCTGCACCTGCCTTTCAGCGGCCGCCGCCCAGAACTGGTATGATCAGAGGCCTACATAGATTTAGTTTGCTCCGACAAGAACCTTCCGCAGACATTACTCTCTGACGAAACAAATTCGCGCAAGCCACGAATAAGCCTGTATGAAGGGTGGAACAAATACAAGTCTATTTTTAAAAATGCAATAAAATAAACAAAATTAATTTGTTTCCCCGTATTGTGGCTTTATTAGTAGGAACAAACATTCCCCTAATTATGAAATACAACGGCGTTCAAGTGGCTACCTCCGCTGGCTTCGCAGAAGCGCATTCTGTTACCACAATTTTTCAAGACCTTGTCGATGGTTTCGGTCTGTAGCTCATGGATTGCTTGAATGATATTGGCCTTAAGTGCTTGAATCGTTTTCGGATTGTTGGCATAACACCGGTCGTTCACGGATCCTCACAAAAATCAGTTATAAAGCAACCAATGGACATCGCCAAAACCGCTGGTAACAGGATTTTAGGAATTTGGTGCACAAAAGATCGATTGTGGCATGGCCTCCCCTACAACGACTTCTGCAGAAGCTGCAGAGACGAGGATGAGGAAAAAATAATCCATTGTACACTTGCCATGCAACTGCAGTGCTCTCTCACCTCATTCCATAGATTTAGATTTCTGGGAGCATACATTTGATAGCCTGATACATGCCGTATGCATGCCATAATTGATACGCGACTCTCACCAGTCTGACTTTCAGGCTCTTGATACGGGGAGAATATTCATACATTTAACGACCACAATGCATACATTAAGGACGAAATGGCACGGGCGTATAGTTTCTGACTTCATCGCTGAGGATTTTCCCAAGGCTACGCTTAGTCAAACAACCTTCCCCAATACACGTATCACGATCATTACATTGCTGGCCAGCAACTCCCAATCGTCCCCTGACTGACCCTCCGCCGTTATGAGCAAGTGGTCAGCGCAGGGGCAGTGCCTCCAGATAGCTTTCAGCTACATGACGATGGTTCATCATAGAATTCCATATAAAAGGTCCACAAACAAACCCTTGTGGACTACCTTGGACGTTTAGCAAAGTTTGAAGCAATTTCTTGACAGCCAAGTTTCATAAAACGACGCCGAAGCATAAAGGTCGTTTATGGCTGTCAACTTTAGAAACGATATTCAATTATCCAGCGACGTTGGCAATAACTTCACCTTCGGATTGGCTGAAATAACTGTAAGCTAATTATATACCGCGAAGTAATAGACAATTTGGAAGCTTACATCTCTCCCCAAAGTATAAAGATGACAACAGAATACGAAAAATTGTAAGAAAAGCAATTTGCTTAACAAAATTTAACAATTAAGAAAAATCCTCGATATCAGGTGATGGTTGATATCCACTTTAACTGTATCTGATGACCAGATGAATACAAGCAGGGAGTCCAGTCACTGTATACTCAAGAGCAAGAAAAACAATTGAGTGATCGTTCGGCATTCTTAAAATTGTTGTTCGCTGTCTTTTGAATACAAGGCGATCCTCTTCAAGCTACAAAAATTGCGAATGTTTGTCCTGTCTTGCACAAGCAACTGTTGTTTTGTCTCAGTAAATAATGCTTGAGTAATAAAACAATTTGGAGTGGCCGCCGTGGCGTAGTGGGTAAGTGCGTCGACTCCTACGCAGAGGATAATTCTCGGCTCCACCTCTTTCGAGTCACTGACAATGCTCAAAGAATATTCCTGTCTAGAAAAAGCTTCTCAACTTCGCCGTTCGGAGTCGGCATTAAACTGTGGATCCCTTCCATTCGTGAAAGAACAATATAACGCACAAGACGAGTGGTTGCTGAGAAGCTAGGCCCAGGACCGCCTCAGACTGTAGTTATTATTAATAAAACAATTTGGTAAAAATATTTAAATTACCAGTGCTGAATATTTCCTATTGACATAAGGATGTTAAGTCTCTTATTCTCCTGCTAATACCTCGCGCTGGATGAAGGTGGTTTTCATAAACGAAGGTGGTTATTTCCTGTCCACTCAAAGCCCAACGATAGATATTAGCCCTGTTTTTCTCATCGCTTCGATAGTGAAGTGAAGTATGATTTAAAAAAAAAAGATTCGCAGTGACTTTCATTTTTAATCTGTCAAAATATATGAGAACAACATTTATTTGCTCGAAATCGATGTGAAAATACAGTGGGTCTCATTAATATTCGGTT
The DNA here is from genome assembly GCA_964034865.1 of Eristalis intricaria. Classification (NCBI taxonomy): domain Eukaryota; kingdom Metazoa; phylum Arthropoda; class Insecta; order Diptera; family Syrphidae; genus Eristalis; species Eristalis intricaria. The sequence continues at coordinate 9,618,150 of OZ035873.1, forward strand.
TTTTAACTATTTGATTGAATTTACATCATAAATATTAAAATAATCACAAAACAAGAAAATTATTAATATTTTGTAGGGTATCCTTTTTTCTCCAAAACTGGGGATAATCGCTTTGGCATGTTTGCTATAATTTTTTTTATATATTCCGCACTTATTTTAGTCCATTCTTCCTGCAACCTAACCTTCAGAGCGTTTACGGAAGAAACAGGGTTCTCCCGTACTCGCCGATCCAATTCGGCCCACAAATTTTCAATAGGGTTGAGGTCAGGTGATTCAGCAGGTGTTGCTATAACTTTGGGACAGTTGTATAGCAGCCATTCGCGGACAATATGGGCTTTATGTTTAGGATCATTATCCTTATACAATTTTAAAGACCAGGAAATTCCCATTTTTTCAGCGCTTTCAAATTTTCTCTCAGAATCCTCAAATAATGCTCCTTATTTATGATCCCATCTATAAAAACCCAATTGTCCACGCCTTTAGCCGATAATCACCCCCCCCCCCCCCCCCCCCCACACCATAACATGACCTCCCCCATGCTTCACAGTTGCCTTCAAATGATTGCTTTTCTTCATTCTTCTTGCGCCACACAATGACACTTCCATCAGACCCGAAAAGGTTGAACTTGCTCTCGTCGCGAAAATTACATCTTCCCACCATGCTGGATATTTTTCTTTTTAATCTTTAGCAAAAGTTTTGACGAATACGGTTGCGCAAGTAGATAAAGGGCTTTTTTCTAGCTACTCGACCGTTGAAACCTTCTGATTTGATGGTTCTGCGAACCGTAGACTCAGAAACATGCTTTCCGCATTCAACCAACAGCTCACTTACTATCTTAGGTGCACTAAGACGGCTGTTATCTTTCATTTTGTTTATTATTATGCGTTCTTCGTGTCGTGTGTTAGTTTCTTGGGCTGCCCTTTTTGCTTCTTGAATTCGATACGGCCTTCGTTCCTGAAGCGTCTTATGATGTCACCGACTGTATTAGGCTTTATTTTAAAAGGTTCCGCAATTTCATTGTAAGTTTCACCTTTTAAATGGTGGCTTAACACCAACTCGCGTTTTTCCAGCGAAATGTTCATTCCTCTTATTCTTTTTTGAACTTGTTGACGATTTTAAACTGTCTATTACCAAATAATCAGACATACATACAAATCTGAGCAAAGGGTTCTTAGATTTAAACCGTAAAGAGAAATGCAAGTTAAAAAACCGAATATTAATGAAGGTACTTTTTTCGTAGTTTTTCGTGTAAATTTAATATCTCGTGGTAATGGCAAATGTTTTTTTACTCAAAAGATTGCTAATCTCGAAGAAAATTAAGAAACTTAGCGAGCAGGAAAATATTGGTTTGAAAACCATTTGGTTTCAACCTGTAACTGTAATTTGTTGACACATTCGAGTAAAAAACCGAAAAGTAATGAGACCCACTGTATATGAAATATATTCGAGGTCGAATTTTTATATGCAGTCAGCCGATATTATCGGCAGTGATAGGCACTGAGTTGATGTTTGTGTTTTACGTGCAAAATCCTACTTCACTTCATCAACGACTGAAAATCCACAGCTGACGTGTGTGAACCACAAAACCTGTCGATTTAGTTCTAGCGTTTGTTTGTTTTTATTTTTTGTCATTTACGGTATAGTGAATGACCCTGAATTTATTTGAGATGATTTACTAAATAATGTGAAGCTACTGAACACTTTCTACATTCAGCTTAAACAATATAACATGTTTTCAAAAATTACAGAAAATCAGCAGAATAGACGAATTAGCACTAGCATAATTTTCAAACCGGAAAACAGTTAGTGTGTTATCCGAAGAGACGCCGGATATCAGCTAAAATAAAATGAAGAAAACCACAATGGTCACCTATTGGTTGTCTTATCCGAGGTGTTTGGATCCGAAAAAAACAATTGGCGTCTCCAAATTCCATTTGAATGTCTTGTCTACAACAAACTCATTTTCTTTGACTCTACACATAGATGTCTCTGCCGGTAGCCACGAAGCTTGATGGACTGGATTAACATACACAAATATGCTAATCTCGAAAGAATAACCACTGACATTTGAATTAAGTGGTATGATAAACAACTTCAAATTTTTTCGACGTGAAGAAAGTGATAATTATAGAATGATTTGGTAAATGAAAGGAATGTCATAAAAGCTGTATCCAAAGTTTATTTGAATAATTAATCAGCTAGGCAACGTTTTTGATTATTCAACAGCGGAATTGAAGATCCATTCATTGAATCTATGCAAGTAGAGACAAAAACGTATTTATGGACGAAATGAAATCGTACAGTGACCCCCACCGCTTAGTGCTATGGTTTAAGCTCTAGGTTTAATTCCCGACTCGACGTACAATTTTCATCAATTGACAGTTCATCCGAAGCACTGACAGTGCATAATTGCCTGGAGGAAGCTTCTCAAACTTTGCCGTTCGAAGTTGGTGTAAATCGTGAGAGAAGAATCGCACGCACAATACGAGTGTTTGTTGTAAAAGGCAGGACGAGGTTCGCTACGAGCTGCAGTACCATCTGTATTCTTGTATTTGTGGACAACACTCTACCCAGACAGTTCAGAGGTAAAGACTTATGCTCTGTTTCCATTAAACGAAGTGGCGAGGTTTTATTAAACGTCATCAAACTTTTGAGGTTTCGTACACATTTTCGAAACTACGCGCTTTTCACTAAACCTAGTTGTTACCATCTTCAGTTCATCTCCACATGAGAGATTGTCAAATCGAACAAGCCTGTAGCGTGAACGTCAAATTCATTTTGCTCATTTTCGTGTTCATTTCGTTCTTTTCTGGTTTTCTCACACTATTATTTTCTGTCAACAAACAGTCCCTTCAAAATTGACAGAGTTTAAAGTAAAAGTTCATTCAAACCCCATGATTTCGGTTCGATGGGAATATTATATATCGGCGCTTAACGAAGGACGCTACGTGAATGTAACGTGTCCGAAAAATGTCTAGCCCAACGATACCAACGACCCTGTACTGTACGTGAACATTTTATTGACATCAATGAAAGATCACTTACGTGAAGTTATGGGGAAGGTAAGTAGGCAGTGGGTCGCTGTGTCGTAGTGGATTAGTGCGTCGACTCTTACGCAGAGGGTGTCAGGTTCGATACCCGAATTTACCACCATTCATATTTCACGGTTCCACCTCTTTCGAGTAACTGACAATGCTCAAAGAGTATTCCTGTCTACAAAGAGCTTCTCAAATTCCCCGTTCGGAGTCGGCATTAAACTGTAAGCCCCTTCACTCGTGAAAGAACAATAGCACGCACAACACGAGTGGTTGCTGAGAAGCTAGGCCCAGGTCCACCGCGGACTGTCGCGCCACCATTTTATATATTATTAAGTAGGCAGGCTTTGTGGAAGTGGCCCAGACTAACATTTCGGGTCCATTGTGCCCTAACTAGACAGGACAAACCACTGACCATGAGACATAAATCCAACCAGATCAACATATGAATCTGAGGAACTTATTCAGTTCAGTAACACTAAAGGCCTCCAGCTCTATGAAGAAGTGCTTTCTTGGGAACTGCCTTCTTTTCTTTGCCAGGGCTGGGCAATCGCAGACCAGGCCTTGGATATATTCTGTTTCTTTCTCCTCTCTGCAGCTTTGGCAAAAGTAGTTATTTTGGTACGTTCAGAATCATTTCACGGGTACCTAGACACTGTGCCAGGTAAGGACATGCGTATGCCTTTGCGACTAAGTCCGAACAATGATATTGATCTCCTCTTACTCAGCATCGACAATAAGACCCTTGCTGTTGCTCCAATATTCAGACAAATCCATCGAGTTCGGGCTCTTTGTGACGTTACGTCGTCTAGTTTCCTTATGGAGTTGAGACACGTTTATACACATACGGGATTGCTAAACATTGTCCTAGCTCCGAACCTTTTTCGCGAAACTGTCCGTCTTTTCGTATCATTTGATTCCAGTATGCCCGGTACCCAGTAGAGTGATACCGAATTCACAAAGGATAAAATGCGGAAAACATTCTCGTGTCTAGCTTAGATCACTTTTGAGATAAACCATAAAACAGCGAATGGAAGGACAGTTTTATTGTAAAGAGCCTCTCCGAAGTCACCTTCATTCTGGATCAATCGTCCATTTCATGTGACAACTCAAGAGTTATTCGAGTTGGTAAATTAGGGATTCGAACCTCACACCCTCTGCGTAGGAGTCAACGCACCAACCCAAGTCATGGCGACTCACTGTCTGTCAACTGACACTGTCAGAAATAATGGTAATAATTTGGGAGGCGCTACATCACATAAAGGGCCCGAGCTTAGCTTCTCAGAAACCACTCGTCTTGTGCGTGCTGTTGTTCTCTCACGAGAGAAAGGGACAGTTTTATGCCGACTCCGAATGGCCAAGTTTGAGAACCATTTTCTAGACAGTTATTACTCTTGAGCATTGTCAGTGACTCGAAAGAGGTGGGACCGTGAAAATTATTTCTGGTCGATACGACCGGGAATCGAACCCTGGTCGTATCGACCATACCCACAACGCCACTGCTACCACTGGTTACCGAATTGACCAAGGATAAAGATGGAGAGAAAAACATCACTTTACCCAGCTTAACCTTAAACCAGAATCTTGAAGATAAAGAGCTCCTTAACAGTTTCCTAAATTTTAGAGAGTTCAGGGAATTCATCCGACCACTCACCAGTTGTTAGAAGAGTTCGATAAACTTTCACCTGAGACAATGTCGAATGCACTTCACCAAAAAAGAAGGAGTCTAACAAAGGAACAAATCCTATCAAAGGACCAACTTAAAAACCCGTTCAGATTGACTTTCGATGCGGGATATTTTGTGTCCTTGTCTTTGTTTTACGGAGCATCCCTTGACTGCGGTTACAGAAACCGATACTCCTCCTGAAGAGGAAGTAATTGAACGCATAGCTCTAATCCATGAGTTGCTAGATTCTTCGATACTTCGGCTAATGATCGCCCTTGTGATCGTTAGTTATCGAAAGCACCCACGATGTCGAGGAGAGCTTTCCTCTCTCTGGGAAATCTCTTTAGAATCCAGTGCACCCTCTATCTTCTTGACGAAATAGTAAAGGACACCTGTGGTAGATTTACCCTGCCTGTAGGCAAACTGATTCGAATTTAGAGGTTTAGACCACTCTAACCAGTATCTAATGTGAACATCAATAAGTCTCTCCACTGTCTTCAGTAAAATTGATGTTAGGCTGATTGCATAGATGATCGTATAGACCCATTTAGACAGCTCACTGGGTCTGTTACTTTTACCTTTGTCCAGGGACTTGGAAGACCCTAACCTCGAGTGTAGCTCGCTCTTAATAAAGCTGCCTGTTGCGGAAGGTTGAGGTCAATGGATGATTACAGAAGTGCTGGAAAAATACCATCACCACCAGGGTCTTTGAAAGGTTCGAAGGTTCTAACAGTCCCATTCGAACAGCAGGACGCCCGATGCAAATGTGGCGCAGAATAGAGGCATAGAGTTGGATAAAGCTCCCACGCATTGCAGAACATCGATCGATCTGGCGCGCAGGTTGATGCCCTATGCCGCCCAAGGGGTTAATGGACATAAATAAGAAAGTAAGTACAACTTTGTCAGTGGTATCATTAAGTGCGCCTTGAGTAAAGTAAGTCCCTGGGCTAAAAAATGCGGCCCAGGTATCAAGCAACTGATGCCCACAAAAACCAAAAGACCCAACTTAACGATCAACTACTCTCTATTTCTTCTAGCGGTAAGTACCTCAATATATCCTCGGATTCCCAACTCATGTACAAGCTAAATGTAGACCTCACTGGAAAGCATACATAGCTTCTTACGCCAGGAGTAGTCTCTTGGTAAAAAGTGGGGTCTCTAACCAAGTTGATTATATGAATTTAAACAGCAGTGGTTAGGGCATAACCATGTACAGGCACCACCACAATCTGACGGCTATGCTATATCTTCTACATGTGGGCTTACATATTAAAAAGACAGTAGCATACAGCGCCATCAGGCTCACAGAATCTTGGTGCTGGACATCAAGCCTCAGGACTATCTACCGCATGCCGAGAGATCTTGCATCATCTCCAACAGAATATACGGTCCCCAGACATATTCCATCAAAACGCCTTTGACAGTCTCATCCCCGAAAGAATGGAATGTATTAGCCGGTAGTTGTGCAGGAAATTTGATTGCAATCTACAATGATGGCTTCAATGAAACCAACTTTAGCCAAAGTTGAAGAAGTCCTTGGACTCTTCGATGAGCTGTGGATTCGGTACAAGTGCGTTCTCGATATTCCTGAACATTTCCAAATCCTTCAGACTCCCGGGTAATTACATTGTAGTTCTAGACGGAACTAAATGCAATCCGGGAACAGTGTCGTCCGAATACACTCAAACGCTTTCCAAGGCAGAAGTTTGCCATAAGCATTGATGGCCAAGCACCTTGCGGATGAGGTGCACGTTCCAATACAAGCATACAAGGCCAATATCTCTACACAGTTCCTTGAACTCACAGGGGCTCAAATGACAAACTATGCAACGTCAAGGAAAATACGGCATAAGTCCAGCCGATGAAATGCTACATTTCCACTGAACCTAAACCGCGAGGTTCGGATAATCTTTTACTGAAACCCCAAAAGGCCGTTCCCACCGAGTTTAAAGTGGTTTCGTTTTAAATGTTCAAGTCACTCGCTCAATGCTCGCCAAAAGAAATGTCAATCGCTCTCAATTTTTAAATGGCCGCCAGCACAGCTGCCTGTTGACAGGAAATAATAGTGAGAGAACACCAGCAAATAGAAAGAGATAGACAGAGAAAATGAACACCAAAAATACCAAAACAAACTGACGATCATTCTGTAGGTCTGTTCGGTTTGGCAACCTCTCACAGGCGAATGAACTCAAGGGGACTGCAACTCGGTATCACGGGAACCGTGAGTTTCTATACCCAAAAGATATATGGCGAAACCCGGCAGGTTTGAAGAAAACTGACGGTTCAACTGACGAACTGATCATAATATTGCAAAACTTGTAACAGTGGCTACCGAACACTGGCTGATTGGAGATCATGCCGTCAAACAAGGTATTGCATACAAGGCACACATATCTAGTTTTGGCATTCCTGCCAAACTCGCGAGAATGAGCAGGATGACGATGGAGAATTCTCGCTGCTCCATCGAGTTAGGAAGCGAACTCACGGAGACCTTCGATGTCAGAAAAGGTTTTAGACAAGAAGATGGGCCATGCGTCATGTGACTTCTTTAATATCATCCTTGAGAAGATTGTGTGAAACTCACTGACCAACACAAGCAAGGCACGATTTTCCAGCTAATAGGCGTATGCACACCTTTTAGCATACGCGGATGATATTGAAGGGATTGGTAGATCATAGCGAGTCTTCAATGAGGCGTTTGCTGGTATTGAAACGGAGGCGACCAAAATGGGTTTAGCGGAGAACGAGGGGAAAACGATGTATATGCTGTCATCGAGAAAGGGAGGGACAACATCGACGTCGTCGAAACACAACGAATTCGTCTACCTCGGCTCCGCGGAACACATCAGTACCGAGATCAAAAGCAGAATAACTCTTGCCAGCCGCTGTTTCTATGGGCTCACGAGGCAGTTCAGTAGAAAAGCCTTTTCTCGAAGGGCCAAGCTGACTTTATATAAGACCTTGATAATCCCACGCCTGCTGTTCGGCGCGGAAACATAGACTATCTCAAGAGAGGATGAAAGAGCCCTTTTTCTTGTCAAGAGAAAAGTTCTGCGTTCAATCTTTGATTCTGTTTGCGTTGATGGTTCTTGGTTCACAGCCAAGTCATGTGATATCTGCTGGAATTCAGACGAAAGCTGCTAAAAGGGTCTAACGGTGAATGAGAGCAAGACGAAGTATGTGTCGTCCTCAAGAAAGGATATACAACACGAACGTATTGGACAGAGGGTTACAATAAAAATAATAGCAATATGAGTGGCGACAGTTTTATAGCCGCTAAGTTTGTAACTAATAACGGCTAAGTTTGAGAAGCTTTTTCTAGACAGTTATTGCTCTTGAGCATTGTCAGTGACCCGAAAGAGGTGAGCCGTGTAAATAAACTTTATTTTTTTTCTGTCGTCCTGCGAGGTTGAGTTGAGTAGGGGTCGACGCACTTACCCACAACACCACGGCCACCGAGTCACAATGGGCAGCTATAACTTCCAGGTATTCAAGGACTTCGTCTACCTGGGATCCGCAGTAAATAGTACAAACAACACCACGACCGAGAACAATCTCAGATTAATTCTTCCCAAATTTTCTATTTCTACGGGCTCGAGAGGCAATTGAGTTGAAAAGAGCCCTCTATATATATGATGTATGGAACGCATGGGCAGTCTCTAAAGTGGAGGAGGAAGTCCTTGGTCTCTTCGAGATAACAGTTCTGCGAGCGATCATGGTTGCGTTGATGGTACTCGGAGAAGATTAACCACGAAATGTGAGGCTGTACAGCGACATGGATCTAGTCAGGGTTTTACGGATCCAACGAGTAAGATGACTAGGCCAAGTATCTCAGACCCAAAGGGTACTCGATTCCGAACCTGTGGCAACCTGTGTGAGGACGCCCGCGTTTAAAGTGGTGCACCCAGGTGGAGAAGGATCTCAACCAACTTGGCGTGCAACACTGGAGACAGCTAGCCAGAGACTGCTAGTTGGAAAGGCTTGTTAGTTGAGGGCCACGTCCACTCCAGACTGTAGCGCCAAATAAAGAAGAAGGGTTAAGAAATATCTCGTAATATGCTATATAAAGAAGGTAACAGAGCTCTGGGACTGAACCGACACATTGTGCTAATTAGGTTCCCACTGAACCAACACTTCTACCTACACCCACCTAAATATTAAAGAAAGTTGGGCTTTGGGACCCTTGAACATCCAAGAGATCAGCCAAACTGAACTCCGTTGGATCGATAGAGTAAGGTGAATTGAAGACTGATGAAATGAAGAAGGGAAGGAACAAGAGACTTAAGAATAAGGACGTGTCCCATGATATTGTTTGACTACAGTGCCATAGGTTTAAAAGAATTTACGTAAGTATCCTTTTCAATCGCTATCACTAACGATCAAGAAACATCTCTGACAGCTGACAGAGCACCGTCCAAACGGCCAAAGATCGTACAAAAATACCGGCAACTCCGAAGATCTTAACCATAGGGAGTTGTTCACTTAAACTCTAGATAACCAAACAGAATTTTAAATAAGTTAATAAATTAAATACACATTACGCCCGCCCAAATATATAAACATGCTTCTTTATTGTGTAAGTTTTCATCTCCCCCAGCGATTTAGAAAATGTGTACGAATTAAAAATGGAAAAAGGACTAAACAATAAACACAAGACACAAATGGGAGGACAACACCGACTCTGTGTGTAACAATCGACCAAACAATGAGGAAACAACAAACAATTTAAGTACATGCCGGCTACAAAGTAAATAGTCACTACAAAATAAAAGAATTGTTTTATTTTCATTAACTTATCGTGTAAATTGCTAGAGGTAAAGTAAGAGTAAGAAAAAATAAAAATAAAAGCGTAAATAAATAAAATAACAATTTAACTTAAATCTACTGTACACTAGGTATATGATTTAGAAGTAAATTAGATGTGGAGACAATAGATCATCAATAATAAATTCTCCTCACAGCAGATCACCGTTATCTCCGGTCGTGTGATTCAATTTGTTTAATACTAGGTTTTGTTTTGTTTTTTTTTTGTTTTTGTTAAATCAGAATTTCTAATTGCACCGCGAGTTGTTTGAGTCTTTTGTTGTAAATAGTCGCCGCCGTTTTGAGTTCATCGCAGGTCATTGTACTGACGGTATCCATTCAATTCATGCTCGTTTATGGTAAGTTGACTGTAAGATGGCACACGTGAAACCATGCACATAATCGGGATGTTGGCAATGTTGACAGGTCATGGATCGAAAGAGAGGTTTGTTTGTAGATAGTACATTCACAGGCTCACACACATCACAGACATCCAATTAGGTATTATAACTACGCAAATTGTACGAAATGCTGTGCGGTAGGACACAGACCCAAAAAAGCACATTTATGTTGGAATGGACATGAGAATGAAACACAGAAGAAGAAAAAAAAGGAAGAAGCGTATTCGTTTCTTTCATTAGTTTTGTTTATAAAATGTTGTATATTTGTCTGACAAAGGTGTTAAAAAAAAAACCACAAAAAATGATACCCTTCACACAACCGATGATCTAATCGCCCCCCTCTCGCCATTTTGAATTTTGGTTACAGTAGATTTGTTTATTTGTTTTTTTATTGTTAATTATAAAATTAAAACATTTATCTATATTTACATGACAGTGGAATGTAGTTAAATTAGTGAAATTAGAAAAATACACAAAACATCAAAATAAGAAGAACGAAATTCAAAAATGTAAAATGTAAAATAATATTCGTTAAGGCCTAAGAGCTATTGACAAAAATGAATAACTTTAAGCGCACTACAAGTAAATAAATAAATTCGAATACTCAAAATGATGTTATTCTAAATCTAAATTGGATGTTTATCTACGACAGGACTACAAACTGTAGCAACACCACTGTTAAAAATGGAAAAAAATTTTGGGGAAAAAAAAGAGAAGAAATCATTAAAATCACAATCAATAAGCGGTTTTACAGCACATAGATGGAAATCAGTTTCTTTTTTTTTTTTTTTTGTTTAGTGACAAAATGAATATCAGATTAAGACTAGAGACGATTGGACTCACCTTGCATACGTCGAATTCGTATTGTTCACGGCAAATGTGTTGTTCGATGGAAGCACCAGTTTCTTCACCCACTGCAAAGATAACAAAACGGTTGAAATGATTGTGGATAAGGAGATAAGTCAAGGAATGGGCGATAAGAAGAATATACGAGTGCACCTTTTGGGTTGGGGCTTCTTTCAGTTGTTTAATGGGACGATTTAATGGTGTCTGCATGACTGATTTAGTGTGCGAATGACGTTCTGACCCTTAAGACGCAAGTTGTCAAACGTGTTTTGTGTTTGGCATGAATTTTACAGTACGAGTATTCGTCGAGGTTCAAATATTAACGACTGACTGTCATAAAGTAGGTACTTGATCAAGTTGCAATAAAATTGAACATGAATCTTGAAACATTGACCTTGAATCAGCAGATATCGCTTACCTACAGGAGATCAGTGGCAAACTACGACTTAAGATAGTAATCGAATTTAGAAGACAAATTGTATAAATTTGATGGAGTACTTATTTGTTTGTTATTGTTTTTTACTGTTTAAGAAGAGTACAGCCCAGGATGGGAGATGAACAGTGAGGCTTTCGTCCCGGCAGAAGTACAACCGACTAGCTTTTCACTTTCAGAATGGTTCTTGAGGAGGCTGGCGAGTATGCCAAACCCATCTGCAGCTGTTTTGTAGATTTGGAGAAGGCACACGACCAAGTTCCTCGATGTAAACTCTAGGGTATTCTGCAGGAGTAGGGGATTGATGGTCCTCCTTTGAGGGGATTTCAGTCTCTCTACACAAACTGTAGCAATTGTAATCCCAACCTTCACTGTCGACGTTGGACTACGCCAAGGGTGCGTCACCCTCTCCTTTTCATTGTATATCTGGACGGGATGTTGCACGGGGAGGTATGTTTCACATTGCGAAAGTTGAGGGTAAGTCATCTTCTTTTTAAAAATGACAGAGGTATCCTCACATCTTCCGAGACGGCACTCCAGTGCGCACTCGATAGGTTTGTAGCCGCATGTGCTGATTCTGGGATGAAGGTCAACGTGGAGAAATCAGAGGCCTGTTCAATGCACTCAACATATTGGAGGAGTCCCATTAAAGCAGGTGGAGAAGTTTAAGTTTCCCGGGGTCTGTTCCACGAGTGATGGCAGGAGTAATTCTGAGCTTTCCTGTAAGATTGGTCAAGCTGGGTCTGTTTTGAGATAACTTGGGCCTAATCAGGAAGGCCGAGCTTGGTGTCAAAGGCAAGTTAGCGATTTTCAACTCAGAATTTATTCCAACTCTTATCTATGGTCGTGAAATTTGGGTAATGACCGAAAGAATAAGATCGCGAGTACAAGCTGCTGTGATGGAATAGTGTTAGAAAGACGACAGTACGCGCGGAGCTCAATGTTGAGCAGTTGCTTTTTGGAACGGAAAGGCTATGTTTCGATGGGTTGGTCACGTGGCACGAACGCCCTCTCCTGCGTGCCGCTTTAGTGGACCAAGCGGGTCAGAAGATGATGATGATGACAGGAATAGATCTAATGTTCGTCCAAATTGCGCTGAATAACCATCCCTCAAGTTGTCAAATGCAAAGTGTGACATTCACGACATAAAATTGACCAAGTTGTTAATCTTTTTGTCTTCACAACTCCGTAGTTGTTTAATCCTTCAAATATAGTTCCGGCGGCTGCCTACGACGCCCCTTCCACAAAGACTGCCCCCATCAATTACCAGAGTGCACACAGCACCCAAACTCCAATTACTATCTAATTTCTAGTAAAAACAAGAAGTCAAGATATTGTTCTACGTGATAATTGAATACATATCTATCTTTACTATGATTGACTAGCAGTAGTAGAACAATATAAATAAATCAACTCGAATAAATTGCGATAAAGTCAATGGATTGATAGCTCTACAACTGCTCCCCAACGAGAAACTAATTGAGTGCCAGTGTGGTTTGTGCCAAGTGATTTCTTTTTAATGCTCGACACCGGTTATTAGAACTTGCAGAACGAGGGAGCCGTGTGTCGTATTTGTACTGCAATATAATGCGAACGCGAATTTGGAATAACTGAAGTGAATGAGGGTAAAACGAAGTGTACGCTGTCATCGAGAAAGGGCGCACAACAAGACGACTTCACCGTGGCCAGCTATAACTCCGAGGTAGTAAAGGACTTCTTCTGGGTTCCCAAGTAAACAGTACGAACATCAGTACCGAAATTAGGTTAGGTTGAGGTGGCTGATTGTCGCGCATACGGACAGCAGACACACTTAGGCCATAGGCCCATTGCGTTACCACGCGGATCTTAGGCTACCTATTTTACAAACTAATTTGTGACTTTGATGAAGCGAAGAAGAGAGCTGATTCTGATGCTGCTCAGTTCAGCCAGATTAACAAAAAAATGGGCCCCAGAAGGCTGAATCTACGGGATGAGAGAGCACATTAGTTACGTAGCAAGTGTTCGATGGTTTCTTCCTCATCCTCGTCCATGCAGCTTCTACAGAATTCATTATAGGGAAGGCCTAGTCTAGAGGCGTGATTTCTGATGGCACAATGCCCTGTTAAAAGTACCGAGATTAAAAGCAGACAGAATAATTCTTACCAGTCGCTGTTTCCTTGGTCTCAAGAGATAATTCAGTAGCAAAGCCGTCTCTAAAAGGTCCATGTTGATAATATATAAGATCATCCCTGCCCTGCCCTAAAACATGGACAATCTTAAGAGCAAAAGAAGAAGCCCTTGGTCTTTTTGAGAAAATAGTTCTGCGGTCAATCTTTGGTCCTATTAGCATTGAAGATGAATTCGGAGGAGAAGAAATTTAACCAGAAACTGTACAGCGACTTGAGTCTAGTTAGGCGTCTACGGATCCAACGTCTAAGGTAGGGAGGCCATACAAAGCGCATGGGGAACACTGCTCCAGCCCAACGAGTCTTCGACTCCAAACCAGTGGGACAACGTAATAAAGGACGCCCACGAAACAGATGGAGGACACAAGTTGGGAACAACCAAACAACTTGGCGTGTGATATTGAAGGCAGCTGGCTAAAAATCGGTCCAACTGGTGAGGCTTGTTGGCTGAGACCGAGGTCCATCCTGGACACTAGCGCCACAAGACGAAAATGTTCAACTTCTTCAGTGTCGACAGTATTAATTTAGGAATTTGCCAAAGACTAAATAAAAGCCTTTTAAGGCGCTGGCTGAGTGGTTTGTGATAGAAGAAAGACTACGCTCATGCTGCAGCATTTCGACCAAGTTAGGACATCCTCAACTCCGGTGATCCAAACGGAGGTTGTAGTGAAGACATTTAGGTTGTGATTATGTGATGATCACGACTGGATGGCGCTGTTGGTGGAGTGCCTGCCTCTGGTTAGCGGGTCTCCGGTCCCCCCAGTGAAAGCAAAGTTAATACGCTTTTATCTGGTGTTTAAATCTGGCCCTGACACCATTTGCCGTTGGGATCAGATTAACGGCACTATCACTGGAGTAGTCGATCCGTGGTAGTAGTCTGACTATGGGTGCCACAATGGACTAATATGGTCTAAGTGTGCTAGTGAATGCACTGGCAGCCCGCCTACCTAACCTTACCTAACCTAAGTGATGGTCACGTTGTTCGCTCTGATGGCCGAAGAAGCACCGTTATAGATGGGTGGGTAGCAATGCATTTCCTCACTTTCTATTCTTAGACCTTTAGCAGACATAATTTGCGAGCGGCATGTCTATTAATCATGCAGTGGCGCAATAATCCCTCAACTACTTGTCTCCTCAATCTGATCAAAAAGATCTCCCAAGACCGAGATTGTGGGTTGATGGTAGGCACATTGTGTCTTCGGAAGATCTCCTTCTTATTGATAAATAAGACAGAGATGTAGGCACTCGTAGGACAACTTTCCAATTACCTGGAATCCAGACAAATGAATATGAATGTCTTCATTTTGAGATTAATGGGAATTCAAAGCAGTCTTTGATGAAGAAGCAACTAAATTCAAGGATTTAATGAAAGGATATCTGGCTATCTGCTCAAATGATAACATTCGCACAACAGGACGTCATATGAAATATGAAGGATACTCCACACGGCCGTAGACATTACTACTCTCAATCGCAATCCTTGCACCAGGGAAAGAAGACACCCTTATTTATATCAACATGGCGCCTGGCGATGGATTAAACAATGAGTAATTGCTACTGTCAATATGTTCCTTACAAAAGCAATCATTAGCTGCCCTTATCCCTTCTTAAGGCCCTTCGTTCTATTCACCTCTTCTCTTCCTCCTTGTCACACCGACTTAGTTCAACCCGCTCCTTTTCTAAAGAACACACAACTCTTCTCATAACCTTGAATAGTTGAAGCGACATAAAATATATTCTAAAACAACAAAAATCAGAACGTACAACACGAGTGGTTGTCACAAAACCTAAACCTAGCACCATTTAGGGGCGCCACTCAGCGACTAGTACCAAAAGCAATAAACTTTAAGAGATACCAAATCAATGCGGAATCTTTACAAAGTTTCTTGCGAACACAGACATTATCTAATCAAAGCAGACAAAAAGGGAAATAGATAACATTGGTAAACGCCAGTCCCCAGGAAATTGACTCAACTTAAAGTGTCAATCACAGTAATGTGGCAATGATCACGTTTCCCTTAAAGTAATTAGCAACCTCTTCACTGTAATGCCTTTATCTAGAATGTGTGGACACTCTGTGAGTAACCTCAAGTGGCTCGGCAGGAAAAGCACATGGTGCCGCTAGAGATAGGGACAGGGATTGGAAGGAAGGGGAGCTGCTAGTAAATTCACGAACCTTTGTGCAGTCAGGCTACTACAGTGCGACTTCTCTACAGCGGATTCCCGTGGAACCATCATGATTGTCCGTTATTTAGACGTTTCCGTTCAGAAAAGTCAGCACAAGGTCAAACTCTACTGGGTTCCCGGCCACAGTTCATTAGCAGAGAACGAGAGAACGGACAAATTGGCCAGACAAGGCTCTGAAATGGACATCAGCGAAGCGGTTGCAGTGATGTGCAACCACCGATCAGTGCACTACTCCGAACTATAAGTGACACCATTCTTAAAGAAGCCAACTCGTCATGGCTCGCAAGAGATGACTGTCACATGACAAGATCAACGTGGCCAGAGCTCAACCATGGCAAAACAAAGAAGCTCCTGGCATTGGAGTGATCACAAGACACTGCCTCATCGGAGCAATGCTCCGAAAATGGAATGCGGAATCCAGCGATCTCTGCCGGAGCTGCTGTGACGAGGATGAAACCGAAACTATCCAACATCTGCTTTGGTACTGCCCAGCTCTCCAGAACAGGCATCTAGCTGGGCCAAAGATTCTTCGCAGAGACTGTAGACCTAGCGAATGCGGATACATTGGATCTTATAAGATTTGTTAAGAGCACAGGCTGGTTCAAGCCATCAGGTGACACCGGATAGGTTTCTTCAGAATGTGTACTCCACAAATGAAGGGATTCACAATGGGCCCTAAGGCCTCCGAGTGGAAGTGATGTTCAACCACCAGACTCCCATTCCTTAACCTAATCTAACCTATAGTGAATTGTTCGTAAAGACAGGTATCCCTTATAGAGGGGTGTCCGTAAAGAGAAGTTTCACTGTACCACTGAACGACCACTCCAGTGACTGTCCAGTGCCGACGAAAATGGGGATTGGAACCCCTCGAAACAAGGGCAGACACCCAAACTGCACCATCCAGTCGTTGCCACAAGAGATAGCTGACGGAGGTAACTCCTTATGAACGCGTTCCTATTGTTTACTTACCCTATTGTTGTTCAATCTTTGACTGCCCATGCACGCCATCATGTGTATGACGAGATAAAAGTTAAACATCAAGTACAGTATTGCAAATATACCTGAAAGAAGGGAATCGCATTAGAAACTCCACTCCTGAATCCACACAATTGCTGCAACTTACAAACTAAAGCTAGATAGAGTCCTTCCAATTCCGCCGAATTCACTTGTTGTATCACAAAATATAAATTAATTACTATCACAACAACAGTGAGCATTATTGATGCAACCTTATTTCCACTGCAAAGAGAACAAATCAGACTCAGCCAGGAGAACTCTCCAATTAATTCCTGTCCACTTACAATCCATTCACAAATTCGCCCATAATGGCAGCGGAAGACGTAAAGGCAACCGTTGGTATTGCGGCAAAAGGCAACTGCAGCGCCATGACCGCATTGAGAATATCATTCATTCCCGTGAGATCTTCGATTTTACTGAAGAAGGCGACACAGAACGTCGGCACGATCGCAATGAACCGAGTGAAGAAAACTCGCTTCCAACGTGGCCATTGCAGATTGAGGAATCCCTCCATACAGAACTGGCCCGCGTACGTTCCAGTCATCGTTGAGCTCTGACCAGCTGCCAAAATGCCAACGGCCCAAATGTACATGGCCACCGCCCCGAATGTACATCCCAGGAATAAGCCGGCTTTGTACAGATCCGCATTCACCTCATCGTTGCCGTTGTTCAGATCTATAAACGAGTGTTTTGCATCGTCGTACATTGTTTGGTTCACACACACATCCAGCTGGAAAATGAAAACACAATTAGTCTGAGTCGCAACGTAATATTCTCTCCTTACTTACCACTTCCTTGTTGGTCTTGCCGTAGAGGCCATGTGCGAACACGGCCACAACAAAGACGTTAATGATGAACGAGACGAACAGAGCGATTGATGCTTCGACGAAGAAATAGAAATTGGCTTCTCGCACTTTATTCGTCTTTGTCCTGTCCACATCACGAGACTGCAAGATCCATGCGATTTAAATAGTTGCCCACCAAGGAATGGCTCTCAATTACTCACCTTAACCAAAGCCGAATGCAGATACAAGTTGTGCGGCATTATCACTGCGCCAACCACGCCCACTGCCTGGAGAAAGACTTTCGAGTCGCAGTCCGTGCACCAGGGGAAGAACATTCCCTTCATCACCTCTCCTTGGTCTGGCGATGACACGATATACTGCGAAAACATTCATAAAAGCGTTTGCTTGGATTAAACAATGAGTAATTGCATTTAAATTGTAAAATCTTCACGTAGTCAGGAAGACGAATTGCCACACCATGTGGCATTTGTAGATCTTCTGCAAATAGCACCGGGCGGACAAGTCTGACGGGGATTCATTTTCTGTTCGCATGAAGTCATCATGCTGATTAGAAACTCTTCAGATGACGCTTGATGGACGTATCTTGACACAGAGCTTAAACCACACGATTAACGGCCATCAAAGGCCTCATGTGACTAAAGGCAGGTAGAGAATAGCGATAAAAATTGTTTATGGATTGCGGAAGCATTTTGGGGGATTTATTGTACATTTATTGGCAAACTGTTCAACTTAAAAGAGAGAAGAACCAGTCGATGCTTGAAAATCATCTGCTCACAATTCAACCAGTCAAATACTGAACCAGTTTCAGGCGTTGATTTACACCAACCACCAGAGAATACAGATTAATCATATAACTTGAATAGGTCATGTTGACGTTTCTTGTGACTCACTAGCACTGGCAGTGAGTCAAAATGCCAATGAGTGAGCCACTTCTGTGGATACGCCAGCAGTTAACCTAACGTGGAATGCGGTTGTATTGACGTGACAATTTGTAACATTTGAGCACCGAAAATCTAAGGAGCATTGATGCGACAAGGTATGTTGACCTGTTTTAAAGGAAAGGCGAAGTACTTTAACCATTGTTTTCTTTGACAGCTGATTTGACAGTTCCTGTTGTCACATACAATTTAAAGTGGCAGCACCGGTTAATTTTTCTTTCTTTCTATTTATCATAATTCTTATCTTTATTTTTCCTTTATGTTATTCGTCCTTAAAATGAAAAAAAGCATCACACTCTTAGGTTCTTTCAATATAAACAAAACCAAAAATTACCATTTGTTTTGACGTTAGTTTGGATTGACAATTCAACATGAATAGACAAACGGGCCATCTACAATTCGCATGAGTGTACATGTGCTGAACTGAGAGTCGAACTTTAACAAGATGTTTCGTCATGTTTGCAAAATCACCTGACCAACCATAATGAGCATCTGCGCGCATGGGCATCTGTCAGGAATTCTTCCCGTGTTTGTTGTATTATTTCTGGCAGGGCTTTGTTTTTAATATTTTTCAACATTGTTCAAGCATAAACCTCATTTCGTTCCGCGGAAGTATGATACTGACTCGGGAAATTGTTGTAACCTGTGATTTTAAAAAAACCGCTAGAAGGGCCACCCTGTGGAGTCTATTGACCAGACGTTCCGGATTGGTCCATACACTCTTCAAGTTCAGGAAGGGCGAGCTTAGTGTCAAAACCATATAGCCGCTTTTTAATTCAGTATTTGTTGCAACTCTCGCATATGGTCATGAAATTTGGAATCATGAAATTTATTGACCGAGAGCAGATCACGAATACAATGGAGTAAGTCGCCATGGTAGGATGGGAAACACACACATTGTCCAAGCAACTCAATGTTGAACAGCTGCTTCTTCGAAAGGAAATGGGCTATGTTTCGATGGTCTGGTCAAATGGCCCCCCATTGCCACGATTTCTGAGGGGAGGCTTGAATGCGATTCCATCAGGTAAGGGACCGCTTGGCATACCGAGGAAGAGGTGGTTGGTCCAAGTCGAAAAGCTAGCCTGGTTACGCTTGAGCATGATGAGTCAGAGTCGATCGCGGAAGATCGAGTTGCCTGAAGATTTCCTCCATGCGCGACAGAAGATAATGATGATGAGACTCACGCCAGAGGAACGTTTACAAATTTAGAGAATCTCCAAATAGACACTATTACATCCAGAAAATGTCCCCTTTTGTTGCACTTTATGGACCGGTTTACGTCTTCAAAAATTATGAAGGTCATAATGTTACCAGTCAACGGTGAGCGGTACAGAGATATGCCTAGTAACCTTTTTGTGAAAGAATTCGACGTGGAATCTAACATTCGATGCGGTATTGCCGAACTATATGAGGAGGTCGTGAAAGTTGGACCTTTAGATTACGAAGATTTGACAACAAAAATTCAATGAATTGAGCAATGTGCGGGCGCCATGAGAATGGTTGGTTGTCTAAATCGTCAATCATTCCTGCTAAAAAAAAAAAGTGTTGCAGAAAATTCCAAACGAGGATCTCTTAAACATAGGATAAAATATTCCAAAATTGTACATTTTAATTCACTGTAACCTACATGAATGTCACTTAATGCTTAAAAGAATTAAAGATTCTTAATGTACAGCGTCCTGAAACAATAAAATAAATGAAATGAAATGAAAATGATTCCTCACGTCAATAGAAGAATCTAAATTTTCAAGACTAGGAGCCAAGGAGCCTACTAAGTCTGTAGAAGGCTCTGTAAAAGTTTGTAAGTGTGACTAACTGACTCTGTTATTTCTTCAGGTTTTTTTCCGAATTAATACATATCCCAAACAGTTTTGATAAGATTCTTGCTTTTAAATGGCAATAGAAACTATGGGCACCCTCAGTAATTTTTGCAAGATTCCCTTTCACGAAATTGCATTCTTTCGAGGCTAATAAACACCAGTGAACATCATCAGTTTATCTATCAAGTTTATCTCTCCACGGACTTGTCGCTATTTATGCAAGACCAAGTACGAGTTCTAGACTCAATCGAAGAAATTCTAAATGTTCGGGGAACCGTGTTTATTTGATTGGGTTCAAGTCTGACAACAAAAGTGGCGTCCCTCAAGCCTCACTCCTGTCTCCGACATTCTTTCTCGTTTCCATGATGGATCTTACTTATGTCCTTTTACCCCTCGGGGGCATACAAATCGCGTCAACTTCGCATGCGTACCATTTGAGCTCTCTCCAACTCATTCCTAAAGAAGTCGACTACTCTTCAACTGTTCCGCGTCCCGTTTCCCTAGGCTGTCCCGAGGTTCTTAAACATGTGCTCACGAAAGATTGCGGCCTTTGTGAAGTAATGGTGTTCATTTTCCAGGCGCAACAGTCGCAACTTGGTTCTCAAGGTTTTCCAGATCGTGGATATCATTCCGAACGCAGTTTTAACCTTCCCGATTCTGCTACCAACAAATAATTTGGTGCCACAGACCACACTTTCTAAAATGTAGAAAGCTTCTAACTTGCGCGAATTCCGGTCCGGCATTGTTCAGTCGGACGCGGCTGTCAGAAATGCTAAGGGCTTTAGTTTCCACTATATTTTTTTTTTGAGAACCACTTTGTTAGCCTCAGCTTTTAGATTGTGGGCCATCAAGTGAAGATCCATCATCCGATGCAGAGACCTAGGTGTTCAAGGTAAGATGTCATTCTCCATCGAATGCCAAAAACTTCCGTCCGTCAGTGCTGCAGGAAGTACATCGATGATAACCACAAGACTTCCGTCCGTCAGTGCTTGACAAGAAACAATAGTGGTAAGTATGCACCCTTAACGAACTCCACTTTGGTCCTCAAACTTATCTGTTAAGTTTACCATTGTACAAGACGTGACACTTACTACCTTCATATGTGGTGTTTATAAGAGTTATGAGTTTTTCCGGAATGCCTCCCCTGCACAAGGCCGACCAGATTGCATCTCGTTTCAAGCTATCGAAAGCCTTTACTAAGTTTATGAGCATTAGATGAAGCGGCGGCCTATACTAAACGCATTCCTCAATGATCATGCCTAAGGTGTGTTCGATGTAAGAGGATCCTAAGATACGCTTCTCTATAAATGGCTGTCTGCTATTTGTAATCCAATTCACAGCTTCGCGGATTGTATTCGTCGCATGATTCACGTTCCATTTGGCCGTACAATGACAACGGGTGGGTACGTTAAGCACCGAACTTAATAGGATAACCAATTTATTCTTTGTTTGGACGTTACAATTCGGGATGGATCTAGGCCTCTTCCAACAAACTTCCTGAGGCTAGCTGCCTCCATTTTCGCACACCAAGTTGTGCTCCACTTGTGTGCGCCACCTACGACGCGGGCGGACTCTGTTGCGTTGTCCCACAGGTTCGGAGTCGAAGAAGGAGCTAAGTTGACCGTGTACCTAAGTGTCTAAGGAGTGAGATTTGTTGACGCCTGGATTGGCTCATTTCGTTGTACCATAAGTAAGCTTCACGATTGAAACCAGTCCCTCCAGATGCCACCAACGCAAACAGGAACAAAGATCGCAAGCACAACTTTTCTTCCGGCGAAACGAAGGACTTCCTCATCCGGATTTGAGACTGTCCCGTTTCCCACAGATGTCTTCTATCAGTTAAATGTCTGAACTCTTTATCAGACATTACTCATGAATGATTACACGACCCGATGAAACTGCTCCTTCGGGATGTGTACACGATTGCAACATATTTGACACGGACGTTGCGCCTTGCTTCCTGAAACTGATTTGGCATAGATTTAAAGGGCATATGTCCACCCTGGTTCCCCCAAATTCATTCCAAAGTTTTATTTATGGGAATCTTACAGGAAGACGCCGCGTAACCAAATGTGACGCACCCCCAAGCTGTTGTCTCCTGAATAAAAACAGAAACTGACCCCGATTATGACTGGGTCTTTATCGAAGGTCAATTTGTAACTAAGCCACCCAACAACCTTATCAACAATCATACAGCATGAAGGACAAACAATCTTCACGCTTCCGCGTTTTAAAACGAAGACTCTGACATCGCGCCACTGTCGTTTGCATTAGGCATCTCTGGTTTGAACAAGATTCAACTCCATCAAGCAGAACGCAAATAAATACAAATCAAAAACTGACACCAGCCACCGGTGCATGTGACGGCGACATGCAATACGACCGGATAATGAACATCAGCGCAATCAACGACGCTTAAATTATAGAAGATAACAACACTCCTCCTCTCCCGCTCTAATGGCATTGTTTCGAAAAGGAATACCCATTTCAGCAATGCGCAAGTGATTTCCCCACGAACCTCACAATCGCCGGTGCGCGTGTCACAGCACAAGTCTGTATGCGATTCATTCTCTAGGTGATGCATTAAGTTTGCAAGATATTTATAGAATTACCTCATAGCCAAATGTAACAGCCATCACACTGATTAGCAAGCCGAACAGCAGCTCCAATTTCCGAAGACCATACTTGTCCAAGAAGAGGAAAGTGAACGTATCAATGATTGTGATAAGCGTCCCGCCCCAGAGTGGTATTCTAAAGCAATAAAAATGAAACAATAAAGCAATCTATATTCAAGTTCAAGCACCCGGCGGCCTGCCTGCCCACTTACACTTTGTTCGAAAGCAGATATATCGCAATCGCAGTGCCAATAACCTCCTGCATGTCAGATCCAATGATTGCTATCTCGATCATGATCCAAAGAATGAATCGGGGGACGTTTTTGTACTGCCTGTAGCACATCTCTGCCAGATGCAGTCCAGTAACAACTCCCAATCTGTGATGGGAACGTAAACAATCGAATTAGTGACGTTTATTCGTGGGCATTTTCTTCAACTCTTACCTTGCTGCTAGCCGCTGCATCAGCAGTCCCAGACATGTTGCCGCGAGTAACACCCACAAGATCTTGTACTTCGCCGCGGCTCCACTCTGAAGATCCGACTCGATGTTTCCCGGATCGAGGTACGCAATGGACATCAAGAACCCTGGACCCGTGAACGCCCACAGTTTCCTAAAGCTGAATCCAACCTGAAACAACGCAAAATCATCACGATTACATCACAACTCAGCATCGTTCCGTTGATGGATACTAACATTTTCAATTTCAGGAATCAAGACCTTTTCCTCACTGAAGTAGGCTTGCTTCGCTGTTTGCAGTTGTGTTTCCTCATTGGGGACAATTTGTGCCTCATTACTACTGTAGGCATTGACGGACGTGCCAGCCTTTTGCTGTGATGGCGAATAAAACGACAAGTCGTTTGTATTGTTTGTGACTGTGCCCGCCTCTACTGTGTCACCGCTATTATCGTAGCCAGCATTCGTCGCCATTCTGTGTAGAGATAGAGGAAAGAGAACAACAAAAACAATTGCGGTTAGAGTAAATTACATTTTATTATACATAAATTGTTTCTAGCTGATAGCCGGCAATGAAAACGAAAGAACGAAGCTTGTCGCTTCCGTTTTGATGCACTCATACGCACACGCACACACTCACACACCCACACACTCACATTTGTTCGTATTAAGGCACGTTCAATGTCAAGTAGACAGCAAACGAAATCTTGAATGGAATACGAGCGTACTTTTTAGATGGACTGTAGGTCTTTGTCGTTGCATTGTCACTTCATTGAATTCACTTGAAAATGACTCACATTTGGGCGATTTTGAAGGCACAACCGATTGATAAGAGTTTCTCCGGCCGTCATTTGTGACACTGCACGGGGGACCGAATTGGTTGGCTGAGAACGATGAACTCGGGCATTAATTAACTTTATGTCGTGAATAACTTGATTTTAACACGGTTTCAAAAGGAGGTTGTCGACTGGTACACTAACACACATCATAGAGACACTGCTACTCTGAGTAAACAATTTGTCGCCCGCAGTCGCTTCGTTGCGACTTAATCTTTCCGAAATATACAATGAATGAGTCGTAGTTCAGTGATTTCAGGAAGCGGTAATATTAAATCTAACAATAGCCAAGACAAGGACACTCGACTCCCAAAAATGTGTTGACGGCTAGAGATAATCTAATCTATTAGTTGGTTAACTCTTGAAAAATAGGAATTCGTTAAATCACAAAACAATCGCCTTAGAAAACAAAAATAAAATTGATAACCTCCTAGAGCCTATTTATAAGTTAGAGAGCCAACGCAACGTCGAGACTTGAACTTGAACTTGTAAACAAACAGTTCTACTAAAATAGACATGAGAATTTGTGGGTTTGTATTGTCACATGACACGGAACACTGAAAACATCGTGTTTGTTTATTGAAACAAAAAAACTTTAAATCAATTCGAAAAGTTTGCTTTTTACATGACAGCCCAGACAGCAAAGTAGACAAATTGGATCACGTTTGATTGATTCATTCTTGGACGACGTTTACGTGATGGACAGAGGTTAGATTAGGAGTAAGGAGTTTTGTAAACTCATGGGAACCAATTGCGGCTTTCAATGGGGGGAAATAAGAGATTGGTGCTTTTAATTAGTGGTGCCCCAACCCGAAAGTTTTACAAATCGAGTAAGTTGTAACCCGGGTTGACGAACTCGGTTTGAGGATGAACCGAAAGCAAAAAATGTGGACTATGGAATAGGGCAAGTCGAGTTGTATTGTCCAATTCTATTTTGTTTCGGTGTTCTATGTGTATCCTAAGACGATTGTGTTGGCAAGGGACGCGATAGGCGCACAGGGTACCCCAAGCCAACACCGACATGTTTAAATTTTTCTCTCTTCTCTTTTTTGTCTCTTCGTATTTTCTTCTACTCGCATGTCGCAACGCAACTTACTAGTTTTGACACATCAGTCAAAAAAAGAGAGAATATTATGTATACATACCAAGCACACAATACGGGAAAAAAGTTACCGAAATACTGAGCTTGCTGTGGTGGCTACGACCCGAGCCAACATGAAATGAGGCAAATCGATTTGGGATTGGTTTCAGTTCGGCATCGCATGCTCACACCGGGTTGTACCGTTTACAGCTTTCTATGTCTCGGTTCGTGTCATCGGTTTGAGACGGTTTAGATTTAACTCGGGTTAATTCGGTTTTTTAACCCGGGTTGACACACCACTACTTTCAATGAACAGCAGGATCCCAGAAATTGTTGTGCAGGTGTCAAACAGACTGTTATAAATACAGACAACAGAGACAGGAGAATATGGAAAACAATGTACCTACACTCAACGTCTGCAGAATTCATTGCAGAAAATTCCGATCATAATGGACGGACAGTCAAGCTGCTGCTACGGCTCTAAAAGTCTAGAGCATCAGTAATCCAAGAACGTGTGGGAAGTCTTACAGTGACTTAAAGGACTTATTAGGAGAAATAGATCTCAGCTGGCTATTTGGCCATACAAGTATGGAAGACAATGAAAGGAGAATTGGAACCCATTCACTGGCCCCGATCCGTTCTGCGTTGTAGGAGACCATTTCCGCAGAGAAGAATTCAAGGAAACCGACCAAAACTTGGAAGAAAGCTCATGGCATGAAGCAGGCCAAGAAATTCTTAGGACAGCATAACCGAGGGGCTTCCGACATGTATTCGTAACAGGAAGCTTCATACTTACGGCAATAGACCACAGAATATATATAAGCAAGGAGGAAGAACTGGAGAACCAGATGCACTCCTGATGATTTTTCTTTGCTGTGATTAAAACACAAGTTTCCACGATGATATAAAGAACGTTATCATCGAGACCAGCTGAGCTCGGTGTCGACATTTCATAGACCCCCGACGGATATTTACGCTGAGTTTATATCTTACATCAATTGTTACTAGAGTTCTGTCACATGAGGCAAGGCCAACAACAAAAAGCGACGTCAAATTTAAAGGGAACTTGTAATTATTCGGAACGTGCCTG
Organism: Eristalis intricaria; assembly: GCA_964034865.1. Taxonomy (NCBI): domain Eukaryota; kingdom Metazoa; phylum Arthropoda; class Insecta; order Diptera; family Syrphidae; genus Eristalis; species Eristalis intricaria. The sequence goes on from OZ035873.1 coordinate 9,644,343, forward strand.
ATAGCAAGGCATTTAACTTGACCCCAATTCAAAATTGGAAAAGAAAACTCGCTTGCAAGCAAGTTACACTCTTTACTTATTTCTGATACTGCCTGAATTCCCTACATAATTTAAAGAAATAGATGAAACAATGTTCATCATCATCACCAGAAGGAACACATTTTATCACAGACAGAAGCACTATCAGCCACCGAATTGCGTGTCGAACACGACGTATGAAGATATGAAACGAATGCCGCACCAAAAATAAAGAAACACAACAAAACTCGTCGAACATGTCTGCAGTTCTGCAAGATATGTCTGGAAGACTTATGCATTCGTTGCTTCATCGTATCGCTTTGTGTTACTTCCGGTTCAGGGTGATTTACACATCACACAACATTCAAGGCAAAATCCTGTTTGCTCATATACGTATGCAAAGCCGCGTCATTGTTGGGGAGGAATCTGTTGAGCCATTGATTCCTAGGCCGGTAGCAATTATCTCCCGCATGCTAATTGTGAACATCTACTCAAACAAAGCGAACAATTAAATATTTATTTTAGTCAAATAAATCCATCGGTTTTGACTTGGAACTCAAACTGTTTTTATTCCCTATCTGTCACTGATGAGCATTTTTGGGGGTGTTCGTCAACCGGTTCGAAATCGTTTGAACTTTCTACTTTACTTACGTAAGTGAACATTAATTAAAAAACATGAATAATGAGCCGAAGAAAGATGCTACGGAAGGTAACAAGTAACAAGGCGACTTTCCAATTTCAATATCTTGATGAGATGCACGTGGTGTTTAGATTTGAGATTGATTTTATCTGTGACGACATTGGGAATATTTCTCTTTGGAACGAATGTCAGCACATGCGGCTGTATAGATTATGTGCCAGAGCCATGAATACCAGAAAATCAATAGAATCACTTTAATTCCACAACACCATCTCCTTCAACTCAAAGACAATACTTCGAACACCCAGTGTCATTCGCAATTCGAACTCCCAAGTGGATGGAATCAGTTGAACGATTACAGTGTTCACGAATCTCGTTCAGCAGAATAGACTTAAGTGGGATTACGTGGAAACGAAAGAGGATTGAAAACTCCACTCCAGTTTCAACAAAATCCCCTCGTTGCGAATAATGAACTTAAGTCAACATAATCATCTGTCAAATTTCCACATTTGATTTAGCATGAAAGTCGATAAGAAATGTAAAAGAGGGCAAATGAAAATATTTGAAATAATTGTATATCCATGTGCCGACATCAGTGCATCCATTTTCTTTTGTTTATTTGAACTGTCAAAACGAAATGTCCCATAAACCCAGTTCACGCCGCCGAACGTAATCCCATTATCTCTCCCTTCAACCTGCTGTGGGTTAATGACTGCCGATCAGGTAATCTTACGCAGAGTCAGTATAAAAAACACGCGAAGCCGATTGCACAAAATATGTGTATGAACATTTATCTACGTTTTGGCTTCATTTTGTTTTTAAGTGTGGGGATTTTCCGCACCAAACTGTGTAATTTTTTAAACTTTAGAGAGTGGCCATCATCCATTGGGAAAGAAGCTCTAAGCCTAAGGTAGATTGTATTGTGATGCCGCATGAACTTCCGAGGCGTTCATTCTCTTATCCACTTACGTGAAATCATTTAGAGATTCGAATGAAGGGAAGAAACATGTTTATAGCGAACCTTGGTTATAGATGAAAGCTCTCAACCCGAGTCGCGCACACAGAGGAAATGCGTAGAAAGTTGTTCTCCGTCACATGGACCAGAAAACTTCTTCTGAGCAAGTCACATGGACCAGAAAACTTCTTCTGAGCAAGTCAAGAGTTCATTCTAGAGGATCATAACTACGATGACCATACTTCAATAGCCTGTCCCGATTTTCATTAAAATTTTTGTCCGGAATTTGCAAGTACAGTGGACTCTGCCTATGTCGAATTGTCAAGGAATACCATAATTTGCTCGAGTTAGCATAATTTAACTTAGAGAGTGGTTTTTGTATCGAAAATTGAAGGAAATGTGTGTAAAATATGGCGAAAAAGTTATAGTGAGAGAGAGTTTCGACATAAAGAGAGTCCACTGTACATATTCTGTTCTTTTCACCTTTTTTTGGATTTTTAATTAAACCCGTTTAGTATGTCATAAAACCAAGTATATCAAAATTACAGTAGCAAACACACACAATTATATTTGCACACCCACTGAACGCATCCGTTCGACTTCAGGTGCCACTCAAAAATTTGACAATTAACATTGAAATTTCCTATAAATCAATCTCTGTAGCAATTGTTTAAAAACCAAAAAAAGAATGTGACCAAATGAAAATTTATTAATTCAGTCAACAAACCGAACACTGTTGAGTATTGTTAATTTATTTATTTATCATTTAAAAATGAAAGGAATGCACTTCCATCAAAAGATTTAACAAACCCAGATTTCCCGGGTTCGACGAAGGTTGCGGATTTTGGCTCTTGAAAATAAATCATAACTGACTTGTTTTTTTTTGAAACTTTTCCAAGCAACACCCCAAGTACGTAAAAACAATGCCCCGTAGACAATGAAAATGCGATGACATGTCTGACAATTTCTTATGGTCTACCTGCATTTTACTAAAATCTGTCTCTCTGTATATTTTTCAATCGGAACCTATTCCATCATTTGCCAAGAGATCATCGACAGTTGAGTTCAGTTGAAATGTTCAGAGACTAATTGCAAGGTCTGTCTTCTAGAAGTCCGTCCAGCTATTGGGTTCCACAGATGACAAGAGAACGACATCATCGCGCCGCAGTTCCAACGTGCTTTCACAGACGTAGTTGCTTTCACGGAGGTTGAAGAACAGGCGAAATGAGGTGGTCTCAAGGTCAATGAGGACAAAACCATTTACAGTACATTCTCGATTCTATAGAAACTGGAGTAGTTGGAATCATCGAGGTTCTGTCTTCTTAAAAAGTTGCGATTACTTCAATATCGATAAGAAATTAAATTTAGCTAGTTGCGAAAATCGAGGAGTTGCGTTAATCGAGAACGTTTTGTATATGCCGTCAAGCAAGAATCGTTACAATTTGGATGTTCTAAAGGAGTTTGTCTATCTCGGGGCAAACGTAAACAATACAAATGACATCTTAGGAGAAGTCTCACGTAAAATAGCACTTGGCAATCGTCGCTACTCATGGTTGTCAAAAAAACTACGGCCATAACTCATCACCCGAAAGATCAAAATATGGTTCTTCAATATATTCAATATATTCTACAATATTCTTCTTATTTTGAAGCTGAACGGTAAGCTAAACAACAGAGCTGATTCTAGGTGCACTCGAGAAACACGCGGCGCCGGATATATGGTCCTGTTGACATCTTTGTACGAACTGTACAAAGATGTAAATGTAGTCGGAAGCACTGACTAGTCCACATCAACGCCAATACCTGACCTCCTCCGAACCTTCTGCTAAGAGAGGGAGAGGCAGACCGAACCACCAAAGACCAAGCTGTCGCGGACGTAAGACAACATGGCCTTAATGGCTGGAAGCAGCGGGATCAGGAACGTCAACGATGGAAGGGAGCTATTACTCAGGATCAGAATAATCATGGTGCGCATGCCTGATAAGTAAATGGCAAGAAAACGGAAAAGGACGAGCAGGTGCGTGGTGATTAAAGTCCTACACTGGGTTCTTGTATTCAATTCCAGACACAACTCACAATTTTCACAATTCACAGTTGTTACTGATGCTCAGGCATTATGAACTATCTCAAGAAAACTTTTTAAGCTTCCTCGCTCGTACTGGTCGTAAAACTCTAGACCATCTCCACTCCCAAGAGAACAATATAACTTAGCGCTAGTTGTGTTATTATTATTAGTACCCTTTTTAGTACAATATTAGTACACCACTCCAATAAGATAAAAGGGAATTGTTCTCCACTCTCTAACTTTGTCAAAAAATCTAGAGTCGGAAAAAAGGTCAAAAAAATATTTAGAATCTATCATTTGGATGCTGTTTGGTAGGACTAGCCATGTTATTAATGGTTTACACTTTTTAGAAAACCACTTCAATAAGGAGACTAGACGTAGAATAATCCCTGGTTGCTTACCCTCAAAAAACATTAAATACACCGCGACAGCGACGGTCACAGCACTTTTGTCCAGCTAAGTCAGTTGTCCGTCCATGGGAATATATGGAACTTCAATTCAAGATCCACGGTCGTGAGGAATAGTCCGCTCATTTGTCAAGAGTGTCCGTAATAGGAGATTTGACTGAAATACGAGAACTGTATTTAAAACCGAAGCTGGCTTTGGAACATATGGAACAGTGGACAAAATCGAAAGAGGATGAAGAAGCCCTTGACCTTTGAAATTTAGGCTTTAAGTTTCCAAGCAAGGAAGCATATCAGGTTTTGTTCTGAGATGGCATACTGTCCAGATGGTAAGCCGGTGGACAATCTCGGTGAGATCCATGTACGAAACACTGCCAAATGATTCCAAGGACAATCTAAACTTTCAAATAAAGGCGTCTCAAAACCCCTTCAATCCAAAGTCAATTTGAATAACCATTGAATCGTAGCACAGTGTCAAGTGCATATTTACTTCAACACGTACTTGTTTAGCGTCTATCCGCACGTGTTTCACTGTTTTATAGCCAACAACAAAGTGTGTTCATCCACTTTTACGGCATCACGTTCGGCAGTGCCAAAATTTCACGAATATTTGCTTGGATTCATTGCACTCATTAAAATCAAATTAATTCAGCAAAAAAAATTTAAAACAAGTGACACGCTTCCTTCATTAATTTCAAACATTCATTGCAGATAAACTAAACGTTCTGACAAATTTATGATCCTGCTCATTTCCAGGTATTGGGGTCACATTTTCGAAGCGAGTGATGTGAATTTAAACAAGCACTTGATTACTGATCCGCTGAATGTCCAGATAAATCATGGATTTTCTGATACTTTAACAAGGCACCGCGGTTTCAAAGTGAACAGACAGACAGACTCGAGGAACACTACGTACATATTTTGAACATAATTGTAAGCGGATTAAAACCAACCCGAAGAGCGAATAAAAAAACAAAAATATACAAAGCGACATGCACAAACAAAAAATACCCTGTTACCTTGAATCACCTGCGCCGGTAAGTATTCACAGCTGTTTGATGCAGACGACCACTGTGTGTTACATAAAACGTTTTCCGCTCAAAACCGACTAACTGCTGAGCTCACAAATCGCACACCAGCCCTGTTCACAGCCCTGTTCAAATCAAATTCGTTTCAGTTCAACTTGTAAAAAATTCAAAAAGCACCGTAACGTGTGCGTGGAGTGAAATGCGGCTGAAGAGTGCCGCTTACAAAACCGAGTGCAAAGCCAGACTGGCACTCGTTTCAGCAGTGTTTGTCCAACAAACCTACTAGAAAATATTGCTTGTATCTAGACTTAGTCATATCACAAGCAGATGTACAACTCGAACTCACTGTAAGATCCCCTTTTGCGCGTATCACTTATCGCTGGGGAATCACCAACCAGCACCAATCTTGAATTGAAAATTGATATTCTCAAGTGTTTACAATCTTTCAAATACAACAAAAGACGGCGCGACGAAATGAGAAAATAATAAGTGGCATAGAGAATCTTAGATGAGTAGGTAATTACCCCCGGCAACTAATAAATATTCCAGCATCGGTGTAGTGTGCAAAATACGACGACGACCCATCCACCATGAAATGATAATTGAGACAAATCCATTGACTCCATGTTTAATTTAGTCCAAGAGTGACGAGAGCCAGATACAGACAAACAGAAATGAAATGAAAAAGAGAAACAAACAAAAAAGAAGAAAAAAAAAAACCTGAACACAATGGCCCCCCACCTGAAGGTCAGTTGGAGATTCGAATTTCATATTTTTATGTGGTTCAGTCTGCAAAAGGAATTGTGTCAGTTTAGTCAACGAATTTGCTGAAAAAAAAAAATGTTACGCTACACGGTGGACGCAGCCCGATCGTTTTTTGGGTTCTGTCGTAATTAAATTTTGTGGAACTGAATTGACTGAAGCTTATCTCGTATGCAGTTCTCTGTATTTGCACATTTTCTTTTGTGATTCATTGAATTATCAGAAACCAGATGCGGTTTTGAGTTTGTCATAAAACACGTGACTCTAGCCCCTGCAGCGATTTATTGGAAAATGTTTCTACAGTCATGTAGAATGTCTACAAGTTCCCTTTCCAAACAGTAGTTAATGAACGTGCAAATTTTGTACTTTTTGTTCTTTTATATAATTTTAAAGCTTGGAGCAATGTCATCATGGTCTAAGGCACGTTCCACACATTTGGTTTGTTTATTCTCTAAGGTCAATAATCATTGTTGAAAGTTAAACATTCCAAAAGAAGTGCAAATTTCCATAAAGTCGATGACAGAAATGCAGACTTTATACATGTTATAGCGGGTTTTATTTTTTATTTGATTTTTTTTGTTGGTTTTCGAATTTCTACCTGCTGATCAATGACGGTAACTAAGAATAGAAATACCTAAAGGCGACGACAAATACATGTAACAATTTAAATTAGACAATTTTCAGGAAAGTGTGAAGGCTGGACAGATAGCAATGATCCTTTTCTCAAACGTTATATTTCAGCAGCTGTCAGAGTTAAAAATGACATCCAGCTGTCACAATATTCCATAGGGTTTGCCTTCTTCTCAAACGTTCGAAAATTATTAAAAATATTTATCGAATCACCGGCTCAGTGGTAAATACGCAATGGGAATTTCGTCGTGAGGTCGGTCTTCGTCATGGTTTCAGTGTGCAGGTAATTCGTTCCGTCGTGGAAGGGTTGGAGGGTGAACACATTCTTTAGGCCTTAAACCACAAACCATACACAGATTGAAGCCGTAAGGGCCACACCCAGATATATCGATTCGGTGCTGAATTGGGTATCTCCAGGAAATCAACCAGACTTATTTTGCGGTTGAATTTGGGCCAACGTCCTTATAAGATTGTGATGACGCAGAATTTTAAGTCATACGACCATAAGCAACACTGTGAGTTCTCTAATTGGGCTATGTTGCCTGGAGATCCTAATTTTGGCCAAAATATCAACTTTTCGGACAATCGATCGACCAAGCATGAACGTACCCGCAAAGACTAATAGAAGCTTAACATCCTTGAACCTTATTTCGTTTCGATATGAGGAAGGAAACACCGCTGCCGTCTGTTGCCCGACAACATCGACATATTCGAGCTGTGTTTCCCACAAGAGGGCGCTGTATGCTATACAAGCGATGGTGGAGGTTGTGAAAGATAAATTCAGTGACACCCCCCGAATGTTCCTCAATTGGCCACCTAATCAATAGTTTGGAGAACTGTCGGCGAAGATGAAGCGTTCATTTAAAAATCATACGTATCAAACATGAATGTAGCTTCAACATAAAGCCAGACTCAATTGTTATTGTTTTTTTTTTTAATTTTGTTCCTTATCACTCTTATCTGGTCACCCTGCACAAACAAGTGATATTTTCGTTCGGTCACGTTGGGGATGCTCAACTGCTGCTGTCATTTAATTTTTCCTCAGTTTGATATGAAATTTTCTTAGAATTAGGCTTGCAACACCCCCAAGCATATCTTATAGCTCACCTTCACAGCGTTTCGACAACAAAGTTGTAGCTAATGTGAAGCGAATGAGTCGATTCGCCATCGTGCCTAACAGTAGAAGCTGTGTCTGTATAGTTCATTTTAAAGGCTAAACCAATAAACAAAAAAACCGCTACTTTCGAAATGAAGTCATTTATCACAGAGATACCGGTGGAATCGATTGTTTGGCTAGAAAGCGACGTTCAATTAGTGACTTATTCATACTGGGTTTCAACAAAACAACGCAACTTGGTACACACCAAGTCAAAAAACAGATTCATGAATTGAACATGTAAATAGATCATAGCCGATGCTAGGAAGCTTTATCAATTCCAGCTATATTAGTTGTCGGTAAGGTAGTGTAGTGGTAGATATAGTGTTTTTAATTTGTCAATCCTAACTTTTCTTCTGAGTATCCAACAAAGGAAGTATAACAAAATGGTGTGAATTAATGACACGACTAATCATATTTACAGTTCTTTCGAAGATTGACTGCGTGTTTAGCGTGCGCATTTGGAAAGGTGCAAGTGTTGAGTTATAACATCTGGAATTTTCTTCAGATGAAACTGTTGGACATCTTCGGTAAAAAGTCCTCATTGGGGAAACTATGCGCTCCCTCAGAGGTGTGGATCCGAGGACACACTGATTTTGGCATTAATGAGAAGGACAATGGAGCATGCACTTTATTGGGTGTAGAAAACGGCAGTATTCCCCAACTGTTTACGCCGATAGCAAACCTCGAATAGATCCTGAAGTGGATGGCGACTTGTTAAACTGATCTTGACTTCTCTTGAACTATTGCTATTGTCACGTTCACGATCGGAGAACACGCAGCCAAGCTTAGTATTAGGCCTTAACACGCTCGACGTACCAGAATGAATAGAATCGCGAAGGAGCCTTGTTCTTTCATGGTCGTGAGAAAGACCAGACTTCGTGTATGTTACACAGTAGCTTTAAAGTCGATTGGACGCTTTAAAGTCGATATGGAGGACGGCGCCACGCACGCGGTTGCACGGCTCGAGGACAGAATGTTTCTTGCCCTCGTGAACCACTCATTTGCAAAACTAACAAAAAAAATTAAATTAACGTCCCTGCAGCTAGCTTATGACAGAAGAAAATAAGAGACAGGTTGAAGATGGAAAGTATAGTATGCTCATCGCCTATGCCTCTCAGTTGTTATTAGAAGTCGTAATCAAACCGAACTAACCCTATTTTTGAATTAGATCTATACGTCAGGGTACTGGAGAGACTTTGACTCTGATATGGAGTGACGGTCTATCAAATGACAGATACGGCACACAAGTGGAGTTGCAGCTAGTAAAATACCCGCTAACTGAAGAGGCTTACACGTCGAGCAACACGTCCATCTATGTACAATGCCACCCAAACCAGAAGGTCCAGTCAGGTCAGGTGCATTTTCATCGGATTTGCATAATTTTCTTACACACACTGAGCTGCATATGTTTCAATGGTATCAAAGCACCACCGCACACTGGACATTTTTTTTTTAAATTTTAATAAAACCATCCCTTCCTACCTGTTTACCTACTTGATGACAAGTAGTTGAAGATTAGATAAGGTTAATGTGGTGTGATGCATAAAAGACATTCCGCTGTTCGTAGATATTCTGCATAGATACCCGTCAACTACTGGATTTGAAGTATGCTTCTAGACACAACGAAGTATGATAATTGATTTGTTGAACTTTGTGAAAGTCCTTGAGGAACAACGTTATGGCAAAAGCAACTGACAACTTTCAAATCGATAACCGAATACCGCAAGGAAGTATTCGATAATGTGTATTTTTCATCCCGAAAAATGTAGCAACATCTCGAATCCCACAACGAAATGCATCATCAAGTTCGGCTCAAGGACTTCGGACCTATTTAAAAACTGCATCGAACTTCGCCAGTCAGAGTTGATAGTTGTAGCTGGTTACTATAAACACGAAAGCCACTATCTTCTTCAAGTCAACGAATTGTTGACGCGTTCCTAAGCTGTCGCAGTGGAAGCTTTTACAGCGATTGAAGAGCTCGCGAAATAAGTTGGTCTCAATGCCAATGGGGACCAAAGGGAATACATGCTGAAGAGCAGAAAACATTCAGTCAAGCACCACCTTGGCCACAACATTGATCGACAGTTGAAATTGTGATGTAGCAAAGGAGTTTGTCTTCCTCGGAGGAAACGTGAACCCCACAAATGACAACTTAGTGAGGATCCGCGGGACAAAGGGAGTTCTAACAAAAATCAATCGACTGGTCTGAAGGAGAGGAAAACCGAAGATATAAAGATGCAAGCCTGCTCGTTCTTAAAGACTGGAAGCGGCGTACCCAAAAACGCCAATCGATGGCAGTCATCTGTTGCGCATGGTCACAGGCCTAACAAGTGAGTTAATTGCAGGAAAATGGAATTGAGTTACTGTAGTGGGACTACACTTATACTGCGTGCCTAGGTTAAATTCCAGACACAACTAACAATTTTCGCAATTTTGAAGTGATAGTCATGTTATTATTATTATTAATTCACTTTTTTGAACACTATTAGTACAGTTTTGAGTACACTATTAGCCCTCATCTCATCCTTAATTGTGCGTAGATATCTACGCATGTAGTATTTTAGTGTGTTTTCCATGATATTTATTTTTTTAACCTTTTTTTGAATTCTACGGAAGAGGGAATGCGTCAAATAAGTAAAGTAATGAAGTCAGAAAATTTCGGAAGTTTCCAATATGTGGTTTCTGAAAAAGAAAATAAGACAAATAGTAGCTCTTGCGTAGTTTTCTACGCAAGGATGAGATGAGGGTTAATACAGTTTTAGTACTTTATTAGTACAGTTTTTAGTTCACTATTAGTATATACTTTGTACACTGTTAGAACACTACTTTAATAAGGACACAAAGCGTTAAATAAAAGGAGAAGAGGTGGAATCATTAACAGAAGAAGTTGGCTCTGTATAAGACCTTGCACATCGCTGTCCCGCTCTATGGAACCGTGGACAATATCAAAAAAGGATGACGATGACCTTGTCCTTGGAAATTTTAAGCTTAAAATCGCAGCCAAGGAAGCAGCAATATCTGCAGACAGCAGTTTGACTAAAATATGCAAGTGTTGTTCTGAGATTGCTGACTGTCCAAATATTGATCCGACGGACATATTCCACCCAGCCGACAGGTTGGTGAGATCAAACAGATCGAGTGTAAGATACACTTGCAAATTATTTCAAGAACCATCAAATCTTTTAAGTAAAAGCATTTCAAAACCCCTTCAATCAACGGGCAGCTATTGCTTAGGCTCAAAGCTCCCACGAATCGCAGGTGCGACAAGTAAGTAAGTCTAACGATCGGGTCTACTGACGAAGTTTGCTTATTTTTGTCCAACCACTTATTGAGTTTGGTCCCAACATGATTATCAGCGACCTCAAAAGCCCGACTATCGGACAAAAATTCCTGAATGCGATGAATCTGTTAAACATTCCCAAGAACATCAACATTCACTTCTACGAAAGTAGTCTCATACATAGCAGTGCAACTTCTCTTTACGGACACCCCTCAATAAGGGCACCTCTCTTTACGGTCAGTTCGCCATGGTCACGGCATGAGAGTATTAAATTATTTCCATTGCTGCAGTGCGGACAACTCTGCATACAAACAACTCATCCCAGTTGATTTATTTGTAAGTGAACATCTGAATTGTAAAATCGTTCAATTTATACCAATAACTATATAAAACTGTAGAGTTTGTTTGTTTGTTTCCTTTTTCTCTATTTTTGCATTAGACAAGTCGTTTTAATTTTATTGTACATTTAAAATTATAATTTCTATTTTGGCTAATTTAATTCCCACAGGCGTGGCCAATTTCGATTATTGACCAAAGTAGCCCTGCGATCAAAACGTTTAAAAATGCCACAAAAAGGTGAATACAAAGAGAAGCTTCCGCGAGGAGATGGACAAAAGACCACGCACAGGGCGCAGCTAGTTTCGAATAAAATTCAACTTATTGTATTTATATAATATATGGGGCACAATAGATCTGCAACATACCCTAAACAATAATAATAATAAACGATAATATACAATAATTAACTTTATATGACCTTGTAAACATTGTACATATGTATATCCGTTCGGGTCCTATTGTTTTCAAATGTATGATCAATTGTTTAATTGTTCAAGCAAAAATTTAATTAAATAAAATTCCATGCGTCACAAATGTGTCGATAAGACTGTAAAACTGTCATTTACGTGTCTACACATGTTTATTCTTTGCTACGGATAAAGAAGAGCAGGATTATGAAAAACGACACGTTGTTGCAGACAAAAAATCAGCTGATATCTGAATGTATTCTGTTCTATGCTTCGCTCAGACCTTCCTTGTCACTGGAACGGACGAATTTATTAGGGTCTCAACTCTTCAACATGAAATCAGTCCGAACATGTGTTCGAACTCAAATAGTTATCGCCAGTGGGTGGTTGGATGAGCTCTGCTTACATGTTAAATCCTACTTCACTATTTATAGATTTGCCGGAAAAACACGGGTATCTATTGATTCTCTTCCAAAAAATATTATTTTTGTTTACTTTTCATTTTCGTAGTCCCACGCGTATGGTGAAGTTCTCTTAACACTCTCTATCGCCGTGTTTACCCACTTCAACACGGGTTTTCCCAGAATGAACACATTTCCTATTCCACAGACGAGTGCCCGTGTGGACAGAGGACGGCGGTACTTCGTCAATTGTTCTGTTCGCAGATTAAGTCGTTTGCATTGCTCGCCCCCTGGCTACAGAGTGACAATGCCTCGGTCGGGGTTTATGATTTCATTTGTTCTTAATTCATTTCTAACTAAACTCTCAATTTAACTAATTTCCGCGTACAAGGTCGTCTCACTTCGGTTGGTTAATTTCAATCAACTTTAACATTTCAATTTTTGTATCCCTCACATTAGTTCACTGAATTGACTAACTAGACCAGTCCAAGCTCACTCCACACAAGTGAATGATTACGAGCATCTGACAAAAACCAAAATCGATCGAAACGAAAAACGTGCTTCCAAACAGATATTGTTGTGCTAACAAACTTTTGTTTCATCAGTTACATAAAACAAATCAACTGCATTCAGTGGCTGCAGACGAGTTCACTATTACGTACTTTACCTACCACAGGCTCCCAACTCCAAAGGCAATTAAACTTAAAAATAGCATTTGGGACAGACAAAAAATAAAAAAAATAGCTCGTAACCTCGACGCCTCCGTTAATGTGTCAGTCAGTTATTGATCGTATTCAAAGTCGAGGGTGCTCTACCGAGTCGAATTAGTTGAATGGAAAAATGTACATAACTAAAATGAGTTATAATCAAGGGGGTTTTCTGTTTTGGTTGGCACGTACATCTGTGGTTTATTAGCCTTTTGTCTATCTGTGACTCCAAGCAAGCTATTGTTGTGTTGGAAGCAATTAATCAGATTTGAGGTTTTCCTGCGGTGGTTTGGAATTAAGATACAATCTTCCTTATTTGATCTACTTCGATGAGTTTGATAAAACCGCTAATGGACGATAAAAACAAAGTACTAACTACAGTAATTATATGTACTAATCACTGATTCTGTAATTAGGGTTATGAAGGTCCAAATTTCTTCAATTAAATCGCCTTAGTGCCTACTTGGCAAATCTGGTAGTTAACGTAGACTTTGGGCTCAACTTAGCGATTTAAGTTTCTCTTAAGAAGTTAAGATGGACCTACCGGTTTTCAGAATTCGAAAAGTAGATCGTAAACAGAGGTAAGTATAACTTAAACTAAGTCGAAGATATAGTGTAAGTAAGACTTTAAGTTGTGCTTTAATATGAAAGTTACATAAGATCGTGGAGTAATTTGTGAATAATGTTTCAAAAGTATGAATTTCAAAATTACAGTATGAAGTTCAAATTACAGAAATTAACGAACATTCATTGTAGGTGCACATTTTATCGGCTTTCGACACAAAATAGAATCAAATTTAGAATGTCCTTTCAACTGGTACGCTTTTGCTTATTCGTTTGCTAATGCAAAATGTTATATTTGATAATATAATACAGTGGACTATCCCCAAGTCGAAACTCTCTCTAACTCGACATATTCTACATTCATTTCCCTCAATGTTCCATACAAAAACCTCTCTCTAACTCGAACTAATTATGTATACCCTGATAGTTCAACTTAGAGGGAGTTCACTGTAATATGTCTGACGCTACAGACCGAAGAGGGACAGGGCCTAACTTCTACAGCAACCAATCGTATTGTGCATGCTATTGTTCCCTCTCTCAGTGGTAGGAACCGACAGTTTTATGCCGATAACGAACTGCCAAGTTTGAGAAGCGTTTATTTTACAGTTATTACTCTTTGAGAATTGTCAGCGACCCGAAAGACGTGGGACGTTCAAGTGCATCCAGGATTTTTTTTGATATAAACATAAAGAATTACCGAAGACAGCTATAACAAAAGCCAAGAAATATTGCCTTCGAATTATTTCGTTTCCATCAGTGATTGGCGCTGTCTATGAAACATCACAGTACAAACAATACTATGCTCATTTAAGGTTCCGGCACATAGAATACCTTGCATGCGTGAGCGTCAGCAATACTTTGACAGGTACATAAAATACATGTGTTTTTATGGAAGGTGACATATAGACTAACGCTGACGCTCACGCGACGGATATAGTAACTCAACATTTAACTTTTTTTCCTTCAACGTTGACTATTCTCACATTGTGACATTTCAAGAGAATTCGAATTTTATGTTAAAGTTTGGGAATTGGTTCTCGTTGAAGCCACGTTCAAAATAGATAAAACTACAAATGATTATTTATTTAAATTGTGCATAAATAAGTAAAACAACTTGAATTTTCAGTTCTAACTTGAAACTGTCAAATGAAATCAGCTGTGCGTTGTGTCATTGTGTCGGCAGATACTTCAGCGTGTGCGTATGCTCTGACGCTACGCAAGTAAAGTATTCTACGTGCCGGAGCCTTTACACATAAAAATAAAATTTGACATTTAAAACCGAAGTGAAGTTGGTCGTATTATACTTATTTATTTACCAGCAACGAAAAATAACCAAAGTTGAAGATAAGGTTTATGTGAAACTTCACTATGAAGTTGATTTAAGTTAAAGAATTTCTCGTGTTGAGAACCAACAACGTAAACGCAAATCGATTTCAACTTTTTTCTGAGACCTAAGCGGCAATAGCATCGGACATTCTGACTTCTGACATTGAAGCTAGATGCTGTGTTGCTGGATGTTATGCACACAGAGCATCAGTGAGATATCCATGTTGAATTCGATGGCCGACCACTGGGTACCGGGGCCTGCAATCCAAGAAAACGCGTAGAACCGCGTAGAAGGGATTAAAACTGCCGCACACGCCGATCAACACCATAGGAAAAAACAAGAAGACTAAGCAATGGTACAGTACGATTTTCTTCAAGGACCGCTGGGGTTGTGCATGCTATTATTCCCTCACGAGAGAGTCTACTGTTTTATGAGGACTCTGAAAGCTCATGTTTGAGAAACTTGATTGTATGTGCGACGATACAATCCCAGTTAGACTTGCCTTTCAAAGAAAAAGCCTCTTAAGCTATCAATTAGCCTTCAGTGTCACACACCAAGTTTGTTGATGTCCTTCTCCATCTGTGTGCGCAACTCTAGATGCGAGAGTTATGCACTTGTGATCACTCTTCAGGGAAATTCTTAATTGAAATGGGATTCTTGTTCCGTCTGGAATACGTTCTCTGGTGCCAGATCTGATAGGTTCAGAGTCGAAGGGTTTATCAGTTCAAACAGATGCTCGTTTTCTCAGAAATCTCAGCATAGGTCTGGACGCATCTCCTGATTATGCAAAGATGGTCACGGTTGTGTCAAATTTCTCAGGTTGGGATGTGACATCAAAATCACAAGACGGAAGCGTTTCAACAGATGCCCCAAAATAATAGGTGTGTCCCGCAGCGCTTGAGATGCAGCCCAGCCCTCAGATCGGCTATCATCTAGTTCCAAACCCAAATATGACTTGGACCCAAATATGCGACTCTCGAAACAGTACACAACGCTCGACGTGTCCGGAACAGCCCAGCAAGATTGGTTATTCAAAAATAAAAATGAAATACTACTCAAAATAGCACTCGCTTTAACTGACTTAACATCTACCGATTGTTTGGTGTTTAATGATAATTTATTGCGTATCCGAACACGAAATTGTCACAACAAAACTAGCTCTAATCATTAAATGCATTAGATAAGTTTGCAAATAAAAGTCAACGAGAATGGGAAGAATAATCTTTACTCTTTTTTTTAAACAATAATTGCTATAATCAATCTAGAATCTAGAAAATCATGTTGCCTGATAAACAAACGCCAAGGCTACAGATTGCGTCTTTGAACTTAAGCCTCTTTTTTCGGAAAGGAAACTTCACTGCCATCAAGTTTATCTAATCGGATTTGCAAATGATACAATCAACCCGGTGGGTCATACAAATTAAGAGCACAATTTGGGTTTGTTGAAGAAGCGCCAACACACAACAATCAAATGTATAAGTGAGAGATTACAGTCATAAAGAAAAGATTGACTAATTAAAATGTATCTTTGTAGATCAAAACGATAGCTGCGTTAATCTTCTGAATATATTTATAGGAATGTTTGTACTGTGTGGGGGTGCTTTAACACTGACATTTCAATTGAACATGAACATGCCATGATATCAAAGAAGATAAAAACTTTTACACAAACATTAGTGCATAACGATTAGATTTAGATAAATGACTCAAGTGGAAACAAACTTTATTGTAGTTATAACATTTTATTCTATGTACACAAACACAGGAATTGTTTACTGCCTTAACTTTATATTTGAAAATGCTAATCTCAATTGTATTTATAAAACGGAACTGACCTAGCCTGTAAATTAACCCACGGCGCATGATATTAAACGGCCAAAGACTCACACTAACCACTGTTCGCAACAAATTTTGTGTAGTTATAATATCTATGACGCTGCAATGCGATATGGCCCCGCACTAACTTCCACAACATCCACTCATAGTCTGCGTGATATTGTTCTTTCACGAGTGGAGGGGACAATCAGTTTGAAGTTGAAGAAGCTTTTTCCACATCGAATACCATTAAATAACTGAAATCTTGCGGCCATCGAAATGGTGCAGAGGTGCCACTTAGTTTTCCGCGTGATTTGATTTGATTAGTAATTCGTTAAAAAAAATGTCTGCGATATAGATATTTCATAAACTGATTTATCAATTTTGGATGGAGGGACGTTACTGTTATCGGTAGGGGGTGAGACTGCCCGGTCAAATTCTGCCGTACATCTACACGAATAAACAGAGTGATAAGCATAAAGAAAACAGAATCGCATTATAAGGAAACTCGAAGAATTAAGTGGCCGCTTACAGATTTGTATGACAAATCCTGTTTGATTTGGTAAGTTCATAGCGATCTCATTTGCTTTCCGTGAAGGAGTATATTACTTCAAGGAACGGATATGGTCAAATGACTGATGTTGTCAAAACATCGATGTCAACACCGAACTCAAAACATTCATTTTATAGAATGTCAAATGATAGGGTAATCAGTGAACAAATTTAATTCTGAACTGATGAATGAATATAACAAAGGATAATGGAATGACGTTGTTCGTTCATCCACGGATGCGTTAATCAGTCGCACTCAGGAATTTGGGCATTGACAATACAACACAGTCACATCATCTATTCTTAAGTTAGGTTAAGTAATTTTTACAGCTTAACAGTTGTGACCCACTTAGACCCTCCTTGGATCCATTGAGATATTATTTTCCAGAGCTTTGCACAAGTTCCACTTTCGATTTAAAGGCACTACACCAACACCTAACAGCTCCTAGTGGCCTATCTTAGATAATCCACTCCTGTGCTGGTTTATAGCCAATTTTTTCAAAATTTTCCTGAAAAACTTAGGTATGCTCTGAATCTTTGAGTGACATTTCTTCACGGCTGCTTGAAAAATTAGTTGCTAAGTATGTCATTTCCTATCCTTGCAAGGGCTGGAAAGGTCCAAAGGATGTGAAGCGCAATTTCCTCTTCAGCTTCTGCAGAAGTCGTTGTGGGGCTGCCATTCTTCTGGTGATGATGCCCACATTTCTTATTTCACTCCTGTTTAGTTTTAGGAGCGTATTTGTTTTGTTTGGATTTTTTGAAGGCCAATTAAGTAACCTACAAGTACATAGTTCTTTCCATCTCCGATTGGCGATGTTGATGGCATCTGTAAGTAACAAGGTGTTTATTGTTTGAAGTGTGGGGGGGGGGGGGGGCACGCGGTGTTCTGATTATTTGCCAATGGCACACACACCCCTGTCTTAATGGCCACCTGACTTTCTATGTACATGGCGATGGATAGCACGTCCTTGGTTCATTGACAGTAAGTGGGCAGCCTCTTGGATAGCTTTTACTTCTGCTTGAATACACTTGGGCCGTCTGCTTGAGACACAGGGGACATATCCGACGATGTCGCAAATGCCCCAGTACCGTGCCTTACTCTGGTTTTGAGCCATCTGTGTAGAAGCATGTCTACTTCCCTTGGGAAGAAAGCTGTCCATGGGCAGAAGCTGTAGCATCGTTTCCATGCGGGCTGAGTGTTTGGAGCGAAGTACCTCCGTGATGCAGATGCACGCTGATCTCTAGATACTATTTATCAATTTAAGATTGGCTTTGTTATTTGTTACTGGCCGCCATGCAAGGATACCATATGTTAACACAGGTCTGACAACTGTGTATACATCCAATAAGCCATTCTCGTTTTGAGTCCCCATTAGGGGCCAAGGATCATCTCTTACATGTGTAAACAGCTGCCGCCGCCTTCTTAATGTGCTCCTTAATATTCCGTTTCCAGCTTAACTTTGCTGTCTTAAATTACGCTCTAAAATTAACTATTTGGCTTGACTAATGAAACTCAGTTCTTTTTTCTTCAGCATTGCAGAGACCCTATTGGAGATATTTTCTATCTTCTCGTGGACGGTACTAGCTCTGTTTTTGACGTGTTAACATCCAGACCAGCTTTTCCTGTCCACTTGTCTAATTAATTTTGTGAAGTGTTCATAATATCTCTAACGGTGTAAATAAACTTGCCCGTAACAACTAGGACTATGTCGTCTATTCACCTGTTCTTACAATCAATTCAAATTTCTCAATTAATAATAGGTTATCTATTTCCAACGTTGGGTCGCGTAGTGGGTAAGTACGTCGACTCCTACGCAGAGGGTGCCAGGTTCGGTACCCGAATTTACCACCTTTTATAATTCACGGCTCCACCTCTTTCGAGTTCCTGACAATGCTCAAAGAGTATTGGAAAAATCTGGAAAAAGCTTCTCAACTTCGCCGTTCGTAGTCCGCATAAAACTGTAGGTCCCTTCCACTCGTGAAAGAACAATAGCACGCACAACATGAGTGGTTGCTGAGAAGCTCCAGCTTCGCCTCGGACTGTCGCGCCACCCATAATATATTATATATTATATCTATTTCCAACATCGAAGCGCGATTTTCTTCTTTACACCTATTATGCGACTTTAGTACACACTTACAGTAGAGTCTCGATTGTATGAACTAATTAATGTTAGGTCATTGCATATAATCGAAAAGATCACATATCCGAATAATCAACTTTTTTCTTTAAATAATAATCGTTAGGAAAGATTAAACTATTATTTAGTTCTTGGTATTAAATTATTACTATTATATTTTATATTTTTTATATTTATTATTATTATTATTATACACTTTCTTTTATAAAGAGGTATGTTTCGGAAACATTTTTTGAGATTTTATTCTGTATTGTTTGCTTAAAACTCAATGTTATCGCTCTTTTACGGACGTTTCGAAGCATCAAAAGTTTCTTATAAGGAAACAGATTTTCAGGAGCCCGATTTTGTAGCGTATTGACGTATTAATTGGTAGCGTATTTATGGTTCCTTCCCTGTTCTGAGTCCTGAACGTCTTTTACACATGCAATCGGTTCTTTTTTAATTCCAGTAATGGTTGACTTCACGACATTATATTTGTTTGGTAACATAATGGCAGGCTGACACTTTTTTAACGCCATCATTTGTCAATACTCAAGCACTCATGAAAAATCCGTGACATTTTTAAGCTCTTTTACAAACACAGTTACCTACTCGCTGTTGTAGAAGCTAGGCTCTGGCCTTCCACTGTAGCGTCACTCTTTATTATTTTTATCTCCTCGTCCAAAAAGTGCTACGAACTTATTTAGAAATGAACGTGTGGGTGCAGGGGAAAAAATATGTTACATTACGTTTTCCGACAAATTGTCTAGACTGAATTCAAAAGAAGTAACTGTCCTCTTTTTTCTTTACAAAATTTTCACAGCGACTTGATTTTATGAACTTGCAGTACAAATTTACAAGTACGAGATCATATAAACAAATTTCAGTACATAAACTTAGCAGTTCATATATTCGATTAATTCATACAACCGCGGCTTCATATAATCGAGGCTGCAATGTACAGGAGAAACTCGGAATGAACGGTTCTATAATATGAAAAATTCAGAAAGATGCACGAATTTGCAAGACAACTTTCTTCCGGGCGACAGTGTACCAGCAGTTGTTTAAGGAAAATGTCTAACTGAGGCTGTTTTTATACCTTTTATAAACAACTTTTTTTGTTGCTTTTTGCTTGTTTGTTTTCTTAATAAATATAAATGTTCATACGATATAATTTGATTCTCGAAAATATGAACAATTTGAAAAGAACGGAGCATGTTTAATATCTATTCATCTTTCAAAGATTCTACTATATATCGATGTTTTGTGAACATCTATGAACATCGATGTCTTTAGGGTACTCTATTCATTGTGCGAACAAAATAAACACAAAAAAATTGCATACACGCTACTGGAACTTTGGCATATTTTAAATGCACCTGTCGACAAATTTGATCATGGATATGGACCCTGAATAAGGCCACGAAATTAAAAGATGTTGTCGTCGTTAAGCTGTCCAGCGCACATAGTTCCCCTTACACAGAATCCACACTGGACCCAACATAACGTCTTTTTCCGGCACTGTGAGAGAGCATTGACTACTGTGAGGCAACCCACACCGAAGCAGACACGAAAGGACAGCACGATTTAACGATGACTCGCATACAACCAACCAACAAAGAATGAGACAAGGATTCCCGGGAAGAGTGCCCTTGTCAATTATTGCACACGTGGTTACGGGCACAGGACAAAACACAACGACGGGACAGAAAAACGTGTACGTTGTCAATGGCTTGAGTTTTGTCTGCCGAGACAAATTTTGGCTCCTGCTGTTCATTTTGTTCTGGAGTCATTTACTTCCAAAAAAATGGATTTAATCACAAATAAGGCGCTGCTTTTAACTGAGGGAAAAAACCCAAGTACTAATTGTAAAGACAAAGAGGAAGCCAATAAAATTATTATTGATAAGTATCCTGTATGCCAAATGAAATTAATTTCCGAAAATTGTACAAAATGGGCACAACTTCATCATTTGACTCCGACATGTTGAACGATCTAAAATGGAATTCAACTGTTTTGTGATTTCTCGCCCGATCCCAACCGAGGCAGAAGGACGAAGCATTCTGTTGTATCGATTGGAGTTTGGTTTTTTGTGGGTTGAAATAAAACACGTGTTTAGTCGTTCAACAGGCAATGTTTTGTCCGGTCCGGTCACGATGCGCCTTACACGATGTGACATTGACGCACTAAATGCGAAAGCTGCGTCTAAATAAATGGCTCCCTACTGGTTTTCAGTCGATAATACTTATCGACTCTTAACCCATTAATTGAGGACCGCAATATGATAAAGACACACCGTTACATGCTGATAATTAATTTTATCTTTTGTAACGAATATGTAATTGAGGTGTTATCTTGTGTATATATGTTTAATATATGCTAACCAACTTATTTTTTATTCGACTTAGTTTCGGAATCACAATTAAATTTAGAAGCGTGTGAAGTAAATAATAGCAAGGTGCCATTGAAGGTAATTCCATTTCACAAGCTCAGGAAAAAACTCTTCAATGTCGACGGTTCTTCTGATTAAAATCACGTGTAAAAATGTATATTTTTGCAAATCGCACTCAATCGAATCTTTATGCCACACGGTTATGTAAAATTCGTATCGCAACCAGAATAAGCCTTCTCATAAAATTCCGCAGTTTTTAAACAAATTTTACGGAGATAAGAAACCAATTTAACATAAAGCACACACTAAAAGCAAACCTCTTGGGTCACTGGAATATAGTACATATTTTTGTTTTAGAATCTAATCATTCATGAAAACACAAACAATCTCCTCCAAACAGTATATACGCAAAGATTTCTTCACTCAAGAGTTATTCATCATTTTTTTACACGTGACATGTACCTGGTATAGCGAACCAAGGGCAAAACTGACTCCATTGATCTTCACAAATTCGAAATACGGATATTCTGATAAGGAATTATTTCACTTTCGAATGTCCGTGAAATCTCTCACATTAGAAAATTAATCAAACGAAGAAAAGTTATGCACTTGTTTAGAGAAGTGAACTAATTTACGAACTAAATTGAAAAATTCTCTGCACAACCATTAAAGCTATAATGGGCGGATACATTATTTCGAATTCCGGTGAAAGACCAGATAAGATTATGATATCAATCACTTGGCTTGGCCGTTTCTGACCTACAGCTAATTCTGGGCCTTCCAGCAACGTGTAACATTTCCCAACGATAAATTGAATAAGGCGCATTTAATTAATTGAATATCTGACAGGTCAATTGCCCACATTCCCAGTTGAAAAGTTTCTCAATTCAAATGCCATCACTATTCCTTATCTTGCTTCGTTAGATTCATTCCCATTCACATGCCAATGAAAAACGAAACGAGTAGGTATGTGCTGCCAGCAATTGATAACCTGTTCATCCCAAAACAAAATGCAGTTTTCGCATAAATCGGCACCGTCAATCCAATATGCCACCACAGCCATACTTAAATTCCAGCAAACTATAAAGCTGTGGTCAATAACCCCTGTCACTGAATTCCTACACTGCTGCTGATCCACTCAAGAGATGCTCGCTGGGTCCAGATCGCTTTTTACATCATCAATTTGGACAACATTCGATGGCCCATTCATTTTTGATATTTTGCACAATTTTTCGAGACTACCAAAACAGTGGTAGTAGATTCTATTCATCCATGTGGTTTACCTTGACACGAGTTAAATTGGTAAAGTGTATTTTTGCCGCGTGCGGCTACGATTGATGCAACAAGCTATGCATTCGCATCCATTATTGGAGTCGGCAAATCAGTTTCTTTCGGAATCTGATCCACGAACTCGATTTGATTCGTTAATTAATCAAACACACAAACACAATGTCACCTCAAATTGGATTGAATAGACAACAAACACTTGACATTCACGAGGCAGAAACAAATAAAACGAACAAAAAAAATGCCCGAGATAAACAGTTAATTTTTGACAGGTTTATTCCAGGAAAATATCCACTTCCACGTCCTCTCTCCCTTTCGCACTTACTTCAGATACCAGCGCACAGAAATCGATTCTCCGAATTTGGAAAACAATAACAGAAACGTACAACTTGCAAATGTTCACAATCAATCAAATAAAAATAAAATAATAAAACAACCGAACAGAGCTTCGTCAATTAAAAAACGCGACTTCTTTTAATAGATTTCTTCTCAATCACTGCACCATTATCGCAATTATCTAATTCCAACCACGACGATGATTCTGCTCTATCCGTACAATAAAGGCGGCCACATCACAATGCGAGAGAATCGTGTGCCCTCAGCTGTTCATATATTCTTCCAGGCGGCACAGTGCACACAGTGCGTCTCGCTCTGCCATCATTCTGCACTATTCACAATGGCCAACTGACCGATACTCGGTGACAGCAGATACAAATAGATCACATTTCAAAAAACGACTATGGATTAAAATTGTGCTTCGCTGACGTGATGTCTATCAAGATTTGATGCAATTTTGGGGCCAAACCGTCACACTTCTGGGTAGGCAACTCAATAACTGGGTAATATAAATGAAGGCAACGGTTATCGTGGCACGCAGGCAGTTATCTTAATCTCCCCTCAAGTTGTCGATGGCGAAATAATACTCGAGTGGACAGGTTATCAAGTACAATGGTGTAAGTTAGTCATATATTGTATCTTTTATCTGTAGACGTTTGAATTTACAACGCTCTGTTGTCCTGCACGAGTCAGATTTTTGTAATTTGTTGAGATTTTTTTATTGAAAATCTGTTGGCGAAGTCAAATAGATTATTTTTAAGTCGACATTCGTTCTGTCGTTAACAGGCCGTAAATAGAAACTAAACAAATCGCGACAAGTGGATTAGACAAGCTTTGCTCATCATTAGAATCTCATTTATGGTGCTACTTGGGGTCTGCCCTACCGTCGATTGTCACTAGGCTAAGTGGTTATTGGCTTTCGATGTGTACTTTGTTTCCTATCTCTGAAAGATAGTGTCAGTGAAGACGTTATATCGTATGACATCACTATGCAGTACATACGTTACTCGTCTTCTCAGATATGGAAGAGGAAGAAGTATCAATTTAATGAATTGATTTTTGGATTGATTTCCGTTCTTGGTGTAGTGACGTGGATCTCTGTGCTTGAGTTATGACTTACTTAGAGGTTCTGATTGACGGATAGACTAGAACTTGAATCATAAAGAAGAACACACTTTTCTGGACAGTTATATTTTACTTCAGGAGTCGTAAAAAAGGGTGGGTTCTCTTACGGAGGAAATGCCTAAAGCGCCCTTCACACGTTGTCATCCTTCAAGTAACATTTATGGTTTGTAGGCTCGTGTCAATGCCTTTGTCAAGTAACATTGATTGACATCATTCGTCAATGTTAATTGATTGAGAGGATATCTTGTTGAAATTGATGTCTTCAAAGATGCTGCCAGTAGCTAAAAAACGTAAACTTGATGACAATTGCTCAGATGGTTTAATACACACTCTTATCACAGTATTTTTCTTTTTAATCAGGGATGTTTTTTTCAGTTACTACTACTGCGGCACTAAAAGATTTTCCCCCACTCCTTAAAAAATTCACAATTTAATACAGGAAGTACGCGAACAGACCTATTGTCAATGTGTTTGATATTTCATCAATGTTACTGGACACATAAAATCTACAATTACACTTGTCAAGAAACTATGATCATGTTTAGGTCACTTAAGAACCGAGATCCACAGGAAGTGACAGTACTCAGACCTATTCTTCATATGAAATGTTGGCTAAAACTATATGGATTTAATGCGTAAATCAAGGCGTTGTCAGCTAGGGTTTGCCTACCATTGACCCTGCCTCATCATTAAATTATTAAACCAGGCGATGGAATTGACAATTTCCTTCATTTTTGGAATTGCTTCTGGCTCCTTATTGCTATCATTCGTGTTGACGTATATATTTCACCATTCATTCACAATCATGTCAACTCGGAACAAGATATTCTAATGCTGAAAACTGATGAATTTTTCATGCAGCGAAATTAGAATATACAAGATTATATGTAGCTGAACACACGTAAATTCTGATGCATAGAAAATAGCTGCATTCAGTCTCTATTTATAATTTCGCTGCGCAGGAAAATACTACCATAACACAGAAAATATATTTTAAGTTTGCCATGGAAACGTTTGGCATTGTAATACTTCATTTCTGTTTCTTCTCTTCCAAGCAACGAAAGCAAGCAATGGAAGAAAAATTAATTGATTTTAGAACAGTTAACTGAAAAACCCATGCAATTGTCTCTCACTTTCACTGCATATAAATCGTGTCCATGGTATGTTTCTTTTAATTCGCGAAAAGTGGTGCATTTTTAAAAACGTTAGATATGATTGGTACACCGCGATAAGCAGAATTATTTATTTTGATTTATTGTATTTCGAGATCCATTGCAAAAAAAAAAAACAATAATTCTAATTTTGACAGTTACTGATGTGCTGAAATGACATTAAATTCATTTGCAGTTTGCAGCACGCATTCCTGCCAGCAAAAGAAGAATTCTGTTTCCAACATATATCATAACACTGTTGGTTATGACTGCTCAAATTTGCCCTATTTGAAGTTCCTAATGTTGAATCTTATTTCTAACTCAATCACCCATGTCATTAAAAGTTAAAAATACCAAACTGATTAATTTTATATTGCCAAATAATATTAACGAAGCACATCTCTAATGGCATTTGATTATACATTGGGCGATAGTACGACATGAATCATAATTGTTCGATCTGTTAAGAAGAAACAATTAATTAAGTAGAGAACAAGCCTGGCACAAGCTTCAATTACTTTTTTTAAGATTTCATCTGTTCAATATATAGCAAAATATCATAGAAAGTCTTCGTTTATTCTGCAGATGTATAAGATAGTACCACCTGTAAATTAGGTCGGTGTCAGTCACAAAAAACTATGTGTGTACGAGACAGAAAGATGGTTATGATTAAAAACTAGCTAAATATTCATACATTGCGGTCGACTTCAGGAGATTGATTTGGCATTCTTAACCAATGAGTCAATTGCGTTACAGCTCTTTTTAACTTTTTCTAGCTCTTGGAGCTAAAATGAAACGTTTAAGTTATATTGTGAATAATAATATTACAGCAACTGACTCAGAGCAGACGTCACTCTTCAAAGAATACTCTTGAGTGTTTGAGCTTTGTCCTCCACCATTTTGTTCCTCTAGATGTTACAGAGGAACAGAAATATTTGACAGATCTTTTTAAATTTTAATAATAACGAAAAAATAAAACGGTTGTAGTACAGTCGACTCCGCTTGTTTGAAACACAAAAATGCAGAAAATGTGTTCCAATTTAGCGGAGTTTTCATATAAACGATGTTTGGATGTATGAATGAAGAAATGTCAAGATTTCTCGTCGGTCAGTGACGAAAAGTTTGAACCAGAAGCCGAAAATGGAGTTAGTGAAAAGTGTTTGATTATTGAAGTGAATTCAATAATGTGAAAATCCCACATCGTCTGTAGATTCAGCGAACAGTACTAGACCCAAAAAGTTTACCCAAACACGAATAGGTTTTTTCAAGGCCGCATATGACAGAATGCATAGAGCCATGGTGTAAGGATAATAAGGTGTGCTAGACAGTTTTATAGAGCCCTTGCGTGACGTCATCGCGGGAATTTCTATGTTAACAGAAACATAAAGACGGAAACAAATAAATATTATTCACACACTTAAAAAGAAAAGGGATTACTATTCAACTTTTTCCTCGTTAAGGGCTCTGCAACAAATCACTACACATTATGGAATTATCCCATATAACAACATTAATTATTTAATTAAATTAATTCAACTTACAACAATTCGAAATTCAATTCGTGTTTTTTATTCATCACGTTTTTATATGTAGATGAAATCGAAATTGTGAGTTAAGGTTAAGCAACACATCTATCCGAAGACGGACCCTGAGTGACGTCACAAAACAAATAGATGGCGGTTTTGGCAAGCTGTCGAGCACACCTTATTATCCTTACACCATGGCATAGAGTAATACAACGCCAGTAATACAACCACACGATGTCTCGTGTGGTTTTGACGTTCCTGGCATACTCGTCAGTTTGTGCAGGATAAAAAATTCTAGCTACTCCATCAAGGTCGATAACGAACGAAAAAAAAGTTCTGCGCGCAATCTTAGATCCTGTTTGCGTCGAAGGGACTTAGAGGAGAAGATTCAACCGATAACTTTACGGGCTGTTCAGCTCCATTCCTTTCAATCGGCCATTTAAAAATTGAAAGCGAGTGACATTTGTTTTGGCGGACATTTATACACTGAGAGCGATTGACGGCCACTTCAACCTCGGTGAGAACTGCCTATTGAGGTTTAAGTAAAAGTTCATCTCAACCTCCCGGTTTCGGAGTACGCCTGCGTCTAAAGTTGGACACCCAGGTGGGAAAAGATCCCAACCATCTTGGCGTGCGAAACTTGAGACAGCTTATCAGAGATCGCGCTATATTGAGAGGCTTGTTGGGACAGGCCCAGGTCCACCCGGACTTAGCGAGAGATAAAGGAGAAGAATCGAATTTTCCGGAGGGAAGGCAACTTTCATGAGATTAGGCAAAAAACTTGGCTTGAAGCAAATTGATGTCTCGTGTAATATTTAAAGGCTGCTATCGACTTCTGTCTTTCATACTCGTAGGTTAAGTGCACAATACCTTGTTGATGTGTAAGCGCTAGAGATGACAAAGCCCTAGAAATAAATCAATTGAATAATTCATGAAATCACACTGGTACGAGCAGGTATGAATAAAAAATGAATTCATTAGCTAGTGTAATTAATTTTAATTTGCGTTCTATTAGTTCGATTTGTAAACAAACGTGACTGCTTTCGAGATATATGCCGGTTGGCAGGTCAATATGTTTCGTTTTTAACTGTCAAATATAAGATTTCAATGCTAATCTAGGATAAAATCCCATCTTAGGCGGTTTTGCAAGATGTATAACGTAAATTAGTTTCCAGGTGCGATGAAAATACGTACATCCACTTTTTTCTCCACAAATTCCGCTACTTATCCCATTAATATGAATGGCGCAGAAGCCGCTTAAAATAGAAACATTCCAGACGCGACGATGTGGTTTCATACATTTAGGAAAAACCCAATTATGACTGTGGCATGCGGTTTGGATGCCATTAATGTCGCGTTTTTAATTGAAAAATTGTGTGTTGTGCACTGAACATTAGGACAGTTTGATCCAATCAGTAGAAATTTAAAAAGGTGCTCATTACGTTACTTGTTACGGGGAATGCCATGCTTAGTCATATTGTCTCGGAACGAGCAATGGCCTGTGAAGATTGAATCTGTTGCAGAGGTCCGTGTGGATTTCGTCGTGACGGGGCTACATCTTCCTGGATATGACATGGTTCGCCAGAATTTGCCATCCAATACCGAAGGAAACATGGTCAACAGCGGTACACTATTTAGGATAATGACGACTGCTACTTATTCTTGCTGCAGTGACGAGCAAAGTTGGATAATTCATTTCAGTTTATCTGGTTTTTCATCAATAAAATTTAGGTTAACACTTTTTCATCCTCCTCTCCGTTCCTACACCGCAATTACAGTAGAAGAGAAGGTATTTTAAACTCGAACGTCTAGCAATGATACCTACAGTTTCCTTTACAGACTCGGTCAGAGTCACATTTCATCACACTAAGGCTTGTACCACAAAATCCACTTACTCACGAGGATGAGAGATGGCAGAGATGGCGATCAAGCCCCTTGAGTTTTACTTCAGGTACAAATTGAGTTCATGAATTATTGGACAATCCCTCTCACTTGGTCGAGTGCAAAGCTGATCAGAATCGTCTTGCTGATCTTGATGTCGCTCTCAGAGTCGCGCACAACCATGAAAGTAAAGTCGTCTCAAAATCTCAAGTCACTAGTCTCACCATCCCCCTGACTTGTGTTTAATGTACAAACTCCACGACGTTCCCACAAGGGCGGCATATTTTTGCCAGGCTGAAGCTTGCTGTTAGTTTCAGAGGTTTTGGACATACTGTGGTGTTAGAAGACATTATCTGACTGAGCTTCGCGCACTCGAGTGGCTTGCGCAGAGATGGACATTTCTTACGTCTGCTACTCATTGTGAGACGATCGCAAAGTGGAGATGAGATGTCAAATTAACGTCAGTTCAATTGTGCTTGTATGTGAAGAATGTAAAAGTATTCTAAAAACACTGCAAATTCCAAATGTAGATAATTAATGAAACAAATGGGACGTGTAGTTTATTCGAATAACTACGAATAGATTACCTCGTGTAGTCTACTCTGCCACCCATCATGATTTATGACCAGATTTATGAGGTAATCTACTCGACTAATTTCGCGTAGTTATTCGACAGTTATTCGACAGACACGCCAAATTTGTTTCATTGATTTTATTGTTTATTTATTTATTTATTTATTTATTTATTTAGTTATTTATTTATTTATGTATTTATTTATTTATTGAGTTACTTATTTATTTAATTAATTAATAATTTATTTATTTTATTAAAAATGTATATATTTATTTTACTAAGTGTATAATTTGAAATCAAGGAAGAACAGCACCACCTTCCCATTTTAAGTCCATTTTTAATCGTATTCATATATTTATGTACTTTTTTTTTTTTTACTGTATAGAGGTTTTTGTTATCAGGTTTTCCTCTGCCATGAATAAATAATTCTTATATAGATTGAGAATAAAGTTGATAAGCGATCAGAAATAAGAGAGGAAAGAGATATTCAACTTTTACCTCCCTTGCCCTAGCGTTTTTTATACGATGTTTCTTCCCGTGGCTGTGAATACATTTGAACTGGGAATCTTGTAAAAGTGTGTGAAATGTAGGAGGGAATTCCACGACACTCTTATTTTGTACTGATATTTCCTTCCTCTCTTATCTCTGGTGATGATGATGAGGACATTTCTGCCACTTGATCAACCCATAGCCCTTCCGTTCAAAAAAGAAGCAGCTCCACATTGAGCTCTTCGCGTACTGCCGTGTTTCTCACCATATCCCGGTGAATATCTCCCACAACAGTTGGAACAAATACTGAGTTATAATAATAATAATATGGGTGGCGCGACAGTCCGAGACGGACCTGGGCCTAGCCTCTACAGCAACCACTTTTTCACCATTATTCTTTTAGCGGCAAAGTTGAAAAGCTTTTTCTTGACAGGAATATTCTTTGAGCATTGTCAGTGACTCGAAAGAGGTGGAACCGAGAATTATGAAAGGTGGTCAAAATTCGGGTTCCGAACCTTCTGCGTAGGAGTCGACACACTTACCCAATACGCCACCCATATTTTATTTTGGATTCGATAGCAAGCTCGGCCTTCCTAATTACAGATCTCTCAAGCTGTTTCCAAACCGACCCAGCTTGACCAATACTGTAGGAAAGCTCAGCATTACTGTTGCCATCACTCGTGAAACAGACCCCGGGATACTTAAACTTCTCCACCTGCTTGAAGGGACTCCACTAACATTAAGACTGCATGCAGAACAGGTGTTCTGGAAATTGCCTGGAATTAACCTCTGATTTGTCAACTTTCACTACGAACTGATAGTCTTTAGTTCAAAAAAAAAAGCATTTCAAATTCAGTTAGGTGCAACCCGTAACCACCTATTTCAGTCAGGTAATCATCCGTCTGGAGACCATTAGCAGATTATGACAATAAATTTGGAATTTTCCGTTATTAACTTAATAAAATAATTAACAGAATTCTTGTTAATGCTCTTAAGCCATATTTCTCTATACTCAAGAAACAAAACTAAATTAATATTTGATCGCTGAGCAGCTGGAAAGGTCTGCAGTCTGGACATTCAACGATCCTATGCCTCTATACTCATATATACAGTCCTCACTTTACCTAAACTCCTTTTTGAGAAGAATTTCTCAACGAACATACCGCCCAGATCTTATTGGGAGTCTGAACACCAGACGCTGGAAGGTCCACTGGGAATTTTCACAGATGGATCGAAGATGGATGCAGGTGTGGACGCTGGTGTCTATTCCAAGGCTCTAAATTTCCAGTTTA
This sequence comes from Eristalis intricaria, assembly GCA_964034865.1. Taxonomy (NCBI): domain Eukaryota; kingdom Metazoa; phylum Arthropoda; class Insecta; order Diptera; family Syrphidae; genus Eristalis; species Eristalis intricaria. Next base: position 9,675,569 of record OZ035873.1, read on the forward strand.
TCTTTTCGACTCCCTACTCACTGTAGCGTCTTTTAGGCTGAAACTATAGCGATTAAGGAAGCCCTGTCCTGGCTAAAAAAAAAAAACAATGTAATATCCCGCACAGATATCGTCATCTGTTCCGATAGCCAGGCAGCGATCAAATCTCTGAATTCAGTCACTTTTAATTCCAAGACTTTCTCTTAAGGAGTTGGCCAAGTATTTTAACATCTAACTTATGTGGGTGCCGGGACACTGTGACATTCCAGCGATTTGCGAAGCGGACGAACTCGCTAGAAAGGGCACAAACTCCGTACTCTCTCCGGGTGAAGACCCACCCTCCATGCCTATCGCAGATGAATACCTGCACAGGATGCATCATTACCAAACAACTATGGCCTATGATCGATCCCAAGCGATCGCTTAGCTTGATCACATTAAGCTGGCCAATCCTCAGATCTCTTATTGGCTTTTAACAGGGCATTGTGCCATCGGAACTCACGCCTCTAGGCTAGTCCCTCCCTATAATAATTTCTGTATAAGCTGCATGGGCGAGGATGAGGAAGAAACCATCGAACACTTGCTATGTAGCTGCAGTGCTCTCTCATCCCGTAGATTCAGACTTCTGGTGGCCCATTTTTTTGTTAATCTGGCTGAACTGAGCAGCATCAGAATCAGCCCTCTTCTTCGCTTTATCAAAAGCACAGATGAGTTTGCGTAGCCGCATGGTAGCACAATGGGCATATGCTTGGCCTAAGTATGTCTGTTGTCCGTATGCGCGGCCTTCAGCCACCTCAACCTAAACCTAACCTAAATTAACATTTCATTAAATTCTTAAATGCACAATGTCACAAGACGAAAACTGATTTAAATGTCTTAGATTGAAAAATGCTGCGTTCTCTGAGACCGCTGATGGGTGGTTAAGGGTCAAACCAAGAAAATCCAAACTGCCTTGAAATTATTGCATATTTACAAAATAAACAAAAAGTGACGCGGTAAAACAGAAGCCGGAGGGCTTTATCTTTAGATCAACCACTTCTCGAAGTTCCTTAAGACGCAGAACAAGTGTAATCGATCATGCAATTGAACTTCGCAATGAACCCTTTAATGTTTGGTGGCACGTAAACTTTTATCGAACACTCGTAGTCTGTTAGGCTTCTTGATTAATCTTTAAATTCGACTAAGGTAATCTCGATTTTTGTGCAATTGGTTATCACTCTTATCTGTAATCGCTCGCTGAAGGCTCATCGAAACCAATAAACCTGTTCTGCTGGTTGTTAAAATGTTTATCTCCCTACGTGCAGCAATTTGTAGATGTGTGTGCACAAAGGTTTTTACATTTAATTAAGATATCAATCAAATTATTTACGAATCCAAGCTGCTTTTAAATCAGACCGTGATACAGTCAATGTGGGTTTGCTTGCTATCAATAGCAGGTGTAGTCATACCTTTAGGTCGTTGAGAATGATTCAGACGACGACGATGTTATAGGCGCCACCTCTCGCTGATCAGATCACTGTGACCGTGATACAGTCAATGTGGGTTTGCTTGCTATCAATAGCAGGTGTAGTCATACCTTTAGGTCGTTGAGAATGATTCAGACGACGACGATGTTATAGGCGCCACCTCTCGCTGATCAGATCACTGTTTGTTTATATTAACAATTTGCGCCGCAAAATGGATTCCGAATTCCCGATGTGTCCAGAATTAAGACACAGAATGATGGAGGGAGGATCTCCGCCCTACAGAAAGACTGGCAACCGCGGTTAGCAAGAGTTATTCTGTGTTTGATCTCGATACTGATGTTTTTCGTACGGTTTTCTGTGGAGCCGAGGAGTGACGCTCTGTCCAAGATGTCGACACTGGATGTCCTTTCTTGAGGGCAGCATATAACTAGTTTTGCTATTTTTTCCGTTAGACCCTCTTTTCCGCAGCATTGCTTGCTTGTTAGACCCATTTTAGCCGCTTCCGTCTCAATGTCAAAAAACGCCTCATAAACGGTTCGATGTGTTGTGCCAATCACGTCAATGTCATCCGCGTATCCTTACAGTTGCACGAACTTTTACAACATGGTGCCTCTAGTGTAGGCGTGTGGGTCTTGCACGATCTTCCCCAGGATGATGGTGAAGAGTCACATGACAGCGCGACACCTTGCCTAAATCCTTTTTTGACAGTGAAGGTCTTGGTGGTTTCGTTACCGACCTCAATGGAGCAGCGAGAGTTCTCCATCGAGGTCCTGTACAAACTAACGAGTTTGGCAGGAATTTCAAACCCAGACTTGACGTTGTATAACTCGTCTCTAGGCACGCTGTCATGTGCTTGCCTTGAATTCAAGGAATAGGCCGGTTTGAACTTCTTTGGTACTTTCCAGGACCTTGCGTAGTTTAAAAACTGGCCGACACTGTGATATGGACCTATCAAATTGTTTGCAAACGACTTCAGCCAACTTCAGGCGCATAAGCGATGTTCGGGCATTTTTTCCCAAGGTAGTTGGCGAAGCCAAAGGGTTATCCTTCCTGGAACTCAAGCTTAGATTGAAGATATATCAAACGGGATAAAATATTTCTTACACCGTTTGAGGTAACCTACCCATTTCGCAGCCTTCTTGACGACTTCAAATATGTATGTCATCTTTCCGACTGATTTCAATTTCTCAGACCTTTATTTTTAAAGCTGTTGTTGGTGAGGCAGCCATAAAGGCCATATTGCGTTACCATCAAACCAATCATTGGCGACAATGAGGGATCGGGGTAAATGGGTAAGCACCACGTGTATGGAGATAGTTGCAACTTGAGAAAATTGACAATCGATGTCCAGGTCCACACAAGAACTGTAGTTCTATTTCCGAAGCTTGAGCTCGGCAATCAACAGTCACACCTAGGCCGGAGTAGGTTTGTTGTGTTACTACGAGGAGCTAGTAGATCCTATTCCGCCGTTTGTGGTTTTGATAAAGATGTGAAGATAACTGGTTGTTATATTTCTTATAAGTGACAACTGCTTAGCCTTAATAGGGGCGTTGTAATTAGAGAGTAGGTGCACACTAGTTTCCTTCTCTTCCAAGACCTAGTCAGATTTTTCAGAAGTCATTGTAGAGCATGCCCGATCTTGAAACATTAATTCCAATGGCGCAGTACCCAGTGATAACGCCGATAAGAGTTTTAAGATTATTAATTCTTTAGTAATCTTCTTGAATGGAGAGTTTGCCACAATTGTTTCGAAGTGAGCCATTCTGTGCCAGTAGGTCATCTACGATTTCTGTGGGAAAAAGTATGGTAAAGTTATGGATGATAGATCTCCATCTGAGAAGAATACTCCATTAGTAAACTTTCTAGCGAGTTCGTCCGTAATCCAAAAAAACATTGATTGTACACGCCGATAGACCGAACTCTTACAATGGTTGTCAGCATTTAGGCGTGGTTAGGCGACGTCTCAATTAGATGCTGCTAGACCCATTCTGATGCCCATGGGGGATGATTAATCTCATAGGTTAGGTTAGGTAGGCGGGCAACTAGTGCATTCAACACACCACTTAGACCAAATTGGTCCATTGTGATCCCACAGTCAGACTAATACCATAGATTGACCACTCCAATGATAGTGCCTGATGATCCCAACGACAAATTTTGACTGATTTGACGAAGGGACCAGATTTGAAAACTAGATAAAAGCGTATTAACTTTGCTTTCACCGGGATTCGACCCGGGGACCACGCTAACTGCGCCAGTCGTGTTGATTTATCTCATAGTTCCCACTTTTACTTGTGTGATTCATGATGTGTTGTGGATAGTCCAGCCATCCCGAATTGTCGGATGGATCTGAAGATAGAGGTTTGTGGGATTTCAGATAGTTCCTTGAGATTCTGGAAGAAGTATTCTCACAGTGTTCTATGTCTCGATAGACAAAAAATGGGGCTTTGAGAAAGGTAAGGAGGAGTGTCCTGTATTTCTTCATCGTCCCCACAGTCTCTATATATGGCGTCATGGCTGAGTCCCATTTTGTTTTCAAGACATCTCAGATGGTTATGATCAGTTAGTACTGCTCCGCAGCATGTTTTTGCTTAATTGTAAGAGTTCGCTGGTTCTTGCACTATTGATCTTGGGCTACAGCATCCGGTGGGAAGACAGTTTCGCATTTCATTGGCTAACTCTATGATTTTGTCAACCATTTTTTTCTTCAAGAGGTGGATTAATGCATAGGATTCCCTGGGATGGGTCAGTTTCGATCCCTTTGCTGGCAGCTTCATCACCTACCTCATTGTCGGCCATGCCCCTAATACCAGGGCCCCAGCATAGAGTAATCGTGTGCTGCGTACTAAGAACCAGCATAGAGCTGCGTAATAATAACCTTAAGGTCTTCGCGGCAGCATGCGATCATCTTGCACTTGCTGAGAATGCTTTAATGGCTACTTGACTTTCAGTAAGAATGGTAATATCAGCCGGTGTTATTTCCAAGAATGATATCATTTCTAAAGCTTCCTTGCCGCCAGGATCTCATCTCGAAAAATATTTCCATGTTCAGGGAGTCTGATGGAGCAGGGCATGTTTAACAATTCGGAGAAAATGTTTCGTTCGCCTAGTGGGTTGAGGTCACTTTCCACTTGTGTGTGCCACATGAATTGCGGTCTTCATCTGCTGCGCCGTCTCTCGGATGTGGATTCGAAGACTTTCTGGGCCGGTTTTGGTTTCCACCTACCCATCTGAAAGGTTGGCTCTTCTGACTAGGTCGATGTCGCTGATCATCTCGTACAATTCGTAGTTATACCTCCTCCTTCATTCACCATCTATGCAGACGGGAGCGAAAATCACTCCATGGGGCGGCCATCGGGTACTGGTTGTAGTTCACCCAAACTCAACTTGATAAACTTATAAGTGCGACCTCTTGTCCTAGTCCTCCAGGTTGGGAGTTGTGTGTCAGGGTCACTATCCTGTCAAACGAAAACACATAGTTACGGAGCAAAAACAAATAACACCGGTATTTCCAACCAAAGAGTGCTAGAGACTAGTCGCTTACGACTTGTGCAATTTGTAATCAAACCTGTGACGCTTGCCCAGCCTTTGGATTGAATAATCCAAATGGTGCTCTTTGCATCAGTCTTCTGCATCCAGAGGGCAATTGGAACAAGATCCAATAGAACCTCTGCCGCCGCCGTTACAGTAGTGGAGAAAGGCATGAAATTCTCTGTTCTTGCGTTCTCTGTTCTCACAAACAGCTTCAAGTCGGAGGATTTTAGGACAGCCTGCCATACGTCAAGATTGGGTCAAGATCGGCTTGCAAATCGCTGTGTACATCCACAGAATTGTTCTGGCAAACAATGCCACATATCCTGATGCTCAGGTATAGGGCACTAACTGAAGTCGTAGTTGACCTCTTTGAAGATAGAACTTCCATAGAAAAAAAACAACACCACAATCATAGAAGTAATAAAATGTATTTGCAGTCATTATAAATAAAACGAACATTTAACAACCGACAGTCTGGGGGAATCGCAGTTACACATGCATTACGATTCAATTTTGTAAACTAGAATGTTTCTCAAGGACACGGGGTTTAAAAACAAAATAAGAGGAAACAAAAAACACAAATGGAGGGTCTAGGCATTTAACGAACCTTACAACATACAGACATTATTTAAGCGAATAAAAACCAACCTCGTCACCGTAAGAATACCCAAAAAAAAGCGTTAGGTCCCAACGCACAAATACTGTTCTCTTATCTAGATTTCTTAACAAAGTCATTAAATTTTCTATGGATTAATAGGTTTTTCGTCTCAATGAAGAATGTGTTAAATGTTATATGTTTTAACTGTAACAAGTCTATGTCTCCTGCTGTTCGATCAACTGCACGTAGTTGGCGGGGAACAAGCCGTGTCGGTTCTTGCACATTCCTCGCCACCATCCTTCGTCGATCTGAAAGATGGATGGGATTTAGTTATTCATCATGTGTCAACAACCGACGGACGTCTTACCATTTCGATGTGTGTAATGATGTCGTCAGGATCGAACGAAATCTCGTCGTCGTCGGCCGCTTGGTAGTCGTAGAGAGCTGTGGCCTTGATGCCCGTGTCTTCAATGTAGTCGAGGTTGTCGGAGTTCGCATAGATTGATTCGGTGTTCTGTTGCTGTTGTTCGGTCACAGCCGCCTCCTCTTTGTTCTGATAGATTGGCTCTTCGACTGCTGGCACTTTCTCAATCTCTTGGACAACGGCCGGTGCCTTGACTTCTTCGATCGGCTTCTCGACTGGGCTCGGCTCGACTGGTCTTGGCACCTCGGCAACTGGGGCGGCAACGGGATTGGAAACTGCGGCCATCTCCTTGACTCTTTCGATTTCTCTTTGGACCTCGGTTGGCGGGATCAAATCTGGTTGTACTGAAACCGGTTCTGGTGCTGACCGGGGAATGACAATGGGCTCCTTTCGTGGAGCCGGTTTTTCCTCTGCAGGCGACTGCATCTGATTGAAAGCATTTATTGCACTTCCGATTCCACCAGTTCGCCCGGTGGATATAGATGAAGATCTGGGGACTGGTCGAGCTTCTTCAGAAGCCTGTCGAGGGGTGTTCTCGACCACGGTTTTCTTCGAAGCTTCCTCCCGATCGTGCTTGTCCTTCTCTTCGCGAATCTTCTTCTGCTCATCCGCCCTTTTGCGAGACTCTTCGTCAGAGTTCTTGGCAAGGTTCTCGAATTTCGCACGCAGATTTGAGGGCTTCGCTCCTTCAATGTTTGGCTTGACTTTTGTGTAAGAAGTGCCGATCTTGCTAGTCTTGTCCTCGTCGAAACCTACGGCGGATTTGTCCATGCGGTCTGTCTGAACGCCGAATTTGCCACCAAAGCCCTGAAAAGGAAACTATGTACACGCTCTGAGAGAGGCGATGTAGGTTTACTTACAACTTTGTGATCCAACTGACTTTCGTGCTTCTGTGGCGCCTCGATGTGATCCCAACCAACAGCCGATTTGTCCTTTCTGTCTTCTTGAACTCCAAACTTTCCACCGAAGCCCTTGGAGTAATCTAGAAGGGATTGTTTAGATGAACAAAAAAGCTGAATCACGTTGCTTACCCTTTTGCGACTCGTGCTTTTCCACTTTTTCAACGTGATCCCAACCGAGGGCAGATTTGTCCACACGATCAGATTGAACTCCGAATTTGCCACCGAATCCGGTGGCGTAATCTTTCTGCGAGCTGTGTTTCTCGGTCTTTTCGTTGTAATCCCAGTTTACCGCCGACTTGTCGACACGATCTTTCTGGATGCCAAACTTGCCACCGAACCCGTCGCTGTAGTCCTTCTGCGAAGCATGCTTTTCCACTTTACCCACATAGTCATGACCCATTGCGGACTTGTCCATGCGATCTGTCTGAACGCCAAACTTTCCTCCATACCCATAGCCAGGATTCTGTTCTTCGATTTGTTTTTTCTTCTTGTCCTTGTCAGACTTCTCTGTCTCCTCGCGCAATTGTTCCATGCTTAAAAACCATCACTAAATAAGAGCAGAATGCGCAACATAATGAACAACATCACACTTACTCAATTGCTCCAGCGGTACGACCACTGCCTTCCACAGTCTTTGAGCCCCATCGTTGTTCTTGTTCAGTGACATCGTTTACAAAATCCGGATCAGTTTCCCAGTCGTCGTCGTTGCTATTGTTTTGATCATTTTGAATCTGATGACCCGCCGAAGCCTTCCACATAACGAGTTTGTTGTAATCTTTGTTTTGCAAAAATAGATAAGCCCAGCACAGAGAAGGGGAGTGGCATTCAAGAATCAAAGAAGTTTTCTCAATAAAACTCGTCCGAATAGTGAACGGATATAATTTGACAATGGAAATTTGAACTTTATCTGCAGAGATTTGTGAAAGGAATATTAATATTCAATTGAGAATACGGTGAAAAATGTAAATTAACGAATGCGATACAAAGTAATGAATCACTTTCTAGGGAAGACTCGAATAATGACAGATTACTGACACTAACCGGTCACTGATATGTACATACAAAGAAGAAGGCCATGTCCGACATCACACCATGCAATTATAGGAATGTAATGGAAATGTTACCGATTCGGAATGTGAGTCTTGGTTGGAATGAGGAAATTGCAATTGTAATTTTTTATGAAATGAAGAAGTAAAACCGATCAGTAACTTAACCAAACAAAGAAATAAATTATACAGTCTGACTTGCATAAGTCGAATATACACGGGAACAAATTTTGTGTTCGATATATGGAATGTTCGAGTTATGCAGAATTCAATAATGTACTTCGAGAAATGTTTGTTGAGCCTTTCTTGATTTATTTATAATCAATTTTTTTTTTTAATTTATTTTTTAGGCAATATTTTACTTAATTACATTTTTACTGAACGAAGTGTAAAAAAATTACAGATGTCAAATGATAATATTGGAAAATGCTTTTCTCTTCTCTTTTTTTCTCTATTGTTTTCCATGTTTTGAATGTTGATACTTAAAGAATGGACATGTCGCAAAGTTCGATTTAAGGAGGTTCTCGATCTACCCCTGTAGTCGACTAATATGCGAAAATGTAAGTCTTGGGTCTAAGTTCCGAAACATTTGTTCGAAATTTTTTTCGACTTACAGAGGTGTGACTGCCTCTTGTTTGTATCTGATCAGGGCACCCCATTTGACAATCAGGAACGTGGTCCAATTTAAGAAACTTGAATATTTTTGAATCATTCGATTAACTGAAGGGACTGGGGACATTGAGAAAGAAGGTACCAAACTAACTTCAAGATCACCATTCAGAGCGAATCGTCCTAATATTGAAAGATTTCGATGAGATGTTGCCCCTTTTGAACCACCCGCTACATTAACTTGAACGATATCTCACAACTTCTTTGCGGGCCAAAATGTTCATCATTGAGGTTAAATAAGTACAAGTAAATAACCAACACGAAAGATATGACGTGCTTATCCGTTTAAAAATCTGAATATGTGTCCACTGATATGGAAAATAAACAACAAGTTGACGTAAATGTAGGCATACCATAATAGCCCGTTCCAATACATATCACTCTGACAGCCGCTGTATTGCATCTGAAAATGAAACACCGGCAAATAATTAAAATAATTTGTATTTCCTTCAAATTCCTTTAAAAATGAGCTAAGCAGATATACAATAAGAAATTGTTAGAACAATTTTTTCATCATTTCTGAAACCTCCTCCATAAAATATGATATTTTTTAATTTTCGGAAAAAAAAATTGTTTTCAAAAAAGTCCACCATGTCAATCCACCATTTCATTCTCTTGCATTCCCAATCGGTTCAAGCGTTTCATTCAATGGAACGCCACTTCCGTCTGTCTGTCTTTTTGTTCGGCCATTTCTTTCCGTGCGGTTCTTAAACATGACTGGTTTAAATAACAGGGTAAGTCGCGAATTTAATATAGAAAACATGCAAGAAATTACCAAAAAAGTGTCTAAAAATATTAAAGAAACAATTCTCTATCCGGTGGTGTTGAAAGTTTATGAAATTTTCCTTATAAAACATATGAAAACACAAAATATCAAAACGCTTTGACAGTATCCTATATTACACGTGCATAGAAAGTATCACTCGTTTAGTTGAATTTGTGTAAAATGTGCACTTCACTTGTATATTCCGTAGCTCTTCGAATTGGGTTGTTTTATGGAATACTTAAAGCGTATGAATTGTTTCTTTAAACGACGCCAATGTGAAGAAAACAAAACGTAACCTCAATTGTAATTTGTTTTACTCATGATTGTTGCATTTTTTTATTCTACATTTACAGGCCGTTGTTATCGATGGTCGTGGCCATTTGGTCGGCCGTTTGGCATCCGTTGTTGCTAAACACTTGCTGCAAGGCGGCAAGGTTGCTGTTGTTCGTTGCGAGGAACTCAACTTGTCCGGACACTTCTACAGGAACAAGATAAAGTACCTGTCATACTTGAGGAAAAGGTGTAATGTTAATCCAGCTCGTGGTCCCTTCCATTTCCGCGCTCCTTCAAGGATTTTCTACAAAGCAGTTAGAGGTGAGTTGCCGTCCACAGCATGCAACGAAGCCACCTATTTTATCCTAATGATGATTGATTCTTTTTTACCTACATTATTTGAGTGGAAACTTTGAAATGACTTTATTCTGACGAAGCATTACACTCAAGTTATACTTGCAATTTGTATTTTCAGACGAATAATTTTATTCTTTTTCTTTGCTTCCAGGTATGTACCAATCTCTGGACAACACAGACATGTGTCCAGTGGAATGATGTTTAACACTTTCTTACCTACATTATTTGAATGATCCGTGTAACGAATACATATCTGACTGCCCGTGCCACGCTTACGCTGTGGAGATATATACTGAACGATTGTCTAATGTGTTTCATTTTGTGTTGCAGGTATGGTTCCACACAAAACCAAGCGTGGTCAGGCTGCCCTCGCTCGTCTGCGTGTGTTCGATGGTATTCCACCACCATACGACAAGAGGCGTCGCGTTTGTGTGCCCATTGCCATGCGAATTTTGACACTCCGTTCGGACCGTAAGTACTGCCAAGTTGGCCGTCTCTCACACGAGGTCGGATGGCATTACCAAGATGTTGTCAAGAGTCTGGAGAGGAAGCGCAAGGCTAAGCTGCGTCTGACACTCAAACACAACAAAATCATGAAGAAACTGACTGTGAAGGCGCGCGAGAACATTGCGAAGGCTGCTGAACCCTTCACCAAGATCATCCAGTCCTATGGATACGAATGCTAGTTCGTACTGTAATTTTTAATGGTTAATAAATTGAAGAAACATGATTTTTCATAGTCGAATGAAGTTTGCTTTTCATATTTTCCTCAAGGGATAGTTTGCGGCGATATGGGAAATTTTAGCTTTTCAGATAAGATCGATTGGAATTGGATCCGAAGTGTGACTGCCTTCTGCAATCAGCCACTACAACCTAGTGGAATTGGATGCTTTGAGGTGGAGTCGAATTAGTCCTCTTTGTTTGGAGCTCTTAAGTTGGCTAGTTAGGGAAGCCTCTTTACAAATGTATCTCTTCTGAGTTAAAGATGACTGCGTCGAAAGTTGGACATTCAGCAGACAATTCTTGGTTCACTTCGAAAGAAACATTCGGATAAATGATACGTCGGTAGGGAAAGAAATGGCGAAGACGCAACCGCAAATAAAAACACCAGCTGTAACAAAATTTAGATGTCGTTCAGAAAGAACCGAGTATCCTCGAGAGAGGAGAGGAGGAATACAGCAAGACAGCTTGACGAATGCAGCGTGCCCAAGACCGGCATTATGGAAGGCTGCTTTTGCTCGGGCTCACCCTGGGTCGCAGGTCTGAGAAGTAAGAAGTAATTTGATAACACACAAACGTGGTATAAGATGACGAAGTGTGTTACCTTCTGCAAACCGACCGATGATTTGAATTTGAGAATTGAAAGATTTACATATGCCGCTAAAGAGGGGAACGCTTAATAATGAAAAAAATGCTCATGAGCCATGAGGATAACTACTTCCAACGATCTTAGTGGTATACTCGAAGATTTGAGACTGAAGTTTAAAGCTGTGACCTAATTTAACCTTTCCTCCATTACCTTCAGAGGGGTAGGAGTAATGAGTTATTTTCTTTTGTTGTCTCGTTTCGTCCAGTGACCATTTCTTATTTAAGTAAACATGGAATACGTGATGTGTTCGTAACTCCAGAAATGTCCTGGAACATGCTGTTCGGTTTTCTGCGACATGTTCATTAGCCTCGATGGCGATATGTTTCAGGGTTCTATGTAAATACAGCTAATGCAGTTCGAAGTGATGCTTCATCAATAGGCAACTGACACATGCGCTCTCAGTATACTGCAAATTTCATCAGCTAGGTGGTCACTGTTTTTAAACGTAGCAGATTTAAGGAGAGATTTCGACTGGGAACATCAAAGTTCGTCCATAACCAACTTACCCAGACTAAGTACTTCTCAATTCACTTCTCACTTACTTAGTTATCAGCACATAGTCTGATCCTCAGCTATATTTGCCTTGCATTGTTGACGGTCCTGGACACGCTGCTTCCAAAAATCAAGACCGAGCTGTTTTGGGTGAGCGATAACTTTATCTTTATACCGGAAGTCAGATCTACCTTTCCTGCTCAAACTAAAAGCCTCAGATTTTGAATGTCCATGCGCTCGGTGTGGCCGAGCCAATGCCGTCGACGGACTTTAGTCTTCCGACTGCATCCACATCATGGTACAGCTCTTACAGTCAATTCTTTCAAAGTGAAATAACAATAAAAACTTATTGAAAATGCAAAAGCTGTTTATTCAAAAAAAAAATCAAACACAATTTAACACATTATCGTGGACACATAGCATGTCGCCCACCATCCACCGGTAGATTTACACCAGTCATAAAGCTGGCCTGATCACTGGCTAAGAATGCAATTGCTGCGGCTACTTCGTCAACATTGCCCGCTCGTTGTAGGGCATGAGTGGTCTTTGAATGCTCCAAGAACTTCTGATATTCCTCCTCATTCAAGCCACCACGTTTGTGAATTTCTGTGACAATTACCCCTGGATTAACGGAATTGCAACGAACTTGCTTGGGGGCGAGTTCCAAAGCAACACATCTGGTAAACTGATCAACAGCAGACTTGGAAATGTTATAAGCCAACACTCCGGGAAATGAACGAATACCATTTACACTTGACACATTAACTATGTTTCCCTTTGATTCTATGAGGTAGGGGACGGCCAGGTTTGTAAGTTGGTATATCGAACGAACATTTGTATTCATTACCATATCGTATTGCTCCAAACTGGTGTTCTCGATTGTCCCCTTCGCAAGAATACCGGCATTGTTGACGAGAACATCAATTTTTCCATACTTCGCAACAGTTTCCTTCACAATCGTCTCAACTTCATTCTCTTTTGTTATATCACATTGCAACACAAGTGGAATTTTCCCATTCGATTCTTTACACTTATCAGCGGTCTCATTCAGTTTGTCTAGATTGCGTCCGACAAGTGCCAGCTGTGCGCCTAGTTTTGCCAAGTAAACTGCTGTTCCTGCTCCAATGCCTGAGCTAGCGCCGGTAATGATGATAACTTTGCCCGAAAAATCCATATCGATGAAGTTGAAGGGATGACTAAAAGCTAAATGCCAATGCCACAGCTATCTATTGTCAAATTATTATTGATAAGTCGTCAGTAAAGGGGGGATGTAATGCAAGGGTGCGCTAGAATGTGACTGGGCATGTTGTGTAGCACATTTAAAGAGATAGGATGATGATTTCAATTTTAGGCAGTGTTTTAAAGGTGTGAACTTAGGAGTGGGTGGGTATTTAATGAAGAAATTATAATGCCGAACTGTTGAAATTATTTTTCAAGATATGTTGAGTTTGAATTGCAGGCAGAAGAGAAGGTAGTAGGAATTTAATGCGGAGTCCATATTCGCTCATAGATTTAGTGAGTTTCTCTTTACACACATATATATAATATTTTGGTCAACTAATTATTGAACTTGTGTTCTCTGAAAACTTGTTGTCACATACCTACATTCAGTTGTTTCCCAAGCGAAGGCTTCGCTATGTTCGCCGTGACGTAGTAGGTGGGTGCATTGTCACCTATGCTGGCTCTAGATTCGCTTTTCATAACATACATACCTCTTGAGTTACTGACAAGTGACACTGCTCAGAGATTATATTTGTATAAAGCTCTGCTCGCCGTTTGGAGCCGGCATAAAACTACTGTACTGAATACTACCCAGCACAACACGAGTGCTGTTGTAAAACCTCGGCTACTTCTAACTAGAGCCCTTACCTTATAATAATAATATGGGTGGCGCGAAGGTGCGAGGCTGACATTTGCCTATCTTCTAACCACTCGTGTGTGGTGTCACGAGTGGATGGGATATACAGTTTACCTACGTAACCTGGAACGGCGAAGTTTGTGAAGCTTTTTTTAGACAGAAATTCTTTTTGAGCATTGTCAGTGACTTGAAAGAGGCGGAGTCACGAATAATGAAAGTTATTAGATTCGAACCTGGCACCCTATGCGGTGATCCGTGGAAAAAATAACTTGTCATACATCAATAAAATGAAGCTTCAAGCCGATCAAATCCACCCGCTCGTTGTCAGCAGCCTCCCAAACTTGAGCTTACTTAATAATTAAATTCGTCATATGTATAGATAGAATCCGAAAAATAGCGCTAAAAGTAAAATAGCACGAAAATAACCTGGTTTTCACTTGGTTCCGCAGGAATGGACTAAGAACAGTTCATTTGATTGTTTCCATTGACACATGCAAGCTTTTGGCTCTTTGCATAAATATTTTTTTAATACCTATTTTAAAGACGGTAAGCCTAAGCTCTAGGATGCCAAGAAATTTGAAAGTTGATAATAAAGAGGAAAGTGTGATATTCTCTGGAATTTTATTTTCTTGGAATACCCTTTTCTCTCGTCGCGCGTTCCCAACGTGCCGTAGTGGAAGCATTTACGGCAATTAAAGAAGAGGCGAAGCGAGCTGGTCTTAAGGTCAATCAGTATAAAACTAAATATATGCTGTCAACCAAAAAACGATCCGTCACACACCACCTAGGACAAAATATCACAATCGACTGCTATAATTTGCTATAATTTCGAGGTAGTAAAGGAGTTTGTCTATCTCGGGGCAAACGTAAACTCCACAAACGACGTCACCGTGGAGACCGGTGTTACATCGGTTTGTCAAAACAACTGGCGTCAAAATTCCTGACTCGGAGGGCTAAGATCATGCTCTACAAAACTCTTATTTTGCCAGTCCTGCTATCTGGAGCCGAAAGCTGGATGATAAGCAGAACTGCGGAGCTGATTCTTGGTGCCTTCGAAAGAAAAATTCTAAGTCGGATATATGGTCCCGTCTGCGAGGGAGGCGAATGGAGGAGAAGACACAACCGCGAACTCTACGAGCTGCACCATGATGTGGATGTAGTCCGGAAGGCAAAGATCCGTCGACAGCACTGGCTCGCCCACATCGAGCGCATGGACAACAATGCTCCAGCTAAGAGGGTCTTCGAATCCTTATTATCAATTATTATCAAGGCTTTTCATTGGAAAGACGCGCAAATTAGCGACATGTAATCCTATGGTAAAAACATTCACTCGACCTGATCGGAAAGAGCACACCGAATCTTAAAACTTTCATCGGCGTCATAACTGGACATCGTGCCATTGGAATCCACGTCCTACAGCAGCTGCATGGATTCTTTTGGATTCTTTGCAATTTCACAGATTTAGTCACTTGGATACCCTGCCTTTCTACGACTTGACAGAAATCATATCAGGCACTCTAATCTAACTTAATCATGTGGTAATTCAGAAGTAATTTTTATGAGCTTGACTCCGAAAGACTAGCTTTGCTTCCGTTTTTTAGTATTCGGTGCTGCTAACCTTCCGCTTTTTAGAAGAGTCTTGGTAACTCATTGACATTGAGCCCCAATCTATTCCTTGCCACTAATTAAATGCCTCTATCTCACTAACAATTGTCTGTCACTCTCTGATTATCCTGAGCATATGAGGGCAATGAGATGAAATTGAACATGGCTTTTTGATGGGTATAGTGTGGCAGGAATATTCTTCTTAGAGCTCGATCCTAGTAGTTCGCCTACACTATGCCAATCTATTCTAGTTTTAACTTGCGATTTGGCCTTGTCGTGCAGGTTGTAGAACACAAATGAATTTGATTCAGATCACTAAATTGTTGGACCATTTTTGACTCACTTTTGATAGTTCAATGGTTGGCGAATTGCGATCATTTTTAAAGTTTCCTCTCAGTTGATGTTGAATATAATCGTCCATCAAGAAAGTCTTGTTCTCTAGTACATTTCTTAAGAGATATAGTCGAATCTTCAGAGAATGACTAGAGAGTACTTGAACCAATACCAGTAAAGTTCTCATTACTGTGAAGTTCTCAAATCTAGCTTTGAGTGTCCGCACAAAACTAGAGCCTGCTTGAAAAGCTACTCCCAACTCCAGCAAAAAATGCTGAGTCTGAATAACTAGGTTAATCATTCTCCTTACTTGTAGATTAAATCCTTGACTGGAAATTCAAGATCGGAATCACGTAGCAGCAAATTAATATCGCTTTGAAACCATTAATGCTATCTACCCACATGTAGAATGATAAAACACTTCAACCTTCGGATATATATAAGAAGTTATATAGTTTCCCAAAGTTTATCTTAAATCAGGTAGTCCGTAGCTAAAACAGTTGAAGTCACTTCCTCGGGTTGCGAAGAACATCTTCCTTTGTGCTCCTTGAAAACAAAAATCACTGTAAATAAACTGCTCCAAGAATATGTCGTCCCCAAGGCACCCGAACTTTTCAAAGTATTCTCAACCAATCAATTTTCCAGTCACTATTAAAAAGTGCTTCGAATTTTCAGCCGCTAATTTCGCCTTCACCCTGTGTAAGCATTGTTAGTAAAATTCCATGCTTGTTGACGTTACATTTTGTTTCAGTTTAGTCTATTCGTGGCTGTGAGTATTCTGAGGTATTTCGTTCAACTTTAGTCTACATACGTTTCTCTTGCGTAATAATGGATTTCACGGACAAGGTTGTCATTATTACCGGTGCTAGTTCGGGAATTGGAGCAGCTACTGCGTGTGAGTTTGCAAAACTAGGTGCTCTCTTGGCGATTGTTGGCAGAAATCTGGAGAAACTGAAAGAAACTGCTGAACAATGCACGAACGCCAAGAAAAACGAACCTCTCATCATTCAGGCAGATGTTAATAAAGAGGAAGACGTACAAAAGATCGTCAATGACACTGTGGCTAAATTTGGTAAAATTGATGTGCTCGTCAATAATGCAGGTATTATAGAGAACGGTTCAATTGAGGATACCAATCTGGAGCAATTTGACCGTCTTATGAACACAAATGTACGATCTGTGTACCATTTGACAATGTTGGCTGTGCCCTTCTTGGTGAAAACGAAAGGCGCGGTCATCAATTTATCAAGTGTCTGCGGGCTGAGATCATTTCCGGGTGTTTTAGCATACAACATGTCTAAATCGGCCATTGATCAGTTCACTAAGTGCGTCGCGCTGGAATTAGCACCCAAGGGAGTACGTGTGAATTCGGTTAACCCCGGTGTTATAATCACTGAACTACACAAGCGTGGTGGTATGAACGAGGAAGCGTACGAGAAATTCTTGGAGAAATGTAAACAAACTCATGCGCTGGGACGCGCCGGAGAAGTTAACGAAGTTGCAGCGGCTATTGTGTTTTTAGCCAGCGACGGAGCCAGCTTCATAACTGGAGTCAATCTATCAGTGGACGGTGGTCGTCATGCTATGTGCCCTCGATGATAAATCAAAATAATTATTAATGTATTCATGTTAAATATTCGTTCTTTTACTTATGTGTATGTATTGATGTATGCTTATTTAATGTGAGGCTAGAATAAACAAGTTTATTTTTTTTTTAAGAATTCACTCTTTTTGTCATTGAAATGCTACATTGATACATGTATACTGTTCGTTTAAGTGACGGATCAGTTAAGTCTTATTGCGTGAGATTCAACTAAGACTAATATGTTTCTATGCTGGTTTGTCATGACCCTCAATCTGGGGGCAGTTAGATATGTACAAATGTGGTGACAGAGAAAAAACAAGAAACTTTTAACAATACCGAGGTCTTTGAAATGAAATCATACGGCATAATTTGAGATAAAATCAGTGTCATTTAAGTCGGTGTGGTGCTACAGTTTCAATTGAATAGTGTATCCAACATCAGTGCACACATAAACCTGCGGGCAGGTACCATTGCAAAGCAAAAGCACGACTTCCTTAAAGTGTTTGTTGTCGGTCCAAAGCCGACGAATGCGTTTCGATAATGAAAAGAGGGATTAGAGCACTGACGTACAAGCAGTACTCAATAAAAAAAAATGTAAATACTGAATTTTAAATCAATGTTAAAAAGTGCTTCAACTATTACCTTCACTGAACTTGGCACTGGATCGGAGCTCGGGTTTGAATCTTTGTTTTAGTTCACTACCAGACGTGCACTGCATCGCTCCTCCGTTAATTTTGTTTATTTGATTTTTCGGCTTTGATATGGAATTCAGTAACAAGGTAGTTATTGTAACGGGCGCTAGTTCCGGAATAGGAGCCGAAACAGCATATCAGTTCGCTAAGCTAGGCGGTCTAGTATCGCTCACAGGACGAAATTTGGAAAAATTGAATGAAACAGCTGCACGTTGCAAGTGCATCAATGGAATCGATCCTCTGGTAATCCCAGCTGATGTAAACAACGAAGATGATGTGAAGAAGATCGTAGAAGAAACAATCGCCAAGCACAACCGAATCGATGTCCTTGTGAATAATGCTGGGATAAGTGCCAACGGATCTATCGAAGAAACCAATCTCGCGCAGTTCGATAGTCTTATGAGCACAAATGTGCGATCTGTTTATCACTTGACAACGTTAGTTGTCCCCCATTTGATACGGAGCAGAGGGAACATTGTGAATGTTTCAAGTGTTTGTGGATTGAAGGTATTCCCAGGAATCGTGGCATATAATGTGACTAAATCAGCGATTGATCAGTTAACCAGATGTGTGGCATTAGAGCTAGGAGCGAAGGGAGTTCGTGTGAATTCAGTGAATCCGGGAGTTATCGTAACGGAACTGCACAAACGGGGCGGTATGGATGATGTTGTGTATGTTGAGTTTATGGAAAATTGCAAATCATCGCATGCTCTACAGCGGACGGGGACTGTAGAAGAAGTCGCTGCAGCTATTACGTTTTTAGCCAGTGAAAGAGCTAGTTTCATTACGGGTGTCAATTTGCCAGTGGACGGCGGGTGTCATGTTATGTGTCCGCGATGAGAGGCTGTATAAAGATTTATTCATGTTAATTAACTATTTAGGATAAGATAATTTAAATATATGTAATTTTTTTCCATTTAAATTATTTATTTGGTTGGAAAATGAGCAGCAGAGTTTTTTATGCTCCTATGAATTTCGGTATATTGTGTCCACTTTTACTCCATGACGACATTAGATAAATCATATTTTCCTACAGGATTTTGTGATCGCTAAACTACATATCTTAAGGGGTCATGCTCAGATGCAAAGCTTTTAGAAAATATAATCCGAAAATGATTGAACACAAAAAACACCTAGTGCTGGTCGATTTTTCACGCATAACTTGCGGGCGAAAAGATGAACATATGCGCATTATTAATTTATCCATAATCGTGTTTACTTTGACTGCGGAGAACCGTCGATTAAAGAACAGCCATCTGTGATAAAAAAAAGGATTAGAATTCAAACTAGTGATGGGCATTCGAATCACAATTCGAGTCATAATCGATTAATATAACAACTCGATTCTCAATCAATCATTCGAATGACTACTAACTTATTTAAATGAGCACTATCTACTCACTTATTTGAATGACATCTAACACAAAAGAAATCGATTTTTTTATTTTTTTTATTATGAAGTAATGCTTGAGTTCTTTTCCTATGAATTTTTCTTTCATTCTGGTTGTGTTCCTGATTAGAATTTCTCGACGAGAACTATTTATTACTGTTCTCGCATTGAAGTGAGACATTTGTCGAGTTATCTTGTGTTAGTAGTTAGTAACCATTCCAATGATGATCGAGATGTTCTACTAATCGAATAATCTTTCGAATTCGCCCATCTCAAGAGATCATTCGATTATTAAAATATCTCGATTACTGACTTCTCGATTGTTAAAACCATTCGGCCATAACTAATTCAAGCGGCAGTGAGCAGATGGCGATACAAAACAACAACCCAGTTAGGATAAAGTGTAATGTTGATATTCTGCTTGTTCGAAGGATATCACTAAAACGATGGAAGATATTGTAGAAGTAATAAAAACAATATTATCTGACTCGCATGATCGACTAAAGAGGTGGCGAAAGCAAAGCAAACTCCAGCCCACTCGATACTTCGCCATCGACTCTCAACTCATCAGGGGATATGTCCAAGAGTAACAAGGCGATCATAACCTCTGATTTGTATAGGGCCCCAAACATTCGAGTGAGCGATATATTTTAGGCGATTGTATGGAATTTAATAGAAGAACTTAAGGTGTGTCATACAGACACTAGTACTGCGACATTTGCGATATATTGCGATATATATATAGAACCGTCGATTAAAGAACTGCCATCTGTGATAAAAAAAAGGATTAGAATTCAAACTAGTGATGCTCAGTCGAATGACAATTCGAGTCATAATCGATTACTATAACAACTCGATTCTCAATCAATCATTCGAATGACTACTAACTTATTTAAATGAGCACTATCTACTGACTTATTTGAATGACATCTAACACAAAAGAAATCGATTTTTTATTTTTTTTTATTATGAAGTAATGCTTGAGTTCTTTTCGTATGAATTTTTCTTTCATTCTGGTAGTGTTCCTGATTAGAATTTTTCGAGGAGAACTATTTATTACTGTTCTCAACTCATCAGGGAATATGTCCAAGAGTAACAAGGCGAGTTTTTGGACCACATCGATCCGAGTCTGTCAGCCTAACTGTAGGAATCGCATTCAAGGCCCATCTCGACACTCGCAAGTATGGAGACATTTGTGCCATATGTTTGGCCTCAACGAAGGATAGCCATTTCCGTTCGAAAAGCAGCTTATCCACGTTGTGAGGCTCGATGCACCTGCCCTGTTTCTCACCGTATCCCGGCGAGTAAATCCCACAAAACCGCGGAGAAATCCTTTCTCAGTAGCTTGAATTCGCTATATTCTTTCGGTCATTACCCAAGCTTCATGACTATGGGTGAGAGTTATAATAAATTGAAAACCGCTAACTTGCCTTTGACACCAAGCTGATCCTTCCTGATTACTGATCTTCCAAGTTGTTTCAAAACGGATCCAACTTGGTTAATCCTACAAGGAAGCTCAGCATTATTCCACCGATCACTCGTGAAAAAGACTCAAAATATTTAAACCTCTCCTCCTGCTTCAAAGGGACTCCACAAACATGTATAGTGCATTCAACGGACGTTTTGTAAATTATCATAACCTCTGATTTGTATAGGGCCCCAAACATTCGAGTGAGCGATATAATAGAAGAACTTAAGGTGTGTCATACAGACACTAGTACTGCGACATTTGCGATATATTGTATCACCTTCTTTTGGTCAAGGATCAAGGTTGCCTTCAGAAATGTGACAACTTCCGAAGACGGGATTTCTCGATTGTCTCTACATTTACATATGTTCTGCGCAGTCGATTAATAGGTGTTCCACGGAATGTCAGTATAACTCAAGTTATCTGCAAAAAGAGTATCAGAAATAAGTACAAGACATAAAAATGTATGTGTGGTTAAAGCTTTTACAGGGGATTCAAATAATGTGTTTAATGCCTAACATACATCGGTGCATCCGCTGAATCAACTGCGGTGGCAGATGCACTTGAAGTGATATCAGTCTAGCCACAGAGGCCTTAAAAACTAAGCAACCATATCCATGTTACCATCTATAAGTGAGTCATAGCAGAATTGAAGACATTGTACTGAAGATAAGTTCAACTCTAGCATAACAACTTAAACAAGTTAATTACTCTGCTATCTAATATACTCTATCCTGTGAGGTTTTAAGAGAGGATATCAGATCAATGAAGAGGGCTCAAGAGACCCGTTATTGTGTGAATACATTCTCCACTGTCTTTAATAATTTATTGCATTGAAAATCAGTGAACCTTTTATCGAGCGCATATTATAATCAAAAACTACTAAAACTAATCAATCACTCTTTGACTGCTAAAACGCCTCCTAAGCATAACGAGGTCAAGCATTATTAAATGCAAAGTCGATTTATATGTATATTGAATAAACGTATGTATGTACATAAATTGCCAAATAATAAACACAGAGATTCAGCGATGGGGATTTCCCTACTGGTATAGCTTATAAATTTACCTGCCAATATGATTTATCATGACATTCACCGCTTGACTTTAACCCGTGTTTTCTTTGTCTAGTTTTCGTTCCTTTAGCCTTGTGGTTGTCGCCTTTCAACCACTATACCCCCTCCACTATTTGGTTTGGAGACACCGGTGAGGTGAACCTAAATAACACATTCTAAACAGGTATGAACAATTATCTGAGACAAGTTTGTTCTTAGAGTTTTGAGTGATAGTATTAAATTCGGTATTCATTTTCACTTAGAATATATACAACTTCATCCCATAACTGTATACAGCCCAGGGAATCAGATCCAGGCAACGAGGTTAAGTTGTGTTAGGATCGACGCACATAACCACAACGCCACGGCCACCACTAATAAGTACTAGCTAAAATCTAAGATCATTGATAACTCCAAAATAATGACGTTCTAATAAGCCTTGTAGAGGTTCTCACATCGACATGGACTATCTCAAAATCGATGAAGAAGTTCTTGGTGTCTTCGAGATGAAAGTGCTGCGTGCGATATTTGGTCATGTTTGCGTTTACTACCTTTGGAGAAGAAGATTCAATAACGATGATGGTGCGTACAGAGACGGCCGCCTAGTCAGAAGACTAGGGGTCCAATGCCTAAGGTGACAGTAGGGCGTATGGGCAACTCAGCTCTGGCTCGAAGATTTTTCGACTCCGAAGCTGTGAGACAACGTAAATGAGGACGTCCGCGTTTAAGATAACGTAACCAGGTGGAGAAAGGTCTTAATAAACTTGGCGTGCGAAACTGGCGACTGCTAGACAGGCATCGCTCTAGTGGCGATGGTTGAGGCCCAGACCTCTCGCGCAATATAAAGAAGAAATTCTAACAAGATATCATGAGAAGGAGAGAAGAATTGCAAACTTTAAGAATTTAAATTGATTCCATTATTTTCAAAATGCTCGTCTCATTTTTATTCAAAACTTTACAAGTAAACATTTGTTCAGATGTATAAAAATGAATATACACATCTCTCTCTACGTATCTAATAAATGCGAATTAATCTTAAAGATCTATCAAAAATTCCCAAAATGCATGCGAAGGCAAGTCAATATTTCACAATAGCCATTTGTTACCGTTCAAACCTTATCGTGGACACATTGCATGGCGTCCCCCATCGACAGGAAGACTAGCACCCGTTGTAAATGTGGCTAAATCACTTGCCAAGAACGTGATGGCCTGAGCTACTTCATCAGCTGTTCCGGGACGTCCCAGAGCGTGTGTGGTTTGAGAGTGCTTGATAAATTTCTCATAAGTTTCCGCATCCATTCCACCTCGTTTATGCAAGTTAGTGATAGTCACTCCCGGATTAACACAGTTACAGCGAACTCCCTTGGCAGCTAATTCTAGTGCTACACAACGCGTAAACTGATCAACACCCATTTTAGAGATGTTGTACGCCAACACGCCTGGAAACGAACGTATGCCATTTACACTTGAAACATTCACAATGTTGCCCTTCGATTTGATCAAGTGCGGCACAGCCAACATGGTTAAATGATAGATCGATCGAATGTTAGTGTTCATAACTCGATCGAACTGCTCCATACTGGTGTTCTCAATAGTGCCATTTTCAATGATGCCGGCGTTGTTGACCAGCACATCTAGTTTGCCGTATTTTTCAATGGCCGCTGCAACAAGTTTCTCATTATCAGTTTCCTTAGTAACATCGCCGGGAACGAGCAGTGGTTTAATGTCTCCACTGCACTTGTCAGCAACGTCCTTGAGATTTGTTGAATTCCTTCCGGCAAGGACTAAACTGGCTCCAAGTTTGGCGAAATTAATTGCAGCTGCAGCTCCAATACCAGAACTTGCTCCTGTTATAAGAACAACTTTACCGGCGAAATTCATGTCGAAAAAACCAATAAGCTTAATTGTGTTACGTAAAGTTAATCAACTAAAACGAAAAGAAAATGAAAAATAATCTGGTTGACCGAACCAAACAACACTGAATGTTGCCTTGGATCTATTGTTATCTCATAATCAGCTGGAGCTTTTTGACAGAAGAAAAATCAGATGTAGGGGGAATTTTGAAGCACATTTGTATATGGAGCATAACCACGTCTAAGGTGATCATTAACTGAATCAGAGGGCTGAGGTGAGGGATTTCTTTTAGCGGTATCACTGTGTAGTGTAGTGTGTCGTGTAGTCGGTTAAGTTGGGAAGTGTTGTTTACGATCCCAGTGGCACATCGTTGGGATCGTAAACAACAATTTCCAACTCGACAACTACAGCAACATAAACCTTATAAAATGTTAAAAATGAATGTTAAGCCGAGGGGACTTACCCGTCCAAAGCCGGAAAATAAGATGAGCACTTGACATTCCTCCTAGGATAATTGTTTTGGTTGATAAGCAATTACATGTGTTTGAGGACAAAATGTTGAGCATACGACGTACCAAGGTCTCAACGAATACAAGCAAATATACATAAATGCATCATTGCTTTATTGACAAGGGACTAGGGTTCTGCCAAGCATTTCAAAAGGTGGAAGGGCTTTGAAGGTTGGAAGAAAGTTTGATTTTGTATTTTAGCAAGTATCATAATCTAGCAATATTTTCGAAACCTTTTGCCGTTTTCCATTTTGCAAAATATGTTACCAGTCGGCTTGTAAGTCACATTTGTTTTTGTGACTATATAATGTGAGTAATGCTCGGTTTAACTAGCTTTATGGCTTCAGCTTTTTCATTTAATAAGCGGCTTTTCGTATGGTTTTGCGGTTAGTGCCATTTTAGATTTAATAAAAATAAATTGTTCAGTTGATGCTGATTACATCCTTCAAATATTCTAATGTCAGTGCAGTCAGCTCGTTTGCTGACAGAAAAATATTGCTTGATTTGTGCTATGCGAGTACATCAAGATTTCAGTAAAGACATGTAGCCCCTGTATTCCCACCTAACCGAAATCGCATGATTTGGATGAATTCTTACTGAAACCTTTATAGGCCGATTCCATTGAGTAATGCTACGTTTCCACCGAACCGAAAATGAGAAGTTCGGATGATCCTTTACTGAAACCTCTGTAGGCCGTTCCCACCGAAACTGAAAAAACTGACTGAATGCATTGGAATAAGGAACCATTTTACAAGAATATCCGCCTGATGGAGTACCCGGTAATATGAAATTTTCGTTTGCCTAACTCTATTGTTAGTCTTTATAACCTCTATATATGAATGGCAAGAAAGCACAGAACACAGTATTCCTAATTCTTCATGGTTCAGAGTTCAACTGTCTTAAAGACGTTGGTGTAAACTTCTAGTGCAAATAACTTCTAGTTTATATTTAGTTTATATTAACAACTTCAACGTTTCCTATATAAATATTTTTCTTCCACTGATATCTCTTTAACTTCTTCTCTATTAGGTGCTACAGTCCGGGACTGATCTATGCCTCAACCAACAATTCTCTCCAAAAAGCGTGATCTCCGGCTAGCTGTCTCCAGTTTTGCAGTCCCACAGCTTTAGAAGACTCTTCGGGCCGAAGATAATTTACCCAAAAGATTTACATGGCCCTGCCACTGGCTAGGTTCTTTTCGTAGTCCGTACAGTTCGCTGTTAAATCTTCTCCACCGAAAACTGTCAGAGCAAACAGCATCAAAGATTTCATGAAGAACTTTTCTCTCGAAGAGAGCAAGGACTTCTTTCCCCGCTCTTGAGATATTCCATTCCTCTCTCGAAGTCTTTAAATACGTCAAAGTATAGCTGCCCATAATTGCGCTCTATCCAAGTTGTCGATGCTGTATATCCCTAGTCCCCGCCCTATTACTGTTGGCGAGTCCAATGAATAAACTTGCAGAGTATGATAAATTGGTATTACGATTGGCGAATCGATAACCTTTGTTTTGAGTTAAATGTCAAACATATTCCGAAGATTGACCTCACCCTATTGTGGTTGTCGAATGTTCGCCGAGTAAAGCCTCATTTGTATTATTATTTGTCGAACATTAAACATTGGGTAAGAAAATGTTTTTGCTATTGTTATGAATGGATTATATTACAGTAAAAACTCGTTAGTTCGGAAGTGTTGGGGGGAAGGTCAGTCCGAATAAACGAATTTTCCGAATTAATTAACTTTTTTGCGTTAAAACGAAAAATTATTTTATTAACACAAATAGGAAATAACTAAATTGGGGAATCCGGAATACAATTTTTTTATGGTTTTTCTTTCCCGACTTCTAAATGTGTATTGCCGGTACTCCCCCAATCGACATTTTGATGATTTGTTCCGAATTATACATATTTGAAATCTGTTTGCTACTTCGTTGCATTTTTAATTGATTAACCGATTCTCATTTATTCGGATTTTTTTCGAATTAACGACCTGTCCGAATTAAAGGGCTTTTACTGTAATTATTGTTGTTTGTTTTTTCAGGACAGACATTTTTTTATAGGAAATTATATATATATATATCAATTCAAATGTTCATGATTTGATTATTTTCGTGGCAGCACTGATTTTTGAACTCGAATTGTAAAGTTCGCCAAAAGAATTTTGATTGCAAAAGTTTTGCCCGTTGTTTCACATCCAAATTTGTTTTGTGTTGCGATCTGGAACCTTTTTTAGTTTATATGTTTTCAAGCACGTAGTTCTCTTCACTTTATGTACTAAACAATTTAAACATTCCACATTGTTTGCAAAATGACGATCAGATATTTTTTGGGATTTTTTTCAAGGCTCCAAACTTTAGAGAACTTTTTTCGACCACACCCCTTTCCTTTCTTTCAAACGACAGGTTCTCTCGCAACTGTTTTCCTATTTACTTTTAGTTTCTTTGCGATTTTTATATACGTCCGTCAACCCGGGGTGTACTAAGTGACACTTGATAATATTTTTCTTACATCCAATTCAGATTCGATGTCGATTATTTGAACTATCAAACAAAACTGACATAAGCTTTAATAGAACTTTACTTTAATAGAAGCAAGGCCAGTTTTCCAAGAAAAAAAATAATTTTGTTGATTTTTCTGTAAATTTTGGGAAGTAAAATAGAAATGAGTGTGGGTAAGATTTTTAGATGGTACTCCTTAGGTCGAAAGCGATTCGCCAATGAGAACTCACATCGAACGTTCGACGTGCCAGCCGTAATAGGGAGATCATGCCAAACCATGAGCGTAGTGCACCTGATCCACATCCACCATCGGCCAGCGTTGGAAAAGATACCTCGATCCATCGATACTCAAACAAATGTACAAGTAAATAAATGAAGTTCCAATAAAGCAATTTCGATCTTGTAGCAAGTGGTTATAAGTCTAAGCGAAATCAAATTAGACATAATTTATTAAACAGAAATAAGGAACATGAAAGAAGTGCCAAGGCAAAGTAGAATGTTGAGTGCAGTCTATACTGGTCATCCTCGAAACTGAATACAAAATCATTTGGCAACAATCCCCGGTAACAGCCTCAATCATTCTGCTATATTTGAAGCGAGATGATAAGCAAACTCAACTTGCTAATTTGAAAGAAAAAAAACCTTTCTAGAATTCATTTGAGCAGTTGTGTTGTGCTTTTTGCTTTACGACAAACTAAAAAAAAAAAAACATTCCAATTAGTTTACAAATTAAAATATATTTAATTCCATCAGTTTTAGAGTTGACCTTTGCTTACGAGTTATATTTCATTTTCGTCATTATCAAACATTGGCTCATATGTTAAGTGTTTTGTTTCTATTTTTTTCATATTTTTCTTTTCACTTTATTTAAAAAAATATTGTTTTATTTTGTTTTTCTTACAAATGTGAGTTCTATAATTGTTAATTCATATTTTAAGTGTATAAACGAGGGGGGAACAACTAAATCCCTCAAAAACGAGACCTGAAAACTACTGAAACAAAAAATTAGGGTATATGTATATAACAGTTACAAAGAGAATCAAAATGAACTCTTATGAAAGCAAACAGAAAAACAAAAGATATGAAAACCAATACACACCATGGAATACTTTTGACTTCTTTGAAGTTGCTTACAAGAGAAAAAAAAAAAACACATTTTCGTATTCTATCCAAATGCGATTGTCTGCAGGTAGAGTTTGGTTTGTCAACAAGCGGTTAAAAGGTCATACATATAATCTCTTCTACTTTCTCATTCGTATTCTACTTCTTTTGCTAAACATACTTTAATGACTTAACAGTTAAGGCGTCTTCTTCTCATAGGTATATTATTTGTTCATTCTATTTGCAGTGACTGATATTCGAGAATGGAAGAATCATAAAAATACAAAACCTATGAATGGAAACGAAAACGAAAACAAAATTGAAGAAAGGCAGAAAAATGGACAGTTATACATGTACATCAGCGTTAAATACAGATTAACTTAAGTACCATAGCTAACAATGCGTATATAATTTTTTGTTTATATTTTCTTTTGTTGTATCTAAATACACTTTGGAACATGCACTCAAAACTATATTAAATAACAAAACAAAAAAAAAAAACCCTATTTTGTGATATTATGGCATCGTTTTGGTTTTTCTTTTCTTCTTTCTTTAAATATTTAATTGGGTGATGATGAGCAGTTCTTCGCTCATCTGCAACCCACCACACCAGCCCCTCCTCTTCGAATTGAGTGTGAAGCGGCGTGCTGGCGAATGATTTTTGTTTTTGTTTTTGGAAAACGATAACTTTCATTTTCTTATTGCGTTTATTAGCTGTTCATTTATTTGTTTGCTTGATTTAGTTTAGTATTTGTTTTGGTTATCAGTGTTTTGTTTTTTAGTTTTTTTTTTCATTACGAAACTATGGAATATTAGAAAACAGAAACCAAAATCCACTATCAACAACAAGCCGACTTGTGATTCAGGACTAATTGGTGTCTAATATATATATATATATATATATATGCGTTTATATATATGTATATAAATTAAATTCATTAGAAACAATAATTAAACTAATACCTTACACATCGTAGAATTATTGGTTTCTTTTTTCCCACAATTTTATACATAGAGTTAAATATAATTAATAATGAGAATAAGAGAATAAAGATTACTCGTATTGATTACTTTTGTTTTTGTTAATATAATTGTTTTTAATCTTTTTTCTTTTCATCGCGCGCTGGTTCTTCTCATCATTTCTTTTTTTTTCCTTTGCAAAATAAATTATTAGATTTTAATTATAATAGTAATAGAAAAAATTAATTAATAATAATTATAAAATAAACGTTTGAACAATCAAAATCATAAGATAATCATAAGACGAGAAACAAGATAAAAGTACTTTTTTTTTTTTGGGTTTGTTTGCATTTCTTTCTTTTTTGTGTGTGTTGTTGTTTGGAAACTTATAAGAGACAGAAAGTTAACTTGATAAGAGAATGGAAAAAAAAAATAATAATAAAAACGATGATTGTAAATAACTTTAACTTCCTTGGCCATTGATAAGCTCATCACAAATTTTAACAAGTTCCTCATTCTCGCGGGACTTTTGTTGCAGTTGCTCGTTAATGGAGGCCCGTGAGATTTCCTCCTTTTTAAGGAGCGCTTTCAGTTTTGTTATCTCCATCGAGTGATTCTTTGTAAGCGATTCGAGTTTTTTATTAGCACTGAAAAGAATTTTATAAAATTGTTAACTCCGCTCCGACTATCAGAAGTGAATGATGGCCGACTTACATTTCCAATTGCTGCATGGCGTGGTTTTTCATTTTTTCATACCGTTGCTCCTGTAATCGAAGATTTTCTAAATTCTGTCGCTTTTCAGCAAGTAATGATTCTTCACTACTTTTAAGTTGCGCTGTCATTTCCTTACTCTTTTCGTATTTTCTGTTGAATAAATGTAATCGTTGGAAATTCTATTAATGGTTTCTGTTAAAATGTTGTTTTTTTTCAATTAATGGTAACACAGTGAAACTTCTCTTTATGGACACCAGTCTATAAGGGATACCTCACTTTCCTAACAATTCGTACGGTCGGCATGGCGTTAACCCTTCCAGAACGAAAACCTCTACATAACGGAGACTCACGATGGTCGAGCGTATACAGAAGTCTCAATGTAATATAATATGGATAGCGTAGCGTTATCAGCCCGTAGAGGGCCAAACCAGGACCCGGTCTCAAAAGCAACCACTTGTGGAGTGTCTTCTTTATGGCATCTACACAGTTGTACTGTTTGTTTGTCGTACCGGGAATCGAACCTGGACACCAGGGTGGGGTAGTTGACGCACATACCTACTATGCATCAGCGAGGAAAATAGTAGGTAGGTAGGGAGCCTGCTATTAAGAATTCACCAGCACACTTAGATCATATGTTGGTCCATTGTGATACCCAGTCAGACCACCACTGATTAATGACTGGACATACGGCAAGTGGTGACTACCCCAGATTTGAAAACCAGATAAAAGCATATTAACTTTGCTTCCAATAGGATTCGAACTGGGGACCCCACTAATCAAGGACAGGCACTTAACCAACTGCGTCATCAAGTCGTCTGAGGGAAATAGTTGCTTTATTGTGTTATTGATTTTGATACTGGTCCAGGTTAGGTTAGCTTAGATAGAGGGGCTGCTAGTGAATTCACCAGTACATTTAGATCATGTTGGTCCATTGTGATGCCAGTCAGACTGATTGACCACTCCAGTGACATTGCCGTTAATTTGATCCCAGCGGGGCAAATGGTAACTGGACCAGATTTGAAAACCAGATAAAAACGTATTAACTTTGCTTTCATAGGGAAGCAATGCGTCATCCATCGTCGCCATAATGGTCCAAGGTTAGTACTTTGTGAGAGGTTTCCTTAGAGAGAATTCTACGTGCGCTTCAGAGACGTGGAAGATGAAAAACATTGTAGACCTTTTCCATTCGTGCAGTGCTCTCTAAAAAACTATTCTCAATAGAAATCTAATTGTGTTCATCCTCTCCATAAATTCTATACTTCTCGTAATCCGAAAGCTCACTTGTTCACCTTCAAGACGGCTTTCGGACACAGAGTTAAGTTAAGAGGTTCGTTTTACGAATTTGTTATTGTTTGCTTTACGAATATGTATTGCGGTTCATATTCCCCGCCAACTCTTTACTACTCACTACAATCTGCATTGGTCTCGTAAATGTCTGCGGATTGTAGTGATTAGGTGTCTGTTGCCTACAGTGTTCGACATCGTGGGCGAGCTGAGCAAACCGCTTACTTTGTTGACATTGTAGGCGTGTTGGGCAAAGTTAGCACAAATCATCTCAATTGCTTAATTATGCGCTCAGAGAGTCTAAGTATCTACATATATGTCAATGTCCAATAATCAACGCTGCAAGACTGCCATTACGGACTAGCAGGTGCTCATCATGCAAAAAAAGTCTAAGTAGGAGATAGCTTTATTGATTGCGGCTCAGCTTCACATAAACGTGACTAGCGTTTCATGACCGTCAAGTGGGTTCAATTATGTAAATTAATGAGGTCAGTTAGCTACTACAAGTCCATGTTATTTAGTATCTAAAGTTTTGCACTAAGGCTGACCTCTCGTCTAACTTCAGTCACTCTCACATCAGAGGAAGGATTCCAGGTCTGTGCCGAAACTCGAGAAACTTTACATAACAATTTCAGAATCCGTGTATTGCGACACGAGATGGTGGCACCGCGAAGAGGAAATTTGTTGCCTCCGAGAGTAATATCAAGAGTGGACGAACTTGTCCACTTCTCTATGTGGGGATTCATCTTCTTCTTCTGGTGCCGCTACAGTCCGGGGTGGACCTGGGCCTCAACCAGTAAGCCTCCCCAACCGGCACGATCTTTAGCCAGCTGTCTCCAGCTGGGCACACCAAGTCGATTGAGGTCCTTCTCCACCTGGGTGCGCCATCGGTTCCGTGGGCGTCCTCCATTGCGTTGTCCCACTGGTTCGGAGTCGAATACTCTTCGGGCTGGAGCAGTGTTGTCCATGCGCTCTACATGGCCCAGCCATCTTAGGCGTTGAAAGAAGAGGGGATTCTATATTTTATTATATAAATCCAATTGCTATCACATATAGCCTTCCTTCGTTACCGTTCACAGCCCAATGTAATCATTCCTCATACGAAAGGAATTTATTATAAACTGTTAGGTTGGAGTGCCAGAATTCCTGCAAGGAACATTCACACTTAGGCGAGTGTACGCCCGTTGTGTTACCACGCGTCGAACGTATTCCGCAGGCCAGCTTGTGGTTTTGATGAAGCGATGGAGATGGTTGACACTAATGCTGCTTAGTTTGGCCAGGTTATTGAAGAAGTAAGCCCCTCACAGACTACTCCTTTAGAAAATAAGGCAGCGCGGCAGTTACAGTCACCACTTCTTCCTCGTCTCTGTACAAGTCATTGTAAGGCCGGCCCAAACTGAAGGTGAGTTTTGGCGCAGTGCCCATTGATGACGCTTATAACTGTTCTAAGATATACGATACAATTCAATTGCGGTCAATCACCAATATTTTTAAGACATTCGTCACCGTTCATATTCATAGTTAGGTTGGCGTTAAGCCAAAAGTCCTGCAATTTTTTTAACTGGTAATATTTTCAGTCAAAAGTTTATCACCTCACTCACAAGCAATCCTTCAAGTGTTTGTTAGATGAACACCAAGAGATTATACCCTCCCCTCAGTGCCAATTCAACAAGAAGTTACAGGTTACTCCATTAAACCCTACCCACAAAATATATGGTTTCAAGACGTCTGCAACTTTTTTATTGCAAACGATTTGCTCAAAGAGACGTAAAATAATTTCGGCCGGAATGTGATAATTTAAGTTTGAGATTCATAGGTCGATGACTTCGATAAAATAATATTTATCTGTTGTTTTTGTTTTTGACTTTGCTTTGGCTGTTTTTTTCCCTTTTTTACGTAAACGACAATGACATGGGTTAAATGTTTCTCTCAGCATTTTAACTGAGTGACGTGATGTACTGCAAAAATGCAAGGTGTTGGATTCGTTAATGACAAAGAAAGCGGGTATATAGTACACGCTAGTACAAGCACATCAGATTATCGGATTAGAAATCGTGATGAAAAGGGTCGCTCGCAATAGCAGATCTGTGAAGAGTCTTTGCGTAATTTCTTCAGTTAGAAGAAGGCAAAGAGATGAATTCTTTATGTGTGACTTTTAACTTAATATAACCGAGTCCCAGCTCTTGCCTTTTGTTTAATAATATCTTCGCGTAGGGATATGCAAATATTTGACTGCTAGGAACTGGCGCACATCTGACTGCAGCGCCATCAGTTTTTTTATTGAATATTTGTTTGTGTATCACTTTTTGTATTTGACATTCAATGTATCAAAAGCAGTTTTCGGAGAATTTCTAATGGCGTTAACACAATATATTTCATTAACATTTTTGCTTGACAGTGTCAGACAGTTGTACCGTCTTCCAGGCAGAACTAACGGCTATTCGTGTGGACGCTAAATGGTTGTTATTTGCAATGCTAGTCAAACAGCAATTATCTGAAAACACCATTTTTAAGATCAAAATTGGAAAGACTTTGCCGTATGTTTCTCTTGATCAAGAGATTGCAGCAGACGAGCAAGCCAGAAACTGAATAATAATCATTGGACCTAAGGTTGAAAACATCTGAATACTAAAAGAAACTAAAAAAAACCAAAATCACATAGCTAGCGATAGGCAGTGCCCTTGAAAGATATAATAATCTTAACACGTGCCTACATGCGAAAGAAGTATGGCCAAACATTAATCTAAAAAGAACCAGGGCCATCCCCAGTCTAGGCAAGAAAAACCTAAATCCCAAAGTCCTCACAGGACACTACGTAATGGACATCAACGACTTCTGTAGCAAATGCATGGATGGGAAAGAAAAGGAAGACCCCTCGCATCTACTCTGCAACTGCCCTGCACTGGCCTCCATTAGGAAAGAAACCCTGGGAGAAGACTATGTTAATGATCTAACGGATACATCAATCTGGCCGGCGTTCGTCCAAAAAACAAAATGGTTCCAGGAGTAACGGGCGGTAACCGGCTTAGTGGTAACACAATGGAGCCCAGGATCTAAGTGAATCCATAAAATTCAATGGAACGCACATTACCTAACCTAACCTAACATTTTCGCACAAATAACAAAAATAAATATTACAAATCCAGACGATATTACAGTGCAAAGTGAGAAAATGCCTGGCTTTTATGGGCATACCATGGGAT
Source organism: Eristalis intricaria (assembly GCA_964034865.1). Classification (NCBI taxonomy): domain Eukaryota; kingdom Metazoa; phylum Arthropoda; class Insecta; order Diptera; family Syrphidae; genus Eristalis; species Eristalis intricaria. The sequence continues at coordinate 9,709,549 of OZ035873.1, forward strand.
CCAACATATGCCATAGCAGCCGATGTGTTAAGTGACCGCCATGGCGTAGTAAAATATGCCACAACTGTCTACGAGTGACACGTCGACTAATGTTCATAATTCACTGCTTTGAGTCAGACAATACTCAGAGTACATTTGCTTCTCAAATGTCTCTAGGTTCCTTCCACCCGTTGAAGAACAATAGCACGCACACTTCGAGTGGTTGATGCAGAAGCTAGGCCCAAGTGAAAACAAATACAACCGGCCGGAATGGCTTGTGTGAAAATATCATAGCGAAGGTAACCAAATGCAGAGCGACGCAACGACAATTTAGTGACACACCTATTTAGACACAAGAGCATGCCGACTTGAGCTGCAATACTTGAGGAGAGACAAAAGAAAATGATTTAAAAAACAAATCAGTTGAAGTGCATTGCAGGTTATCGATCAAAGAGTGGCGAAATAAAGCTGAGCTGCAATGCAGAAAATCGATCAGCACTGACAACTAGCCACTCTATAAACCGAGTGGTCTCAGGAAAGACCAATCCGAGGAGCAAGTACTTAATATTTTTTCGTGGTCCTAATACTGCAGATCATACGGATTAAGGTAGTTCGATGAGAATTTTGAAATAGAAAACACAGTAAGAATTCTCTTGAATATGAAATAGAACTTACACTCAGAATTCTGTTGAGATATCTTTGTCCACAAACCGTTCGCAAACAAAGTGCTAACGCAAGCTTCCTCATTGAAAGAATGAAGCTACAAAATGGTCAAAACCTAAGCCAAATTGTTTGGATACATGATTGCATTGACAGAAGAAATTGGCTATCTTTTTAAGAAATATTCGTGTCTATGCTTCATGTTTAACTCTGTCGACTCTTCAGACGACGTCAGGAGATTCGTCTCAAAATAGAGGAGTACAAGTCAGAAGAGTCTTCGACTCCGAACTTGAGGGGAAAAGTAACCGAGGACGGCCGCGTTTAAGGTAGTGCACCCAGGTGGAGAAGGACCTCAACTAACTTGGCGTGCGAGACTGGAGGCAGCTAGTCAGAGAGGCCCAGGACCACCCGGAAGAAGTCTCATTAGAGGAAATAATGCCTGTTAAAAAAATTGTTTAAGAAGATTAGAATCCAAGAAGATCCTCCCCGTTCGTCTCTTTCTTTGTATGTACAATCTGTATCCAAAAAACAAAAACAAAAAAAACCAAAGCTCTGCAGTCCCGCGCCTATTGTCAAGGCGAACACGGCAGGGTGGAAAAAATATGAATTCGATTAAATTCCACACACAATTGGCCAGGCCCTTCCTTGCTCATTTTGACATTTCGATTCGTCCAACCTAAAAGAAACTCACAGGTTCTCGAAATAGAACAAAGGAAGTTTCACCTGAGGGTATTGGGTGTTTATAAATTCTATAAATAGTCTTCAGTGGCCGTGGCCGTGTTTCCTGTGTGCAACGACTGAATGTTCAATCAAAACTTCTCAAATTTGAAGCACAGACAAAGTGTATCGATGCAGCACTTTGCTCATTGTCTTGTTGTTATGATTTCATGATCAACTTACACATGCAAATCCGAGAAGGTTGTTTCCAGCGAAGTTAAGTGATGATAATTAGAATCCCGATCTGTTTTAACTTCCGTTAATTGCTTCTCGTAATTCTGTATGATTTGTTCTTTTTCCGCTATGAGTTCGGCGATGGCTTTCTCATATGCTTCAATGACACCGCTAAAGAAAAGAACAATGTATTATCACTCCTCCATTGCATAGATCATGTACTCACTTCATTTTGGCAATCGTTTTATCCTTTTCTGTTATCCTTTTGATTAAAGCTTCTTCACGTTGCTCGGCTTCCTTGAGTTTCTTCTCAATATCTTCCGTTTTGAGACTAACGATTGGAAAGGAATGAGAGAATTAATAGATTTAGGGGGATGCATGCTCTTACACTTCATTTTTGATTTTCTTCTCAAGTTCATCCATTCTGAAGTTTTGTTTTTCATCTGTTTGTGTGCTACAAAAAGGGAGAGAGAGAGAGAGAGAGAGGGAGAAGAAAACATTTATTTGAATTATTTTGAAGGGGACATGGAGGAGTTTGAGGTGCTTTACTTGATTTCCTCAATGGACTTGCTCTCGTTCTCAATTTTCATGTCTTGTATCACGTCGACACTCATTTTGACATTCTTCTGAAATAATTACAAGATAAGAAAAGGCACTTGTTTAATCAATTGTTTACACTATTGGGTTTTTGACAGCAGTCTGTCGTTACACGGTTTTAACTACAAATGCACTCAGCGTCTTTTTTCACACCTCACATGCATTCATACAGTCCATTCATGTGACAGGTCTATATCGAAAACTTTTCATGACAACTCGAGGAAATGTTCAGCTTGTTCGTTACGAAGACATAACCAAAAACAAATGTGAAAAATTTGTCTAGAACTAAGAACACAGTACGAATCACATTTGGCTGTTAACGCACACACATTTTCGACACTAGTCACAAATCATTTGAAAGTCTTTAATGTCTTCACTCGGCGAAGCCAACAGCCAATGGAATGATAAATGATTTTTGCTATAAAAATGACATGACGAATGGATATTCCAGCAATTTACATAATCTCAGTTTATAATCCACATGCAAATATGTTTGCCAATCGGTTTCCACTCGAATGCGGCGACGTATTTATGCGCTATTGACACCAGTCCAGTCTGTGTGAATCTTTGTTGTCTCAGACTGATGGTGATTCTGTTATCAGTTTCAATAAAAACTATACACACAACACACACTCGTACATATTAGAGAAATACAATTTTTAATCGAAAATCTTACTTTTATGCTCCTCGCTGTTATTTGGAGTGGCTTCTGTTGCTGTTGCTGTAGCTGCTGCTGGTGCTGGTTGTGGTGTTGCGGTTGCTTTCTATCCTCAACTTGTCGTTCCTCGGATCTAGTTAGCGTAGGTTTTGTTTTAGAAAAATCTAACCCGTTCTCTTGTTGAACAGATTTGAAACTATCGTAAAACTGCTCCTCCTCCTCATTTGTTGGACTAAGGCGATTTTGCGGGGTAAACTCTTGCTTATCGATAGACGTTAATGCCGAGAAGGAACCTGCTTTCACTGGTAGAATTACAGGCACTGAATGACCCAATAGCGGGTCGAATCTCAATAGCAATGAACTTCGGTCAACTTCAGCACTACCATTACCCTTGGTTAGTAGAAAATCAAAGTCCGACGGATTCAAGAATACTACAAGAATAAAAAAAAAAATACAGGGCAAAATGAAGTTAAATTTATTTACTACAAAACTTTGTCTCGAGATAGAGAGATGGGACAATTTACATATTTAGTTCAACACTAGCCAGAGTTATTTGCTTTGTAACTTTCGTCATATGCTGCTGGCGTTTGACTTGGTTAACTTGGTGTACTGCCGCGCCAAACAAAAACATTTCACAAAACCGAATTATACCCGAAAAAGTAACAGATACAAATCAGAAAAAAAGCAAAAGAAAAAAAAAACAGACGAATTACGAATACCATGAGAATAGAAATATAAAATATAACTATGACTAAGATATGCACCAGAGAGGCAATTGATTTCGTAGTTTTCCCGACCTCACCGCGGTCCCCCCGCCCCCTTCCCAACACATTCACTGACTCACTTTTGCCCTGTGTCCCAAGTCGTTCGTTGCTGTTGCTGTCGCCGTCGTCGCTGCAGAAGGTTTCTTTATTAATTAAAATAAGAGCGATTTGTTTTTTCGGTTTGTGTGCTTCGATTATTCACTGAATTCACTGAACAGATGTGCGGCGCTGACGTTTTATGGAATTTTCCAAGTTTTCCTCAATCGGAATGCATTCATTGTACACTAATTTGATAGAGATTTCAGTAAATCGCTCGCCAATGAATAAATGAACAAAACTATGTGTCTCACACACTAAACACAACATAAAAAAGAAAATAGAATGGTTATTCTCCAGTCGAAAAGCAGCAGCAGAGCAGAGTGTACAGCAGTGGCAATAAAAGGCACTCTCTCTCTTGACGTATGGAATTATGGAAATGACAGCACATAGGGTATCTCTGTCTGATACTGGCCATGGGCTAGTGATTCGCTTGCAGAGCTGTCTCTTTCTGCTTGCGCATAAAAATTACGTACGTACGTAGAGAGCAGTAGAAGGAAAAAACACCCATTCAGCCCCCATTTCCATGTCACACTCTTTTTCCACTAGTAATTCCACACACCAGCAGAAGTTTCAGACTTCGTTACACTATCTTCTCTCTTTCGCTTGTACTCCACATTTTCGCTCTTATGCTGTTCATTCAGTCTCCAGTGGACACCACACCACAACTTGGTTCTCTTCGATGGAGAAGAAAAGAAGAATAAGGCGATGACGACGACGCCGCCCCAATGTGTTCGAAGAACAGAAGATCTCTCACCGGAAAGTGTAGATGATGATGGTGATGATGGTCACAAATGCAAAAGGGGAAATGAATGAATGACACTTACGATGAAGTCAGACAACAGACAGACAGAGGAGAGATGTTAATTATTTTTAATTTATGAGATTCTTTACTTTTCTTATTTTATTAAGCGGTGGCGACACGGCGGTGAGGGCGGGGTTAGCGGACACGTCCTAAATACAGGGGTGGATTATTTCCACAACATCACGGCACGTCGTCGGAATGAAAGAGCACCACAAGCTGTGCATGGGGGTGTGGGAGAGAAACAAAACACAAAACAAATCTTGTCAAGTGTTCGGTTCGGTGTGCGTCAGGAAAGGAGATACATTGTGTGTGTCTTTATTATAGGGTACATGCTTCGATTGACGTTCGTTGGCAAATTGATTACAAAAAAAAGTGGTTTGGGTTATGACGTGTTTTCAGCCGTGGCCGATGTGCGTGTTAGGATCACATAAAATTTCCCTGGTATGCATTACGCCTTATTTCCTGGTGATGAGGATTTACCTATTTGCGAGACTCAACTACTAGGGGTCACTATCAACCCAAGGCCAAAAGCAAGTAATCCTAATTGAAATGATACGGTTGCCAGTGACCCTGTTGATACGAGTTTTATGTGAAAACGTGGAAAGCAATGGCTTTGGCTGTGTGTGCAGCGAAAGTTTGTTTTAATGACTTTTCTGCACCGAAATGTACTTGCGAGAAATGAGAAAACACATCACAGAAGAAGTTCTGAATGAACCACTTTTCTTGAAACTGGTTACGAAAAGTTGCATTTGGAAGGCTTGCTTTTCTTTTCTAGGTGACGTAACCAGGTTGTGTTATCCGACATCAGAGTCATTTGAAAAACGATCGACTTTTTTACATGTTTGTGCTGACATACGATATACGCTCTTACATCAGTAGAGGATCTTGAGAAGGAATTGGGCAGTTCATTGTGAGTACTAGAGCCAGGAGACCGTATGTCTAGACTTGAAGAAAAGGATAGACCTTCAAGATAGAAGGGTGAACAATATAACGTGTACAGAGGCGAGGTGTGCACCACGATGGCTATATGGATGATCTGGATAAACTGACGATGTAGAATGCTCGCCGCTCCATCGAGGTCAGTAGCGAACTCCACGACACCAACGGTTAACAAACGACTTCTTCAATATCGTATACCACCAACACAGAGGCTTACATTAGGAACACGAACTTCCCGTAGTAAATCCGCTTAATACACGTGGAAGACAATATAGTGATCAGTAGACAAATGCAACAAAATGTTAATGACGCGTCTCTTAGCATTAAAGGGGAAGCGGTTAACATGGGTCAGGCAGTTAAAAAAGTGAAACCAGTGATGTCCGCGAATACAGTGTCACAATGGCGAACTACATACATCTTGGAGGTAAGTCAAGGCCTTCATCTACCTCGGCACCGGGGTAAAGAGAAAAAAAAAACAAAGAAAGTATGGGGATCGAATGCAGAAAAATTCTTGACCGGTGTTTCTTTGGACTCAAGAGGCAATTAATAGAGCCCTCTTTCGAAGAATTAATCTGACATTATACAAGAGATCGACCATCCTAGTCTGGGCAGAGCAATTTCAAAAATTAATGAAAAAGTCCTTGGTATTTTCGAGAGTAAAGTAACCTAGATGATCCTTAGTCGCGGAATAAACATCTGTTGTGTAAAGCGCTACTGAGGGCATACACTAAAATAACGTAGTGTTTTGTGTGTGCCCTGTGATGGTCAAACAAACAAATTCATCTATTTTCTCAATTTTAGAAGACGGTTATGATAGCTTATCTCCATTTTTAGAGGATTCTTTTCGAAAACCTATTAACGACAAAATATAAGGAAGGCGTGTTTACTTTTTAAGTATTGTCAATGTGTGCACGATCAGACGTAGAACCGTGTCGGGGATTAAAATTAGCCACGTATGAGTCTACTCTCCTATCCACTACACCAGAGATCCCTGGAGAAACTGAGCATATTACGGTTTTCCAAGGAGAGAGATCAACACGTCAAAAATAAAGTTACTCAGCCACTCAAATAACCCTCTCGATCAAATAGGCATTTCTGGACAACCGGTTGAGAGAGTAGAGCGTTTCCAATATCTCAGAAGTATTGTCTCAGCCAATGGAGGAACGGAATCAGATGTCGCAAAACGAATATCCAAAGCTAAGTCAGCATTCCGTATCTTGTCCACAATATGGAGACGCAAGCTTAAACACCAAGCTAAGACTGTTTCGCTCCAAAGTTGAGTCCGCGCCGTTATATGGGTGCAGCAGCAGTTGCGACCACCAGTATGACAAGAAAACTACAGACGTTTCTGAATCAGTGCCTACGAAACATTCTAAGGATTTTCTGGCCGAACCGTATCTCAAACGAACAGCTTCATCAGAGAACGGGCCAGGAACGGTTAGGCACCACTATTTTACGGCGCAAGTGACAGTGGATTGGTTATACCCTTCGAAAAGGCGACAGTTCCATAGCAAAATATGCGATGCAGTGGAAACCGCTAACTCAAGACGACAGAAGAGCGGGTCGACCGAGAAGCACATGGCGCAGAACAATAGAGCAGGAGTCCCGACAGCTAGGGAAGAGTTGGAGAGAGCTGAAACTCATTGCGAGAAATCGCACGTAAACCCTAGGCCCCTTGAGGGGATACAGGATTTAAGTAAATAAGTAAGAAAAGAGACGGAGAAAAGGTTTAAGATTGATGAAGATGTATACTAATAATAGGATGGAATGGAAAATAGTGATCACAATATTTTAATATTGCCTCAATGCTTGAGCTTGATCATGACAATGTTGCGTCTCGTATACGATCTTGACAATTGGTATTCCCGACTCTCTTAACAGAAGTATCAATTCGTAGGAAGTCCACAATTAGGATACTTAATGTCAATCAGTATGTTTAAAATATTATTTTACTCGCACTGAAATACATTGCTTGTAAATAAACAATGTGACGATTGACGGGTTATGTTTATTAAGTACGGAGGGACTCAATAATATGTTCTCTTCTTCTTTATTTGGCGCTACAGTCCGAGGTGGGCATGGGCCTCAATTAACAAGCCTGTCAAACTAGCACGGTCTCTCGCTAGCTGCCTCCAGTGCTGCACGCCAAGTTGTTTGAGGTCCATCTCCACCTGGGTAGGCCACCTTAAACGCTCGCGTCCTCGGGCGTGGTACGTTGTCCCACGGGTTCGGACCTGAGTTGTCCATACGCTCTACATGGCCTAGCCTACGTCTCACTCCTGATTAATATTAATTTGAATATTTAGTTCGTAACTCTGTACGGACTTAACTTAATCAACTTCGAAGAGGTTCAACAATTTTTTTTTTAAATATTTTTTTTTTAAAATATTAACAGGAAAAAGTCGGTATCTTAAGACTGTGAAATTCAAAATAGCTTGTTCTTACGAAAGATTTGCATCAAGCTAATAAAATGTAATTGTTCCATGAACCGATCATGCCATTTCAGTGATATTCTTGAGTCTAAGGTATATGTGCCGACGAAGAAGTCTTGAGGTGTGTGGAAATGACAAAAGAAATGCAGTGTAATTTCGATTATTGCTACTGATGAAAACATGACCTGTTGCAATAATCGAACAGTATATTGCTTACGCAATATCCTTGTTAATGTGTAAATAAAATATCCTGAATCCTTATTTTATAAAAAAATCATTCATTTACAGAATATGTGAAACTCAACAGTTGCAGTGGATGGCTTTTCAGCAGCTTTATCCCCCATATTTTACGGTTGCATAATTTTGTTCAATGGTTACGTAATTTGTTTCTGCCCACTACAAGTATATGGTAAAGCATTTTATTACGGCTTCTAATTTAACTTTGGGCTGCATATCAACAGCGGAAAAAGTTCCGCGCTATCATCGGAAACTTCTTCTCGGACTTCTACGTTTTGTAGATTTTCGGAGATCCCTTCAGATCTGATCTTGATATCAGATTGTCAGAAACATCTGATATCAAGATCTGGGCAGCGATGATCTCGAATTTGATGACAAATTAAAAGCAAAGGAACACAGTCTTCTTCCATCCAATGATCAGGATTTCTGATTACTATTTTGCAACGTTTAGTGATAGTAATCGCTTTTAACTCCTTCCACAAAAAAGGGGCCACGAGTACTACTTCGTGAATAATCGTCGAAACGTCAATGAAATTCGTCGATCGACAAGGTGCCATCAGCGTTGAAGTTGGCCATCTCTATAGTACTTCATTTCTGCACAGAACTATGTCTAGACAATTTATGATGTGGTCGACAGTTTTCTCTTACTGTTAAATTGCGTAGTAAAGCGTACACATGAATATGAATTTTTGTCTATATTTTGAGTCATAAGTTGCGAAAATCGAAAATAGGTAAGTCCATCACATTGGTTGCAAAAATTGAGTGTTACAATAACCGAGACTGCACTGTAATTCTATTAATTAAAAGAACAATCGAGTTCTTGGGACATGTTGTGAGGAACAGCAAACATCAACTATAGCAAAGATCGAAGGAACAAGTCTTGGAAGACAGCATGATTGTGAAACCTAAGAGAATGGTTCAATCTGTGAACATTAAAAATATTACAAGGAGTTACAAACAAACAGACAGTAGCTTCGAAGATTTCCAATCTTCAGATCGGAGCGATATTATAAGAAGAAAATGTATCCCATTTACAAGTTGAACGATCAAATTGATTGTCCTAAATATGAAGTTCAGGCACGTGCGTTGATTTAATAACCTTCGTCTGGTTTGAAATACAATCTAGCAATACGGTAATGAGCGAGGAAATAAATCCCTGACTTTTAACATAAAAATGATTGACGACATAAAATCAAATGTTTGCAAAATAATAAAAACCAAACGCAATAAAACGCATAAACCAAGACGAAAACAAGCAGAAAAATGAATAAAATCAAATTAAAAAACAAAAACAAAATAAAACTTACATTTGTTAGTTTGGAAGTCTTCCTCTGTGGCTAAATCTGCCGGTTGCACGCTCTGTGCCAAGAATTCTTTTGACTGTTCCGAGGGTATTTTGAACACATCCTCTTGCGAGTCAAGTTTAGGAGAAGGTGAGTTTTCGACCGCCACGTCTTTCTCATCCTTCGGATCACACTTTTCCTTTTCCGACAGTGACTCTGTAATCGATGTGGACTGATGTGTCTCAATGGAAATAGTTTCGTTTGGATATGTAGACGTTACGTCAACATCCATTGGCTCAACGTCCATGGTGAGATTGTTTATGTCATGTGTGTCCAAGTTCACGGTTTCATTATTGACTGTGGCGGACGGACTAGTGTTGACTCTTAAGTGGTCCATTTGATGTGATTGCAAGTTCGTAGAATTACTGTCGTAAGTTTGATCCAATGCTGTCGATGCCAAGGGTGTGGTGGCATTTAGAGTGTCAGTCGCGGTATTGAATGTGCTATCCAATTGATTGTTTTTCTTGTTGCCTCCTGGAACTGACTCATAGTTCTCTGTTCCGTTGGAAGTTTCTTGGACAATATCTACAGTTGCATTTAAATCAATCTCCATTTTGAGACATGGGGATGCTGCAGCGATTGTGGTTGCGGCAGATGAAACTGAGGGGAAGTCCGGCCGACTATTGCAGGTTGTTGGAGATTTTGGGAACCCAATGTGTTCAGAAGAGGCTTTAATTGGAAACTGTTCAAAAGTGGTTTTAATTGGAAACTGCCGTTCAGTGGTTGGTGTACCGACTGAATCATTAACTTGAACATCGATACAATTTATGCTAGGAATGCACAAAGGTTGGGTCAAGTTAAGCTGGTTTTCCGATGAACAGTTTCCAGGTGTCTCGTCTGTTGCACTGGGCAACACTGGTTCTTTCATGTGCGTGCGATCATTGCTTGAGTTCAATGAGTCAATCGATGTGTTGTTCGATTTGACCATCGAGGCGCATATTCTGTCAGCCTCGACTGTAACATTATTGCAGTAGTCCTTCAGATCTGAACCTTCTATTAGACTCAGTTCGTCTGATACCTGACTATGGTGAGAGCTATTGTTTGTTGATTGATTGACCAGTACGGGGTGCTCTTGCGACGTTTCTAGTTCTCTTTTTCTCTCTTCTAGTTGCTCTTGCGACGTTTCTAGTTCTCCTTTTGATATTTCACATGAAGTTCTGTCAACATTTTGAACTCCACTGACTTCTTCCGGCTTGGATTCCTCTGGACCTGTGCAACTTATTTCATTCAACGGAACAGTCTCTTTACTCTCAGTCGGTTGTTCATCAGTATCTGTTGGTTTCGTTGCAGACTCATTGGCACTTGGTTCGATTTCTGTTGTTTCCGACTTTAGAGCCTCTAAAGTTGGACCTTCCAAATTGCACGACTCTGTCGGAGTCATGTCCAGCTGTATTTCCAGTTGCTCATTTGTATTATCCAAACTGTCCATGTTCATTTCACTTACGGATGTCACTAAATCGTTCCATCCGTGTGATGGTTCAGCAATCGACACCAAGTCTGTGGCACTGGTAAATCGAGTTGAATCCTCTGTGAGCTGATTAATGTCTGGCGAAAATGAACGACACTCAACGTATGTTTCGTTGTCGGATGACACATGGCTGCTCGATGATTCCGGTTCAGGAGGAAGTGACAACGATTTTGTTTGATTGAAATCATCTTCAAATTATGAGTAACCAAAATTAAGTTAAAAATGAGGAAAACAAATTATAAAAGTTATAAAAAATATATCAATCTTGAAATGAAATTAACCGTATGGCGGCGGGCATGAGAATGTGTAATGATATGATTGTCTGTTGCTTATGGGCACTTACCGGTGTTTGTGTTTAGTACAAGCACTGAGTCTAAGTTTGCTGCAAGTGATGAGACGAGACTGTCTTCCAGATTGGGTTTTGCGAGACCTGTGAAAGATAAACTTTGTTAACTTTGTTAATTGTTGTGTAGTGTATTTTTCTCACAACAGCGTTGTATAGGTTCAGTCGGACCAAACTAAATGCCGTTAGAAAGATGAGATTGCGCACAAAACTTTACGGAGAGTGTGGTCGAATGCATGAGTTTTGTTTGAGCTCAGATCAAAGGGCTCCAGCAACAAAATACGCCATATTTTACAGTTTTTCCAGGCGGCAGAAATTGCTTATAATGTTTATGATTCCGTTCCAGTAATTTCTGTGCCAAAGTTGGACCACGCTCTGGGCGGCCAACTGTCGAAAATGTCGATAAAATGACGGAATTTTTTATTCCATTGCATAGGAGTTAACCATTTCGATTTCGTGGGTACCACACGAGTTAAAATCCAAAGAACCTCACCATCTGCTAGTCACTGCTCAAACGCGAGAGCGTGAACACATTTTTGAAGCTTATGGTGACTGATGAGGAAAAGTGGATCATGTAAGACGGCGTAAAGAGCCAACGGGTGGTAGTCGAATCGCAGAGAGTCGGCTCAAATGGTGGCCAAGCAGGATTGAAGGCCAGGAATGTCTAGATGTGTCTTTGGTGGTTTTGGCAGGGGAATCATTTACGATGATCTCCTAGAGCAAAAGACTTAATTCGAACTATCAACAATTGGACCGCCTGAAGTAATAAATCGCTCAGAAGCGGCTTTGGACCATAGGAGAGGTATTGTATTCCGAACAAAGCCAGGATACACATATTTGTAGCAAGAAGCTCCGGGAGCTTGGTTGAGAAGTCCTTATATATCCACCTTATAGTCCGGACACAGCACCAATTGATTACTACCTTTTCTTGCCCTTGGTGAAAGATTTTGGTGTAAATTATCCCATTTGACCGATCAATGGTCTAAGGAAAAAGAAACCACCTCACGATCGGATGAATATTTGGAATGTATTGCAGTCACGCTTGTGGTTTCTTTGTACATAGTTACAAACTTAATTTCCAGAGCAAAAGGTGTGGCGGCTATTAACTCAACGTCTTGACTTCATTATTTCTATTAAGACAAAAATCTGTTGTTCATTTTTCAACAACCACAATCCCATTATTATAATGAAATGGCCAAGTCCCTAGCTAGGAAAGGAACTTCGGAACCCTCCTGCGCTGTAGGAGAGCATGTCCTTAGAGAAGAATTCAGGGACATAGAAAGAAGGAACCGCAAAAAAACCTAGAACAATCCTCATGCCATGAAGCAAGTCAAGAAACTCTTGGGTGAAAATAACCAGAAGAAGTTAGAGGCATGTATCAAGATTAGCAAAAACAGCCTCCATATCCTACCGAGCTTCCTAACAGGGCACAGCAGCGTCAAGGAGCTCCTAAGGAAACTTGGAGTATCAAAAGCGAATTTCTAGAACATGTACTAGAATTTTTTGTGAGGCATTACTCCACAAAAGACAAACACATCTGCGGGAGCACCTAATATCAGAGGAATTTAGGAACGGAAATGGCGTCGTCAGTCAAATATATATTACATTTGTAAACTAGACAGCAGTACAAACAGAGAACCATGGAGCGCTCTACTCCGCAAGAGCGTGGTATAATTGTGTCGATGTTTTTAACCAATAATCGGTGGGTGGTGTAGTGCATAGTGAATTTGGACTTCAATTCCTCTTATATTGTCGCGCCAATTGGGCAAACATTCCGGCGCTTAGCTACTCGATTTGAACAGAACGGAACGAGAGGAGTTATTTTAGGTATATGTAGGTTAGGAGTTAGTTATTGGTTGATCTTGAGGGATGTTATAGAAAATGCAATAAAATGGGGCGCAAATGTCTATCAACACTAGCGGCAGCCATCCGTCTAGTCTAGTGGCATCATCTTTTCCACTTAAGAGACAACAGGTCCAAAAAAAGATTTCCATCACTCAAAATATTTAGTAAAAAAGTAATTCAAAAACAAACTTGGATGATTAATTAAGCGCCGCCTTGTATTTATGAGCTACCAAATCTATGTATACAATGTTTCACTTCAACAATGTCGATTTTTGTGAGATATTCGCCCTAATCGAAGTCTCGAGCTTCAAATTCAGAATGTCTTTTTTAAGACAACCCAACTTGAAGTAGTTGTGCGAAGTTCACATGAACATTTTCTTTTTAAGGAACCCGCGGGATGAAACAAATTGTGTTTAGAACTACAGCTTGTATAACTTACCATAAAGTTTTTGTGGCTGTAATACGTCCACAGGAAGATCTATGGAGCAGGAGTCTAACAACACGGCGTTTCGCACTGAAAATAAACCGCCGATATAACCAGAATGTTGTCAAATCTTAGCAATTCTAATTTAAACCAGGAACTAAATAAGCAGGATTGGGTGTGAACTGTTTTTCATCTCTGATCTACGTCTGTAAAGGCTATTCTGTAGAAATATGGTGCTAGCAGGAGGAATCAAAAAGAGTTTAAAGATCATAAAGTGGATGTGTGAAGGATGCATGCTTCAAAAAGAAAATTTACGTCAGGATCTGTCATGTTTACTTTACAATAGAAATGGATGAAAAGGATTAAATGGTACAACGAACTAGGATAGGAAGAGGCTTTTCCACAAAGTACCTAAAGTAATCTACAATAGAAATGAAAGTAAACTAAACAAACATTAAGATGTTTGTTCAAAATTGTGGGACTAGATTGTACTGATTATAAAGTATAAGACTACTTCAACAAATTTTTTCTATAATACACTAAACTGTGACTAATAGACTACAAGTTGGTTCCAAAGATTTAAGAAGAATAACATATGTTTCATGTTGCATCCAACATTTTGAAGGTTTGACGCTATTGCTTATATGATCGCGGCTAAAATGGGCCTAGCGGTGAATGAGGGCAAAAATAAGTACATGCTGTCTCAAGAAAAGAGTTACAACATCGACGTCACAATGGTCAGCGATAGTTTCGAGGTAGTCACTTTCGAGAATTCGTCTACCTCGACTCCGTAGTAAATAATACGAATAGCATGAGCATTTTAGATAAAACCCAGAGTGACTCTTTGTTCTTATGAGCTATGTAATGGAGCCTTCTTTCTAGGGACCAAGCTGGCTTTATGTAAGACCTTGATCATCCCTGTCCTGTTGTACGGGGCGGATGCATGGACAATCTCCAAACCTGATGAAGAAGTGGGATCTTTGGTCTTGTTTGCGTTGAAGGTTTTTGGAGGAGAGGATTCAAATACGAATAGCGCAACAGAGGGCGCCCGTGTTTAAGGGCGACCCAGGTGGAGAATGACCTCAACCATCTGGGCGAAAATAGAAACAGCTAACAAGGTTGAGAACCAGGTCCACCCGGACCGTAGCGCCAAATAAAAAAGAGGACAAGTTGTATGTTAATCAGAACTTTAAAATACATCCCAAAACAACGACTTTGGCGCTAGTGCAATGCAACGATCGATTGTGGAGAGTAAGCGAGTGATAAATACACTCTTTAACAGTTGAGTTAGAGTGTTAGAGTAGTTAAATCTTTGTTCTATAGCTAAAGTCCAATATTTTTTAATGGTTGACAAACATTAACAAGTGGTTGTCAAGTTGTCACAAGGCAGTGCAATGTGTAAGAAAGTTATTCAGTCTGTTGCATGAAAAAATGTTTGCATTATTTACCATGAGAACTGGTTATCAACTGCTTACCAAGACCATGTAATCACACATTACTGGCCTTACTTCCACAAAGTTATTTAAAACTCTGAGAAAACGCTATGAAGCAATAATAAATACGTCAAGGCTCATTTACGTGTGACAGAAGAGAAAGTTGTCCAACCATACGAACCTTCGGGGAACATTAAAGTCAGTCTATTTATAAATCATAATCCGGACGATAATTCTTGTATTCAAGTTTTTTTCAGTGCATTTCTGTCACGCCTTAAAGTCGTTGGAATAAATTGACGATTTCGGTTCGTTATCGTTCCTGTCATTTGATTTCACAAAACTCTTCAGTGATCATTTAGTTTATACTGATTGTACAAATAATCTACACACATATTGTAAGTAAATAAGATTTCTCAAATATGTAGTTGCCAGAAATTAAGGGTTTGTATGAAGCATCAGGATTGCTGCTACTCCATGTGACAATACAAGGAACTGGTGGTTGGGTATGCTTAAATTAATAGTTTGGTTTGGTAGGAGTGGCTGTGCAGACGCCAATCAAACTAAGGCCAAGGTATGACGCGGATGGATTTCTGTTAACATTGGAATCAGTTGGTGGTACTTATGACGATTCGGTTTAGGTGGCCAATGCTGACGCTTTTTAGCTCATTGATATTATTCAAGTAGTAAGTCCCTAGGTGTACCTACGACTTGCCAGAGCGCTACACGAGCAAACTAGGTGATTTGTGGTTTCTACCTCTCCTTCATCCATGCAGCTTCTGCAGATGCCAATATAAAGTAAATCCATACTGCGGGCATAAATACCAATTATGCAGTGTTCGGTTATAACGCCGATGAGTGTTCTAAGTGAAGGTCTGCTAAATCTAAGTAGACTGAAATATGAGTAAATGAGTACACGGGGGTAAGCAACGTCTTACACATGTCCAATTGGAGCCATTGTGATAACTCTCAAAGTTATTTTCGTAATTGGGTTATCTTGATCTCCTGCCTCTGAGGCTAATATCACTTATATCCTTACACCAAGAGCCCAGGAACGCGGAACCAGTTCCCGAGGCTTGTCTCAGATACCAATAGATTGTATGCTTTAAGTGGCGATTCATTCCCTACAACTTAGGGCGAAGCCTATCCAACACCACCAAGACTGGCTTTATAACACTGTACACATCCCAAATTGATACATAACCTACACGAGTAGTAGTCGTGGTAGGTATCTTAATCCAGAGACTCGATCTCAAGTCCCATATGCTTTACCAATCAAATAATTATGTGATTTCCTGCCGATTAGGCTTTTAGCGCATGTGGCCCAGTTCGCTGAACCAATCCATTTGGGAGGAATCTCAAGAACCAACTCTTTAAATGCTTATGGACACTTTCCTTCGCCTTTGGGGAAATATGGGAGCTACCTAAAATCTCTGTTGATCTTTGGATCGTATTACGCGCATGTCTTTTACAACTCCACATAGATTTGGAACATCGGTACTATTCACGTCAGAGTCGTTAATGTTACCCTCTTTTCCCACTAAGACATGCAATTTGCAATTCTCAATCCACAGCCACAACCACGCTTCCATTAGGTACCAACCTCAACTGATCAGACTGAAATCAATGCTGGCCTTAGGGGCTTTCTGGTGAAGCTTTCGCAATCGAATGTTTACTACTAGTAGGATGGCATAGCATCTAGGAGTGGCCACCTATAACGATAGGGTATTTCGAAAATTTAGTGTTTGAGCTTTAATCGCCAATTTACCTGAACATTAGAACAGAGGGCATATACTAAGCCAATAGCTTAAGCTTATTATTGATTCGTTTTAGTCACCCCATGTGACAGACATGGCTTACCTTGGGTTTAGTTTATTTTAAACTCTAGGGCCATTGTTGGTACAGTAAAGTTACATGTTAAGACGGTTTGTCAATCAGTGCATGGATCGTTTGGGAATGTTTATCTCACAAGTTTATCTCACATCTATCTGGTGGAGTGCTTGCCCCTGGTCAGTGGGGTCCCCGGTTCGAATCCCGGTGAAAGCAAAGTTAATACGCTTTTATCTGGTTTTCAAATCTGGTCCAGTCGCCATTTGCCGTTAGGATCAAATTAACAGCACTGTCACTAGAGTAGTCTGACTGTGGGTATAACATAGTCTAAGTGTGCTGGTGAATGCACTAGCAGCCTCCTACCTAACCTAACCTACATCCGCTGGACAATACTTTGATTTTACGACGGTTTAATCCGAAATTGAATGACGTCGATAATAATGTGCCTCACAAATGAGCTGTGTACTTTGCCGTCATCGACTATTTTGCTGATGTTGATATAGGAAGGCGATTGAATAGGAACAAGTCATA
This sequence comes from Eristalis intricaria, assembly GCA_964034865.1. Classification (NCBI taxonomy): domain Eukaryota; kingdom Metazoa; phylum Arthropoda; class Insecta; order Diptera; family Syrphidae; genus Eristalis; species Eristalis intricaria. The sequence goes on from OZ035873.1 coordinate 9,726,821, forward strand.
AAAAATGCCATTATCTGTATCTTTATGAGAATGCATTCCACTCCTTCTCTGTGTTTAAGAATTGAAAAGTTTCTGGAAGAGTTGCAACTAGAGCGTGAGAGATATAGTTTAAAACACATTAACAGACCGACCGGAGGGATGAAAAGTTCTTCGTTTTTGTGTGTGTTCTCAATGATCTGCTGAATCCATCGAAAACATTATCGAAAAATAAATAACAGGGCTTAAGTGCTCCCAGCAATCAATACCCTGCGTGTGGGCGGCAGACTCATGAGATAGAGAGGTGATTGTAAGCAACGGTGGAGGAGCAAGAATGAACTCATTCGATGTTTATTTTAAAGTTTACAAGTTCCTCGTTGCAAGCGGTTCAATGCACCTTTGTGTTGGAGGAAATGATGTGACGATGTCTTAACACACACGATGCGAAAATAAAAAGTGACTCAAAAAGAAGAACAAAAGAAAATAGAACAACACACAAATACTACAGATTAACTGAAAAAAAAAAACCAAAGCTCACCAGAGTATAAGTTGACACTCCTCTTTTCTAAGTTTGTGAATAAGTTTTCTGTTGCAGTATCGCCACTTAAGTTAAAACTCAAATTTGCTGCATCAAGTTTCCTATGGTCCTGCTTGTTATGCGTCTTCGAAGTCAGCTGTTTGTTAGTTTGATTATTTGCAGTAAGTCCTCCACTAGCCTAAAACGAAAAAACAAAGACGAATAAACACACTACATAACAAAAACGTAATAAAGTGAACTCATTTCATTAATCTTCAAACGTGCGACGACCTTGAACGCCAAGTTTATTAGAGATCTCTCTCATTCTGCGCACATTTAATAATATCTCTCATCAAGATGCACTTGTGTCGCGTCAATTTCTATATTCTAACGCGCCACACTCATCATCGTAATTGAAAACTAAAAAACAAGGTTAGTGTCAGAGGTGCATGCTTCCAACGGGCGACGAAATTACACCAAAATTGTGTCGTGCTGTTGTAAATGTGTGCGATCTTTTTGGCAACGGTCCCCGTGTATAATGAATTCTGCATAAATTAGCGAGTTACGACAAGAATAAACGAATAGAGAATAGCAAAAAAAAAAGAAATAAAATGAGAGCACAAGCCGGGAAGAATGTTGCCCTTCGTCTTGACATTTTGGCACTTAATGGAACTTAATTTGTTATTTTTTTTAATTAAATATCACCTGGTTCGTTAGATTTTCGTTAATTTCGATAAGCAGTTCCTCAATTGTTGACTCTTGACTTGGTGTCACCGCACTCACAACTGATGATGCTTCAGCCGTAGAACCCTCCTCCATCTCGTCCGAATTCAAAATAAGACTTCTTGGTCGTCCCATTAGTTTCGAAATGAAGTTCATACCGATGAACGCACTATCAATTCGAATTCAAACACGGTCGAGGGAATCGATCTGCAATGCCTAGGTATGTATTTTTGCTTTGTCGCCTTTTTTGTTTGACAATATGTTGACACAATAAGAATAAAATTCCAACGCTCGATTGAGTTTATTTGCTTACTAGACTTGAACGGAAAAGTCTACTATGTTTCCGATCATCGACCGATTTAATTTAATTTTCTTTTCTCACTGAAAAAGGAAAATAAGAAAACTCAAAATAGCATCTTTGAGTATCTTAACTATAACACGCTGGTGCCACTGAGCGCAGAGCACTGGGATCAACTAGACCACCAATACACAGCGAAGAGAGCAGCCAGCCGCCACCACCACCGATCATCGGTGGCGGCACCAATTGTGAGGCGGGTGTTGCTTGTGGCGATTTTCTTCACGGTGGTGATGGTGATGGTGGGTGATCGTTTCAAATCGTCTGTGAGTACAACAACGACGCGGCGCGACGGTGTGAGCGTGTGGCAGAAGGAGAGTACAAACGATTGAAGAGTCAATGTGTTGTGCATTTTGTTGTATTTTTTTTTTCTTCATTTTACCAAATGGAAAATCTCTAAAAATAAAACAATATTTTCTTCTGTTTTCACATAAGAGGGGGAGACAAACAATAAATAAGGGTGAAGAGCATTGTTTTCAAAGATAATTCTGTTGCCGTATGTATTGTCTTTGGGGACTAACATCTCTCCAATGTTCATTTATGAATACCCAAACATTAAAGGACTCGCTCTCTCACTGGAAAACATCTGCGCTGCTAGTTCCGGAAGTGAGTATGTTTCGAGCGAAGGGGAATTCGGCTTGACATCCACTTGCGTACGTGCGCGCACATGCCATGCATACATTTTTATTCAAATTGTTGAACAAACCCCCTTTTTCCATGTTAAGTAACGAGAATGCAAAACAAAAAGAGCCCTGAAATCATACCAACTCGATGGAAAATTGAAGAAAGTTTGAGCGACATCATATGACGCTTGCTAACGTTTCAAGTTATTTTGCAAAATGCACTTAGTTTGAGTGTTTAAAACAAATAAATGCATTCTTTACTTTCGTGCGTCCAGGTTAAGGCTGTGTGTGCACATGCAGAAGCGATTGGAAACGTTTGAGGCGACGATTGCATGCTCTTACGGGATTAATTAAAATATGAGTGCTAAGAGTTTTTGCATTCTATGTTCGTTTTGCAAGACTGTTTGTGCTTTTATGAATCGATATGAGATGAGAGCATATTTGTTTTTCCAAGAATACTGAGAACAGTATGTGCACACATACGTTTAGAGATTTAGGCGTGCGACCTAGTTGGGGTACATTTCATCATATATACTTCATCTTCTATTTTCTTTGTTTATCAACGTTCATTTTCTGATTTTCAGACATTTCTTTCTCAAAATCCTCATAATGCGCACTTGAATAAAATTGTAGCCATCCACTAAATGTATTTCATCTCGGGGGAAGGGTTGCAATAAAAATGCAGAGCAGTTATCAAGATTGGCAGCTGGTTTGTCGTAAATGTCTTACCAATGAACTCCTCTCTTCCCCAGTATACATGATTAAGTCTCCACAAATTTTAAATATACAATTAACTTGAGATCTTTAAGATTAATCTGCATTGGATCTAAAATTGGAAGAAAAAATTCGTCTGTCGTCTGATTATCGCGTAATTTTTCATACGACTATTGTCTTGTGTAAGGTGTGGAGGGAAAGGTATGGCCTATTTGCGAAAAGGCATTAAAGAGATATTGAATAGGCACTTAATGCTATACAGGAATGAAAATGTGAGAAGAAAGCATCCATCAAAAATAAATACCCAACAAGAAGAAAAATATCATTATTCGGTACCTCCCATACCACCCATTAGGAAATTTGGGCAGAAGTATTTGGCGACGATGTAGGTAGGTAGACACATTAAAGCGAAGATTGCGCGATGCTGGGCTCTCTTTGTGGGTATTGCCACAAAGGGGACACAGGACAGGTTTAAGTTTTGTCACTTGACGCCAAAGCCATTGTACGCCGCTAAGGTCCAAGCCATTTGACCAAAAGTGCACCCGCCCAATGCTCGAACATGGTGGTACTTTCATGTGGGGTGCAATGTCGTAGAATGGTTTTCGATCAATTAGAAATATAAGGAGGTGGATGGATTCCAGTATTGCGAATTGAAAAATTGCATGCTGCCAAATGCTATGGGTCATCTTCCCATTACGAAGCATACACCGGCCGGTAGAAAAAATCGTGAGCATTTTGAACGTCGCGAACATCATCCAATTCAGCATTTAGTGCAACATTCAAAAAGGCTCGTCTCAAAAAAATTGGAAATTTGAATTTGCTCCTGGAGAAAACAAAGGTTAGCTGGGAGACCATCCGGCAGACCGTCTGCCACAAGTTTGTATAGTCTATGCCTGTCGGATTACACACTTTAATTAAAAATGCAGGTTATGCCGCTAAATATTAATATAGAATCTCGGAAAAAATTGACGGTTCTAAAACATGAACAATTCGGAAAGATTTGTCGCAGTTGTAAGACAACTCTTTTCCTGGCGAGAGTCTATCACAGAGCAGTTTTTTTTTTTTAAGAAAAACATGTAAATAAGTCTGTTTTTAAACTTTTCTTGTTTGCATGTTTTTTTTTTAATAAAATTAAATGTCTTTTTTGTATATACAAGTTAACACGAGTGCCCCAAATACGTTCCGTTCTATTGGAACTAAATGTTCTCACAGTAGCGCACCGACATAGCGTCAGCAGAATGCAGTCAACACCGGTGTGCGAACCCAACGTGGAAGTAATGCTGATGCATCGTCTGGGCAGCAAATAGGGTTAAGTTACATTTAAGGTAATTGTATGCTAGATGTAAGGTAGAAATATATTTTCAATAAACGGACCATCACTTGTTGTTTAGCCTCCAAAAGAAGAGGTCGTGTTTGAATAATTAACTTACATACGTTCTAATTTGATTCTCGAAACAAGAACAATTTGAAAATATGAACAGGGCTTATTTTGTATTTGTTCATCTTTCTAATATTCTACTGTACCATTATTAATTCAATACATATGAATGACATTTCTTCAAAAAATATTAAAGTTTCTAATAATATGCATGACTTTTCAATCCAAATTTTCCTCACCTGGCATGCTAACGGGTTAACCTAGCTTAACCTAACTATAATAAATTATAGTCACCTATGTGTATGTGTCACAATTTCTTATGGTGAAAAGAATGTGGTATTAGAAAAGTAAGTATCAAATTCTATGTTTCTAATAACGTGCACGTGACTGTATCTATTACGACACGGCAGCATATCTGTTAATAGAACTGTACAAGAGAAGGGGAACTCGCTATGATTACCTCTGCAAGAAAAGGTAGCCAGGCTTTACTACCTCGATGACTGATTTCCTTTACTAGAGAAGAAAGACCACGATAGAAAAATGTTTGCTAAATATTGAAATGTTCTGGAGGAAACATACTTTAACAGATTCACCGGAAAAGCAGATGGTTTTAGCATTACACTCCTTATACTGTTTCTACATTAATGTAAATGGTCAGAACGGTCAGTGTTCCTGAATGTAATGACACAACGGATCTTATCGAAGTCTATTTCGGTAATGGATCAGTTCACTTAACTCTCTCTGAGCAATTTGGAATGTTAAGGGAAACTGTGTCTGTGTTGAGTCGTTGAGACTGCGAAACAACAAATAAATTGCATTTGCATTACTTTGGTAAGTCAGAAATGTTTATTGTTTCGTTTTTAAAATAACTTTTTTGAGACTATATTATAACGAATGAATGCTTTAAAATATAAAATGTCTACAGAGAATTTACCTTTGTCCACTCCGTTGGTTTTCGAGGAGGATTTAGAATTAAGTGGGCCCCTGTTCTCGGTTTCAAAATACCTATAACTAACAGCTAACGAAAGAACCTATAACTGTTCAAAAATGTTCCTTTTAAATTTCAAGTGATAATTTCAAAAACACTTGAAGATATAGCCGATTTATGGTAGAAGCGATGTAGGTTTGTACCCAAGAATTTGCTTCTCAAACGCGTTTTTCTAGAAGCAGTATTTTTGCGACTTATTAATTTAATTATTTGTGGCTGGAAAAAAGTGATGTAGAAAAAAAAATGTTCAAATGTCCGCCATTTTGTTAATTTTTGTGCGAAATTAATAATCCTAGTTGGAATTTTTGGTTTCAGATGTTCCAGTTCATTTACCAGCCAATTGAAGGTCGTCAAAATTTTAAATCGTTAATGGGAAGGGGGAATGGAGGGCGTGGGGGAAAGATTAACCAATGAATGGATGAACTATTAACCCATTCATCGTGCCATTCGTACATATGTACTGCGAGCACATGCTAATGATTCTTTAGGTGGCCCTACAACGTGTAGATAGCCAGGGCCGAGTTTCTACAATAACCACTCGTGTTGTTCGCCCTATTGTTCTCTTACGAGTACAAGCCACCTGTATTTTTATACCAACTCCAAACGGCCAAATTTGAGAAGTTTGTTCTATGCAGTTATTACTTTTTCAGCATCGTCAGTGACTATAATGAGGCGTATCGGGAATCAACACCAGGCAGCGATGTTCAGTTACCGCCACGACCGCCACACGCAGCAAAGCTCTCAAGTTAATTCGATATAGTTCAATTATCCTTGCTGAATCAGATGCATGCAGAGTAAGCTATACCTGAGTTTGTTGATCTACTAAAATTAAATGAAATTGAAAACTTCTTCACTTAGTTCACTTGTTAGAGCTTCTTTTTAACTAGTTCTTTCGTGAACTACACAAGCATAGTATGTACATATCTCAGATCATATCACAAAATACGATGACATTTATATAAGTAGTCCTAGTCCAAAAATAATTTCAATAGTGTGTTTCTGACGTAAGATATGACAAGTTGGTAAGTAGGTAATTGGTTGCCCTGACGGCCTTGTGGCTGTTTGCCCAACGTGAGCCACATGCTAGGGAATGATTTACTACCGTAAAAGCGGCTTTTAGTTCTAAAACCATCCAGATACACATATGAATCTTAGGTTTTTTCAGTTCATCACCGCTTAAGTCCTTCACCTTTAAGAGTAAATCATAGATTTTGATATTTCTTCCACATTTGTCGTTATGCGATATGTTTAAAAGCATTGTATGGCACGTTTGAGTTAATAATTTTGTCAGCTAGGCACATAAATCTATGTATTAGCTTGTAACTTTATTTGCTAGTCAATAAATAATAATAATCGTATTTTGAGAGACTCGAGAACATTAATATCATGTTCCGTTCGAAAAAATTAACACAAAGCGTTCAGCTCTACAGTAACAACTCGTGTTATACGTGCCACTCATGGATGGAGGAACCTACGTTTGTGCGAGGAAGTTTTGAGGTTTGGTGACTGTAAATGGTGTTTTAAAAACGCCTACTAAATAAACCTTTGATCCTTGATTTGGGCTAATCAGACAGTTTTTAATTCATTGAACATTCATAAAGTAAAGTGCATCACATCAATTCTTATGTTAATTGGCTGTATTTGAAAAATAATCAATCGCGAACACAAGTCTTTGGGCAATCATGAGATGAATCATGAATTCTGCGATTGCGTGGAAGACGATTATGTTACTCAATCATTTATAGAATGTTTATGCTTCCACCAAGATCGGAAGCACAACAAATGAGTGACTGCAGAATACATTTATTTTGTTTTGTTTAAATGGTGTTTAGTGATGGGCGCATTCGAATGATAATTCGAGTGATAATCGATTGATACATTTCGATTAACAAAATTATTCGAATCACTACTAACTCATTCGAATGAATACTAACAGTGCTATCACAAGAGAACTCGATAACTGTCTTGAATATATTGTGAATTATATATTTTTTTTTTTGAACCGAGAAGTGGAGTATCTAGTAGATGAATTAATTTTCTTTGCGTTTTTCTTTCACCCGGTTTTTCTTTTGATTAGTATTTCACGACGAGAACTATTTGTTACCTTTTCTCGCGCTGAAGTGATTCATTAATCGAGTTATCTTGTGTTAGTACAGTGGACTCTCCCTAATTTTCTCGAGTTATCTTGTGTTAGTAGAGTGGACTCTCCCTAAGTCGATTTAGAGACAGTTTGACTTAGACAGATGTTTTTGTATGGAAAATTTAAGGAAATGTATGTAAAATATGGCGAAAAATTTCGAGGTAGTAATTAGTTGCTAGTCATTCGAATGATTTTGAGAATCAACATGTCTAACTAATCGATTATTACTCGAATAATCATTCGAATGCGCCCATCTCTAGTGATCATTCGATTATTGAAGTCCAATTCGTAAAATCATTCAAATATACCCATCACCATTGGTGTTACCAACACATATGTAATTGACGTAGTTCCATCGTCTTATCTCTCAATCATATCATTCCATCATCACTCCACCAATCAAACTCATAGCAAATTCACTTTTAACATTGTTTGGAAATTCGATAAAATTCATAATGCTGAACGATTTAATCTAATCAAGGGCTACAACCATCACACATCGGACATAAAATCACGGTCCATCTATATTGGACGGCCTATATCCTCCGAATCAATAACTGTGAAGAGGATTTTATAAACTCGTTCGATTTGCTGAATATTTCTCGTATTTTGCACTCAACGCAAAGCATACACACACGCACCTCATTAATTTATTACAATCGACAATCAGACAATCGAGCCACACAAAATGGACAGTTAATAGGTTAAATGGTAAATTGTGAAAATTTAAAACTTGTTATCGTTTAAATTGCTAATTAGATGAATGCGAAGAATAGAATAAACGCGAAATCTCCGAACAGTCAAAACACACAATTTAACGACTTTAACGTCACGCACCACCTTTCAGTGACCTTTTTTTCAAATATTCTTTCCAGAGTACATCATTTTGACGACACTATATCCACAACGCTGTTTATGTAACGATGAATGAGTTCATCCGCTCGCTGAACAATGCACTCGAAAATCACGTTAAATGCATCCGCATCACAGGCCGAAATATACCTTTTTACTGCTGCTACTCCCCATCATGGACCTTATTTCTAAGCGCAACAAATTCTAGTCCTTTTAAGAAAATTTAATCTATTTTTTTTTCTTTGTGTATTTGTTTTGAAAAAAGAAATTTCTCTGATTGTGGTCACTGATATGTGATTTTTCACTTATTGTCAACTAATCCCCCAGAAAATTGGCAGAGAGACATTTGAAAAGAAGAAATGTATTTTACTCAGAACGAGGGGAAACTTCCGACTAGTCTCTTCCTTCCTCTACGCCCTCAAAGAATACCCCCCTTCATCTTACAACGACGACAACGTCCATCCGACGTCGCATTTGATGTCCGCCAAGTAAAAACAAACAAAAGAAATCCGAACTCATAAATAAATCCAAAAGTAACTAAGTAAAAACGAAACGTCATCCACCTATATCCGTATATATTGGAAGCGAAGACAAATGATTCGATAGCTTTCGGTTCGGAGGCAAAACACAGCCTGGCACACCACCAGCAACAGGCATTCAGTACATAATTCAAATGTGTAATTAAAACATATACAAGACAGAAAAAAAGAAAAGAAATTATATTTACTAGCCTCTGTTGCTCTGCCTTTGGCTGTGCTCATTGAAGTCATAATTCTGCGAGGAACTGAACTATGCAGCACGTCAGGCGGATTCGCGCTCGCGACCCACAGAACCAATTTGGGAACAGACACAGTGGCAGAGCCGGCCGTCGCACAGGAAAGAACAGCGCGAGAGAGTCGCACGGAGAGTGTACATGTCTGTAGTTCTATGAACTCTCGCATGTTTTCCATTTTCAATTTTGGACTGGACGGTGCGCTTTTGTTGTGGATCTGATTGCGTCTGAAATGACGATCTCCTTGTGCTCGGATGTACGTGACGCCAGGGAGAAGTGTTCATTAAAAGCAAACATTCCGTGTGACAAATCGCGTCAAATTCACCGCTATAAATCTCAAAATCAAAGCTTCTAGTTGTTTTCTAGGGGTGAACATATGACAGGGACACACCTTTCTCGCCAGCCGCCCCATAAATGGGATTAATTTGAAATAAAATTAATATCTCTATCAGGTAAGCAAATATTTATATACATCTACTACGGCGGATTCTTCACAGAAGATAAATTTTAATTATATTCCTTTTTAGGCATCACGAGGAGCACACGCAAGAATGGAACAACAAATTAAATTAGAGGTCACGGAAAAACCAGCGCATTTTGTTTATTTGACTCACGACGACATTACTCTTCTTCGTTTCCGAAATATTATTTGGCATGATTGCTAGCATTTTTGTGCGCTCTATTCGACTCAGTCGGAAAGTGGAGAGGGATGCTTTCATCGCTGAAGGTGAAGGTGTGAATGCAATTTTTCTCAAATGATGCGAGTGAAAGAATTACTCACAGCGCTTTCTTTTATTACGTGTGAATTAAAACTCACATTCCCTCATTGCTTTTGTCGTCAATGAAGAAATGAAACAAATAATGAGGTACCTCTGCCTGATCGGATAAGGCGTCTCGAGTGATGTGACATTTAACATTGTCGCACAGACACGCTTTGTTATTTTGCCGGCCCTGCTTTGTTCACAACTCAGCCGTAAGAGTCTTCACACGAAATAGGTGGAGACGAATACAAGTGAAAAGAAAATATCGATTGACGGCAGCATTGCAATTCAACCAATTAGCTCTCATTTCCTTTGCACAAGGTCTTCACATTTCAATTCGCTGAAATCACTGGTTGAAAGAAACAATTGCACAAAAATAAAGCACAACATTCATTATATGAAAAGTCTATTTTAAATAGAAAATTTGTTTCAGGTTCAGCATATCCTGGGATCTCGCTATGTTTTGAAATAACACGCGGAAGCATGGACAATCTCGAGATCAGATAAATAAGACCTTGGTCTTTACGGATGAATATTTCTGCCTTCAATTTTCGGTCTTGTTAGCGTTCACTGTATTTGGAGAAGATTCAACCAGGAAGAGAACAGCGAGACGAGCGTAGCCACGCAGGCATCTACGGATTCAACGCTTAAGAAAAGTGTTCGACTCCGCACCAGCAGCACGACGCAATAGAGGACGCCCACAAGTGCATAAGGAACTCAACGAAAATGCGAAATTGGAGGCAGTTGGCAAACGATCGTACCAGTTGGAGGCTTATTGGCTGTGGCCCAGGCCCAGCCCGAAATGTAGCGCGAGCCAAAGAAGAAGAAGAAATAAATGTGAAATTGATCCTGACGAACTTAACTACACTGAGGAGAGTTCTCTTAATCATACTGATCGAGTTATACAACCTGGCTTAAGACAATTTGATATCCCTTTGACATATCAAATCAAATGCTATTGGGAAAAAAGATGAACTTATTTCCTATTTTAAGTCTCTGTACTGAAACATCTAATGCTCCTCGCGGGTATTACCGATCTCTGAGTCTAATAGTACCAATCGTGTGCAGGGGATTTTAGTCACATCAGTATTCTTCCATGTCAAAAGTCTTAACTTCTTGACTACCGTCCTCGCAATGAACTACTCTATGTAGGACAGTCCGGTTTCGGAGCTAACCACAGTACCTCTACAACAGTGGTCAACATCTTAGAGGACTATGATAAAGGATATGTTACTCTTCTCTGTCTTCTGGATTTCTCAAAGGCCTTTGACAAAATCTATCATGAAATTCTCTGTTTTCATTTTGTGACAGTGTAGTTAATTAGGTATTTTTGATAGATTTCAAAGAGTTGTCAACTGTTATTCCTTTTGCAAATTACAGGGCGTTCCGCAAAGATCAATTTTAGGGCCAATTCTCTTTTCCCTATTTAGAAATGAATTACTATCAGTGTTTACATACTCAACTGTCCATTTATTATTGCAATTACGATTTGGGTGGAATCAATAATTGGTCTATTAACACTGGCTTAGACTTGAGTCCGAAAAAATCGCAGGCGAGTCCTATCTCCAAAACTAATGTAAATGTGAGCGTCTTGCCTTGTCTTTATATCGGGAGATAGGAATGACATGTCTAAATCCTAAATCCTTTTTTAGACAAGGCGACGCGCTGTCATGTGATTTCTGTGATTTCTTTAACATCATCCTGGAGAAGATCTTAGAAGACTCACACGCCAACACTAGAGGCTAGATCTTCCAGAAGTCCGTACAACTGTTAGCATACGCGGACGACATTAACGTGATTGGCAGAACTCAGCGAGCCGTCAATGAGGCGTTTGCTGGCATAGAGGCGGAGGCGGCAAAAATGGGTCGAGCGGTGAATGAGGGAAAAACGAAGTATATGTCATCAAGAAAGGACACACAACATCCACGTCTTGGACAGAGGGGCACAATGGGCAGCTATAACTTCGAGGTAGTCAAGGACTTCGTCTACCTCGGCTCCGCAGTAAACAGTACAAACAACATCAGTACCGAGATCAAACGCAGAGTAACTCTTGCCAACCACTGTTTCTATGGGCTCAAGAGGCAATTGAGTAGTAGCGCCATCTCTCGAAGGACCAAGCTGACTTTATGCAAGACCTTGATCATCTCTGTCTTGCTGTACGGCGCGGAGGCATGGGAAATCTCAAAAGCGGATAAGGAAGTCCTTGGTCTCTTCGAGATAAAAATTCTACGTGTGATCTTTGGTCTTGTTTGCGTTGACGGTTTCTGGAGGAGAAGATTCAACCACGAACAGTGCGGGCTGTAGAGCGGCATGAGTCTAGTTAGGCGTCTTTGGATCCAAGGCCTAAGATCGCTAGGCCATGTAGAGCGTATGGACAACTCGCCGCCGGCCCGAAGTCTTCGAGTCTGAACCAGTGGGACAACGCAACAGAGGACGCCCGTGTTTAAGGTGGCGCACCCAGGTGGAGAAGGACCACAACCAACTTGGCGTGCGACACTGGTGACAGCTAGCCAGAGACCGTGCTAGCTGGAGAGGCTTGTTAGTTGATGCCCAAGTCGACCCCGGACTGTAGCGCCAAATAAAGAAGAAGAAGGAATGACATGTGAAGTTGAATCTGCAACTGGTCTTGAGTTTGTTATCAACTCTAAATTGTCATGCAGACGGTGTTATTAGACGGCTATATAAATGTCTCCGCAAACTCTGGTTAAGTCACAGTTATATCCCTACTGATGCCAGATGAAATATCGTTTCTTTTCTTATCTTTCCCCCCATAGCTATGCTGAAGTTGTTTTCTATAAACTTGAATCCATTTCCCAACGAAACTTCGAGTTAGCTCTAAATGATGCCACAAAATTCATCTACGAGTTGCGCCATCATGAACATATATCACATTTGACTAGGGAATTTCGGGAACTTCTCTTAGACTTTTCTATTCTATATTTATTTAAAAGCTTTCAAACGCTGTAGCCGCCATTGGGCTAAAGCAGCACGTACGGTTTCCATGGAAATCGTGGACGCTGATCTGGTTAATGCTGGTCCAATGCTTCAAATTTTTGTGAGTGAAATGCGACTGGAGTAAAATCTTCCAAATTGTACGGGTTAATGGCCGAATATTGTCTACTTTCAATCCAAGCCAATCACACTGATTGAGCAGGCCATCCCTCAAGACTATTATCGGCGTCGTCACTGAGTGACTCTGCCCTACGATGCTACAGAGACGAGAAAGAGGAGGTGCACACACTCTGCAAATGCAGGGAGTCCTCCTTCTGAAGGGACTAGGGTCTTACCTCTTCAATAACGTCAATTTCACCATGTGGTTTGCCGAGAAGACAAAATCCCTGCTGTAACAAATTAATTCTAAACATAGCAGTTGATGATAGAATAGCAAATGGACTGGTACTCCTTGGAAGTCACTTTCAGCTGACAGAAATGATAGCCTACTCGATAAAATGAGTCCGACACCTTTCCAATCGACAAGATACGTAAGTTTCTTCAATTGGATTAAGATTCAAGACTAAGAACTTCAAAAGATTCCACAGAGAAGTTAAGAAATGTGACATCTACTAAAAAAGAAGAATCAGAAGTGAGTGCTTTGACGTTTAAGGATGTGCAATAACTAGAGTTACTAGATTCGGAGGAAAGCAATGTGTTGCAAATGTAAAAACGAACTCGATTTTCAACCCAAATCCTAATCCGATTGACAAAGTGGGTTGCCTTTTCACCGCGGAAAAGCTTAAATAGGAATTGGTTCAGTCAGCACCTCTCTGTTCCTCTCTATGCGTTGTTTTGCGAACAGAATTGTTTCGATTTTATATAAATGATATGCCCTTGTGAAAATGTATGTCGATTGAGTTCTTTTACGTAGCAGAGACAAATGTCCCTGACTTCAACGTCAGCGTGTCATCGTGGTGCATGTCACGATTCGCGAATATTCCGAATTGCCTTTATTCGCAGTAACCAATTGGCGTAGTATAGCAGCGTCAATTAGTTTCTTTCAACTTTTTGATTGAATTGTTTTTCCACATGACGAGACACGTTAAATACTTTCTTCATACAGCCAATTCCCTAGGAGAGTGTTTACAAAGCAATGTCCATCAAATCAATGCATAATTTACCTTATTTCAGTTCATGATGGTTGTCCCTAAGTCATGGACACAGAAAACCACTTCAAGAACCATTGATTCGTTCCTAAAGTTACCCCAACCAGGTCGAGGAGAATAAGAAAATTCCACCGCAGACATGTCTCGACACATTCATTACACACATCAAAATTGATTTGCGAGAATGCAAAAATATTCAATCGATTAGAAACACAAGAAAACTGCACCCACTTTCCTCCCAAAAAAGCAGTAACACACCCATGATTGCACATTTAGTTCATCTGCTGTGCATATTTCTAAGCCAATTAAATGCGAATTGAGTACAACTGATAACTGAGATGGCATACGGCGTTTTATTTAAACAAATACAAACCTTTTTCGTTTGCACACAGCAAAGGAATGCAATGGAACTATTGATTTTGTTCACACTTCTATGGTACCAAACAGATGATCTGGTTCAATGAAGTTTGTTTGCGTACAAACCACCGGCTGATAGGACACTCAACTTGATAATTGCACAATTAAAATTTGCATTCACGAGTGGGGTTAACTTAAAGGCAAATGTATTCGCCTGAGATTCCTTTGGTTTGACAAATACGTGTACTGTCTGAGATGAGCGTACTAAAAAAAATACATGGCAAGTGCAAGGATGTCGTATTTTGAAGGATCAAGAGTGCGCATGGTCAACGAATATTTGAAGTAAAAATGTATTTTCAAACTCAATTATCCGTTGGAAAAGTAGATTTTAAACTTCAAGATAAATATACGAAGAATCTAGTCTGTGCCAAACATGGTGAATGCGAAAATATATTCAAAACTTACAGATTCATTCGAATTGATCTCCTTCAATGCTGGACGAATGTAACTTTCTTCTGAATCCATTGTATTTGAAGAAAGAATGCTCAAGTTGCCACAGGAATTTCGTGATTTTTAGTTATTTCGGTTTGGGAAAGCGCTTCTTCACTGACTTTTTGTTGGTAAATGCGGGAAATGTATGTTTTTTGCATGCAAAAATAAGTTCCGTTGCGTAGAAAACAAATTCGATTTTGGATTTGAAGTCGTACCAACATTGTGCCAATTGGCACAAAAGATAAATAAACTAAATGGCGGGAGTGCGACATCTAGCTTTGAGAATTGGTAACGGGTGGCTGATGTCTATGCAGATCTTAGGGTGGAATTGAAATTGCTTGTGCAATATTTATTTTGTGTAGCGTAGGTTGTGTTGTGCTAAATATTCAGTCCAATTGAATTTAAAAAGCTTTGCATTAATATTGCAAGAATATTCCTGGGTTGATTGTGAAATATACAGTAAGGAAAAAAAGTCCGCCTGCGTCTTTAAAATAAAAACAGATATTAGGCGTGTTTTTCTAATCTTTATATGATGCATTGGTTGCATTCATTGGTTAAATATGAATATTTTTTTGGGAGATTTATCTGACAAGATAATTATGGAAGCTATTAAAGGAGTCTCTGCATTTGTCTGAGATCGACTGAACACCAGTCATGGGACTTGGGAAATAAATAATGGTGGTAGATAAGCAGAATAAAGATGGTAGAAAAGTGGTAGCAACTTTACTTATGTATTTGATGATGATATATGATATATGAATATGAATGAATATATACAGTTATGGACAAAACAATACGACCACCGAATATCTTGAGTAGATTCCATTCCAAAACGCTGAAGTCTGTATGCTGCATTTTTTGATGCAGTATCTACCTTTGACTAGATCAGATCAATCCAAACACCCTTTTGTCTCACCGGACTAATGAATTTTTGAAAGTTAAATGGTCTGCGAATTCAAGATAATTTATCCCGTGTTTTTCGTAGGGATCTGGGCTAAATACGCCTACTCTACTACATCTTCCGAAGAAATTTTGTTCTTCTTTGTCTTTTTTGTATTATTGGGGATTAGACTAGTAAGTTTAATTCAACCATAATCTCTGTAGCTGATTTGAAAGGGCTTTTCATTGGCAGACCTTTTGTTTGGTTATAATATTCTCAATCAAATTTGATGGCTGTAGGGCATTAAAAATTCCTTCAAAAACAAAATAAAAATAACCCGACACAAACAAAAAATTAAAAACAAGTAACCCGGTCTTATTATTTTGTCGGTACCATTTTGTTGATAGATCTAGTTTACTGAACACTTTTCTCTATCCATTCATTAGCTGAGAACAAGCAACCGTAAACAAAAAATTTGTAAAATGTTTGATGCAACACATTGCTGAGATTGTAGGTTTAGTTTTCCATACCATCTTTAATAATTCAAAATAAATTCCATTAATGCATTGTCATCATCAGTCGTTTCTATTATTTTTCATTTCCCTATAAATTTCATCCATTATACATTAAGATCTTCAATATTCACTGTGCTTTGCGGTGGCATTGTTCAAGCTGCAATCTTTTTGTATCTCGGTATTTTAAAATTCAAATTTTAGCGTCTAAGAGACCAAAGTTTTCGCGAATCTTAATACATAATCAGAACAATGCTAGGGATATGATGTGCAATGGGCAAAATGTGGTAGATTTAGAGTTAAGGTTGGTAGGTTTTTCAACATTCGAAAAAGTGGTAGAAATCCCATCACTGCTGAACACTCGTTTGAATTAAGTAGTCCCCCTTAAAATTAAATTCAACTTTCAACAAAGAAGAACAATAAATGTTAATTTTGTAAGTGACAGCTTAAGTGTGAAGACATATCTTTAAGTCTGAACCGACGAACCTATAACGACCACACGGCGGAAAAAAGTACAACGACTTGCAAGTGCTCCTGGAGTGTAAGACCACTCTATACTTCTGACCTACTCAACAACTGGAAAATATACTTACGCTGTATAAAACGGATATTACTGGGGTCCAGGAAATACGCTGGTTAGGACAGGGAATGAGCTGTCACAAAGGTTGCACATATTGCGATACGGATTCGTTGTGGGAAAATGGTTAAGATCGAATGTTATCAACTTCAAGCCGATAAGTGATCGCCTTGGGCAGACTCTACAACATCAGCCTCATTTGTGCACACTCCTTCGCCGACGAGGTTGAGGACTTTGTCAAAGAGGACTATTATGACCTCTTGGACGGTGCCTACGGAGCCCAATGCCTATCGGTATGGAGAACATATTTGGCGGAGTGATCGGAAACCACAGCCCCTACGACACGACATCAGACAACGGCTTCCGAATAATAAGCAGAACGAGGTTCTTTCGCAAAATAATCCACACAACAACCGATCTCCGGACGATCGAACTGCCAACAAAATCGACCATGCTCTCATTGACACAAGGCATGCGTCAAATATCATGGATGTTTAGGAAAAGCACACAGGCTCTTCGAAACAGTGAGTTTAACCTTGTTACTGACCCGCAGGGAATAGTCGATATATTAAAGGAGCATTTCCAAAAGTTGCTTAATGGGCCTTACCAAAGAATGATAGGGAACCAAGAAATCCCCACTCCAGTCGACGAAGGAGTCCTCCCACACAGCTTTGAAGAAGTCGGCACAACCATTAAAAATCTAAGGAAACAACAAAGCCACATGCCAACATGGCTTCCCATCAGACCTCTTCAAAGTCGAGATTTTCTGGTAGGCAGCATGCACTAGATCATCTACAGAATTTCGAAACACGAAAGCTTGCCCGACGACTGTAATATCAGCTCCAATAGCACAATGCACAGAATAGGCCAGGGAAGTCCACCATCGACCAAATCTTCACACTACGGAAGATCCTGGAAAAGACGAAAGAAGTTCAAATGGACAACTACCACCTATACGTCGATTTCAAGGCCGCATATGACAGCGTGCATAGAGATGAGCTATACAATGACAAATGTAATTTTGACATTCCTGCCAAACTCGTCAGATTGTGAAAGACGACGATGGACAATTCTCGCGGTTCCAACAAGATCTTCCAAGACTCACACAACACAAACGATCTGTGTCCTGTTTACCTTAAATACAGGAAGAGATTCAACCACGAACTTTGCGGGCGACATGACCCTTGCCAGGCATCTACGCATCTAACGCCTACGGTGGCTAGGCTATCTAGAGCGTATGGACAACTCATTTCCGGCCCAAAGTGTCTTCAAATGTGAGACAACGCAACAGAGGACGTCCTCGTTTAATGTGGTGCATCCAAGTGGAAAATTATCTCAACCAAATGGGCGCGCCCATGCGAAATTTGAGATAGCTGCCAGGGATCGCTCGATTTGGAGAGGCCCAGGTCCAAATCAGTGCATTTCACCTCAGATTTTGACGTTTGTTCTCTAAAGTCTCGCATACTACTATATTTTTATGTGCACTTTTTGTGTACACTATTTTTGGAGCAGCGTAATATCGTTTTCAAGATTACCCACAGATGTTTCAAAAATTAGCGTGATTGCTCATGAAAATGCCAAAAACTGTTTGTTAAGTCTTTAAACTAGAGTTGTGCTAAACAGTTCCGATGACGGAACGGACGTGGAACGCAAGTTAACAACGAACGATTCTATTCGCAGTCGGAATTGGTTCCCGGAGACACATCCGTGGAACTATGTAGTTCCATGCGTGAAACATGTTCGCAGAACTGTGACGATCCGTTCGATATGGCATTAAACATATGCGTGGAACTGTATAGATAGTTTTATTCATATTTCGCCGAAGAGAAGGGATAGATTGTTGCCTATGTAGGTATGGAAGTAAATAAATGTATGGACCTATGATACATGATAGTTCCCACTCAGCTATGCACAAACGTGTGTGCACCATTTTGTGTGCGTAGTGATATATTGTGTGTGCTTACCGTGTGTGTGTTCTTGTGTAGAATATATTTTCGACGATATTTTCGACAGACGAAATAGTTCCGAGAGCTTTAAATGCCCGGAACGGCATAACCCTACTTTTAACAAATAATTATTGTTGGATTTTGATGAAACCTCACTGAAGGTAATCTGATTGAGGACCAGGTCCGCCCCGGACAGGAGAGCAACAAACACAAGACGATTTATTTAATTTGACATTTGAAGATCTCTTGCAAATCCTGCTCCACTAATCACTAGCAGCCGTATTAATAAACGCGAAAAAGCGACGAGCACATATGTTAACTCGCAATTCTTATTAATAAACGCGTGTTAGCCTTAACTGACGTGTGATAACGAGCGGATAACTTAACTCACCGAATACGGCAAATAAGAAGCGGATAACTATTTATCACAAGTAGTTGGCTGTCAAAATTGACACCTAAAGTTTCGTTTGGCATTAAGAAATAAATCATTTTTTTTTATATTCGACCTCTCATTTACAAAGTTGTTCTTAAAATATTGGTAATTGAAAAATTGGTATACCGAATAAGGTAAATTGTGTTAAATGTGTGCATGCTGATGAATCTGTGAGAAAAATCACAAAATGTCCTCAAATTTTATCGATTTCCTAAATCGAATGGATAGGTTCAATGATGCTGAAATCATCAGACGATCAAAAATATACAAAGATCGTATCAACCCCATGAAGGAACTAGATGAAGCTGAACTTAAAATAAAATACCTCTTTTCAAAAGCAAACATGAATAGATTGATAAGTCTCGTAAGAGATGATTTACAAGGCGACTAAAGGGGTGGTCACATTCCAGTCAATATCCAAGTGATGGCTGCAATATGTCCTTGGGGTCTTAACGAGGTAAAGATGCAATAAATCTTATTATATCTTAATATCTTAATTCTCTTCCAGAGTCAAGACGACGGTGCTGATATGCGTGGCTTTAGCAGTTATTTTTAAAATTATAATAATAATATAATAACATGGGTGGCACGACAGTCCAAGGCGGACCTGGGCCTAGCTTCTCAGTAACCACTTGTGTTGTGCGTGGTATTGTTCTTTCACGAGTGGAAGGGACCAACAGTTTTTTATGCCGACTCCGAACGGCGAAGTTGAGAAGGGGAATACTCTTTGAGCATTGTCAGTGACTCGAAAGAGGTGGAGCCGTGAATTATCCAAGGTGGTACAAATTCATGTATCGAACCTGGCACCCTCTGCGTAGGAGTCCAGAGATAATAGAGATATCCAACTTCTACCTCCCTTGCCCCTTGATTTCATTTATACGCTTTTTGTCCCGTGTCTGTGAATACGTGTGAGCTCTTGAGAACAGCTGATACCCTTCCCCAGCTTAGTAATGGGGTGAATTAGAATTATTATTTGAAAATTCGCTCGTTATTTCAACGTTTTTTTTTTTCAAATTTCGGTGTTCAATTTTCAACACAGTACGGAGGGGTAAACGAACGAACAAAGCTTATGTTCATGAAGTCGATTCATTAAGACTTTGAGCAAATTACAATCTGAGATACTAGGACATAATTAATGAACGTAAAACATATTGAGAATTTTTGCATATGAACAAAAACTAATAATACATTCACACATTCAGTTAACCAACAATAAAAATATTATTAAAGCGTGAATCACAAATTAGAAGTTTTGACAACCATTTTTATGCATTTATCATGAGTTTTTCAGAATTCATGAATTAAACGTATACAGCGGACTTCATTTTATGAGTTAATTTCTAAGGTATGGCTTAAGAATAAGCTGTATATTACTTAAGAATTAATTTGAGATGAAATTCTTCTTCTTCTTCAGGTGGCGCTACAGTTCAGGGTGGACCTGGACTTCAACCAGTAAGCCTCTCCAGCCGGCACGATCTTTTGTCAGCTGTCTCCAACTGCGCACACCAAGTTGCTTGAGGTCCTTCACCACCTGGGTGCGCCATCGGTTCCATGGGCGTCCTCTATTTCGTTGTTCCACTGGTTCGGAGTCGAAGACTCTTCGGGCTGGAGCAGTGTTGTCCATGCGCTCTACATGGCCCAGCCATCTTAGGCGTTGAATCCGAAAGCCTGACATGCCGCTGTACAGCCCGTACAGTTTGTGGTTGAATCTTCTTCTCCAATAACCATCAACGCATATATAACCAAAGATTGAACGCAGAACTTTTCTCTCGAAAAGACCAAGTGCCGCTTTTGAGATTGTCCATGCTTCCGCACCATAGAGCAGGACAGGGATGATCAAGGTGTTATATAATGTTAACTTGGTCCTTCGAGAGAGGACTCTACTACTCAATTGCCTCTTGAGCCCAAAGAAACAGCGATTGGCAAGAGTAATTCTGCGTTTAATATCGGTACTGGTTTTGTTCGTACTGTTCACTTGCGAGCCGAGGTAGTCGAAGTCCTTGACTACCTCGAAGTTATAGCTGCCTATGGTGACGTTTTGTACAAGTCGTCGATGTTGTGCGTCCTTTCTCGATGACAGCATATACTTCGTTTTGCCCTCGTTCACCACCCAACCAACTTGAGGTGAAATAGTTCCAGTTAATTGTTCATTGCAATACATTTTTGTTCACGAAAGTCTATATTACAATGTCAGAAAATTCTCTTAAAAATACGAGTCAGCATTTGAACACCCTCCGGATCGTACATGGATTGTGGGCAAATTAAAAAATCTGCCTCCATTTTTTCCCACTAAATTCACAAATCTGCGGCAATTTCCCACTAAAATCCACGAATCGGTCGCCATTGCGTGGTGGATCCATGGGAGATCATTGAGAAATACAAGGGAATACCAATACTTTTGCGTTTTTCTCCGGTGTGGACCAGGGGAAAAAAATGGCCGAAGTTGGATATCTCTATTATCCCTTATCTCTGTAGGAGTCGACGCACTTACCCACTACGCCACGGCGACCCACTATTTTTTAAATTGTCGAAGTTAAAATATTGTAAAGCATTCCATAAGAAAGACTGATGGGAGATAGACAGCAATTAAATTTGAAAATAAAACAAAAATGAGTAATGTATTAAAAAAATATTGCTCTTTTATTTCATATATAATAATAACTCTCATTTAATCCCGACATAATATCTTTTTTTTTTAAGTTTTTGTATTACTTTTTTTTTGTTAATTTAATTTAAATTTAAATTGTAATATGCAATTGTACGAATTGAGACTTTCATTTAGCTTTAAGGTACATAATCGCAGTAGGAAAAGCAATCTCCTTCAAACTGTTGCTTCTATTCAAACACCACGTTTTTCAATTTTTATTCTATTTCTACCATCTCTGCACTAGTAATTTTTCAAAAATAAAATAAAAACTAAGAACAAATAAAGAAAACAAAAAAAAAAACTATGTATTTACAAGAAGAGATACGACTTCTAGGATTCAATTCAACCATACTTCAATTTTAAATAGTCACATATAGTATATATGTATATATATATCTCTACGAATAAAATATTAGCTAAAGTAGTGTCTTTTTTCATGATTCTCTCCGAAGTAAGTAGATCGCTACAAATTATTGTTTATCTTTATGTGTTTGACTATATATATGTAACTCTCTTATGGGTATGAAGTTTATATTTGTTTTGTTTTTCTTTTTGTTTAGCGCAAAGAAATTAAGTTTCTATTTGTTTTTTTGTTTAAAAATAAAATACTTTACAGTTTTTTTTTGTTTGTTTTTGTTTTTGCTATGAGGGGTCTTTTATAGGTTTTTGTTTAAAATTTAACTACAAATTTATTCGAGTATATACAATTGTGTATTGTTATTGTAAATATTTCTACTTAAGAATTAATTAACAAGTTCAAATATATATATATTTGTTTGTTTTATAGTTTAAGGTAGAAGCTAACAATAAAATTTCTTCTTGTTTTCTTTCAAAATAGAATTTCTTTGCCATTTAATTTTTTTTTCTTTTGTTTGTTGTCTAAACTAGGTATATGTAGGTCAGTTAAGTTTATAATAAATTGCACTAGGTTACAATATTTGTTTGCTTTTGTGTTAACAGTGTAGATAGTTAGTTTGGTTTGGAGTCGCATCAGTTAGCTCCGCCCATTTGTATTTGTTCTTTGTTCTTGGTTTTTTCGGTTATCTCGAAATCTTGTGTATATAGTGGTTGCCCAAAAAAAAATGTTGTCATTCTTCGCGAATTGTTAACGGTTGCTTGTGCATTTAACTGTGTATAAAATAAATCCAAAAAAAACAACTAAGAACCGGAAAAAAATTAAGGAAAAAAAAGAACTATACATTTCATAGATATAACATCACACATGTGGATGATCGTGAACATGATTTTTCGTGGTCCAGATGCCAGGTATTAATTCCGGAGGTAGATTTGATTTCTTATTGAACGATTGATTGACATATGACGCCTGACGAGCTTGCTCTGATTTGATGTTATTTGCTGCTGTCATCGTCGTCGTCGTTGTCGTTGGTGATGTCTTTTGTTTGCTAATTGTACGTGGACTAGAGATAAGAGCGGATAAAACTCCACCAATTATTGTAAATGAGGCGAATGCCGTCTGCGGCACAAGTTGCCCAAAAATCACAGTTGCTCCCACAAATGGGGCGGTTAGAAGCCATATTCTGGCCCACACTATTGTCGAGTATGCACAGATCCTTTTCTTTTCATCGGCAACCAATTCAGTTGTGCAAGTTGTTAATATTGAGAGTGTTGTTGAGATGGCTGCCTTCGATATCATTGCCGATAACATAAGTAGGGCTACACGTGGATTCCCTTTTACTGCAAAAAATAACAAGAAACACAATAAAATAAAAAGCATTTCTCAAGTACAAAAAAATACTTACTACTTTCTGGTATTAGCCAAGCCGATATGGCAATTGTACCGGCAACAATATTAAATAAACCAGTCCATTGCCATTTTCTTTTAGTCTTCAATATAAGAAATAGCCCAAAAAAGGTTCCGCATATTTCTGATAATCCAGCAATTGCGGTATTTATCTCTAAGTGATCTCGACTAAACGAACGTATATTGAGCAACATGCCATAGTAGACGACAATATATAGGGACCAACACAAATGAACACATATCATGTGACGTACGGCACGTTCACCTTTCCATATCGACCACCATCCGGCTGGTGGTGGTGCCTCCATGCTTGTTATTGCTTGCAATTGTAATTGTTGATCAATGTCATGTGGAAGACAGTATTTGGTGCCATTCATTTCAATACACTCTTGGAGTATCGCTTTGGCTTCGAGCACCCGACCGCGTTGTATCATCCAACGTGGTGAGTCGGGAATCCATCTGAAAAAAAATTTTTTTTTTTATTTTCATTTAAGGACAGTCCTAAGCAGTTAATATGAAGAAATACAATGAACTTGGCCGTTAAACCAATGATGACACCAGAAACAAGTGAACAACCAACCCCCGATCAACCAGTTTGACAGCTGTCAGTCTAAATTCTGTCAATGAGAAGAAACGATGCTACTTCTTAAAAAAAATTGTCATTCTTCGCGAATTGTTAACGGTTGCTTGTGGGAAAATATGATATACTCGACAGCTTGTAAATGCCTGAAACATAATAGTGCGTTGCGCCAGCCGAGTTCATGTTACGGAGAGAGTGCGATGACGCACTGCGTTGAAATAAATACTCAATTCTCATCATACTCTCTCTACTCATCTGCCTGATGAAAAATATTGCTGCCTTTCTGCGTACACTCATTTGAAATTACTTTTGCCGTTAAATTATTTTTAATCAGCTGTTTTCATTTCTCAAATGACAGTTGACACATAATACTCCCAATTTGGAAGAAAACTCTCAAAGAAAAAAAGGAGAAAATTTCTCTCACGGCACACCCCTCTGTCAATAAATATTCAACATGTTCAATAATGACGTGCGATGGATTACGTTTTACGTTTTATTACGATCCTCTCATCTCTCATTTTTCACTAACCCAGGTCGACGCTGTATTTTGTGCATGGCTATTGAATTTTGTGCGTTGAAAGCCAACGCTAGCACAAATACACTATTCTGTTTCAGCCATAAAACCACAATCTTTTTATTTTGTGACTTCGTTGAGCGTCGGCTTTTGACAAGTGTTTCGTGCATACGTGTTTCTTAAGCTTACATCACAAATCAATTTCGTATCAAAAGTAAAGAATGAAATACACTAATTGAAATCCAAATTGATCTAAAATTCGATGAAAAAATAGGACCATTATGTACAAAAATACAACAATCTGTTGAGCAGGTATATTTAAAAAAAATGAATTTGTTTCCACCTTAAGAAGTCTGTTGCCGCAATACCCTATGAAAGCTGTCCAGCATGCATTATTCTCCTTCAATCATACTGCAGTTGTAGACTTTTCAAAAAAACATTGGGTTCGTAACAATGTGTCACCAAATTAAGTCCTTTTGTTTGATATTGGTACGAATATTGGTAAAAATAAATAAATGTACTATAACGAAAAGCCGAAATCGCGGAGAAAGAGTGTCGGATAGGACGTTTCTAGGTCCAGAGAGAATGTTTCTCACAACCTTTCAACTCAAGGACATCAAAGAGTGTAGTACTAAACAGAAAAGGCAGGTCTTTCATAAGAAAAAATAACAGTCTGGCTGCAGATCAAAGAAAACACACCAGGTTTTTAGAAATTGTGAGAGTGAAGTTGGTATTGACACTCAGGGAATAATGCAGAACGACCGGGGGAGAGGGATAGCGAACGTAAAAATCCCAACTCCAACTCCAAATGTAGTTCTTCACACAGCATTCAAGAAGTCATCAGAGTTACCAAAAGTATGTCCAAGCATCAGATCGACTATATAATTTAGGAAGAAGAAACCTGGCCTGTAGACTGGAGTATCAGAGCAATTCCCCATTCAAATAAAAGCGATCTTACCATCTTGCAAAAACTACACAGAATCAGTCCTTAAGAATTTTATCAGCTTATTGTATGAACGTCTAAACCTCTTTTTCACCCAACTT
This sequence comes from Eristalis intricaria, assembly GCA_964034865.1. NCBI lineage: Eukaryota > Metazoa > Arthropoda > Insecta > Diptera > Syrphidae > Eristalis > Eristalis intricaria. The sequence continues at coordinate 9,752,464 of OZ035873.1, forward strand.
TTCAACACGCATTTTCAACACAATCAAGTTCTACACTTACTTCTTCAATGCATCGTCTAATTCGTTTGAAGGACCTTCGAAACCGTATGGAATCTGAATATAATGTGATGTGATGTGACAACTATTCCGTCGAACAAGAGCAGATTCGTCTCTAACCACGTCTGCGATTAAGATGCATGCACATTTACAACCGCTAAACCTTTGAACTGGTCAAATATGTGAATCTAGAGCTCAAAGCAAAGATGTGTCGACTACAATGACATGGCCACATCAGGCGAATGAACTTCAATGCTCCAGATAAGATGATCTTTAAATAAGGTCCTCCCGGTTCAAGTAAGGGATGAAGACCGAACCTTGGGTATACCACAAATTTGCTCTTGATGACAGGAAGCGCGGTACACGTCAGTGTTGGAAGGCAACTTTAGCTCAGGCTGAGAAATTTCACTGTTCGGAGTTCCGAGGAGTACGTTTATTAAATCTCGCGGTTTTTATTAAATTCTGTTATATCTTATGCAGCCGAGATATTGACGCAAATTAGACGTCTAGATGAGAATCAAAAATATCTGGCAACCATTGATAAGAAAATGAATACATCACACTGACAGCAAAGCTCAGAGCTGATAGAACAAAATTTTATAATTGATTCAGAAATCACAAAACAAAATTTCAAGTTCAACGCCAAAACTGAAAGTAGTCATCGATTGTGATTGCCAAATTCTTATGAACATATTTTTAACTATCAATAAGGGTGCCAATACTTTTGCCCTTCAGTGTATGTAGTTCATATTTTACTTGCACTTATCACAAACGTAAAGTGAATGACGCAAAGCCAATATGTTGCAGAATGTCATATGAATGCCGTTATGTAGTGCAGGTAAGGCAGTGCAAATTAGTTCTGTTTAACCCCTGTGGAAACTTCAGCTATTTCGCTTCTGTTTCGCTGTAGGTCCATAACGCTGTAGGTATATAACTAATATAACTCGAAATTTAACATAATAACCTTACCTCCACAAATATATTAAAATAACAGTTGGCCACGATATCGCCATATAGAGGAATGACCAACTCTGTGAGATACTAGCAACTCCTGGAAGCATTATGACTCCAATTGACCAAAATTGCTCGAACAGCGTACAAACAACGGTTCTGTACGTTCCGCCAGTTATGTCCATGACTAAATCAAAAAAAAAAAAAAATTATAATTCTTTAAATCGATTGAATGAAAGGCAAAAAAAGAAGACATCTTACAAATCATAGCACCAGCAGTATACATTTGGGCACAACAAACGGCCGAAAGGCAGCGGAAGAACACGTGCAATTCATAGGACGTAACGTGTCCCGTTAAATTACCACAAATTATTTGCGTTATCATTCCGAATAGCATAACGTTACGAGGACTAAAACTGTGAATAAAAGAAACATTAAACATGGTCGATGGTGATAATTTCTGACATTTATGATCACACAAAATGTCAAAATCAGTTTTGACAGATTGTGAAATGTGATGAAATGACTTTATGAGTGGAGGCACTTGACGTTGTCTTAGGCATTGATTAGCTAGTGTCACGCATTTGACAGAACAATGACATTCAATCAAAGTCGCTACAGCAGCTAATCATAAACAAACAGAACGTACTTATTCCAGATGCGCAAGCCTTTAACGGTTATTTGAAACTTACTACTTAAGCAAATGTGTGGCTAAAATGCCACCCGTCAGAACGCCAAACAAATGGAAGAATTGTGTTACCGCAACTAAAATATCACGTGAGCAGACTAGATCAAATTCCGTTATCAGCGAGGGATAATCGGATTTATGCTCAAAGGCTTTGCATGGAATAACGGTAGCGTTCTTCGCTGGCTCCTCCCATAGCTTTGATTGCTGTTCCTGATGCTCGTAGTTGTAGTAATGATGAGCATGATCCAACACATCCTTGAACACATTGCAAAAGTCAATGTTGAACTCATGATCGTCGGCCTCCTCCTTCTCCGGGTGCGACACCTTTATCCACTTGGTGTGATTCTGCGGACTGAGCTCTTCGGGTGGCTTGCAATAGAATTCACCGTGTCGCGGCGCTGGCGCCGTGAATATAATGCATGCCATGAACCATGATGATGGTATCTTACAAAGGAATATCAGTAGCACCGTGCGCAATTGCCATTTGCCCCATTCGCCGGTTATCTTCCCGACAGCGTCCACTTTCGTTTGCATTTTGGTGACAGCTTTCGGCGCTTTCCCTTCGATGATAGCGAACGAATCCACTGGATATAGATTGTGCGAGTAGTGTTTCGGTGTGCCTGGTACCGATTGTGTTGATGTGAAGTCGTTACCGGGTGTACTGGCACCTTCGGCTTCCAAACGTGATATCGATGACGCTGAACTGCGTCTTCGGCAATTGATGTTGATGTTTCGACAAGCGCTGTTGTTATTATTATTATTGTTGTTGTTGTTGTTCGTATTTACGTTGGCCCTTGTTAAGCGTGTCTCGTTCTTCACATTCGCCGGAGACGAGGACAATGATTCTGGTATCGCAATCGGTGCTAACAGCGGTGTTGATATGTTTGTGACGGAGGTGGGTAGAGATTCAGTCCTTTCTTGATTTGGTAGGAGTGGTGATTCCGCCTGAGAATTAAATTAAATTATGGGAAATTCATTAGAAATTTTCGAACAAACAGAGCTAATTGGAGGGAAAATTGAATGTGAGCAATGACAGGAGGGGAAAATTGTGGACAGCAAAATGTCACTCAGATGCTGACGAATTGAGTAACGATGACAACCACATCGCCTTGGCATCAGGGAAAGACATAGTTTTCAAGATGGGAGTGCGCTGATGGAAGAAAGGGAGTTATGAGCCGCTCTCGTCACATGAACATACTGGAAGCTGATTTTCCATTATGTTTCCCTACTTGTCAGAAGTTTTTCTGCAAATTATTTCCACACAGAGAGAAAGAGAAAGAGATGAAACGTCATAGGATCCAACTGTCTAAATCTGACTAAGAATTGATTTTGACAATCGTTGTCAATTTAGTTTGTGGAAATAATTTGAAGAAAGAAAAACTTCTGACAAGCAGGGGAACATAATGGAAATTCTGCTTCCAGTATGTTTATATGAAATTTAGAAACAGTACAAGGACCCCATTGGGGTCCAGCTTTACTGTAATAGTCCAGTGTTGACGAATTAAAGGAGACTTAAGCTCAGGATCTAATTGGAGGACGTAGCATTCACGAGGTACAGGCATAGGGGGATTCATTCAAACATCAGAATTTCATAAAACAAAAACCGAATTTATGATAAGGAAAGATAAGAAGAGGTGACAAAATAGGGTTTGCAGTGAATAAATGCTGATCAGTGTATAGACTATCTTTGATGTATCCCATATATACACATATATACGGACGTTACTATAATTCTCGTCGTTTTAAAAGAACGCACAATATTTCATGCAGGCTATTCTAATTAGAAAAAAAACATCCCGATACAGTGAACCTATGTTTTTTTATATTCTTTGAACATTTCGATATGCAAAAACAAGTCTAAAACTTTTCTTCTACAAATTGTTTGACCCTGTTTTTACAACTAATGGGTGATCCAACCATAATGATGGTAATTGTGAGTCACATCTTAACGTCTAGTTTTCTTGTCCAACTTCATTTGAGATTTCTTTGTTTCAGTGTTAAATAAATTTAACCATGGAGAGGTACACAATTGATCAGCGCATTAAAATTATATAATAATGAAATGGGTGGCGCGACAGTCCGAGGCGGACCTGGGCCCATCTTCTCAGCAACTACTCGTGTTGTGCGTGCTATTGTTCTTTCACGAGCTGAAGGGACCTTAAGTTTAATGCCGACTCCGAACGGCGAAGTTGAGAAGCTTTCTCTAGACATGAATATTCTTTGAGCATTGTCAGTGACTCGAAAGAGGTGGGAGCCGTGAATTATAAAAGGTGGTAAATTCGGGTATCGAACCTGGCACCCTCTGCGTAGTAGTCGACGCAATTACCCACTACGCCACGGCGCGTTAAGATTGTTGAAACCTTTAAAAAATATGGGCGTTCAAATCAAAATTCATTTCGGGCACTTCGTGATTTTTTTTGGTCAGCATCATCGACCAAATGTGTCCACAATCGGTATAATTGAGCGCAAATTTCAGCAAACCGGCGTCTGTAGAAAATGTGAAAATACTTGTTCGTTCTTCTGAAAACATTGCTGTTGTTCGTTGGCTGGCGGCGTCATCGGGCCGTACTTCTTCGAAAATGGAGTCGGCAAAGTAGTTACTGTGAATTGTGTTCGCTATCGCGAGATAATAACGGACTTCTTGTGGACAGAAATTGAGGATATGGACCTGGACGACATGTGCATCCAACAGGATGGTGCCACACCAACGAAACAATGGCTCTTTTGTGCGAGAAATTCACTGGCCGTATTATCTCACGTCGTGGTGATGTTACTTGGCCGCCATGATCATGTGATTTGACACCGTTGTACTTCTTTCTTTGAGATATTTAAATGAAAAACTGTAGATCAACAAGCCAAGAACTATTCAAGAGCTAAAGGATGAGATGATTCGGCACATTAACGACATTGAAGCTCAATTGTGTCTCAGAGACATTGAAAATATGGACCATCGGAGGTATGCCACCGAAGCCGTGGCGAGCATTTAACTAATATTTTGATTCACACATAATTGTCATAGATCCTTCTTTCATATTACAAAATATTAAGATGATTCTCACAAAACTTGTTGTTTTATTTACAATTATCATCGTGCGTTTTCGCCGGACCACCATTTATTTAGCGACAAAGTCCCACGGAAGAAGTGATTAATTTTCTAAGCCATAGAAGAAGACTAGCACAAACGGCAGCCGATTTGAATGATTGAAACGAAGATCAGGTGTCTTCAGATATTGAAGAAGATGAAAACGAAGGGGAAAAGGAAATTTGTTCATCTGTCCTTTTGAGATGTTGTTCAATTATTCTAATTTAAAGAATGGTCAACAAGCAAAACGGTAGATTATACAGACGTCTTGGTTCTTAAAAGTAGGTCTACTAGCAAAAAAGTAGATTATTCAGGTGTCTTAGTCCTCAAAAGTAACAAGAAAATCCGATATTAACTGACATAAGTTCAAGGAAAAAGCAAACGAAGATAACTAATTACTTTAGCACAGCTTAATCTACCGAACGAAATCAAGAGACTTCATCACATTCTTCCTAATCTACTTGATTCCGCCATTCCGGATTTCGAAATCGAAAACAATCGATTTCATAGAAATCTTGTTAAATCCTCCTCGAGTTCATCTGTCTGTGAGAGGTTGTCAAACCTAACAAGGCAAGAGCAGAAATGAAGTATTACATAGACTTCAACGTTTCCCCTTCCCCTTAATTTTTGACAACTGTTTTTTATACATGTTCATAAACCAAATTTACCAATCAGAGGACGGCATTTTCGTTATTTCGTGAATAACCGTCAAAAATTCATGAATATTCGTCAAAAATGCACTCAAATTGGTCGATGGACTAGGGGACAATCAGCTGTGAAGTCGACTATCTCTACAACAATCATTTCTGGGTAAGAGCCTGAATTTCAGTTCATTTTGTTCATGTTGGTTTTCATTTTCTCAATAATTTCCTCTTACCAGACAACTGTTTTCGGCGGTAGTTTTTATAATTGAGATCGAGGGACACATGTTTTGGTGAGACGTGGGCACGTATAAATTGAGAGCTAATGACTTGAATAAGACCTAACGTCATTTGAAATCACTTCAACTCTCTGGAAACGGCCTATTGAGGTTTCTGTAATAGTTCATCCAATTCACTCGAGTGGAATTGGATGGTGGAAACGAGGTACAAGTTTTTGTTTTTTGAAAGTCATACATACGTGGAATATATTATTTTTGTTGCGCATTGCTTTTCTTTTACGGATGAGTTGTTTTTTAAATATAGCCATAATGTCTTCAGCGTTGTCAGACAAAATTTCTTCCCGTTTTATTTCTTTCATTTTATGATAAGAAAATGTCTCATTGACTTTATTGCTTTCACTGATGAATGGGGTGTCTCCTGATTCAGTGCCAGTGACTGGACGGATACTTTCCTTGCTAATTTATCGCCTCTGCCATTTCCCGAATTACCCTTGTGCCCAGGGACCCAGCATCTTGTGAGATATGCGGCATTGATAGTCGGAGGCCTGCCTTTTGAACAGCTGTTTGCCTAGAATACACTGCAGCTGTTCGATAGACGGGGGGAGACATAAGTCTCCTGCGAACCACCATATACACCTAAACCTGTGCCTTCATCCGTGTCATCACACGTTCACCGCCAGATACTGATGTTATACTACGTCTTTAATCTTTGACAGTTACATCAGGTTCACAAAGTCTGGCTGCTGGACATCAAAGCTCTATGGTTATAGCACGACGTTTGATCTCACACCAGAAGTTCTTGCATCATCCCCAACACACTATGCGGTCTCCAGACTTAAATTATTAAACGGATTTGACACTCTTATTCCCGAAAGGACGTTATGACATAGCGGGCAGATGTGCTGTGATCTAAAGTGACGGCTCTGGGAAGAGCGAAAACATTTACAAAGCATACAGACTTCCACAAGTAACCTAATAGAGATATTCAACTTAATACCATGTCCAGCCGCTACTTTATTTGGAAACTATATTTCACGCATACTTTCACATGTGGTGTCTTTTGTGGAGTGGAGCTGCCCCCTCCAAATTAATGTTGCCCCTAATACTCAGCTTGCCCACGATCTGGAAACATTCCATGAGTTATGTTCGTCAAGTCTATTTACATTAACACAGTGACATCCCAGGAAATGAGAAGGCCAACGAATTGGCTATGCTTTTGGCTATAGGATTTGCCCTTAAGTGCTCTCTTGCAGAGGAGGTGCAAATCCACTCAACAAATCAGTGAACGCTAATATCTCTACGCCCTTCCATCAAATAGAAACCTTCGGGACCACCAGGTCCACCAGACTGACAAATAATGAAATATCAAGAAAAATAAGATCTGAGTACAACCCATCGAAAGCAAAAGATCTCCTTCGGCGATCTCGTCTTCATATTGCTAGATTGGTGGCGGTTTGTACGGGCCACTGGCCAATAGAAGCTCATGCCGTCAAACTAGGTATCCCTCGCATGCTCGGCGCTTGCTAGAGTCAGGTGGCGATCGCTTGGTTGTCAACGCATCTTCACTTCTTAAATACTTCAGATTGGATTTAGCGACATCAGAAACTACAACTTATAAATAAGAAAACAAAGCTGTGGCTAATTAGGTTCTCTCTGCTGCTGTAAAAGGACCATCACACAATTTAAAGCAGAACTCTTAGACATCCCAAGCCGCTTAAGACAATTTAACTTTTAGTTCCAACACAACAAACGTGTGCCCTTCATTCATGGTCATCAGAATATCCTTAAACGTCAGATTTGTATTTCTATCGGACATCTGTTCATGTGGAAAAGCAATCATATCCATCTCGAGCCATCACCGCTGTGTGTGAGAGAAATCACTCGCCGAGTGACGTACCGCTCAATTCCATTAATTTCAACCACTTCACTGCAGGATGCCCAGCATATGCGTACGCTTCCACTGCAGAATATCCCAAAAATCATCGCATGCCCACAGCAAGGCAAAACAAAAGGACAGCGCACACTGCAGTGCGTACAAATCCACCATAAAGGACACAAGTTTGTCATTAAACCGAAGAAACAACACGACCAAAAACAAGAGCCTGGCCCAGTAAAGTTTTATTTTGTTGCCGCTCCATCGTCCCTGGGCAAACTTAAATCCACCGCCTGGATGGATGTAGGGACGTCCCTGCTGATACACGACACACACGAGTCCTGCTTATTGCGAAATTGTTGTACGGCAACCTTTCAGGTATTACGGAAGGGCATGCTTCCAAAGTCAAACAAGAAGGAAAAACATCATTCAGTCCGGGGGAACGTTCGCACTTGACATTCGTTTCACGTAGATCATCAGCCAGCAGGGAGTGGCGGCAGCGGGAACGAGTGAAGATGTGTATACGCGCACGGGAGGTGAGACAGCCAGAGATCCCAGGACAAAGATATCACCGCAATGCCGTGGATGAGGCTATCTCGATATTGAATTTTGGCCCGGCAGCCGAGGGGTGAGAGCGGGATATCGATTGAGTGAACGTGGAGATGGGCTGCGGAGGCGTATTTGGTCGCCATGGAGTCATATCTGGGATCCCATTCGCGCGCTGAGACAGTTATGGATGCTTAACAGCTGTTTGTGCGTCGGCTGCGGGGGCGGCCGCCCATTCGCACGGGTTGAAATACGTAATTAGAGTTCGCTCGGCCGTCTGATCTCGGTACCTGTGGAATATGATTAATTGACGATGGATAACGTCGAAGGAGATGGATTGAAAGGGACGGATGTGTGAGTGGAATAATAAGAAGCTCGTCCAATAGGATCACGAGAGAATGGATATCTGTGGTATTTTTGGGAATTCCGGACAAAGTGGGACAGCAAACGTAACAAGTTAATTATAAACACAAGGCAGCTGCGAGACCAAAGAGCGAGGGGAGAGGCCAACTTTCAAGGTAAAGAGTTGTGGCAAATGTCACAGGTGGAAGTGAAACCTGAAGAAGTTTCGAATGTGAATGTGATTAGTTTAGACATTACTTTGGGCTTATTAATGTCTTTAAGAGCATGAGAGATGGCCGAAGTCAAGGTGGTTCTAGGGAGACGAGGTTCTCATCAAATCTGCAAGATCCAGTCTATTCCGTCGAAATTGAGGGTGAGTTTCTGTGGAGCAAGAGTGTAGGAAAGGAATAAAGAATGGGAATACAACAACTGGATTTATTTTGAAGCAGTGGCGGCCGTGGCGTTGTGAGTATCCTCCGGGTCCGATTTTAGGTACGATCAAAATAATTCTCATGGCCCCACTTCTTTCGAGTCACTGACAATGCACAAAGAGCAAGCGGCCTAGGGAAGTTGTTAAAATGTTTCAGAATTTCAGCTCCGGCATTACTGCCGGTAGGTGGTCATCATGGCTTCAGCATACAGGCACTTCGTGACACCGCACGTTGGGCGATTGAGTACATAGTAGCTGGACATAAGTCAAAAACATTTTTTTTTCCGTAAAAAAAATACTGCTAGGTTAGAAGTCAAACACCCAAATCACAAAAAACAAAAAAAATTAAAAAAAAAAAAAATAAAATGCTTAAAAAAACCTGAGATATCGAATTCGGTCAAACCATATACATCTGAAGAAGCCCTTAGGAAAAGGTAGAGGAAATAGGAATGACGGCAACACGGCCCGAACATTTTTTAAGAATCCAGCAAAAACAGCTGAAATGGTAGGCTTAGACACAAGACTGGTAGACTGGTAGAACGATTTTCAATTGTGCTGATGACATTAACATCAGGTTTGAAAATCGATGCCATGAAATTCCGAATTAATTGTAAAATTATTTTGTTTCCAAATATAATTGGTACAGAATGCCAGTAAGTGTTCATAAAATTCAGTTACACGGTGCTGGCGTCATTGAGAGTTTTCCAATCCCCATCTGACAGTTTTCGGAAGATGTCTTAGAAGCTCGTCAAAAGGATTGCAAAATTTTTCGAAGCGGCTTTTCAAGAAAGATGTCCCGAATTGCAACAAATACTGATGTGATTCAGAAATTGTGGATATATTCAGATCAAAAAATAAGCGATTTGAGATATCTACCAACCCGGCATCACAAGGTACCATCCCCTGAAGTTATAGAAATGATTTTAAATTGATCTTAAAACATATTTCCAACGAGAAAAACAAAAGAAAAGTTAAATCCGATTTAAGTCCAGCTAATGATCCTAAATCGACCACAGTGCAGTGGGCAAAGATTTAGCCTGAATACAATTCGACGTTAAGCCACCAACCAGACCAGATTTTTGAGAAATGAAGAGAACAAAGCCGCCGAAGAAGAGTTAGTAATTTGTAATTCAAGTAATTCGATCAGTTAAGCTGAACCCGGCTTATTTTGCGATTGGATTTGGGTCTACGTCCGTAGTAGATTGTGCTGACGCAAGAATTGAACCCGGTCGACCGTAGACAACGTCGTGAGTTTGCTATTGGGACGCTGGAAACCGGAGACCAGGAGATTGTAACGCAATTACGAACGCGCCCACACTGAGGATTTGACAGCAGCTGCATTTGACATTAGAATCTGTCATTGTAGCAAATTCCTCATGCTTATATTTGTTGTTGAATAATAATAATATGGGTGGCGCCACAGTCCGAGGCGGGCCTTGGCATAGCTTCTCAGCAACCACTAGTGTTGTGCGTGCTATTGTTCTTTCACGAGTGGAAGGGACCTACAGTTTAATGCCGACTCCGAACGGCGAAGTTGAGAAGCTTTTTCTTGACAGGAATACACTTTGAGCATTGTCAGTGACTCGAAAGAGGCGGAGCCGTGAATTATCAAAGGTGGTAAATTCGTGTATCGAACCTGGTACCCTCTGCGTAGGAGTCGACGCACTTACCCACTGCGCCACGGTGACCTAGAATAAATATATTCTTGCTTATAATAATATCGCGCTATAGTTTTTAATCTAAGAAGATAGGATTACGTTTTCCTCTTGTCAAAAACGATCTGCGGTTATGTATGCTTAAACAATATATGCTTAAATATGTGTTGATACAAAGTCCACAAGTCAAAGAGCCTTAAAAACCAAGCAACCATAACTTTATAAGCACCCCTTCGCTACACACGGTGCAAACAATCTGCGCAGTCTTGAGTTTGTACCGTTTCGGCGTAGTCTTCAAGTCGGAAAAATGACACATCTAGTACCAAGCACTGTTACAAAAAAAATGTCTGTGACCTTGGTATTACCAACTTTCCTGCTGGTCTGCGCAACGACACAATAAATCATCGTTATAATCTTCTCACCTTACCTTAGAGTCGGAGATTTCTACCCACCCTCGACGATTTCCATGATTTTATCGACATTTTCGACAATTGGCCTTCCAGAGCGTGGTGTATCTTTGAACATCGAGCTTACCCGAACTGAATCGACGGTTCCAAAGCTGAGTGATTTATTGTGAGCATGATTCACTGTAAGAATATCAGGACCTATTCACATATTCATCCGACTGGCTTGCGTTTATCGAAGAAAAACTATAAAATATGGCTGATGTTCTCTTCACTGGTTTCCGTCTTAAAAGTGTATACAAGTCGATTTATACACTCGTGCTCAAACAATTAAGTCACATATGCGATAATGAAGTACTTGCTGTCTCACATACTGTCCACTTTTCGTCATATCAATAAACTATTTTCTTGCTCTTCAGCAGCTTTAACATATTTCAGCTTAATTCATTCGCATTTGTGGCTTAATTGTATGAGCATGAGTGTATATTACTAAAGCCATCTGTTGGAAAAAACAATTCTTCGTATTACTATTGACTACACCTTACATTCCTGTGATTCCTGTCCCGACAGTCAAGGTTCCAAACAAAAGCTTATCTTCGTCAAAAACGCAACCAATTGCCTGCAAATTCAAGCAACACTACGTCTTCTATTCCCTCCCAACGTCCAACAACTCAGCTTATTGTCACCCTGACACAACAAACATGTAACAAGTGCGACTAGTCCACGCCTCTAATCTCTGTCACGTGCTAAAGTCTCCATTTTCCTAGTCAGTCGCTCACACGGAAGTGTGCCGCAATTGTTTGGTCATTTCAGATCAAAATCACTTCCTTTCATTAGTGTTATGCGACGGAACCCCCTTTGGGTGGGTGCAATAATACAAAAAAAAATATAAGACAAAATAAATAAGACCGCTATCGAATAAATGAGCATAACTGTAAAACGAGTCGCTCTCGTTTTCGGACCAATTATGCGGCATGTCACCACTTGACACGCAACGAGAATAGTCCCCAAATTGATTTGCCTGCGAAATAACCCTCCGCTCGCGCTTCATGTGAAATCCTTCAATGCTCGCCGCGGCACACCTTGTTCGCTGTCGCTGACAGTGAACGACCTTCGAGCACTCGCGCTCCTCACTCCTTACGCACCGTACGCGGTGAGTGCCCTTGAAACTGAATGCATCGGCAGATATTCCGCTTTTTTTTCCAAGAAATGTTACTTTTTATAGGCCACTGCTGAGAAATCACCTTTCCCCTGGAGACTGGTAAATTTGGGCTGGTGAGTGGGGAGGGGTGAGTGGTGAGTGGCGAGTGGAGAGTGGTGCGGTGTAATGAGAGTAATTGTTTATTAAGTCGTTAAGGACGAGCGGAAAAAACTCAGAAGCATCAGCTGAAGTTTCGACGTCGGGATTCGACACAGAAATCGATTCGGTCTCCGCTTGTGCTTGTCGCCCCGTGTCCTGTGTCCCGTGTCTCGTACCACATGACTGCCACATAAATCATCAGTTTATTGGGAGCGGGTGTGGGGTTGGGGGGAGGATGCTTTATTGGTGCGAACTGGAAGGCACATAAAGTTGTGCGATCTGGTGGTAATGTGTCAGACATTTAGAGCCCGTCTTGTGTCCGTGCGTCGGCGATGTGTTCCTGGGGAATCCGTGTGTTCGGGCGGAGGGACAGACGGGCGGCGACTTAGTTCAATTGAAATTGAAATCCAATTCTGGCGGGAGAACGTAATTTACTCATCCCCCGCTGTGGGTGATACTTGCTCCCTCGTCGTTGGTGAGCGGAGGGGAGGGTGGCAATATTGGTTTTAGTGGGATTCTCTGATAGGTTTTGACTTGTATTTCATCCGTTGACATAAATTGCAGATTTGGGATCGGGTATTCAAAAACATTTACATCCTCCGTGCGGTGACTGGGATGGGATTTCACTGGTGAGCGAGGGGAACTATCGTATCATTTCGGTTGCCACATCTTGAGCATGATGAAAGCAATTAATTTCTAGGTGTCCCAGAGGCGGGCACTACATTTGGTTAACCGGTTGGAGGATGCATTCATCCAAGTGATTGAATTTAGCAGGAGCCGCCGGCACGTAAGCGGAGGACGCAGGTGAGAAAAGTTTAATTGGATTATTCACGCTGGGCTTGATGCAGAAGTTGAGGCGTAATTCGAAAATCTTCTTCTCTTCGATTACACGTGAGCCTTTGAATCAAAGCGATTCGCAAAGGTCGGCAGGTCGTTTTTTGTTTCGAAAGATCTTTGGACTTGAGCGCTGGTTTCTTTTTGCGATAGTTCTTCACAGAAGAGTGTGTGAGGAGGGGAGTTAAAGGTCGACTGTGAGAAAATGAACAGGAGTGAAATGAAACAGATTTAAAATAGGAACGGAAAGCATACAGATGAAACAGATCTGATTGGCAATTGAAAAATGTAAAGTTATCACAAAGGGATACTTAACTCATTATCCGAGCAGATAATACCTCTCGTCTACTGAGAAAGGTGACAGATTACATCGGATTTTTGACAGTAATCAACCTTTTGGTTTACGCAGACAACTTCACGGGCTAAGATATTAAAGGGCAGAAATGAAGTATTAGAGAGATAGCCGACTTCACAGCCGATTGACCCCTAGTCCATCGATGAATTTGAGTACTTTTTTGACAGTTATTTATGAATTTTTGACGTTTATTCACGAAATAACGTAAATGGCGTCCTCTGATTGGTCAGTTTGGTTTAAGGAAACGTAATTAAAAACAGTTGTCAAACATTTTAAGGGGCAAGAGTCATACTTCATTTCTGGTAAAGGTCTTTCGATGGACACATCCGATCTTTGACAGTTGACAGCGGTCATATTGTTGTTACATCTGTCAAGTTGTCAATCGAAGCCATCATTATATTCAACAGCACATGTTAATGATAAAATTGTTTTATCAAAATGGGTGCTCTGTTCGGGCAAATTTCCGCTCGCTTCTAACATTTTATGGTCGTCATGAATCGTCCTATCGATGAGGCCTATTTATGTATGTCAACAAATGCAATTATACAATTCGGGACGTACCAATCCACATGAGCGCCATAGTTTGGTATGGATTTTGAGCTGGTGGCCTAGCTCAATGACGTTCTTGGATCTCATGTCATCGGTCCATAGTTCTTTGAGAACCATCCAGGCCATCACCATCCAGGATGCTCACCAACTTTTTTATTAATATGGACACGAACGACATATTATTTCCACAGAATGGCGCTACGTGCCCCACAGCTCACGCCAAATTCTGCAAGAGCGATTCGAGAGCATGGTCATCTCATGGTGAAATGGCCATCGAGATCGTGCGTAGACAGCCGCAGGTCTATGCGAATAAAAGCCGAAACCCACGGAATCCCTCGCGTGCGTTGCGTCATGACAAGAAATTGACAACTCATAAGCCCTTATGAGAGGGAGAGACACAGCAAATGCAGTCCACAAGTGAAATTCACCACGACGATGGATGCAATCAGAAATGAAGTATTACAGGGATACCCGACTTCACAGCTGATAACCCCCTAGTGCATCGACGAATTTGAGTGCCTTTTTGACAGATATCCGTGAAATAACCTAAATGCCGTCCTCCTATCGGTCAATTTGGTTTATGAATACGTTATAAAAACAGTTGTGAAAAATCGAAAGGGGAAAGAGAGGTAGAAGTCGGGCATCTCTGTAATACTTAATTTCTGGATGGAATCGGGCAGCTTTCAACTTTCTGTGAGTTTGACAGATGTTTCGATGGAAATTCATTTGGGTGCTCCTTATGTGATTGTTTTTGCGATATATTCTGAATGAAGGAATACTTTTTGTTTTATTATAAAATTGTTTTTGAATAATACCTAATAATTTAGAAACTTGAAAAGTTCGAATTTCTTAGATTTATACAAGAGTAGATTGCGCACCAAACGTACGTCTTTGCAATCTGGCAACTTTGATTCTTCTGGATTCCAAGCGCATCGTACGCACCGGATTCTATGTGTTGGGGCCTCAAGCCAGAATTGGCCCTCAAAGCCAACATTACCCATACCAATGATACATTCCATTTCAGATGGGCGTCACCCAGAGAAGTCGTGGAAGACATTGGGACGATTTTATGTTCCACACACAACGGCATCGATAGGTCTTTCAAACGGAAAATAAAATGTCGATGATGTCTCTCATATTAAAGATAGAAGGATAGGAAGCACTTAACAAAAGATAAAAGTTTTCCAATTGGGAATTGACAACTTTCACTGTGAACGCACCCTAAGACCAATTACCAAATAGTCAATGCCAAATCATTCAATAAAAAACAACATTTTCACTACGAATGAGAAACATTTACAAATAATTGAAATGTGTTGCTAAAAATTCCGAGTCGGTGACAGCAACATTAAGAGCGTCAATTCTATGTCGTAATTCTCATCCCAGTAAGCAAGTAACAAACAAAGGCCAGTGAACAAATTTGAGCTGGATGTTCCCGTGCCGGTGACACAACGAAGTGCCACGAATAATACTGCCATTCAAGGGTCCCTAACTAAACCAATCGAACTCAAGACGTTCTCAAAAATTGGTTAGACCACACTGTGGCATACGTCGCAAACGGAAATATGGAGAGTCCTGTAGAAGCTGGGCTCAGGCCACACTGTTGTTTCCTTGGTCAATTGAATAGACTAGACATTAATAAAATGTGGTGTCCACAACGTACGTCCACACAGTGGGTGTAAGAATCGACTTAATGAAAATTAAATTCGATGAACTTCAACCTAAACTTTATCGCTCGATTTTTGGTTCATGCCAACAAATCGGCGGCGTCTGCGCGTCATTAGAGGAACTCAGAGCAAATATTGAACGATATGTGTCCAAAAGTGTCCATTTTAGTGCGCTCAGTTTAGTTCAAATCTGTTTGTTCAACTAGTTCATTCGTCTAGTTCATTTAGTTCAATGTAGTTCAGGAAATTGAGTCTTGTGCGATTTCCGTCGGTTGATCGTCTTAAATAACAGAACTACTCCTACTGCTAGCATAGAATTACTAAAATGCATGAAGGTTTTTTTTTTAACTAGTTCGTTTGTGAACTACGCAAGCCTACTTTAAGCCAATAAAAATATGTTAGAGATATCTTAAATGGTTTAACGATTGTCAAGTCCTAGTTGGAAAGCATGATATTGTATATAATAATGGAAGTACAGTTCGTGATGGACTTTTGCCAGTAACCACTCGAGGGGGCATACAGTTTTATGCCGATTACAATTTGGCGAAGTTGAAATCCTTTTTCTGGGCAGTCCTGAATTGTGAAAGTTGCTCATGTGGATGGGTTGATTCCAGTACTCAACTCAACGAGTCAACTTTAATTTTTTTTTATTCAATTAATTTAAAGAGAAAGTTTGGAGAACAGGACACATAACAGAATAACATCATATGAAACAAGTTAGTAAAAATATGGCATGGCTTATCCAGTTTGAGAACACCATGTAACGAAAACAATGTATTCAATCTATCTGACATTGGTTCGAAAAACAGATAAGAACTGGTTGCCTTCATTCAGCGAAGTGCCTGGAGTTGATGTCAAGAAACATCCTTCCCATAATTGAGGCTATATTCACAATATTTCAATGCCTTATGCTCTGTAGGTGGAACCATAAACACTGAATGTTCCCATACCCAATTTAATGACCCTATCACGAACACGTCATGCGGCTTGCTTCATGTTCAATTTATTGAAGGAAACAGTCGATTGGTGGTCAATTTTATGCAATGATGCCGTGAATTGAATTCAATTCACTTGAACAATTTCCAGTTCGGATATGTGAAGTCATTAGTCCACGTCATAAACCAAGGGAAATGAACGACTTTGATGCCTACATTGAATTCCAAATCCTTATTGCTGGCTGAGTTTCAAGGATCTACTCCCGCTGATAAAAGGATTGGGGGTACTAGTTTTGGACTTAAATTTATATCAGGTCTAATGGTGCTGCTGCTTGTTTCGCAAAATCCTTAAGGCAAAATCGAAGTGGCGTCGCGACTTTTGGAAAAACCCGTGAACATGTGGACACGATGAGATGCAGTCATCAAGAAGATCGAGTCCGCGATCACTTGTTCTGCACTACTCTACTGCTGCTTTTACTCTCTTTCGTGAATCAGCGTGCTCTTATCGGCAGCCCCTGCTAGCTGGAGCATTATTGTTCATTATCTCGTCGCTTGGCTAGTCGATGGACTACATCCACATCTCATTGAAGCCGCGGTTGTGTCTTCTCCTCGGACGTAATCTTCTTAATATACTGATTTGGTATTGAATGCAAGAACTAATATGTCTGATTGACGAGAACGTAGTTGGACACTGAAGTCCTTCCATCCTTCCAATCCTTCCATGCTGTATTCTTCATGGAGGATGTGACCCCGTGACTTTCAAGATATATATCTTTGAACAGGCGCATAAAACAACAGCACCCACTTCTTTGTGCTTCCGCGAACTTCTTCTGATAATCTGATCACATTTAAGTTTGAACAGAACAGTAAAGGTGGAGGTTAACCTGGGGACGTACCAACTTCTTTTAGGTTAGGTTGGGTTGTAGTGGCTGACTGCCTAGACAGGTAGCCACGCTCAGGCCAAGGTTGGCCCGTTGTGTTACCATAAGGATCTGCAACACTCATCACAACACAACTCCTAATCCGCAAACTTTTGGAGGATAAAGCGATGAAAATGACTAATGCTATTACTACTTAGTTCAGTCAAGTCGGTGAAATACAGAGTGTACAAGTGACAAAATCTACAAGAGGAGAGGACACTGCAATTGCAAAGATGGTGTGCAATGGTGTCTTCTTCCTCTTCATCTCTGGAGCTCCTGTAAAAATCGCCTTAGTCTGGAAGCGTGAATTTCAATGGCCCAGTGGCCTGTTAAGACGCCGATGAGAGTTCTAAGATTCGGCGTGATCTAGTCACGTGAGTGTTTTGGATCGATAGTAGGCCTTATGTGCTAGAAGACCATCTACGTTTGGTGTGAGCAAGAGTGTCAAGCTTTAGTATATGTTTTGCGGTATCGATTGGCATGGACGGCAGTTCCCCGTCCGGAAGGAGTGATGACCCTTTCAGCGAAATCGTCTGCTGACAACTTCTCTCCTGGTAGAACCAGGTTCTATTCTACCAAGATCGAGTTGCATCTTCCCAGTTCAGTTCTAAGGAGAGCTTCAAATCTCGTCTTAGGAAAAGTCCACTCTAGTCTATTTTCTCTACTTTGAGTTTGTATTTAAATGTAATAAGATAGGTAGCTTACAAGCCAGCTAGGATAGTTCAACAAATCTGAATAGCATTTCAAAATACAAATCATAAGATTTAATTCACCAAACTGTGTCAAGGAGGTCCTAAGTCGTGTGAGGATGCTTCGAAACGAAATAATAAACCAAAGTTTAAGATCTGGGAATTCTTTACGTTGTATCATTTTTATGGCTGAAGGATTTAGATTTTGTTAAGATTTTACGATCTAACCTGGATCATAACACGATCAAAATTTCATTCTTCGACTACATGTTTTCATTTCGGTTTTTTGAGGGAGTAGCTGTGTTTTTTTCAAAAATCTATAAATAGTGAAGTAGCACATACAACAACCTACTGCATTTAACCGCTTATAATATCGGCAGTAAAAAGTGGCTGCCGATAAAAATTCGATTTCGAATTTTTTTTCATACATTTTGACATTAATTTCGAACAAATAAATTTCATTTTCATATATTTTGACAGATAAAAATCAAAGCATCTGCGAATCGTTTTTCTGAATCTTACTTCACTTTACTATCGATGGCGATTAAAAAAAAAACACGGCTAGTGTCTTTGGTAATGGAAAATAGTTCGTTTTTGTCGCGCCATGGCGTGGTGCGTATGTGCGCCTACGACTTCTATCCTCTTAAATCAATGGTATCAATGTTCGATTCCGTTACGACAAGTTATTTTCACGGCGACATCTCTTTTGAGTCACTGACAATGCTAGAAAAGTATAACTGACTAGAAACTCAGTTATGCTCAAAACTTGTCCGTTCGGATATGACACAAAATTGTAGGTCCCATCCACTCGTGATATGTCTTAAGAAGAGAGAAAGAGAAGAGAAAGAGAAATTCGTGAATATATGTATATAAATAGGAAGGCTTTAAGCTTTATAACACAACTCTGCGACAAAAAGGAGCGAAGCATCAATGCAAAATGTTGCAAGAACGGGAAGAATTGATTCCATTTTTAGAGCTACCGTTGCATAAACGGTTCCTTGTTCCTCTTTAAAAGTTCTAAAAAAATTCAGTGGCAGCATATGTATATCTTTATGGTCTGACTCAACTATCCACCCGCTATAACTGATATTCACGCGGACGAAGTCGCGGGGAACAGCTAGTATCCATATAAAGACGCGGGACAGAACATTCGGAACATCACATAGTATTCACGGACTTTGTATGCATTACTTGCGTACAAAACTTGTTCGCAACCGAGTGATCTGTATAACATTATCGCAGGAAACAGGAACTCAATATAAGGGCGTATCGTTTAAGCTTTTGAATTCTAGAAGACCGGATAACTGTTACAAATAACAAATGCAACGTTTCGCAACACGACTGAAGGGCAAGTAAATTAAATCAGCAGACAGTCGATAAATAGCATCTACATTTTGTTAAGAACAACCGTCTAAATGCATAAAATGTGTACAAAGGCAACTTTTTCGTAACTTTATTGACAAAGCCCTAGTCCGGCGCTTCCACATTCCATCACCAGTCACGATTCATTTATTTATCTATTCGTGATTGAGTTTTCTTGCAAACAGAAATTAATTAGCAACTTAGCAAAGCGCTGCAATCTCCGAACAAATTTGCTCAAGACTCTGTTCGTTTAGTGTGACCGACTAGTGGTTTGCTGTTTTTGTTTTTTTTTTTTTATTTTATTCCTCTCCCCTCAATTTAAATGCAAAGTGTGTGTGTTTTATTTGTTTTGATTTGATTTTCTTCAATTTAATGTTAATGAACTCATGACTGTATTGATTTCCTTTAAAATTGACGCCATTCCGTTGTGCCCTCGTAATAATTAGGCGGCGGCGTAATTTTGCTGGAAACTCTATACAAAAACCATGACAATGACCGGATTTCGCTCGCTAGACACTGAACAGCTCCAGCCGTGTAGGGGAGATTCCTAATTATTCAACCAGGACATGGGATACGAATGAATGTGCGTAGGGGTGAAGGTTAATGAGTATACACTTTTCTGTTGTTGTTACTGTTTGACGTCAGAAAGATGGGGTATATCAGTGTGCGTGTGGGGGGAGAGGGGGGAGAATTTTTTTTTTTTGCGTAAAATTGTTGTCTCGAAAGTGAAAGTGAATTGAGGAGCAGCTGTAACCAGAGGAGGATGATGGTGTGGAGATGATGGCGATGGCGATGGCTGGGACTGTAAGAAGGGTAGAAACGATGGTAATTTTGATGGCTCTTTATGACCTCTGCAAATTGGGTTTAAAAGGGAATCAATTGGGTAAAAGTATCCATGGCAAAGGGACTCCGATTAGTGCTTTTTTGCGTTGAGATACTTTTATTGGGGATTTTTCATTTCTGTCGGAGAAAGGGAAATCACCGATGTGGCAGAAGGGAAATTTGACGATTAACAGTTCAATGAGTGGTATTAGCGGTATATTGTATGAAGAGCATCTGTCACTCCCGTGGATGGAGGGGGGTGTCCGGGAATGGACTGAAAGCAATCAAATCAATCACTTTTAAATTGACAAGGGTTGTGGTAATATTCCCTTCTTCCCTTAGAATGGGGCTTACAATTTATTGTTGATGGGGTTAAGATTAGGCTTTGAGAAAGAATATTTTTCTTAATAAGTAGAGTCGACTCCTAGCTCCATCTCTATCGAGTCGAGTTCCATAACGAGTCCACTAACTAAACCGGACGAAGAGATTCTTGGTCGCTTCGAGAGGAAAGTCCTTCGCATGGGAGGAGACTGAACGTCGAAATGTATAAATGTAATGCTGTACAGCGACAAGGAATTGGTCAAACGCATTTAACGGGTTTCTCGTCTCACGTGGTTAGCCCATGCAGAGTAAATGGACACCAAAGAACCGGAAAGTCTTTGACTTTAACTCCCAGGGACAATTCGTAAAGATAGAGCACACAGTCGAAAAGAGACCTTAATTAGCTGAACGTGCGTAGCTGAACTAAACTATAACATGACCGATGCATGTTGGCCTAGTCCCAGGTTCAGCCCAGACTTAAGCGTCAGTCAAGTCAAAAAAAGTAAAAAAAAAGAAGAAGAAGGAAGCTCTTCCGAGAATACTCACTGAGAATGAACAAAGAGTATTCCTGTCTCTCGTTTGTTTCTAAAGGGTTTTCCAAAAGATTACACTAATCATTCTTTCTGTTTCGAAATTCAAAAGATTTTCAAGATCCTTACACTCTTAAGTCTGTGTATGTTTCGTTAATTCGCTCTATATTAGAATACTGTTGTTTAATATGGAATCCTTTATATAACAATAGCGCTATTCGTATTGAGAGAATACAAAAAAGATTTACTAGGTTTGCTCTTCGAAAGATGTCGTGGAATTCAAATATGCCGGATTATAATGCTAGATGTCAGCTTATCGATCTAAAGCAACTGCATGTAAGAAGGACTTATTATTCAGTTCTTTTCGCTCATGACGTCATTACTGCTCACATTGATTGTCCGGTGCTGCTTTCCATGTTCAGTGTTTACACCCCGTCTCGTTATCTGAGGCCTAGAGATTTCTTTTATGTTTCGAGCCATAGTACAAACTATGGGCAAAATGATCCTATAACTAATGCTTGCATAAAATTCAACTTAGTTGCAAATGTTATAGACTTAAATATGAGTAGAGATAAATGTAAAAATGAAATTTTAAATTTTTTGAGTAGCAATTTACTCTAAATTACATTATAATTGTATGTTAAATTCTGCTTATACTAGGCATTATTATTAATAAGAAATTAAATGTTATTAATATTATCAGTAGTCTTAAAAAAGCTCTGTACTTGAAAGACGGAAGAATAAATAAATAATCATCAAACTGTCACTGTCAATTTATTCAGTAAAGTCAACACTTTCATCATGGGACAGCAAACGAACGGGCAATGTCTGCAAATTATTAAAAATTTTCTGCTAGATTCGGAGACGGTCACCGCAACTTTAAGAGCGATAGCTCCAATTTTCGACGAAGCTCCATTTTGGCTCAATGGCAAAAATAGAGCAAAATATGCGTTATTGGTCGGGTGAAAATGAATCACCACATCGTCCACAAAAAATAACTGTTTGGTGTGGTTTGCATGCCGGCGGAGTTATTGGGCCATATTTTTTCGTCGACGATAACGATCGTCACGTTTTTGTGAATGGTCAGCGTTATCGCGCCATGATTACCGATTATTTTTGGCCCAAATTGGAAGATATGAACTTGGACGGTATGTGGTTTCAAGGGTGGTGCCACAAGCCACACAGCACATGTTACAATCGATTTATTGAAGAGTAAGTATGGTGAGCGTGTTACCTCAACAAATGGGCCAGTCGTTTGCCGCCTCGTTCGTGCGATTTAACGACGTTTGACTGTATTCTGTGGGGCTACGTTAAGTCGTCGGTTTATGCCAACAAGCCGACGACGTTGGAAGAACTCAGAGCCAATATTGAATACGAAATAGCGGGCGTTTCGGCCGAAATGTGAGGCCGAGTCGTTGAAAATTGGGTCTAATGAATCGACAGCTGAAATTTTTTTGATTGTACTTCAAGGCGATAATAATCTCTCTAAATATCTAAATATCTCAAATGGTTTGCTTTTTATTTAAAAGAAAAGTTGTCGAGTCCTTATTGGAAAACCCTTTATATGGAAAACTGAGACTGCCCCGTTCTTGGACATTCTCGTAAGCTTGATAAACCGTTTAGCAACGCTTGTCAATAACCAATCGCCCGAAAGCTCTGTTGCCTTTAAGTTAGTTCGAGTAATGGAGGCAATCCACTGGAATTATGCACCATGACCATTAAAACCACTTCACTCAATTTCGTTAAGTTTTATTCACTCTCATTTATTTCAGAACGAAATCTCTACGTAAGCGATTGGAAGCTAATGTAAAATGTTCTTCCTCACTTAGATGAATACGAGAAATCGGTTAAAGGTTCCCACAAGCAATTGGGGGCACTTTGAAATTTGTCGATGAGCCACTAATTTCGAAATACATCGCGTTTTCCATTTATCAAGTTTTTTTTGTCTAGGAATCAGTTCGAAGTCGGTACTGAGAATTTGGAAGAACCATTTCTGCAGACTGCTAAACGGCGATGATGACACCAATACCGCTGTCAGGCAGAATGTTCCACTCAATATGGACGATGATCGACCAGAATTCCGTCCCCCGACTTAGACGAGGTCAAGATAGCAATATCAAGGCTGAAGTGTAACAAAGCTGCCAGTGCGGACGGACTGTCTGCTGAAATCTTTAAGGCAGCTGGAGATGATCTGGTTGGGCGCATGCACCAGCTCATCTGTAAGATATGATCGGAGGAAAGCATGCCCGATGAGTTGAATCTTAGTATCGTTTGCCCGATCCACAAGAAAGGAGACCCACCCACTCACCCCAGAACATCGCTTTCAAGATCTTCTCTGCCGTTTTGTGTACTCGCCTGAAGCCGTTTATAAATAACCTGATAGGTCCATATCAGTGTGGCTTCAGGCCAGGGATTACCACCATCGACCAGATTTTCAGACTACGGCAGATCCTGGAAAATACCCAAGAGATGCAGATCGAGATCCACCACATTTTTGGCGAGCTATATTCTATGTCTAGTCTTCACATTCCTGCCAAACCCGTCAGGCTGTGCAGGATGACGATGGAGAATTCTCGCTGCTCCATCAAGGTCGGTAACGAACTCACCGAGACCTTCAATGTCAAAAACGGTTTTAGACAAGGCGACGAGCTGTCATGTGATTTTTTTAAAATCATCCTGGAGAAGATCGTGCAAGACTCGCACGCCAACGCTAGAGGCACGATCTTCCAGAAGTCCGTACAACAGTTAGCCTACGCGGACGACATTGACGTGATTGGCAGAACACAGCGAGCCGTCAGTGAGGCGTTTACTTGCATTGAGGCGGAACCGGCTAAAATGGGTCTAGCGGTGAATCAGTGAAAAACGAAGTATATGCTGAGGACAGCGTCATAATGGGCAGCTTTAACTTCGAGGCAGTGAAGGACTTCGTCTACATCGGCTCCGCAGTAAACAGTACAAGCAACATCAGTACCGAGATCAAACGCAGGGTAACTCTTGCCAACCGCTGTTTCTATGGGCTCAAGAGGCAATTGAGTAGTAGAGCCATCACTCGAAGGACCAAGCTGACTTTATACAAGACTTTGTAGAGTAGAGCGCATCACAGTCCTGCTGTACGGCGCGGAGACATGGACAATCTCAAAAGCGGATGAGGAAGTCCTTGGTCTCTTCGAGAGAAAAGCTCTGCGTGCGATCTTTGGTCCTGTTTGCGTTGACGGTTTCTGGAGGAGAAGATTAAACCACGAACTGTACGGGCTGTACAGTGACATGAGTCTAGTCAGGCATCTTCGGATCCAACGCCTAAGCTGGCTAGGCCATGTAGAGCGTATGGACAACGCAGCTTCTGGCCGGAGAGTCTTCGACTCCGAACCCGTGGGGCAACGCAACAGAGGACGCCCGTGGTGGCGCACCCAGGTAGAGAAGGACCTCAACCAACTTAGCGTGCGACACTGGAGACAGCTAGCCAGAGACCGTGCTAGCTGGAGAGGCTTGTTGGTGTAGGCACAGGTCCACCCGGACTGTAGCGCCAAATAAAGAAGAAGAAGAAGAATCAGTTCGAATTATCGAGGATTTCGAATTATTGAGTTTCGAATTATCGACTTTCAACTGTATATACAAGCTTAAGTCAATTCTAAGCTCGAAGCTACCCTCTGTTTTTAGGCTGAATATATATTGTTACAATATTGTATCAGCTAGTAAATAAATAAAAGAAATAAATCATTTCTGGTTGTGACAGAGAGCTTGGTGTACGATACTAGATCAAAAATGGTATGATCCTCCAAAGCTTATCGGAGTCGTTCACTATTTTATTTTTTCCTGACGTTTCAAACGTTAATTTTGTCATTATCAACAAAGAATTACTGAGTTTTTAATTACTGAATAATTAAAAGAGGTTAAATTCCGCCGAGTCATAAATTTCTGCAAGGACTTTGTTGAGTTTCTGAACATGTTCAATGATTTAGCGTCAAATGTAATTTTCTGAGTTTACACTTGAGGTGGGAAATGCTTGAGAAAGCTTTAAAAAGCATTGGCAATTTTAGCTTCAGAATTTGGCGAATAGAAAATAAATCAGAAAAAAAAAATACATTTTTCCTCAAGCATTCAAATGAATGCCAAAATCTTAATCATACTCAACAGTAATTTATCCCGTCTTAAGGAAAATGACAAATGCTTCGATTAGCACATGTGTCATTTACTTTTTTTGACACACAACACATGTCTAAATGGCTTTTCTCAATCGGTCTGACATTTGGAATACATTACAGTTATTGAACAAAGCTAATATTTTTAATTGCCTCTGCTCCTGTCTACGCATTTCCAAGTCTCTCCAGAGACACATCGCAAATAAGACAACGAAAAACAAAACAAAACAAAAAAAAAAGTCATACGAAGGAGGAAAAATATGAAAATATCAGACTTTCCTCACGTAATGTCATCGTCACACAGGCGTCAAGCCTTGTCTCTCCCAAGTGACATAGTTTTCGTTAACGGTTGTTTGATAATAACACTTTTCCACAAACTTGGAGTACAAAAGCGGAACGTCCTCGAAAACTTTTCGCACTCCTTCCTATGTCAATTTGACAGTCATACACAATTCATGTTCACACACGCATGCACATGATGTGTGTGCGCACATGAAGGGAGTACATAGCCTCTTTCGAGTGGCACTTGTACACCAGGGTACCAAACAAGCACAAACGAGGAAAGGAAGAAAGTTGTTTTCCACATTTTCGCCGCATGTGTGTAAACGGTAACAACATGTCAAACTAATTGGAGCTTTCTTTCCTCGCTGTAGCTTTCGTTCGTTGGTCGCTTTCTCACTGCCTCTCGTCGTCGACGGTGCGTCCATTGACTTCGAAATTGAAGGCACTTTATCGTGAGTCGAGACTCCGGAACAAGTCTCTTCCCCTCGACAGAAAATGATAAAATTGATGTCAGATCGTTATGGGGTCCAATCTATCTCTCCACTTAACTGTTTCGTTTCTAGTCGAAGGACGACGACTCAATTGAGCAATTGTAGACAATTAATTTTTCGGGCAATCGTCCATCGTGCTTGACTTGTGTGTTCCAACTTCCAGAGCTGACACACTCAACCGTGTCAAGAGAGAGAGAGAGAGAGAGGGCAGAGATGTGAAGGATTACGTAAACCCTATTCGACAGCAGGAGACGTGCGCTTATCAGCAGGGACCACACACAAACAGTGAGCCATAGAAATGTGCTCAAAGTGTAAATCTCTCGTAATTTTTAAGTTCCCCCCGGTCCTGGTGTCCTGCCACCACCCACGGCACACCCCCTCGTCCACCCGATGTCGTGTGTTAATCACGTGCGTCCTCAAGGTCGCCGGGAATACGTTCTTCACACACGGACCATCTGAAGTGTGAGTTGAGCGAGCGATCGAGTGTGTGTGCGTGGGTTGGGGTGTGCGTTGGCGGGAATTGTTGCTGAAAATTTTGCTGAGTTTTGAAAAAAAGAAAAAATCTGTTGACATGGTAAAGTTTTGCAGAAAGTTGGTCTCATTCCGGGCGCACCACACCACCGGGCGCTCGCATTTCTTCGCTCCAAAGTGGATTAGGGGGAACAATCATTTGCTTTGCACGAAGTTTTAATGAAGTCGATGCTGAGTGCCACCTTGAAGGACGCAAGGAGAGCGCCAGCATTTGCCTCAATTTATGGAATGTCCTGTGCCCGGGAGGCGGGGGGGAAGTGAGTGCTGTGGTGTTTCGAGGTGCACGTATCGTTGACCATGACACACATATCTTCCTGTCAGATGGTCATATGCGCGGTGAAGTGTGCTCGAGGGACCCGATTGTGAGGCGGTCATGTTTATCGAAGGTTGCGTGGAGCTTCTTTTGTTGTCGGCGGGCGGGTCCCTTCTTACTTGGTTGTTGTTCAGTATCATTCTTCTATTTCCATAAAGTTCAATAATCCGGGATGATTCTGGCCCGGTATGTAAGCCCAGGGATAAACGACCAGAGCGAGAGAGTACCTTGAAATGTACGACTATGTACGCCGGTCGGAGACATAATGGATGGTGCCTCGCAGGCAACGAGGCTCACGTAAGTGGATAGGGAAGGTCTATGGGCTGGGCAAATATTGGTGTCCCTTCAAAAGGACATTAAAATGATACATTGTCTGTCAAATTAGAGGTTATGGCGAGGTGTCGAATTGGAGGAGGATTCCACGAATTTCTGTATTGTTTTGTGGAATAGTCCTTGTTGCGTGGGGTGGAGGCAGTGATTGTTTTTTTTTTTTCTTGTGAAGCTGCAAGAAACGATTCATCAGGCACGTGGATGACATAATCTGTGTCACAACAAGCCAGTTAGTTGACACGTGCTGAGTTCAGCTTTTATTTTTGTCGACGGAGATTAATGTTGGCATGGTGTAGAGAGAGATTCGCTTCTGGATTATTGCATAAGCTGAGGCATGTCCCGAGATAAAACATTTGTAAACAATTTAACGCATTTACTGTGAATGGAGCACTGAACGCAATCGTTTATGTTGACATTTGACGCATTTGCAACGTTCAAGGGAGTCGAATGTATTGTGTTGGAATCTTGAAAATAAAATTAATACAGTGTAACTTCTCTATAGCAGACACCCAAGGGACCATCATTCTTGTCCGTTTTATAGAAGTGTCCGGTACAGAGATGGAGTCTTAAGTTATTTATATCCTACACTCATGAATTGTGAAAACTCAGAAATTCAAATTACATTTCTTACCTATTTTTAAGAACAATAGGTTAGGTTAGGTTGTTAGTGGGTCGCCGTGGCGTAGTGGGTAAGTGCGTCGACTCCTACGCAGAGGGTGTCAGGTTCGATACCCGAATTCACCACTTTTCATAATTCACGGCTCCACTTCTTTCGAGTCACTGACAATGCAAAGAGTATTCCTGTCTAGAAAAAGTTTCCTCAGCTTAGCCGTTAAGAGTCGGCATTAAACTGTAGGTACCTTCCACTCGTGAGAGAACAATAGCACGCACAGCACGAGAGGTTGCTGGGCCCAGGTCCGCCTCGGACTGTGGCGCCACCCATATTATTATTATTAGGTTAGGTTAGGTTTGGGCGATTGCCATCACTGTTGCAGTTGTGGCCCACTTAGATCCTGGTTGGGTCCTTTCTGCTATCGCTACCCGGTGCTTTCCACCGGCTCCTTTTAAAAAGGGACTACACTTACGTAAATGAAATAAGCCTAGAGACTGCCTATTGGTATTCTAGTGGCCTACTTTGACAAGTCCACTCCTGTGCTGATTTACAGCCAGTTAGCATTTCCTCTAGGTTTCTGAAAAGTATCTTTTCTAGTTTTTGCAAGAGTTGGACAAGTGCCGAGGAGACGAAGCGTATTTTCTTCCTCCTCCTCGTCCCTACAGTTTCCGTAGTAGTCGTTGTCTTCTGGTATGGAACCGAGGAGGCAGTGACCGGTGATAATGCCCACTACGTTCCTTATTACATTTCTGTTTAGTTTTAAGAGTGTATTTGTTTTGTTTGGATGTAGTGACATTTAGTGACTACATGTAGATCTATCCATCTCCGATTATCGGAGTCGACGGCATCTGTAAATAACATGTAATTAATTACTTGGAGTGAGGGATATGGGGTGTGCTGAGTATTTGCCAGTGGCAGTCCCACCCTGTTGGGTGGAAAACCACTATGCCCGGGTACCCAGCATAGGGTTAGGTTGCATCTAACGCCTATCTCACTAAGAGATAGGCTGCAAAATTTTGCCATTTTGGATTTAATTGATGGTTTATCCAGTGCCTTTATGGCCGCCTGATGGCGATAGATAGCCCGTCTATCGGGTTCATCGACAGTAAGCGCTCAGCCTCTTGGATAGCTTTAACTTTTGCTTGGAATACACTACAATGGTTGGGCAGTCGAAGAGACAGGGAAATGGATATATCCGGCGATATCGCGAATACTCCTAGTCCGGTGCCCTCATCTGTTTTTGAGCCATCTGTGTAGATTTCCAGGTAGCCTAGATCTTTTTTCCTAATCTTGTCTGTCTGGGATAAGAGTTTTGAACCCAAGCTCGAAGTCTAAAGCGTGTGTTATATAATCTGTATGCGTTGGTAGTCTTGCAGTTCGGATTACTTCTGTATGACCTAGCGGTTGCACTCCCGTAGCCTTAGCCAGCTTCCCATAGATGTCCATGGGAAGAAGTTGTACCAATGTTTCCATGGCAGCTGTGGGAGTGGATCGCAATGCCTCTATACACGCTGATCCTTGAATAGTGTTTATCAATTTAATATTGGATTTGCTATTCAGCGCTGGCCACCAGACAAGGATACCGTGTGTTAAGATTGGTCTAACGACAGCCGTATCTATCATCTTCTGACCAGCATGATCCGCTAAAGGGATCGCGGAGGTAAAAAAAAAACGCACGAGAGATCTCCAGGCAACTCGATCCTCCGCTATCGACTCTAACTCATCAGGGGTTATGCCCAAGCGTAACCAGGCGAGTTCATGGATTTGGTGGACTAACCACCACATCGCGGACCTGACGGAATTGCATTGAAGGACCTCCTCGGAAGTCGTGATGGTGGGGACATTCGTACTACGTTATCAAACCATCGAAGCATAGCTATTTCCATTCGAAGAAGCAGCTGCTCATCGTTGAGTTCCTCGTGCACTGCCGTGTTTCTCACCGTATCCCGGCGAGTAATTCCTACAACAGCACGAAGAAATCTCATTTTAGCAGCTTGTATTCGCGATCTTATTCTTTCGGTCATTACCCAAATGTCATAACCTCACCTATGGTCATGGAGTTGGAACACTGAGTTCAAACTCCCTAACATGGCTTTCACTTCCTGCTTGGTCTTCGTGATTACAGAACTCCCAAGCTGTTTTAAAACTGATCCAGCTTGGCCAAACCTACAAGACAGCTCAGCATTACTCCTCCCATAAATTGTGAAAAAGACCCCAAGATACTTAAACTTCTCCACCTGTTTCAATGGGATTCCACTAACTAAAGTGTATTGAACAGGCATTCTGGAAATGACCATAACCTCTTATATGTCTACGTTTACCTTCCCAGGGTCAGCACCTACGGCCACAAACCTATCAAGAGCGCGCTGGTGTTCAGTCTGGGAAGGTGTGAGGATAACTAAGTCATCGGCAAGAAGAAGATGACTTACCTTCAACTCTCCCAATGTGAAACATTCCTCGCCTCGGCTGCGCTGCAACACCCAATCCATATAAACAAATAAAAGGAGAGGTGACAAGACGCACCCTTGGCGAAGTCTAACGTCCACGGTGAAAGGTGTTGATTTAGCACCGTTAACCCGAACACAGCTGCTACAGTTTGTGTATAGAGATTGAATGGCCCTCAAAAAGAGAGCCCTCAATCTTCTACTTCTGCAGAACACTCCAGAGTTAACCTCGAGGAACTCGGTCACATGCCTTTACTCAAATCTACAAGACAGCTGTAGATGGGTTTGCCATACTCTCAAGTATAACTGATGTATGTTAAAATTTCCAATATATTTCTATTTGCTATTTTTGTTAAAAGTCAAATGAGCAAAGAGGCGCTGTTTGATTGATGCAAGCATGTTTCGTGTGAATGCATTTTATGTGTATTACATATTATACATACCCCAAGCTAGTGCCTCAGATTTTAACTTCAGCACTTAGGCCTTATTCGTTCGTTTACCCCTCGATGTGGTGAAAGTTTAACACCGAAATTTAAATCACCTTCAAGTAAGAAGAGAATTTTCAAATAAGAACTCTAATTCACATCGGTACCTACTCCGGTTGAGAAAGTCTCAGCTGTTCGCAAAGAGCTCACACGTATTCACCGACACCGGGAAAAAATCGTATAAAAATCGGTGTCAGATGAAATCAAGGCCCAAGGGAGGTGAATATCTCTTCCCACCTTTATCTCTGGGTACGAGAGCACTCTAGGGGCTCTATATCCCGTCCATCTCGGCCTTGAAGTTAAGCACGGCTGCCTGAAGTTTTGGTGTAGATCGAGTTTACCAAGGAAAACCCCTTCAAAATTCCCATAATTGCCATGAATATACAAAAAAATCTAAACAAAAAATCAATTCAATGTCAACTTCACAAACGAATCTTTGCACTGTTTTACGGTCTCCTCGAAGACGAGTCTGTCCCCTTTGGAATGGCCTTCGCACATTGGAAAGCCAAAGAGAGCGATATGCCAGACTCATGCGAATGACAGATAAAAATGACAACCAACTTGAAAGTGTAATCAAAAACAAACAACACTTCTTCGAGATTTTTAGGACACTCTTCCACACACTCCGCCATGGTGCTTCTACTTCACACGCACTCTCGCAGACACACACACTCACACAGAGATAGCAAGAGATATAATCAAAACAATTCATTGCGGCCATTGGGCACATTATCCCGAAACAAATAATACCCGGGAGTGCCCACCAAATGATATACTAAATCGTATCCAAGCTTCGTTTATGGCTCAGGCTCGTACATTGACACAAGAGCATTGTCCCCTGCCTTGCCGTTTCTTATGAATTCATCATAATGATTAATGACCTTCAAGAGCCGGTCAAGTTCAGCTTCATGTCATCCCCCACACCGCACTGCGCGCCGCACGATGCAGGATCCCAAGACCAAGTACATGGCCGTTGTTTGAGTAAGAACTCCGATTGTTATCCTGATTACATGGGGCACCTCGTAAACTTTAACGACACGAGTGGGGATATTTTTGATTTCGAAAATCTGGCCAAGTACATGTGTAGTTTTGTGCAGGGTAGTCTCATTGACCCTTTCGGTAATATCTGTCAAAGTTTTACATGGGATCCTGGGCGACTTTATGTTCGCCTCTCGCTTTTATGCATATTCCAGGGAGGACTCGCCTTGTTTATTCAGGACCAACAGTTTGGGTAGTAGACTGTGCAAACACAGGAAACGAAGAGGGTTCCAAGTGGCGTTCATCATTCGTAAGTGTTGTCACTTTGCGTTGAAAGAAGATACGAAAGTCTTTATTAATTTAATTTGGCAGCACCTTGCATGGGAGAGTGTGAGCGAGAGATGACCGCAGTCAATCTTCATGACAGCTGTCAATCATTTTCTTTTTCGTTTTCAAAAGACCAATTCCGAAAATTCGAAATTTCTGTAATTTATTTTCATTTGCTGTGTTTTTTTTCTCTCTCTCTCTCTCTCTTTTTGTCTGACAAATTAATTCAAAGCAGACGCTGATGGATTCTGACGTTTGACATTTGACAACTGACCTTGAATTGAATGGCGAATTAAATGAGTTCAATGCTAATGGCGATTGGATTCAAGGATTGCCTTCGAATGGCGGCGGATTACGAATACGATTTGTGCTGGGCATCAATTTATGCAAGCATAACGGTTGATTTATGATAGAATCAACGTCATAGTTGTTAATAAAATTATGCCAAAACTCAAATCCTCCACGAATCTTGGTTGATTATGTTGAAAGGCTGGATTAATTCATAAAGCCACTTGGGGGCATTTAATTCGCATCTCCATCCATCACGCTCCATCTCACATCACGAGCGCACTGTCAGCTGTTTGATGTGAAATTGACAAATTGTTGCTACATAGTTAGCAGATAGTTATTCGAAATTGTATCTCGCTTCGTTGGGGGGACTTGATTATGCGACACAATTTCCAATCACTTTATTTTGGACTGGATTTGGTTCAGGGGAGCTGAATCTATAATTTGCATGGCTTATTGCTGAAGGATACGGGGACGCCAGTGCTGAGGGATATTTTTCGTGAAGTCTCTCGCGAGGTGGGAGTGGCCTTGGGTGTGAGTACCAGCTACCTCAGTGTGTACATTGCTAGGAATACCCCATCGTCCTCCGGACGGAAACAGTGACATTTAAGGAGATGCTGGCTTGAAACAATGTGGGTACTTCACCGGGACATCCTGCAATCAAATCCCTCACTGTTTGCTGAGATGACTAAACACTTCAATATTCCCCGGATCTCATTGACATTAAAGGCAGTTGCGATGCCAATGAATTCTTTCCATAGACTGCTTTAAGAAAGGCAATTCCTCGATACCCCTACCGCCTGCATTGAGGCAGCAACGAGGACCCGAGTAGAAATGAAAAGAAAGGAAGAAGTCTTAACTCCAGCCAATGGTTTAGTCATAGCACAATGGATTGAGTAATCGTCACAGCCATCGGAAAGGTTAAGAGCCGTAGACAGATGGCCCCTTAAAGGAGCTCCTCCGAGTTGGTGACGATGTTCTGGTAGGGAACATGCACATGATCATTTGTTGACTTAGGGAAAACGAATATACATATGCCATGACTGAAATCAGAGCTCCAAATTCCCCCTAAGCAATGAAGGCATATACAGGGTGATCAACATCAGAGTAACCACGATGAGAGCAACTCCAACGATGTAGAACACAATACAAACACGTGCCCACTCAGAGAAAATGTCTTTATTCTGTGACTATCTCTTGCAAGATAAAAGCAAGGCTTTGGAGTCACGCTGGCAGTCGAAGACAAAACATTCAAACAATCCTCCTACTCATGCACGAAAATATATTGCTTCTTTGCTTTTTGAAAATGTTGGTCCTTCGAGCCGGATCGACCAAGACTCGTTCCATCATTCTTCATTCGAGCCAAAACGTCACAATGGATCGCAGAACACTTTAAGTCCTCAAAAGAGATTTTAATGGACATCTTTGACGGATTGGCTTTTGTTGTTTCAGAGAACAGCTGCAACTGGGTGACCAGAATTAAAATCAACCGAACTCCTATGCTGCCTATCTGACTATATGGAGCCAACATTTGGACGATGAGCATTGAAACAGAGGCTTCAAAATATTGGATTGTGTCTGCGAGGAAATGTAGCACTCTACACAATGGACCATGAAAAGAGAAGTCAGTCCTGCCGACTTAGACCAAGTCAATTATAGAATGACTGTCTGCAGCAGTTCACTCATCTGAAAGATATGCTCGAAGGAAAGTATGCGTGATGAGTGGAACCTGGGTGTCGTTTGCCCTATCAACAAATAAGGAGACCCCTTCAAGTGCATCAACTACCGAAGGTAAAGTCTCGTAAGCATCGCATATGAGATCGTATTTTCCATTTTGTGTGAGCGTTTGAAGACATTCGTGAATAATCTGATAGGTCCATCTGATAGAAGTCCACAATAGACCACATCTTCCCACTACGGCAGATCCTGGGACATGAAATGAAAATGAACATACACCACCTATTCTTCGACTTTAAGAAAGCGCCATGTCTATTTCTGATATTCCTGACATCTGAGGATGAAGATGAATAATTCTCGCTGCTCGTAGCGAACTCGCCGAGACCTTCAATGTCAAGAAAGGTTCCACATAGTGCAAAACTCACTTGCCAAAACAACAACGGTACAATTGCTAGCTTACGTGAACGACATAGTTAGACGAACACAGAGAGCCGTCAATCATTAAGACTGAAGCTGCTAAAGTGTGTCTGGCAGTAATCGAAGGCAACACAAAGTATATGCTATCATCGAGAAAGGACGCATACCATCGACGATTCGGCATGAGTCCAGCCAGGCGTCTACAGATCCAACACCTAAGATGTCTAGGTGGCAGTGGAGGTGCACTATGGACGAGTTAGGTCTGGCCCGAAGGCCCTTCGCCTCCCAGCCAGTCCGCAACAGAGGACGTCCATGTACATCCTAAGATCCAAAGCCTAAGATAGCTAAACTTAGGTCTGCCCCGAAAGCCCTGCGCCACCCAGCCTATGGGACACCGCAACAGAGGACGTCCATGTACATCCTAAGATCCAAAGCCTAAGATAGCTAGGCTTGGGTCTGCCCCGAAGGCCCTTCGCCTCCCAGCCTGTGGGACACCGCAACAGAGGATGTCCATGTACAAGGTGATGCACACAAGTCTAGGGGGACTTCAGCCAGCTTGGTATGCGAAATTTGACACTGCTGGCGATATATGTATCGTGCCGGCTGGAGAGGCATGTTGTTGAAAAGTAGTGCCCTAAGAAGAAGAAGAACCGTGAAATCCTTGTTTCTACGGACTGCCATTAAACCCTTCCTACTATTCATTCCATCATTCAACTGCACACAAAGAATTGACAGGAAATTGCGATCACGGTCTATTTGGACTCCTCGGAATCCTTTTAGAGAAGGCAAACAGTTCTTTCGAAATCGTGAGGTTAAACCTTGTGTGGGCTCTTGATGGTGCATTTAAACATCCACGTTCGGGATGAAGAGGCGGTGAAAAGAAAACAACTCCGGTCAATGCTCTAATCGTCCCATAAACTCTTGAGATCATTAGAAAGCTGAAGAGTCCCAGTCAGGTGGACTCTCTACAGAGCTCTTAAAAGTTGGTGACGACGTTCTGGTAGGAAACGTGCGCTTTATCAGCTGCTGTCTTCGACGGAATAAATGCTCTAACTTCCCTCGCAGCGATGAAAGCAGATTCAGGGTTATCAGCATCAGACTCTGGAGATTTGACAGCGACTACAATGATGTAGATTACCATAAACACTTGTGCATGCAAAGTGCAGCGATGGTTGTTCTGTGACTACCTCTTTTAAGATAAAAGAAAAGCCTTGGAGCCGCACTTGTGGTGAAACATTCAATTAATCGACTTACTCTTTCCAAGCGGAGGTCCTGGCGGTCAAAGAAGCGGCCAAAATGATACCATTGTTGGAAATAGCACCCGCTAATATTATCATTCTAATCGGCTGTGAAACAGCCATTAAGGAAGTTTCGTCTATAGAAGTCAAGTCCAAGGTCTTGGTCTTGGTCTTGGAACGCAGCATTCAATCACTCTATGCTGGGTCCCAGGTCATATATAACCAGCAACAAGGTAGCAGACGAACTTACCAGGAAATGGGCCGAAACCGACCCATTGCAGGCAATCCCATGCATTGGTCCACCTTTGGCAAACGTCAATAAGAAAGTGGACGACATAATCATCGTGTAAGCTAATGAAAGGTTTAACTCTCTATCCACTTGCGAGACTACCCGAATATTATGGCCGAGGTTCAACAGCGCAAGGTCCAATAAACTCCTTCTATACAATAAAGGACTATTGCGAATGGTAGTGCACTAAAAAAAAAATGCAGAGGCTGCTGAGACGAAGAAGAATTAGAGGACTACCTTTGCCCTCACTACCTTTGCCAATGCCCCAGCCTCTTTCTACTGAGAATAACTCTGGGAGACTTCTTCTTCTAAGACCTCCAAGAACTTGCAGAAATTATAGAAATTACACTAATGTCTACTTGTAGGTCCGTCAGGATTTCAGTATGGCTGGAATAAATACTCGGCACGATCTCTGAACCGCTGTACGAAACTGCAATGGGACCAGTCGAGGACCTGAATGGGGCTAGTTACACCATGCCTACCCACTAACCTAATCCTCTTACTCAGTTGCTTCTTTGTTATTTGAAATATATTGGTCCTTCGAGCCGGATCAACCGAACCTTGATCCATCACTCGCAAATGGATTGCAGTCATATTTGAGGAGAACACTGACACAGACATTTTCTTTGTCTTTCACTGCCATCACTGCCACTTCGGTTTGTCCATGCGATTTGAGTCAAACCGTTGGACCAGAATTATGATCAACTGCACTCTTATCCAGCCTCCAGCCCTTCTTAGCATATGCAACCAGAACTTGAACGACAAGCAGGACACCCGCCTTCGAAAGAAACAATTTCATGAGGTACCTACTCCTGTCTGTGACAGAGGCGAAAGGATGTCTTAAACTCTATGAACTGTCTTGAAAGTCGTGTGGAGATGGCAAAAGTGTGTATGTGCCCAGTGCACCCCAGTCAAGATGCGCCCACATCTAGTACGCGAAAGGATGAAAGAAAATCCTCAAAACCGAGACTCCTTGTTTTAAGAAAAATAATAGAACTACAAATCCGTGGCCAAAGCTAGACTAGTAAACATAACACAGCATGCCAACTAAGTTCAATTTTCAAGCAAGATGCTTCCAAAAACCGTCCAGACGTAATCCTTGCAAACGCACTCCATTCCCATTGTTTCACCATTCGTGTGAAGCTTGCAGCACGCACATCATGAATGCGTGAATAGGAAAGCCAATTACCTTGAAAGTAGACTCAAATGGCACATTTTGCATCAGCCTCGTTGTTAATTAATCGAATTCCAGTCTGCTATGGCAACACAAAGGTCAACGACACAGACAGACAGTCGTTTCGTAGCTCTCATGGCTTTGGAGAATCGAAACAACAAGGAGGGTGTTTACACACAGCGTTGGCAGATGGTGTTTTGAATGATTTTCTTCTGATGCTGTTTGCAGTCAGTCATCTGAAGTTAACCTTTGGAAATATTGCACTAATTCTTGTAAATCAATAGGAGGTTAGAGAAACGGAAATGAGGAGTTAAACGAAGGGAGGGCGTTGAAGCTGAAGGTTTGAAGGACATTTTGACAAGTCATTGTCTTTGAAGAATGCTCTGTAATGAAGATTTGACGTTTGTGTCCAAAGAATCGAACTTTGAGTCTTGAATAAAAGAACAAATCCGAATAACTAACGAACAACTATAAAACCACAATACAATTTATTTCTTCTTCGATGGGTGAAGTTGTCTTTTGCCAACGACATCGGGCGTGGAGTCTGAAGGTTTGAATGACATTTTTTGACAAGTCATTGTCTTTGAAGAATGCTCTGTAATAAAGATTTGACGTTTGTGTCCAAAGAATCGAACTGCCTCCTGGGCCCATCGGCAGCTGGGGGTTGGCAGTACTTTCGATAAGTGCTGCTGACTCGACGTGTCAATTGTCAGTGGTCGAGGCTTGGATAAAAGAACAAATTCGAATAAATAACGGTAGTTTTATCTGTCAAAAACCACAATACGATTTATTTCTTCTTCGATGGGTGAAGCCGTCTTTTGACAACGACACCGGATGACAGGAAAATTAATAAGTTCCACAAAATTAAATTTTAAATTAACCTCACACACCCTATTCAACATACAAGACTTCCATCAGCCATCAAAGACAGATTAGGAGCATACGGAGTGTCAAAAAGGAACCATCTTCAACAGCAAGAACAAACAAAAGGTGTTTATACTTTGCGATTTATGTACTCGCCTTGACAGAACAAAACAAAACAAAACAACATTTAATGACAACGACATCCAATATCGAACTTCGAACAATTTCCGCCTCGAATTCGCGAAACGACCTCGCTGAATGTCTTTTCAAATTTTTATACACTCATAAATATTTTATCGCTGTCGTGCAACTCTTAATCGTATCGTTTTAAGCACATTGCACAATCTGAAGAACCAATTCAATGCGAACGCCTCAAAAAAGATTAAAAGATTCCCGTTATCACGCACAAAATGACAGTCAATTTAACTCGAACGCGTATCCGTCTGCGACAACCTCACTTCATAACTGTTTTTGCAAAATATTTTCAAAAATTCATATTTCTACAACTTGCGATGGTTGATAAAATGAGTCCGGGAGTCCTTGAAAGTGAATCTTTATGCGTCCCACAAGGATTGTTCTCCCATTTTAATTCATGAGCCGCAAGGTGGTGCGAGGGATATAACTTTATACCACCACTGCCACTGTAATGTCGACTGTTTGAGTTGTAATGAACACATCCCGTGGGGGAATTACTTTGTGTTGATGAACTTTCCACACCCGTATTCTGTCATTTCCATGATGCCATACATTCGCACGAGATTCGACTGTGCGCTGAAGTGCGTCAAATTCGAAAGTGGAGTGATGAGTAACACCATCCGATGGTGGAAATCGAATCGAAAAATAAACGCTAATCGAGTGTCGATGACAGAGAGGAGGAAACTTCACGTACCGTTGCGATGGAGACACCTGTCACAATACGAGACACATTGTCTGGCCGCAGCCGGCATGTGCTTCGGTGTAACGTGTAATTAAGACTTGTAGTTTGCGAGGAGACATTTGACAGAGTTCGATTCGAATGCGAGAACGGTAATTACTTGAATTCAAATGAAAATATCACGTCCTTCCGAATGGAATGAAGCCGGGGTGCGGTACTTGTTGATGAATGAATGTAGGGGGAGGTGTCGAACCGCAGGCTGTTGGCAGGTTGTTCGTAATTGAATGTCGGAGCTTAGTTGGGGAATGAGAAGAATGAACAGATGCGGTTGTTTCTTTGCTTTGCTCTTGCAAATATGGTATTTTATGGATATCCGCATCCTAAAGCAAAAGTAGTCCAACTCACTCAATAATCGATCGAAAAGTAGTCAGAAAGAAGAAAGTTTCCAAAATTTCCCCAAGGAACGCAGAATTAACCTTCTATTTGTATTTGCTGTCAAACAAAATTGAAGTGGCGAAGTACAACACTAAGTTCCGTAGAAAGTAATCACTCTGATCACGAAAGTCGTTCAACGCCTTATGTCGAAACGCCGAAGATATCGATATTATGATTGTCGATAAGGCAGTAGTTCTACGTCATAAAATGATATGAAACCTCATGTGGAACGTAAGAAAACAAATGTGAACGAAACTTAACGAAATATAAAAACTGAACGAAGTGTCTCTTACGGTCACAGCGTATCATTTCTATTTGTTCACTCGACTGTTTAATGATCTGAAGGGCGACATAAGTCTCCTTACGTCCATTGTGGCTGGGCTTTTAAATGAAGACCAAGTGCTGTCCCTTTATGTTCAAACAATTAATCAAAAAAACAATCACTGTCCGATCGGGCACCTTGTCACATCAACAATCACCAGGTGTTGTGATCAGTCTTCTGAGAGTACAATCTTCAAGCGTCCGTCCAAGATGCCACAAGTTGTGTTTTACGAGCAACCTCACATAATCTTATTCATAGCTTTCCTGAGTCGGGAACATAGAGCAAAGAAACTTTAGCCAAACTCATGGCACGAAACTCAAAAATCCATTATTCAGCGTTCATGACTAGCTAAAGAGGCCGCATCATACCACGAGCATGTCAATAATAGAAAATGTGTGATATACCACCCCGACAGCGGAAGAGCCCTGGCAAGGAGTAATTGGCGCTTAAATGGTATGCGTTGCCATTATACTGGCTTAACTGAGCGTCCCCAGAGTTGCATTTGTTTTGTTTCCTTCGAACTCAGATAATACACAGATGAACGAAACAAAGTATGAACGATTAGAAAGTCGTCTGCAGACACACCAGGAACACAGCGCTCTCGCGGCGAAAAACATGATAGCTTTGAGGACTCTCCAAGCGTGAGTATCCTTGATCGAATAGCCCATGAAAGAAAAAAATTCATTTAAATTATCTTTTCTTTTCTCGCGGTTCAATCTTTTGCCATGTAATCGTGACCCGGGACGTTCTTCCCACAGCTTCTTTGGTTTTTCATTCCGAAAACGGACCGATGGGGGAGTGTTTGTTTAAGATTCGAGCTTTTTACGACTCAATTACATTTACATTTCCTGTGGATATCCCTCTGGAAACACCCATTCCCCCGTCGAAGCAGGGACCTATTTATGTTTGAATTTTTTTTTGTTTCCTTTGTGTTACTAATTTTGTTACTTAATTTTGTTTTTTCGCGCCCGAGGAGAGCACGAATGTCATTCATCTTCTTGTTGCATAGCACACCAAGTGTTGTGGTCTTGTTTATCGTTAAAATTTGGCACACATTTTTTTTTTGGAATGTAGATAATTGGTGGCTGGTGAGCAGATGTTAATCGGCCCAAGGATCTACCTCGGGAGAGAGGCACAACCTGCTTTTCCTTTGACATGACTGAGAGTGCTCTTAGTTAACGAATGACTGGGGAGGCTGGATCAGAAGACAACCCCTCAAAATGAAGTGGAATTCATAAAAAGGGACCGAGGAATGTAGATAATAATGGCCACTGAGAAATTAGTCTTATTTGCGGCTGCTTTAATAATCTCAAGAGTCGTAAGCTGCAAGCACTGTTTTTCGGGAAAAAAGACTGTTCTGTTCAACGTCAACCAGTAACCGGTTATCACTCGGCTGTCTAGGTGGCATCGGACGATAAAAGTGAGTTTCTGAACTTAAACATTTCGCCTAACATGTTCATCGACCTTACGAGGGTGATCCGATAAGTAGTAGCAAAAGATCTAGGAAGAGTGGCGATTTATTCCTCAACATAGTCTCCTTTAAGCTCGATGCACTTGATCCTCCGATGCTACATCCTCCGAAAAATTCGTTTTCTGGAGGTCTGCGAAATATGGCGTCGTGGCAGCAATGACTGACCTCATTCAACTCAAATTCCTTGACGGGGAGTGATTTTTTCAAGTTAAGAAACAAAAAGAAGTCACACGGAACCAAATCTGGAGAATTCGGTGGGAGTTCGTAGCCTGATTCGACCAATTAGAAGACCATGGTGACGACGGAGGAGGTGTGAGTCGGTGCATTGTCATGGAGGAAGAGAAAATCCGTGGACTTTTAATCACGTGCGGAAGAGGGCGTGTCCGATTTGGCTGAAATTTAACAGAAGGCAGTAAGTTTGACAGAAGCCGTCAAGGGAATGTACTACACGATGGTAAAATTCTCTTGCGATAGTGGCGCCATCGTGCGGTGATACTAAGTACTTATCGGATCACATCGCATATTCAAACTGTTCTTCTGTCGTTTTTCTGACATTTGTGACATCTATTTAAGATCAAAAAAGACTCGTTACATCTCCCCCTCTCCGACAGATATCTGGACAATTCTCTTGTGGAAGTCATTTAACAAATGTGGCCTTATATTTGTTAAATGGCGCCAAAACAATGTGGGCGCCATTTAACAAATGTGAACTTATATTTGATAAATGACGCCAAAACAATGTGGACGCCATTTAACAAATGTGGACTTATATTTGTTAAATGGCGCCAAAACAATGTGGACGCCATTTTACAAATGTGGCCTTATATTTGTTAAATGGCGTCCACTAGAGAATTGTCAAGATATCTGTCGGTCCCGTGATCATTCAACCGTCAACCAGATTGACCCACCTTGCGATCGAAGTCTCGATATCCGAACATTCCAAAGAGCGAAAATTAAGTCGAATCAGTTCCTTGCTGTAATAGCAAGTCAATGGATATCGATATGACAACAGAGTAGAGGAAGAACACAACAGCTTGACGTCGAAAGGCTATAATCGCAATCGATCGCTAGGAACTTTGCTGATCGGGTCTCCCTTAATCTCTCAGAGTCCAACCATTCTAGGTGAAACAACCGACGAACAACGGAATCGTTGTCAAAAAGCCACCAGAGAAGCTGCCTCTGGTGTGATGGGGCTTAAAATTCCACGCAGAAAAAAAAAACTATGGTTTGACAAGAAGTGCAGGAAGGCACATTCCGCTGAATCAGACGATGCTGCACATAAGGACTAGAGCGGTTCATGAGCTCTACGAACTCAAATGAAAGGAAAAGCACTGGATTATCAAAAGGAAAATGAATGTCACGATTAGCGCGCGATAGAGGAAATGGAATGGGGGAGGAAATGAATGCTACCCGATGGGTATACACTTCGGACAGAAGACTGTCGGAACGAGGAGTAAGAATCTGAAAAGCTCACTTAAATGAAGAGAAGTCACTAGTACCGCTATCAGGCAGAATTCCTCCTCAGACGATGACAGAAGGAAGTCCTCCCAGTAAAGATGGCCAAATTGCGACTAAAGTCGAACCAAGCTGCTTGTGCAGACGGCCATCAGAGTGTCTGTCAGAATAGATGGCGATATCTGCACTTGACATATTACATCGTATTGGTACTTCTGTCAAGCTAATAAGCGTTTATAAATAGCGAGATGAGGACAATTTGAAACGCCCGCTATAGACAGCCAAGTGCAAAACGTATGACAAAGAAGTTCTCCGATAAAAAAGTGGTGTTTTTCTTAAATTGTAAAATCTTGTGTGTTTACACATACACTGTTCACGTCCGTAATGCCTAACCAGATGTAGACATAATAATATAATATGGATGGTGCTACAGCCCGTGGAGGGCCAGGGCCTAGCTCGCTAGCTCTGCTCAGCAACTACTAGTGTTGCGCGTGCTATAGTTCTTTCACAAGTGGAACGGAACTACAGTTTTATGCCGACTCCGAACGGCCAAGTTTGAGAAGCTTTTTCTAGACAGTCATTACTCCTTGAGCATTGTCAGTGACTCGAAAGAGGTGGGATCGTGAAAATCACTTTTGGTCGTACCGGCCGAACACAGGCAGCGAGGTTAAGTTGCGTAGGAGTCGACGCACATACCACAACGCCACGGTCACCCGAAAACCAGATGTAGACGTGACCTTGAAAAGTCCACACTTGTCTATATCGTGCAAGGCAACAGCACGAACTGATTCTTCTCCAATTTGATGATATAAT
Organism: Eristalis intricaria; assembly: GCA_964034865.1. Taxonomy (NCBI): domain Eukaryota; kingdom Metazoa; phylum Arthropoda; class Insecta; order Diptera; family Syrphidae; genus Eristalis; species Eristalis intricaria. The sequence goes on from OZ035873.1 coordinate 9,795,885, forward strand.
GAAGGAGAAGCGCAGTCAATAACTTACCGCCGATAATTGACAAATTTAAATTTTTAGCTTAAATTAGATTTATGGACTTAGAACATCCTATAAAGATGTCACATTCTAAAAAACAAAAAAATTTCAATTGACTTTAGTCAGGACTTTTAACCACACTCGTCTTAGAAAAGTGTCGACTACTCTTAAGACTCCTGCCCTATTGCAAGTTCAAACGCAATTGCTATCAACATCCACAATGAGTCGACAGACAGCTCACACTCCTCACTGTCATCATTCGCATGTGACATTTGTCGTGAAATAATTTAAAAAAAAAATACAAAATTCTAAATTTGCATCGCTTTTTGTGTCATTCACTTCTTTGCATTTATCTATTTGTGGCACGTTCAAATTAATTCTCTGTCAAAACATGCCGATTTATTTGAAAGATGTCACTCACTGACAGATAAAGAAATCAATGCCTGCGCCCACATAATTTGATCCCTAAATGTTTTGTGATTTTGTCTCTTTTCCGGAAGGGCGGTATGATGACTTCTCGATTTCACTTTCATTCTTGTGAAATTCATTTAAAGAAGAACTGTAATTAAATTCTTTTCTTATGTTACAGTGGGACAGTAATTTTGTTGCTCATGGAACGTAATGAATGAATTCTTAATAGTCGTCGGTAAGGTGGTGAGCGATAACGTTTTAAATGCTATGCGAATGTTTCGCGATTTGCGACCGCCATGATGTTTTCAGCAAACGTCAACAGAAATGTTAATTTTTTATTATTCCAAAGGATGCGCTTTTAACTAGCCCCAATTTCTTGAGTGAAATATGGATAAAAATGGGTTAAATAACCAAATCACCGATTTAAGTCTTTTTGCGAGACTGAAATATGTGCTTGGCAAATTGTCAAACTGAAATCACGATCCACAGAGTGAAGTCACGAGCTACAAATTAAAGCTATTTCTCACAAATTAAATGGAAGTGCTTTGTTGGCTGGACAAATTTCGACTAGATGTGATCAGAGAGTAAGTCATGTGAGTGAATTGTCAAAAGATGCGTTTTATAAAGTTTGCAGAACGCGACTTCTGTTCACAACAACTCTTAAAGTATTAATTTGTTACTCCCAAAAATCGGAAAAGTCAGTGTTTGTTGATTCGAGGAACCGAAGAAAATGAAGTATAACAGAGATAGCCGAATTCACCACTAGACTATGAACGAATTTGAGTGCCTTTTTAACAGATATTCATGAATTTTTGACGGTTATTCACAAAATAATGTAAATGCCGTCCTCTGATTGGTCAATTTGGTTTAAGAACACGTTATAAAAAACAGTTGTCAATAACCTTTATAGGCGATGTAGGCAGGCATCTCTGTAATACTTCATTTCTGATTTATACGAAAGAGAATTCTCATATGTCTGAGAGAGTCCGAGACGGACCTGGGCCTAGCTTCTACAGCAACCACGGACCTACAGTTTTATGCCGACTCCGAACGGCGAAGTTGAGAAGCTTTTTCTAGACAGGAATAGTCTTTGAGCATTGTCAGTGTCTCGAAAGAGGTGGAGCCGTGAATTATGAAAGTTGGTAAATTGGTGATTCGAACCTGACACCCTGTGCGTAGGAGTCGACGCACTTACCCACTAGGCCACGGCGACCCACACAAATGTCATAATTTAGCTTGTCACAAATGATACTCCATGTGTTGGGCAAGTTTGATAAGTCAATAAGCACACTAATGTGAAAGCGTACTCGATATTTTCTTTTTGTGAACTTTTACTTTTGATTTACTTTTTTATTGCTATAGTTTTGACAGCTCACGTGTGATTATTGACAAGGGCTAACGTTAAACATGCTCAGTTTGGATTGCCTCTACATCACGAAAAGACTCACAAGCAAACACAATTCAAAATCTCTTGGTTTGGGCGTCTAGATGGTGCAATTTGCTGTCTTTTGATAATTTTTTTGTGGAACTTCTCACGGCGTATGGTGAAACGTTAAGTCGGTTATTTATGCCGACAAGCGATTCGTCTGTTGGAGCCTTAGACAACATTAAAAGTGTTATTAGCGATATACCAGTAAGATCGCTTGATTTATAAAATGAAATAAAAATTGTATACACTTTTGGGATTTTCGAAACGCTTAAAAAATCAGTGTGAGATCACTGGCGAGCCATGATCGGTTTGATGTGGATTGGCTGGTTATTTGAGGACTAGTTCATTCGAAACTTTCAAGTCAGTCAAGAGAAACAAGATTGCTGCAGATAGCTAGACTGTAGTCAGTCGGTTGCAAGATCAATTTCCAATTCAATCGTGAATACCATAACTTATACCATCACCTCCCGAGCCATTGATAAGCTGAGGCCTAAGTAAGATCTGAGTTGTTCAACCTTCTGGAGAGGAAGGAATGTTTTGGATAAACCTGTTAAGGAACTTAGCAGCAGGAACCCCAGACGAGGAGATGCGTGGTTAGCACAGAAGAAGATCGTTTAATTCATAGAGATCGACAAGCTAAGCTAGGGAAGTTCATACAAAATTTCCAGCAACGATTGTACCTTTTCAGTAAATGCCAGGGCGCCAGAAGTCTTATTTCATGTACACTGGACAAAACGCTGGACAGTTAGATGTTTAAGCTTCTGGAGGGTTACCAAGTCCATCTTTGAACGTATACCTCGAGCTTAAGATTTAGAGTTTTCAAATCGTAGACGTATATTAAGAAGAATCCATTAAGTTTATTACAAGCATTGCAACTCTAATTGAACTGGAAGATACAGTGGACTCCTCCTAAGGCGAATTGCCACGGGATTCGTTCGAGTTAGAGGGAGTTTGACTTAGAGAGAAGTGTTTGTATGGAATATTGAGGGAAATTAATGCAAACTATAGTCAAATTCGTCCAAAGACATGGCGACAGTCAACTGTGAAGTTGGCTATCCCCTTAGAACCAGATTTCTGATTAAAACGCTTAGCTCTTCTAAACTATACACTGATGTCCAATAAATTCCATTCCATTTCCACTTTCAATTGCAGCCCCCCCCCCATTGGATCCCCTCAGGAGCTATTTTAAGGCCGTGCAGATGCCACAAATCACATCCTACATAAAAGATTCATAGAGTTGAGATAAAATACTCCGAACATGTGTACTGTCTGCTGAGAGACCCGAAAAGGAAAGTATGTTTTATTATCCTTTTACATTCGAATCCATGGCAAGCATCGCATGAGAAATTGAAAATGTGACTTTATCCTGCATTTCACTGATTAAACTGTAATGTAAACTTGGAGGAAGGAGCTTACTCTGCTCTCGACCACAAACACATTTTTAAGGACATCTGAAAGGTCAATCATTTGAATCAACATCCTCGTCGGAAAGAAGCACCATTGTTTGATAAAAGACACAAGTTCATCGCATTGAAACACCCCCCACACAAGGATGTGTCGCAAGAGGCGACCCAGAAACACCGTGGCCCCGAACCATCATTTCCCTCGGTAAATTATTGAGAGGAGTTAAGCAATTACGGTCCATTATTCGTTCACATCTTTATGATAACGTTCGAACGTTAGCAGCAGCAATCAATTAAAATTTAATGCGACATCCTTGGGAGGGAGACTTCACACCACCCTTCATCCTTCACGGTGTTCGCGCGCTGCCCCCCTCCGTTTGTGAATTTTTCACAAAAATGTAAACTAATTTCACCTGACCTCACCCCTCGCGTTTAATTAAACGACAAATAACCCAGTCACAGCACAGTCCATTGGTGTGTACATGTGTACTTTCTCACAAGGATCCCCGCCGAATGGGGGCGGGCGAAACAAGGTGACTCGGGTGCGCGTGTGTGTGTGCGTGTTCGGTTGGGTTGAATGCATTTTAAGCTTTTTATGTGACAACAAGCACAACAAAACGTCGAAGGACATCTGCTCGGGAAGATGTCGAGGTGGGGTACGGGAACCCTTATTAAATACTTGATGCCGTTAAATAATTGACGGAAAACATCATACATTGCCATTCGCTGGAACTACACAATCAGCCCCCAGCGGCGGGGATGATGTCCTGGTCGATGGAGAAGCGCGAACGCAGGCAGCATGTGTACATATCATCCTTTAACGTTTGAAGAGGACCCCAGCCGATGAGGGAAACAACAATAATGACGCAATTCCGAGCCTCGGTTGTATGTGAGCGGGCGAAATGGGGGGCCAACTCCTCCGTCCGATCCAACCGAAGCGGGTAATTTAAAAACACAATTGAGTGTCCATTCCTTGCCGAGAAAGAGGAGAACCTCAATGGGCCGCAAAACCGAAAAAGCGGATACTCTTCCTTGGCAGCGTGCTCCTTGGTTGAGCGCCACCGGAATAAATACTATATTGATTTTGTTTCCCTTCCTGGTGGGGCCCGCCTGCCGCTCGTCGATTGTGCCGATGCTGGGCGCGCCTGCAGGGGGCACATTTGTGAATGGAGCAACTTTCTTGTGCGGAAAGACACTGCACCAACCGACCCGTGGCATATGAATAAGCGCCACAATTGAATCGTGGAGCAGGAGGAGGTGATGGTGTAGATATCTGCCGTGTCAAATCTGTTATCTGCCAACATCCAATGGCAGTTCGAATCCCAAGGAGAATTAGAGTACAGCACAAAAAGAGAGGACAAGACCTTTTGCCTCTTTCCCAAGACGCGAGGGGCAGGGAATGGGGGCGACGTTCGGTATTCTTTTTTTCCCTCATGATTGGCATCTACAGAGAGGAATCGAATTGCAAAAGAAGGAACGAACAACATCTTGTACGCATACGAGCATTTATCTATTCTCAAACTTCAGCTTCAGTTATTATTCATTGAATGTCACTTTAAATTAGACGAGAGCCAGCCACCGAGTGCCGGAGGTAGTTTTATTCCTGTTTTACCGTCAAATCGTCCTCATCCTCGGCATTGCTGCTGTAGTCCTCGCCAACGAGGTACGATGAAGCCATTTTTTGTGGTGTTCGGGCACGACTTTCACTATGACACTATTTTTGTTGAATTTATTTTAATATTTTCTTTTTCTTTTTTTTCTGTACACTTATCCGGCTAATCAGCAGAGGAGACCGCTTATCGAGAGCACACGCGGTCACAGCGGCTCGACGACGCGACGTTGACGATGGCAATGGCGATGACGGCGGGCGCGAGAGGAACTCCGTTTTGATTTTTTGACTGATTTTATCTAATTTTTTTCATTTTTCTTGGATTTCTCCTACTTCCGCTTCTCGCAATTGGCCCTGGTGTGAGTTGGAGGTGGTTTGCTTTTGGATCCCGTCTTTGGTTTCGACGAAAACACGTACAACTCGCTCGCGGAACTCCCGAATACTTTTCATCGCTTTCACTTTCCGATGCCTTTTGCGAGTGTCCCTTTTTTCCTTTCGCTTTTTTCTTGCTCTGGGTCGATTCTCTTTTGTTTTTTCCTGTTTTCTTGGTAGTTTTTTTTTTTCTTGCCAACAAAACACACAAACGCACGCACGCACGCACACACAATGGGCTCAGGCCCGGAGCCAGCCTCCGAAAATGCTTGCAGACCACGCTTTCATCGGAAGGCAACTGATTGTGGAGGAAAGCTTCGCAGAAGAGACCGGCAGAAGCAGCAGCAGCAGCAGCGACGGCAGCCGTAGCCCCTGCAGGGTGGATTTTCCTTTTTTCATTTCAACTTCCAAGGGTACTCGAATGCTTTTCGATATCGCGTGTGCGTGTGTCGACCTGTGTGGGCGCGTGAGTGTTTGTGTGTGTGTGGCTGACATGAAGAGGAAAGCACGACTGGGACAGTGTGTTATCCTAGGGGTGTCATTGGCACATCAGCTGTTCTTGTGCCCTTTAGTGGGATACAACAAAAAGCTCATTTTCCTAGGTCTTTTCTGACGAGTGTTGCCGTGGGCTGTCTTGCACTGACCTGTATACACTCTTGAGGGTTGACTGTTGCCATTGGTAAGGTAGGGTTTTCATGACTGTGACGAACTTTTTGATTGGAGTCTTCAGTCATTGTGTTAAAAGAAACGTCGCATCGTGTGTTGATTTTGCCAGTTGACACTGATAGGGGCCATCAACAATTGCAACTTTTATTCCAATCCATTCCTTCGCTGATGACAGCACCCTCAGCTTTTCATATTCGTTCCAAGACTCACGACCCCTCCCTTCGGCTGTAGAATTGAATTTCCGTTGAATTCCAATCTTGACAGCATAATTAATTGGGGAAAAATACAATAGAGTGGAATTCAATGCTTCAAAAATGTCGTCTTCTGTCACGCAAGCGAACTCTTGATATTCATCCATTATCCATGAATGGCGCTTGTGTCGATGAAACCGGAAAACTTTCCATCCTTGGTTCTGTGTCAACACAACACTTAGTTGGAACGATCACATATTTCAGGTTGCCAAAAATGCTGTGCAATTTTTAGGTTTCCTTAATCGTTTCAGGAAATATTCCACCCCCTCTGATTTGGCTTTAATTTATAAGGCTTACATCCGCCCCAAGCTGGAGTACGTAGTATCCGGTCTAGTGCCCCAAGACCACTCTGCACCTACTAGATAGAATCCAAAAGCGAGTGAGCGAAATTATAGGCGACAATAGACTATTTAGACTCTCTCGAACATCGATGTACTGTCTCTTCTTTGTCCGTGTTTTATCGCTATTTGAACAAACGATGATCAAGTGGGCTAGCCAACTGCATTCGTCCTCTCCAAGAATTCACCCGCAACACCTGTCTCGTCAGGAATGCCCATCAGTATACCCTTAAGCCTACTTTCGGAAGCACAGTTAAATTCAGGGACTCGTTCTTCGCCCGGATTACATGAATATGGAATGTTCTCCCAGCCTTACATTTTTCACAGACTACAACCCGCAGATATTCAAGACCAATCCTGATAAATATTCTCTAGGCTCGTCGGACCATTGTTAGACAACAAATTCCTAAAAGACCACAGTTAGACAACAAATTCCTAAAAGAACAGTATGGGTGTGCGAGAAAGCCGATTGGAACGAACTTAACAACTTCTTTAGGGCGTTAGGGGTTGGGTGGTTTGGAGGTTGGGGTGTTGGGGGGTTGCTGGGTATGGGGTTGGGGAGTTGGTGGGTAGGGGCTTTGGAGGGTTGAAGGGTTAGACATACTGACGTGGATGCCGCTGCTGATATGATCACAAATATTCTTCTGCTGGGCATGAGAACCTTCATTCCTCACAGAGTGAAGAGTATCAAGCCCAAAGCAAACACATGGTATGACTCGAGCTGTAAAGAGGCTATTAGGATGAGAGAGTTGAATTTCCGGACATACAAAGTCAACCCTACTAGGCAAAACCGGAACAATTTTAAATGGGCCAGAAATGACTGCAATGCAACTATCAGACGTGTGAAATTCTCTTATGAGCAAAAGTTGAGGCAAAGAGTGCTACAATGTCCCAAGAGTAGTAAAAGCTTTTGGTCATTTGTAAAAAACAGAAAGAATTCCGCCTCGTTTTCAATTTCCACGACCATTTACAATGACATTCCAGCTGTCAGCTCCTTAGACAAAGTTAATCTGCCAACACTGTCAGATTCCAATATGTCTCCACCTGTACTTGAGAGCGTTGATTTCACCATGAGACAAATCAACTTCCGCATTCGTACAGTTGCAAGAATACTGCAAGATCTCGACGTGCTCAAATCCGCTGGCCCGCATATTTAACTGGGCTGGAGAATTTGAGCCACACAATTCAACTTGGTGGAAGTACCTCCGTACAAGTCAAATGTTTACACTCCAGAATTTGAAGATGAACAAACAACGGCCTCAACAATACCACAGGCATTCCCAGAACACGCAATCGCTGACATAACGTCTGGACCAAATGACACCAATGCATTCCGTCACGTCCAGCGCGGTAAATCGAAGACACCTGTGGGAACCATTGTGCGCCTCTACGATGCAAGATAGTATTTAAGGGAGTTTAAGAACTTTTTTGTTAGCGTTTAAGTTTGATCGTGTAAGGAGAAGATATACCCTACAGAGAGCCACGAAATAAAGAATGTTTTTTTCTTTTAAATACAATACAATAAAATAGAATAATTTAATTCACATAAACATTAAGGCCTACTTAACTCTTGGATACTTAAAATCGCATCCAAAATTCAGCCAATTCGTTTGGCTTCTGCCACGATGCGCACCACCAACAAGCAAAATAACAGAATTCTCCCAATGCTCCAATGTGGAGGTGTGGATGATAAGAAGCAATGCATCCGCGAAAAGTCTTTCTTGTGGATTATACGCGCTTTCTTGTGGATTATATGTCAGTGCCATTCTTCAGTACTCTTCGAAACGACGACGGACGCGCTTACATCCCTATCAATGAAATCGGTGAGTTTGGCATTACTTTTGGCTCAATTAGGGAACGCCATGAGGTTTCTTAAGGACAGATTTCATCAAGCTGACATGAGCTGATCCCAGCTGCAAGTATTAGGGTAGTCAGGCACTACGCCTGCCCTGCGAGGTGACTGGTAGTGACAACATAAAAAACGAGATCGAACACCTAATATGTCTTGTCAACCGATGGTTCTTTGGGCTCAAAATGGAATCCCACTCTCGAAGAACTAAGTTTATTAATTCAAGACATTGGTAGTCCCAGTTGTGGTCTATGGAGCAGAACCATTGACAATTTCAAAAACTATTGAAGCGTTGATGACATTTAAAGAAAGAGATTCAACCACCAACGGGCTTTATACCAACTTGAGGCGTTTTAGGTGGCTCAGCTATCTAGAGCGTAAGGGCAATGCGAGCCGAGCATGTGGGATACGCAGCAGAGACTAACCACTTTTAGTGTGACACACAGAAGTGGAGGTGTGTTGTTGTGTGTGGATGTTGAACGGTTCCCTTGCAGATGTAGAATGGATCCCATTTATTTCTTATCTCTGCAGCTGCTTCAAAATTCGTTATGTGGTATATATAGTCGCGATGCATGCGTGCGTCAGGCATAGTGCCCGGTTAGGACTTCTATTAGAGTGCCATTTCTTTGCGACTAAAGCTGATCAATGATGTTGATCTCTTTTTGTTCAACTTCGGCCACAGGACCCTTGTTGTTTCTCCAATTTCCAGACCAAGCCATCGAGTTCTGGCTATGTCTATGGCTTAGTAGGGTGCCCTAGAAGTAAGGCTCAGCTCCACGTCCAACTACATTATTATTATTATGAATGGCATAAGGAGCGTTGTTAATGTGGCACGGTTGTAACGTTATGGCCCTGCGACACTTTAAGATCATCAACATCGACGATTATTAAATAATCGTTGCATCGTTTACACCTAACTTTTAATGAATGTATCTTCTTCCTGAGACTAACAGCTAGTTTCAGCCTGACAAAGCGGTGTCCCTCTTGTGGAAGCGTCGTGGAAGTTTAGCTATAAAACCATATCAAAGGGATGGTTTGAGATTAATGCTAACGCGTGATCTAGTTGGAGGCGACTTTATTGTTATGTTTGTGTGCGCCTCTGAGCGACATCAGGAGCAACAAGACGATTCAGATCAGCTTCGCACTTTTCCAAAGATTGTACAATAATTCACGAATTTAATTTGTACCTGAAGTAAAACTCAATGGGTTCGATAGACATCTCTGGTACTCAGAGGTAAGTGGATTTTGTGGTATTTATAAGCCTTAGTGCCATTGTGTCTTTCCGATGATGTCAATGTCTGTGACATATGTGAGCAATTACAGACTTGTGCTTCAAGTGTTGACTTCTGGCTTACGCACGATGGTCTAGAAATTAATGATTTTAAAAAGGCGTTCGTTGCCAGAAAATCATATTTTTTGGTATATTTTCGTTTTTGGCACCCTAAGCCCCTCAATTGGCACTGTTTTGATAACAGTGGTGGTACTTTGAAAAATATTTCATCGGGAACGCGGATAAAGTATTGCCCCAGATTCCCGCTTTATCGTTTCCTTAGACGTCAATGTGCCCAAACATAGGGTCAACGTGTTCGCCAAGAATATCTTACTAACGCTTGATCTGCATAAACCAACCAGTCTCCACCTGAAGATGTCCCATGCTATGGCTTTTATTGCCGATTGTCTGTAGGAAAGTTTAGAGCTGCAGAAGCCATTGGCTCATTACAAAGCATATTTCTAGGCGCAGTTTAGTGCTTGAAGTCAAACCCATCACTGTCAATAAACACATTTTGTTCAGAGATATCCTTTTATAAATGTGGTGATACATATCTAAACAATATCAGTCAGTGCCCATTGGAGCTTATTTATTACGAGCAAACAAGGACAAAAGAAAAATAAATTACTGAAATATTAGCCTCAACCAGTGAAGCAACAATCGCCGTCTAGTTTTTTCCTTCATTGTAATTGTTGACTTCTAAAGATTGAAAAGGATTTCCGAACACACACACACACCATTAAGTCCGCTTAAAGGCACTTTGTTCCACTTCTGTCCACCATCTCAAGTTCACGCGAAATAACTCCAAGCTTTCGAAAGGAGTTCTTGTGTATATTCATCACCACAGCAACACTGTCCCGACAATTCGTCCGAGTAAAGTTCTCACGGTGAGGTCTTTCGAATGAGCTTTCGACTTTTTTCGCTGAACACAAACGAAATTGAAATTCGCAGGGCCATCGGAAAGGATTATGAGCAAATGAATGCTCCCTTTGACGCACACGTGGACTGTTCGCTTTCACACACCAAATAAAGCAAAAAGAAGAAAAAAGTGAAATGGAAGTCAAAAGGAAAACTGAAATTTGTGTTTACCTAGTCCGCATAAACATACAAACACACACACACACACCCACACGGGAATCCACACGTAAAAACGCAGAGAAAACAAAGTCAAGAAAACATGGCACGGATTTCTTTTGCAATCGTCTCGACTTGGTTTGGTAATAATAGACCACATTCGGTGAGAGATGGCAGACCGTAGAACCGTCATCAACCTCTCCTTTCTTATGGCTGATGTTTGAATCCTTTTTCCTTTATGTAGTGGCAAACGCACACGGCCACACGCAAAGGAATAGGCACATCAATTGGAATTGTTTTGGTTATTGCCTGACCGGGGATACCTTGGATTTGCTTGATGGGAGGAAATAAATCGAACCGCCTTGAGTAGCCCGACAGGGTCGACGGGGTATTGTATTGCCATTTCGACAGAAACGAAACCTACCCCCGAGCCGGTGTTGCATGCAATTAATTGAATTAGGTTATGAATTCATGATAATTTTCTGCAAACAAACAAACGGATTTCAAGGACTCCTTGTGACACAGTTCTAATGGCCGACGATGTTGGATTAAGGGGGATTTGCCACGGCATCGATTGAACGTCGTCTCCTTCGGCGAGGGTGGAGGCGAGGAGCACATTCTTCTCTCCCAGCGGAACGGTGGAAGCAAAGGAATCCTGGAAAGTGCCGTTTAAGGAGTGGTTGGAGACGGGGTCAGGTGTGTACCCACAAGGTTAACTTTCTTTCGCAAATGCGATACAGTCAGGGGATACAGGCAAACTGTATCTGTGCAGCTTCGCCGTGGAGTAATATGAACTGTGCACCGTCCCACCAGTGGTATCTGCGTATCCCTTGAGATTTGTAATCACATCTCTGGCAGATGGTGAGTGCTCGGGTGTACATCCGTTGTGAGGCATGGCAGGCGATTAAGTGTGACAGGAACTGACCTGATCATCAGTCTCGTTGGTCAGGGAATTGGACGTGGCCATGAAGTAGTCTGGCATTAGACAGACATCTAGTATCTCTCATCTGAGCAGTCTCGGCGGATTGCATTTGAAATGGTATCCATTGAAATATCCCATTTCATTGAGCTGTCAATGAGTGTTATACACTGACAGCTGTCAAATTGGATCTTCGCCGCATGTGGACGCCATTTCAATGGATTGGAAAAGTTGCAATCAAGTGAATTTGCGTGTGCATCGGGTCTTTATTAAAAAAACAGAACTACAGAGTTCGATTAAGTGGCCATTTGAGTTCTGATCAAATTAAGAGCTTATGCCAGACGACAACTCTTCGACAACAGTCACCAATGACCTGCGAACTTCGCAAACTCGGACAGTTCACTCATGCATGAACTTTTCTTAGGTCTCCGGTAGCTGCGGGTAGTGTTTGTGAATTGAATTGACGTGAATTTAGCCATTCCCTTTGTGGATCGCGTTTTCAGTTTGACAAGTCGTGACAGTGAGATGATGGAACTCGGGGAGAACAAATTTAAAATCGTTGTAAGGATATTTAAACTAGTTTCTGTGACGATGTTCTTTGGTTAAAAAGGTCAACAATTATATGATCTACTGGAAAGACAAACACTTGGAATATTTGGCTACAGCTTATTTGTTTCTGAAATTCCTGTGTCGCAGTTCAACGGACTCTGTACGTTTTTCTGTTGTTCGCAGGACCTTTAAGTGTCATTCATATGACGTCACTACGAATAGCAAACTTTGCAAACTCTGATTTCATTCTTATGGAGTTTTTCCATTCGCAGAGAGATACGGATAGACTTTGAATTGACACTTCATCGCGAATGATCGTGAACTTGTGGATCGCGTTTGCATCTTTGTGTATTGTGTTCTTAGCTTGACAGTTCATAAATTGGAGAAGTATAACTTTTTGTTTATTTGTTGTTGTAAAATGTTCGTTTCTGAAAGCTCGCGTTCGTAGTTCATGGAGCATTATGAATGGCACTTTAGTGACAGCTTGTTAGCTGCGTCCGGTTGGAAATGTGTCGCGGATTGTGGACTGACTATGGACTGTGTTATACAGAAACGACAAAGCTGCGCTAGTGCTATCTTTTGGCAGTCCTTCAGCAAACAAAAATAACATTCCAAACATGAAACCTTTATTTTTTAACCGTCATCTCATCCTCAATTGTATGTGGATTTCTAGTTTTCTACGTATGTGGAATTTTAATGAGTTTTCCATGATTTTTATATTTTTGTCAAACCTTTTGTAGAATTCTACGGAATATGGTTGCCGTAAAAAAAAAATTGCCAGGTTTTCAATTTAAGGTTTCTGAAAAAGAAAATAAGGCAAAAAGTAGCTATTGCGTAGTTTTCTACGCAAGGATGAGATGAGGGTTAACGGAAATTGTCAAAATGCGCACTAATGTCTCAACACGTGGTTATGGCGGCTAACGTTGCTCTGTTTTTTAACGAACGAAAGATTCCTGACACAACGTTGCTCTCTTTTTTAACAAACCAAAGATTCCTGGCACAAGATAGAATTTCGGCTGGTCTTCCACGCATTGGAAGTTAAATGCGACTCGTCGAAGCTGTGTTGTTTTTCATGCGTTAAGTCTCCGCCACGCACACAAAGTCTATTCCCGAAATTGTGGATTGCGGCGACACTTTATGTCCATCCAATGCCGTCAAAGTAAAGGTTGCATAATCTCGAATTGTCTTGAAGACGAGTGGTAAACATTAATACAACGCCCGCTTGTGGACAAACAAAGCTTTACTTTTAATTAATGTTTACGACTAATATGCTAGTCAAAAATATTGAAGAAATTTGAACGGGAAAGAAATGTGCGAAAAAGTAGAGCAAAACATATTAAAATCTTTGCAATTTTGAGGGAGAGAATCGACGGACTTGTTAGTTTTTGGTTTTTTCAAATTTTGTGGCCACCGCGCCATGGCGTAGTGAGTAGGTATATTTTAATCACTGACAATGCTCAGTCTTCTCATAGCGGGAACGACGCGGGACAAACTATAAGAATGGTTGCAGTAGAATCTAAGTTCAGGTCCACTCAAGACTGTACCGAGACCACTTTTTAGTTTTCCTGTACCTACCGACCAAACATAAACCAATCAACCACTCGTTTGATCATGATGTGTCAATGTCAAGTGCGACAAGTTCAAAAATACTAAATCTGTCATCAACGACTGAACTTTCTGTAGCTACGACGCCAATGGCTACCGGATCCGTAATTTTAGAAGCTTAGTGGGCAGTTCAGATTCACCTGCGAAGTTGGACAACTGCATGAGATAACAAGTCTAATTAAAGTGGATCCCAGGGAGTTACAGGAGTAGTTAGTACCTACTACTCTCGCGGCGGGTTTGCAAGTATTATCAAATCTACTACCGCTATATGCAAGCGACTCTTGCGAAGATCATAAAGGGTCAGCCAATCCAGTGGTTGGTCCCTAAATTGAACATTGAACTTGCAAGTATACTAGATCAGTCAAAAGCGAATATCCTCCACTCCCTGATTTCGAAATACGCTTCCGGTGTTACTTCTGATTCAGGGAGGAGTGGACTCAAGAAATGTAGAAAACATAGAAATCAAGTCAAAGTCGGTCGTTGGCTGCCGCTAAGAGCTCAAGGTTCTCAGCGCTCAGAACTTGATAACTATCTGGTGGGTCCCGGGTCATAGGAACATAGCCGGCATCGAGCCATCGGATGAACTTGCCAAAAGAGGCGAGACCAACCCCTTCCCAGGCAATCCTATGCATGAAAGCATCTCTTGCGGATGTCAAGGGAAGATATGATCAAAGAGGTGAATACTAACTTGCCATAAACATCTGAAGTGCCATGAATTGAAAATGGAACTTGCCATCGACCTTTTATGCAATGGCTTTGGCGACGTGGAGGAAAATGACGAGTCCTCACAAAGTCAAGACATAGAAGGCTGTGAGAACATTTCTTCCAAGAAAACCTGGATCTATCAAATATCCCCCTAAAACGTCTTTAAGGCTTCTTAGGATAGCAGGATGTCTAAATCCAAATGAGACGTGGTTCAGTGGGTAGACCCACCTTTCAAAATGAACCTACAGTTGATCCCAACAAATGCGTTCATTGGGGAGTCAACTACAATTGATTGTAAGCAATAATGATTTCATGAATTGAACCTCAGCATTGTTTGCCCGATCGACAAAAAAGGAGACTCTCTGAATTCTGCCAACGATAGAGGCATTAATCATCTGAACATCGCCTACAAGCTATTATCTGCCGCGTTGTGTGAACGCCTAAGGCCGTTCGTCAACAACCTGGTCGGTCCATACCACTAACCAATGTGGCTTTAGGCAAAGGAAATTCACTCACGCCACAGCAAATTTTAGAGAAAAAAACAGGAGCAACAGATCGATACCCACAACCTTTAAGGCCGCGTATGACAGCATTTTTAGAGACGAGTTATACAGAGCAATGTCTAGTTATGGCATCCCTACCAGAGTCGTCCGTTTATGTATAATGACGGTGGAGGATGCACGTTGCTCCTTCAACGTCGGTAAAGACCTAACCGAGAGCTTTGATGTCAAAAAAGGATTTGGACAAAGCGACGCACAGTCATGCGACTTCTTCAACATCATTCTTGAAATAATTGTTCAAAACTCGGACGCCAACACCAGAGGAGCCATCTTTCAGAAGTACGTCCAACTACTCGCATATGCCGACGATAGTATCATTATCGGAAGAAGACAGAGTGACGCGATGGTACTTTTATAAGTATTGCAACGGAGGCCGCTAAGATGGGTTTACTGGTAAATGAGGGCAAGACCAAGTATATGCTGGCAACGAGAAAGGACTCCCAACACCGATGTCTCGGACAGAACGTCAGGATAGTCATTGTAGTCAAAGTCTTTGTCTACCTAGGAACCGCTGTTAATTCAGACAACGACACCAGCGCTGAAATCAAACGAAGAATAACTCTTGCCAACCGCTGCTTCTTTGTGCTAAGAAAGCAAATGGTAAGGAAAACCCTCTCTCCAAAATGACCCTCTATAAAACCTTGATCGTCCCAGTCCTGCTATATAGCGCGGAGGCATGGACTTTGTCAAAAGCAGACGAAGGTGCTCTTGGTAACCTTGAAGGGGGAATTCTTCGGGTGATTGTCGGTCTCGTCTGCATATATGGTGAGTCGAGGAGGAGATAGAACGCCGAATTGTACGAGCTTTCCAGCGACATCGACTTAGCCAGAAGAATGAAGGTCCAACGATTGGGATGGCTAGGTCATGTAGAGCGGATGGAAACCAATGCTCCAGCCCGGAAAGTCTTCGAATCCACTTCAGAGGGACGGCGCAGTACAAGAAGACGGCAACTCAGGTGACTCAGGCGCACGCAATTGCAAATGGACCTCTACCAACATTGCGTGCGAAACTGGAGGCAGCTAGCTAAAGATCGAACTGGCTGGAGACGCTTGTTGGTTGAGGCCAGATCCACCCGGGACTGTAAGTAAGTAAGTAATATAACGATTTAGTTCATATTCCCTCCACTGGTGGAGGAGGATAGGTAAAAAACTTTCCAATTTCCACAGCAATTAAGAAAGAGAGACATAAAACCTCCCGAACCGCACAACTGCAGCGAAGACGACAATGAAGAAAGTGGAAGAAATTCATGATTTCATTGTCAAACTGGCTGACCAAAACCAGATCGTCGACCTTTAAAGAAGATCATAAACCCTTCCAAAACACGCGTACATCAAACCCAATTGCCAACGCAAAACAAAGAGTTTCCCAGAAATGCTGAACACCTCTAATTGACTTAATCAAGCGTCTTTTGTTGTGAGGTAAGCATCTGAAAATACACACGCTCAATCGTGCTCCACCCAGTTAGACATTAGGTGTAAAAACCGGGAGTCAATTATCTCGTGTTAATACGTTCAATTAATTGATTCGTAGGTTCTAACTTTGCTCAGACTTTTTGTCACTTCAAATTTAATCCAAAACACGTCAAAGGCTTGTCTATTTTCAGTTAGAACCCAACTAAATCTGCTAAGTCGATTTTAAACGGCTGGCTGATGTAAAAATATCCGTAGATTGCGAAAGAATTCGAAAACATTTCTAAATTTGGCATGTTTTTTGTTTAACACCAGTTAGGAGTGTAAATCGAACAGTTTTTGAGGGACGAGTCTTTTGGTCGAACGAACCAAAGTGCAAAGAGTTTTGACGCTTGTGACTATAAGCTCACAATTAACAAGAGACTTCGATGACGAGAGACGGAATACGAAAATAGCACGGATGCCACGGATAGAAATGGATTCGATTTGTGAACCACGTGGCTGCTCTCAACTACAATGAGATTTTATAGTCTCGGTATCGTCGATGTCACAACCAGTGATGCCACTTGTCCCACTTTAGAACTGAGAAGTCTGCGTTCTTTTGACCTCGTGAAAAGTGCTGCCTAGCCTGCAGGCGATCACATTAAATCAACCTTTGCCTGGTTCAACACCTCCATCGATTTACGAGCGCGTTCATTGTCAGGAACGATAAAAAACCATTTTACGAGCTTTTGCGTGTGCTCTAGTGAAGCAGCCACAAATGTCAGTTCATTGTACTTTCGACTGTCATCCACGGCACACCAACTCGCGCCGTCAAATGCAAAGTTGATACGGTGCATGTGTTTGAGCAAAGAATCCAATACGCCCTAATTTTCATTTGAACAGCGTAAATTGTTCGTGAATCCCCTTCGGCTCCTGCTCTTCGGCGGGGGAGCGTGTGTCAATTTTGAAAAGAACTTCGATATAACCTTGTGCACCTTGAAGAAGAAGATTTCTATTTTCGTTCGCCTCATCGATTGGCACCGAGGAGCGAGCGCCTCATGGGTTCACTGGGCGACAAAGTAATGAAAGGAGACGAAAATTGTCTACTACAGGGTGGCTGACCTCAATTGAGGAATCGATGTGGTATTAATTATTTGTCTGCTGCTCATTTATTTATAAACGAAACTTCATTGCGTCGAGGGATGGATGACGATGGCTTGAGAAGCCCTTCTGGTGTACTTGTTGCACAGAAACGGCACGAGCTAAAGTTATCATGGCAAACGAAAACATTGTCGAGCAGTGGGAAGGGTATTTTTAACAATGGGTATCGGATATCAATTTGTTGGTACAGTTCGGGGGGCTTGACTGCTTTATGAAAGTGAAGAGCGACAGGAAATGGGACATGTTCTTGGTTGATCGGATTTTTGAAAACTTTTTTGTCTGATGAAAGGTTTTAAAGTCTCTTACAATGACTTTAAGGATCAAAAGAACACTTATCGGGGAAGTGGGTTATTTCGAGAAAGTTACTCATGAATTTCCAGTGTTTCCATCTAGATGCGGTAGCTCTGAATAATTTATAGTTTAGGGATTCCAATTGGCCACGAAAGGCAGCCATTAAACATCAAATAAGTCTAGCTGGTCCAGGGCTTACGTCAGCAGAGAAAAATCCCGATGTAGAGCTTACATATGGCGAGACTTGGCAGCGCTAAGAAGAGCTTTAAAAGTATTGCAGATAAAGGAGAGCAGATGGCATTCATTATTGAACAATAGTTTGAATATTTAAGCAATAAAATAAGAAATTTGAATAGGGCTTGTGCTTTCTTCATATAATTAATTGTTGGCGTGAAACTGAATAGTTTCTGAACGCCGACTGGCCCAATATGGAGACTGACTATGGCTTACAATATTATGGGAAACTGCGAAGCTGACAAACTCGCAAAAATCGCCACAACACTGCCAGATGACAGATCATTCTGTAACTTAGGTACTCTAAATTCCATTAAGTTACAACTCAATAACCAAAGAATACTAGAAGACAATGCCAAATGGAATACAGATGGAATACAGCAATTTGTGCCAGATTACAAAACAAATCTGGCCCAGTCTTGACCCTAAAAGATCTGTTAGTCTGATATCATTAAAAAGACCCAAAGTTGCGGTATAATCACCGGACACTGCGTTTTGGGATTACACGAGAAAAGACTAAAACTATTTTTTAACGATTTCTGCAGAAGTTGCCGAGACGAGGAAGAAGAGGAAAGTGTACAACACCTTCTCTGCAACTGCCTGCCACTTGGCTCAACTAGGAGAGCTACTCTTGGCTTCTACTACTTTTATGCCGGGTCCTATCCCTTGTAGAGATGTGTCCGTGAAGAGAAGTTTCACTGTATATTGGATTGCGCGACAGCCCGAGCCTAGCCGAACACGAGTGGATGGGACCTACAGTTTTATGCCGACTCCGAATGGCGAAGTTTGAAAAGCGGCTAGGCCATGAAATCTGAAAGCTTATACAAAATTCAGGGATTAAATCTGACACTCCGGCCGTAGGAGCCAGCACACAAACCTCCTACGCCACAATGACCACTGCGAACAGTATCCACCAAAATCTCACATGCCATAAAGTCGACCACGAAAACCGTCGCTCCAAGGGGATGACCAAATTAAAGGTCTGTCCAAGAAAAGCCCTTTCAAGTCAGCTGCAGAAATTATCGTGGAATTAAAGTTACTAGTCTACTCTCCAACAATACAAGGAAGACTTGAAGAACAACATTTCTTAGGATGAGGTCCCAGAATAGTGCCGCTTCTTACAAAATAAGCAAAGGAAAAACCGTCTTACATTCGCAGAAGACCACCTGAGTTTCCCAGAAAAAAAATTGTAAACTATTCCTTAATAATAATAATATGGGCGGCGCGACAGTCCGATGTGGACCTGGGCCTAGGTTCTCAGCAACCACTTGTGTTGTGCATGCTATTGTTCTTTCACGCGTGGAAGGGACCTACAGTTTAATGCCGACTCCGAACGGCGAATTTGAGAAGACATCCTTTTCTAGACAAGGATACTCTTTGAGCATTGTCAGTGACTCGAAAGAGGTGGATCCGTGAATTATAAAAGTTTGTAAATTGGGGATTCGAACCTGGCACCGTCTGCGTAGGTGTCGATGCACTAACTCATTACACCACCGCGACCCACGAGAGAGTCAATACGGATTAATTTGCGGTTGTACATCTGTTAATGATTGTGTTGACGGAGGGATTGAAGCCCTATGACCATAGTTAGATCAAAGACAATGCCGTAAGTTCGGTAATTCGACGGTAGAAATGCTGGTCGGAGATACGGATCTTAATCAAAACATTATCTTTTCGGCCGAGGCTGATGTTTGGCTAAGCGGAGACGTCAGCCAGTACATTTTTGGAGCGAACATAAACCACAAGTGTGCAACCACGCATTCTTAAAGATAAATTGTTAAGTGCCCTTTTGGCATGGCATCATCGTCCATTAGTCAATGGTATTTTGACGCAACTGTGGCCAGAGATCGGCAACATCCGTATATCTGAGCTGTGGTGCCAACAAGATGACGTTACATGCAACGCCAAGTTTGAATTTGTGAAGGCGTACTTAGGTGACTGACAAGGCGAGACCTCATCTATTGACACCACTGGATTATTTTCTCTCAGGCTGTGGCATGTCCTAAACCCAAGCAAATTAGCCAACCACTTTGGATGAGTCCGAGGACAACATACGAGACGCTATTGCCGGAGCTACGACGCACATATTGAACCGAGTCATTCAAAGTTGAGCTAACCGGATTGCAGGAAAGCCAAAGCGGCCGTTTGAATGATGCGATACCAAGAACCACGTTTCATATCGCACTCTTTTTGATTTGAATTTATTTTTCTATTGTTCTTATACAGTCACCCTGGGAGTGCCTGGGAGACAATACCTTTCATGCTCAAACCCCTCCGCAGAACGGAGGAATCCTACATGCCGAGCATTTCTTAACCTTAGTCCTTACTTAGTTACCTAGTTTAGAATGTTGATCTAGTTGTCCATTAGAAATAATATCGAGCCATTTTCTCCTTCTCAGGACTGGCTCTGGCCACAATCTGAGTCAGGAAAGGAATGTCCCAATCTTTACGGATGGCTCCAAGATTAATGGACTGGTGTTGGCGCCTTCGTGGAAGGTGACAACAATAGACTGCACACCTCATTAGGAAAGATATGCGATCGGAGAACATTGTGAGAAGCAAGTGGAAGGGGCCAACTATTTGTGTCTGTAGCGACAGCCATGCTGTGCTTAAGCCCTTGCTCAACCACATCCAGGATCGGAATGCAAGTCCTCTCCGAATTTTACCGGCAGTCAAAATTGACTTCATCAGGTCCCGAGTCACCACGGGATCACTGGGAATGAGATTACCGATGAACTTGCTGGGCAAGGATCAGAGAAGATTTTCTCAGGACCCGAACCTTCACTGGGACCACCAGGGTCCTTGTTTAGGGTTTCCGTAGGTGGTTGAGCCACTCGGGAACACAATCGGAGGTGGCATGACTCTCCAGGATGCAGACAGACCAAGAGTATGTTCCCAAACGTCTGTAATGTTACATATTACACCATACCTATGAACCGGTTGAACTGTGCTACAGAGTTAGTTCATGCGTCCAGACATTGAAGTATAATATTCAACATCCCCGTATACCCATTCGTTGAAGCCGTTATTTTATGTTGATGTAACCTAGCTTTAAGTGAATCATGTTTTGGTCGCTCTCTCGAACTGCAACCTTCGAACAGACAACATCTTGTAATAAAGAGACTGATTCAAAGTCCCGTCTTGTCGAACATAAAATATAATAGATTCTTTCTCCTCTTCTGTTCCTCTCCATCCCTTGACAGAAGAGACTGCAGACGACTGGGTGTAATAATGGGTCACTACATCATTGCCAAATACTTAAGCGTGCAGCGAAGCCCTCTGCGACGCCTGAAGACGATGAGACTGTAGAGCACTTTCTCTGTCACTGTCCCCTCTGCCTGTGAGAGCTGATGATGTAGGCTCTCCATCACAGAAGCGTTTGCTGCCGAAGGAATACCAAGAAATTACAAAAGTAGGTTGTTACCTGGCAGTACAAAGGACCAGTTTTACAGTCTGAGTGTTTCAGGGAAGTGTTTAAAAAACTCCGAACAAAAAAAGAAAAGCATACCATTAGGAGCTTTTGAAACTAGTGGAAACCACATACAGGCAGAAGATGTATCACTTTCCAAGCGATAGCCTTATCATCATTAAAAGGCAGCTTAAATCCTCACGGACAGCTCACGAGTGTTTTCGTGGATACCGCATAAGGGCCCGCAAAACAATGTTATCAAATCTAAAACGATTCCAAGTGGCTAATCTCCCGAGAGCTTACGATTTTACACGAATTCACTTGTTGTTACACGCCAACACCCAAATACGCACGTAATTACATCTCTGACTAACCACTTGTCTGTGGGCGAGAAAACATGCCAGTAAACGGGGCGTTGTGTACCACAGGCTGAAGTGAATACTCAAAGTATGAAGGCTGCCTCTCAACTTGATCCAACCGCAGGGACGCTGTTTATTTTGAGTCAAGACTTCTACTTCTCGTAGCGACAGATTTAAGGTTGTTATGCTCAATTCTTGGTGGAAATGTGGTGTGATGTAGGCTGGCAATTTCGTTCAGTGAAATGTCTCTATGTTCAGAATGTTGAATTGTTGACGATGGACAGTTGGTCACTGGTTAATAGACACTGATTCCATTCCATTCTGAGGGCCCGGGTGCCAGTCAAAATGCACTTGCCTCTCGCAGAGACTTGGAAGAGTAGAGCATAGACACAGATTCCTTGTCGCGCACAATTTGAAGATAACCTCTATGAAATTAAGGTGCTGCTCTGGGCACTGTTGTCAAAAGAGCTCGCTGACTAGAAGGACCTACTCACTGAAATCAAGGACTTTTGGAAATCGATCTCAACGAGGCAGAAATCCAAAGAAAATCCCCTTGGACTCTAGTCATTCCCGAAAAATCCCTCACCCTCGTCACACTGCCAGCGCAGGCCGAACGTAGAAAGCCAACGGTGCGGCCAATTAACCAGCGATTCTCCGCAATTGTTTGGCTTTTCTCTGCCACACAGTTACCGTCGCAAATAAGTGCCTTTCCCACCTCGGAATCAGGGAGGCTTACCCCACGACCTTTCACCTCATGCTTTCGGAAAAAAGTTCATTACACAGTCCCTAACGAGCTTAACCGTCATCATCACCGCTCGTTCAACAGGGCGTATACGTAACCAGAAAACCAAATCGAAAAAGTTTCCGCGGAGGGACAAGCACTCTCGCACTCACTCAGCAGCTCACCTTCAAAAGAACAATCTTAATCTCCATGGTCTGGGGGGTTTTCTGCTTGTCACCGTCATCAGCGGGGTCGCGGGGTGTGCTTCCAGTGGTTATCCTTTCCGTTGGATCGCCCTCGTGGCCCTCCATGTTGGACATTTAGCGCGCTGCTTGACTTTCGTTATGTAAGCAAACGTCCGTTTTTTGGCCTTCGCATTCGACACAAGACCGGAGTCGCGGATTTAACGCACAATACCCGAAGAGGCGAAGACGCGCGAAAGACCCGTATCGTTTTAAAATTAACCTCTTGCGGTGTTATATAAGCGAAACTATTTCTGTTTGATTTATTGAATCGGATTTTATGGCATCTTTATGGCAAATAACGCGAATTGGCTCTATCTGCCGTTTCGTCTGGGCAATAACTAAGAGGAGAGTCTGCCTCGTGGGTATGTACAATGCATTTTGCCAAACGTAAGACAAATCCCAGAACCATTGCCAACTGTTACCAAATTCGCGTTCAAGTTCGACAAGGGATGGGGCTATGTGCACCGCACCGCATGCTGTTGCACTTGTGCGGGCACTGCTGTTGCTGCTGCTTGAGCTCAACAAAAGTGAATGTACCCTCTTCATTGTCTGTGTAGGGGGATGCAGTCTCGACAATTGAAGACGAGCACATGCCGAGCAGCTAGTGCGATATGTGCCCCTGTTGGCAGCGACGCCGGAACACAAATGCTCTCTGATTAGCTGTGCACGTCGCACCAAATGCTCGTACCTTTTTGGCATTTCCGACGAAAATAGATCCGTTTTTCATCTCGCTTCCTGGTGGTTGAATGGCAACGAGGCAACGAGGCAGCAGACTGGCCGAGACACTGAGCTGTTTCGCGCTAGCCGTGAACTTGAACGTGCGCTCTGCTGCAAGGTGGTGGTGGCATTCCATCAGCCAGGAAGCCCAATGTGGGTTGCCAGTGCGTAGCGCAGACAGTCGATTCGAAGGCTGTCGAATGTCTATTTTTGGCCGTGTGCGACGGTAGTTGGTGCTGGGCCGTGGTAGCGGCATGGCGCGGCGGTGTTGGCACCCTCGCCAGATGGCGACATTTTTCATCTTTTGGTATTTGGTTGAATAAGTCAGATGAATGAAGATGAATGTGGAAAATGTTGCACATCCTGGTGGAGTCATCCTTGACCGTGACCAGCCGGGCGGGGAAATCGGGACACGGGGTGCGTTCGTAGGGAGAGGGTTTATTTTCGGATGAGGAGCATAGCTGAAGTGGTGTATATGAGGCGTGACGGAACTGTCTAGTGCGTTCATTGTTAGATGACATCGTGACGGAAGAGAGGCTTGTTGTTTACTTGCATGGGCCTTCATGTGTTTTCCTCGCTTATGGCGATGCAAGTGTATTCGGGAAATTTAGTCTGTGGATTGTATTCGATTCATGGTGCGGCGTCTGGGCCCCCTGATTGTCTGCACAGCGTAGATATGAAGTCAGCCGCCTCATAAATGATTATGATCTCAGCCTGGACGAGACGGCAGAGGTCTGGGAGAGCGTGCGAGATGATTAGAATTGATTTCTGAACACGCCCATAGTTATTTATTTGATCGACTTATAGCCGCTGAAACACTTAATTGCGCTACCACTACCTTCGTGTGCCAAAACAAGCAAAATAAAGCTTACTACAAAAATTCAGCGTCCTAGTAAGTTTGTAAAATAAAATAAAATAATGTACAAATAAGTAAAATAAGGGAAATGAGAGTCACATAAGAAAACATATGAACGCCCTCTCTCTTGTGTTTCGCCATGTTGAAAGATTTGCGCGAGACCTGCGTTCAGCTGCACCTCTCTTACAAATTGAAGGTTTGTGTGTGTGAACTGACATTTGAGAAATTAAAACAGCTGCTAAATTTTATAATGTCATTTGTCAAGGCGTGTAAAAAGGACTAGGTCTCTGTTTATTCCTTTTAAAGTTTGGCAATATCAGTGTTGCATACTTCCTGGTTAAAGATTTATAATACTGCCCCCAGAGCACGCTGTGCAGTCGGTCAATTTTAGAATTTTAACACAGTGGTGGATCAGAAGATAATAAAGGGTGTTTTATTTAGAGACTTGGATATTAGACATGTTTGTAACTTTGACAGTGGAATCTTGACTTGTGGTGAGGACTTACGATGAATAGATAAACGCCATAATAACGCGTGCAATTTGGTCAAACTTATTTTGAAAACCATTGTTTAGTTGGCCAACTTATCGTGCGATACGTCTAGTCTCCAGGATCTCACAAATTTGATTACGTTCTTTGGGGAGTTTTTGAAGTCACTAGTCTATGCTATCTTGACGTTGGACGATTTGGAAGTCAACGTTCGCCGCGTTATTGTGGATATAGGTTGCTCGATAAACTTGTGGAATATTCACGATTGCACTCCATTCGTTGAAGTTGTCACCAATGAAGCATCAAACAAACAGAGGACAGCATTCAAGTTATTTCGTGAATAATTGGCAACAGTTTATGAATACTCAAGGAGTAATAACTGTCTAGAGAATGTTTATCAAAACTTGGCCGTTCGCAGTCGGCATAAAACTATAGATGTCCCTTCCACTCGTGAGAGAACAATAGTACACATAACACGAGTGCTTGCGGAGAAGCTAGGCCCTGGCCCTCTATGAGCTGTAGCGCCACCCCATATCACCCTCATCGACAAGGACTATAGATCGATGATTACTAACTTCTTTTAGCTTGAATGGGATATCATAGACACCACCGAGACGGCGTTACGTGGCGCACAACTCACCCGTTTTGAAAACTCTGCTCGAGCGATTCGAGGGCGTGATCATCTCACGTAGAGGTGATGTGAACTGGCCGATATAACCTTTTAGACTCTGTCCTGTGGAATTTTTCGAAGTTACAGATCTATGCGAATAAGCAAGAAACCACAG
The DNA here is from genome assembly GCA_964034865.1 of Eristalis intricaria. NCBI lineage: Eukaryota > Metazoa > Arthropoda > Insecta > Diptera > Syrphidae > Eristalis > Eristalis intricaria. The sequence goes on from OZ035873.1 coordinate 9,821,567, forward strand.
AGGCCTTCAAAGCTTAGATAACGCATGCCATCGGTCAAATTCACCAAGTGCCAGAGTCATGGGAAAAAATAACATTTTGGCCTCCCAGAGAAGCCGCAGAGGACATAATCACACGCACACTTTGATTTATTTACATTTAAAGATAGGAAGCACTTAATGAATGTCCCTTTACAGCTGGAACCAGAGCATATATTCGGAAACCGCTTGTGGACCATAGCGCAAAGAAATAGATATTTCGTGCATCAAGTGTGGGATTACTGCCAGTTTGATGTTGTGGAACAGATTCGAAGATACTTCCTTAAGCGAATTTTTCGGTGGCCGTCAGTACTCCGCATTACATGCTTCACCTGGAAACTTCTATGCCACCGTTACTCATAGATACATTAAAGATCCACTTCGAATAAATATTGAAGCTGCTAAAGATGGACGAAGGAAGATTCACCAATATGGTTCTCACGTCAATGATCACTTTTTTAGAGCTAATCTCGTCAAAAGAAATGCCGGTTGAGTGTGGAGAAAGAGTACAGGTTCAGCCAGACATCAGTCCGACTGCTCTAAACGAAACGTGTTTGAAAAGAAATTGGATGGTGTAAGTCGTTTAGCTTACTGTGGTTATGTCACGTAATCACAATCTTCGCAGAGTCGGTTGATATATAGGCAGCTCGAATACTACTTGCAAGGAAGGTCTTACTTCCCCGAATCGACTGACGCTTGAAATTATAAGTGTAATTTTTAAAATAAGAGGTAAAATCATCAACCTCAACTACATTGCACAACGCCAAGATCTACGTATTTTATGTGATATTTGCAACCCCAATCAAAGAGAACATGCTTACCAATTTATTGGCAGATGCTTGATCCTAAAAACCTTCGTGTTAGATTCCTCGGTAAGCTCATTATCAATTTTTGTGAAGTTTTAGGTATTTTGAATGGAGAAGGAGAGATGTTACATAAGTACACGACGTTGGCGCTAAATTTTAGAACCCGAAAAATTGATGGCGATTTTTAAATCTTAACATAATTAGTAAAAGAAATACAATGTATTAAGTCTTTCTGGTAGACGGCCATAGGCTTAACCATATAATACTCATGCTAATTTAATCAATTTAAGTATTATATATTTTGAAAGAAGTTGTAACTAATTTCAACGAACACCCCGAGAGCTAGTTTTATTAATGTGCCCCGAAGCGCGAATTTACTAGAGAAAAGATATTGCTAAAGAGTCTACTAAAAGATTATAAATCCACATTCCCAAAAGGATTGCTATTAGTGCAGGCCATTGGATAATCGTAAACCATGCGATTGAACATGCCATTCTTCAAAAGACGTGGGGTCGTCTATGACTATGAAACCTGTTCCTAACAAACCACCTCTTTACCTCCACGACCTCTGCGACTTTGGTGAGATCTCGAATAGAATGATCCCTCAACTGACTACTTACTTGAAGTTGACAGATCGAGTTTTGCCTCCTTTTCGAATCAATTTTGTCAATTAAGTTTTAATTTAGTTTTACAAATATTACACACTTCAGTGCTAATTGGTTTTAGTCTAAGGAAACGACTAATTCTAATTGCCAAACTTGTCTTGACAGATTTTATCATGCAGACGTCACTGTCGACCTCTAAATTGAAGATATACGTCAGACAGCCATACAGGCTGTGAATCAAGTGATAGGCGGTCCAAGGCACCGTTTCTCACCTCCGTCGGGGTTCAAGTTAATTAAGTAATTAAAATCAAGCTGATTGGACGATAGATTGGACTCTAATTAGTGATTTACTAAATATTAAGTTCCAATAATAAATCACGAGGGAGGATCAGTTGTGGGGTACGAAATCTTAACATTCATCAAATAATTCGAGAATTGTGTTTCCCAAAAAGCCCTTTTAGGGACTGTGACAATGACAAGGCCACACAAGTCTTGTGAAGTTATCCAAAGTTAGTAGTCAGGTCTCATCTGGAGCCTAGTTGTAGACGAGCTTCTAGAGGTTTTGACAAACCATGACACAGATGGTTGGGTAATGCTGATGACATAGTGACGTTATAAAATGGGGACAATAACTACGGTGCTTGCCGGCTGGGCTAAATTCGGCAGAAACCACCATAGTACCATTTACAGGGTAACGAGAACTTGAACGACTTAAGCCACAACAATGCAATAATTGCAATAAATATCAGGGAGTGATGCAGGACATCAAACCCATCTGGAAAAAGCACACATAGGAGAGCTTGGACAAATATTGGGGATACAGTTCAAGCATCCCAAGGTGGATACAACAAAGTTTGACATGCCTCAGAATTACAGGACCATGAAAACTTGCCCAACTGCTGCCATGGAGGTCGTAGTGGAGCTGGCTCCTTTGCATCTAGTAGTTGCAGATTGTGCAAACAAAAGCATACAGAAAGTGGCAAAAGAAAGGAAACGAGAACAACAGTGCGAGACAATTCGATGCACAAGGCGAAGAGCCACCATATCTGGCAAGGATGATGTGATAAGGAAATTCAATTTCCAAAAGACGTTTACCATTAAGCTCAGGACCAACAAGGATGAAACCATAGACAGAGCAGCAACACGGTACCATGGTGTACGGACGCATCAAGAACTGATGCAAGAACTGGGACATGTGCATTTCAAGCCAGGACAAAATACTCCAAGCGCACTAGGATCCTTTCAGTGGAAGCTATGGTTTAGACAGATGCGCCCAAATCAATCTTGACAGAAACTGAACTAAATGCGACACAACAATAAAGTCGATCGAGCTGCTATCGTGGCAGTAAACTACTCCTGCATCATAAGGGCTGAGTTGGAGGAACGAAGTAAAACTTCTCTGGATACCTAGTTGTACAGGGATAGAAGGCAATGAAATGGTCGACTTCCTAGCTAGGAAAGGAGAATCGGAATGCTTCACAGGCCCGAACCTATCCGCATTGTAGAAGACCATGTCCTCAGAGAAGAATTCAGTGAACTAGAAAGAAGAACCGGACAGAAACCAGGAACAAGGCTCATTGCATGATGAATTTTAAAAGAAACTCTTAGGTCAGTACAAACGAAAGAGGTTTGAGGCATATATCAAGATGAGCAAGTACAATCTCCGTTTCCTAACAGGCTTTGTAACAAGGCTATCTAGACTCAGTGAACACCTAGGAGTATCGGAAACCTTCCATCAATGAGTAGGTCTGGCCAGACCTTGTTCCATATCCCCTGACTTTGTGGGTCGCAGTGGCGTAATGGGTTAGTGCGTCGACTCCTACGCCGAGGGTGCCAGGTTCGAATCACCAATTTACCAACATTCATAATTTACGGCTCCACCTCTTTCGAGTCACTGACAATGCTCAAAGAGTATTCCTGTCAAGAAAAAGCTTCTCAATCTTTGCCGTTTGGAGTCGGCATTAAACTCTAGGTCCCATCTACTCGTGAAAGAACAATAGCAAGCACAACACGAGTGATTGCTGCAGGAGCTAGGCCCAGGTCTGTCTCGGACTGTCGCGCCACCCATATTATTATTATTATTCTTAATGCTTAAGTGTTGACAGTAAAATTGAAACTCTGAGTTGTTGAAAAAATGGGGATTTTTCTGTAAAAGAAGAAACTAACTTGGTAGCAGGGGAACATCAGATATGGAAGCTTCTGATGACAGGATGCTTTTGTGTCCAGTCTTGTTAAAATTAATATTTAGCTCCAGGGGCATGTAAAAAGTGATTATATGATGGCCGGACTCGACGATTTCCTTAATTTTATCGACATTTTCGAAAATTGGCCTTTCAGAGCGTGGCACAACCTTGACATCAAAGTTATCTGAATCTTTGATTAAGTTTATTTAAATAAAGGGTGTGTATATTGAGACATACATCTTTTTTGTAGTACTCAGTATTTTACTTCAAATTAAAAATATCGATTTAGAATTTGTACAGATTTTTCTTTAAAACTATAGGATGTTGGTGATCACTTCATGGGAGTGTGGAAAAATAAGGGATGATTGCACTTTTAAAATCTTTGTGATTCGATATTGATTCAATATCACACGGTAAAGAGTTCCAAATCCTAGCAGTATGACTGAAAAATAAACGCGATGAATTTAAAAAGTTATTGCTGTAAGTTATTAGATTAATTGATCTATTTGAGCGAGTAAAATTAAGCCTGTTGAACAAATTCTCCGGACTACGACTGTGGTAGGAAAATACAGTTTCTGGCGTTAATGTATTCTTGGAGATGTCTCTGGCATAATCAGAGATATGCTCGCTCATATCTGCGAATGCCATAAATAGCTGTGTTTTTTTTGCAAGCGTATAATACGCCTAATTTTGAAGTGCACAAAAAAACGATCATCGGCGCTTAATGATTCATCATAAAATCTTGGCAGCACCGACGATATTTATGACAATTTTGACAGTCAGGGGGTGGAATCGTGTAAGGTGTTAGTTGATCGTTAATGGACATAATCTTCGCTTTGCGATTGTGTAGCGTGACCATCACTTTAAAAGCAAACGCATTTAATAATTATAAAATACAAACAATTTTAATCAAATGAAAATAATCGATTATGAAACCTAAGCGGTATGTTTAGCAGAGACACTCTGGGTATGCCAAAAATTGCGTACTCATGGATGCCAAAATAATTGAAAATGATCTAATACATCAACCACACCTGCAGGTGTAAACCACATACAGCAACCTAAACAATGAATGAATAAATTCAGGAATGAACACACAGAAAATAATGTTTGGCAGCATTGTTTTTATCCGCGTTTATTTCTTAAGCGGCGGTAGATATGATGAGTAACTTAAGCGGATATAGGACTTGTTGTTAGTGGATTTTACATGCAAATTGAAATGTAGGCGTTTATACGCTTGCAAAAAACGCAGCTATTAAAAGCCACCTGTAACTTGTGCATGGAGAGCGAGGCAGTAGCCCGTTTACACTTGACCAATCGTAAATATGTTTTAAGTGGTTTTAAGAGTCGCAAGTTCATCAGGATTTGGCAAAGGTGTGGCCAGATGCAATTGAACATCATCAGCATACAAGTGTACTGAGCAATGCCTACCCACGGAAGGTAAGTCATTGATGAACATGCAGAAGAAAATCGGTCCGAGTATTGAACCCTGTGGAACACCTTGTTCTGCTTCCAATAGACAGGAATGGCTCTGACCCACTTTTATCATTTTTTTTTTTTTTATAACTTGCGCGTGCTCAAGGGATTGCTAATACCCTTATGTGTCCGGGGTCAAGTCACAGCACGGGCCGAAGGTATAGAAGGAGAAAGGGAGAGGAGGTACCTGTGCACATTGGTCTTAAATATCTGCGGGTTGTAGTCTGTGGTAAATATTAGGCTGGGAAGAGCATTCCATATTCGTGCGGCTGAAGAACGAGTCTCTGAATTTAACCGTCCGTCCGAAAGTAGGCTTAAGGGTATACTGATGGGAATTCCTGACGAGTCGAGTATTGCGGGTGAATTCATGGAGAGGAGGAATGCAGTTGTGATCTCCCAGAGAGAAAACTCCTCACTCATCTAACCGCTCTATCACTGAAACCAAAGTAATCCTGAAGCTTGCAGCACAAAATATTATGGTTTAATTTGTCAAAAGCATTAAAGAAATCCAACAGACACAATACGAGATGAATTTTTTGTCATAAAAAGACCTTATCTCTTCAAGAAAATTAATCATAGTTGTGCAGCAGCTGTGATTTGCCCTGAAACCGGATTGCTTTCTATGAAGGGTATTATTAATAGACAGATGTTTTGTGATCTGATTCGCTTATTTTGGTTAAGCAGGGCCAGATACTAATTGGTCTAAAGTCAGCTGTAGACGCAGGGTTAGTTTTCCATGCGATAGGGTTAATTCTACCGATTTTCAATGTCGATATAATAATACACCAATTGATCACATGCGTGAGATGTGAGACAACTTGTGGCAAAATAAGTTTGACGAATCGGATTGGTGTTCGCCTTCGCCAATTGAATTAGATTGAATACCATTTACAAAGCGGACTATTTCATCTTCAGAAGCAACTACAAAATCATCCAATCTTGGAATCGAACTTGCATTGGCAACTGAAAAATTAAAATTAAATTTTGTTGAACAAGGTGTCTCTCCCAGGAACACATTTTGAGTTGTGGTTACAACTAGATACACCAATTTTTCGAAGGTTATTCCAGAGTATCTTCGGCAGGAGAGATGCATTAAGTTTCGACCTAAAACAGTTTTGCTTTGAAGTTCCTACTTTTGCTGTAGCGTTGTTACGTGCTGATTTGTATGTTGACCAGTTAGATTGAGATTGGTTATGCTTCCATTTACTGTAAAGCCTATTTCTTTGTTGATGCCATTGACCACTTCAGCCGTATACCAAGGGGATGCTCAATTTTGGATCCTGACGGACTTTGTGGGTACACGCTGATTGAATAATTGCATCAGTATTTGTCATTGGGGTCTGCCTTATTTTGGCATTGCATCCAAGGGGCAGAAATAGTGGCTTTTGTAGGTAATTAAAATCAATAGGATTAAAATATTTGAATGAAAAAATATCAGGGACAACAGTTTTTGACTGGTTAATATTATAAGTGAGTTGCCGTGGCGTAGTGTGTTAGTGCGTCGACTCCTACGCAGAGGGTGCAAGGTTCGAATCCCAAATCTACCAACTTTCATAATTCACGGCTTCCACCTCTTTCGAGTCACTGACAATTCTCAAAGAGTATTTCTGCCTAGAACAAGCTTCTCAAATTCGCCGTTCGAAGTCGGCACTAAACTCTAGGTCCCATCTACTCGTGAAAGAACAATAGCATGCACGAGTGGTTGCTGAGAAGCTAGGCCCAGGTCCGCCTCGGACCGTCGCGCCACAAATATTGTATATGCTATTATAAGTGCAGAAGAGAATATCATGGTCGGAGAAACCAGATGATAATTGGTCGAACTGTTCTACAAGTAACGGAGAAGAGAACGAATCGACGGAACTAAAACATTATCAGGACTATACATTTTTATTTTATTTTATTTGCAACAAATGAAACTGAGTCAATCAATCACAAAACATCACATCACAAAACTCAGTCGGGTTTTTTGCTGGTCTTTTTGATTGCGCTTAGTTTGGTTCGATGGGACCCATACAACGCGAGATATGGATTACTAAAGCCATGTGTTAGAAAAATAATGGATATCCTCTTACAATACCTGGTTGTGCAGTTGAACAAAAGCAATCTTGCAAAGCTACATTTTTTGAAAACTTGAAAAATATAATTATATCGTTTTTTGTGATGTAAAGCGATAAAGAAGTGACACAATACATCTAAAATTGAATTTTGAACGAAAGTTAAAAATTGTTTGTTCGGAGAAGAAATAAGGTGCTACGTAGTAGATGCATACAAATTAATAAAGGAAGTAGATCCACAACCAAATCCCATCCCTGCTCAGGTGGAATCCACTGTATTTTACTGAAGAGGAAGTATGTTACTTGTCTAGCCGCTACAGCTGGTCTAATTCACGCCAACAACGTCGTCGTTATGTATCAAATGTTGGAAGAATACACATGTCAACGACGGATGAAATGATGGCCATTAGCTGTTTTCTACATCATATTGGATGTCGCATAAAATGATGTGAATGCAGTTAGTGACCCCTCAGATCGAAGCAAGGGTGAACGATTCAAGGATGCATTCAAAAATACATCAAATCTTTCTTCGGAGCCCCATTGCAAAGTAGGACAGCGGTAAGAACGTCAAAAAGTCGTGGGAATTTGTAGAATAAATCACAAAATACAAAGAGGTGCTCCCTGCGAAAAGCCTGTCTGTTTACAACACAGTATTCTTTTGCTTAACTGTCATACCACATGTATGATTAAATCAAGGCAATACTTCGTAACACATATCAATGTTATGTAAAGATTATATCCTCCAAAAATTTTCATTGAGTTCCATCAATTTCCATGGAAAATGTGTGAAGGTCCAACCAGACCTATGTCATTGATGCAAGGGTTTTAAGACGTCCATACCGAGAGTCACAAAGAAATTCGTTTGTCTGACTGATCTCTGGTCTTCTCACAGAGTTTGAGCCAAGCAAGTAATCCTCTTTCAAATAAATCGAAATCCTTTTCTCGTGGCGAAACCTCCCACCTGAGCCCCCCTCCCGTAATCCTTGACTCAGTATTTACAAAATCCTTCCCCAAACACATTTTATAGCCATTCATTCACAGTTCAACACTTCGTCGAGTTCAAGTTTCCATCTGACAAATCATTCATAACCACGTGACACACGACACGGAGTACATTTCTCCGAATTTTCGCGTTCCAACCATTCACTCGCACATCTAACAGTTTGTCATTCATAAAATCACAGGAAACTATGAACAAATAAAGCCCACTCCAAAGCCAACAAAAGTCTCTCGAGGGAGGACAGAATACAAAGCAATCATGTGACTGGCCACTTCCGAGGCAGCCGCGCACACAATGCGTAACCTTAACCAAAGCACTGGCACACTAACTGACACACTCACCCTCGCTGCGTAAGTTGACCACACTTCTGGCGACTGGCGTGGTGTCCAACTGGCTGAGTATCCTTTTAGTCCTTCTCGTCCTCAGAGCAGTGCACAATGTCGGATCGAATTTTTCTTTTTCGTTTGTTTTTTTTTTCCTGTGTTTTGGTCAATTTTGTGACTCACTTGGGATTTAATATTTTTTGTCTCGAGGGAAACCACCTCCGCCGAGGTTTGAGCAGATCTGTGCGAAAATGAAAACTAATCCGATATCGGATATCAATCCATGCTGTCGCGGCGATGTTGACCCGCAAAAATATGAAAACAAAAGCACAACACTTGTTCAGACACACCGACTCGCACACACACGCACCCGCTGTCCCGAGAGTGTGTGGGATTGACACTTGTTGTATGCCTCGCTGCCACCACCACAACCCCTAGTTTGATGATTGAGGTAAATATTTGGCCAATCAATCGTAAATTAGCGTCCTCCGTGAAAGCAAAGCAAAAAAACAAGAAACGCCAACAAAAGTTAGCACACGACTGTGAATTGACTGGGTGCCTGCGTCGAGCAGCAGTGGCGGCGGCGGTGGGTTAAGGAGGCAGCTTCTAGAGCGTTCTCAGGCCCTTTTCCGCTTCCCAAGAACCTAGAGTCGAGCCGTGTGTCGCATCTAGAGAGTGTGCTGCATCTAGAGCGGATCAGAGGGCGCGTCGATCGGGAGTGTGGATCGAATCGAAGTTGCCGTGAAGTTCGTTTGGAAGACTTTTCCTCGGCACGTGTCGGGGTTCCCATTCGGCAGCCGTTGTTGTTTACAAACTGCAAGTGGAGCGATAATTTGGCTCCGCGGCACGTTCAACCGTACAGTTACCGGGTGTGCGGCAGGGGGGCTGTAACCGTTGACAGGGTGCCGAAAGTGGACAATGTTCCTTACTATTCAAATACTGATGGACTGATGGACTGATGGATTGATGAACTGATGGACTGATGGACTGATGGACTGATGGACTGATGGACTGATGAACTGATGGACTGATGGAGTGATGAACTGATGAACTGATGGACTGATGGACTGATGGACTGATGGACTGGTGGACTGATGGACTGATGGACTGATGGACTGATGGACTGATGGACTGATGGACTGATGAAACGATGGACTGATGGACTGATGGACTGATGAACTGATGGACTGATGGACGGATGGATTGATGAACTGATGAACTGATGGACTGATGAACTGATGGACTGATGGACTGATGGACTGATGGAGTGATGAACTGATGAACTGATGAACTGATGGACTGATGGATTGATGGACCGATGGACTGATGAACTGATGGACTGATGGACGGATGGATTGATGAACTGATGAACTGATGGACTGATGGACTGATGGACTGATGGACTGAATTGACTGATGGACTGATGGACTGATGGACTGATGAACTGATGGACTGATGGAGTGATGAACTGATGGACTGATGGACTGATGGACTGATGGACTGATGGACTGATGAAACGATGAACCAATGGACTGATGGATTGATAGATTGATGGACTGATGGACTGATGAATTGATGGGCTGATGGACTGATGGACTGATGGACTGATGGATTGATGGACTGATGGACTGATGGACTGATGGACTGATGGACTGATGAACTGATGGACTGATGGAGTGATGAACTGATGGACTGATGGACTGATGGACTGATGGACTGATGGACTGATGGACTGATGGACTGATGAACTGATGGACTGATGGAGTGATGAACTGATGGACTGATGGACGGATGGATTGATGAACTGATGGACTGATGGACTGATGGATTGATGGATTGATGTATTGATGGACTGATGGACTGATGAACTGATGGACTGATGGATTGATGGACCGATGGACTGATGAACTGATGGACTGATGGACGGATGGATTGATGAACTGATGAACTGATGGACTGATGGACTGATGGACTGATGGACTGAATTGACTGATGGACTGATGGACTGATGGACTGATGAACTGATGGACTGATGGAGTGATGAACTGATGGACTGATGGACTGATGGACTGATGGACTGATGGACTGATGAAACGATGAACCAATGGACTGATGGATTGATAGATTGATGGACTGATGGACTGATGAATTGATGGGCTGATGGACTGATGGACTGATGGACTGATGGATTGATGGACTGATGGACTGATGGACTGATGGACTGATGGACTGATGAACTGATGGACTGATGGAGTGATGAACTGATGGACTGATGGACTGATGGATTGATGGACTGATGGACTGATGGACTGATGGACTGATGGACTGATGGACTGATGGACTGATGAACTGATGGACTGATGGAGTGATGAACTGATGGACTGATGGACGGATGGATTGATGAACTGATGGACTGATGGACTGATGGATTGATGGATTGATGTATTGATGGACTGATGGACTGATGAACTGATGGACTGATGGAGTGATGAACTGATGGACTGATGGACTGATGGATTGATGGACTGATGGACTGATGGACTGATGGACTGATGGACTGATGGACTGATGAAACGATGGACTGATGGACTGATGGACTGATGAACTGATGGACTGATGGAGTGATGAACTGATGGACTGATGGACTGATGGATTGATGGACTGATGGACTGATGGACTGATGGACTGATGGACTGATGGAGTGATGAACTGATGAACTGATGAACTGATGGACTGATGGACTGATGGACTGATGAACTGATGGACTGATGGAGTGATGAACTGATGGACTGATGGACTGATGGACTGATGGACTGATGAACTGATGGACTGATGGAGTGATGAACTGATGAACTGATGGACTGATGTATTGATGGACTGATGGACTGATGGACTGATGGACTGATGGACTGATGGACTGATGGACTGATGGACTGATGGACTGATGGACTGATGGACTGATGGACTGATGGACTGATGGACTGATGGACTGATGGACTAATGGACTGATGGTCTGATGGAACGATGAACTAATGGACTGATGGATTGATGGATTGATGGATTGATGGACTGATGGATTGATGGACTGATGGATTGTTGGACTGATGGATTGATGGATTAGTGGATTGATGGACGAATGGACTGATGGAATGCTGAACTGATGGTGGCCTGACCCATTAATTCAACAATGAACCGACGGAATCTTCAAAGGAAATTTGTAGATCGTTATCAAGAGTGGCAATTTAAAGTTGTCGATTGACACCTCATGACAAGTATACTTTAATTTTTAAAGAGTTGATGCGGGTTACATCTTGACGTGGACATATGCCTTACACAACTCGAAATCGTTTGATCTCCCTCTTCAATCGGGCTGAACACCCCATTTCATCTGTCTGTTGGTACGGAATGAAATGTTTGAGATGTGAGGAAGGTCAGGTTGGGGCTGCTGCGGCTGTGGACTTCAATATAGGTTTTCAGCATCTCGTAGGTCATTGCCAGAAAGGGTGAAGAACACACTCGGTATTCCACTTTCAAAGCAACCGGGAGTTTATTTACTCACGGGCAAGGGAAGATTTGTAAAGATACTTGACAGACGAATGCCAGATGAAGTACTTCCAAGCAATGGTATTCACTTAGCGCACAATTAGTGTCCATTTGTCGATAAAACCGAGGATGATTAATTCACCTGCGAGTGAATCGATTGATGGACGTACAAACGAATACACTCGCTGACTGATGATCGATTTTGTGAAGAAGAAGGATATTTCGACACAGTTCAAAGGGGAAAGAGAAAACATCTCACACAGTCACTGGCACTGATTCACAAGGCAAGTCACACGAAAGGGATTCCCTGGCCTTACCTGTCTCGCCTCCATTCCATTGCACTATCCCCTTTACACAAGTCTATCGATATCACATGTTCACACCGACTGCACGACCTTCGGCAGGAATTTATTATTTTTCTGCTCGAATTTGAATAATTTATCGTTCACTTGTCGACGACGGATGCTGTGGATCTATCCAAAGCGAATAATTGAAATATCATCGATTATCCAGAAGCGCAAATGAAAACTCTCATCAAGGGAGAGGCAAAAAAACAAGTAAACCCAGTCCGTACCGTGCACTGTTGAATTGTATTTCCTCCACTCAGCCTCCCACAGCGCGGGCGAGGGAGGGTGTGAGTCTAAAAATAATTTCCGTTTCGTAAATTTTGGAAATTTGCGTTTTTTCATTTTTTTTTCTTGTTCGCCTTCCATTCGATTCTGAGGAGTGGATGGTCTATCGCAGTCGGAAACATGAATTATTTTGATGAGGGAATAAACAAAAAAAAAAAAAAAACAAAAAAATTCCTTCGGTAGCCCATTTCGGGCGCACATATTTTACGGCGCGCTCCATGATGGCAAAACCGAGCGAATTTATTTGTTGATTCAAGTATCTAATTATCAGCAATTATTGCTGCAAAAGCCTCGCAGAGTGGATCATTAACTTGTTTGAGATGCACTCCGAGGGATGATGTTGTGATTGGCAGAGTTCATCAAATGGCAGTGGAAAACAGTCTCTCGATGGTTGATGGACCAGCAGAGCAGTTACAACCCCCACCCGTCCCCGTTTTGTGTGTAGTTCTGCGTGAAAAGCTCACTCAAAATAACGCCGAGCCATTATCCTCTTAATGAAACTTAACGACACCGAGCCGAAGGAAATTAAATTACAGAGCACCGTATCCTCGGCACTCACAAGCAAGCGTGTGTCCTTCGACGGGGGAACATGAAACAGATACTTTCCCTTGGCGAAGAACGTCACAACCCTGTTTCCGGGTATTCCACGTTTCAGTTACAGCAACGCCAGTTCGAAAATTAATTCCATCCCCATGCCGTTGCCGCGCCGCGCCGCACCGCTTGAGCTTCCGCTTCAATTAAGATATAGACAGCACCCGCTCCGACTGACAGCTCCGCACAGATTCCTTGTGATTTTTAAGCCATAAAATATCTAATTGGATTTAATCGGTTTATGCCTGCGGCATTCGAAGCGGGCAGTGCCTCCGACATAATGGAGTTTCCGTGAGTCGTTTTTTGTCTACGACCAGCGGGAAGCGCTTCGGTGTAAAGGGCGCCCAATGAGCCGAAGTCGAGCGGAGGTGGAAGCAATAAATCACAAAAAATATTAAGTGGTCCGGTTGAGTTATGATCGGGGGACGCTCATAAACAGGCGATTGAGGCTGGGGGAAGGTCAGCCAGATGACTCGATGGACTTTGTGCAGCTGTGCAGTGTGAGAGGATGTGACACAAAGTCAAACAGGGCATGGCAATGAAGTCATAAATTCAACAGGCGTTGTTGTGCTGGATTGCCTTTATTACTTCGGAGAGGTTTTCTGCGCGTTGAAAACTGATGAAAGAATTAGCGGCAATTGCGATTCGAAAATATTTTCAAAGCCATCTGCCGGGTTTTTGCTGTCAACAAATTCAGTCTTTCCTGACAACAAAATAAGAGACTCAGATGAGAACTGAATTAAAAAAGAGTTTCGTTGGTTTCCTGTTCTGTTGAATATTTAGGACTTTGTATCCGCAGCTTCATCAGCGCCTAGACGCATGGACCAAATTGTCCCTGCAATGATTCCCATAGAATCCCCTGACAGCGGTATGAGTGACTATTTAAGCTTCATTCGCTGTACCAACGAAATGTAATGCCGGCCATGCTCTTCCTAATATCGAATGCAATGGGCTTAGAGGGTATCGACCCTAAGTTTCTCATATATTACCCATATATTTAATGCCATTATCATGCGATATAAATACCCCAATGAATGGACACGTGCCAAAATTCTACTCATTCCCAAAAAAGGTGAAATCCATGGAATACCGTCCCATTCCACCAGAAAAGGTTATTCTTAAGCAACTTCAGACATAATCTCTCAATGTGGTTCCTGAGCCTGCAATCTAGCTGCAAATCGGCTCTTTTATCAATAACTGATGATATCACAACTGCGTTGGATAAGATTGAAAACATCTTCTTGACTCCGTACTCTAACAACTAGGCTAGCCAAGCTTAACGATCGAATAATCTATAGTCTACAAAGCAATTAAATACATTCAACATTGTAACACTGCACCTCAAGGATGTTATTGCTTGCTAATGTTAGTATTTATGGGTTAGTTATATAATTATTATCTCATCCGTTTACTCTATTTTTTTTTTTTTATAATTTGCGCGTGCTCAAGGGAGAGGAGGTACCTGTGCACATTGGTCTTAAATATCTGCGGGCTGTAGTCTGTGGGAAATATTAGTTTGGGAAGAGCATTCCATATTCGTGCAGTGCGGCTGAAGAACGAGTCTCTGAATTTAACTGTGCGTCCGAAAGTAGGCTTAAGGGTATACTGATGGGCATTCCTGGTGAGGCGGGTGTTGCGGGTGAATTCATGGAGAGGAGGAATGCTGTTGGCTGGCTCACTTGAGCATCGTTTGTTGAAATAACGATACAACACGGACAAAGAAGAGACGGTACGTCGATGTTCGAGCGAGTCTAATGACTCTGCGATAATGCTGTCTCCTATAAGTTTTATCGCTCGCTTTTGGATTCTATCAAGTAGGTGCAGTGTGGTCTTGGGGGCAACAGACCAGATATGAGCGCAAGCTTGGGGCGGATGTACGCCTTATAAATTAAATCCAAATCAGAAGGGTGAACTATTTCTTGGAACGATTAAGGAAACCTAAGCATTTCGCAGCATTTTTGGCGACCTCAAATATGTGATCGTTGTGTTGACACACATACCAAGGAAGGGACGTTTTCCGGTTTCATCGACACAAGCGCCATTCATGGATAATGCTTGATTATCAAGGGTTCGCTTGAATGACAGCAGACAGCATTGAGTTTTTGAAGCATTGAATTCCACTCTATTGTTTTTTCCCCAGTTAATTATGCTGTCAAGATCGGAATTCAATGTGTTTAACATACGCTGCCGTTCCAATTCTACGGCCGAAGGGCGGGGTCGGTGGTCTTGTAACGAATATGAAAAGCTAAGGGTGCTGTCATCAGCGAAGGAATGGATTGGATTAGAAGTAGCAGACAAGAGATCATTTATAAAAATTAGAAAGAGTGTCGGAGACAGAACTGAGCCTTGGGGAACACCAGCATTAATTTGGTGGATATCAGACTTGAACCCATTCAAAACAACTTGAATTGAACGGTTCGAAAGTAATTTCAAATACATAGAAGAAGAGATTCATCGAATCCATAGGCACGCATTTTCGACAAGAGAGCTTGATGCCAAACTCTGTCAAATGCTTTAGAAATATCAAGCGCAACGATATTGCTTTCGCCTGAATTGTGCAAAGATTGGTTCTACTTTTCGGTGAGATAAGCTATCAGATCACCAGTGGACCTGTCGCTGCGGAAACCATATTGTCGGTCATTAAGAAGCTTCCGCGATCCAAGATATTTCATAAGCTGATGATTTATCAGCGTTTCCATAACATTAGAACGAAGTACGAGGTGGGTGACGAAGATTCGCCCTTTTTAGGGACGGGCTGGACAAATGCTGTATTCCATCTGCTCAGAAATAGACCTAAAGAGTAGGATAGCTGAAAAAGCTTACGCAGTGGTTTTGCCAGCGCAGAAGAACACCTCTTCAGAAGTATAGGGGGAATACCATCTGGGCCAGCGGATTTGTGCACGTCGAGATCTTTCAGTACTCTTGCAACTGTACGAGTGCGAAAGTGGATTTGTCCCATGGTGAAATCAACGCTCTCAAGTACAGGTGGTGACAAATTGGAATCTGGCAGTGTTGAGCTAGCTGCAAAATGAGCCGCAAGCAGATTAGCTTTGTCTAAAGAGCTGACAGCTGGAATGTCATTGTAAATGAGCGTGGGAATTGAAGACGAGGCGGAATTCTTTACGTTTTTTACAAATGACCCAAAGTTTATGATACCCTTGGGACATTGTAGCACTTTTTGCCTCAACTTTTGCTCATAAGAGAATTTCACACGTCTGATAGTTGCATTACAGTCATTTCTTCAAACTTCTTCCGGTTTTCCTCAGTAGGGTTGGCTTTGTATGTCCGGAAATTCAACTCTCTCATCCTAATAGCCTCTTTACAGCTCGAGTCATACCATGCGTTTGCTTTGGGCTTGATACTCTTAACTCTGTGAGGAATGAAGGTTCTCATGCCCAGCAGAAGAATATTTGTGATCATATCAGCAGCGGCATACACGTCAGTATCGACGACTTCCTAAAGAAGTTGTTAAGTTCGTTCCAATCGGCTTTCTCGTACAGCCAAACTGTTCTTTTAGGAATTTGTTCTCTAACTATGTGTGGTGATAACGAGAATTTTGCTGATACGACACAATGGTCCGACGAGCCTAGAGGCTCTCTATGTATTCTATAATGTATTTATGAATCTAAATGTTCGTCTAACGTTTTTTTGCAATTATTTTTTTTTTCTGTTTTGCTGTTTAAATTCACATCTATTTAGTGATTTGTTTTCTTATTTATATATTTATGTGCCTATCTACTTCCTTTTTCACTTATTTATTTATTTATTTATTTATTTATTTATCTATTTATTTATTTTGTTTCATTACATATTTGTTAATACGCAATGAACATATAACTAATATTACAATACTTCACTAACATGAAGCTCAAACATACATACTGTGACACATACGAACGAAGGTTTTCTTTAGCTTTTCCTTCGAAATATATCATTTTTCCGTTTATTTGTGTTTGCATTGGAGTCTCCTCATTAGTAAGGTAGATGGCTTACATATCTTTAAGGTTTCAATTGTATTTATGGACTTGTACATTGTTGTTAAATAAAGATACTACTACAACTACTACCACCTTCTTGACTTTCTCCAAGGCCTTCGATACGATCGATCATAACTCTTTGTGCACAAAACTGCTTAACTCCTTCAGATTCTCACCGCTTCCCACACAACTTGTTCAGTCACACCTTACTGCACGAATATCGACGTTCTTGAGTGTTACGAGAGGAGTTCCACAGGGCTCAATTCTTGGGTCTTTACTTTTCTCAGTATACGTAAATGAAACACACAATAATAGCTGCGTTTTTTTGCAAGCGTATAAAATACACATCTTTCGCCGCTTAAGGAATAAGCGCGTCGTCCAATCATTAATTTCTGTGTGTTCATTCCTGAATTCATTCATTCATTGTTTAGGTTGCTATATGTGGCTTACACCTGCAGGTTTGGTTGATGTATTAGATCATTTTTCAATTTTTTGGCATCCATAAGTATGCAATTTTTGGTATATCCAGAGTCTCTGCTATACATTGCGTTTATGTGTCGTAATCGATTCTTTTCATTTGATGAACATTTTTTTATTTTATAATTATTAAGTGTTTTTGCTTTTAAAGTGATGGCCACGTACGTGGTTTAAAGTACACAGTCACAAAACGAAGATTGTGACCATCAAAGATCAGAAATCACCTTCCACGACTACACCGCTGAATCCTTAGGAAATGTCATATATGTCGTCGGTGCTGCCAAGATTTTATGATGAATCATTAAGCGCCGATGATCGTTTTTTTGTGCACTTCAAAATTAGGCGTATATACGCTTGCAAAAAAACACAGCAAATGAAACACTACAATATTCTAGCACTGTTCCTGTCACATGAACGCCGATGATATCCATCTTTACCTTAGCTGCCCAGTCTCAAATAAAGAAATTGCTGTTAGTGCCTTAAATGATGAACTAAAATAAATTCTTGCGAAAGTTATAAAAATTTTATGTCAAAAAAAACTCACTGATACAAATGATTTCCCGGTTGTAAGACTAGGCAATTTATGTTTAGATTATGTAAGAACAGCAAGAAATCGAGGGCTTATCTTAGAAGTAACTTCTAATCTTTCTGGTGGCCTCATAAACTCCTCAGGGAAATGAAGAAAGCTTGTAGAATCAGCGTATTATAGTTGTGCGTAAATAGGAGCTGTGTTTTCACAAGGTGCCATTTGTCATTGTTACAACTGGGATACGACAAGTACCTTAGGAAGGAATCTAACTGGATTTCCTTTCAGATATTGTCGTTTCGTTAATGAGACTTTATTTGATTTCATTAGAGATGATTTTCTCTCTAGTCCATCTCCATTCGATCCTCCAACATTGACTCGCAACTCATCAGAAGGTATGCCTAAGCGGAACAAGGCGAGTTTCTGGACTTGGTCCTACCACCTCGTCCTTGTCCTGCTAAGCGGTCGCCTACCTTATGGAATCGCACTTAAGACCTGCCTCGAAATCGACTGGTCATCGAAGCGTTGCTTTGAGAACTAGCAGCTGCTTGTTTCTGACGTACTTCAGGGCTTATCACCCTATCCCTGTGAGTAAGGCAAGAAAAATCCTGTCAATTTCAATTTCAATTCAATTCAATTCAATTTTATTTATAATTCATTTATGCATTTCTTACACATGTTTATCTGCAAAGCCAGAATGGCTTGTCTGCAGATGACTAATCACAATAGCATTTTACAATTATAAAAGTTGAAATTCATTAAATTTAATTGTAAAATTATGAAACAGTACACTTAACAATTAAAAAGTATTTCAAGTTACAGTTAAAAAATTTGGATTTTTTTTTTGATAATTTAGGGACATTTCTTTTACTTTTTTAATAATTTCTCTTTTCGGCAGGTTGTGAAATTCCCTTGGGAGTTCGTTAAAGATCATCGGAATTGCCACGTTAAATGTCCTTCGACCATATTCGTTCCAGTACCTCGGAACTTCACATAGCTGCTGCTGCCGTCTTCTAGTATTCACCATCTGCTGTGTCTGAATCTTGTATGTGCTGTCGTCACCGAAGTTGGCCAGGATTTTAAAATCGTATATTTGGCAGATGTTGAGCATAAGTGTTGGCTGATTTCTTTGTTGCTGAACTTCTCTTGTACTTCCTGAATCCAGCACAAGCTTTTGTAGACTTCTGTGCACTTTTTGTAGCGGTTGCAAATGAGACGCTCTTCCTCATGCTAATATGCCATATCTTAGATGTGATTCCACCAAGCCCATGTTGCATTGTCTGAGTACTCTTGGTGTACAGAGTTTGCTTAGGTGGAAAATGGCGTTCGCAGATTGGCACAATTTCTTCTTCAAAATCTCTATATGGTAGTTCCACTTAAAATTGTAGGTAATTATCAGTCCTAGATACTTATGCGTTGACACGTATTCTATATTTCCGGTGCAGTCATCATGATATTCTGTTATTCCATCACATTCATGTCTGTGCAAACAATCTACGCTGCGCATTTTTATCTTAAGTTTCGTTCTGGGAATATGCGGCGGGCGAATGTACATTATCTTTGTCTTAAGTGCGTTGGTAATTAATCCATGGTCGTGACAGCAAGCTGCGATTCTATTAAAATCTAATTGCATAAGTTTCGCCGCTTCGTCCACGATCCTATGGCTGTTTCGCTGTGTCGTGTGTCGTCCGCATACGCATACCCCGTACTATACATCAACACTGACAGTAGATCATTGACATATATAATAAAGAGAAGCGGACCTAATTTTGAGCCTTGTGGAACACCATATTCGAGTTTTTCTTCATTGCTTGTCTAATCATCAATTTCAAACTGGAATGATCTCTTACTCAGATAACTTGCAAACCACGTTAAGATGTGACCCCGTACACCAATCTTTTCTAGCTGCCTCAAGATTTGTTTGTGGGATAAAGTGTCGAAGGCTTTCTTAAAATCAAGGAACAGAACTACTGAGCTATGGTTTCTGTCCAAACTTAAGTAAATTTTGTTTGCAAAATCTCCAAGTAGTCTATTTATATTTTTTCCCTTGCGAAATCCAAATTGATTCTTGTTGAGAATGTTATGTTTTTCTATGAAAGTGTATAACCTTCTAGCCAACACTTCTTCTAAAACTTTATCGACCACTGATAGTGTTGAGATCGGTCTGCAGTTCAGGATTTCCCATTTCTTGCCGCTTTTATGAATCGGGCGAACCATCGATTTTTTAAGCATGTTTGGTACACAGGCTTGATCTAAGCTCATGTTGATCAGTTTTGTTATTGTGTAAGATAGGGTTTGAGCGCTGTTTTTCAGATCTTTTGGTCTTATTCCATCTACTCCCGCCGATTTGTCGCTTTTCAACGAACTTAGTATGTTGCATACCTCCTCAACTGATACATTTTCGACGTAAATTGAATGTTGTACACTGCTTGTGTTGTAGTGGAGTGTCAGCTCTTACACTGAACTTTCTCAATGTGAAACATTTTTCACCTCGGCTGCTCTGCAACATCCAGTCCAGATATAACAATAATAATAATATAATATTGGTGGCGCGACAGTCCGAGACGGACACGGGCCTAGCTTCTACAGCAAAAGCCGTGAATTATGAAAGGTAGTAAATTCGGGTATCGAACGAGTCGACGCACTAACCCTCTAATCCACGGCAACCCAGTCCAGTTATAGCCAAAAAAAAAAAAATAAGAGGTTACAAGACACACCCTTGGCTAAGTCCAATACGCACAATAAAAGGTGTTGATTGAGCATCGATAACCCTAACACTTCTACACCAGTTTATGTATACAAACTGAATGACTTTCGAAACAGGACCACCAATCCAATGGAATTAAATGGTTGGATTGGACATCTTTTAGCCATTAAATCGCCAAATGAGCTTTCTTCCGCCACCGTTGGATTATTCTTTTTTTCACTCAAGGCTATGTCTGTCATCATCGGTGACCTATCCGTAGTACTAGCTCCGAGTTCCTCCAAGATTTTTGTGCCTCAATGAACCGGCGATACTTGGCGGATAAAGTCGAGAAAGAAGCAGTGCGACTGAGAAAAAGTAGAGTAGATAGCGTGTAGGTTTTGTAGAGGCTTAGGACAAGATGATGATGATGAAGTAATACCTAACGCTAGTTCCGCAAGGGAATGCACGGAAAGACTCCCTGGGAGTTTGTTTATGTCAGTAAGGATCTGACACTCCTTTCCACGTTCTCCTACAGAAAAGGGAATGATGATAATAGGTATGTTTTTTTTTGCAAGCGTATATGCGCTTAAATTATATGTGCACGAAAAAACGATCATCGGCGCTTAATAATTCAGTATAAAAACTTGGCACCACCGACGATATTAACTACATTTGTGGCAGTCAAGAGTGGAATCGTTTAAGGTGATGGTTGACCGTTAATGGTCACAATCTTCGTTTTGCGATTGTGTTGCGTGACCATATCTTTAAATGAAAAAATACTCTCCTTTTTTAATTATTATCAATCTAAGCACCTTTAGAACAATGCAAAGAGTCGATTACGAAACATAAATGGAATGCATAGCCCAGACACGCTGGGTATACCAAAAGTTGCATACTTATGGATGCAAAATCATTTAATACATCAACCACCCTTACAAATGATCAAAAATTCAGGGAAAAATGCTTTTAGGCGCAGAATATTGTGAATATGTACATCAACCCAATGAATGAATGAATAAATTCAGGAATGAATTCTCGATAACACACAGAAAATAAAGATTTACTTATTTCATAATCGCCCATAGATATGATGAGTAACTTAAGTGGATATAGGATTTATTGTAAAAAAAAACACAGGCAGCTTCTTACCTCTGATATATTGAGACTGAATATCTTTACTTATTATGACGGCGCTGCAGTCCTGGATGGCCACATGCATTAACTAGTTGTACACTAGTTGTACCAGTTGTACAGACTTTTGGAATATCGTGCCTCCAGTGTTGGCTTGTGAGTATTATTAGTCTATACTATGTTCCACTTAACTCTGGGCAGAGCTCAACGCATTGCTATAGACCTTCCAAAGATCACGGAAAAGAAACACGATACATAAGTTGATGACATATGTTATGAAGCAGATAGCTAACTCAACAGTTTCATGTCTATTAAGTAGAGTGGAGTTATGAAGTGTCCGGAAAGAGTTTTCCTCTTCTGTTTGGCGGATCTCCTGACTCGAAGGACAAAACCCATTCCCTACTCTTAAAAACTCTTATTTTGCCGGCGGTGATTCTTGGTGCTTTGGTAAGAAAAATTCTATGTCCGATGACCATATATGCGTGTGCTGAAGCTTAGTGGAGGAGAAGATACAACTGTGAAGTCTAGAAACTGTACCAGGATGTGGATGTAGCCCGGAAAGAAAAAATCTGTCGACTGTAGTGGCTCGGCCACATCGAGCACACGGCTAAGAGGGTCTTCGAATCCGAGGCTCGTGGCTCGAGAAGGAGAGGAAGACCGAATCTCCGGTGTAAGGACCAAGTAATCGCGGATGCAAGACAGACTGATTTTCATGACTAGGAGGAGCGTGCCCAGGACCGTCAGCGATGGCAGGTACCGATATCTTAGGCCCTGCCCTCCTCCATTGGCCTGAGAGGTACGAAAGTAAGTGAGTCCATATTCCTCCCACACTTGCATATCTTAACAGCAGACAGGTCTTATCCGGCATTCCATTCTTGATGATCCCGGACTGCTACAGACCCTTTATGGCCAGAGCCTAAGCTTTTGCAGCAACCACTCGTGTTGTGCGGTTCAGTTGCGAAGGAGTCTACGCACATACCCACGACGCCATCGGTGGGATTCAAAGGATATCTTGTCTAAATTATTTGAATTTCTGCACTCGAAGCGATCTAGCTAAGTCATCATTTTCGTCCGAATGTTAACCTCCAAGTGTGTTGCATAAGCCCTGAAACATGCATTTTCATCATCTTATCTGACATCGATTAAAAGACGTCATAAAACTCATGCACTGACATAAGTCCTCATGTTCCTGAAAATTTCCACACCGCCCATCAAACCACAAGTGACTCAGACGGCCGTGTGAAAAAACAATGGCGGCTCTCCAGTCTTTACCTCACGCCATATTTCTTGGAAACACTTGTCAGAGGGCGTATCGAACACACAGCGCGCATCAACACTATCAACAGATAATTAATAAACGCAAAATTATCGCGACTTAATGTTTGCCTAATCAAATTATAACGTCAATTCTCGACGGTCACGTGTCAAGCTTTCGGGCTTCAGTAAAACAGAAAAAAAAGTCGCTAACAAAGCATTCAAATTGTCAGTTAAATCGACCCCACATCCTCGATTGTCTCTGTCACTGGGCAAGAAGTAAACATGTTTTGCTCCTCCAAAGCATCCGAACTGTCGTCATGACATGACAGAGCCGTCACTTAGCCAGTGCTCTCGAACTGATCGAGCCACACACGATCAACGGGCCAATGTGAAACGTCTGAGGGGCAAATGTTGACATTCCCGATCGCCGAAGTGTGAATTGACAGTGACAATTGCGAATTTACCTACATACATTTCTGACAATTAATGACATTAAGGGGAAACGTCAACATCGACGTCGTAAATTTTCCTATTGTACCACGGGCGGGGTTTTGCATGCCCAAGGTAATTGAGATGTTTATCCGAAAAGGTCAGGTTTTTAGAGGTAAACATGTTTTGGACGGCACTGATAATGAAAAGATTCAATAAAAAAATATATTGATGAATAATCATGAACGGTCTGAATAGAACGTTGCTTGTGGGGTGGATATGGTTGAGGAGGAAATGAAAATTATGACATGAGGAAATTGGATCAGCCGAGTTTTCAACTTTAATGAATTTTGTCACATGGGTTACCTACTTTGGGTGTTTCAATACAAAATTTAAGGGACAATGCTCTTCAGATGTGTCCATTACTTTTCAACGCGAAGTAACTTTTTGGAGTCCATCTTCGTCAATCGAGGTGGACCTTAACTGTGTTGTTCCATGGGCTTGGAGTCGACAATTCTTCGGGCTATCGTCATTCAAATGGCCCCGTCGCCTTCGCTGATAATCGCCGTCGTCGGTCCAATTTTCAGTCACTCGTACCAATACGTGCGGCGTTATTTCGACTTTTGGCCTTGAGCTCTTCTAAAATGCATTTTCTTACATTGTGATCGCTATTGCACAATTTACAGAGATTTGGTTAAATAACCTTGCTACTGACAATTTATATATTTGTTAACAATCTATACAAGAATTAATTCTAAAATGCATGAACTAAGGACTTGACGTAGTCCCAGAGAGTACTGTCACGTCACATAACCGCGTCATGTTCCCGGAAAGTCCATCCACCTGCGGGAACTATTTAAAAAAAAAGGTTGCTTTAATTTTTAAAAAAAAAGTATTATTTATTCGACAATCCTGCAACACTGTTGGATCAACTCTGACTCCGAAAGATATTCTGAGCACTATTTTTCTTAGCACTCGTTTCAGGATACTTTTCAATTCCAGGAAATGTCCCTGCATCGTTATTGGTTGCATCTGCTACATCTGCATATGTGGATGAGGATGGTTTATTCGTCGATGCTTCGTTGGTGGTCGGGTCTGCAAAAGTCTGCACATGTGCAATTGGGTTGTTCGTCGACGATTGTTTGACCTGGTTTTTGGGTTCTAAGTGGATGTAAAATAACTCGCGCGATGTTAATTGTTGTGCGGCTTGAAGTCAAACTTCATGAACCACGAACAAAATTAGGCTATGTTGTACACACACATTACATGACTAGACTATCTCTCAAATTTTATCTAATCCGTTCAGAAGTTTGACATTCATAATTACAGCAAAATTGGATGGTTTTGTCAAAAAAAAAACTCTCCGGAAGCAGAGAAGTACAAGAATTGCGTTTGCTTTTGGTTAAGTGTGTTCCCACATCTCACATCCATGTGTTTGTGTGTACATCCATAGGCAGATTTGGTATGAGGTGATAAGAATAGGGTGAAAATGTGTATTGTTTCCTTTTCGCTTGGAGACCGTTTGAAAGATCGGGGACGAGGGATGAAAAAGTGCTTAACCACTTCTTCTTCTTCTATATTTGTCGCTACAGTCCGGGGTGGACCAGGTCCTCAACCAACAAGCCTCTCCAGCTAGCACGGTCTCTGGCTAGCTGTCTCCAGTGTCGCACGCCAAGGTGGTTGAGGTCCTTCTCCACCTGGGTGCTCCACCTTAAACGCGGGCGTCCTCTGTTACTTTGTCCCACTGGTTCAGAGTCGAAGATTCTTCGGGCTGTTGTCCATACGCTCTACATGACCTAGCCATCTTAAGCGTTGGATCCGAAGACGCCTGACTAGACTCATGCCGCTGTACAGCCCGTACAGTTCGTGGTTTAATCTTCCTCTCCAGAAGCCACCGTCAACGCAAACAGGACCAAAGATCACACGCAGAGCTTTTCTCTCGAAGAGACCAAGGACTTCCTCATCCGCTTTTGAGATTGTCCATGTCTCCGCGCCGCACAGCAGGACTGGGATGATCAAGGTCTTGTATAAAGTCAGATTGGTCCTTCGAGAGATGGCTCTACTACTCAATTGCCTCTTGAGCCCATAGAAACAGCGGTTGGCAAGAGTTACCTGCGTTTGATCTCGGTACTGATGTTGTTTGTACTGTTTACTGCGGAGCTTAGGTAGACGAAGTACTTGACTAACTCGAAGTTATAGCTGCCCATTGTGACGCCCTGTCCAAGTCGTCGATGTTGTGTGTCCTTTCTTGATGACAGCATAGACTTCGTTTTTCCCTCATTCACCGCCAGACCCATTTTAGCCGCTTCCGCCTCAATGCCAGCAAACGCCTCATTGACGGCTCGCTTTGTTCTGCCAATCATGTCAATGTCGTCCGCGTATGCTAACAGTTGTACGGACTTCTGGAAGATCGTGCCTCTAATGTTGGCGTGTGAGTCTTGCACGATCTTTTCCAGGATGCTGTTAAAGAAATCACATGACAGCGCGTCGCCTAAAACCTTTTTTGACATTGAAGGTCTTGTTGAGTTCCTTACCGACCTTGATGGAGCAGCGAGAATTCTCCATCGTCATGCTGCACAACCTGACGAGTTTGGGAGGAATGTCAAAACTAGACATGCCGTTGTATAGCTCGTCCCTATGCACGCTGTCATATGCGGCCTTGAAATCGACAAAAAGGTGGTGGGTGTCGATTTGCATTTCTTGGGTCTTTGCCAGGATCTGCCGTAGTATGAAAAAATGGTGGACTTCCCTGGCCTGAAGCCACACTGATATGGACCTATCAGATTATTGATAAACGGCTACAGGCGAGTACACAAAACGGCAGAGAAGATCTTATATGCGATGTTCAGGAGACTTATCCCTCTATAGTTGGCGCAGTCAAAGGGATGTCCTTTCTTGCGGATCGGCCAAACGATACTGAGATTCCACTCATCGGTTATGCTTTCCTCCGGCCATATCATACAGATGAGCTGGTGCATGGGCCCAACCAGATCATCTCCAGCTGCCTTTAAGATTTCAGCGGAAATCCCGTCCGCACCGGCAGCTTTGTTAGACTTCAGTCTTGGTATTGCTATATTGACCTCGTCTAAGTCGGGGGGACGGAATTCTCGTCGATCATCGTCCATATTGAGTGGAACATTCTGCCTGACAGAGGTATTGGTGTCATCATCGCCGTTTAGCAGTCTGCAGAAATGGTTCTTCCAAATTCTCAGTATCGACTGCGACTCTACTACTAGTTGTCCATTCTCGTCCCGGCAGGCTTCTGTCCGAACTTTATATCAACTGGATAACTGTTTCACCCTCTGGTAAAACTTTCGGACATCGTTCCTACTGTCACACCTCTTCATCTTCTCGATCGTGCGCTTCTCGTGCTGTTTCTTATTTCTCCTGAGAAGCCGGGTCCCGTCCCTTCGTCTCTGTTCGTAGAGCTCACGAACAGCTCTCGTTGATCGTTGCAGCGTTGCTTTGTAGGCTTCCAGCTTCGCTGCATGTGCCAGCTTGCACTCGTTGTCAAACCATGGGTTTTTTTTAGGTGGTGCCGTAAAACCCAGCACATCAGTGGCAGGATCTTTGATGGCTTCTTGACAACGCCTCCAATCTTCTTCGATTGTTTGCGCAGGTGTTGACGAACTTAAAAGGAAGATTCCGGGAGCCTCGATCGGCAAAAATCCTAGCAGTCCGTTGCGATTGTAGTTGTCCGACGTCAAACCGTGGGGTCCTTTCTCGACTCCGTTGATCTCTTCATATCCGAGTTCTTACATTGGCTACAACAAGGAAATGGTCCGAGTCGATGTTGACTCCTCAGAACGTTCGGACATCAAGAATGCTGGAGGAGTGCCTGACGTCCATCGCAACATGATCAATATGGTTGACGGTTGATTCATCAGGGGACCGCCAGGTGCCCTTATGAATGTTAAGGTGTGGGAACCGCGTGCTAGCTACAGAGAGATTACGTCTCGTGACAAAGTCCACCAGCCTGAGTTCGTTATCGGATGTGTGTTTTCCGATGACTTTGGCAAAGACGTCTTCCTTACCTAACTTTGCATTAAAATCTCCTAGAACGATCTTGGTGTCGAAGCTGGGGCACTGATCGTAAGTCCTTTCTAGGAGACCATAAAAGTCATCCTTGCTGTTGTCATCTTTGTCCTCTGTCAGGGCGTGGGCGTAAATCAGGCCGATGTTCCCAGATTGTTATGAGGCGTTCGCTTTTACAGACAAAGCATACGATTTTTTGCCTAAGTCTGCCTCGAACAACAAATGCACATCCAAATAAGCGCCTCTCCCTGTTACAATCACCGTAGTAGATGTCGCAGTTTCTCATCCTTTTTTTCCCGGCCCATTCCACAGTGCTTAACTACAGAGTGCGAAAATTGGAATATTCTAACTATGACTAAAAGTGGCATTTTCTGACAATATCAAAATACTGCTTGTTCTTGTTTGAGCCCAGTGCTTTGCAAGTCTTTCTGTTATCACTCCCTTCATCACAGCATTTCCCAATTTTTTTAGCTAGCTAGTGAGCTTTAAAATCTAATCTTGCTCACACATGACAGCACCCTGCACACGCCCCAACGCAACTCACGCATGGCACACATACATGTATAGTTAAACTATTTTAAGTTATTAATTTTAAAAATTATATTTCTTATTTTTGTTCTGTAGGGCAGACCATTCCAATCGAAATCAGATTGATTACATCAACCTTATCTTTAAGCAGATTACAATCAATTTTTTTTATTTCATTTTTATTCATTGTTTTTTCTTTAAACTCTTACGTGCTAGACAAAAATGACTAAAACTAACTTAACTAACTTATTTGATCTTACTTACTGGCCCCTTGCAGCCACTCCAAGCTAAACTTAAAATCCTAACTATGTCTTTCGACTTATCCTGCCTACTTGCAGTATTGCTAGTACGCATCTATGGACACTTGAAAACTAAGAAAAATTTTGAAAGAAAACAAAAAAATATATACATATACTATATACTAGAAAGTTTGAAAAACATAAGCTTACCTTAAAAATAAATTACAACGACTCTTTCTATTTTGTGGGAAGAAATTGAT
Organism: Eristalis intricaria; assembly: GCA_964034865.1. Lineage (NCBI taxonomy): Eukaryota > Metazoa > Arthropoda > Insecta > Diptera > Syrphidae > Eristalis > Eristalis intricaria. The sequence continues at coordinate 9,850,340 of OZ035873.1, forward strand.
GTACATGAGAGTACTGTAGGAACGACTTTGACTGGTTTGAGTTCCAGTCAGTTTATCCCTAGCTCTGTTTTTTGTGAAGTGGAGTTACGTCGAAGACTTCACTTCCGTTCTCCACCCGGTAACCCCCCAATAACGCTCAAAATGCATGATCAACGGTACGCAGATCATGTTCGCAAGCGCTTCCACCTTTGCGCAACACGCGCCGACATATGAAACCCTTAGTCCATGTGCACAGACAAACTTCACCCAAAAGCTGTGGCAACAGTTTTATGTTTTAAATACCTGCAGAAAAGTTCAGTTCAGCAGTCTGTTGCACTCAGTCTTATTTTTGATCTCGGATCGTTAGTCGTTGTAAGTCATTTGATAAAAGAAATAAATACAAAAAAATTAAGAAAAAAAATGAAAAGTTTTTTTTTATGCAAACGGCATACGGCATGCATAACTGTGGGTGTCAATAAGAAGACCTGGACTCTCTAAACTGGAGGCGGTCAAGGTTCCATCAGCTCTTTTAGCATCAGGGAGGACATCTTGGGAGATGATGCCAATATTAAATCAATAGCTGCGTTTTTTTGCAAGCGTATATACGCCTAAATTTCACTTTGCATGTAAAATACACTAACAACGAATCCTATATCCGCTTAACTTACTCATCATATCTATCGCCGCTTAAGGAATAAGCGCGGATAAAAACAATGCGTCCAATCATTATTTTCTGTGTGTTCATTCCTGAATTCATTCATTCATTGTTTAGGTTGCTGTATGTGGCTTACACCTGCAGGTTTGGTTGATGTATTAGATCATTTTTCAATTTTTTGGCATCCATAAGTATGCAATTTTTGGTATATCCAGGGTCTCTGCTATACATTGCGTTTATGTGTCGTAATCGATTCTTTTCATTTGATGAACATTTTTTTATTTTATAATTATTAAGTGTTTTTGCTTTTAAATTGATGGTCACGTACTTGGTTTAAAGTACACAGTCACAAAACGAAGATTGTGACCATCAAAGATCAGAAATCACCTTCCACGACTACACCCCTGAATGCTTAGGAAATGTCATAAATGTAGTCGGTGCTGCCAAGATTTTATGATGAATCATTAAGCGCCGATAATCGTTTTTTTTGTGCACTGCAAAATTAAGCGTATACACGCTTGCAAAAAAACACAGCTAATATACAGAACATTCCCTTAAGAAATTTTGGAAAACATCATTGAATATCTCGTGCTTTAATTATAAAAAAAAACAGGTCTTACTGGAACACCCGGTATCCTCTACTTACTCCACCGAGTTGCTGATAGAGTGCTGACAACTGACAATTATCTCAGTTACTTTTTGAAACATTTTGATTAAGAATAAAGGACTTCTATGCATTCTGATAAACGGCGTTGTGAATATAGAGTGCTGTCCATCTTCAAATAATGGCGCCCGGTACACATCTTTCATGAATGGTCATCGCTTTCAAAAGTACGAGAGTACAAAGAAGCTTGCATTGTGATTGAAGGGTTTAATCGTGATAATCTCTTAGACTTTTCTTTGCCAATGGCTGTTTATTCACAACCAGAAGATAACCAAAAAGTAAAGAAACTCCACCCGGTCCAGAAACACTTCACTGAGTCATGGGAGACTTCGTAATTCGGCACTCGTAAATCTGAATGTAAGTCACATCGGCGATCCGGTTCGCTTGTGGCAATAATCACGTGTGGGTGCTGTAGTTGACACAATAAAACACGAATTATCACCTCTGATCGAGTGTTGAGGTCAGTTAACTCATGTTCAATTTGCTTGTACTCATCCAGTTAATTGGAAATGAGTGACCGTGTGGATGTCCTTTAGCCTGCATTGGAAGTCACGAAATGAAAATTAATCGACGAGAAACAATAAGCCGGCTTCAAGTTTATTTTGTGAAGGAGGTCAAACTCATTAGCTTGTCGTTAAGTAGTTTTCTTCTTCTTTTCTTTCGTCTGAAAGGCTTGTAGTATCCATTTTGTGCACCAAAAAAGGGTCGTTGACATTTTGAGTCTTACCATGTCCAATTAAAAAATTTCCATCGTACTCTTCTGCCTTTTGTTGGATGCGTCAATGATTTAATGACGATTGAAGTCTCAATCAGAAAGGCAGACATGTAGATTTGACGCGTAAAATGTGTCAAGAAAGAAATATGACAAAGGAATTCTAAAAACAGTGAATAACTTCTTCCCTGCACCCAAGACGACACTGCTGCTGGCAGGATAGGGGATCGGAAGCCTAGATGGGCTCCCAGTTTGGCCTCGATGCTCTAGAGAGCGTGCTTTGCACAATTAGGGAGCAGTAATACATATGCTTCATCTACGGCAATCCCACCTTTTGCATGAGTTATGGAGCTATATCCTGTACTTTGTGACGGATTAATGCCTCAAATCGACTATAGATCAAAGACTAAAAACAATCCGGGAGAAGACTGGCTTATTCTTACTAAAAAAGGTTATAGTATAGTGTGATCGTGATGTCGGGGAGCTCGCATTGTTAATACTCTGCGAATTTATCATTATTTTCACTACTCGATTTGTCAGTATTTTTATTTCTAACAAAATAATAAAGTAACTATAAGATGAAGTGCGGTTCGTGCAGCTTCAAATTGATCGTCCCGATCTTAAAATCCAATGTGCGGGTTGCAAAGAATTTGTTCATGCAAAGTGTGAAAAAATCGACAAAAAAGAGATTGACTTCTACGTTAAAAGTAATCAAACTTTCAAATGTTCGTCGTGCATTTCTCTGCGTAGAAATTCTATTCTTGCGGATTCTCCGGTCATTGTTCTTTCTCACGCCAATTCATCGAAGAGTTCAACATCTGACAGTGCGCTCATCGAAACAACAATAACAACAATGCTATGCCATCACCATCCATACACGGTAACAGTAATAGTGAAGAGAAAACTGTGCCAATGGAAATGCTTTTCAGTGAAATTCTGGAGCTTAAAAATGCTACTATGGAGGCACTGAAGAAAAGTCAGGTATTGGAAGTGGACAATGCTTCTCTATGTAAGAGAGTGGTATTTCTGGAGAATAACATAAACTCTCTGGAGCAGAAAGAGCAACAATGTGCTGTGGACATCATTGGTCTTCCTCATGTTAATGCAGCCTTGGGAGCCTTGGGAGAAAACCCCAAAAAAAAGCTATCGTCTCATCATTCGTTAAGAGTGCACAATTACGGAGCGACAAAAAACGTAATATTGTGTGCGTTAAGTTCTCATCTCTCTCGCGAATGATCGATGCAATGAGGAGGATCCGTTTGCACAGAGAAAAAATTGCACGCGAGTTTCAAATAAATAAAACTAACTGCGACAGTGGTGTTGGCAAAAAAAAGTGACACCAGCAGAAAAAATTATATGAAAGATTGTCTCACTCCCTTTACAAGAGCTCTACTACAATAAATCAATTGAACTAAGAAACAATAGAAAATGTAAATTTGTTTCGGTGAGAAACTCCACCGTTCTGCTCAGAAAAGAGGATGGTGATAGTACAACAAAAATATACTATTTTGAAGATCTACATATCAAATATATATATCATACAATAGGTATCGTTTGCCCGATCAATGATCCTCTCTGCCGTTTTGTGTGAGCGCCTGAAACCATTCGTCACCAACCTGATAGGTCCTTATCATTGCGGTTTCAGGCCGGGGAAGTCCAACGTCGACCAATTCTTCACACTACGGCAGATCCTGGAAAAAACCCAAGAAATGCAGATCGAGACCCATCACCTTTTTGTCGATTTCAAGGCCGCATATGACAGCGTGCATAGGGACGAGCTATACAACGCCATGTCTAGTTTTGACATTCCTGCCAAACTCGTCAGGTTGTGCAGGATGACGATGGGGAATTCTCGCTGCTCCATCAAGGTCGGTAACGAACTCACCGAGACCTTCAATGTCAAAAAAGGTTTTAGACAAGGCGACGCGCTGTCGTGTGATTTCTTTAACAGCATCCTGGAAAAGATCGTGCAAGACTCACACGCCAACATTAGAGGCACCATCTTCCAGAAGTCCGTACAATTGCTAGCATACGCGGGTGACATTGACGTGATTGGCAGAACACAGCGAGCCGTCAATGAAGCGTTTGCTGGTATTGAAGCGGAGGCGGCCAAAATGGGTTTAGCGGTGAACGAGGGCAAAACGAAGTATATGCTGTCATCTAGAAAGGACGCACAACATCGACGTCTTGGACAGAGCGTCACAATGGGCAGCTAAAACTTGGAGGTAGTCAAGGACTTCGTCTACCTCGGCTCCGCAGTAAACAGTACAATCAACATCAGTACCGAGATTAAACGCAGAATTACTCTTGCCAATCGCTGTTTCTTTGGGCTCAAGAGGCAATAGAGTGGTAGAGCCCTCTCTCGAAGGACCAAGTTAACATTATATAACACCTTGATCATCCCTGTCCTGCTCTATGGTGCGGAAGCATGGACAATCTCAAAAGCGGGTGAAGAAGTTCTTGGTCTCTTCGAGAGAAAAGCTCTGCGTGCAATCTTTGGTCCTCTTTGCGTTGATGATTATTGGAGAAGAAGATTCAACCACGAACTTTACGGGCTGTACAGCGGCATTAGCCTAGTCAGACGTCTACGGATTCAACGCCTAAGATGGCTAGGCCATGTAGAGCGCATGGACAACACTGCTCCAGCCCGAAGAGTCTTCGACTCCGAACCAGTGGGTCAACGCAATAGAGGACGCCCACGGAACCGATGGCGCACCCAGGTGGAGAAGGACCTCAATCAACTTGGTGTGCGCAGTTGGAGACAGCTGGCAAAATATCGTGCCGGCTGGAGAGGCTTACTGGTTGAGGCCCAGGTCCACCCCGGACTGTAGCGCCACCTGAAGAAGAAGAAGAAGAAGATCTACAAAAAGTCGAACGGATAGCTAATTGGCTTCAAATATTCTTTCTTTTCAGATTTTTCTTTCCTCCTTTTAAATGATGCTCAATTGTAATAATAGTTTTAATAACGGTTTTTGTAGATCATATAATCATAATGATAATTTTCATTTCCTATCCGAACATTTCGATTGCTACTGTATAGATCATTCAAAGAAAGAACCATTTTCTGGTTTTTCAGTAAAATATTGAGAAAAAATTGCGATGCATTTTCCACTCACCTCTTATCTTTTGATTACTCGACCATAAATAGATTATTTATCAATGAATTTCGTTATTTGAATATCTTTGATTTTTATTGTTTTGAAAAAATGATAACTTTAAATTTGTATTGTATTTTTTTTCTTTGCTTCCACATACAAACTCCCCTTCAACTACATCAATATTGGCTTTGTAAAGTACTGTATGCTTGGTACAATCAACTCTTGTCATTTGGACAATAGATTGTCCTTAACTATTCCATTTTTTGAAGTCAATTAAATTTTGTTAATACGTTTCTATCCCATTAATGAAATAAAGCGAATAAATAAATAAAATAAATAGTAAAAAATAAAAAAAAAATCATAGGTGCAGTCAACAGCATTCGTCGCAAGGAACTATTCGAAGCTACATATGTCCAAATTCAGGTTGCTTGGAAAATGGACCGGATTGATCTAGGTCTGCCATTTAAAACCTGCAGTGCATTTCAGCTCAGTAAGCAGATACAAGACATTCCATCTGTAACTGGAGAAGGACCTGGGACAGGCTGCTCTCTACAAGGAAGGTACTATCCTCTACAAGCGAGTTCAACTCCAAGGTTACGCAAATGACATTGTCACGCGTTCCTAACGCGACATGATGAAAGCAACTTTCAAGGCTTATCAAGAAGAAGCGAAACAAGCTATATCCTGGCCAGCAATCATCGTTCCACCACACACCGCCTGGGATAAAACAACATGATCAACTGCCTTTATTTTTAGTTCAGGTGTAGGTCCATCTCGGGCCAAAAGTGAACTTAGTGGAAATGATAAATGATTTAGATTTATGTAAACAAATTAATTAGATGGGGGGTAGCCAACAAATGAAGGGTTTATTTGTCGGCAGCCCCCCTTCCCCCTCGAACCGCGGGTTGTGGACTCACAAAACTGATGTTTGAGTTCGGGGGTGTCTCAATAATACGTATATTGTGAATTTTTTGTATCACAAGTGTGCCAGTTTTTTCTTGTTGACTCAGTCAATTTGCAAGAGTAAGTCTAGTCAAGGTGAAGTTGTAAGCCAAACCGGATACAATCGGATCTCGCTGGAAAGTGTCTGGAAATTCGAATAAAAATATGATTGACAGGCGCCACATTGATTACGGAGTCGTGCAGAGAGGTCAACTTAGCCTTGGAGCAACCATGAACGTATTTTTCTGTTCAAAGAATAGTAACATTGTTTAGAAATTGTATCAACGGCCATCCTTCTGCAGTAAAACTCGGATAACTACCCAACCACGATTAAGTGGGTGATACGATTAAACGAACCCGCTTCACTAGCATCACTTCTAACGTTTTCTAATTTTACTGTTTGTGACCTATTTTTTAAGTTTGACTTGAACCAATTGAGAATCAAACCACGGAATCCAGCTTTCTCCAGTTGTCTCAACAAATAATTGATGATGTCAATAAATAGCCCAGCGATACATTGTTCCTTTCTGAAATCCAAATTGGTTACGATTAAAAAATTTAACTTTGTTGTTATCAACACACATGTATTCTTGTATGCCGGCACTGTCAAAATGTGGTCTTGTTTCGTATTTTTGTCTTGAATCGATTTGATCCACAAAGATTTTCCAGAGTGACCCGTTTTACATCGTCCACAGATTTATGTTACTTACTAAAGAGTCATTCATATGAGCCGCGAACTGCGAACACGAACTTTCAGAAACAAGCAAGAAATAACCGAATATAAACAAAAACTTATATTTCTCAGTGTGCAAGAAGATGGGGACTGAATTATCGAGTTTTTCTATCGACTAAGACCCCTTAATAGTTTAAGTATCTTTATTAACGATTTTAAATTTTTTATCAACGAATTAATCATTCTCTTTGCGAACTGTCAACCTGAGTTCGCAATACGCAAGGGAGTCAAATGCGATCCACACATTCCACACACATGGTCAAGTTGTACCCATTGCTCTCTGCGAATGAGAAAACTCCATATGAATAAAGTGTCAGAGTTTGAGAAGTTCTAATCCCAAATATTCAATTATCAGAACAAAGAGCCTTGGGGGGCCGAGTCCGAGTCCGAGCCTATCTTTGACGATCTTGGGCACGCTGCTTTCAAGCCTGGTCTTGATGACTGAAAGCAGCGCCTTGCGTCTTTATCCAGGGGCTCGGATTCGAAGACCCTCTTAGCTGGAGCATTGGTGTCCATGCGAGTCATATATATGTCATCGCCAGCTACTGTACATATGCCAGGCCCAGGGGTCACTCATATATCAACCCCAACAGAGAGACATGTCATAGTCCCAGAAGAGGATAAATGCGATACGTTCATACAATCGTTAAATAAGTACTAAAACTACTTGAAAAGGGACTAACCACTTGAGCTCACAGTACAGATTTGTACAGATTGAGAAAAACGATCGATAAGCTCTCTCTAGTGTTAAGATTCCTTTCCGTAATTTTAATTATATGTTTTAAATAATTTTACCAGTGTGTCCTTTCATTAAATTTCTCCTTCTATTGCTTTTATTTGTATTTTGGATTCAACATAAAATTTAATACAATAATAAAAATATATAATTTGCGCTCAATGTGGCCGATCAAGTGCAGTCGCCGAATTTTTGCCCTCCAGACTACATCCACATCCTAGTACGGATCGTGGAGATCGCGGTTGTGTGTTCTCCTCCATTCGCCTTCCTCGCAGAAGGGACAATATAGCCGGCGTAGAATTCTTCTTTCAAGAATCAGCTCCGCAGTTTTTCTTCGTCCAGTTTTCGGCCCCATATAGCAGGACTGGCAATGACTTTCGCCCTTGAGCCCAGTTGTTTCGGCAAACCGAAGTAGCATGGGTTGCCAAGGGCGACTCTACGTCGGATCTCCAACAAGATGTCATTTATGGAAGTCACGTTTGCCCGGAGGCATACAAACTCATTCACTACCTCAAAATTATAGCTGTCGATTGTGATATTTTCCCTGGGTGGAGTTGTTCCTCGTTCGAGAACCTGTAATTCGTCTTATCCGCATTGACCTTAAGACTAACTCGGTTCGCTTCTTCTTCAGTAGCTGTAAAGGCTTTAACTTTGGGTCTTTGGGCATTTGGGCACGCACTGCATTGCCGATGTGGGATTAACTTGTTGGACTAGCTTGTGGAAGATATTGCCGTCCCTATTTACAAAAGTCTAATCCAGCTGTGACACAACCAGATAAACTTTTCTGGGATTCAGAATCCAGCCATCGCATTGCCATGAATTCTGTCGTATGCGGCCTTAAACTCGATGAGAAGGCGGTGTGTATCGATCTGAAACTCGGTAGACTTCTCCAGGAACGACCTTAGGGTGCAAATCTAGTCTAGTCTATTTGCCGCACTGATACGTGCCGATTCCTCTTCTTATGGCGCTACAGTCAGAGGTGGACCTGGGCCTCACTCAACTTGCCTCTCCAGCCGACCCGATCTCTCGCCAGCTGTCTCCCGTTTTGCAGACAAATCCGACTGAGGTCCTCTTCAACTTGTGTGCACCATCTTTTACGTGGACGTTCTCTGTTGTATTGTCCCACAGGTTCAGAGTTGAAGATTGTTCGGGCTCGAGCTAAGTTGTCCATACGCTCTACCTGGCCTAACCATCTTAGGCGTTGGATCCGTAGACGCCTGGCTAGACTCATGTCGATGTACAGCATAGTTCGTGGTTGAACCATCTTCTCCAAGAGCCATCAACGCAACAGGACGAGCAATGAGGAGTCTCTTCATCCGCTTTGGATATCATCCATTCCTCTGCGCCGCAGAACGGGGATGATCAAGGTCTAATACAGAGTTAACTAGGTTATCCGAGAGAGGGCTCTGTTACTCAATTGTCCTTTGAGCGAAAAAAAGGAGCGGTTGGCAAGAGTTATTCTGCATTTGGTTCGGGCACTGATATTTTTTTGTACTCTTTACGGCGGGGCCAAGGTAGACAATGTCATTTACTCTCGAAGCTATAGCTGCCTACAGTGAAGTTCTGGCCGCATTGCAGATGCTGTGAGTCCTTTCTTGACTTTCTCCTCAGCGTGTACATTGTTTTGTTCTCGTTTACCGCCAGACCCACTTTAGCCGCTTCCGCTTCAATGCCAACAAACGCCTTATTGACAGCTCGCTGTGCTCGACCAATCACGTCAATGTCGTCCAAGTATCCCAGCAATTGTACAGACATTTGGAAGATCGTGCCTCTTGTGTTGGCCAGTAAGTTTCGCACGATCTTCTCCATCTTCACATTATAGCAGATCCTTGAAAAAACCCAAGAAATGCAGATCGACAGACACCACTTGTTCGTCGATTTCAAGGCCGCATATGACAGCGTGCATAGGGACGAGCTATACAACGCCATGTCTAGTTTTGACATTCCTGTCAAACTCGTCAGGTTGTGCAGGATGACGATGGAGATTTTGGCTGCTCCATCAAGGTCGGTAACGAACTCACCGAGACCTTCAATGTCAAAAACGGTTTTAGACAAGGCGACGCGCTGTCATGTGACTTTTTCAACATTATTCTTGAAGATCGTGCAAGACTCACACGCTAACACAAGATCTTCCAAAAGTCTGTACAATTGCTAGCATACGCGGATGACATTGACATTCTGTATTGAAGCGGAGGCGGCCAAATAGGCTTAGCGGTGAATGAGGGCAAAACGAAGTATATGCTGTCATCTAGAAAGGACGCACAACATCGACGACTTGGCCAAAACGTCACCATAGGCAGCTATAACTTCGAGGTAGTCAAGGACTTCGTCTACCTCGGCTCGCAAGTGAACAGTTCGAACAACACCAGTACCGAGATTAAACGCAGAATTACTCTTGCCAATCGCTGTTTCTTTGGGCTCAAGAGGCAATAGAGTGGTAGAGCCCTCTCTCGAAGGACCAAGTTAACATTATATAACACCTTGATCATCCCTGTCCTGCTCTATGGTGCGGAAGCATGGACAATCTCAAAAGCGGGTGAAGAAGTTCTTGGTCTCTTCGAGAGAAAAGCTCTGCGTGCAATCTTTGGTCCTCTTTGCGTTGATGATTATTGGAGAAGAAGATTCAACCACGAACTTTACGGGCTGTACAGCGGCATTAGCCTAGTCAGACGTCTACGGATTCAACGCCTAAGATGGCTAGGCCATGTAGAGCGCATGGACAACACTGCTCCAGCCCGAAGAGTCTTCGACTCCGAACCAGTGGGTCAACGCAATAGAGGACGCCCACGGAACCGATGGCGCACCCAGGTGGAGAAGGACCTCAATCAACTTGGTGTGCGCAGTTGGAGACAGCTGGCAAAAGATCGTACCGGCTGGAGAGGCTTACTGGTTGAGGCCCAGGTCCACCCCGGACTGTCGCGCCACCTGATGAAGAAGTTAAGCGATCGGCAACAAAATCAATTTTAACAAGCAGATCCTAGATAAGCGGGTCTTGTGAATTGTTCTTCCAAATCCGGAAATACCCCAACTCTCAACTATTTCTTGTGGAATCTGTAAAGCTGTATCGAATTGGCGAGAACTTTGGAAGCCAATATTCACCTTGTTGTTGTGGTTATACCGTTTTGGTGAAAAGAACTCCAGCTGAGGACCCAACTCAAGTTCCTCCAACACCAACCACTGAAAGACTCCCTCCTCACATTTATTTTACAATTTATTATCAAATTTCCTACAAGTTAAATTACATTTCAGCTACAAACTTAGAAAATACTTTACAAAAAACACAAGCCTCTCCCGGCTGCATCCCTTCCACTCATATTTACATAAGTACAAGCGCAGGTAAGCACACAAGCCGCACGGGGCGCATGCAACTCTATAACCTTGTGACGTTGTCATAAACTTCAACCGTCCAAACTTCGTTCTTGACGTTCGCTGTTATTTCTGTTGTTGCGCCTTCATGTTCCACGTCCGTAACTCCATTTTGGGTTGAATGATTCGCCGCTGGGGGCCTTGGCGTAACAAGGCAACACAAGCAGATCCCGCCGATAATACTCAACAAGCAGAATGCACTGAGGGACATTGCAACGGCAATCTTCTTCAGGACGTTAACGAAAGGCGCCGTCAGCAGAAAGACCCTGGCAAACGTCACCACGGAGAACATGAACGGTGCCTTCTTGTGGGCTGACACCAATTCCGCCAGGCACGCGACCATCATTGATTGCGCCAAAGAGACACCGGCCTTGGGTATGGCGGCGATAATAATCCGTAATGATGCTAGCAGGTGCTTATCCACTGAAAGAGGAAGAGAAAGAGAAAACGGAAATGAAAATTAGTTGCATGACATTAAGGTTCCGCGTGTGTGTGGGGGGACTAGACGGGGAAGAGTGCTTACTTTGCCATGAAAAGGGATTATGTTGCTCTTAGGGAGTAAGCCACCGGATGGCGTTATTGAGTCAATGAGTGATGTGACCTTTGGAATTCTTTAACGTGCGCAATTAAGCAGAAGCATGTGTGCAGTTTTTAAATAGAAAGTCGTTAGCCCGAGTTAACAAGGAGGACGTACGTGCGTTTGAAGGACGTTTCTGTGCATGTTAAGTCGAGTCAATGACAATTTCTTATTTTTTGTTTTGAAATTCAAACGATGACGATGAAGCTTATCGAGTTGAGTGGAATAGGGAAGTTTTTGAAATTGAATTTGGGCAAATGAAGTTTACACATCCAATTGACAGTTTGACGCGGGAAGTTGCATCGCTTTCAAAGGGAAAAGAGACAAAGTTGTCAAATGTGCTTAAATCGTCAAGCTCTATCATTACAACATATAATGGGGTCTCTAACACCTCCTTGTACTGCTTTGTTTTGCCGATCATTCTATTATGTCGGTGTCTATCAAAAAATCACTTCCTGTGATTGGCTGCGAAATAAACTATGATTGACTAAAGGGTGATTGATCTCAGATCATTACAATCACGGTTTGAATTCACAGTAACGACAGAATCACATTCAACTGAACTGTGACTGATGGGAGTGAAATGATGTGTGAGTACAAAATTTAATTATGCTAAGATTGTGATTCTGTCACTCATTACATTTTATCATACTGTGACGTGTATAGTGGGAGATGACGTGGATACCAACCACAAATCTATCCAATACCTTTCAGCCTACACCGCAGATCGCCATCTATACACAAGTGTAGGAACTGATCATAACTCCGAAGAGTATGCAAGAAATGGTTGTTGGACACGGTTATGTAAACCCCGCCACCTTTAAATAGCTGTAATACTAAGAACTGATGCCAGTATATCCCAGAAGAACTTTGGGTGGTATAAATATCCGCACGGCGCGCCGAAGCGACACAGTTCAGTTTGGGAATCTTAGAGCGTTCAAAGTTTTCAATTGGTTCAATTGAAAGGCAACAAAGAATAATTGTAAAGTTTGTGTAAAGTAATAGTGTTCTTTAAGGAGTTTGTAAATAAATTCGTGTGTATTTTGGATAAGTGAACTATCGTGATCGAACTCTATTGTATGTGGACAATTTGATTAATTTTACGTAAACTCATTTCTGTACAACGTTACAATACTCATGTCTGAATGACATTTTCATGGACTCACAAATTAGCCGAAATCTAATAAAAACTCTATAAAGAGTGCAGTTAAATCCAGAATCTCTAGAGTCTGAACTATTGTATACCTATGCCCATAGACAACGGCTGCTCACCTCACGGTAGGATTGACTGTACACAGTGACACATTATTTGGTGTATATTGGACGAATTATCACGTCGCCCTGAAAGGGTAGCGGGCGCCCGCTTTTTATACTGCTCAGAATCAAATTTCTTCTATAGAAAGAGAGAGGCCCGATTCAAGATTGAACAACTGTTTATTAATCGCCATCAGCTCTTCAACTCTGCATAGATGACTTAAGAGCAACGACCGATCCTTCGCTAAATCATCATCTCATTCAGTCAGTCATTCAGTGAAGCAGCTAATCAGATCTTAAAAGTTCATTTGTGTAATTCTATTATATTACATTCGAAGTCTCCCTTCAAACTCTCTGACTCAAGTGCTAATCTAAAAGTTCTGCCAAGAAATATTTCCAATTTAAAATTTAGACGATGGCTTCAGAGGAAGTTTTTCCCACACCGAGTGTATAGAAAATATTCAGATATCAAGTCAGCATAGCAAAATTCGAAATCAAATTGGCTTTAATGCAGCAATGGGGTAGACGTATTCACTGAGTGGACCGTATTTACTGTTTAAAAATATAAATATATTGAGTTTTCTCATTCGCAGAGAGCAGTTTGAGCAAACACACAACATCGTGAATTTGTTGTTCGTGGTTTTGTGGATTGCGTTTGCGTTTCTCTCAACTCTACCAAGAGGTATCTTTTAAGCGGTGTAAATATTACCGAAAATGTGATAGCATTATGGCTCCAATCAGGATCTGGGTGGATCACAGCTGAGACAGTTGTGACAGTCACGTAAACCTAACCCTAACCTATCTTAGGCCCGAGACCTAACGAATCAAGGTGATAATGTCATTTACATGATTTATTTATTAACATTCGAGAATTTGTGATTATCAGTTAAGGAGTACCTCAAGTTCCTCTATGGAGTGGAAATATCTCTCTAATAGGTGATTTCTGATAGAAACCGTCAAATAAAAGATTAGCTTTATGCGTGAAGCATAATATTGTGTGATGCGACCTTTACGTAGATAGTGCGTTAAGACATACAGTAGAGTCTTCAAAATATGAAGCCGCGATTATATGCATTACTCAAATATATGGATTGCTAAATTTGTGTATGAAATCGTACTCGTATATTTGCACTACGAGTTCATATAATCAAGACGCTGTGCAAATTTTTTTCAAGGAGGAAGAGGGAAACACTGGTGATGTGTTTGACTTCAATCTGGACAGTTTGTCGGAAAGCGTAGCTGTTTGATTTGGTTCTATTTATTTCCCCTGCACTCACACGTTGAATTTCCAATCAGTTCTTAGGGTTTTTTGATACGATTTGACGTGTAATTGTGTTTTAAAAGAGGTGAAAAATGTCACGAAACGACGTAAGTAATTTAAACGTAATTGAATGCCGTCAAGCCTACTATTAATGGAATTAAAAACAAAAAAAACTGACTGCAAATATCAAAGGCGATAAGGCAGGGGATAAACAAAAAACACCCACAAAAAAAAAGTTCAATTACAAGAGGTGACCTTAGTCATCAGTACGACACCAAATTGGGCTTCTGGAAATCAGTTTCCATATGGGAACAACCCCCTCCCCACCCCCATTCACGTTCTCAAAAAAAGCTTTTCCATAATGTTCCTTTAAAATTTTAAGTGATATTTTCAAAAACTCTTGAAGATACAGCCGATCGTCCACCTCGCAGGTACCTAGCTCTCTTTAGTGCCCCTGTCCCTTCATGGGTTCGGCATATTTTCTGACTACCTGCTTGAAACATCTGCTTCTAGTCCCCCTTAACTAACCGAAATAAAGAGTAGGAAAGAGAATACACAGCTTCGTCAGATATAAGATTCAGGCAAGCAGGACAGGAATATTGAATACGTTGGAATACCCAGTCTCACTGCGTCTCTCGATATTCAAAAATACGCTGTAGAAAATGAATAGGAAACCATGTAAACATGGTACTACTATGCCCAGCGTAACTTGTAAACGGAGGTTCTCTGGAAAAAGGCATACAGGTGGGCTTGATAAATCAAATCGGTGAAGATCTTCTTTACTTTTTAACTTTATTTGTAGCTAAAAAAAAGGCGATTTTCAAGAAAAAAATTTCAAACCCGAGCCATTTTGTTAATTCTTGTACGAAATTAATAATCCTAGTTCATACAAGAGCCAAACATGTACTCTTTCTAATCCCTTTGTACTTTTTGGTTTCAGGTGTTCCAGTGAGTGGAATTTACATGCGCCGCCGAAAACTAGAGCTTTTGTTTAATCACAAAAAAAAAATTGTTTCTTTTTTTTAAGTCTTAAAAAAATGTATACAAAGTTACAAGACTAAAAAATAATTGAACATTGAAAGTCGTCAAAATTTGAAATCGAGAATGGGGAGGTCCACTAATGAGAAAACATGCGTGGAAGAAAGATTACATTAGTCCTTAAACAGATTAAAATATTAAACAATTTTTCCAGAACATAACTGTTTATAAACGAACATGTATTTTAGTACCTAGAACTATATAAAAGCTTAATCTTTCCTAACTCATCTAGGTACATAATTGTTGATTACTCGGATGTGTGAACATTTCGATTAAATGAACTGAGCTAACATCGCGACAAAACTACACTTGAAATGGAAATTTATTTAATTTTTCAAATTGAAATACAGCACACAAAGGAAACTCTCAATTAGTTAGAGAATTTTCAACAGAACGCGCTCTCCCATACATTTTTTTGAACGTATCCAAACGCTTGCGCTGGAGACGACAGAAGGTCTTAAGTTGCATTACATTGCTCTCGTTACTTTTTTTGAGTAACAAACGTAAGAACGATAACCCAAGGCAGTATTTTGGTCCGTTCCTCTTTGCATTGTTTTTTTGTTGTAAGACGACGCGGCGCACATTGGAGCAAATTACAACGAAAATAGGACCCTATTCAAGAAACCAAATTAAAGAAATGGTAATGCTTTGCTGGTTTCCCGTTAGATAACATATCAGTGCACCGAATTATCACTCATTTTTTTAAACACTAGTGGAGTGCTAAAGTTAAAAAAGTGTTGGTTTTAAAATACTGTGTTTTTGTTAAAAAGTACAATTGAACAGTACGAAGGCATGAAATCGAAGGTGTGTAGTTTAAAATTCTGACCAGCAGTATACCGTATATGTGCCTGTTTTTAATTGTTTGATTTAAAAATTTAAGAGTGCCTCAAAAACTAACGTTTTTATTTCTTTTCTAAAACCTAGAGCTTAAAGTAGGTTCCCACATCCTTCCACATCAAGTTATTTGAATTTCCATATAGTTGAAGATGTTGGCTTATATGCGCAGCCGCTCTATTTTGAATCAAAAATAGAGTGACTGCGCATATTTGCGCCACATTTTTATTCTTTTAAGAATACCATTTTTTCGACATCTCTGTTTTGTAGGGCTCCTACCTAGAACAGGATCCTGGTACACCGTTTGGATGTAATTTCCTATTCTTCTTAATGATCTGAATAATCACAAGACAGAAGCAATAGATACCTTGGAACTGAAGATGAGAAGAACCGAAAGATCTTCATCGGATGAATCAAACTCTTGATCTAATTTTCACGTGCGCATGATGCGATACTACCAAAATAAATGTGAATACGTTTTTGGATTATATACAGTCAAACTTCGATTAGTCGAATGACTTGATAACCCGAACATATTATCTGGCGTCACCTTCGATAGGTCGAATTCTGAAGATAAATTCCCAAATTCTGCGTATTCTACAAGTTCGATTTTATAAGGAATCCCTTTCGGGGCACTGCGTTTGTATGTTCCTTTGACCTAGTATAGAAAAAATCGTGGTTTTGGTGAATGTTCTGAGCGGAAATCCCAATGATTTTCAGAACTCCCAAACCAACGAAGTGAGGGAAAAATGCTGCAGATGGAATTTGAAGGTTGAAAAAATACCAGAAATATGCAAGGTGGTGGTATGATGATTTTCTGCAGGTGGATGGCGATATTGTTACTTAGGAGTCTTTTCAGCCGCAATAACGATGACAGCGGCAGTGATTTAATAGGGAAAGACTTGGCGACAATTGAGGCTGATTTGACTCAACCACCTTCAAACGAGTTGGTTGCAGTTTTAACACCAGTCGGGTGGTAAAGTAAAATTTCATTTAATTACTCATTTTGCGTTTATATCGAAAGACTCATGAAACAACAAATCATTCTATGTACCTACAATGGTTTAAAATCCATTGTAGATATTTTTAAGAGCTAAATAAAAAAAATCCACTTTTCAGTCATGTGTAACAGACTATTTTAAATTATAATTATGTTCCTCTACGTTTTATGTTTTATATCGCAGATAAATAAAAAATATTTATAATAATTCTGTATTTTACTTTATAACTCTAAGTCTTGATAACTCGAATTTTTTCTGTGGCAAGTGGTGGTTCAAGTTTTCGAAGTTCGACTGTATTTTTATATAAGAACTCTTTTTAACTCTAAAGTAAAAACAAAAAAGGGAAATCGAAAATGTGTGTTTTTTACATGTTCAATTCCAAGTACACGAATTGTTTCCAGTTTTTAGGGTGTATTACCACACTGTGCGGCGTCTACCGCTGCTCGAATAATTGTTAAAAATAATTGTCCTTTTGCCAAACGCCTTAAAACAACTCAAAAGAACTCCAAAATCTCCTAAAAAATTCGCCTAACAATTTAAGAGACTTTCCGATAGGTAACATCAAATCCCTGAAAAAAGTGCTAACGCCTGTCAAACATTTAAGGAAGTGTACTTCATTTGTGTTCCGTGTTCCAGAAATTGGGTCAGGAAGTCGAGGACACAGGGTCCTTTACGAATGTGAGAGGAAAAAAAAAACTTTTGAAAGTCCTCTGACCTTCCTCAAACCAAACTAATTCAATTCCCTAAAGAAACCTTCACGGTCGACCACTTAATAAACCGCTGAAAAGAAACAAAACGAAAAAAAAAAAAAAAAAACAAAACACCCTCATCAACCGTCCCCTCTTTTCGAGTACATCGTCGAGTAATTCCAAGTCCCATTAGCAAAAACTCCCAGTGTGCTTAATTTCCCCGTTTGAAGTGCCGCGGGGATGGGGCCCCCAAGCACACAATACTCACTCGAGTCGGAGAAGGCCCATCCAGTGAAACCAATTAGGCCGGCAACGATGTTGAATCCACCCGCCCATTGCCACTTCCAGAGATTGTGCTTGAGCGTGAAATGCAAAGCCAGGAAGCATCCGACAATCTCACTGAATCCTGTGCAAAGAGAAGCGGAAAGAAAAGAATCGTTCAGACTGTGTCCACATCATGCGCCCCCCTTCGCCGGATCAACAAACCGATGATTATGGTGTTCACATTCAAGAAATCCCTCCCGAACGACCTGACGTTAAGCAGCATGCCCATAAAGTTTATAATGAACGCGCTCAGCGCGATGTGAGCGGCGATGAGGTGGGTCTTTGCCCTTGGCCCGGTCCACAACTCCAGCCAGGTGGCCTGCTTCGGGGGGTTGGCCTTGAAGGACTCCGACTGTAGGCGCAGTTGTTCCATGAAGTCGGGTGGTATCTTGTACGTGCGATCGTTGATTTCGGCCCCCTCCCTGATGATGTCCTCGACTTGCTTGATGTCCTTGCCGTGGCGCAGCAGCCAGCGCGGGGATTCCGGCGTCCAGTTGAGTAGGAGGATGAGCGCCAGCGTGGGGAAGGTGATTCCCAAGTAGATTTCCGTCCAGTTGCGGAAGAACGACGCTAGGCCGGGCAGCAGGAACAGACCAATTGACCAGAACGTGTCGTAGAGAATCACGGCGCCCAGTCGGTAGTTCCCGGCTGTTATGTCTGTAACTAAGGAGCAGGCGTAAGTGGGGGATATCGACTTGAGGGGGTTTACTTACAAATGGTCTGCCCAGCTGTGAACATGAGGGCGCAGCACGCAGCGGAGAGGCACCGGAAGGCGCAGTGCAGGCTGAAGTCCCTGGCGAATCCCGTCACGCATCCGCAGATGATTTGCAGCACCATACCGATGAACGAGGTAGTCCTCGGGCTGATCCTGGAAACGAGAGAAATTCATATCAAACAGCACATGCATCTCCTTTTACCAAGGCTCACCAAAGCATCATCTTTGTGGCGACTACACCGCCCACCAGGATGCCGAACAAGTGCCAGAACTGCGTCCACGCAACGAGGATGTCCCTGTTGCACACCAGATTGAACTGCATGATCAGCGAGTAAAAGTCGTAGCTGTACTTGAAGCTGGAGCACTCCTGCCGGCTGTCGTCGGTCACGATGTAGCACTGGTCTTCGGTGACCGTCGCATTGCTGGACGCATCGAACTCACATTCGAACTCCGAGCCCGGGTACAGCTCGGGGGCTGTGTATATGATGCAGGCCATGAACCATGATGCGGGTATCTTGCACAAGAATATGATGAGCACCGTTCGCAGTTGCCAGATGCCAAAGTCACCGATGATGCTGCCGATGAGGTCCGGGGCGGCTGGAAGCGCCGCTGAGGGCTTGTTCACATTATTGAGCGTGTGCGATGTCATCGCTGTCAAGCATTGCTAAATGAGGCGCTCTAGAGGAGAAATCTAAAAAGAAGTGAGTACATTAAGGATTTGTTTTGAGGCTCTGATGTAGAACGGCAGCGATTTCAGCTAACTTAAATTGTAAGACTTCCTGTTTGACATTTTAAGCTCGAAATCTGTGGCTAGACAGGCTCTGTATCTAGTAAGACTGGATGCATGTGTCGTTTCCTTGAAGGACAAAATGGGCTAACTTCCTGGAGGACGATGGAGAATTCTTGGTATTCACTCGGAAAAACCTTCAGTGTCAAAAAAAGTTTTAGAAGAAGTGACGACACGCTCTGATGTGACTTCTTCAAGGCTCTGGGAACCCACGCCAAAACTAGAGGTACGATCTTCTGGAGGCTCGTATAACTGGTAACATACTCGGACGACAGTGACGTGATTGGTAGAACACAGCAAGACGTCAAATGGGAGAGAGAAGCAGAAACGGCAGGAATGGGTCTAGAACCGAAAAGGGCGTACGATGTGGATGTCTTGGACTGAGCATTACAATGGACGTAGTATGACTTCCCATATTCCTCGTAAATTTGCAACGGCGTATAATAATAATAATGTGGGCGGCGCTACAGCCCGTAGAGGGCCAGGGCCTAGCTTCTCAGCAACCACTGGTGTGTTGCGTGCTATAGTTCTCTCACGCGTGGCAGGGACCTACAGTTTTGAGCATTGTCAGTGACTCGAAAGAGGTGGAGCTGTGAAATATGAAAGGTGGAAAAATCGAGTATCGAACCTGGCACTTCTGCGTAGGAGTCGACGCACTAGGCCACGGCGACCCACTTTCGGCGTATATCTACCTAAAAATTGTACCTTTTTTGAAATAATAATATAAACAGTTTTCCGGATGACATCTTTTATCGCTATAGACTCACTTATATATCTTACTAGTAACCTGAGTTTATTTTAGCGCCTTTTTCAGTTCATGTTCAGTGTTCCAACATTTTTACCTTTCCAAATCAAACACCGTCCGCAAAGACAACAAATGAAAAAAGCAACACCATTTTGAAATTTGATTAATTTGGCATATATTTTAGAATTGTCTGCTTTATCGTATGTGGCGAAAGTGCCCTTGTGGGTATGTGCGTCGACCCTACGCAACTGAACCTCACTGCCTGGGTTCGAATCTCGGTACGACCAAAATAATTTGCACGGTCCACCTCTGTTGAACTACTGACAATGCTCAAAGAGTAATAACTGCCTTCTCAAACTTGTGCGTCCGAAGTCGGCATAAGACCTTAGAAGGAGTGGTTGAAGTAAAGGCCCATATTATTATTACTTTATTGCTTCAATCGTACATATATGTTTTTCCGAATCATACCTTGCATAAGTTTCCCTCCTCTCCAAAGGTTTTAGAAGCGCGTTCTAGAGCTATGGTCGAGCCAAGAATGGGGTATGAACAGTGCGTCTTTCATCCCGGCAGAAGTACAACCGACCAGCTTTTCACTCTGATTGGTATTTGAGAAGGCTTGGTAGTATGACAAACCCATCTACAGCTGTTTTGTAGATTTGGAAAAGGCATGTGACCGAGTTCCTCGAGTTAAACTCTGGAGTGTAGTCTGGAGCAGTGTCTGAGGGTCCTCTTTTGAGAGCCATTCAATCTCTATACACAAACTGTAGCAGCTGTATTCGGGTTAACGGTGCTAAATCAACACCTTTCCCAGTGCCCGTTGGACTTCGCCAAAGGTGCGTCTTGTCACCTCTTCTTTTCATTGTTTGTATAGACTGGATGGTGCGGCACAGCCGAGGAGAGGAATGGAACATTGGGAGTGTTGAGGATAAGTCATCTTCTTTTTGCGGATGACTACCCTCACATCTTCCCAGACGGAACTCCAGCGCGCACTCGATAGGTTTTTGGCCGTATGTGCTGATTCTGGGATGAATCAAAGGTTATGGTCATTTCCAGAACGCCTGTTCATTGTTAGTGGAGTCCCATTGAAGCAGGTGGACAAGTTTAAGTATCTCGGGATCTTCCTCACGAGTGATGGGAGGAGTAAAACTGAACTTTCCTGTAGGATTGGTCAAGCTGGATCAGTTTTGACACAGCTTGGGAGCTCTGTAATCAGGAAGGCCGAGCTTGGTGTGAAAGCCAAGTTAGCAGTTTTCAACCCAGTATTTGCTCCAACTCTCACCTATGGTCATGACATTTGGGTAATGACCGAAGAGATAAGATCGCGAATACAAGCTGCTGAGATGAGATTTCTACGCGTTTTTGTGGCACTTACTCTCTGGAATAGGGTGAGAAACACGGCAGTGCCCGAGGAACTCAGCGTGAAGCAGCTGCTTCTTCGAACGGATAGAGCTATGCTTCGTTGGTTTGGTCACGTAGCACGAATGTACCCACCATCTCGACTTCCCAGGCGGGCCTTGAATGCGATTACATCAGGTAGGCGACCACAGGATGAGGATATTGGACTAAGTCCATATTCTCACGCTGGTTACGCTTGGGCATAACCCCTGATGAGTAAGAGTCGATGGTGGAGGATCGAGTTGCCTGGAGATATGTCGTGCGTGGTTTACCCCCGCGACCCCTTTAGAGGATCGGGTCAAAAGTATTCGGGTAAGAAGATGATGATGATGACCTTGCATAAATTTGCGTTTCAGAATAGGCTCAAATCTTGCCACTCGCGGTTGTTGTTTGGGATCAGGGGAAAATTAAGTTATATTTCCATCTCTTGAAGGACCAAGCTGCAAAAAAAAAAACGACTGGATGGCGAAGCTGGTAGAGTGCCTGACACTGGTTAGTGAGATCCCCGGTTCGAATCCCAATGAAAGCAAAGTTATAAGCTTTCATGTTGCTTTGAAATCTGGTCCAGTCACCATTTGCCGTTGGGATCAAATTAACGGCACTATCACTGGAGTAGTCAATCTGTGGTAGTAGTCTGACTTTGGGTATCACAATGAACCAATACGGTCTAAAGGGGCTGGAGAATGCACTAGCAAACCCCTACCTAAGCTTAGCTGATAAAAGACAGCGTTGGTCCCAATCCCGCTGATCACTGTGGAAGACATATTTGAATATTTGAGCATTTACTTTGGGCTCCTTCTAGTTTAAATACCACATTAGATACTTTGTAAATAACAGCTGAAATCAAAATAGGCGTGTTTTGTTTTATGTCAAAAGTAAATATGGCGCATGTGTACCCTGTTGAATACTGACTTAATTATACTCATTTTATACTCACTTTTGTTTTGTTGTTGGTTCGCGTTAATAGTCAGCTGAATGTAAATTTGCCAAAAACAAACGCCTATAGAGTGTAATTCTTTTTATAAAGTCATTAGAATAACTGCAGCACGTCTATGATTTAGAGTTGGCTTACTTATTAGTTAGTTTTGTATTGTTCAGAAATGGCATGCAACACAAAGCACTGATGGTAGTTTTTCGTATAAAGCTAGACATCCATCAGAGATTAGCAGCGATACTACTAAATTAAATAAAGTTGCCTTTCAATGCGATGTATTAAATGTTCTTTTATGTATTAAATTGTTCTTTACTTCTGAATAAATCAATTACAACGCCACATTATTTCAATATTGTTTTTTGCCTAGTTGGAATTTGTTAATATTTATTATTGTTGCTTTTTTCATCTAACTCATAGTTTATCTTTGTTGTCTAGCTTAGAGAAATTGTTGAGAATTGAAGAGGTGTTAAATTCAGAATATACAACTATCCTGGCGAATGTTATTTAAAATATACAGTCTACAATCATGTTGCTTTTTTATTTATTTATTTATTTATTTGAAAGCATAATTTATAATTAAAATTACAAATTAGCTACGAAAAGCCAAAGCGAAATAGCCTTAGGCTTTGTTGCTTTTTTTTTTAATATTTTAGCATTATACTCATATCCCAACACTGCGCGTTCTCTCGGTCGGTCTTTGACATTTTTAATAGGATTCACGTAAGTCATTTGTGTAAGCCGGAATGGGGTGGGTGTCGTTAGCGCGAGCAAAAAATTCTACGTAAAGCTACGGATAGCTCGGGATTTTTGACATCTGTTAAACATTTTTTTAAAATCCATTTCTCAGTTCAAATTTTTGGCAAACTGAGACAATTAATTATGCAAACAAATTAATTTTTTTCTATGAATTGCATTTACAGTAATTTCATATTTTTTCTTGAAAATTTCATTTCAGGCTATTTGTAGGTTAAGCGCATGCGTTCGTTTCGATATTTTTGAGGCCGCCGCTTTTTGGCGCAAGATTCTCACAAGCTCAATAAAATGCGTAGCAACCTATCTAAAACCGACCGTCCTCGCCATTGCAATTCAGTTTGCATTCTAATATTATATAATTTTTTATATTATTTAATCTATTTCCATTGCGAAAATTGCGAAAAATAATCAAGCCGAACTGACAAGCGAATAATTTGAATAAAGATATAGTATACCAAATATACATTTTATCGACGGTGATTTTTTTTTCACTTTTGCACAATACGTAAAGAAATACGAAGAAGAAAAAGAGGCTTGATGGTGTCGTGTTATTCTTATTCATTGTGTAAATTTTCATATTTTTACTCAGTTGTATTACGAAAATCTGTGCACTGTGAAAAAACATTTGTTCGCACATCGGGCAACAAATGTTGTGCATCATTGACTAGTCTGTTATTGTCTCATTGAACTCAGATGGCTTCGCCAATAAGTAGCTACGATCCATGGCTTGGAAGCCAACATAACTCGTGTAATGGGGCAACGGTCGAAACAGTCATCCAAAATTCGAGCTTCAAAATGGATCTGATATGCCGAACTCGCGGGCAACATTTACACGAAACTATATCCAAAAATTAAATGAACCTAGGTGCGAAATAACGACGAATCTTGGAATAAGAAATAAGACTCAACATGGAAAATAACACTGAATCTTGTAATTCGGCTTTATTTCGCTCGGCTTTATGTGCCGTGAAATAAAAAAAACACTGTTCTTTGAGGCCAAAATAAAGCCGTCACCATCAAAATCAATTTCATGTTTTTTATTTAATTATATTCATGTTTATATTTTTTCTCCCCAAGTCGAAACTCTCCCTTACTCGAATTTTTTCGCCATATTTTACATACATTTCCCTCAACTTTCCATACAAAAACCTCTCTCTAAGTGAAACTCTCTCTAACTCGAACAAATTGTTGGTATCCCGTGACAATTCGACTTAGGGGGAGTCCACTGTACCTTCAATCACCTATTATCAAAACTTCTGTTTTTAAGACACTGTCACCACTTCAATTTACTTCCTTGACACATTTGGCTTGCTGTTGTTTGTAAATTAGCGGATATTAAGGCCCGCCGACAAGTTCGCTGGCTACTACTTATTAAAACCCCACAACAACATCCGTCGTTGATCGATCATCACATACGAAATAATGTCTTCCACAAATCTTCGCCTAATGGACTTCCGTTTTTTGCTGCTGCTCGTAAATTAGCCACAAGCACAAAGGAATTTCCCTTGTATGTTTGATTGTACACCATTTGTCACTTCACTCCTCGGCCACCACTTTTTCATTCAAAAACTAAACCATTTACTTCCACCGAAGTAATCTCCTCTTTAACTAAGACAGCATACTGATCTCTCAGATGGTAACCGACAACATCACGGACTTTCGAATTAACTATAAAATATCTCTATATTTAGATCTCCATAAGCCCCACTCAATCGGAGGTCAATGTATTACCTGCAAATTCAACCGACAGTATCCAACTGGTAGCGACATGCAGCAAACCATATTTGCTGATTCGGTTTGTGGTGCAGATAAATTGCTTATCGGAGCTATGTTTAGGCCAAATAAATGAATAAATATCGATTCGGTTTCCTCGTTAATTAAATAAGGTATCAATCACATCTTCAAAAAAAGGGAATGTCCCCTGACATCAGTAGCAATATGCTGGTGGAGAGCTCCTTAATTGATGGTGTGAAAATTCTCAAAGCTGAACACGGCCAATTAACTACTTAACCAGCAGCATTGCACTTAACACTTCTAGTCCTACACAATTTACGGGAGATAGCAGTGTGTTATCAGTTGTCATCACTTGGCAATGTCACCTGCAGAGTGTTTTTACATAATCAACACTTATCTTTTGTGTATTCCCAAATCAAGTGGGGCCGGCCTCTCATAAGCGCGTTAATTGGATGCTTTTTTTTAGAACAATAAAATAGTGAAGGTCATGATCGTGGTTTCCTTTTGAAAGACATTTTTAAGCGTACATCTATTGAATGTCATTTCTGACATGAGACTCTCGCGATTACTACGAATTATCCCCAATTTGGATAAATTCTCGACTCCTTTTTCAGTGCCTGAAGCACTGAACGACGGTTGAAATACTTCAAAGACTCTTGCTCCCAGGAGACCGCTTACCCTAGGACCAATGAAACGCAAGATGACCCGCTCCGCAGCGGTATTTTTCACAAGATTGATTGTGTCGGTCAATATGTGGAATGAAAAATTGGACGACATTCAATCGAAAACCGAAAAAAAAATCAGTGTTTCTTGATGCGTAGCATTCTCCCATGGCCCCAATGCTGTGAATAAAATTAATGTGACTAGGAGCAATGAAGTCTAGTAGGCCCGGAAAACATCCCTTGCCGCCACTTTCGAAATTTTTCCGGATTTTCAACTCAAATGTCTTGGTTTTAGAAGCAAGTTCTAGAGCTATGGTCGAGGCCAGGATGGGGGATGAACAGTGCGGTTTTCGTCCCGGCAGAAGTACAAGCGACGAGCTTTTCTCTCTAAGAATGGTACTTGAGAAGGCTTGGGAGTATACTGCTGTTTTGTAGATTTGGAAAAGGAAAGAGTGTGGGATTGATCAATCTCTATACAGAAATTGTAGCAACTGTGTTCGGGTCTACGGTGCTAAATCAAGGCCTTTCACCGTGGGCGTTGGACTTCGCCAAGGGTGTGTCTTGTCACCTCTTCTTTTTCATTGCTTATATGGATTAGATGTTGCAGCGAGTTGCAGAGTTGAAGGTAAGTTATCTTCTTTTTGCGGATGACCTAGTTATCCTCACATCTCCCCAGACGGAACTCCAGCGCGCACTCGATATGTTTGCCGATTCTGGGATTTAACGTGGACAAATCAGAGGTTATGGTTATTTCCAGAACGCCTGTTCAAATCAGTCTAAATGTCAGTGGAGTCCCAATGAAGCAGATGGAGAAGTTTAAGTATCTCAAGGTCTTCTTCACGAGTACTGGGAGGAGTAATACTGAACTTTCCTCTAGGATTCGTCAACCTAGGTCAGTTTTGACACAGCTTGGGAGATCTGTAATCAGGCAGGCCGAGCTTGGTGTGAAAGCCAAGTTATCAGTTTTCAACTGAGTATTTGCTCCAACTCTCACCTATGGTCATGATATTTGGGTAATTACTGAAGGAATAAGATCGCGAATACAAGCTGCCGAGATGAGACTTCTACGCGTTTTAGTGGGACTTACTCGCCGGGATAGGGTGAGAAACAACACGGCAGTGCGCGAGGAACTCAGCGTGGAGCAGCTAATTCTCCGCACTATGCTATGTTTCGTTGCTTTGGTCACGTGCCTCGTATGTCCCCACCATCACGACTTCCGAGGCGGGCCTTGAATGCGATTCCATCAGTTAGGCGACCTCTTGGCAGACCCAGGATGACATGGTTGGACCAAGTCCATAAGCTCGCCTGGTTGCGCTTGGGCATAACTCCTAATGAATTAGAATCGATGGCGAAAGATGGAGTTGCCTGGACATCACCGCTACCCCTTTAGTGGATCATGAGGGTTAGAAGATGATGATGATGACGATCGATTTCAATTTCATTTTGGGTAAAGGTGAAATCAAGCACCTAACTGTAAAACGTACTCCGAACTTTAAAGTGAAGACAATACCGTTGCTTTGGCTACGCCTCTATACTGTTTGAAACAATTATATGTGCTAAAGAAACTGACAAATCAAACGGATTTATGCCTAAAAGACAATAGTGCGCTGCGCCAGCCGACTTCATGTTACGATGACGCACTGCGTTGAAATAAATACTCAATTTATCAGCTGTTCTCTCTCTCATCTACTAGATGAAACATATTGCCGCCTTTTTTCATACACTCATTGGAAATGACTTTTGTCGTTAAATTATTTTTAATCAGCTGTTTTCGTTTCTTAAATGACAGTTGATACAAGATCCTCTCAAATTGGAAGAAAACTCTCAATCTGGGAGAAAATCTCTCTCACAGCGTACCCCTCTGTCAAAAAATATCCAACATGTTGAATAATGACGTGCGATGGACTACGTTTTACGTTTTATTACGATCCTCTCAATCTCTCTCATTATTCACTGACGCAGGTCGACGCTGTATTTTGTGCTTGGCCATTGCATTATGTGTGTTGAAAGCCAACGCCAGCGCAAACGCACTATTGTGTTTCAGGCATTATGTCATTATATTTATCTGTCATATTCCAATGTACTAGATCAAAAACAAGTAATAGATATGTAATAGATTTTTATTTATGTTCTCTTACTATTTTTTTAAATTCTTTTTCTCTTTTGGTTTGTTACTCATCGGTAACATGGTTCTTTTTGTAATCAATTTTTTCCAACTCAAATAAAACACAAAACCAGCAAATTAAATCTAGGATTTCATTTTATCTATACATTTATGGTCATTCGAGAGCTGGATTTTAGTGTTGATTTGAGTATTCATCATTTTATCGTGAGATTTGTCATTAATTTATCGATTCACATCAGGCTAAAACAAAATGGCGAAAGCGACGGAAATACAACATTGGTTGGAACAACAATGTGAACTTTTTTAGGTTATTTCAAATTCCCTTTCAAATCTGAAAATCAGCACGGTTATAAGACCACAACGTGTGCAATCTCTCATATCTGCATTAAAAGAAAATTGGAGTGCCTTTAAACAAAACCACGTTAGCTTTGTGTTCGACCAAAGCGTCACTAAAATGTGAAGCCAAAACGGAATTCGACGCAGAACCGTATTTCAAGGAAAAGCTGTACAGCAAATGTGAAGGGAAATATCTTGATTTTGACCATTATGCTTGAAGAAATTATATCAAAAACTACAGCAAGTGGTCCATCTCTAGCCGATACTTCTTTGACAAAACAAACTGCTTCATTCGCTACTAACAATCGCCTACCACAGCTTGATCTTTTATCATTTAGTGGAGACTACGCAGAGTGGGTACCTTTCAAGGACACGTTCAAATCTGTTATAGGATTTCATCCTTCGCCAACGTGCGTAGAAAAGCTACAATATTTTAAAGGTTGTCTCCGCGAAAAAGCTGCACAACGTCTTAAAAATCTGCCACTCACTGTTGCTAATTTCAAGATTCCATGGGATGAGTACTACGACAACAAAAGAATTCTGATGGATGCATCTTTGGAAAATCCCTTTGCAACAAACCAAGTCACTCGTGAGCCAGCAAATGATCTCGAACATCTTTTAAATTCAAATTTCAAGAAGTATTTGGGGGTCGCCGTGGCGTAGTGAGTAAGTGCGTCGACTCCTACGCAGAGGGTGCCAGGTTCGATACCCGAATTTACCACCTTTCGTATTTTCACGGCTTTACCTGTTTTGAGTCACTAACCATGCTAAAAGAGTATTTCCTGTCTAGTAAAAGCTTCTCAACTTCGCCGTTCGGAGTCGGCATAAAACTGTAGGTCCCTTCCACTCGTGAGAAAAAAATAGCACGCACAACACGAGTGCTTGCTGTAGGGCTATGCCCTGGTCCGCCTCGGACTGAAGCGCCACCCATATTATATTATTATTATTATTTGTGAACACTTTAAAATCTGGCGATGCTTCTGGCCACTTTCCTTCGATCTATTTGTTATTATTTATAATGGCTTTTTCATTATGGTTGTTGTCTTGTCTGAGACATTACAAAATGGGTCCCATTCCGAAATTTTTTGGATTTATGTAGCAGATGTAGCTAACTCGCAACAGCTTTGCTGGTGTGTCACAGAAACTGACAGTCGTCCGCGTCGATTTGCATGAAACTTCAAAAGTCAGTGGAAAGTTGGGGGAAAATCCCGATCGCCCCTCATTCATTGCCACATGCGCAACGAAACTAAACAACGATGACAGTTAACATTTTAACTTACCGCAAAAGTCACGCGAATAACGTGTGAAATTATGAATGAAACCATAATAATCGCATCGCTATGTCAACTGGCGTTCAGCAAGAAAACGTGCATCACTTGACTCGATCGGGACAGACGAAGCAGTTATGTGCTTGTTGGAGCCTGATGTTTGCTGTTTTTTTGAGATAATTTCTTCGTAACCTCTGAGTGTATTCGCGATAAGCAAGGTGAGGGTTTGACTTATCGATTGCGTAATGGGACTCTGATCACATAAGGAACTATCTGCTGGTCTGTATTTGGTTAGCTTGAGAGTAAAGTCAACGATGTTATTTGCTGTGCTATTTCGAGACACAAAATTGGGTTGAATTGGTTATGAATCTTTGGAGGAGTGCGAGAAGTGTTTGTGTTGCAAAAAAAAATGTCGGATGAATGACTTGTGAGATGGAGTCATTATCAGTCAATGGTAGAACATTGATGAAGATCAGAGAATGTTACGTCTTATCTGGATGATACAGCGAAACATGACTTGTCTCAGTTCAGTTTTGCCTAATTCATTTGATGGTGATCTCCTGCAAATATTCATAGACTTCATTCCGCAGTAGGTTGACTGGGCACAGTTGAAAAAAGACTCATCAACAGAGACCGGTCACAAATCACAGCAACAGTAACATGGGACATCCATTTGGACCTGAACTACTCCAGACAGCCGTCAGATTTCAACCAGAAAATTAAGTGCATTGTAATAACACCTTCGGAGGGCATGGGCCTGTGCATCCAGGGCAAAGTTGTTGACTGCTCTCAACTTGGCGAGATGCCAGCAACAATCCATGTTAAATGTACAGGTCAAGTTGACATACAGGCTGCGCCCTCTGGATAGCCCTTAAAGCAACCGCATAGAGCTGAACTAATGTACGCAGCGCAGGACCCGGTCCTCCAGGTTCGAGGGTTGCGCGTGGGGTTAACTTCCCCGTGTAAAAAAAATGATAGTTAAGAAACGACGAGAAGCCTACTCCTGACGACCATGGACAACGAAATAAGGACAATGATTCTCGGTTCTGCACTAGGAATGAATGTGATTCGGTTCTCGATGTCCGAACATTCCTGAACAGACCACGTGCAGCCGATGAACTCGCGGAAGCCCTCGAAGCTTATAAGGCAGATATCACCGCCCTTCAGGTGGTGCGGTGGGATGGGCCGGGCAAAAAGAGGATGAAAAACTGCGATATTTACTTCGGCGATTGCTACAAAGAGCGAAGGCAGCGCTTATTCGGATGCGGGTTTGTTGTTCGAGGCAGACTTAGGCTAGAAGTCTTAAGCTTTAAATAAGTAAGCGAGCGCCTCATAACAATTCGCATCAAGGCTACATTCGGCAACATCAGCCTGATCTGCGCCCACGCCCCGACGGAGGATAAAGATGACGACAGCAAAGATGACTTTTACGATCTCCTAGAAAGAACATACGATCAATGCCCCAGCTACGACACCAAGATCGTTCTAGGAGATTTCAACGCAAAGCTGGGCAAGGAAGGCATCTTTGCTAGACTCATCGGAACGCACAGCCTGCACGACAACACATCAGAGAACGGACTCAGGCTTTTGGACTTCGTAACAAGGGACCTGGCGGTCTCTTGATCAATCAACCGTCAACCAGATTGATTACATTGCGATCGACGTCAGACACTCCTCCAGCATTCTCGATGTCCGAACATTCCGAGGAGCCAAAATCGACTCGGATCATTTCTTTGTTGTAGCCGAGGTAAGAACACGGATATCGATAGGAGTAGAGCAAGACCAACACAGTTTGACGTGTTCCACTCCACACAATTGACGACCTAGACGAAGTCAAGATAGCGATATCGGGACTAAAGTCGAACAAAGCTGGTGCTGGCAGACTGTCTGCGGAACTGTTTAAGGCAGCTTCAGATGAGCTGGTAAGGTACATGCACCAACTCATCTGTAAGATATGGTCGGAGGAAAGCATGCCCGACGAGTGGAATCTCAGTATCGTTTGCCCGTTCCGCAAGAAAGGAGACCGCTTCAACTGGGCCAACTATAAGTATAAGTAGAGGGATAAGTCTCCTGAACATCGCCTACAAGATCCTCTCTGCCGTTTTATGTGAGCGTCTGAAACCATTCGTCAACAACCTGATAGGTCCTTATCAGTGCGGTTTCAGGCCAGGGAAGTCCACCATCGACCAGATTTTCACACTACGGCAGATCCTGAAAAAACCCAAGAAATGCAGATCGACACCCACCACCTATTTATCGATTTCAAGGCCGCATATGACAGTGTGCATAGGGACGAGCTATACGCCATGTCTAGTTTTGACATTCCTGCTTAACTCGTCAGGTGGTGCAGGATGACGATGGAGAATTCTCGCTGCTCCATCAAGGTCGGACGAACTCAGCGAGACCTTCAATGTCAAAAAAGGTTTTAGACAAGGCGACGAGCTGTCATGTGATTTCTTAAACATCATCCTGGAGGAGATCGTGCAAGACTCGCACGCCAACGCAGAGGCACGATCTTCCAAAAGTCCGTACAACTACTAGCATACGCGGATGACATTGACGTGATTGGCAGAACACAGCGAGCCGTCAGTGAGGCGTTTGCTGGCATTGAGGCGGAGGTGGCTAAAATGGGTCTAGCGGTGAATGAGTGCAAAACGAAGTATATGCTGTCATCAAGAAAGGACACACAACATCGACGCCTTGGACAGAGCATCACAATGGGCAGCTATAACTTCGAGGTAGTCAAGGACTTCGTCTACCTCGG
Source organism: Eristalis intricaria (assembly GCA_964034865.1). Taxonomy (NCBI): domain Eukaryota; kingdom Metazoa; phylum Arthropoda; class Insecta; order Diptera; family Syrphidae; genus Eristalis; species Eristalis intricaria. The sequence continues at coordinate 9,882,421 of OZ035873.1, forward strand.
CTCCGCAGTAAACAGTACAATCAACATCAGTACCGAGATCAAACGCAGAGTAACTCTTGCCAACCGCTGTATCTATGGGCTCAAGAGGCAATTGAGTAGTAGAGCCATCTCTCGAAGGACCAAGCTGACTTAATACAAGACCTTGATCATCCCAGTCTTGCTGCACGGCGCGAAGGCATGGACAATCTCAAAAGCGGATGAGGAAGTCCTTGGTCTCTTCGAGAGAAAAGCTCTGCGTGCAATCTTTGGTCCTGTTTGTGTTGACGGTTTCTGAAGGAGAAGATTCAACCACGAACTGTGCGGGCTGTACAGCGACAAGCGTCTAGACAGGCATCTTCGGATTCAACGCCTAAGATGGCTAGGCTATGTTGATCGTATGGACAACTCAGTTTCGGCCCGAAGAGTCTTCTACTCTGAACCCGTGGGACAACGCAACAGAGGACGCCCGTGTTTAAGGTGGAGCGCCTAGGTGGAGAAGGACCTCAACCAACTTGGGGTGCGCAGTTGGAGACAACTGGCTCAAGATAGTGCCGTCAGGAGAGGCTTGCTGGTTGAGGCCCAGGTCCACCCCGGAATGTAGCGCCACCAGAAGAAGAAGAAGAATCAATCCAATGTATACGAGGTGTGGTATCAAAACGGCGCACAATTGCGCTACTTCTACCCAGATTGAGCCAAATTGCAAATCGCGTAACCACTTAACCAACCAACCAACCAGAGTTTATTTCAGGCTCGGAGAATGTTAAGTAGCCTCGGGTGATCAGTTATGATTCTCTACAACTTACAAAAAATCAACCACTTTCACAGCTTTTTTTCACCAAGCTTCACTTCGTGGACGTTGGTGTTACACGTGCAAATGTAATATGCGAGGCTTAAAATTGATTATTTGACGACTTGTCTCATCACTTCACTAAGGGGACCATTGAAGAGATTTGCTAGAGAATACGCCATCAGCATATTCGATCTCACCCATAAGTCATTTTCGCGTTTAAGGAAAAATTCACTATTCGCTCTTTAGGTTGAATAGACTTTGGACAAGTGAAGACATCGCCCTAGTCACTTAGATGAGGTTCCCCACTTTGGACTGGACCTTCATTCATTGCCGCTGGAATTATATTAAACTGCATTCCTACCAGCTGCCACTACTTGCACACGCCCTCACTTGTTGTATCGCATAATTAATCGTCTCAAACAAGTTTAACATTCATTAATAATAATTAATCGGCAAGAGTGAATGGATCGAAAATAAGCACAACGGTCCAAACTTCATATGAAACACTAGCACGTGCCACGATCCGTGGCTTCATTTTGTCAATTTGAAGATGCATTTACCTCATGTTTTATCAAAAATAAATTAAAGCCACACTTATACTTTATCTCAAACTGATCAACCGAACGTTTCGCGCCACACTGACCAGTGTCAACAGAAATGCAAGCGAACCCCCCATTATCCACGGTGCAGTCGGTAATGCAAATGAGTATGAAATTCCCATGGCACATTAACGTCACGTCATATCATATATTTAAGCATGTCAACAATCCAGAGCAGCTCCGAAGGGAAGCTATTGCTTCAAAAGGGAATTACTTTGAGCGAAGTACCACACCACAGCAGATGACTGACTCAGAGCTCTTGTGAAACTATCGCCAATAATTGCAATTAATTTTCACACATTCATTGAAACGAAGTCGGTGATCACTGATCAGTAAGAATTGCTTCTTTGGAACTATGAGTGATATCTTGAGCGTGCACTTCAACGAATTCTATATTTATCTGGGTATTGTCTCTAAAGTCTTGATTGTACATCACAAGTGGGATTTTTGATTATCAGTTGAAAATTACCCATAAAATGGCTGACGAAGTAGAATGGGAGAACCTTTCTATCTTACTCCACAAATTTAGGAGTGAACATCGAAAGAAATGCTGGGGATCATAAAATACAGCCGATAAGCACTTTCGCAATGTATTTAAACTGCATTGGAGATAAAGGAGTGTGCGCAAAGCATACATATATACACTTGGTGACAAAAGTCTACGTACACTAGAAGTTCGAATTAATAAACGAGTTATTCTCTAGTAAAACACAGTAAAATTCAAAAAAGTAAATATGGTTCGCTTTATTATATACGATCAACTATAAACGTAAACATTTATTCCGTAAAAAAAGTTAGAAAATAGAAAACAAAGTAAAACCAGGATGACAAAAGTCTACGTACACCAGCTGCAGCTGTTTCCTTTTTGTGTGGTAAAGTTCTGCAATTATTTTTCTTTTGCTTGCATTTTATTCAGTTGTGTTCTTCTAATAAGTCAGTGTGGCACTGTGAGTTTTTTAATAAATATTTACTGAGCTGTGCACAAAATGAACGCAAAACGCAGGGAAGTTTCCACTGAACTGTGGAAACAGATTACGGGAGATTGCAAAATTTATTGGAAGACCACACTCTACAGTGCAAACAATAGTAAATAATTGTAAAACGACCGGATCATTTAATCCTAAACGCCGACTTGGACGCCCGAAAATATTTACCAATCGTCATCCTAAAATAACCGCATCGGAAATAACAGTTGAGTTGCTGGAGGAAACGGGCAAATCTTGTGATGCAAGTACTGTTCGGAGAGTTCTCAAAAGAAAAGGTTTTCGGAGTAGAGTGACCAGAAAAAAACCCTTTATTAGCGAAGTGAATAGAAAAAAAGGTTAATAATAATAATATGGGTGGCGCTACAGTCCGAGGCGGACTTGGGCCTAGCTTATGGGCAACCACTCGTGTTGTGCGTGCTATTGTTCTCTAACGCGTGGAAGGGACCTACAGTTTAATGCCGACTCCGAACGACGAAGTTGAGAAGCTTTTTCTAGACAAGAATACTCTTTAACATGGTCAGCGACTCAGAAGAGGTGCAGCCGTGAAAATACGAAAGGTGGTAGATTCGGGTATCGAACATGGCACCCTCTGCGTAGGAGTCGACGCACTAACCCACTACGCCACGGCGACCCACAGAAAAAAAGTTTAGACTGCCCTAAATTCCACCAAAATCATGCCGAAAGGCAATATTCAACGATGAGTGTAAATTTAATATTTACAATAATGACGATAAAGTGAGAGTATGGCTTGAGCCCAATACCGCGTTGGAGAAATCAAACACCGTTGGTACAGTGAAGCATGGAGGTGGAAGCGTTCTCGTGTGGGGTTCTATGTCAGAGGCGGGGGTTGGAGGCATAGTTTTTACTGACTCCATAAGGGATAAATTCGTGTACTTGAATATTCTTAAAAATACCCTGGAGCAGAGTGCGCAAAAACTAGGATTGAGAAGAGAACATCCCCAAACATACCTCTCACCTCGTTCAGGAATGGCTTGTATACCACACCAAATAATTTAAAACACCTTCCCAATCTCCTGATAAGAACCATGTAGACCACTTATAGCGGCGCCTCAAGAAAAGAACCATTACAAACAGGCAAAGTTTAAAGAAGGCTCTTGAGGAATAATGGACAAAAATTTATCCCTCAGTTAAAAAACATTGGTCCAATCAATGCCAAACAGGATGAGAGCAGTGATATCCTCAAAAGGAAATTCAACGCCTTATGAACAACAATTCCGTTTTTTTAATTCACGTTATAACCTTTAAGTGTACGTAGACATCCTAGTTTTACTTAGATTTAGGGGAAAATAAGTTGTTGTAGGTCGCCGTAGTTGGTTAGTGCGTCGACTCCTACGCAGAGAGTGCCAGGTTCGATACCCGAATTTACCACCTTTCATATTTCACGGCTCCACCTCTTTCGAGTCACTGACAATGCTCAAAGTGTATTTCCTGTCTAGAAAAAGCTTCTCAAATTCGCCGTTCGGAGTCGGCATTAAACTGTAGATCCCTTCCACGCGTGAAAGAACAATAGCACGCACAACACGAGTGGTTGCTGAGAAGCTAGGCCCAGGTCCATCTCGGACTGTCGCGCCACCCATATTATTATTATTATATTAGAGTACTCGAAAATAAACCCCGGGAGAGAATTCGATTTTTTTTATTCTATGCCAGCTTTCAAGGGTATTCTGCTCCAGTGGCGTCAGCGGCGTCAGCTCGTATGCAAGAAAAGCTTCGAAGGAGAATTTGTTTTGGATGAAAGTTTCGTTACTTTTTTGGCTTATGACCAGCTGTAAAGTACATTACTAACTTAGTAGAGAAAACTGGAATTTTTTTCTTCTCAGGTGTCCCAGGTGTACATAACATTATGCTGCCTACTCACTTTTGTGAATGAATTCGAGCTGTGTCAATCATGATTGATTCGTTCGTTTTGAATCGTTCACTCAAAAGTATTGATGATTGAATCACACAACTACAAACCATTCGGTCATATAGTCAATACTTTTATAGATTCGTTCGGAGCTATATGAACGAACCAAACAATATAAGCGACTGAAATGTAATGAATGACCGAAACGATGTGAACAACAAAACCATTCATATTCGTTTCGGTTGATCATTTGTTATTTCGTTCCTATTGTTCCGAACGAAATAACGCCGCTTACATACAGGAAACTTTTGTCGGCGATTTTTCCATCTTAACGGCAAGGGAGGTGAGACGTGCTAGGGGTAGCCCGCGTCTGGTGTGCTCGGGGTTTGCTTTTGGATTTTCTATTCTTTTTTATCTCTCTTCGTTTTTTCTTTGAGTTGCTTTATTCTTATGTTCTCAATGTTGGCTATTGGAAGCATGCTGTACATGTATGAAAGAGGGTAGGAAACAGAAAAAGTTCAGATTTGAGATCTCATTCGCAGAGACTGAAAGATTTCCTGTGTGAAAGTGGCTTGAGATCACAAAATGGAATTTGAAAAAATCGCCAATGAATTTTAGCGAGTGTGAAAGCGGCCTTAGCGAGTTGATTTCCTTTCGTAGTCCCTTGCTTCGTTCGATGTATTCTAGGAGTAGTATACTTATTTCGCGATTCCATTTTCTTCCTATTCATTTATTCACGAAAGGGCCGAGGGGCATATACACACAAGTACATAATGTTCTAGTCCTCATGCATACATATATTATACTATGTTTAGTTCTTCTTATTTATGTATGTAGTGAAAATTATTATACTGATGACGGTGAACATTTTTGCTGTATGAGCAAACAAACAATCTTGCAACATATGGGTGCTTTCTTATACCAATATAGTGAATCATTCTCTGTTGCTCAAACAACGATCGATTGGTTGCAACCATTTTTGGTTGCTGTCTGTAGTACTGAACCTGTTGCAATCGTTCAGCAATACAGACAACAACCAAAAATGGTTCCAACCAATCGATCGTTGTTTGAACAATCCATTTTTCGGTCTCCATCTTTGAATGACCGATGAGTGAAATTAACGATTGATTGAAACGACCGAAACCAATTCTTGAGTGATTCGTATGAGCATGGAACGGATTTGAACGATTGACCCAGCTCTAGAGTAAATGTATAAAAAAAAAACGAATGGAACGGATAAAAGGGGGATAAAATATGTCTTCACATTCACCGCCTTCAAAATATGATTTAATCAATTTTACAAAACTGAGTTGATAACAAATGTAGGGTTTTTTTTGTCACCGAATGCACATATTTGCTTGAAACACAAATAAGCAAGGTTTTCAGTTGCCGATCTGGCTTTGGGGAAACCTTATACAAGACTCTCAGTGACGTTAATAGATGCTAATGATGTTGGCATGCAATTTTAATCTTGATCAAGCGCAATATAAATATAGAACAGTGAGAACGTTAACACAATGATTTCGATATGCCTCAAGGCTCTGGATTTGGTCCCGTTTCATTTGTAATTTTAGAAAGCCGAAATCCCCGACATCTGTTGTTGAAACAAAATCAACACCGATGCGTCACAACTATTTACATGTTTTCAACTTGATTCACACACTCGCTGTACCAACCATCTTCGTGTTAGTGGATGATAACAAATTACGCAAATCTATGCATTATACGTTCTACTCTACTACGCACCACATGCATATGATTTGAGCCTATATTGTCAAGATTTAATATATCTGTATAATATTAGGACCGTGTTCAATTGAAGGCAAACGTAGGTGTCAAATGTAGTGTGGAATCAATCAGAAAATGAAAACAAGATATTTGTAGTTCGAACTGACTAATGATGTTAATCACGTGACGTCACTTGTTAAAGCTTGTTGTGAAGTCAGGGGAAATTTTGTGAGTGATACCGATTTTGTTCGTCAAAAGTTTTAAACTTCTTGATATATTTTGTGGACGCTCATAAAGACCGAAAGTTTCGTCATTGAATCCTAAGTATTTACAGTAAGTGCAGCAAATATGGCCCATCTTTGCATTTCCTAAAAACGGAAAACACACAGAGTTAAACATAATTTCACTACAAACATGTTAGAATCGGTTCTGCCCGTCGTTGGCCTGGTGCGAGAAATGTGCAACATTGAAGAGTATAACTGTGTTTTGTCTGTTTTCTTTGCAATGTCTTTGTAAGTTTTAATAAATGTTTTCACTGTAGTGAGTTCGTTGATTTCATAATACAGTCGAACTTCCCTATAGTGAACTCCTAAATAATGAAGTTCTCCGTATAATAAACAAATTTCAAGCACACAGCTTTCTGGTTCTTTTTTAAGTGTATTTTTCTCTCCGTATAATGAATTTCTATACAGTGAATTTTTCTCTACAGTGATTAAAATTTTCATACGTTTTGTGTCTCCTTATAATGAATTTTTTTCATACTACTTTCTAATGTCCAAATGTTTTAACATCTGCACAAATATCGACCGTAACGGTAATTTTACCCGTTAGTCCGATGTCTCCTTGTCTGTTTCATTAATTTTGAATGCACACAAATACCTTGAACTTCGACGGTGAGTGATTATAGTAAAAATGTCGCTGCGAAATGGTATTTCTCTTGAAAAAAAGGTGTTGATAATTAATAAAGTTGAGGAGGGAGTAACAAGAAAGAAAGATATTGCCAAGGAGTTTGGAACTCTTCCCAGCTCATTGTCAAACATTCTAAAAAACAAGTCAGTGATTCTAAAAAGTGCAGAAGACGGACAATTAAGTGCTAAACACAAAAGACTTCGAACATGTCTTTTTGAGGATATTGATGAAGCAATGCTGATGTGGATAACCGCTGCACGTGGAAGGAATCTTCCTGTATCTGGAACAATAATAAAGGAAAAAGCCAAATAGTTTGCGGATGCCCTGGGACACAAAGAATTTGAAGCGAGTTCTGCTTGGATGGATAAGTTCAAAAAACGGCACGGAATTGTTCAGAAAACCTTATGTGGAGAAAGTGCTGACGCTAACTTACAAGATCGGAATGATTGGGTACTGAACGTTTTGCCGAAACTAATGCAAAAATATAAACAAGACGACATTTTTAACGCCGATGAGACTGGCTTATTTTCTTAAATGCTTGCCAAATAAAACACTGGCATTTAAAAATGAGAACTGCTTTGGCGGAAAACATAGCAAAGAGCGAATAACCGTTCTGATAGCAAGCAACATGACCGGGAAAGAAAAACTTAAATTGCTTGTTATTAAAAAAGCTAAAAATGCACGATGCTTTAAAGGTATTAGAACAATAGATGTGCATTATCTAACAAAATGGCGCGGATGACCGGTGAAATTTTTACAAAATTGCTCTTACAGCCCGACAAAAAATTTGCTTCTCAAAAGAGGAATGTATTGCTGTTTGTTGATAATTTTACTGCGCACCCCAGGGATGCAAGGGATACATTGAAAAGTATTAAGCTAGTCTATTTTTCCTCCAAACATGACTTCATTACTTCAACCAGGCATTATCCACAACATAAAACAACTTTACAGAAAGCAAATTATAACGAACATATTAACACAAATAGATGAAGCAAGCCATTCGAAATGAACGTCTACTAAAAACCAGAAACAATTGCAAACTGTTTTAGAAAAGCAGGATTTTTTAAGGATGACAATCAAAAACGATCTTTGGAATGGAATGAAGAGGACTGTTTACCATTATCCCATTTGGCAGCTTTACAGTCTTCATTAGAGAAGTAGCAAATATCGATGCATCATTTGAAGACCAGAGAAAACCCATCCGATGAAGATATTCTTAGTAGTGTTTTGGAAAACCGTGGAGTTCAGGATTCCCAAGGTTTTCCTTGCAAAATAAATGTTTGACAAGAATTACATTAACATTACTGTTCGAGCGGATGAGTTCGCTCGCCTTTGTTAGAGACTTTTTAGCTTTAAAAATGTAAAATATTTCTACTCAAAGGATTTAGAAATGAAGCGAAAAGATACGAAACAGTGTGACTTCAAAATGTACTCAATTTTACAAATATAATTGCGAATTAGCAAAATTAGCGAAAAAGCGAAAAGAGCGAAAGAAAAGCGAGGAAAGCGAAAGACAACTAACTCGTTCGATGGTCAGAATACAAGAGAGTTTATTCAATTCTTTTACACTTCAGTCTGGTGTCAATTGTCGGTTTTAGTACTTCAATTTTAAATGGTATAAAACAATTATGGAGTTTGGCGCAAAATTCAAATTTTGGTACACCAACTTTATGATGTCGAACTAATCTTAATTGAAATATATTGAATGAAAATGAACATTGAATAAATCGATACTATATAAATACGATAGTATATTATTTTGTATTATTGTTTATATTAATATGAAATCTGATCCAACAATTACATTACATTAACAGATTCAGAAATTGATGAAGATTTGGCCAGTGAAGAAGATTTGGTAGAGGCGGTGTTACCCACAATAGGTCGAGTTTCTTCATCTCTTAACGAACTTCGAACCTTCGTCGAGATGAAAAGCAATATATCGGATAATGTGTTTAAGTCTTTAAATATATTAGAAAACTTTGTTGAGGAAGAAAAATGGAAAAGTGTAATCCAAACTAAAATACCTCATTATCTTAAATAAAATTATATATGTATATAATTTCTGTATAATGAAATTTCCATATAGTGAAGTTTTTTTTAGGTCCCGTGCGAATTCATTATAGGGAAGGTCGACTGTATCTTGTTTAGGTTAAATAGTATTCAATGTGTTTTTTTTTTACTCGTATCAAAGTTAAAAATCAAATTCAAGGAGCGTGTTTAAATTGAACATTAGTAATAAAACAACATCGTGTGTAATATTGCCTACCCCATGTGCCTGCAACATCGCCTTATAGGTCATATTTAACGCAGGATATTTGCCAGATGCATCTATTGCGCCAGCTTGCGTAGCATATGTTGTACGCTCACTGTGGGTACAAGAAGATTGGACAGGCAACAAGCAACAAATGTACGTTTTGTTGCAGTTAAAGCATTAACAACAGATAGGCCAATTTAGCCGTAAGATTTTTGAAAGCATAATATGAGGTTACTTAAGTTTTTTCAATATACAGTCATTGGCAAAATTATATACACAATGCATTTTTCATAGGAAGAGCCCTCAATAATGCTCTACAACTTCTTTAAAACTTAAAATACCTTTTATTCCTTTTTGTACCATCAACCTCGAATATTGTCTTAACAGAATACCAAACAAGAAATTAATAAATTAATTCCGTTACTTATTGCACAATTTACTACATAGAGAGAGGCAAAATTACTGTCACAAGATTAAGTAATGGTCTTAGAGATGAGTTGGTCCGTCAACAGATTATGCAAGTTAGTATTGTGAGCTTAAACTGCTTGAACTTGACTCATAAGTCAATTATTGCCTATTAACTGGTATTTCCACCTTTCCCAGCAACGACCTCACAAACCTGTCTTGGAACGGAGTCTAAAAAGTGTTGAAAATGTTCTTGTGGAATACTGCTCCAAACAGTTATAAGATTTTCCCAAGTTGCTTCGCTTCAAATTGCTTGTGGAAATTCCGATGAAATGTTGCTTCCTTTTGTGTCGTGCGCCAATAATTTTGCCTCTTTTTGGAGTGAATTGTGCAATAAGTAACGGTATTTTTTTTGCAGTTTTTAAGAAAATGTTAGAGATTAATTATACAAAAAGATAAAATAAAACGTATTTAAATTCTAAAGAAGCCGTAGCACCGTGATGCAGTTTCCATATTCTTATTCTTATGGCGCTACAGTCCGGTTTGGACCTAGGCCTCACTCAATATGCCTTTCGGGCCGTTTGCCGGCCCGATCTCTCGTTTGCTGTCTCCAGTTTCGCACACAAAGCCGGCTGAGGTTCCCCTCGACTTGTGTGCGCCACCTTGTAAGTGGACGTCCTCTGTTGCGTTGTCCCACAGGCGCAGAGTCGAAGATTCTTCGGGCGGGAGCTAATTTATTCACACGCTCTACACGGCGTAACCAACTAAGACGTTGGATCCGTAGACGCCTGGATAGACTCATGTCGCTGTACAGCCCATAGTTTGTGGTTGAACCTTCTTCTCCAAAAGCCATCAATGCAACAGGACTATCAACGAGGAGTCTCTTCATAAGCTTTGGATATAGTCCATGCCTCTGTGCCGTAGAGCAGAACGAGGATGATCAAGGTCGTATGCAGAGTCAACTAGGTTATCCGAGAGAGGACTCTGTTACTCAATTGCCTTTTGAGCCCAAAAAAGCAGAGGTTGGCTAGATTAGGTTATTCTGCGTTTGATTTGGGTACTGATATTGTTTTGTGCCGCTTGTGTTTTTGCCGGAAGACGAAGTCTTTTACTACCTCGAAATTATAGCAGCCTACAGTGACGTACTTGTTTAATTGTCGATGCTGTGTGTCCTTCCTTGATGACAGCGTGTACTTTGATTTGCCCTCGTTTACCGCCTCTATTGACACTGAAGGTCTCGGTGAGTTCATTACCGAACTTAATGAAGCAGCGAGAATTCGCCATCGTCATCTGCAAAATGAGGCCTCACTCATCAGAGCACCAACGAACGAATAAGGGTATCAAATACGAATTTGGTTGAGAACGGGAGTCACAATCAGTACAGAAGTGGGTTGAACGTGACGTTGAAAGCAAGTTCGACGCTCCTCATTGATTGATAAATATTGGCAGCTGATGTTCAGGGAAAAATTCATAACGTCGATCAATGATCATAAAACACAGAAGCCATTGGTCACCAAAACTTGATTTGATCTTAAAACCCCCAAACCCAGTATTGGGCTTCGCTGGGCATTTTGGGCGCTTAGTCGGTTAAACCTCTGACTGACGACAGTTAAGTGGTAGCTTGCTTAAGCCAGTTTTTAAATTACAGTCCAGGGCAATGTAGTCTTTCAATCCCCCTTGATCTCGCCCTACTAACACATAAAACAAATGTTTACCTGTTACCAATTAAATTGGATTTGACGTTTTGACGTACAATGCCCTCAGCATCGTTCAGCTTGCTTTGAACTTAAGGCACATTCACTTAACGACATGATGTTACATTCGGTTGAATGCTCCCCGATTCGTGTCCAGAGTCAACTAATCAATTAAGACAAATAAATGGTATAGCATTCCATCTGCATTGATGTCGTCACGATACTCTGTTCGTTTTTTGATGAATGAACGTCAGCATCATTCGGTCGCATGTGTGTTGCGTCAGTCGCCAAAACCCACGATACGCACTAAACTGAGTGACAAGTGGAAAAATTCATAGTGCCAGGAACACAATAGCACCTAATACAGGAAACAATTGAAAGAATCTATTTAACGATTTGCGAAATTTTTCAGCCAGACATTGATTTAACTATTTTACAGGTGTTAACTAGCGCGCCTCCAATGAGGTCCGTTTTATTTCATAATAATCGCACCCGTGTGTGATTTACACCTGTTCACTTGATAATTAAGGAAAGTTTTGGAATCTTATCGTAACACATTTGTAGTTTATTTCAACAACAAGGGATGTTCTAAGATTGAAAATGAGTTGAATAAGAGGCGTGTAGACGTCGTAAACTCGTGCGTAAGTTTGTAGAAGAAATCCCATTTAATTTTCACCACTCCATGTTAGTCAAGTCCCTGACAATTAGAGAGCTTAGAGAACATAGGTGTTATGTCTTTTCAAACTTAAGGGCTTAAGCATTATTCATGGATGAAAAATTTGTTAGATGCTTCGTCAAATTTCACATTTAACACATCTGTTTCTGGGAACTGAACGAAAATTCCAATACCAACCGTCAATTTTCCATTTTAAGTCGCTCCCACTTGAGAAAGCAAAAAAGAACGAAACTTAACGAAACTTAACGAAACTCAACGAAACTGAGAAAAGTGCTTATTATGCTTAAAGGTATCATTTCAGTGTCTTCACTAGATTGCTTATTTTAAGTTATGTGTATTTCAGGTCTAGAGAATGCAGCAGTTCCCAGGGTTGTCAGTTGTGATCATTCGCCAAGCCCAGGTCGGGGCTTTAGAGTACAGTTGGCGGCGAAATATCCCTATCCCCTTATGATCAACGGTGGCGCTCACAGCTTCAACGGATCACATGATCCATCTCTATCTATGAGATATGGTCGGAGGAGACCCAACAAGTATCATCTCTTGACCTATCCACAAGAATGGAGACTCCTTTCACACACTCCTCTTTGATCTTTGAAGTATATAACTTAATAATAACCTTAACTAAACTAATGAAAGGGGGGGGGGGCATAGTTAGGGTGGTGTAGTTAGAGACGAAAGAGTGGAACGGATTTAAGTTTACGCGGGTTTGAAGGGAATCAATCAAACCAGTTAAGTACTCGTGCACGAGGACTATATCAGCGACTTCACTAAGTTTTTTAAGAGTGTGAAGCTTAATCATTTTTAATTGGTCTTTGTAGGGGGCCGTACAACGTTGTCGGCCGGTGGGAGACCTCGTAAAACAAATTGGATGAATCTACTCTGGACAGCTTCGATTCTATGGAAATGAGTAGATTCAAGTATGGGTCTGACAAAGGTGATAGAAAGGGATTTTGTAACGTAGGTGATAGAGAATTTTTTAGACCAGCATTTTATGAAGGAGAAGACTTGGCTTTGAGTATAAGAAATTAAGCTCCCTGTCACAAATGACATCCAAACACGAATTTTGGAGACTGAGGGAATATGCTTGTGAAGAACTTAATAGGTTCTACGAGGAGGGGGGATGCGATTACTGGAAAAGGTTATCGATTCACATTTGTTGACATTATCTTCTCAGGAGTTTTTATTCCGCCATGAGTTTAGGTGATTTTGAAGACATATAGAGCCTTAATTTTTGTTTTTAATTTTCATGTCGTTCTTGTAAATAGACAAGTCTGAATCATAAATGATGTGAGTAACATCATTAATTGCTAAAACAAAGATCAGTAGGCCAAGGTGACTGCCATGAGGATGGAGTCAGATGGTGGGAAACCGAGGACTGGAAGCTTGAGTTACATAGTATGGTGGCAGATTTTATCAAATACTTTGCTGTCGGTGGTAATGACATCTACTTCCTTGTCTTCCTCTATGTTGATTGGGTCTGGACAAAAAGACTCAACCACAAACTGTACGGTCTGTACATGAACCTTAGCTTAACTAAAATGTGACAGGGACATGTAAAGCGCATGAACAACTCAGCTTCGGGCCGAAGAGTCTGCGAGTCCGATCTTGTAGTACAATGCAACTGGCGGACGCCCCTGTCTAAGGTGGAGCACCCAGGTGGAAAAGCACCCGACCAACTTGGTGCTCGCAGCAGCAGGCAGCTACCTAGAGATCGGGCTAATTAACATTTACAACTTCACTAAACATAATTAAACACCTGCTTCCCATTGGCCTATTGCCAATGGCTCTGCAACCAAAACGGCGCTAAGACTAAAAGAGTCCAGCATTTTCAAATTTAGAACTTTTGGCATTGTAACTTTACAAAGATTTCAAATATTAATACACATGACCAAAAGCCCATCACCCCCTTCAACCGTCTATTTTCCGACAAGAGAGCACTGGTCAGAAGCCTCAGCTGAGCAAAAAAAAAACTCTATTAATGTATATACAATCGGTTCAAAGCAGCATGAAGGTGTCAGTGCTGGCAGCAAACAGGACGAAAGAAGCAGCAAACAGGACGAAAGAATCGTCTTTCACGCTGAACTAGTAGCCATGAGAACCTGAAATGCATATAAAGCATTCAATTTTATGTAGAGAGTCAGGCAGCGATCAAAGCACTTAAAAGTAACGCAATCTCCCTCATACGGGTTCCTGGACACATGGGAATCCAGGGAAACGAAACAGCTGACGAACTAGCTGTGAAAGTGTGGCGTCTCAATGTCATCTGACAAACTAAGCATAGCAGCTCCGATAAAATTTTTCTTCAATGAACTCGACAATGAACTATTTATACTAGGAAACAATGCATGGATTAGTAGTAATTTATGCCACAAGATACTCGTAGGGATCATTACAGGCCAATGCCATCATTAGCTCATAGACTAGACCTCATTGCCACGGATATATACAGAAACTGCAAAGAAACGGCGGTGGCTGAAACTCTGGAGCAACCTCTTTGTTGCTGCCCGGCTTTAGCCAAACCCCGATATAATATTCTAGGTCAACCATTCTTTAAATCCTTAGACGACGTGGCCATCGTAAATCCACAAGATCTTATATATTTCGCAAAAACCACTGGTAAATTGTGCTTAAATAAAGCTAAAGTGGGCTAAACTAGGTTCAGATGCAGCACTATGGACCAACAGGTTTATGTGCGTAATAATCCTTATCTAACCTAATCTAGCTACTCGTGTTGTGGATGCTATTGTTCTCCCATGAGTGGAGGAAATTGATGCCGACACCAAACGGCGATGTTGGAGTACCTCTTTCTAGACAGTTTGAACTTTCAGACCTTTGTCAGTGACTCTAGAGAGGCAGAGACGTGAATTATGGAAGTGCTCGCATGGTGGATTGACTCAAGCGTGCAAGTCAACAAACGTTTCCCCTACGTCACGGAGGCCTACCTCACATGCGTGGTTACTACAGAAGCTACAACCGAATCAACCCCAGACAATAAACACGATGAATAATAAGTGACACCAATAGAGATTGTAATAAACCATAGTGTTATGTTACGAAACTATCATCGTTTCGTCAAAAGGGACCGAGAATGTGGCCCACTCACAGGTTCACATAGCTTTCCCATAACCCTTCTATTAACCAAGTTGCAAAGTAAATAAAGAATAGCTTGCTTATTGCCCCACATAAAGAAAGGTATTGATTTTCGCTTTGAGGAAGTGACCCAATTGCTGATGACACGACCACAGGCAACACCGGAACCGAATGGTTTCCTTCCTCGTTAGTCAATTACTCAGAGGTACGCATTCCTTAAAGCTCATCAAATGTCAGAATAAATCATTGATTGCCAACTATTTCGGTAAAATTATGAACAAATGTTGACATTTTGTGTATTTTTGTACCGAGGCATGAAATCTATTTACACTCACCCGTTTGATGAAAGGTTGATGATGTGTTGATAATCAGTCATCAAGATGTGAGTGTTATTGAAACGAGCTTAATGTTTGGTTTGTGTTGTTTGCAGGAAAGGATCGTGCAGGATTATCGTCGGTGCGGTTTGCAGGCAGCCGTCACTGAAGGAAGAACATTATAAAACGCTCATACTGTCTGTAATCTTGGATGTCTTTGGCTACTGGGACTATTAATTACCAATAGAAAGTGGCATTAGTGCAAGAAATCTTGCAGTTGAAACGGCTGAAATAAAGTTCAAGTCGAAAGGCAAAGGATAAGATTAAGTGTGCCCGCCTAGGGGCAGTGAGTTAGAAATAGTACCACTGTTCGTTCAACTAGCCTGCAGTTTAGCATATTTGTCTAGTATCTAAGTTTGTTATGAATTGTTGGAAATAAAAATAAAATAAAAGACATGCGGATCCCATGTATCCAGTTTGTTTAACGTTTCCTTCTTTTTATAGGATTTGCCGACAGGTCTAGGCTTGGCGTATATTTCGCCATTTTGATATTGTCATCATAGTGAATGGTAACAGCGACTATCTAGTTGAATTTTTTTTTAATTTTAAAAGATAATGAAAAAACATAAGAAATATAATAAATGGAAAAATAATCATGGACATAGCTCCGAAAATCGATCCATGCCATCGTACCGATAAACAAATTGAGAGGGTTCAAATGGGGGGCCTCAAAACTATTGATCATCACATTTTTGGGATCGTTATGGGAAAAAATGATGCCAAACAAGCAGTGTACATTTCACGAAAGGACTATTAAAATGAAATTGGATTGGTGTCCGCTAAAAAAAAAAACACCGTCCGAAAAATTATAAAAATATAGGAAAAAAAGTATAGGCCCGACTAAATTTCAGCAAATCACATACAGAATGGGCTGCTCAAGATTGGAAACGCTACAAAATCAACAGCGTTCGTCGTAACTCGTGATGTAAGTCCCTAGAGGATATAAAAAAAGGTTTGAGTCCCAGATTCATTTCACACTTATCTACACAATCACACACTCCTCATTTATTCTACATGGCTTGTCGACACTCTCCACCTATTTCGACAAGTGGAAAATAAGAACCAGCGGAGCACCACCCAAGAATCCGAAAAACCGTATAAAGAACGAAACTTTTTTCCCGATAATGAGAAAAATGTTACAGTGGCGGTACAGAAAAATGATTACTCACTTATTCGTGCAGAAACTTGGCATTAGAAGGCAAGCATTCGACGATTTATTGCCGGAATACAGATTGATGCACTTATAATATTAATAAATTGTTATAAGTGCATAATTAATTATTAAAAAAATTATAATATTTATAAATTAATAAATTGGACCCACAACACCTCCTTATGTGGCACTTTAAGATTGAATATGGCACTCTGGTGAACAATTTAAAAGGTCAATAGAGATTCTCAAATCATTTAAAAGTGCTCATCAGTCAGTGAGGAAATATTTAAACTTAAATTTATTTTATTTATTAATTATTTGCAAATGCAGTGGGTTCTCCCTGAGTCGATTTATCAGAGGAGACCATAATTTGTTCGAGTGAGAGAGACTTTGACTTAGAGAGAGATTTTTCTACGGAAAATTTAAGGAAATGTACGTAAAATATGGCGAAAAGATCCGAGTTAGGAAGTTTTAGTTTTTTATCTCTTACTGCAATCATTGCCGATGACTAACCATCCCATCCATCATCCTTTCGGCAGGATGATCCTCCTTATTTAAGCAATCATTTTCAAAACCGCCGAACCTGCTTTTTCGCTTTAAATCCTCCCTTTAACCCTCAATCAACCCATAATACGTTTTTTTCAATGAAAATCAACTCAAATTACACCGCTGTTAGAGTTGTGCTAATGCTAAACCGTTCGGACGACGGAACGGACATGGAACGATTCATTACGCAGTCGCAACTGGTTCCTGGAAACATGTCCGCGGAATTATGTATATAGGTCCATGCGTTGAACATGTCTCCGGAGCTATATTGTTCCATAAATATGCCTGCGTTGAAATGTCTACCGGCCTTTTTGAAGGAAATATATTTTATGATCATGTTCCGACCGATTGAAGAAGTGTGGTTTGATGTTGATTTTCCGTAGTTCCAGGATGTATGTAGTTCGATTGATATGTTCAAACCTTGTATTGTTGTTTGATTTGTTTGTGTGGAGTTTAATGATAATAATATAGGTGGCGCTAAAGCCCGTAGAAGGCCAGGGCCTAGCTTCTCAGCAACCACTCGTGTTGTACGTGCTATTGTTTCTTCACGAGTGGAAGGGACCTACAGTTTTATGCCGACTCCGAACGGCGAAGTTGAGAAGCTTTTTCTAGACAGGAATACTCTTTAACATGGTCAGCGACTCAGAAGAGGTGGAGCCGTGAAATATGAAAGGTGGTAAATTCGGGTATCGAACCTGGCACCCTCTGCGTAGGAGTCGACGCACTAACCCACTACGCCACGGCGACCCACGTGGAGTTTAGGTAGATAATTATGCTCACATCGAAATCTGTTGTATAATGGACTACGTCATGTCCATGTTTTATAGATGTGTGGACCGCACTCAGGTACGCACAGCTATGTGTGTTCCTATGCGTGTTTGTGTGCTAGCCACGTCTGTCTTTTCCTTCGATTATTCGTACCTCTGTCAATTCGGAACCGCATGGAGTGTGTACACAGACGTGAACATGCTTCGATTGAGTAAAGAACATACATAGTTCCGGGAGCTAAACATGGCCGGAACGACACAACTCTAGTTTGTTCGTGTCATTCTTCTCGTGCGCTGAACTTATCTTTTGTCTTTTTGAGTTTTTGTTCGGTTGCAAAACTGTTGAAAAATAAGTGCACATTAAATGCTAAGCTTAACACTAGGTCTACCATGCGGTCAAAATGGCCGCTTGCATGAATTCATCACAAATTTTTTTAAATAACATTTTTTTTTCTGAATCTATTATGTATTTTACTAAATTTATGTAATCTTTAATATAACAAACTGCTAGATTCGTGCGCTTTTATCTTACAGAAATAAGTATGTGGTATATCTATTTCTACCAAGCGGTCATTTTGACCGATATATAAAAACAATAGCAAAGTTCACGATTGCTTGTGTAAATGTGAACAAAACTTTATTATAATGTAGCTAGAGTGTATTGCAAACTGTGGCAGCATTATAGCATATCCAAAAAATGGGTTCTCTTATTTAGGAAAGGACGAAACAAAGCCATCAACAATTCCTCTGAGTGAATTTGTCGTCCTCAAATTGATTGAACCGTTTACCTTTTCTTGGAGAAATGTAACGACTGACAATTTTTTTTACTAGCTTATCACTAGCATCAAAGTTATTGCAGAAACATACTACGTTGGTGGGAACTATCCGTGCAAACAGAAGGGAATTACCTAAATCTGCTACACAAAAAAAAAGATATATTACCTCTATATTCATCTGTAATTTAGAGATCAAGTAATGCTACATTGTCCGTTTATAAAAGTAAGCCAACGAAAAAGGTGCTGGTGCTGAGTACGAAACATAATTCGGTCAAAACTGAAGGGGAGAAAAATAAGCCTGAAACTATAATATTTCATAACAAAACTAAATTCGGGGTAGATATTACCGATCAAATGGCCAGAAAATACACTGTGAAGTCCTGTTCTCGAAGATGGCCTCTCCAAATATTTTTCAATATTCTCGACTTGGCAGCCATAAATGCATGGGTTTTGTATAATGGAACATGTGGAGACAATATATCAAGAAAAGATTTCCTGTTTCAATTAGCGGAAGAACTTTCATCAAAATATGAAGATTCATCTGAACTAGAAAACTTTACCAATCTTTTGACAAACTATCAAAGTTCTAATATACGAACAACTTGCCAAATAGGTTTATGCAATAAAAATAAAACCACCAATATCTGTGGTGGTTGTCAAAAATATGTTTGTGGTGTGTGTACTTTGAAAAAAATCTCTATTTGCAAAAAATGCGATAATCTAAATATAACCTAAAAAAATGTATAAAATTTCTTCTTCTTATATAAATACATATACCATGTACTTTTAATTTTGTACTGAAATATATTTTAATTTAGTTAAAAACAACTTAGTCTTATAAAATTTTTCTCAAATTTTAATATTTTTCAAACGAAACATCTACCACTTGATAGAAATAGGTATACAACAAATGCTGGTAGACCTAGTGTTAAGAAACAATATAAGTCCCTTGAAACGGTAAAAACTAATAGTAATGGGTACTGCAACGTTTCATAGAATAAGATACAGACAATATACATATTTCAGTTCTTTAATAAAAATTTGCTCTCTCATAACGGTTGTTTTTCTTATGTGGGCGGGTTGTTAGCCCTCCGCACAACCACAAGGGGATCGCTGCATACATTGGTTCAGCTCACAACGGGTGTTGTGAAGGCTATCCAGGGGGCCCCGCGGGGAGGCTGTATGTCAACTTGATGTGTGCATCGCAAAGGATCGTTGCTGGCATCCCTCCAAGTTGCGAGCGATCAACAACTTTGCCCTGTGTGTACAGACCCTGCCTATTCGATAAAGTAGTCCTCCCACCTATCTTTGAAGAAGTTGAAGACAAAGCCGCAGGCTCAGATGGCCTACCATCAGAGCTCTTCAAGGCCGGTGGCGATGGTGGTAAGGAGCATGCACCAGATCGTCTGTAGAATTTGGGAGGACGAAAGAATGCCCATCGACTGGAATATCACCTCCATTTGCCCCATCCACGAAAAACTAAATCCTACCTCTTACTATAGAGGTGTATCCCTGTTCAACGTCGCCCACAAGATCCTTTTCAGCGTACTGTATGAACGTCTAAGGCCGTTTTGCACCACACTAATCGGCTCGTACCGGTGCGGCTTCCGGCCCGTCAAATCGACCATAGACCAAATCTTCACACTAAGGCAAATCCCCTATTAGACGGCCTCTAGGCCAAACCATATAGACTGTTATAATAACGAACAATTGTAAGCAATCACTTTTTTTTTTAAATAAAATAGTCTAATTAACTAACTAACCTAAATCGTGGAAAATACCAGCGAGTTTCAGATCGATACACAGCGCCTCTTCATCGATTTGAAAGCCGCATACGACAGCATTCATAGCAAGGAGTTATTTGGTGCGATGGCCGAATTCGGGATTCCGGGAAAACTGATCCGGTTGTGTACACTACGCTAACAAACACGCAATGCACCGTGCAGTTCGGCTCGAGGATTTCCGAGCCGTTTGAAACCTGCACCGGATTTCGGATACTGGAAAACTGGAGAACTGATACTGGAGAAGATACTGCGGCGGGCAGCTGTAAACACGGAAGGCACTATCTTCTACAAGTCAGTCCAACTGCTGGGATATGCAGACGACATCGACATCGTCACGCGTTCCCAACGTGCCGTAGTGGAAGCATTTACGGCAATTGAAGAAGAGGCGAACCGAGCTGGTCTTAAGGTCAGCGAGGATAAAACTAAGTATATGCTGACGACCAAAGGAACGATCCGCCACACACCACATAGACAAAATATTACAATCGACAGCGAGGTAGCAAAGGAGTTTGTCTACCTCGAGGCAAACGTAAACTCCACACACGACGTCACTGTGGAGATCCGACGTAGAACCGCCTTATGCAACCGGTGTTACTTCGGTTTGTCAAAACAACTGGTCTCAAATCTCCTGACTCGAAGGACTAAGATCATGCTCTACAAAACCCTTATTTTGCCAGTCCTGCTACATGGAGCCGCAAGCAAAACTGCTGAGCTGATTCTTGGTGCTTTCGAAAGAAAAATTCTACGTCGGATATATGGTCCCGTCTCGGAGGAAGACGAATGTAAGAAAAGATACAACCGTGACCTCTACGAGATGTACCAGGATGTGGATATAGTCCAGAAGGCAAAGATCCGTCGACTGCACTGGCTCGGCCACATCGAGCGCATGGACAACAATGCTCCAGTTAAGAGAGTCTTCGAATCCGAGCCTCCTGGTTCGAGAAGGAGAGGAAGACCGAATCTCCGGTATAAATACCAAGTAATCGCGGATGCAAGACAGCTTGGTCTTGATGACTGGAAGCAGCGTGCCCATGACCGTCAGGAATGGAAAGCAGCTATCGCTCAGGCTCGGACCCTGCATGGGTCGTCAGCCTGATAAGTAAGTAATAAAAATTTAATTTAAAAATGTTTTCAGCTTTCTCCTTTCATCCTTCTTTTTGAGAAAAACAAATTATTTTGGCAAAGTTTGGAAGGAAAACCCTCCTTTTTGGCAAAATGGAGAGGGAATGGTTACGTATGACTGTTTACAACGCTGAACTTCACTATGGTTGAAATGTTCCCCGTCCGCCTTTCTAGTGTTAATATACTGACATCAACGTTTATAAAACAATTGTTGTATAGCTTAAATATTCCTTCAGAAAGAGTTGATAATTCGGTGGGTCGCTGTGGCGTAGTGGGTTAGTGCGTCGACTCCTACGCAGAGGGTGCCAGGTTCGATACCCGAATTTACCACCTTTCGTATTTTCACGGCTCTACCTCTTTTGAGTCACTGACCATGTTAAAGAGTATTCCTGTCTAGAAAAAGCTTCTGAACTTTGCCGTTCGGAGTCGGCATAAAAATGTAGGTCCCTTCCACTCGTGAAAGAAAAATAGCACGCACAACACGAGTGGTTGCTGAGAAGCTAGGCCCTGGCCCACTACGGGCTGTAGCGCCACCCATATTATTATTATATATAATTCGGTAAATGTTGATGTATATACACGCGTTCTTCCTTCTTCTTCTTCTTCTTCAGGTGGCGCTACAGTCCGGGGTGGACCTGGGCCTCAACCAGTAAGCCTCTAAAGCCGGCATGATCTTTTGCCAGCTGTCTCCAACTGCGCACACCAAGTTGGTTGAGGTCCTTCTCCACCTGGGTGTGCGATCGATTCCGTGGGCGTCCTCTATTGCGTTGTCCCACGGGTTCGGAGTCGAAGACTCTTCGGGCTGGAGCAGTGTTGTCTATGCGTTCTACATGGCCCAGCCATCTTAGGCGTTAAATCCGTAGACGCCTGACTAGGCTCATGCCGCTATACAGCCCGTACAGTTCGTGGTTGAATCTTCTTCTCCAATAGCCATCACCGCAGACTGGATTAAAGATTGAACGCAGAACTTTTCTCTCGAAAATACCAAGTGCTTCTTCATCCGCTTTTGAGATTGTCCATGCTTCCGCACCATAGAGCAGGACAGGGATCAGGATCAGGATCAAGGTGTTATATAATGTTAACTTGGTCCTTCGAGAGAGGACTCTCCTACTCAATTACCTCTTGAGCCCAAAGAAACAACGATTGGCAAGAGTAATTCTGCGTTTAATCTCGGTACTGGTGTTTTTCGTACTGTTCACTTGCGAGCCGAGGTAGACGAAGTCCTTGACTGCCTCGAAGTTATAGCTGCCTATGGTGACGTTTTGGCCAAGTCGTCGATGTTGTGCGTCCTTTCTCGATGACAGCATATACTTCGTTTTGCCCTCATTCACCGCTAGACCCTTTTTAGCCGCTTCCGCCTCAATGCCAGCAAACGCCTCATTGACGGCTCGCTGTGTTCTGCCAATCACGTCAATGTCATCCGCGTATGCTAGCAGTTGTACGGACTTCTTGAAGATCGTGCCTCTAGTATTGGCGTGTGAGTCTTGCACGATCTTTTCCAGGATGATGTTAAAGAAATCACATGACAGCGCGTCGCCTTGTCTAAAACCTTTTCTGACATTGACATTGCCAATGTTCGTTCTTCCTTCAATTTGCCATAATTCTTCCTCGAATACAAGCAATTATATTCTGTAACTCCACTAGTGTTCTCACGAGCTTGAGCAGCGCAAGTGGTTAACATGTGTACGTACTACATATTTTTGAATAACCAAAAAGCTCGATGAGAGAAGTATATTCACTGAGTAAAGGCCAATCATCTAATGGATCATTGAGTGGGAGTCAAATTTTTTCTTAAGCTTTAAAATTCGATTTTTTTTTTTTGCAGCAAGCGCCAGTCTCACGCCCTTTATATATAACATGCTCTCACATTACAAATGTGAGCGAACAGCCAGACGACGGAAGGTGTGAGAGCAGACAACAAAAGGTGTACAAACAGCCAGACGCTAGGTCAGCGTTTCAAGCCAAGCAAGCCGTGGGACCAGGCACAGCGATGCCAGCCGACACCACCGTGTGAGCGTCGCCGATCATCCATCGTGGGACGCAATTGTGTCAAGCCCATTGCTCATCGACATCGAGCAATTAGGATAGGTTAAGGAAAGTAGATTAGTTTTAAGAAAGCAGTGATCGAAGCACGATCGGATTTGAATTTAAATAAAGTCTATAAAATAAAAAAAAGGTCTTTGTCTTTAATTTACACAATACATTATCAACTATCGAAACTAATAAAAAATTATGTCGTTGAAATTATCGAGCCTCTGTCTTTTGCTCTTGTTCTTAAAAGGTTACGATTACTGCGTCAATATTGATACAAAATGGAATTTAGCTGTTACAAAAATCAATGAGTTTCTTGAATCGAGAGTTGCGTTAATCGAGAAGGTACTGTATATTTTACTAGCGTCATCCGCGTTATTTCCTTAATAAACGCTGTCAAACGCCAAACGAATTTTACAAATCGGGATGGTAGTTCAGGAGAAAAAGGGAAACAAACAATAGACTGGAAAATATTCTCAAAACGGGCCGCTCAGAGTCAGCATAAGACTGCAGATCCCTCCCACTCGTGCACACACAACACGAGTGGTTGCTTTAAAAGCTAGGCCTGGGTTTAGCTAGCTAAGCCAGGCTAGGTTATTGTAGCAATGGTCTGAACAGAATGAAAAACAGAAGCATTAAAGTTCCACAACAAGTTCCACAAGAGCAAAGCATAATTGACTGACTGAAGATCCCGTGCTTAAATAATTGACTTGACCCTTATGCACCTGTTGGGGCACATGAACAGATAAGCACAACATTCTTGATGCATGTTTGTTGACTGCAATCTGGGTCGAAAGGGTTAAATGATGAAAGGAAAATTATGTGGCCAGAAAATTACCACAAGCTAGATCAAGACTAGTATCATCTAAGCTTGATATCAAGCTCTCGAAAATCATTTCTTAAGCACACAAATTAACAAAGCACTTGTCAACGGACTAAAAAACACTCCACCGTGAACAAGTCGCCGCAATTCGAATAAACCAATTTTTGGCACACAATTCTGACAGCTTGTCGCCTTGAAACTATCGGATATTCGCACTCCAGTCGATTGTAAAAAATTTCAAATGACTTCTGAAGTGTTCAGATTTGGCTTTCGATTAGTCGCCACACTAAACATCCGTTATCTTCAAGCTCAATTGGCATTTCCGAACTCGCAACTTACATAAACAATCAACCAACAACGTCCATCGGTCTTAAGAGCCAATAAAACCCGACACACATTCAATCACAACACTATCGTCTGAACACTCCCCATCCACCCTTCAGTCACTCGCTCGTCTCGCCTCATTCCTCCGCCGCACCAACCCGCTTGCAATTGACAATCGCAATCGAACTTGTCATTGAATGGAACGTATTCAATCGAAGTCAGTTAATTGAACGCGAATTGCGGCTGGCGCATCGTAAGGATTTAATGACTCTCAATTAGCCTAAGGGCCGCAGTGACGTAACACACACAAACACATTGACATCCCTCTAAGATGAATCCCTGGAATTAAGTGGATCGTAAGTACCTGCGAATGAAGCGATTGATAATCCTGTCGTTGAAGCTCAGTACACTCCTTTGATGTGATTCATTCACCGAATGCCGCGCACAAGACCGCTTTGCGTAGGCACACCTCGAAGAACTAGCGACTAATCGAGAACTACTCGCAAACACTTCCCGCCGATGGTCGGACGGAGAATATCTCATGAATTGATGATGATCGTTCTGCTGGCGACAATCAATTCCCGTGCGATTCCACCGTCGACGTCCTCGTTTATTAAGTGCCAAGTGCTCAATAAAACGTATTGGCTCTGCCGTGACAGACGATGGAGCCTCCGTCGCCGCCGCCGCTGCCACCGACGCACACATGCACACGGTCGGCGCACACAGTGACACATCCGTTCTAATTGTTCGCCCATTTGTCAAGCAAGTCGATTAATTGAATTGAAATATGTGTATCTGCAGAGTCCACTGAAAAGCTGTGTGGGGTGGGGAGGGTGGTGGTGGTGGTAGTCCCTAGATGTGGCTACACACTCGTCTAAGTCGTCAGTCATTAATTAGAGCAAGTGGATCCGTTGCAATTGTTTTTTTTTTTCATTTTTATCACCATATCACAGATTCACAGGTGAGACCCTGACTGGGCTAGGTTCACAGACTGTTCAAGTTCAGCGAGAATATCTGCTTGCGCTACCGGCCGACGGATGGTTTACTTAAGTTTTTAGTGTCTGAGGCGATAATCGAGTGACGCGTCGTGGACAGATGCGCCCCTGTGTGGGGTGATAACGTTTTATGGGACCTGCCACCTCGCCCGGTGTGTGTAAATGTTGAATTGGCTCTTGGCAATTCGGGGAAGCTCGTTGTACGAAGGGTTTTTGAGATAAAGAGTGATGGGGCGGTTGGCGAAAGGGTGAATGATACGAATGAAATGGTATTGCCTCTTTTTTTGGTGGAAGGTTCAGAGGGCACCTTTCATTCATTAGCCAAATTTAGATAGCTGTGGTGATTGTTTCACGACCTTGGACTTGAAGATATCACGACAACATGACAGCTCGAAGTGACGGGGTGCTAGTTGCAAGAGCAGCTACTGGTGTTGTGCGAGCCTATTGAATTGAATTGAAGAACTCGGCATGTGTCATAGCAAGACACTATTACAGCGACCGTTAAGATCTACTTTACCTCCTTCTTTGGGTTGAAAATTTAAGGGCTGCCTTCAGAAAATCGGCAACTTCTCTAGATGCGATTTCCTGGAAGTCTTGTCCTGTTTCCCTGTTACGGATGTTCTATTTTTCATTTTGAACCTTTCTCGGGTAAGTCTTGAAAGTCGATTATGTGATCCATAGCTACTCTCCTGGCCATAGTGCCTACAGTTTTCTGTACTCGTAGGGCGTATTTTATAAAGGTGGTCACTACATGCTCCGTGTCCTGTTAGTGCTTCATATAGCTCTCTTAGGTCAGCTTTGTTAAGGTCTAGACCTAGAGCTGCTTTGGTTCGTTTGGGATTGCAGTTTCGATCCATCGACGTTCTTGAGTGCTTAATACCCTCTTAGCTATTCCAAAACTGATTCATTTGTTTAATGATCAATTTGTGTAGATAAAGGTAAGTGTCCATAATGTTGAATCCATAAAGAGGGGTGGGCCCAAGGCAGCCAAAATCTGCCTTTTTGCTACCTTCATGTTTCTCATTTAGTCTGTTACTTCCTGCCGGCGTATTTAGTATCTTTAGCGCCTTAAGAACCGCTTGCCTATCTGTTCGACCCTATAGGACCAACAGTTTGATAACGACTCTGAACGGTAGAGTTTGACAAAGACAGGAATCACCTCTCTTTTAACACTGTCATTGACTCGAAAGAGGTGAAGCCGTGAATAATAACAGAAGCAGGTACCCCCGGCGTAGGAACGTAAGAGTCGACGCATCAACCCATTACGCCTCTGCGACCAGAAGCAGGCACCTCCGGCGTAGGAACGTAACAGTCGACGCATCAACCCATTACGCCTCTGCGACCAGAAGCAGGCAGCCCCAGCGTAGGAACGTAAGAGTCGACGCATCAACCTATTATGCCTCTGCGACCACGGCGTTATTATACGAGTAATAATTAATGAAGTCTCCCAAAAGGGAATAGTTCATCATTTCCTTAAAATCTCATTAATCATGCAAAGTGCATTCGACATTCACACAGTGGGGTATTCGACTGCAAAACATGGCATAAACCACGATTTTTTATGAGAGCTCAAGAAAGAAGAGAAGATTCGTGTATTTCAACCACTTGAGAATGGACACCCTTACATAACGGACAATCTTGATGGTCCCGCCAGTGTTGCCGCTGAGAAACTTAAAAAAGTCCCAAAACTAAAAAAAACTAAACTTTCTACACAAAACTTCTATTTTATCACACAGAATAAAAACATAAAAAGATAATTCAACATAAAGAAAAATAAGTAAAGTATTTATGTATTTAAAAATAGAAACACAGTGGTGCAAAAATAAATAATATCATTTTCTAAGAAATTCACGCCTGTATTTCGTGATTAAGTCATTAGAAACGACAGTAGCTAGCAGAAAAACTTAACCACATGCCGATCTGGCAAAGTTGATTTTTTCTTCCAGTTCAGGCAACATTCAAAAGTTTGAAAATCAACAGAGATGTTGTACCTTTTTTTACGTGGATTACTTTTTCTTTAATTTAATTGGACAATCTTAAACTGCCCAGCAACCTATTAAATTTACTGGTAGTTGCAGAAAAAAAAACACTTAAGTGCGGATAAGAAGCTACCCTGCTCAAACTAGAGGTGTATGCCATGTTTTGTAGGAAAATACCCCACTGTGAGTCGTTCAGGGAATAGCCAGCTTTCAATAGAATTGCATGACTTATATAGAACAGTGAACACGTTGTTGGTTGTCTAATCAATGGCCAAAGTAATCAAATGGTTTCACACGAGAGGAATAAAGGCAACGAAAATCGATTCAAACGTGAGGACCCTTAGCAAATGATGAGTATTCGATAAATCCGTATAGAGAACAGCCTGCTACATAACTGATAATGTGTACATAGTTCCATTCACCACAATGGGGGTAATAGTTTAAACATAGTTCTCTCAATACACTACAGTCTTTCTGAGAAGTACTCATCCATAAAAATAAATCAAAGGGACTAGCTCTGCTACAGATGTCTTAAGACCTACCCATGTATCCGACTTGGAAATTTACACAGACGGATCCAAATTGGAGGAAGGCACTGGTTCCGCGGTATAAGCTAGATGCTAAGAGGTTTCTTTGGCTCTAAAAGATGGACACAGAGGCTTATACCAATCGTAGGGAACTGTAGCTACCACCCTACGCAGTTTTTCTTCTGATGTGTGGTGAGCAAACGAGGCGTAGTCAGTCACATCACGCTGAACGGAGACGGAAGGGCAGATTCACTAGAAGCACAATATGCAACTCCTGGTGACAGAGCATACATAAGCTGCGTTTTTTTGCAAGCGTATATACGCCTAAATTTCACTTTGCATGTAAAATGCACTAACAACGATTCCTATATTAGCTTAAGTTACTCATCATATCTATCGCCGCTTAAGGAATAAGCGCGGATAAGAACAATGCTTCCAATCATTAATTTCTGTGTGTTCATTCCTGAATTCATTCATTCATTGTTTAGGTTGCTGTATGTGGCTTACACCTGCAGGTGTGGTTGATGTATTAGATCATTTTTCAATTTTTTGGCATCCATAAGTATGCAATTTTTGGTATATACAGAGTCTCTGCTATACATTCCGTTTATGTTTCGTAATCGATTCTTTTCATTTGATGAACATTTTTTTATTTTATAATTATTAAGTGTTTTTGCTTTTAAATTGATGGTCACGTACTTGGTTTAAAGTACACAGTCACAAAACGAAGATTGTGACCATCAAAGATCAAAAATCACCTTCCACGACTACACCCTTGAATGCTTAGCAAATGTCATAAATGTCGTCGGTGCTGCCAAGATTTTATGATGAATCATTAAGCGCCGATGATCGTTTTTTTGTGCACTTCAAAATTAAGCGTATATACGCTTGCAAAAAAACACAGCTATAATTGCTAAACTTCGAGGAGTTAAGTCTTCCGAGGAGATGGTGTCTCCATCTCTGGTCTGGACGTAGATGCATTCCTGGCATCAATTACATCGGTCTATCATCTTCAGCGAAACAACGAACATCACAACAGCCGAAGAAATCGCGCCGTTTATTCAACGGTGCTCAACGAGGAAAGCAGCCGGAGCCGACAATATTTCGAATTTCGTTCCGAAGCGAATGCTACAAACGGTGATGATACTTCTCATCATTATCATGAAAATAGCATCACCAATGGCTACTTTCCTAGCAAGTGGAAAATAGCAAAATGGGGAGGAACGCTGCCAGTGTTTCCAGATACAGGCTTATATCGCTCTTGAGCAATATAAGCAAGTTCCTGCAGAATCTGTAGTGCGAAAACTAAAGCGATGGGACCGACCTAAACGTCATCCCGGATACGTAAGCATTCCGGAAGAAACATTCAACGCTACGTCCTCTAATGAAGCTGAACAATAACGAGGTCAGTCACACGCTTCCTGGCCTTCGACACGGTCTGGATAGAGGGACTCATCACAATAATTTATAGCTTTCTACATTCCAGAAGATTCTACGTTCTAATTGAAGGCAGCAAGGGAACAGAGCGGAGCAGCAAGGTTCAATGCTTGGACCGTGATTTTTCAACATCTACGCGACACATCAACCAGTGAAGTGCTCTCTATTTGCAGATGACACGCTGACTTATGCCAGCTCGATGTCCACACAGATAGCCGTGGGAAGGGTCGAAATCCAGACAGCTAACAAATTTGACTACTATATCAAATGGGGTATTCATGTCAATGCTGGGAAATTGGTACTTAAGGACACCATCCCTAGGTGGGTGCAGATCAGCAGATAAATGTCGGAGCATAAAGATAGTGCTCCCTAGGTAGGTAGGTAAGCGGGGCTGCTAGTGAATTCACCAGTACACTTAGCCCATGTCCGTCCATTATGAGACCGAGTCAAACCACTGATCGACAACTCCAGTGATAGGGCCGTTAGTTTGTTCCCAACGGCAAATGGTGACTAGACCAGATTTGAAAACCTTTGCTTTCACTGGGATTCGAACCAGGGGCAGGCACTTAACCAACTGCAGCATTCAGTCGCTCCCTAAATGTAGAGGGATATTAACAGACAAACAGGTCGAGTATCTTGGCGTACTTCAAGGAAAGGTTCAAGTTCAACAGGCATTCGAAACTGACCCTAAAAAAGGGTAACCTAGGCTTCCATTGCATCTATCCCTTGATGTGCCAGAGAAATGGATCAAGCCAGAGGACTAAGCTGCTACTCTACAAACAGCTTATACCGCCGATCATACCACCAAGACCAATAAGGCACACCATCTCTACGACCAACATGAAGAAGCTCACAATTTTCGAAAGGAAAAACTGCGAATATGTACCGGACTCACCTTCGATAAGGACCGTCAAGGATACCACAGCTTTACGACCAAGCACGCATCATCCCCCTACAACAAGACATGGCGACAATATTCAGAAAGCAGCTACTGGACATCTAAAACTATCCTAATGAGGCAATCAGGAACCTAAGAAAACAATCTGCTAAACGAGCTGAACTCTCCAACGACGTCGAGCAACGAGCTGCATGGCTTCTACCAGAGCAGCAATAGCAATCATCATGGAGGCTAAATCGGCTACCACACCACCACCCCATCCCAAAAGGACCACCATAGACACACGAATTTAAACAACCCGATGTAAGCACTGGACATTGTAGGACATACAAAATAAACAACAAATCGACAATAACACCGAAGGTTAAATTAAACAATGTACATCAGTTGAACCCCTACTGTTGAGCCAACACAACACCGTAACCCTTAGTTTGTAAACCTAGTTATAATCTCAATTATACAATTTTTTACACCCGTCTACGAAATCTTTTTGATTTGCGGCCAGATGTTTGGCACAACATCAAAGAATACCAAAACTATGCAGAAGGAAGCAATGCCATACAGATTGATTCCACCACTGAAACTCGTTTGTGTCCATATTCACCACTGCCAACTTGACCACCCTGCGAGTATGCAACGTAAAAATTATAAGTTGATTTCCTTACACAACTTGGTTTCAGTCTGAGCTGGACAAACGTGTGGTTTGTTATCCCTCCGCTGTTGGCGCTCACGTCGTTAAGGATAATTTAATTCAAATCTAAAATCTGTGCAATAAACGATTATTGTGGCAATAAACGCGAAACTCACATGCGTTGCAACTAATTAATCAAAATAAATAGAAAGATGTGTCTTGTTGAACAAATTGAAACTCACATTTGTTGGTTTCGTCACACGTGTTGGCTAAGTAATGAGTGCATGCAAGACTTTCACTAAAAAATATTCTCACTTGAGGGAGTCACTGAATTTAATGTGTTTCTGCCGACAGACGACTGGCTGGACTATCTGGATTGTCCTTCAAAACAGAAGCGAAATAGAGCCTTGTGTCGGTTTGTTTATGGTTCGAAAGCTTAGCCATAAAAAGCCCCTTCCTAGTTGAACTGTCGTCGGAAAGCGTTCAAAACATCGTCCTTCGAAGTCGGTGCAGGGTAAAATAGAAGCGTACACATCCTGCTGTGAAAAAAAAACAAAATACACGTCACCACTCCCGCC
This sequence comes from Eristalis intricaria, assembly GCA_964034865.1. Taxonomy (NCBI): domain Eukaryota; kingdom Metazoa; phylum Arthropoda; class Insecta; order Diptera; family Syrphidae; genus Eristalis; species Eristalis intricaria. The sequence continues at coordinate 9,914,146 of OZ035873.1, forward strand.
TGGTCCACCCAGCCGGCCAGAAAGAGAACCACCAAGTCGAATCATGATTTATGCTATAAAAATAAATATTTATTTCCATCTTCAATTAATAACAAACTACACATGGCGCCGAAATAATATAAATATTCCTGGAAAAAAAAACACGTCGATGCCGGGACTTCACACTTTAAGCTCTTGAAGCTTTCCCTCCTGGGACACGATCAGCAGATCCGAGATGCTTATTCGCCGCGTGTACTCAACGTTCGGCACATTCAGATCGGAATTCGCCGAGCTGCACCTTCGCATCAGAGCTGCCGAGTTTCTGCGGAACGTCTCCAGCGACGGCACCGGCATCGATTGCGGCTGATCAGTTTGCCAGAACTTCAAATTCAGGTAGCACATCAGGAGGCCGTTGAGGACGGCGAACGTGGCGAACATGGTCAGCGGCGTCAGCGGATGGAAGATGCTCATGGCCGATGAGAGGGGGGCAAATGCAAGGAAGAACCTGCTGTGCGTCACCACGGACCACATGAGCACTGGGCGGCGCTCGGATTTCACCAACTCCCCGGTGCATGTGGTCAGCACGGACATGGAAACCGCGTTGGCCATGTTGAGGATGATGCAGAAGATCATGCCCAGGCCCACGCGACGGGTTTCGTTCACTGAAATGGAGAGGAAGGGGGTCATCGGTGAGCTCAAGCCGCGTCAATCGACTTACAATTCTCCGGGATGAACCAGATGAAGTACGTGAGGAAGCCAGCGGTGATCATCATGAAGCCAGCCCACTGCCAGTGCCGCTTGGTGTACAGGATCAGGTAGAGTCCAATGAAGACGCCCATCATCTCCGACAGACCTGCAAAAGCTCATAAACTCCCAGACCTTCAGTCCACCGGTCGGCCAACTCACCCATAGAAGCTGTGTTCACGTGCAGGTGATCCACTCCGAACTGTCGAATCACAAGGATCATCGCGTAGTAGAGCACAGTCGACCAGACCCAGGCCCAGTGCGCGGCCAGGATGTACGTCCACTTCACTTGGCCGTCCCAAATGGTCCAGTACGAGGGCTTCTTGGCCATTTTCATCTTCACTGAGTAGTGCTTCAGCTGATCCTCGAGATTGATCGGGATCTCCTTGTTGTTCACGGCCGCCGACTCGAGCAGTATCTGCAGGGCTTCGTCGTATCTGGCGTTCTTTACCAGCCAACGAGGCGAATCCGCTATCCATCTGTAGGGGAGAGAGATGGAGAGATTATAGATGCGTGTGTGTACAGCGGGTCAATATTTGCGTTTCTCAACTTCGGTTAGCTCGGAGTAAACTTGTTTGCTGAAGCGATAAGTGGCGCTTCGGGAGGCATGTAGATATTTGCTTAAGCGTTTTGGCGTAAGACTTACTAACATTTGTCTGCCTCGACGGAGGCATAGCATTAGATGACCCTTGAGGCAGACTTTGAGTGGAAAGGGAACAGAGTGTCATATGAGGCGTGTACTTGGGGAGAGAGGGTTGCCACAGAACTAGTCCAACCTCTGGTAAGATCTTGAGGCTCCCAGATTGACGACATGATCGGATAGACTGATATCGAAAGAATAGCCAATTTGGATCAGCGTCTTTGAGCGTCACTATTGCCCGTGGCAAGCGTGGGCCTTGTGCTACAGCCTCTCCGATCAGCATGATCCTCTGCAGTGTTCCGCCTTCCGTTCTTCATCGGAGTCTAGATCATCGCCATCTTTCAAAACATCTTTTTTGTCGATTCTGATTCTACTATGTTTGTTAAGCTCTAACTTCTAAACGGTTGTTCGGATTTAAATGAGACTGATGAGAAATTATTTATTTTCTGATAACTAACCGCCGCCGGTGCAAATTTTCCGGGTGTCATCATCGACAGCGACCTAAGCTGGAAACACAATATGGACGAAAGGGTTAAGAAGGCCTGTAAGTGGTAAAAGTGCCCACAGTCTAGAGGACAGGCCTAAATAAAGCTCTCAACGCTAATGTACTTTCCCAAAAAAAAAAAAACAAGCGCTCTCCTAGTTCTAAATAGAAAGGAAATCAGCAATGTAGTTGCCATTATTACTGTTCATTGCCGATTAGGCACACACGCAAGGAGAGTGGGTACCCCCTACAATGACTTTTGTAGGAGCTGTAAACAATACTTCAATATCTCGGCACCTACCCAGCGCTTGCAAGGACAAGGAAGAACACGCACAGCTATTCATATAATACCCTTGAGGAAATGTCTGGGATTAAAATTCTAGACATAGCAAAATTTATAAAAAAAACGAATTAGCTATAACGAATTAGTTAGTACCCAAAGAGGAACCGGCACGTTAGCTGCCGACTAGTGATATCACAATGGATCCAATCAGTACCTAAGGGGGCTAGACCCGCTTCAGTTATGGCAATCACATTAACCTTACCTAACCTAACCACTCAGCCATCAAAGTGGTAGCTGAAACCACCCTAGGCTACCTACCACCTCCGTCAAAAAACCCGTGGGTTGGCGAGTGTGAGCAAAAGAAACATGCAGCCGACGCGGCATACGAAAAGGCGCTGCAAGGAAAATTTAGAGCAGCCGGGAAAGCTTCTACGCTTCTACGGAAACCTTCTACGAAAAGGTTTCTCGCAATCTCCCAGCTCAAGGATATCGAAGAGTCTAGGGACAAACATAAAATATGGGGCTTTTATAAAAAAAGTCAAAAAAGCCTTGCCGCTGGGTTTGGGAAAGGCACCCAGTTTCTTCGAAACTGTGAGATTAACCTTGTTACTGAAACGCAGGGAATAGTGGATGTATCTAAGCAGCGGGTCTGACCAGGAGAGACTGTAGGGAATCAAGAAATCCCAACTCTAGTCGATGAAGTAGTCTTCCTACCTAGCTTTGAAGAAGTCGACACAGGCATTAAAATACTGAAGAACAACAAGGCCGCATGCTCAGAGGGCTTAGCACCAGAGATCTTCAAGGCTGGTGGCAATGTTCTGGTAGGGAGCATGCACCGGATCATCAACAGAATTTGGGAAGACGAAAGCATGCCCGACGACTGGAATATGAGCTCCATAAGCTCCATCCACAAAAAAGGCGACGCTACCTTTTGCAACAACTGATAAGTAAGTATGTACGTCCGAAAACTTGCTTATGACTAGACCATCTGTTAACTTGTGTAGTTACTGTTTTTTATTATCATAAAAGCTTGACGACTGGATGGCCTCCCTCTGGTTAGCGGGGTCCCCGGTTCGTATCCCAGTGACAGCAAAGTTAATACGCTTCCATCTGGTTTTCAAATCTGTTCCAGTCACCATTTGCCGTTGCGATCAAACTAACGGCACTATCACTGGAGTTCTCAATCAGTGGTAGTAGTCTGACTATGGGTATGACAATGGAACAATATGGTGTAAGTGTGCTGGTGAATGCTCTAGCAGCCTCCCTACCTAACCTAACCTAAAAGCATTGCCATCAGCATTGTACTAACTACAATTCTCCGAATGAAGGTCCTAATTCGAATCCTGCATCAGTTATGTGGTGCATATTATACTTCTAACCCGAAAAACGCTCACCTTTAAACTCAGCATAAAACGTGCAAAACGAAGACGGTTAACACGAGACAACCAAGTCTCTATGCTGTCATGTCCATCCCCCATCCTCTGCTAAGAAGAAATTAGCACATTCCACCGTAAAATCATCTTAATCCGTAAATCACCTTCGTCTACAGGTTTTTTTTTTGGTGTGAAAATTTAATGAATCCATTTGCAAATGTTTACAATCGCTGATGAGGTCGAGATTGTGTCTCAAAGAAAAAGCAACCAAATGGCGCACTAATCAATTGATTGCCCTAACCACGCATGCGACTGCTAATTGTTGTTGACGGCGCAAAGCGAAACCGTTTGTAGCCACAACGCATGGAGCTTGATTATTTTTGACGCGTAAAGTGTCACGATTTAAGTTAAGAATGAGCAGAGATTTTTGATCTCGAATACGCCAATAATAGCTTCGGTTACACCTTCTAACTGGTTTTTCTGTCCGGTTTTTTTTTTCCGAAACGGAATACGGCGCAAATTGAAGACAGCTGAGAATACGATGGAAAAAAAAGGGAACGCTATTTCTGGTTGATTTCAAAATGAGGACGGACATTGACTCAGAGAATGTGTGAAGAGGCAACATTTCCTTTAAGCTGCCCATGCACAGGACATTTGATTTCCGCACACACACGACACACAATTTAGTTGACACTTAGAATTAAAACATTTTTATTCTACTCACACAGTGTGTTATACCAAAAATTGGTGTGCGCACATATGACACATGACACATGACACACTTCAGGGCACCGACCTAAGTGCACCCACAATTGTGCTGTGTATGGTTCGCTTAAACCGTCAACCGGCAGTAAATTTTCATGAAACATTGGCAAAATTATGAAAATTAGGTGGACGCCCGTTTTTAGAAAATGTGAAGAGCAACTGACCCGTGTCCCTTACATCATTTACAGAAGTCATATAAGCCATATAAATGCCAGGAGGTTATCTAGCGTCTGGTTGAAGATGTGTAAGCTACTACGAATTGCTCTCTCTCTCTCTCGCTGAAGAAAAGCAAATATACGCGAGGGTGGTCCGATATACTTGATACTTAGAAGTATATCGGACCACCCTCGCGTATATTTGCCTTTCATCAGCGACGTCAGTTTGATTTTTGACTTGAAGCAGGAAAGAGCTAGGAAAGAATATAGCGATTTGTTTCTATTTTGTCCCCATTAAGCTCGATCCATTTGACACAGCGATGCTCGAGCGCAGAAATGAAGTATTACAGGGAGACCCGACTTAACAGCTAATTGCTCCCTAGTCCATCGACGAATTTGAGTGCCTTTTTTACGGATATTCATGCATTTTTGACGGTTATTCACGAAATAACGTAAATGCCGTCCTCTGTTTAGAAGTCTGTCAGACTTCTACCTCTCCTGCCCCTTAAAATGTTTGACAACTGGTTTTTATAAAGTTTTCTTAAACCAAATTGCCCAATCAGAGGACGGCATTTACGTTATTTCGTGAATAACCGTCAATAATTCATGAATATCTGTCAAGTAGTCTCTGTAATACTTCATTTCTGCTCGAACGTCTTTAAATCGTCTGAAAAGTGCGTTTTCTGGAGATCAACAATGTAGGCCTCTATGGCAGCAATAAACTCCTCATTCGATGCAATTGGAAACAAAAAGTCCCACGGGTCCAAATCTGAAGAATACGGTAGATGGGGCACCACTTCGTAACCTTCTTCTTCTTCTTCTGATGGCGCTACAGTCCGGGGTGGACCTGGGCCTCAACCAGTAAGATTCTCCAGCCGGCACGATCTTTGGCCAGCTGTCTCTAACTGCGCAGACCAAGTTGATTGAGGTCCCCACTTCGTAACCTAGTTCAACCAATTTGGCATTGGCGACGGCGGTGCGTTGTCGGGAGAGAAAAACACGAAGTCAAAACCAAACAAATAGCACTCTACGAATGCGTTCAGGTTAAGGCCCCGCCTACGAATGCACTCCACGATCATGGCAAATATTAATCTTATCTTGTGATAGTGGCGCCATCGGGCGGTGATGCTTAATACTTATCGGATCACCCTTGTACAGTGAAACTTCTCTTTACGATACGTTATTGTCCTGGTTTTTTTGTAGATGGGGCTTTTTATGTATTTCCACCCCTTTACAACGGACCCTCTCTTTTCCGGACACGGAAGCAGTTGCACTCTAAAATACAAAAAGAAGGGTAGGAGAAGCTTGTGGTAGTTTGGAAAAAAAAATAAAGAATTCCGCCTCATCTTCAATTCTCACGCTCATTTACAATGATTCCAGCTGTCAGCTCCTTAGACGAAGCTAATCTGCTTGTGGCTCATTCTTCAGCTAGCTCAAAACTGCCAGATTCCAATATGTCTCCACCTGTACTTGAGAGCGTTAATTTCATCCACTTCCGCACTCGTACATTTGCTAGAGTACTGAAAGATCTCGACGTGCACAAATCCGCTGGCCCGGATTGTATTCCCCCTATGCTTCTGAAGATGTGTTCTTCTTCGCTGGCAAAACCACTGCGTAAGCTTTTTCAGCTATCCTACTCTTTAGGTCTATTTCCGAGCAGATGGAAAACAGCATTTGTTCAGCCCGTCCCTAAAAAGGACGAATCTTCGTCACCCACCTCGTATTTCGTTCTAATGTCATGGAAACGCTGATAAATCGTCAGCTTATGAAATATCTTGGATCGCGGAAGCTTCTTAATGACCAACAATATGGTTTCCGCAGCGACAGGTCCACTGGTGATCTGATAGCTTATCTCACCGAAAAGTGGAACCAGTCTTTGCATACTGCAGGCGAAAGCAAGATCGTTAAGCTTGATATTTCCAAAGCATTAGAGTTTGGCATCAAGCTCTTTTGTCGAAAATGCGTGACTATGGTATCGATGAATCTCTTCTTCTATGGATTTGGAATTACTTTCGAACCGTTCAATTCAAGTTGTTTTGGGTGGGTTCAAGTCTGATATCCACCAAATAAATACTGGTGCTCTCCAAGGCTCAGTTCTGTCTCCGACACTCTTTCTCATTTTTATAAATGATGTCTTTTCTGTCACTTCTAATCCAATCCATTCCTTCGCTGATGAGAGCACCCTCAGTGTTTATATTCGTTCCAAGACTCACGATCCCGCCTTTCGGCCGTAGAATTGGAAAGCCAGTGGGAAAAAAAACAATAGAGTGGAATTCAATGCTTCAAAAACTCAATGCTGTCTGCTGTCACTCAAGCGAACCCTTGATAATCAGCCATTATCCATGAATGGCGCTTGTGTCGATGAAACCGGAAAGTTGTCCATCCTTGGTATGTGTGTCAACACAACACTTAGTTGGAACGGTCACATATTTGAGGTCGCCAAAAATGCTGCGAAATACTTAGGTTTCCTTAATCGTTCCAAGAAATAGTTCACCCTTCTGATTTGGATTTAATTTATAAGGCGTACATCCGCCCCAAGCTTGCGCTCATATCTGGTCCGTTGCCCTCAAGACCACCCTGCATCTACTTGATAGAGTCCAAAAGCGAGCGATAAAACTTATAGGAGACGATAATATCGCAGAGTCATTAGACTAGCTCGAACATCGACGTACCGTCTCTTCTTTGTCGTTATGTCAACAAACGATGCTCAAGTGAGCTAGCCAGCAGCATTCCTCCTCTCCGTGAATTCACCCGCAACACCCGCCTCGCCAGGAATGCTCGTCAGTATACCCTTAAGCCAATTTTAGGATGGAGGGTTAAATTCAGAGACTCGTTCTTCAGCCTCACGAATATGGAATGCTCTTCCCAGCCTAATATTTACCACAGACTACAACCCGCAGATATTTAAGACCAATGTGCACAGGTACCTCCTCTCCCTTTCTCCCTCTATACCTTCAGCCCGTGCTGTGTCTTGATCCCGGATACATAGGGGTATTAGCAATCCCTTGAGCGCACTCAAATTATAAAAAAAAAAAGAACAAACATGAGAGAGATATGATTCGGCCATGGAAAGAGAGAAAAATATTGTATATGTATCTATGCATCCCTTTACCGTTGTTATGGCCAACACTGCACCAACATGAGACCAAGCGTGTCACATAACATATAAGTAAGCCACTAGTGCCAAATCAAGTGTTACTATTCTCAAATATGTTACGTTTTCTTACAAGAACGTGACTCGTGACTCACAAACGAATGCAAGAATACAGGTCAACAATGCAATGGGGCGTCAGACGACAATTCCACAGGTTATGTTTTCTTGCCCACTGAACAAAGGCAGGAATACGAATACGACATTCCGAATACGGTTAACCAAGGCAATTCGATAACGAGGTTGACTTAGTGCAGGGAGTACGATCAGAGGTTACGAGGGAATGCAGAATGGACGGTGGAGGCAGTCTGCAGCTGATCGCAATAGAAAAGGGTTGATTCACTTTTTTTCCACAAGCACAACACTCTCACCCCCTAGAATGGATACTCGTCCGCCGCTTTAGAGAAGTACCCCTGTACGAGGATCTTTGTCAATGATTTCTGGTCGCTCACATTTTTGCTTCATCTATTCCAGAACGCCCTTAGACAATACATTCATAATCAAATTTGTCGCAAATTTGCGAAAATTGAACTGCACGAGGAATCCTGCAATTTAATCAATTTTCTTCAAATCGATCACCGCTCGCGCTGGCAACAGTCCTATGCAGTTCGGAAGTCGATTAGTGTCAATTATTTGCATTTAAAGTCGATTGGCCATTCATTTAGGACCGATTTGATTGAAAACCGACAGTTCCACAAATGTACTTTGATCATTTTCTTATAACATAATAATATGGGTGGCGCTACAGTCCGAGGCGGACCTGGGCCTAGCTTCTCAGCAACCACTCGTGTTGTGCGTGCTGTTGTTCTTTCACGCGTGGAAGGGACCTACAATTTAATGCCGACTCCGAACGGCGAATTTGAGAAGCCTTTTCTAGGCAGGAATACTCTTTGAGCATTGTCAGTGACTCGAAAGAGGTGGAACCGTGAATTATACAAGTTGGTAGATTGGGGATTCGAACCTGGCATCCTCTGCGCAGGAGTCGACGCACTTACCCACTACGCCACGGCGACCCACTTGATAATTTTGTTGGAGATAAATAATCATTGGTTACTTCAAGAGATGGCCTTTCAATTAAGCAGGGAGTATACAATGGAATTTCAACCGTTAGAGATCAATCGGGGACATTTTTTGTGGGTAAACTGATGCAGTTAAAACTGATGCAGTTAAAACTGAGATAGTTCAGTGCATACCGAGAACAATTACAAACTGCACATGAACCGTTTCTGAAGCCTGAGAAAACTGCCCAAGCGTCTGTTCCACCAGACTTCACACACATTCCATGACGGAGATGCGAATCACCGTAGGTGATCCGTTGGAATGCTGATTCGAGTGATTCAACAACAAAAAAACAGATTTAGATTTAAACACACTTGTTAAGACGCGTCCTACTGCACACTGGAAATTAGTTGACTTAAAATTGGAATTTATCAGAATTTGATGGAGAAGTACTTTGTACACATGCGCCTGCACCTAGCCTCTGTCAATGAACTGCTACTCTCACCTCTAAGTAGTGAAATCTTGGAGAAGAGAGAATCAACGGGAAATGGGGTACCTATTGACATTTTCGGATCCGGACACTTCAATTCATCGATCCGTCCAGAGACAACCATTTACTTCGTTAAGGACAGATTTTCATAACGAATTTCAAATCTACATGCGATATGAGAGGTATTTCACAGACCAAGTGCACCCGAAGACCTCATCGAGGCACTGTACTGATATAAAGCGCAAATCACTGCACTCCGGGAAGTGCAGTGGAAGGAACCGATCAAAAAATGCGACATCCACTACCGCGATTTCCACAGAGAGACGAGTTTATTTGGAAGTGGTTTTGTTAATAGAGATAAACTCAAGGAAGGAGTCCCTAGTTTTCCATGTAAAAGCTAACGTCTCATAACAATCCACACCAAGGCAAGGCAACATAAGCCGCATAAGTGCGCTCAAGGCTGGCAACAACAACAGTCAGGATGACTTCTGTATTCTTCTAGAAAGGACACACAATCAATGGCCCAGCTTCCAAGTTGGTTAAGGAATAAATCTTTGTCCGGTTATCTTCTGATCACTCAAAGTGAGGAGAAAATCTTTGTCTTCTGATCAGTCAACGTCTCCAACTATCACCTTGCGTTGGACGTCAGGCCAGTGACATTGATGTCAGCACCTTCTGAAGAACCAACAACGACACGGATTCTTTCCTTGTACGGATATCGAGAGAAACACTGAATTAAGGAAGAACACCTAGCAACGAACAGATAAGATCATTGCCGATCAAACCTCCCATAAACGCTTTTTAAGTTCAGCACTGCGATCGAAGAAGATTGGAGTCCTTGTCAAAGAAAATCCATGGTTTGCTGACGAGTGAAAGCATACAGATGAAGCAAAGCTTAAAGCCTGCAAAGCTTGAAAACTGCAAAGCTTGAAGCCTGCAAAGCGTGAAGCCTGCAAAGCTTGAAGACTGCAAAGCTTGAAGCCTGCAAAGCTCGAAGGCTGCAAAGCAACGCTTTAACGAACAACAAATGCCGTTCGTGGGACAAGGACGAAGAAATGAGACTCGGCTTGTCAAGATAAAAAAATAGAAGAAACGCCCGATCGAATCGGAGAGGCCGAAAGTTTTACCAAAGTGTGAAACAGTTGTCGAATGTATACAAGGTTCCGACTAAAACCAGGGAAAAAATAGATAACTTCAATTAGAGTTCCAGTCGATACTGAGAGGACCCAACTAATGATTGTTCCTTTCAATCTTGACGACTGATCGACGATTATTCCGTTCCCCCGATCTAAACTAGGTCAAGACATTAAGACGATCAAGTCTAACAAGCCTACAGGTGAGAACTATCCACTGAAGTCGTTCAGACAGCTAATTGTCTAGTTGAAATAAAAGAAGCATCCAGAATATTCTTACATTGGTTGGCAGCTGCCGTTTGCTTGTGACCGCGGATCTATTTAGCGCATAATATTTGATGTGAATTTTGCTAATAAGTTCGAAATTCCCACGACGTTGAAACTGAGTGGGTAACGACAGGTGACCTGACCTTGGCGCCCACAGACCAATCTGCATTTTCATACACACTTCTCAGAGACACTGAGAAAGAGAAGAACTACTTGAACTAAATTTGAGACTGTATCCAAAACGTGGGTGGGTCGCCGTGGCGTTGTGGGTTAGTGCGTTCACTTCTACGCAGAGAGTGCCAGGTTCGAATCCCCAATTTACCAACATTCATATTTCCCGGTTCCACCTCTTTCGAGTCACTGACAATGCTCAAAGAGTATTCGTGTCTGGAAAAAGCTTCTCAACATTGCCGTTCAGAGTTGGCATGAAAAATGCAGATCCCTTCCACTCGTGAGAGAACAATAGCACGCACAACACTAGTGGTTGCTGAGAAGCTAGGCCCTGGTCTGTAACGCCACCCTTATTATATTATTATTATTATTATCCAAAACGAAACCGTAATAAATAGACCGTCGCTTAGGGAAAACCTACAAAATTAAAGAACGGCGTCGTATCGTTGCAAAGCAGTATCGGATATCGTTCAAGGTCTGTTTGATAGATCGTCTCTCAACCACTCTTCACTCTTTTCTTAAGACCCTCTTAGCCCTAAGACTTAACGTCCTCTCTTCACAAATGATCGTCACACAGAACACAAGGCACAACGGGATGTATTAATAAAATTCTCAACAAAAACACTCACCTGTGAAGGAATACCAAAATGATCGTTGACGACGAGATCACATAGTAGAGCTGACTCCAACTATCCACGAATATCGATATTCCCGGCAACAAAATGAGCCCGATTGACCAGAACAACTCAAAGAGACATCTCACGATCACCTTCGCCTTTCCGCCCGTGATGTCCATGACTAGGGAAAGGAAACAATAGAGATCTTGTCAAAAAGAAACACCTCCTTACGTATAATTTGTCCACCGGTGTAGGTGAAGCAACAGAAAGCCGACGTAACGAGCCGGAAGAACAAGTGCAGGTTGAAGTTCGGCATCGCGCCCGTCAAGTTGCCGCAAATAATCTGACAAATCATCCCGACCATGATCAGCTGCCGCGGGCTTATGCTGCAAACGCGAAAAGTCACTCAATCAAAATTCACTGCCGAGCAAAAGTCTTACTATTTCAAGGCCTTCGTGGCCAGCAGTCCTCCGATCAAGCCCCCGACCACGTGGAACATTTGGGACACACTGACCAGCATCTGCCGCGAGCAGACCAGATCGAACTGCGTGACCAGACTCTCGTAGGCCGTGTTGTGCTCAAAATGCTCGCACGGTATGATGTTCTGCTGGTGGGTGGGCTTCTCGAACGGATTCGTGTAGTTCGTGTGCTTCGCCGCGAAGTCCTCCTGCAGGGCGTTTTCGTACACATTGCAAACGTCGATGTCGAACAGCCGGTCGGTCTTGCGCTGTTCTATGACAGGATGCGACATCTTGATCCAGTCCTCCGTTGAGTTGACCTTCACCGTCGCCGGTGGCTTGCAGTAGTACTCGCCCTTGTGCGGGGATGGCGCCGTGTAGATGACCGCCGCCATAAGCCACGCCGAAGGGATCTTCAAGAGGAAAACGAGCAAAATAGTCCGCAACTGCCAGCGACCAAAGTTGCCATTCACTTGGCCGATCACATCCTCGTCGTCCGGCGGCGGGGCCTTAACCTGAACGCTTGGCGGAGCCTGCATCGACGGCATGATTCTGGGAAGAAGAAGAAACGTCTGCCTCTCTGAGGGTGAAATCCACGACTGAACTGAAGCCGATCCGCTTCGGGTGGTCATATATTAATTCGCGGGCCCGCGCCGAAATATTTGCCCTTGTGGTTAGATAAATGTATTTGCCCAACTGGGTTCGTTGTCAAAGAAACCAGCCAAGATCACCGCGATCGATGCTCGCAAGGGCGATCGCTGAGATTCTCTTTTCGTTGCCGCGACAATTGTTTCATTTGGCAAACCCAACTTAATTAGCCTACCGCGGAACAAGTGTGTTTGATCAGTGCAGACGGGGACAAGATCGAATTAGGCAGCAGCGAGCAAACAAGTAAAATTTATGAGCTAACACTCTTGGCAAACAACTGTGGGTGGTGGCCGAAAACTGATAACTTGGTCTTTGGCTATGGATGCTTGAGTGGATCGGCGGTACTAAACAAATTAATTAAGAGCTCCAGATGAATGTTGCAGTGTACGCAAGGCAACATGGCGCGTAGAAGGACGGTCTTTTTTAAACGGAAAGGGTGGCGCCTGGCCACGGCGAGAACCAAAGTGAACGGAGGGAAACATGAGACGTAGAAGGACGGTCTTCTTTAAGCGGAAAGGGTGCGCTTGACAGCGGCGAGATGAAGTGATCGTTGTTCAGAAGGTGTTTCACGGTGAGTGAATGACTCTTTAGCTGAGGTTGACAGCTATCAAAAATGACAGAAGATGATCAGATCAGATTTTTGGCTGAATGCGGAGGCCAACTAATTTTTCAATCGACCTTGCAAAGAGCAGTCGTCAACGATATGTGGGGGCAATGAAGATCACTCATCAAGGATATGCCTCTGACAGAGAGTATCTTATGTTGCCTTCCTCCACCGACAAGAAGCCCGTGTAAGTAAGCGGCGAGGGTCAGCTGAAAACACATTCATCCGGGGAGACTTATCGAAAGGCATGAAAAATAAAGGCAGGGTAGGAGCCGTGTTGATTTAGAAGAGGTGATCCAGAGGATGAGAGGGAGCTTCTAAGCTAAGAGAAATTGCCTCTCGAAGCATAACCAGTTCTTCAGTGACTCGTATGATCCACTAAAGGTGTCGCGGTAACCACGTTCGGGAGATCTTTAGATCACTCGACCCTCCGAATACAACTCTAAGTCATCTAAAGTTATGCCCAAGCGCAACCCGGTTAATTCTTGGACTTGGTCAAACCAACCAATGCCAAGCGGTTGCCCACTTGATGGAATCGTATTCAAGGCTCGGAGACTTAGCGACCTTTACATTTGTGTCGGGTGACTAAATCATAGACGCTTAACCCTTTCCGTTGGAAGAAACAGCTGCTCAAGCTGTTTCTACAGCTGCCGTAGCCAGTATTGAATTTAAGGTAGGGCGCAATTTAAGATTCATCTAATCATCTAATCTGGTTACTTAAACGAATTAACCCGGGTTACACCTAAACCGACTAAAACCGGGTAACATTTATTTCAAACCGAATCAATTCGGTAAAACGAACCGAATACGTAAAATAAAAACTGTAGAGGGTACAACCCGGTTTGAGAATATGATGCCGAACCGAAACCAAGCAAAGTTGATCAATTTTCAAGTCCGGATATATGGTTGCATGCGGCTTTGCCAGCTTCGACATATAAATGCTTTTTTCAGAGCATATAAAGACCAGTTTGACTTCTGCATTGTCTACGTTTCATCAGTTGCATCTTCTTATTTTCATTCATTTTTTCCAAATGTGTTTTGTTTTTTTAAATGGTTCTTTAGGCACGGACATAATTGTTAGCATTCATTGCAGAATGGCCGTTTTGTGTCCAGATCTTAAGTACTCCTTGGAAATCGCATTTCCCCTCCTTTTAAATAGTTCCTTTTCAAACAGATTTCAAATATTGTGGATCTTCATCAGAATCCGCAAAGGATATTGACCTGATTCTGACCTGACTCCTCTTATAAAATAGTCTCCAAAAGTCGCAAAGAAAATTTAATAAGTGTCAAAATGGAGGTATTTTTAAAAAGTCGTGTCACGTGGACGTCAAAAAACGGTCAAATTGCGACTAATGCCTGTAACACAATAGTGCGTTTGCGCTGGCGTTGGCTTTCAACGCACACAATTCAATGGCCAAGCTCAAAATACACCGTCGACCTGCGTTCGTGAAAAATGAGAGAGATGAGAGGGTCGTAATAAAACGTAAGTCCATCTCACATCATTATTCAACATGTTGGATATATCTTGACAGACGGGTGCGCTGTGGGAGAGATTTTCTTCCAGATTGAGAATTTTCTTCCAAATTAAGAGTATTTTGTGTCAACTGTCATTTGAGAAGTGAAAACAGCTGATTAAAAATGATTCAACGACAAAAGTCATTTCAAATGAAAGGTGGCAATATTTTTCATCTAGTAAATGAGAGAGAGAACAGTTGATAAATTGAGTATTTATTTTAACGCAGTGCGTCCTCGCACTGCCTCCGTAACATGAAGTCGGCTGGCGCAGCGCACTATTGTGTTTCAGGCTTAAAGTCTTATCTTATATTCTCTCCTTTTTTGAGTGACGTCTCAAAGTAAGTAAGTTGCGTTGAGACTTGCGAGACAGTATAAACAAATACGAAGGGAGAACATTTTAATGCCACAACAACACACACAGCCGGTATTGACTTGGCTAACCCGTGCGTCTATTGCTTCTCTTGCCAACACAATCGTCTTAGGATACACATAGAGCACCGAAACCAACCCGAAACAAAATAGAAGTGGACAATACAACTCGACTCGCTCCATTCCATAATCCATATTTTCTGTTTTCGGTTCATTATCACGTCAACCCGGGTTACAACTCGGTTTGTTTCTATTCTAACCCGGGTTAACTCGATTTGTAAAACTTTAGGGTTCGCACACCACTAATCTGCTTAACTATTTTCGTCGTACATGTGTAAAGGAGTATTTATTTATTGGGAGGAGGCTGATCAAAACATTTATTTGTATATTCCTGACCAAGGATTGTCTTGTTTTCTTTCCCCAGACAATAGGTATTTTTACACAAAGCAATTCTTCTTCACTGATAGCAATGAAATTCCGAAAAACATCAATAGCTTTTCATTTTTTAAGGTTACACATAATTTAAAATTACAGAAAAATAAACATTAAAAATAATACAAAATCCTTATTCTTCGATTCGTCAAATCATTAAAAAGACCAAGTACTTCACTTAGATCTACTCACTTTGGCCTTTCCTTTCCAAAGGCTAGAATAACCATGCCAGCCATTCTTTCGAGTCTCATTGACAACCTCCCGGATGCGTATTAATTGCTGACAATCTTGAAAACGTAGATTTGCTAAAATGAATCTATGGTCGCCACAGATCAATAAGTTCAAACGTATCTCCGATGGCATAGACCGAATTTCTGTGCAATGTCCCAATATTAAAGACGTTTTTGAGACGGCAAAACCATGTTGTTCTCAATATTTTTTATATATATCTTTATTTTAATTTTTTAAATTTATATTTTAAAAATTTGGAAGTAAAAAGTTTTTTTTTTTTCAACTATAACGTCGCTGCTACCTATCAACTGATTGATGCCAAAATCAGAATGACGAAATATGTCATAAAGCATGGAACGGCATATTTAGAGCTGAAGGTGCAACCACAAAAGAAAGAACGAACAAATAAAACGTGCAAAACTGGATACATGGTATCGGCCTGGTTTTTGTTTTATGTCAGCAGTACGATTTCTTTCGCCAATGCCTCTACCATTTAGTAATTAAATAAGAAAACAGCTCTGGAAATTTCAATCAAATCCGTCGTAAGGTAACAATTTTATTGGTGAATAACCACAAGAACTAAAATGAAGTGTCCAGTTTTGCTCGCTACTGTAGGCCTAGAAACCTGTTGAAAGCCAAGTTTGCGAACTGCAAATAATCTCATTCAACTCAAAATTCAAAAACCACGTTTTTTTTTAATTATTGTTTATTTAAAAAATCAAATTTTGAAATTCATTATTGGACTATAATTTTGATTATACATTAGATAGATTCACATGCATTGAATTGTTTTTTTTTTTCTTGTCTTGTTTTATTTGAAAGGCATTTAGCCTGCAATTTAATTTTGTTTAATTTTTAATGAAATTCTCAAAATACCTCTAATAAATCAAACAAAAAAAGATAAAAGATGGTTGTTTTTATTTAAATTATTTATATTCAATTCTCTGCATCCTATTAAGTAATTATTTTTCTATATGTTTTCATATTTCTCTTGTTACTACCATTTATGTATAAGTTAAAAAATACTCTTAAATTTATTTAAAATGTAATATTTATTATATTTACGATAAGGGCGACTAGAAAATCAAAAATATTAATTTTACATATATATTTTAATTTATTTATTCTTGTATTTATATAAGTTTACTGGAAAATTTAATTTAACAAAATTATTCAAAAATTAAACAAAACAGTATGTGGACTGGACAAGTTCTTATGTTATTTTTTGCTTTGCTTATTATACTTCTTGATAGTAAATGAATTCATAAATGTATAGATACAAGTTCACAATGGGACTAATTTACAACCTACTTGTACTTAAACTAATAGTACACCAACCAATTGAATAGCATCCTTAATTGTCTGTTGAAACTAATCACTTGCTACAAACGATTTATTCCGTTTTTCGTTTTTATTTCTTTTGTTTTTCCATCTTTGGTTGAACATTATTTCTTTAAAGATATTTAACTTAAGATCTAATCTATAATTAGCATTGCTTGTTCAGTGTTTTCATTTTCTTGTTGTTATACATAGTATATTTATTTATTATTTTTTTTTTGTAGAAGTATTGGTTTCTTAAGAGTAAATTTGTGCTTAAAATTATTAAGGATAAAATTGTTGTAATACTTGTTTAGTTGAACAGACCTAAAGTGTGTGTGTGTGTTTGGAGTGTGTTGGTGTTTGTTTCTTAATTCTTAAAAATCTTGATTGGAATGGAATTGATTTATTTTTATAAATATTTTATTTTTATTTATTTATTTTTTTTTTTGATTTGATTTATATTTTGTTGTATCACAGAAAACCAAGTGATGGTAAATAAACAAAGTGACGGAGAGGAAGTTTGTTGGCTTAGAGCTATTCATGGATACTGATTTGAGTGGCATGTCAATCTGGAGGGTTGTGAACAAGTGAGAAAAGAACATTTTGTGAATATGCAATCAATCTCTGACAAATTTAAAGAGAATACTTAATGCTCACCATTAAGAGGCATTAAGGCCTGATCTGTATGATCTCAAGAGACGTAAGGACGGTTTAAAATAAAAATCAGAAAATCATAGTTAGTTCAATTAATTAATCAAAGTCTGTGTATTCTTGATCACTAGATGGTTATAATTAACTTGATACTATATTCTAAAACATCATGTCCATCAGAAGGGAAGCGATCTTCCAAGAACCAGTAAAGTTTCTCGATCGAACTCAGTGAGATGAATGATTTACCAGGAAGAAGCTTAACTTTCTTTTATTTTCTGCCGTTTTTGTTTGAGTTTGATATGAAAAGAAAAAGATTCAGAAAACAATTAAGTTTCAGTTAGTTTAACGAGCATGTGCAAGATCGTTGCATTCTTTTCTTGGTCATTTAATCACAAACAACGAAATATTGAATACCAACGTGTGGTTCACAAGCATGAGTCTTGGCTTCTAGAACTACCACAATAATTAATTGGTAACAATGCGCCACCAGAACCATCAGAGAAAAATGCAACCCCAATGTGTCACTGTTTAAAGGATATTTAGTGTTAAAGCTTTCGTACCATCCTTCTTTCAATTTCATTTTCATGGTCAAGCATTGTACAAAAATACAATGCTATCTATCTCGTTTTGCAGATAGGTAGGCAACTTGGGATCAACATCTTGGATCTCATACGACGCTCATACTCCCTGACAAGGAGTTATTGATTCATGATGATGAATTTCCGAATTTATAACATGACCAGATTGCGTACACAAGTATGTGGATTCTTCACGTTGCATCTTCACTGTTCGTCTTTTATGTGGTGACTTCATATCCAATTATATCATAACTCAATTAGCGCCATGTGTCATTATGATACCTTAGCTCTAAGAAAAGATATTCTGTTGATTTGAGGAAGCTTGCTAATTTTTTTATGGTCTTCTTTGTGACCCTGTCAAGAGACCCTGGCCTCGCTCAACCTTCCTCAACGGCTTCCAGGCAATGAGAGCGAATTCGTATCTCTTACTAGCTGGATCCCAAACGATGGTTATCTTGAATTTCTCCGCAAATGCAGCTAGAAATGCGGGATTTCTTGACTAGTTTTGAGACTTAGGGGGTCGAGACAATACTTGTATCCTTCATGGCATTTTTGACATGCTCTTCTATTTGAGTATTCTCTAATTAGGGGACATGTTCATGGCTAGATGGTACCCAGCTTGTACACATTACGTCCCTTATAATATCTCACTGAGAGTACACCAAGAAGAGAACAATTTCGAACAATTTCGTAGGAAGCAGCCTGCGTCATTGCGGGTATGGTCTCGATCGACATTCTCGCCACCGAAATGCAAAGGGTCTACCTGTGGAGATCTGCAAATCACGCGGAGACTAGCGCAAGAGGTCTGAAAAATGAAGAAAGGGCAACAACAACATCAATGGCACTGTTGCAAGCCAGGTGGGACACCACAACCAAAGGCAGATGGAACCATAAATTGATACCCAGAATAGAAGCCTGGACAACGAGAGCTCTCGGGAACTGCAACTACCACCTCACGCAGTTCTTGTCGGGCCATGGGAGTTAACGAAGATAAACAGATTCGGTCAAGACAGCTCACCCACTTGTCCAGAATGCGCGCGCGAAGATGAAGACGCAGAGCACGCAATATTCCATTGCAGACGCTTTGCCGTGGCGAGAGAAAGTCTACCAACTCCCGAGCTCCTAGTTAGCCATATGACAGAGTCAGCTGACAAATGGCTGGTGACCTGTTCCTTTGTTACAGGTGTGCAGATCGAGCTAAGAAGGCTCGAAAGAGAAAAGAAGGCCGAATTGGCAAATATAGATCACATAGCGTGATATGCTTACCAGCCCCGCGAAGTAATACCTACAGGTAGTTCCGGGGGAGAGAGGTAGAAGTGTGCAGAGGTGTGGTTAGGACGTAGGTGCGAGGAAAAAGGAGAATAATATCCCGTGAATCGTTCATGCTGGTAACACAAGTTACCAGTCTCTTGAAGAAGATTCCACATCCATTGGCGCAAACCATAAAAACAAAGAAAAACATAACACCAAGAAGAGAATAATACTGTACACATACTACCAAGACATTTCTTAGTCTGGACATTCAATCAATATGGAGGGCATAGTCTGGTCTGCTTTGACCAAAAAGTGAACATCCATAAAGGCCAGTTTTATTCGCAAAACGCGCATACTGATGGGATTCCTCTAAGTCAGTCATAGTGACTTCTGCAAAAGTAGTAGGTTCAAGAAAACAATTTAATGTGAACGATATCTACTCTTCGAATGCCCGGCCTTAAGAAAGAAGAGAAGGCAGTTCCTGGAAAAGGAATACTTTGAAGAAGGGTTGCCGCTGAAAAATTTGAGATAGAAAAAGTCGCAATAAAACAATTAACAAATAAAGAATGTAATGCCTTGGCCTTGCGGTGTTTACCTAAATTAAGAAAAAAAAGTCCGACTAGATCTTCACAAACTTAAATTGAAAATGAAGAGTTATAGAAATCTGAGCCCAACAACTAATTAAACTTCAGCGAAATTTTTGAAGAATAAATCGACCATACGAACAGGTTGAACAATTTTCGAGTGCGGATATAATGTTGCAAGTGGTGTTGCCAGCTTCGACATACAATTTTTCAGGATTGGGTTTTCAGAGCATACAATGACCAGTTTGAGTTCTGTATTCTCTAAGTCTTATCATGCTTAGGAGTATTGCCGTCTCTTAGTTGCACCTTCTTAATTTTTTGGACAAATTTAATTTTTTTCAAATGTTTTTTGTGCTTTGTGTCTAGATCTTGACTTATCCATAGGAATGACATTTTCCTTCCTTTGAAATAATTCCTTTTCAAACTTATTTCAAATATTACCTCTCTTCATCAGAATCCACAAAGGATACGGATCTGACTCTGATACGATTCCGAATCTTTTACATGGAAAAAATGACTCCAAAAGTCGCAAGAAAAGAAAAAGTGTCAAAATGGAGGTATTTTTAAAAAGTCGTGTCCCGGTCTCTTGACGTCAGAAAAGGATCAAATTGCGACTAAGGTCTCATAGCGGCAACCCTGCTTTGAAGAATTGGATGACTTAAATAGGATTCAACTGAAACACGCCCTGAGATTCAAGCAATAGACTTGGGTGCTAGAAATATGGAAGGTCTCGTGGTAGGAACCATGTACCCGGACGAGTCATGGCCGTAGGGTTGTCAGGACAGCCATGATATCAAGCACCCAAAGCTTAAAGAGTACAGCTTATGATGGTAGGTAGTCTAGTCGCTGTTTAAATACAGAAATATATCTAGTCGAAACATAAGTACTGTAACACAATTTACAGCACTTATCCTCAAAATGTTAGAGTTGCTGAAGCCACTCGGAGTATCGCGAATAATCATTTATCGGGCTATTGTTCACCTCGGTATATTTTCTGGAGCAGGGGAATTCGAAGAAATCCTCTTATTAAGCGGAAGATCATGTCCAAGGACCTCTGATCAACCAGATCCATGTCTAGGCTATGTCGAGATGATCATCTTCAAACTCCTCAACCGAATTAAAATTAGCATGCAAATATGCAAGCGGCATAACCGGCCGCGAATGAGAACACTTTCACCGAAGAAGAAATTAAAAAAATAAACGTTGACAGGATTTACGCCTTCATCTAAGGAAACGACAAAAGTCGTTCATAGGGTTCACCGTGTCCATCAAGCCGCTTTCGTAATGCCTGTTTGGGAGGGATCTCACCAAGGTGTCACATCCCTACAATTCAGTGAAGAAGGCACACAAACTGCTCCAAAGATGTGAAAGACGTGAAGGATTTGACAAATGCCCTTTTCAACGGAGACAGATGGATCTCCTAATAGGACATCAGCGTACAAAACTAAGGTAACACAGGAGTGGCTCAGTGTCAACATTTCTGTTTTACAGTAGGAGAAGATTGGTTGTCGGGGTGTTCAGATCCGAATTCACTGAATTGTGGCTTTTGATTAGAATAGGAGAACCCTGCAAGACTCCCCAGAACAATTTGGAATGGATTCGAAGGCCATGAACCAGAGCATATTTGTCAATCTTCGAGGAGCCTGTACTTGTCGCTATAGCCGAATGGCCACAAGGCTTTTTCATATATTCAGCCTGTCATCCTGGTCCCGTAGAGATCTACAAGCTATTTCATAAAATTTGGTCAGAAGAAAAGAATGGGCATATCATCTTAAAAAAAATTCACAAACCCCTCTTAAATCGAACATGCCACCACTGTTTGTTGGTAAATAAATATTCATACATACACACTTCTTACGGATAAGGTCTACAGATACATACAATAGATACAGATACTGTTGTTTGAAACTCATAAGGTTTAGATTTCTTGTTTTGTTTTTTGTTTTTTTTTGGTGGTTCGGTTCATAGAGGACGTGGGGACAGATACGTAGATATTGCAACATTGAGATACCTGGTTATGGATAGTTTCTGTTTCTGTTGGATTGTTCGCGTTTCGCTTAGTATTTCTTTTTTCTTATATTTTGTGGAAGATTCGATAGTCCAGTTGTTTGGCAATCGGTTGTCGAAGTGGCGCACTGCACGCTGCGCGCAAAAGCATGAGCAGACTGATGTGATGTGAATGTGAATGGTTTCAGATGCACTCAAACTTGCCGATGAAACGGGGCTCGATCACATCGGATCTATTGGTTTAGTAGGGTGTTGGTCACCTCAGAGAAGGACAGCAGAGGACTCCCGTCCGGTTGATCGGAGTACGCACTGGATGCGTATGCGAGAGCTGTGTGAGCGGTGATATTTGAGATATGGTGCCGCCCGATGCTGTGGCCACTGCTGCCGCCACCACCGCTGCCGCCGCCGCCGCATGATGAGGATGATGAGGATGAGGATGTAGAGGATGTGGGTGGTGGGGGTGCTGGTGGTGCTGTGATGATGATTGGTGAAGCGATGATTGCGAGTTGGTGGTGGTGTTGCTGCTGCTGTTGTTGTTGATGCTGTTGTTGCTGTTGCTGCTGCTGCTGTTGTTGGTGGTGATGGCTGTGGTGGTGGTGTTGGTGCTGCTGCTGTTGCTGTTGTCCTGATGGTGAGGTGGTGGATGATGGTGATGAGCTAGATGATGCTGATGATGGACATCCGTGTAATCGCTGGTGTGGCTGTTGTTGCTGCGCAAAGGATAATTGCTGCTGCTGTTGTTGTTGCTGTTGTGTCCCAATGATGATCTGTTAATACACATAGATGTTGCAAGATTATTATCAGCCACCGGGGGGTTAATATGAAGAGTATCGTGTCAGTGCGAGCTACAGTTAGTTGGGACTAAGCAAAATACAACACATCAATACATTTTAATGAAGCTTGAGGAAGAGCTTGAGAGAGTTTCTGATTTAACGGTGGCATCGTGGGATTTACTGTCAGCTTGAGCTGAGGCAGAAAATGTGACCTAAACGACTGTCGTCAAGTCAATGGACTCAACATGATGATGCAATTTGAAAATCTTAAGAAATTTAAAAAGACTTCCAATGCAGAGCGAGTGCATTATACAGTGGTCGTCGGAATTAGAGGCATCAAGGGATTCAAATATATTTTCGCAAGAGGCATCTCATCTAAAGAACTTGCTTCCGAATTCAATCCATCTTTAAGATCAGTTTAAAGGTACAGTCTTGGGCTGAGATTGTACTTAGAGGGATTGTCTTACCTCATCAAGAGAGGACCCCTCTGATGTCATACACGTTGTAGACCGGGGAAAAAATGCGAAATATGAGCAAGACGGGAGATGCCAGGAATATAGATGTCAATCTGGTGTCTTAAGTAAAATACCAGTGATGTGAACTTATTTGAAAACGCCACGAACATCTTATCATAGGCGTTGGCTTGTGTCTCTCAGACAAAGCTTAGAGGTTGGACAGTAAGTACCAAAAATGTGGTTCCTCTTTCGCCACTACACTACGGACACAAAAGCTTTAATAAAGTAACAATAACGATCTATACCGACTTCGATGATATGATTAGACTGAGTAATGGTCCGTTTACTCGAAGACGACGTTTCATCCCACTTCATGGTCCAACTTCCCCACTGTGTGACGTAGTGTCCTGACATTCAAAGAGGTGGGAAGATTTCTTCTAAGCTAGCCTCCTATAAAAATGTCGATTCTCTCTCCTTACAAAGGAACTGTTTCAAAAAGATGTTGCTCAAGAATTTGTTCCCATGAGGGCAATAAAATCAAAACGCCACTTTGTCCTGCTCGCGGAAAATATTGACGCTTCATTTTACACAAAAGTATAGAACTTATAGTGCGGGTGAGTTGGTGTTCGGATGGAACTAAAATAAGCCGATTTGATGGACTGAGGTTGACCTGGGTCTAGCTTCTACAGCCACTACCCGTGGAGTGCTTGTGGAGCCCTAAATTATAAATGTTGCTCGTAGAGGCGAGAAACGCCCATACGGGCGTTTGGAAGAGAAAATATAGTGACTTCTGAATAGATGTACATGTCGATGAGATTTCTTCGTGCTGTTGAGGGAATGACTCGCCGGAATTGGGGAGAAACACGTCAATGAGCCAGGAACTCAACATTGACAAGCTGCTTCATCGTAGGCTTCGTTAGTTTGGCCACGTAGCAGGAAAGTCCTCCGCACCCTCACGACTTCCGATGCGAGCCTTAAATGTGATTTCATCAGGTAAGCGACCACTTGCCAGACCCAGAAGCAGGTGATTGGACCAAGTCCAAAAACTCGTTTCGTTACGTTTGGACATAACTGCTGATGAGCTAGAGTCGATGGCTGAGGATCGAGTTGCCTGAAGACCTCTCGTGGGTGCTTTATCCCCACGACCCCTTTAGTGGATCATGTGAGTCAGAAAATGATGATGTACAGGTCGGTACGGCAGGTCCTAGCAAAAAGCCCAAGAAGTTCAAATCGACACTCCTCACCTATTCGTCGATTTGACAGCTTGCCAAGAGACGAACTACATAACGTTGATATTCCTGCCAAACTTGTCAGGTTGTGCATGGCCATGGAAAGTTCTTGGTGCTCCACCAAAACACTATTCACTGTCAAAAAATGTGACAAGGCGACGTCTATCAAGTGACGTGAGTTCTTGGAGTAAATCTTCCGAAACTCACAATCACGTGATGGGCAGAACACAGCGAGGTGTCAATAAGGCGTCGTTTGGCATTAAGACGGAAGCAGCTAAAATGGGTCTGCCGGTGAATAGAATTTATGCTGTTCTCAAGAAAGAACATACATCATCGACGTCTTGAACAAAGGGTCACAGTCGGCAGTTTTACTTTCGAGTTAAAAGACTTTTCGAGACAATCCAGCATTACTCTTGCCAATCTCTGTTTCAATGGGCTAATGAGGATAGAGTAATAGACCCCTCTCGCGATGGATCCAATGCATAAGGTGGCTGGGCCATGTAGAGGGTACGGAGAATTCAGCTCCAGCCCGAAGAATCTGCGACTCTGAAGCTGTGAGACAACGCAACAGAGAACGGCCGTATTCACGGTAGCGCACCCAGGTAGAGAAGGACTTCAACTTACTGGGGGTTCGAAACTGGAGACAGCTAGCCAGGGATCGGGCCTATTAAAAACATGTACCATGCTGCCAGAATTCCTTTTCGAGAAACACATCCAAACGAAAATTCCCTTCAGATCCCGCTGGACCATTCTGACCTTCAGACGCTGGATGATCCTCTGCGAAACTTCACGGATGGATCGAAGATGGGCACAATCACTCTAAGGATCTTATTCTTATTTCGATTACCTAACCTGATCCACTGGAGCATCTTTCTGGCAGAGACTCAAATAAGCTTTGTGTTACTGATAAACAATGTCATATCAAAGACTTATCTACCATTGCCTTTCTCTGGTCGGACTCAGGGATGGACTGTTTAAAGTGCTTTTCTCCGTTTCGCGATAATACAACGAGGGCGCTACAAAGGTGCCAAAGGACTGAACCAAAAGCATTTTACAACTTCAAAGCACTGCCAATACATCAATAATCCAAAATAAATTGCAGCAGGTACACCAACTAGTTGGTAGGGTTCCCATTTTTTATTCGATCGCATCACACAAACGAAGTTCCACTGAACTGAAGTTCAAATTTCTCCTACAGATTAATCTCGGAAAGAGAATTTGAGAGAGATTAATTTGACCGAGATACGAATTCGACCGAACAAAAATCCTTGGTGCCCCGTTTTCACAATGCAAGCTTTTCGGTATAGCTAAGTGTAGGATCCAACTTAAACTTCTTCTTCTTCTTCATTTGGCGCTACAGTCCGGGGTGGACCTGGGCCTCAACCAACAAGCCTCTCCAGCTAGCACGGTCTCTGGCTAGCTGTCTCCAGTGTCGCACGCCAAGTTGGTTGAGGTCCTTCTCCACCTGGGTGCGCCAACTTAAACTTCACCCAAGAATATTTTGTTTTCACACACAATATTTAAGGTTAGGTGGTTAGGTGTCATTGTGAACTATTGAATCCCACAACCATGCAAATGAACATAATAGTGATTGTGATTGAACACGAACAGAAACCTGCTCAAGAGAGGTAAAGAGAACAGACCAACAAATGCATGTAAGGATATTGTTATAATAGGTGCGTTTTTTTGTAAGCGTATATGCGCTTAAATTATATGTGCATAAAAAAAACTATCATCGGCGCTTAATAATTGATTATAAAAACTTGGCACCACCGACGATATTAGTGACATTTGTGGTTGTCAAGAGTGGAATCGTTTAAGATGATGGTTGATCGGTAATGGTCACAATCTTCGGCTTGGGATTGTATAACGTGACCATATCTTTAAATGAAAAAAATACTCTACTTTTTTAATTATTATCAATTTAAACACCTTTTGAAACAATGCAAAGAATCGATTACGAAACATAAGAATGCATAGCCCAGGCACGCTGAGTATACCAAAAGTTGCATACTTATGGATGCAGAGTCATTTCAAAATTATTTAATACATCAACCACCCCTGCAAATGATCAAGAATACAGGAAAAAATGCTCTTAGGCGCATAATATTGCGAACATGTACATCAACCCAATGAATGAATGATTAAATTAAAAAGTGAATTATCGATAACACACAGAAAATATTGATTGGATGCATTGTTTTTATCCGCGCTTATTTCATAAGCCGCGATGAGTAATTTAAGCGGATATAGGATTTGTTGTTAGTGTATTTTACATGCAAATTTAAATTTTAGTGCACGAATAGCAACTATGTAGTCTCTGGGTTGATACTTAAGCCATGGCAATCTGTGGCTTAAGTTAAGCAACGGTTTAAGTGGAATCTATCACTTAACTTCCACTGTGAAAACGAAGTTTCTGTTGATTCTGAATTAAGCGATGGATAGACACATAAGCTCATACTGTGAAAACGGGCATGATAGATACCGGGTCCATTGGCTCAGTGGATGGGTGCGTTGGTCATGTTTTTTCACGTTCGGTGTTCAAATCTGACTCGAGCTACTCTTCATAGGCAATACCTCTTTTTTATTTAAATAAACAATACAAGTTCGTTTATTTACAATATACAATAGACAATAAATAGGCAGCTAGCCAGAGATCGCGCTTGTTGGACACATGTATCATGGATCGAAGATGGGCGCAATCGTAGGCATGGGGATGTACTCTAAGGATCTTATTCTCATTTCAAATGCTTAATCTCATCCACTGCCTCTTTCTGGCAGAGCCTATACCGATCGATCAAAGAAGCTTTGTCTTCCTAATGAACAATGTCATATCAAAGACAGATATTATCATACATTCTGATAACCGGGCGCCATTTAAGCGTCTGAACTGGCGTTTAACTCTGCACGAGATGATCGTGTATTTTGGCATCCATCACTTTTGGGTGCTAGCACTCTGTGAAAATTGTGAAGCTGAAAAACTCGCTAGAAAGGGCACTTGTTGATGACACTACGCACCTCACTGCGAAGCCGATATTTGAGGCGATCACATAACCTGATCAGAATGAGTTGGCCGGCTATGAGTACTCTTATCGGCCTCATCACTGGACAATGTCAGCAATGCCATTAAAAGTCAGGTGTTTAGATTGGGTAGGCCCTACAATGACTTCTGCAGAGCTTGTCACTTCCGAAGAGAAAGTCTATTAGGGACATCCTCAAAAACCGGTTACTGACAAATTTTAGTGGCAGCCACCTTCATGGCGTGCATCAGTCTATTGCAAGTTTGCGGGGTAGGATCGGCTAGGACCTGCATGGTAACACATGGGGCCTAGGGGGAAATAAAAGGCATTCCAGGCCCAGGCCCATCACGGGTCGCATAAATAAGTAATTAAGAATGTACTTGAAGTAGGCTCAAAACCTTTTGCCATGAATCTGTCAAAAATGGGGTGTGTTCGCAAGTACAATTATGTCAGTCCCACCAACTGTCATCAAAAATAAATACCTCAGCTCTTCACTCAAGTCAATCAAATTCACACACAAAAAGAAAATACACCACAAAATCAGGAAAAACACACAACAAAACAAAGTTTAGCATAAGCAGGTGAGAGGATCAAAAGGATGTATTTGTTTAAAGGGTTATTTTGAACTTTTCTCTATTTCGACACTCACTGAGTGCTAGCGTGCTGAGTGGCTGAGTGGTGGTGGTGATGGTGATAAGTGAAATACTGCGAGTATTGCGAGTACGACGCAGGACTCCATACCTCGCTGCCATTGGAACCGGCTCCAACAACAGATTGCTGCTGCATATGGTGATGATGGTGATGCTGATGACCCGCCGCAGCAGCGCCATGATGATGGGGATGTTGATGGGAGGTGGCATGAGAGTGGGACAAATGATTGACTGTCTGATTCGACGCAGCGTGCAGCAACGCCTCCGCTGAATGACTGTGCGGCGATTGCAGGTGTGCGCCCTCGGTCGATATGCGATGATGGGCATACATTGCGGCCTCGTCTGTCGCCGTGTGCTGATGTAGGTGGTATGACTCGGGTGTGGGGATCTTGCCGTCCTTTCCGACGGCGCTGCCATTCACAAGTTGCGCGTCGCCATAGAGGCCGTTGGCAGCGGCCACTGGCGAGGTGTCCTGAGGCGAACGAGGTGTGGTGTCCCTGCTGCCAGGGTTGCCGGCCGCAGTGCCCCACATGAGGACTGTCTGACGTTCGTACGGGTCGTGGGGCGCCATCTCGACCTTCGGAGTGACGCCGTTGGTGGTGCTGGAGCTGGCGGTGTTCGATGAAGCGGGGTTGACAGGTGATGGACCGTCCGACGAACAGGACACCACCTCCATGATTTGAGGCGAGGATTTTGGCGTTTTCAGTGATATCTGTAAAGAGACGTCTACTCAAGCTTGACACGTGCAACTCTAGGCCAAGGTACCCACCTGCGGGGTGGACGTGGGACTCCCGTATCCACTGCTGTAGCCGCTGTAGTACTTGGTGGAGTCCTGCCACTTGTCCTCCTTGGGAGCGATTGCGTAGCCGTCGTACGAGAGGAATCCATTGGTGACGTAGGAAGCAGGTGCTGCGGAGTGGTGGTGATAGTCCGGGTAGTAGCCACTGACGCCCTGCAGCCGGTACTGATGGAAGATGTTCTCGGTCACCGGGTAGAAGTTCGTCGAGTGCACCGAGGGGCTCATGTAGAGATTGTCAGCTGCAGCCGCGTATGGCGATGTGGTGTACATTGGATTGAGATTGGAGTAGGCGGCGGCAACGGCCGCAGCTGGATCTGGAATGTATTCCACGACGGGCGCTGGTGGTGTCACCTGAAATGGAGAAGGACTTCCATTAATTGGTCGTTCGTCGACTTGTGTAGGTTTGACTGTTTACCTGGCCCAGTGGCGATGATTGTTGCATTTTGCGCTTCGAGCGACATGTTGAGAGAAAGTCACGCAGCTGGGTTTTGTAGCGCCGATTGGGTCTGGTCGGCGTTACTGGCGGTGGAAGAGAGTTCGGTGACCCGCTTGGCGCCACCACAAGTTGATCGGCTTCGGAAAAGTACGTCGACGCGAGGCCTGTGTCCAAGTAGCTGACCTTGAAGTCCATTGTCCGCTTGCCCAGCAGATCGCGTCCTTCCTCGTCCATGAGCTGGCGGTGTGTGCAAATCACAAAGTCTGGCTTTGAGTTCTTGTAGACCAAGCGGGAGCTAAACCGGAAAACAGAACACGAGTGAATAAGAGTGAGTTGTGCCGAGGGGAGTGGTGGAACTTACCTTGTCTGCAGCCATTGCCATTCACCGTCCTTCTTCTGATACCGGTACGCAATCATTCCCGACGCTCCCGTCTTCAGCACTACAAGAGGAAGCAAAGACAATAAAATCAAGCGCTCAATGGAACTCAAATGAACTTACACTCCTGATGGGCGCTGGCAACGTACGCCAAGTCGTCGTAGTGCACCAGATCGTAGCCTCCCATGTTGACCAGCTCGGTGTCCGAGTACCCCAGGATCATCTTCCCCCTGAAGAGAGATCAATCAGTCGACGTTCCTTTTAGCTATTCAAAGCAGTGCTTACCTCTGATCCATGGACACCAGCGACAGGTCCAGTTTATGCTTCGACTTAAACATGTTCTCCTTGTGGGGTATCTCCAGCAGGCTTGGCGGACCAAACGGCGTGCAGTAGGCAAACAGTGCTAGGGGAGGTTCTTCGGTTTTGCGATTCTGGCCGTGGAGGATCTTTACGCGGCCGCGTATGTCAAGACGTAGGAAACCGGAAGTGTTGTCCAACAGACATCGGAAGCGCACGGTAAAACTCCGCTCGAGGAAGGCTGCTTTATCGGGGGCCAACGCCTCGGCCAATTGCATACTGGACATGTCGGCGGGTAGAAATGAATTCCACAGCAGTTGACGTTGCAGTTCTTCACGATCTTCGGAATGAACCAATTCGTAGACCGATTGATGAACGATGTCGGACTGTAAAATGAAAGAAGAGAGAGAAGATTAGTTTTTGGAATCGAAGTCTAGTGGTTGAGGTGTCTACGGGTTCTACCCTAGATGTGGCTAGAGGGGCTCTAGGTCTTAAAAATTCTGATATTCCATCAGTCGCCAAGAAATTGTGCAAATCGAAAAAGGAGAATGGAGGACAAAGGAGAATGGTGGTAATCCGAGCTTTACGATCCAGCAACCCGGGTATGTTCCCGCAAGTAAATAAAATATTAAGCAGGAAAGATCAAAATGACATTCAGATCGTTCGACTTCCCAGAACAACTGACAACGAACAACTACTGACCTCAATCAATGTTGATCCAGATGAGGCTGTGCTAGACAACGACGTTTTCGTGGTCGAAGATCCCCAGGAGAAGGTTAAAACAATTGGTGCTGTTTTCCAGAGAGTGTATACGGTCAACGAGGTTCGTAGGCCGAACCACGGCCTGGAGAACAGAGCCTGGTTAAACCACCTCTATCGCCGTAACGAGAATAGTCAATGGCGTTCAAAGAATCACGGTTTCACCAGATCCAATGACGAAAATATGGCAAACAATGCTGTTGCCAATGATGGAAACCAGATAGTTATTTCCCAAGAAGATCTCCAGGGGATCCTTAAATCTATGAAGAACAAGAAATCAACTGGGATGGATTGCATCCCAAACATCGTGCTTAGTCATCTCCCGAAATTTACTCTACACTGTTCAACAGCGCACTCAGCAATGCCCGGAACCCGGAACGTTGGAAGACAGCTGTGGTGCAACCAATCCCTAAACGGGACAAAGACAAAAGCATCCCGTCAAACCTCCGATCGATAAGTCTTCTTCCTTGCATCAGCAAGGGCTTCGAAAAGATTGTTATTCGAGCCCTGAAAACGTGGGACGAGGACAAGAATATTCTACCGGACAACCAGTTTGGATTTAGGGCGGGGCATGACACCACACTTGCCGCGTCAAAGCTGGAATCCGACATTCAATGGAATAAAAATAAAAAAACACTGTACGGGTGCCCGTCTGATCGACTTAGAGAAGGCGTTCGACACCGTTTGGCTAGAGGGCCTTTTCCTTAAGCTCGTCAGACTTGGCTTACATAGAACATTGCTATACATGATAACAGGTAGAAAGTTCGTCGTAAAAAGTAGCGGCGTAACTTCTACTACATTTTTTAATATCAATAATGGTACACAGCTGGGGGCTGTGGGCTCCCCAATATTGTTTGCTATATTCACTGCAGATCTTCTAAGGTCTATGCCGCACCTTATCGCCTACGCCGATGACTTATTGGCGTACAGATCAGGTCCAGAGGTAGAAGTCATTACTAACGTGTTGCAACGTGACTTTGACAATACTCTGACATATTGCGATGACTGGAAGCTGCGTATCAACTTCCAGAAGTGTGAAACTGTCCTTTACCGCACCCCGCTCGCCATGGCCACAAGGGATACGCACGTAAACTGGAAGAAGTTCGGCATAGTTGACCCCCAGGGTCAGCCGTTAGCCATGAAAACTGTAGTTATATATCTTGGCATTTGGTTGGATCTGTTTCTGTATTTTAACAAACATATAGAGAAGGTTTTGACTAATGCTACAAAAGCCTTTGCTGTGGCAAGTAAGCTGTTTTACAGCAGCCAACTTGATACCAAGGTGAAGGTAATCTGCTTCATGGCCCTCATAAGGCCAGTCACGGTGTATGGTTGTACCCTGTGGTCCTTCCCAGATGGAAAAGATGAGGGTGTTCGAGAGACGGTGTCTTAGGACTTGTCTCCGGTTGTATCGAACACCCGAGTCTGAGTACAAGAAGTACTATCCTAACGAGGTCCTGTACAACAGGGCAAACATGAAGAGGACACACAATTTTATCATTAAATTAATAAGAAGTCACATTGCAAGAAGTATGACTTCTACCAACAATCTGATCTTCGGGGCTTACTATCCCAATTATATGTAACATGAGAGGGTGCGCCACAACTCTCTATTTTGATTCGATCGGCCTGATCCAGGACACGGAAGGATGTCCTGTAACCTACCACGCGATGCGCCGAACAGTTGACAGGCGCCTCCTCTACGAGTCGGATGTCGTCCGCGAACACGAAGATCAACTCCGGTTCAGTAGAGCGACCTGTGCTCGAGACAGGAGAGAGAGTGACAAGGAGCGGCACTTCTTTTGGTGGTTACACCAGAACCAATCTTCGCCTTCGCCACCCCTGCCTAAATGATATTAATCGTTTAGTTGGTATAACGGCCCACTTACCTAGTTGTAAGGGGGCGTGTGGATTATATATGTAACGCATACACGTACATACACGTCTGTAGTATTACGGACATAGATTAAGTTAGATTAAGTTTTTTAGGTTTTGTAATAGGTAATAGGGTTTGGGTTTACATTTAGGTTAGGCAATAATAAGAATGCATAGAGTGAAAAGTTTTTCTTAGTTTTCTTGGCCAGTAAGTCTTAACCAATAAAGTCTGTCCTAAGGACAAAACAGAAACAATAATTTAGATGCCGAAAGGTAAATAGTAAGTTAGGTTAGAATATTTTAGAGTACCCGCGGAGGGTCAGTAAAATAGAATTAAGGACATGAATTGTTAGATTGTAAGATAGATTTTCATTTTTTCCCTGGAAATTCAATAAAAATTAACTTAAAAAAAAATGGTGTGCCTCAGGTTTCTATTCTAGGTCCATTGTTATTTTCAGTAATGTGACTAAGTAAAGCTGAACTAGGAATGAACAGAATACCTTTTCATTGAGAACATGAATTAAGTTTGGAAAAATAAAGCAAAGTAAGTATGCTTATGCAACGTTGTTGCGATACGATTGTAAAGGGTGCTTCCACCTCTTGTCCATGTGGCTGTCTCAGAAGCAGGCAATGAAACTTTTTTGATTTTGTTATTTGATCGATTTATTAAGTTAAAGTAGTTTTTGTGGCTTAGGCTGTTTATGTAGTCATTAAACTATAAACCGTGATAAAGGAGTTAACACCGCACATTTTGTGAAGACAGCTCCTTTTTTCGGTGAGTCGCCGTGGCGTAGTTGGTTAGTGCGTCGACTCCTACGCAGAGGGTGCCAGGTTCGAATCCCCAATCTACCAACTTTCATAATTCACGGCTTCCACCTCTTTCGAGTCACTGACAATGCTCAAAGAGTATTTCCTGTCTAGAAAAAGCTTCTCCACTTCGCCGTTCGGAGTCGGCATAAAACTGTAGGTCCCTTCTACTCGTGAAAGAACAATAGCACGCACAACATGAGTGGTTGCTGAGAAGCTAGGCCCAGGTCCGTCTCGGACTATCGCGCCACCAATATTATTATATTATTAGCTCCTTTTTTCGACCTTTCTCGGAAGGGTCCTGGTGCAATCGATGTCCATAACGTCGATGAAGCTGTGAACGTCACCATTAGTCCTAAGAGATACAACCCTTTAGTTGCCAATCCACCCGCAGTCCTGAGCTTGACATCGAACATTCGATTCCGAGTCTATTGGAATGATGCTGTTCACCAGGAAATGCAAAATACCCACATTATCCCTCTCAACGATGATCCCACTCAGCTAATGCTAGGTACTAAGAAGCTAGCTAGATCCTAAATGTATCGCTTTCTATGCATGCAATAAAACGTTTGGAAAAATGTGGAGGGTCAAGACCAGACCTAAATCGATGGAGGTACACAGCCGACTTAGATAGTCTCGCATGTAGAGCTCCTGTAGACCATATGGCCACAGGTGCATCCTGGATTCGATACCTAGAGAACCAAAAAATAGCGACATACTCCTCCCTACTGGAGCACATTGGAATAGCAAGCGTATAGGCCTCATCCCGGATTTAAGTGTATACACAGACGCCTCAAAGATGAAATGCGGAGTTGATACGAGTTTTTATTCAGACACTCTAAGCATATCTACAGCTTACAGAAATTACCCTAGCACCTTCCAAGCGGAAATCCTCGCCATTAGGGAAGTGTGTAGTCAACCAAACACAATGCCAATGCAAAGATTAGCTATCTTCGTTGACATCGACTTGCCCAACCTCAAAATGAGTCCAGGAATACCGCAATGAGCTCGCTGCAGTCGTGGAAAGGTTCAAAATAACCATAATATGGGTTCCAGGGCATACAAACTTTTTTGGCAACGAGAAAGATGATCAACTGACCAAATAAGAAGCTGCCCCTTTTGTTATTTCCCCCGCGGAATTTTATTTGGGTGCAAATGGGTTAACTTTTCTTTCATTGCGATTCGAACCCGGGACAACACTAACCAAGGGTAGGCACTTAACCAGTCGTTCGACTGCCTCATCCAGTTCACTACAAAAAGTAGCAAGGATAACTCGATCACTCAGCAAACCATGATCCCTCTTTATCCTATAGTCGATTTGAATATTTAGGAATCTTCTTGAATCAGTTCTCCTTTCGACGTCACTCAATTAGGGAAGTAATAAAATCAATTCGTATTTTACCGTTCCCAGCACAGCACATGTGCTGGATTTCACGGCACCACCTAGAAAAAAACCATGGTTTGACAACGAGTGTAGGCTGGCACATGCAGCGAAGCTGGAAGCCTACAAAGCAACGCTGCAACGAAAGACGAGAGCTGTTCGTGAGCTCTATGAACAGAGACGAAGGGACGAGACCCGGCGATGTCCGAAATCTTTACCAGAAAGTGAAACAATTATCCAGTGGATATAAGGTTCGGACAAAAGCCTGCCAGGACAAGAATGGACAACTAGTAGTACAGTCGCAGTCGATACTGAGAATTTGGAAGAACCATTTCTGCAGACTGCTATACGGCGATGATGACACAAATACCGCTGTCAGACAGAATGTCCCACTCAATATGGACGATGATCGACGAGAATTCCGTCCCCCCACTTAGACGAGGTCAAGATAGCAATACCAAGACTGAAGTCTAACAAAGCTGCCGGTGCGGACGGGATTTCCGCTGAAATCTTAAAGGCAGCTGGAGATGATCTGGTTGGGCCCATGCACCAGCTCATCATCATCAATCTCAGAAACTTTTGCCCGATCCACAAGAAAGGAACTACCGGGAGATGAGTCTCCTGAACATCGCTTACAAGATCTTCATTTTGTGTACGCTCCTGAAGCCGTTTATAAACATCCTGATAGGTCCATATCAGTGTGGCTTCAGGCCAGGGAAGTCCACCATTTTTTCATACTACGGCAGATCCTGGAAAAGACCCAAGAAATGCAAATCGACACCCACCACCTTTTTGTCGATTCAAGGCCGCATATGACAGCGTGCATAGGGACGAGCTATACAACGCCATGTCTAGTTTTGACATTCCTCCCAAACTCGTCAGGTGGTGCAGGATGGCGATGGAGAATTCTCGCTGCTCCATCAAGGTCGGTAACGAACTCAACGAGACCTTCAATGTCAAAAAAGGATTTAGACATGTGATTTCTTTAACATCATCCTGGAGAAGATCGTGCAAGACTCACACGCCAACACTAGAGGCACGATCTTCCAGAAGTCCGTCCAACTGCTAGCATACGCGCATGACATTGACGTGATTGGTCGAACGCAGCGAGTCGTCAATGAAGCGTTTGCTGCTATTGAAGCGGAGGCGGCCAAAATGGGTTTAACGGTGAACGAGGGCAAAACGAAGTGTATGCTGTCATCAAGAAAGGACACACAACATCGACGTCTTTGACAGAGCGTCACAATGGGCAGCTTTAACTTCGAGGCAGTGAAGGACTTCGTCTACATCGGCTCTGCAGTAAACAGTACAAGCAACATCAGTACCGAGATCAAACGCAGAGTAACTCTTGCCAACCGCTGTTTCTATGGGCTCACGAGGCAATTGAGTAGTACAGCCATCACTCGAAGGACCAAGCTGACTTTATACAAGACTTTGTAGAGTAGAGCGCATCACAGTCCTGCTGTACGGCGCGGAGGCATGGACAATCTCAAAAGCGGATGAGGAAGTCCTTGGTCTCTTCGAGAGAAAAGCTCTGCGTGCGATCTTTGGTCCTGTTTGCGTTGACGGTTTCTGGAGGAGAAGATTCAACTACGAACTGTACGGGCTGTACAGCGACATGAGTCTAGTCAGGCGTCTTCGGATCCAACGCCTAAGATGGCTAGGCCATGTAGAGCGTATGGACAACTCAGCTCCGGCCCGGAGAGTCTTCGACTCCGAACCCGTGGGACAACGCAACAGAGGACGCCGCGGTTAAGGTGGCGCACCCAGGTGGAGAAAGACCTCAACCAACTTGGCGTGCGACACTGGAGACAGCTAGCCAGAGACCGTGCTAGCTGGAAGGGCTTGTTGGTGGAGGCCCAGGTCTACCCCGGGCTGTAGCGCCAAATAAAGAAGAAGAAGATTTTACCGTTCCCCATTTCCAGTATCTAACTGACGTGGAAATATGTCGACCCTAACAAGAAGTGAGGACATAGAGCATAGAGAGAGGTAAAGCTTTGAATTTTTGCAATAAGTGTGAGGCCATGATCGTAATGTTCTGGTCTCTATACAGAAGATCCAGTCCAACTATCTCGACGGGACAATCGATTTTACTCGTCGTCGGTGGGGTTGCCGCAATCAGGTTGACTGCCTCCTTGTTTTGAGGTATAATGTGCGAAGAAAGTTGTGTTATTTAAGAGAAAATGACGAGTATGCCCAGTTTGGCTGTCTTCGTTTCTATTTGCAAAGGAAAGTCTAAAATGAAACAATTTTGATATAGAAGAGCCAAGTGTGCTCTGCTCTTCTCCATCAATAGAGCTACAACACCCAAATTTGGGTCAACGCAGAGTTTCCCTGCCCAATTCCTGCCTCTCAATTCGAAGTACAGAATCCTGGGCAACAGTTGCAATATTGTGCCGCTTTGGCGCCTTCTCCAAATCTCACAAGACACGCTGCCTCACTGTTGCCCCCGATCCCTCGAATACTTGCACTACCCCGTTCGAGCCCTTCTCCTCCTCTCACACTGACTGTCATCAGCGGGGAATTTGAATTCCCCATTCGAACATCTCCAACAACGTTGTCGTCGTAAATTTCACTTCGCATTGCTGGCACCTGTGCGCCCCGAAGTAACAAATTGGAATTTCGTCAGACGATTTCAAGAACAAAAGTCTCCCACAACGTTGGATAACCGGCTTCCAGTGCGTCCGCGGACCGGCAACAATGGACCGCAGACACTCCAGACTACCCCAAGTCAATACTGTCGATGCCCAGTGTCCTGCAGTCCTGCACCACTCGCCCCACCCGTGTGCAACCGTATGTGTGTGTGTTTTTCTTTTAATTTAAAATTTTTCAGATGATTATCGGCGAGAGAGAGAGGATGAAAATTAATCACCAAGTTCATACTGGGCCAAATTGAGACATAAATTCTTGTGGCACCCATAAATACAAGCCCGGCCTGCAACCGCTGCACACGTGGTGGTGATGCTCTCTCTCGGACTGCACAACCTGCCAGACATCCTCTGCCCATCGATCGTTTCCCGAAGCGCCCTCGCTTTCTGAGTTGCAGCTCTCCTCCCCCGCGCCATGCCGCAGCAACGCAACAGAGAATCGCAATTCAAATCGTACGGATGCATCGGGCGCACAGCGATACATTTCCTCTTATGATCGGATTTAGATTAATTTTTAATGTTTCCCGATATTTCATATGTAATATCGGGCGAGCAGCAGAAAGCCGGTGGTAATCAGGGCTTGTTGAACAAATAAAGAACACACGGAGCGGGCCGAGCGATAAATAAAACGCAGCACCAGCTCGCTGCGCGACGCTTCTGTCTCGTCTGCACTCTGCTCCCTCCTCCACCTTCCGTCCCACCCAGTCAACTGTGGGTGCCTGTGCGTTGTTTGAAATGCAGCCGGGAACAGCACAACTGCGAGCTGCGCTTGTATCTTCTACCAAAAAAGTGTTGCCCTGCTGCCTCCTGGAGCTGTGTTCTTGTATGTTGTTGCTGTTGTTAGCGCAGCTCTGTGGGTTAATGGAGATTTCTGCAGCGGGACGTCTTCGTTCTGTGATTCGAGTCCCGCGAGAATTGAGTATTCAATCCAAAGTTGTTGGCATAAATTCACTAGACGCCGCCCATTGCTCATCCTACCCACTGGCTGCGCCAGCTGGCGGGGGATACGCTTACACGAAGGGGTGCGGGCTGTACTCGCGGGTTACATAAGTTCGATTAAAAGTAAGAAATTGAAATTGAGATTGAAATTAATTTGCTTGGGTGTAAATACATTCCACTACGAGAGTTTATTGAGATCTCCTTGTTGGCGGGGCGAGAGGTGCATGAAGCGTTGATTGCTCGTTGATAAGCTCGCTCAGGAATGCACGGATGTTTGACAGACTGGCAGTGTGTGTTTGTGTGTGGAGTGGAGTGGAGTGCGCCGGAGTGGCTTCAGGTGTAATTTGGGAACAGCCGAATGGAAAAGAAGATAATAAATTTTTAACAAGAAAAGCAGTTGCGCGTTCAATTTTCACAGACAGTTATATCGTAAGTTTTACGAAATGTAGTCAATCTTAAAAAGATAAGTAGTAAGCAAAGATCTGCGTGCATTTGCATTACGGTTTACTCCTTCAGCCGCCATGGAAACAATGCTTCAGCTACTTCCCATGGACATTTTCGAGAAGTTGGCGGCTACCAAGGCAGCTATAAGTGGATGAAGGAATGCAGCCATTGCAGTAAAATGCACAGCATAGGTTACATGGAATAGGAAATAATCGAGAATGCGAATACCCCAAAGCATACAGATTATATTGCGCCACTTCGTGGACTAAGAATTTGGCTATAAGACGCTTCTCCCAAATAGAGAAGACTGGGCATCAGACGTAGTCAGAGAAGCTGCCTATCTAGAAGTATACACAGACGGCCCCCTAATTCTTCTTCTTCTGGTGGCGCTACAGTCCGGGGTGGATCTGGGCCTCAACCAGTAAGCCTCTCCAGCCGGCACGATCTTTTGCCAGCTGTCTCCAACTGCGCACACCAAGTCGATTGAGTTCCTTCTTCACCTGGGTGCGCCATCGGTTCCGTGGTCGTCCTCTATTACGTTGTCCCACGGGTTCGGTGTCGAAGACTCTTCGGGCTGGAGCAGTTTTGTCCATGCTCTTTACATGGCCCAGCCATCTTAGGTGTTGAAAAAGGGATGATCAAGGTGTTATATAATGTTAGCTTGGTCCTTCGAGAGAGGACTCTACTACTCAATTGCCTCTTGTGTCCAAACAAACAACGCTTGGCAAGAGTAACTCTGCGTTTGATCTCGGTACTGGTGTTGTTCGTACTGTTCACTTGCAAGCCGAGATAGACGAAGTCGTTCACTACTTCGAAGTTATAGTTGCCTATGGTGACGTTTTGGCCAAGTCGTCGATGTTGTGCGTCCTTTCTTGATGACAGCATATACTTCGTTTTGCGCCCATTCACCGCTACACCCATTTTAGCCGCTTCCGCCTCAATGCCAACAAACGCCTCATTGACGGCTCGCTGTGTTCTGCCAATCACGTCAATGTCATCCGCGTATGATAGCAGTTTTACGGACTTTTGGAAGTTCGTGCCTCTTGTGTTGCATGATCTTCTCAAGAATAATGTTGAAAAAGTCTGTCATGTCCGTCGTGACGCGTCGCCTTGTCTAAAGACTTTTTTGACATTGAAGGTCTCGCTGAGTTCGTTACCGACCTTGATGGAACAGCGATAATTCTCCATCGTCATCCTGTACAACCTGACAAGTTTGGCAGGAATGTCAAAACTAGACATGGCGCTGTATAGCTCGTCATATGCGGCCTTGAAGTCGACGAGTAGGGGGTGGAGGTCGAACTGCATTTCTTGGGTTTTTTTTTCCAGGATCTGCCGTAATGTGAAGATTTGGTCGATGGTGGACTTCCCCGGCCTGAAACCGCACTGATAAGGACCTATCAGGTTGTTGACGAATGATTTCAGGCGCTCACACAAAACGGCAGAGAAGATCTTATAGGCGATGGTGAGGAGACTTATCCCTCGGTAGTTGGCGCAGTTGAAGAGGTCTCCTTTCTTGTTGAAGGTGTCTTCTTACCACATCAAATACATTATCTACCAACACATCCTGTCCTTAGGCACCATGGGTGCGTTGGAGAGGTTTTAAAATAAGTAATAAGTGTCCAACGGAGGGTTAGACACTCTTTGAGAAAATACCATTGATCTCTCTCTATGATGGCCAAGTGTAATGAGCGGGAAAGTTTCGGGAGTGGTGATCAAAACAGAAAACGCATCAAGCCGAAGAATTGCTTACGACCAATACATTTGATAGCCATCACTCATCTGGACTGTCTCGGAAATGTATTTTGTTCGGGTTTTTTTTAACAATATAGGGTAAGTAACCAGCACAGAATTTCGGCAAGGAGATGAGCTGTAGTGTGCATTTTTTAATCTGGTACTGGAAGAGATAGTGCAGCTGTAAATACAGAAGGCATTATCTCTTACAGCATATTAGTGGAAATTGATGTCCTGAGTGGATGAAGACGAGGTACAAACGACCCATCACCTCCGCCACTCGTATAGTGGTAGGAAGTCAC
Organism: Eristalis intricaria; assembly: GCA_964034865.1. Lineage (NCBI taxonomy): Eukaryota > Metazoa > Arthropoda > Insecta > Diptera > Syrphidae > Eristalis > Eristalis intricaria. The sequence continues at coordinate 9,954,969 of OZ035873.1, forward strand.
ACCCACACCCAGCCTACTTTTCAGCAACCTTAGTGAACTATATAACTGGACTGTCATGGTTATGGTTCCAGTCTTAGGATTAAGCATCTCACTGGCATCAAAATAAATCGGAAGCTAACTATAGCCAGTTAGACAAGGAAGCGACGGCAATTTATTGGGGGTTGGGGCCTACTTTTCAGCAACCTTATCGAACTATATAACTGGAATATCATGGTTGTGGTCCCAGTGTTAGGACTAAGTTCCGAGTGGTATCACAATGGACGTGCACTGGCCTAAGTGCGACTGTTATCTGCAGCCAGGCCCTCTTAGTATGATTATTTCGTAGTGATCACATTCAATGAAAAGGTTTAAAAAAAAAGTAAAAGGTAGTTTTAAATGTCCAAGTCCAAAAATTCCAAATTGCTTCTAAAATTCAACGCGAAGAAAGCATCCGATTGTCCCCCACTGCAGTCGTAGTGAATTAATTAACAGACAGTCTTTCATTCACAGATGCACCGAAGGGTCTCAATGAATCTCAGAAGTGTCTATAGCCCCTCAGCACCAAAGACAGTAGACACCATCCACCACCTTAATGACATTCCATTAAAAAAAGATGAAGAAAACAAAATTCAAGAAGAGAAAAAACTACACACAAGAAATATTGATTCACAAATTGTCGGTCATTCATGAAGTCTTAGAGAAAAGAGTACATATTGAGCAACTCACCTGATGGAAACCCAAGTAACTTTCTATGCTGTGCGTCGCGAAGAACACCTCACCCTCGCATGTGAGGATCATTAGAAATCCATTTAGTGCCTGAAAGAAGAAAAAAAAAAAAAGAACTCATTTCAGATACGTTTACGAATCTTATTCGCTTGCTCTAGATTGTTTTAATGTCGGCCGCCGCAAATGTCGGCCGCACTGTGTGGAGTGTTGTGTAGTGTTGTGTAGTGTTGTGTAGTGTAGTACCCTCGGCACAAATCGGTCGACAATTATGAACTCGAAATGACCCTGTCTACCGACACTTTGCTGCTGTCGGGATGCTGTACACTGATTCTCTCACTCGGTGCCCGTCTTGAGCTACTACCTGCCCACTGCTACTAGCTGGTTTGTGGTTTTCGCCGGAGCCGGACCAGCAAACCAGCAAACCTTCTCGCGGCCAAACCAGGAAATGACTGATAATTAAATCCATGAAATAAGTTCATTGCCATTCCGTACGCATTGGGGTCATTTAAAATGTGATTTGGAGACGGACAGGGGCGGGAGCGAATGGATTGGGAAATCGGACGACGGATGTTTGTGGTCCACCGCCCAGCACTGAATGCGTATCTATTTCAGCTTCGGCTACTCCGTTTACACGGACATTCTTCGCTCTAGGGGGAATACCACTTGATTGAGTTGACCGTCGCGGTCGTCATCTCGTCGACTGCCGCAGCGGCAGGGGCTCCTTCGCGCGGGCCGCGCTTAAGTGATTTTTCCATTACAACCAAACCGAACCGGGAACCAGGGCGCTAGTTATTAAAATCGCATTAGAATGAAAGATTGTTTCGCTATCTCCTCCGCTGCGTTGATATGTAATGACAGCCGAATAAAGGACGCAGGGAATATGACAACCGGGGCGGTAAACACACACACTCAGCGGTGTGTGCGTGTGTGTATACAAATTAATGAGATGCGAGAAGGAGGAGTGCGCCGAGCTAGTGATCATCATTTCTGACGATTGTGTGCGTTGCGCGTAGCTTCAATGCGACGACGCGACCGCGACGGTAGATGGCAAGCAACGGGATGGCCGCAGGATATGAATACTGATGCGCTTAGTTAATTGAGGTTGTGCTCCGGCGATGATCTGTGCCGCAAGACACAGCCTTCGAAGAGTGCCGGATTCGGATGCGCGGTGTGTATCACTCTGTCGGCGAATAAATAAATAATAATTGTCGTTGTTGTTGTTGTTATTGGTGCTGTTGCTGTTGTGATGATTAAGATGATCAGCAACCGTGAGCGACGGAGACGGCGGCGACCGAAAGTGGGCGCACACTAATCACTTGGCGGGGAGATAAATATGCAGATGTCGTCATTAAAGATACATTTAATTAATCTTAACGATTCAGAAGCAACTGCAGCTTCGATGGAGGTGATGGAGCCACAACAGCAACAAAGTCTGCTTCGGTGGAGGACTTAGCACTTTGTCTAATAAGGATCAAGCTAGAGGATGTTTAATTTGGTCAATTTGCCAAAGGTTGTCCGGCAAGTTGTTGTGATTTGTAGTTAGCTTGTGACCAATTTGTAGTTGCTGGAGTAAGACACCTTTCTCGGGAATGGGATCTATTATGATAGATTTTTAACATCTCCAATTTGATGCCAGTGAGATGCGCTTCAGCGCCGATCGCATCCACTGTCCAGCATCTTGAAGAACTTCCACTTATTTTAACAACAGATGCATCTCCAGTTGGGTTGTCAACGATTCTATCACATCGCGTCCTATTGCGTTCGCATCCAGAACTTTAATGATATCTAGAAAGTTAACTATAGCCAGTTAGGAAGCGGCGGCAATTGTGAATTTGCACTCTCCTGCGATAATCGACCATTAACTGCAATTTTTCATCCTCATAAAAATTTGTCTTTGCTTACAGCGCAACGATTGTTGCGTTACGCACAGTTCCTTAGCGGATTTAATTATAAGATTCAGTATAAGAGTTCGAAATGCAATATTTATGCGGATCCTTTCCAGAAATCCATTAGGCTCTCAAGATTAAAGGAGTGATGGCGAAACGTCCGAAATATTCACACTTGCCTCTAACAAATTCGGAGATAGCCAAAGAAACAAAACGCGACAAGGAGTTGGTTTCTGCTTTGAATTCTTTTACAGAGCGGTGCCAGAACACATTTTCCAAACAAATGGAGAATGAACTCAAGATACACAACGGATGTATTTACCGAGGATTACGAATAGTAATTCCCCATTTGATGCAGACACGAGTTTTGAACGAGTTACATGCAGCACACATCGCCTTTGGCCAGAAGTTATTCCTATGGGACGGGAATCGATGGCGATATCGAAGAGTTAGTGAAAGGACTGCGGGGTTGCGCTAAAGTTCTGAATGAACCACCGACATCTTTGGTCAGATCACATTCCTGGGAAACTCGGTGACATCATAAGACACTTCAGGGATGAAGGCCGTATCGAATTCAAGAAGCAAAAAGGGCAGCCCGAGAAGTTAACACAGCGCGAAGAACGCATAATAATAAAAAAAATTAATGATAAGCAACCGTCTTAGTGCACCTAAGATAGTAACTCAGCTGTTGGTCGAATGCGGAAAGCGTGTTTCTGAATCTACGGTTCGCAGAACTATCAGATCAGAAGGGTTCAACGGTCGAGTAGCTAGGAAAAAGCCCTTTATCAACTTGCGCAACCGTAATATTCGCCAAAAATTTGCTCAAGAGTACAAAGAAAAAGATCCAGTATGGTGGGAAGATGTAATTTTCGCAGATGAGAGCAAGTTCAACCTGGAAGGGTTATGGTGTGGCGCAAGAAAAATAAAGAGCTAAAAAGCAATTATTTGAAGGCAACGGTGAAGCATGGGGGAGGTCATGTTATGGTGTGGGGGTGCATATCGGCTAAATGCGTCGGCAATTTGGTCTTTATAGATGGGATCATGAATAAGAAGAATTATTTGAGGTTTCTGAGAGAAAATTTGAAAGAATGCGCTGAAAAAATGGGAATTTCCAGGTCTTTCAAATTTTATCACGATAATGATCCTAAACATAAAGCCCATATTGTGCAAAAGTTATAGCAACACCTGCTCAATCACCTGACCTCAACCTCATCGAAAATTTTCGGGCCGAATTGGATCGCCGAGTGCGAGAGAACCATGAGAATGGACAGAAATCCGGAATATATGCAAGAAATTATAGCAAACATGCCAAAGCGTAATCCCAAGTTTTGGAGAATAAAGGATACGCTACAAAATATTAATAATTTTCTTTTTTTGTGATTATTTTAATTTTTATTATGTAAATCAAATAAAATGTGGGTCGCCGTGGCGTAGTGGGTAAGTGCGTCGTCTCCTACGCAGAGGGTGCCAGGTTCGATACCTGAATTTTATCACCCATCATAATTTACGGCTCCACCTCTTTCGAGTCACTGAAAGTGCTCAAAGAGTACTCCTGTCTAGAAAAAGCTTCTCAACTTCGCCGTTCGGAGTCGGCACAAAACTGTAGGTCCCTTCCACTCGTGAAAGAACAATAGCACGCACAACACAAGTGGTTGCTAAGAAGCTAGGCCCAGGTCCACCTCGGACTGTCGCGCCACCCATATTATTATTATTATTTTAAATCAAATAAAATAGTTAAAAAACGAACATTAATGAAGGGACGTTTTTCTTAGTTATCTTGTGGTAATGAAAAGTTTTTTACTCAAAAAATTGCTAATCTCGAAGAAAATTAAGGAACTTAGCGAGCAGGAAAAGATGGGGCTAAGAACCATTTCGTTTCAACCTGTAACTGCAATTATTCACACATTCGAGTAAGAAACCAGATATTAATGAGGCCCACTGTACCTATAAAATTGATTAGGGTCTGCCATAAATGATCCAGGGAACCTGCATTGAAAACTACAACGTCTATTGATGCAAAATCGCAAGACAGAAAGCTCGACAACGGGCAGGAACCCAGCAGAGATGATGCTGAAGTTTAACCTTCGCACCAGGCTAGATTAATTGCGGGGTACGAATTTAAGCCATACATTTTCTTATCTCACATTTGTGTCCCTTGAATTGACATTGAAATAAAAGACACTTGTTTTTGGATTTCTATCGAAGCACGAGGTCTCTCTTTATTTCCGTTGTTCATCGCATCTTATATGTCCATTCTTAGTGCATATACAATACCGTGTAAAGAAGGTCCAATGAATTTTGTTGATAAGAGATTGCCATAAATAAGGCATTGTTCTTGATTTTAACTAGTTGCCGAGAGTATCGTCCTACCAACAAAATATTCACAGCTTGACAGCTGATAGCTCAAAACCAGAAATAAAGTGTTACAGAGATAGCCAACTTCACAGCTGATTGCCCCCTAGTCCATCGACGAATTTGAGTGCTTTTTTGACGGATATTCGTGAATTTTTGACGCTTATTCACGAAATAACGTAAATGCCGTCCTCTGAATTGTCAATTTGGTTTATGAACACGTTATAAAAAACAGTTGTCAAAAATCTTAAGGGGCAAGAGAGGTAGAAGTCGGGCATCTCTGTAATACTTCATTTCTGCTCAAAATTAAGGAAACCTGGAGAGTGCCGAATCAAACAAGAAAACGTGTTTTTTTTCAATTTTAATAAAAAAGAAAGCTTCAAATTTCTTTGCGGCAAGCTGCGCCAACTTCGACTCTGAATCTCGTGGTTCGATCGCGTACACACTAACTTCAATTTTCGCAGCATCACCTCTCTGAAGTCACACAGGATATAGGATAGATATCACCCACTTATGGGCTGACACTTACACACTCCTTGCCAAAAGTGACTGTTGAAAGACATAAACATATCCGATGGGGGCTAGAAGCATCTAAAGGCCATTGTGAGAAGGTGAATTGTCAGTCAATGCGACAAAAGATTGGACAGTTCTTTTTTTATGTCAAATGATGAAGCGGAAATTCGTTAATATAGTCCGAACGACACTACATTTTTTCGCATTTTTAATGCAGCTTGGGTGAAAAGGGAAAAGTTTTTGACAACAATTATTTTGCGAAGAATCATAAACTGGAGAGGAATGCAGAAAAAATATAGTTTGGGTTACATTTTTCATGTATTTTTGGAGTTTTCAAAATTATTATGTCAGTTTCACACATAATGGCAATTCAAACAGTCCATTTTCCTACTGCTCTGCATTCAGGATGTGGGAAAAAAATGTAATGTCTCTCTTCAGCTGTTGCGAGCTGCATCCATTTACACGCGACAAGTTGGTTAAGGTACTTCTCCATTTTTGTGTGTACTATGTAATTGGGCTTGTGGGACATGGCACGTTTCAAATCCGAAGACGCCTAACAAGACGGATGCAAAAGCCCATATAAAGGGTTTTTTCAAGTCCCTATTGACTTGACATCTTTGAATTTAATTTGTGAACGCACCTTTCACTAACCATCAAAATGTCAATGCCAGTTTATTCAGTAAGCTCAACATTTTCATCATGGTAAAATACACGAACGAGCAACGTCTGCAAATTATACACATTTTCTACCGAAATTCGGAGTCGGTGACAGCAACTTTGAGAGAGAGTTACCTCCAATTTTCAACGAAACTCATTTTTGGCTCAATGGGTTCGTCAATAAGCTAAATATTCGTTATTGGTCGGGGAAAATACAACAATCCATCCACAAAAAATAACTGTTTGGTGTGGTTTCCATGCCGGCGGCGTATTTTTTCGTCGACGATAACGATCGTCACGTTACTGTGAATGGTCAGTGTTATCGCGCCATGATTACCGATTATTTTTGGCCCGAATTGGGAGGATGGACTTGGACGACATGCGGTTTTAACAGGATCTTGCCACGAGCCACACAGCGCACGTTACAATCGATTTCTTGAAGACTAAGTATGGTGAGCGTGGGCCAGTCGTTTGGCTGCTTGACTATTTTCTGTCGGGCTTCGTTAAGTCATTGACTTATACGAACAAGCCGACGACGTTGGAGGAACTCAGAGTCAACATCGAACGCAAAATAGCGGCCGTTTCGGCCGACATGTGTGACCGAGTCGTTGAAAATTGGGTCCAACGAATCGACCGCTGCATACGGGCCCGAGGTGGCCATACGAACGAAGTCGAGTTCCATTCGTAAATGTTTTGATTGTACTTCAAGCCGACAGTAAACGTTTTTGAAATATCTCAAGTGTGCGTTTTATTTAAAAAAAAAAGTTGTCAAGTCCTTATTGCGAAACCCTTTGTTTCGTGGTGAATCTTCTTGGCATCAAAGCAAGCAGAACATAAGATAAAAAAAATATTCCAAAATCTTCCAGACAGTGAAACAATGCTACATTGTATGACCGCGTTTAAGATGGTCGAAGGCTTTAAAGCAGAAGGGCCTGAATCAACCTGATTTGAGAAAGCGAAGATTATTAGGCGCATAGGCCAAAAAGGTTTTCTCCTAGCTCCTAATTATGATCTATGGCTATTTATGTTAGAGTGTAGTGAGTGACGTAGTGTTACGTGACTAGTTCAAATTCCCCTGGTGCTGGAGGAGTTCTGTGGGTCTAGCGCTAGCTGGAATCGTTGGGACTCAGAATCTAAACCTGTGGTAGGTTCCGGTTTGGTTCCATGTGCTTGATTTAGCCGATGTGGGCGCTTTGCACAGGGCATGACGTTGTGCAGCCCAGCAACTCTTCAAAATACAGCCGATATGCAAAGGACAACTATACCCATCGACTTGTAGAAATCTGTGTTCGCGGGGGAACTTGGTGCTTTGACAACAAAAAAAAAACGGTAGTGTAATGGGAATTTGTTTTTCTATGAGTGTTCTGAACGAGTAAAGAAAGGTAGGAAGGAATTCTCGGCGCTTGGAAAATAGTATTTCATATTTTTGGTTCACATTGATTCGAGCCTTTGGCTTCTGACGAATACTGATGGTGTTAAAGAAGCGAGCAAGGGATGAGAAGTGTCCACAACCCACCCGGACGTTGAGACGCCATCCCAGAAGATGGACAGAGAGATATACTCGGGAATTTCGGTACCCGACACGAGATCGCAGATTGGTAGCACTTAGGTGAAGCAAACTAAGACAAAAATATCAAACAATAGTTTTTACTAGAGCAGGTTGACTTTCCTGTACGTTGATTGGTATAAATCGAAACGGGCGGTATTGTTAAGCTGCGTTAAATCGGTGGTGATGTACGTTCGTGCTTGCGGAAAGATTGAACGACCCTATCGGCGGGAACCGAATTCGAATTCCGGAAAAGACGGAATTTTGATTTTTTTTCTATACTGCAATAATGGATGGACGTATGGACTGGTGGACGGATGGACGGATGGACGGATGGACGGATGGACGGATGGACGGATGGACGGATGGACGGATGGACGGATGGACGGATGGACGGATGGACGGATGGACGGATGGACGGATGAACGGATGGACGGATGGACGGATGGACGGATGGACGGATGGACGGATGGACGGATGGACGGATGGACGGATGGACGGATGGACGGATGGACGGATGGACGGATGGACGGATGGACGGATGGACGAATGGACGGATGGTCGGATGGACGGATGGACGGATGGACGGATGGACGGATGGACGGATGATGGACGGATGATGGACGGATGATGGACGGATGATGGACGGATGATGGACGGATGATGGACGGATGATGGACGGATGATGGACGGATGATGGACGGATGATGGACGGATGATGGACGGATGATGGACGGACGATGGACGGATGATGGACGGATGATGGACGGATGATGAACGGATGGTCGGATGGACGGATGGACGTGTTAGAACATAATAAAATAAGTTTTTAGTCGAATTGCGGGCACACAAAGAACATCAAGATCAATATCTTTTTTACCAATATTAAATTAGCGATTTCAGACTGTTACGAGCTTTATGAAACCCAAGGCTCAAGCCGTGATGATTGAGGAATGAAGCATCAGGTACGGGGGCAGATGCATCTCTCATTCTCGCGTGCAAGATTGGTCGTATCTATTATATGAACTAAATACTCAAAATACGCCATGAAGTCAAACATGAACTTTAGGTCATAGAGTGAAGAGGTTACAAGGAATGACAAGAACAGACATTGTTGATCCCAGCGCGGGATATTCTTGCTTGCAAAGCTTGCAAAAACAACTTAAATCGGTTCGCAATGCTGAGTTGACTTAATTTGGCGAAGTCTGTTAGGAGGGTATATTTATTTAAGCATTATGATATTTGTTATTAGTCAGAGGAAAACAACCTCGCATCAACTATACTTATATTTAACAACTTACTCCCCTACACAACTCACTTCTCCAATCTGAATCTAGAACTCTGTGACAACATGTCTTTCTAACACCTCAGCTTTTCCTCACAAGCCTCATTAAGTAGCCCATCGGACATCACCTTCGTGCCTTTGTTACCCACTTATCCAGCAGTTCTGCTTGACCAAACCGACATTCGGACATCAGTGGAGCGCAGCTCAGGGTCTCGCAGACTCTACTTCCTTAAGTCAGACCAACTTATCAGGGAACTTATGAAGAGGAACAGCAACAATTATGAGATTATTCTAATGGCACCCACCACCAAATCAGTGTTCACACAATTATTATTATTATTATTTTTTTTTTTTCAATTTGATCCAGCCAACCGAGTGCACTCAACCCAATTTATTGGAGCATCGCAAATTGCAATTTCTTGTTTTGACTTGGACTCAGCTGAGTGTTCCAATTGAAGCGCTGAGCGCTCAACTCCCGGGATGCACATTAAAATCTCCAACAGAGTGTGCAATCAAATTGCCAACAACAGAGTGTGTTGTACACCTTCTCTTCGGCTAATGCGGACGTTGCCACTGCATTCACTCATCTAATCGCAATCAAAATAGGAACACAATTCAAGCACTCAAAGCGCTCGAAGCACTCCAACCAGCCCATCAGGCGAGCACCAAGCCAACCAAGCCAGCCAGGCGCACACCATGCTCACTGCTCATAAGTTCCGAGCTAATTAATGCGCTTAATCATTTGATGGAATGAACCTGTTAACCGGAATATCCGTATCCAATGTGCACCAGTGCCAGCAGTGATCGTCTTCCTCGATATCCATCCCAGCCCCCCCATCGGCCGTCGCGTCGGTGGCGGAGGGTGGAGCTCTCGTTGGAGCGTATCTACGATGCCACCACCTGAACTCGGAGCCCCACGGAATTTGCACTCAAAACGCGTCAGAAAGTGCGAAAGTTATAAATGATCGCATCCAAGGCGCCGAGATGGTCTCCTGCCGCTCGACCACGTGATAGATGGGAATCCATTCGAATTGCGTTCCCGTCGTTCTCGTCGTTCGCGTCGCATCGTGTCGATTTAGCCGATTGTCTGGCGATTGCAACTAATGATATTTCTTTATTTTATAATTTTATTGCCGCTGTTATTGGCAATATACTCGAACGCCCCCTCCCGTGCATAAATTACTGCTTAATGCGCCCAAGATTTGAGGTTAAGTGGCTGTTAATTGTTAAAGTGCATGCAATTCAAATGCGAATAGCCACCAAGCACTCTGCACGATGAAAAATCGACGACGCATGCTGCTCCACACACTCACACTTGCTCACGCAATCGTACACGTGGGGGTGTCTGCATGTGTGTGTGAGCATTTGAAATGATGCCGTGGGTGGTGATGGATGCTTGGATGCGTGGAGTTGCAAGAGATGCAGATATGCAGACGGATGCGGCTGAGACTTGAATGTCACTTTTGGGGCGTGGCAGTTATCTTCGGCGAGGCGGTCAAGGGGAATGTGGATTTAATGGGTTACATCACGAACTGTGTGCCGTGGCAGTTGGCGTAAGCTCGTAATGTTTTGTAAGGACTTGATATACAAATCAATCTAAAGTCTTCGAAACTTAAGTGCTCTCTTTGACTGCATCTCAACGCAAATCTATCCAAACCCACCTCAGATCCCTATTTCACTGCTCAATCCACAAGAAGCCGCATACAAATGAAGTCATTCCCTTCAATTCGAAATCCATCATAAATACCCACCGAGCAGTCCCTTAAAACAAATTAAGCCAAAACTAATTGCTCAACACCTAAGCCCGCAAGCAGTGGAATGCCAACTTTAATGGCCGATTCCCGAGTAACTACATTTCCTTTTCAAATTCACTTGCATTCAAGTGAAATTGCATGTGCATGCAATCGAGGGAAGGACTCTCCTTTCGCACACACAAACGACGCGACGTCTATCACTTTCCACACTCCGAAGACGAAAAAAGCAATCAAATTTGCAATTTCACATATCAGAGCCATCAACAAGTACGTCCGTTCGTTCGTTCGTCTGTCCTCTTCCTCGTCCTCATCCTCGTCCAGCCCAAATGGAAATTTTCAGGACCGCCGCATTCAATATTATCGCCAGCTTCGGTTTTGAAATAAATCCCCGAAGCCGTGTCTGAAGGGAAGGCATTTTTCCGAAGCGAGGAACTCGTTGAAGAAACCATGTCGTGACTAGGTAGAATTTTCCAATACTGCGTTGGCAACAGGTCTCGGACGGGAGGACGACGTCGAACTGAGTGCACTTTGTGCAGTTGCACAATCCGGAAAACGAGTGCACACAGTCCCGCATTGTCCCCTCCCCAGACGGCGACGTGTGCACGACGAACATTGCACGACAACACCGAATCCAGCGCAACGCGAGTCCTGTCTCAAGTGCACCCCGACACGGCTGTTGTGCCACCACCCGATTTCCGAATCGAAACGCGAAAAATCCCCGCTGCACCGAATGACATTGCAGACATGGCCTAGTGCATGAGAGGGCCCCACGCCCCCCGCCCAAATGCACTCCCGTGTGCACCTCCCCGAGTCAGTGCGCTGCACTAATAACTCGCTCCATGGATGGTGGTGTGCCAAAGTGCAGTTATTATCTAGGAAATGAATCACGTAACTCACTCACATACACAGACACCAAGGATATCGCTGGTGCGAGTGAGTGGGAGGCGGGGGTGGAGGTGCAATCATCCGCCCCCCAACGACACGTGCAAACGGCGAGTGTGTGGTGCTCCAAATAGGCGGCCTGATACTTGACATTGAAACCGCCGCGCCACTCCGTGCAGCTGAATCGAGGTGAAGACCGTCCGTGGTGCGCCAAGGAAACATGAATGCCTATCGGCACCCACACCACCCACGCCACCCACCCGCCGTACGACACTGTTGCATGTGTGTCTAATGTTTATTGTGTCCACTGTACGCTAATTTGTTGTAAATTAATTCATCGTTTTGTTCCCTCATACACGCCGGGACTCCGGACGCCGCGCGGACTCCGCCAGCCCCACTCGAGGGATCAATAAATAATCCACCACAACTACAACGCAACACACCAGTCAAGTGATTGATGATTAATGATTGATTGTTCACGAATGAGTGTGTACGTGTGTTCGAGAGAGATTACAACATAATCACACTCGCAAGTGATAGAGATTGTAAGGGTTTTTTTTTCGAATTGATTACCTGAAGGAACATATCACCGTCAAGAAGCCCATGCTCGAAGGCTCCCAGCTCCCGGGTCCGGTACGCATCATGGGAATGAATGTGCGGCATTAGACCGTTCTCCTCCTTGTCCTTGTGCATGACCACTGAAAGAGAGAGAGAAAGAAACAATGAGATACATTAGCGATTCTGACAAGATAATTAAATGCGACCCCGCCGCCGCACCGCGTCGCTGCAGCAGCTAGACGCTAGACGAAAGCCTGCCGTCCTCATTCCCCAAACACGAGCAATGAAGACGTCCGACTCGACTGGTGGGTAATTAATAGGGAACATATGTATGATAGTGAGTGGAATTGATATGCAACGGTTATTTGTTTTCAATTGGCGGTGGTAATTACAATTATTTCCCAATGGAAGCATATTTCCTTGTCAGTTATTCAACAGAGAGTGGGTGAGTGGGTGGAGCCCAGGCCCTGGCCTGACGCTGACTCCCACACTTTCTGAACGGAGGCCAATGGTAAGTGGAATTGGTGTATGCTCAGAAATAGGTAATGAGATCCGAAAGGGTGAGAAACAGCTGCAGGTACACTAGAAGGTCAGGACGCGGACGGGCGTTAAAGGTTGTCTCAATTTTGTTTCATACCTGGTGAGTCATGGTGTGGGGCAGGAAAATACCGGCTGCTGGTCGATCGGGGATCTAAGTACTCAAACGAGTGATTCAAACTCGTGCCGATGGAGCATAGGCATGGATTTCCTTACCGACAAATAAAAATTCGGAAAGGTTTAGATTTCAACTCACTTGGAAGTCTGTCAAATTCGAAACAAATTCTAATTTTCAAAATACTTTGGGGAACTTAAGTCATGTAAAAACACTCGAGAGAATACACAGGAAAACTTCGCTCAGTTTCGTTAAGTTTCGTTAAGTTTCGTTAAGTTTAGTTCATTCTTGCTTACTTCGCTCTATAGGCATGGGAGAGCAGTAGGTAGTGTCAAAAAAGAACGAAAGTTTCATCATGTTTAAAAAAATGCAAGAATAACTATAATGAACTTTTGTGTAACCTTCTTTTCATTTTTTTGTAACGGAAAGGAATTCGTTCGATTATATCAGCTGATGTTAATTTTTTCACATATGTGTGGTACAGTTCAGGTAGTACTAGCTCTTGCTTAACGAAACATTCCAGATCGTCCATGAACTCCATTATAGTCGCTCATATGGGGTTTTGTGTATTTTTCACATACGCGTTAAGGTCTGATTTATGCGCTCTCATGCATGTTATAGATGGCTGTAGGTTACAGTTGTGGCCCACTTAGATCCTGGTTGGATCCTTTGTGCTATCGCTACCCGATGCTTTCCACCGGCTCATTTTAAAAAGGGACTACACTAACGATATGAAGAATGAAATAAACCTAGAGACTGCCTAATGGTATTCTAGTGGCCTACTTTGAAAAGTCCACTCCTGCGCTGATTTACAGCCAATTACAATTAGTTTTCCTTATAAACTTGGCTATGTCTTGTATCTTTAAATGTGACATTTCCTCTAGGCTTCTGAAAAAGTAGTTGCCTAGTATGTCTTTTCTAGTTTTTGCAGGACTATACAAGCGCCGAGGAGATGAAGCGTATTTTCTTCCTCCTCCTCGTCTCTACAGGTTCTGCAGGAGTCGTTGAGGGGGCTCCCATTCTTCTGGCGAAGTCTAAAGCGGGGAATATATCTATAATCTGTATGCATTTCTGATTATCTCTGTATGTCCTAAGCAATGTGAACTGCTCCAGGGAGTGTAACCTCCCGTAGCCTTAACGCGGCCTTGGTGACTACCAGCTTCCCATAGATGTCCATGGGCAGAAGCTGTAGCAATGTTTCCATGGCGGATCGCAACGCCCCTGTGATGCAAATACACACGGATCTTTGAATACTACTTATCAATTTAAAATTGGATTTGTTATTCAGTGCTGGCCACCAAACAAGGATACCGTATGTTAAGATGGGTCTAACAACAGCCATATACATCCAGTGAGTCATCCTTGGTTTAATTCCCCATGTTGGGCCAATGATTCTCTTACATGTGTAAATAGCTTCCGCCGCCATAGTTTCCTGTAAAAATTTACGAAGCTTAATTAAACGCACTCTATTTAAACGTCACTTGGAGTTGGAATTTTTCGTAAGTTCCCAGAAGCAATTATAGACACTTTGAAATTTGACGATGTGGCATTTTGGCTTAAAACTTTCTGGCTAATTTTTTCTAGGCTCAGGCATAAGCTTAAATTTACTTAAGGCAATTATGTTTATGGGCTATAGGTGTAACTGCGTTCTTGATAGTTATTTAGTACCGTGCTCACTCACTCGGCGGAGGGACGAAGTCTTGACAAGAACCATTTGAAAGCATTTGCTAGATGATAAATGATGTCACGTACATGCAGTTTAGAGCGTAGGTACAAATGTGTATTGGAACCGCCCATAGAAAAACAAGTTGTCTTGATACAAGGTCTTTTTCGTGGTCGCCGTGTCGTAGCAGGTTACTGCGTCGACACCTAAGTCGAAAGTTCAATAGCACGCACAGCACACGTCAACGATGGAAGGTAGCGATATCTCAAGCTCGGACCCTCCACGATACGACCCTTGGATATGAGTATGATGCCTGATAAGTAAGTGAGTAAGCAGTAACGGGCTAGACAACAGCCTTCTGTGTCTTCTCAATTTCGGGGGTATCGGTGTCGGCAGTAGGAGCAGTAGGCTTCTTGGCAGATGCGACAGCAGCCATAGTGGCTGGCTTCTTGGCGCCTTGTTTACGTTGCTGGTGGCAGCGGCTGGTCCTGCTTCAGCTGCCTTATTCTCAACATTGCCCTTGGCGGTTTTATCATCACTACCGCCTTTGGTGTCTCAGCGGTAGATTTCGGCCGGCTTTTCACCTTAAGTTCTTTCTGTTGGTGGCATTTTAAGTCCTACAGCATGCTATATTTTGTGGGAAAACTGATCCTGCAAGTGACAGAATAGCTATTTTATGGATGGAGCAGGGAAACCAACCAACTACCATTACACCCCCACTTGCCGCAGCATTAGCTTGTAGCAGTGGCTTCTTGAAAGCCTCGTCATGTTTCCTTTTTTTGAAAATAGAAACGCTTGTGCTATGGCTCTTTCTACCAGAAAACAAGTGGAAATCATGGTTTTATGTATTGAATCGAGCGAGATCCCAACAAAACCATACACTCCCAGTAATCTTCAGAAAAAGTCCAGCTCGTAAGCCACTAAGTTCCAAATGCATTGCTTCTGTTGCAGCGAGACTAGGTCATGTTCCCGACGTGACAAGCTCTACCCATCGATTGGCAAAATTGACACACAAAGGACGACAAAGGCTGTCCTCAAACTAACTGTAAATAAGTAGTAAAATTCACTTCACTCAATTGTCCCGAAAAGCCCTTAACTAACTTCAAGGACCCATCACTGTGCCCAACCTTCTTCTTTCGTCACACATTTAAGCCCAACAAAAAATAAACAAAAACAAACAGCTTAAAAGCCATAAGTACACAGTGCGCCACAGAGTTGGTCATTCCAAGTAATCTCTTGACATCAGTTACTCCCAAAGATCGCTGGCAAGATATGCCAGTGAAAGGCAGAAATATAGCCACGAGCTTCCCAACCAAAAAGGCCACGACTCGCTACTCTCAAAATAAGTGAACGCTCACCCCCTCCCCATCCGCGCATTTGAATTGCTCCGAGCCCAGGGCCCAGCCCGAACGACCGCAACCACACGACCTCCTCTCAGATTGCTACATGTTACACTTAATCTACAAATCCTTTTGATTAATATTTCCATATTGCGCTAAGTAGGCGGCAACTCCCAGGCATTTCGTTCCGAAAACAAAACAAAACAAAAAAATGTGTACTTCCTCCCGAGGAGTGATATCATAGCCGAGCAGCACTTGCGTTTCTGGCGTCCGCTCCCCGCCCACCCCGCCACATTCACATCCACTGGCCAGTGACCACATTAAGGCTAACATATCACATTTCATTGTTTCGCAAGCGGGCAATAAATTTAAAGTATCTGCAGCAGCGCAGGGACATGCTCTCTGGTGCTGCTGCCACCAGTGCCAGTGGAAGTTTCAGAGGTCGGGCGCCTAATGCTCCTGTGCTCCTTCAATTCACCAAATCGCTGGGCCGAGCAGCCGAGTGCCCGAGTGTAAATCAACAGCACCCGCTTTAATGAGCCGCACAACAGTCCACACAGCCAGTGAGTACGTGAAACTTAGTCTAATTAAATTATGAATTATGTGTGTCCTTTTCACTTCGAAGGGACACGCACGCTCGTTTGTTGCCAAAACCGGCCACCAAACAGTGCCGTGGTGCGGGGCCGCTGCCGGCCAGCATACATATTCATCAAAAGGGTCAATTTGTTGAGGCTATGAGTGCCTTTTTTCACATTTTTTTGTTCGTTTTTTGTTTGTCCCACAATCGCATTAATTTGATAATTCGTGTTGTTGTTGCTGTTATTGTTACTAATTGAATTCTACAAAACATTAAACGAAAGAAAATGAATTTACGCAGTAAAAGCGGCCGTAAAAGACGTTTTATTTTCACTAGAAGTGGCCGCGAGTACCGTCTGCCATATTGATTCGAGATATCCCAGCCGCTGGCTTGGCAGCACTGGGTTGGGGGGTGTGTAGCGGGATTGATGGTACCTCGAGTGTACCGACGGCTG
Organism: Eristalis intricaria; assembly: GCA_964034865.1. Lineage (NCBI taxonomy): Eukaryota > Metazoa > Arthropoda > Insecta > Diptera > Syrphidae > Eristalis > Eristalis intricaria. The sequence goes on from OZ035873.1 coordinate 9,971,793, forward strand.
AGGGGTTGTGGAATGAGGGCGAAATGCGTGAAGGGGTTGGCGGAATATTTTCTCTCATAACTTTCCTCGGAGCGCGAGTCCAACGCTGATAGGGATCATAATTTATTGCAGAGGACTTCTCTGCGTGGTCGGTAAGGTGAAAGGTAAACTTTGTTTTGAGACAATTTTTTTTTCGTTTTTTTTTTGTACTGCTGAAGTTCATTAGACAGAGAGTGGTGTGGGCGTTGAAAGTGGTTTATCGATTGACGACGAAGGGACAGAGTCCGATGGGAGGTCGTCATAAGTTGGATGGTGCTAGAAGGGCTTAAACGTCATAGACGTCCTTAGACTCCTTCCTTGAGGCTACCTGAAACTGCAGCTCTATACAACAAGCCATTGATGCCCTCGTGACGACGTGATCAAAACTAAAAGTTTGGCGTAGCACAAAGAAAAAAGCTGCGACCAACCTTTAAACGAGTTGATATTCCATCCAAGCCAAAATTTCATCTTTCTCTTACAATATTCGACCTAGGTGAACGTAACCTGGCTTATTTACTTACGTTTATTTACATAACTTAGAAAAGACCAACCTTGATGATCAAAGATGAAGGTAAAATATCTCCTGAAACCACAAGCGAAGTTGTTTCAAGTCTCTATTGCCTTAAAACGTCCTAGTTTACGGAATCAATGGAAAGTGACCTAAAATGATCGTCACACTTTAGAAACACTTAGAAAACAAATTTCAGAAGTTCCGAGACTTGACAAACCAAGTTCAACGGAGGTGTCTATTGTGGAATTCCAAAACAGGCTCCACAGTTCAGAGTTAAGGCAACAATCTCTTTGGATTTCCAGAGAATGCGCAACGAATGCAGCAACTTCTAGAATTTCGCCGTTGGAGGTGGAAGACGCATACATACTTGAGAGAATACTAGCACTCACAACGACTAACCTATGGCTGGTTTAGTAGTCTACAAGTCCAGAAAGGGCTAGTCCCACCCGAGGTAAGAGAATAAATTTCAGGCTGAAAAGAAGCTTATTTGGTCATCAATTTTATTTCAGAATCACTGATTCTGCCACTGGTACAGCCACATTTTGTCATTGACGGAGTCTTTGCGAGAAAACTTCCCGAGGGTTTGACGGAGTCTTTGCGAGAAAATTTCCCGAGGGTTTGACAAGGCACCGGTATCACAATTTGAAGTCAATGAGGCAAACAATTAAACAACATTATTTCATTGATTACAGGGCTGTGTCTGAGCTACAGCCCTGAAATCAAGAAAATAATGTGTGGAATCACACTTAGTCCACTATTGTACCTATGTGTAATATTATCTCGCGACATGCTGCTGTAACATCGTGTAGATACGTATGTAGTAAGTGGCTTAGATGCACTTAGGCCAAAGTAGGCCCGTTGTACTGCCACGTGGATTTGTGTTAAAAGAGAGGAGTAGGGCCGGCATGGTTATTACGACAGCCAGCCACACTTGTCTATGAAATCTAATAGCGATTTCATTGATGTCTCTCGCAGTTCGCTTAGATTATCGAAGAGGTAGGGGCCTAGAGTAGCTTTTTTAGCTGAGGCAGTTGCAGAGAAGGTGTTGTACACTTTCCTCTTCTTCCTCGTCTCGGCAACTTCAGCAGAAATCGTTAGGAAATAGTCTTATTTTTTTCGCATGTAGTCCCAAAAAGCAGTGTCCGTTGATTATACCCACTGCCGTGCTAACCTTAGGTCCTTTTAAGGATATCAGACTAAAAGATCTTTTGGGGTAAAGACGGGGCCAGAATTTGGCACGTATTGTCTGTATTCCATTTGGCATTGACTTTTAGTTTGCTTTGGTTAGTGAGTTGTAACTTAAAGGAAGCTAGAAGAGTATCTTTGTTACAGAAGGATCCGTCATCTGGCAGTCTTGTGGCGACAATCATGTTGTGGACATCATGTAAGTAACAAAAAAAAAAACTGTAAGTAACTGTAGCAAGTGCAAATGAGTCCAATTCTGATCTGAGCCTGTAACTTTGTAAGCCAGAGTTATCAGAATATCAGTAACTTTGTTCAGTTCACCAACTCACTCCTAATCCACAAGAATGAGCGTACTCCGTTGACGGAATTGTTTCACTCAAAAGTACCTCAATGAATTTGAATTCTAGATTTTCCTGGAAAACAACGATCTGATAATAATATAATAATATGGGTGGCGCTGCAGCCGGTAGAGGGCCAGGGCCTAGCTTCTCAGCAACCACTCGTGTTGTGCGTGCTATTGTTCTCTCACGCGTGGAAGGGACCTACAGTTTAATGCCGACTCCGAACGGCGTAGTTGAGAAGCTTTTTCTAGACAGGAAATACTCTTTGAGCATTGTCAGTAACTCGAAACGATCTGATCTATCACATGATAACTGCAGACTCCCTTGCCACGAACATGGTCATGATAAGTAGTTGGGTAGCATGCATTCAGAGAAATATTTGTTTCCCAACAGAAGCTTACACATCAAAGCTTACGTCCCCAATGGGAGCGTGTGTACAGATGACTCAAAACTGAGCAGCGTAGTGGACGTGGCGTGTCTATTCCCAGATTCGTAAGTGTTTTCCAATCGGAAGGTCTTGCGATATAGAAGGTTTGCCGGCAATTTGTATGACACTCAAACACACGTCCAAGGTGACACCAATCAAAAGGTTAAAACTTCCCGATTATGATATAGCCTCGGTCATATTTACTTAAAAGCTTGCTCTTTTACTGCCTCGAAATTGTAGCTGTCGATTGTAATATTTTGTTCTAGGCGGTGTGTGACGGATCATTTTTTGGTCGACAGCATATACTTAGTTTTATCCTAGTTGACCTTAAGACCGACTCGCTTCGCCTCTTCAACTACCGTAAATGCTTCCACTACGGCATGTTGGGAACGCGCGACGATGTCGATGTCATCTGCATATCTCTAGAGTTGGACTGACTTGTGGAAGATTTTTTTAAGGGTTTTCAGCACTATCTTCTCCTGTATCAGATTGAAGAAACCACACGACAGCGCATCTCCTTGCCGCAATCCGTTTCAAAGGTTTCCAAACGGCGGGGAAGTCCTAGAGGCGAACTGCACAGTGCATCGCGTATTTGTTAGCGTTTTGCGAAACAACCGGATCAGTTTTTCCCGCTATCCCGAATTCGGACATGGCATGAAATAGCTTCTTGCGATGAATGCTATCGTATCTTTTTCTTTATTTGGAGCTACAGTCCAGGGTGGACCTGGTCCTCAACCAACAAGCCTCTCCAGCTAGCACGGTCTCTGGCTAGCTGTCTCCAGTGTCGCACGCCAAGTTGGTTGAGGTCCCTCTCCACCTGGATGCGCCACCTTAAACGCGGGCGTCCTCTGTTACGTTGTCCCACGGGTTCGGAGTCGAAGACTCTTCGGGCCTGAGCTGAGTTGTCCATAAGCTCTACATGGCCTAGCCATCTTAGGCGTTAGATCCGACTCATGTCGCTATACGTTTGGTTGAATCTTCTCCTCCAGAAACCATCAACGCAAACAGGACCAAAGATCGAGTCCTGTCGTATGCGGCTTTAAAATCGATGAAGAGGTGGTGTGTATCGATCTGAAACTCGCTGGTCTTCTTCAGGATTTGCCTTAGATTTGTTCTATAGTCGATTTGCCGGGCCAGAAGTAGCACTGCTACGTGCCGATTAGTGCGGTGCAAAAAGGCTTTAGACGTTCATACAGTACACTGGTCAGAAACTCGTAGGCGACGTTGAGCAGGGATACACCCCTATGGTTGTTGCAAGAGGTAGGATCGCCTTTTCTGTCGATGGGCTGACTACTCACACTCAAACTAATCTGGCGCCCAACGACTTTTCCCCAATTTCTAATACGAGCCAACCGACAATTTCACGAAGAAAGCCAATAACTACTGATGAACAGAATAAGAGCAAGGGAATCATGCCTGAAACACAATAGTGCGTTTGCGCTGGCGTTGGCCTTCAACACACACAATTCAATGTTCAAGCACAAAATACAGCGTCGACCTGCGTTGAGAGAGATGAGAGGGTCGTAATAAAACGTAAAACGTAAGTCCATCGCACATCATTATTCAACTTGTTCGATATTTTTTGACAGAGGGGTGCGCTGTATGAGAGATTTTCTCCAAAATTGAGAGTTTCCTTTCAAATTGAAAGTATTTTGTGTCAACTGTCATTTCAGAAATGTAAACAGCTGATTAAAAATAATTTAACGACAAAAGTCATTTCAAATGAGTGTATGCAGAATGGCGGCAATATTTTTCATCTAGTAGATGAGAGAGAGAACAGATGATAAATTGAGTAATAATTGCAACGCAGTGCGTCATCGCATTCTCTCCGTAACATGAAGTCGGCTGGCGCAGCGGACTATTGCGTTTCAGGCATCATGGGACTTGAAAAAACACAACCCATTGGATCGAGGGATTAGCGCTAGGATCTAAGAAGTTTTCACCCGTTTACAAGTCCTTGTCTTTTTCAAAAGCCACTTACTGAAAAAAAAAGATACATCCTTTTCTTAGTAAAACGTAGCAACTCCACGTCGGACCTCGACTTCTACTTGAAATCGAACTCACCACATCGGGGCACTTACTCACTACATCCATGGATAGCCACGGTAAAAAGTGCGATCTTCTGCTGTCGAGGAGGACTCCACCTTTCTCCTGTCAAGGAGCTGGGCTTATGGCTAGATGGAATTATATCAGGAGCTTGTACGGTTCCTTGTTTCAGTGCGTGATTGGCCTCAAAAGAGAATCCACCTAAGAAACGTTTCAAAGACTCAAACTTCTAAGCCGCCTTAAGTCAAAAAAGGTCAGCGTACTCCAGCCCATGAATGGAGTTATTCCTCCGAAACTATTCCCTGGGTAACAAAATTCGAACAGAATGTTCGATAAAACCTTTCCCTTGGGCGCAGCTGTATCAGCATTTAATGCCCTTGCAGGAGCAGCACATCTGTCCATACCCACAACCTCACACATGTGCCTGCTCCACCTCGCAAACTTAGCCAAGTCACAAATTGGAAGACACAAAAAATGAAGAAGAATAATCATAACAGAACCGCCCAGCGCTGGTAAAACAGAAAAAAAAAACCAGGAAAGACAAGGAACAACAAACTCGCGCCCTACCCAAACTGCACCCTCACCCGGCCCTGACATCCACAGTACCGAACCACCTAGTCTTCACCCGGCGCGATTCCCCCCCATCGACGAATGTGTTATTAAAATTCCAAGTAGTTTACCTCAGCAGCGCCTGGCGACGAATAAACCCACCCCATCGGTTATTGGTGCCTTTATGGGTTCTATCTAGGGTAGCACATTAATTCATCATGCCAAGGAACTACGCCGAAGAGGGGTAGGAGCAGGGCTGGGAGTACGGCAAAAAAAAAACGAGAAAAATGCCGACTCTGGAGACGGCATTGGAGTTCAAATTAACCCAAGTGACTGCAAAAGACCCTGAAACAAATAAACATTTTTTTTTCTTCGTTCTCCCCTTTATCGCTGCCGCCAGCCACCCACGCCACTGGTGCGCGCCCGGTGTTCGGGAATAAATTTCGATTTTGCAGATAAAACGGCTAAAGTTTTACTGACGTTCATAAATACCGAACAGAGCCATTTTGGCAATTAGTCACTTTTATTGACGTTCTCGGTCGCCTCCATCCCCGGCCGACTTCGCAACGATGTCTCTGATTCCTAGGACCACACACACACTGCGTGAGCCCTGACAAGCCGTTGCCGCGGCGGCGGCGGCTTTGGGGTGTCACATTTCCATAACACCCGCTCAGCGCACCGACTTACCGAGGAAATGTCCATCTTCCATCTCTCCATTGACGGCGGCGGTGGTTTCTTGTGGGAACCTAGACTCGTGTATCTCTCCTCCGCGACACTGAGCCATTCTGCAGTTGCTGGCTATGATTTTAATTTGTCTAATTACACCGTGTGCGCTCCGGGTGACGACGACGCGACGGATGGAGGCGGCGATGGGCACACACACTGTGGGCCAGGCTGAAGGAACCAAACACACCGAGAGGGAGAGAGGGAGAGAGTGAGAGCGCGCTGAAGAGCAGCGCCTTTGATTTAATTAAGTAAGTAACTCAAGAGGAGTTGACGCTTATCGGGTTGCATAATCTTTTCACATGAAAAATATTAGTCGACCTCGCGACGTTGATGACGATGACGGTGGCGACAACGGCGGCGGAGCTCCGAGGTGGGACTCTTTTGATGGAAATGTACGGCGAGGTACTTCCAGTTGTGTTTCTTTTCCTCTGTTTTTATGAGCGCGGGGCCGCGCTATCTGAGATTCTTTTGTGTGGCGAGTTCCCTGGATTGTCAGGTACTGCGAGTGGATTTATTGTATTTTTGACATGGATACGGGGTAATTTAATTAAAAACTCTCAAAAGGAGCAGATAGCAGCTAAATAATGCGAAATGACATTTGAGTCTGTCAAATGTGGAATAATTTTGAAAGCGTTACACAACTCGTCCAAAGTTTGGCGAGGGAAACTCGGTTCGTTTTTTTTTTTTATGGATATGTGTCATGCGAACTGTCAGATGTGGCGGATTGCTACACTTAACGGTCTCACCAACTGCGGTGTAGAGTTTGTGTAATTTTCGCTGTGGACAGCCTTGGAGTTGTCACTCAAGGAGGAGGCATGTGAGTGGTGAAAGGAATTAGAGTGCCAGTCTTGGAAATGTGACTCAATGCGATGAAATTATCTCATTTATGCAGTTAGATAAGTTTGTTATTTTCGTCTATTTATTGAACAGTTTTGATGGATGTTTGATGGATGGCGCCCAACACAAGTAATTCTTTGAAGTATGAGCTGTTACTGCATGCTGCCCTTGTTTAAGTTTGAAGAGGGCCTTGAGTTAGAAAGACACGAATGATGGATTGTTATTCGCGTCTCTTTATTGAGCTGATTTGCATAGAAATTTCGCTGCGAAGAAATAATGGCGCCCAACAAGGGACACTAGTGATCGTATTAGTTCAGGCTGCCCATACTTCAGTAGAAAGATTATACTTACAAAAGGAGGACGATACGAACTTGCTTATTCCTAGTCCGATTACCGACTGGCTGGCGCAGTGGGTTAAGTGCCAGTCCTTTGTTAGAGGGGTCAAGGGTTCGAATCCCAACGGAAGCAAAGTCTGGTTTTAAAATCTGATGCAGTCACCATTTGCCGTTGGGATCAAATTCACCGCACTATCATTTGAGTGGTGTGGTGTGGCCTACGCAGAGGGTGCCAGGGTCGATACCCGAATTTACCACCCATCGTAATTCACGGCTCCACCTCTTTCGAGTCACTGACAATTCTCAAAATGTATTCCTGTCGAGAAAAAGCTTCTCAAATTCGCCGTTCGGAGTCGGCATTAAACTGTAGGTCCCTTCCTCTCGTGGAAGAACAATAGCACGAACAACACACGTGGTTGCTGAGAAAGCTAGGCCCAGGACCTCGGACTGTCGCGCCACCCACATTATATTATTATTATTATCATTGAAGTGGTCAATCCGTGGTTGAAGTCTGACTGTATAGACCAACATGGTCTAAGTGCGGTGGTGTATTTACAAGCAACTCGCATACCTACCTAGACATTGTTGATTAGTAGTATTGACCGAGATGGCGCCCAACAAGTGACTACTAATAAATGTCTCAAGTATGAACTATCACTTCAGGCCGTTTTAGGAATCTACGAGCTAACGAAGTACAAACAACGTGAACGAAGAAGCTTCCTTGATCGATTGTTGTTCTAAGCTATTGCACGAGAATTGAGCAGGGAGGACTGATACAATGGCGCCCAACAAGAGGCACTAGTGATTCTAGCCCTTCAGGCCGTCCTTGACCCAATTTCCAAAATTCTGCTTACAAAAAAAAACGGCGACACGCACTTGTCATTTTTTGAAGATCAAATTACGACGAATTTGAATGGGACAGGGCGTCCATGGTCCGGAAATGTAACAGAGGAGAGCTGTCAAGAGTTGATACTTGGTATATGGCGTGAGTTAACAAGAATGTTACTACGTTTAGGGTCAGAATGAAATTTTCAAATGACCTCTATGTCTTGGTCTGAATATGAAATGCAAGCTAACACGTGATTCTGTAGAGCAAATACACTCATGCTCATACAATTAAAGCACATATGCGGTACGGAGAAACATTCCGTAGCAATTGCTACTGCTGCAATGAATGAATATTAAATATGGTAAAACTGCTAAAGAGGAAGAAAAGTGGACAGTATAATCTACAATAACCCAAACAATGAAAATAAAGTGAAACGGCGGAAGTAGATGTGGGACAGCGGGTACTTTATCATCGCATTTGTGACTTAATTGTATCACGCTTTAAGCGTGGAAGGGGTCCAACAGACTTATACCGGCTCTTAACGGCTAAGTTACAGAAGGGTTATCCAGGCAGAAGACCCTCATGATTATCAGAGATTCAAAAGAGATGGAGCCGTGAATTGTGATGACAGTTGCTCGTCTCGGGGATTGAATCAGAATCTCTAGCATAGGAGGCGATGCAACTAGCCACAATGCCGTGAAAGTCACGAATACCTTGTGGAATGGAATTTCTCCTCCAACCAGCTGAAACAGCCTTCATACAGTGCGCGCTTACTTCGGGTCTATCTTTTCCAGCTCGTTGTGATGTTGTCCACTCATGAGGAGGAGAGCAAAAGCTAAGCTTAAGCAGCTTTAGAAATGGTAGTCACAGGTGGCGTTTCTGTGCCCGAACCATCAACTGCAGTACAACGTGGATTTACCCGTGTAATTACACGTGAACTTGCCATGGTCTTATCCGAGCACTGACACGCTCATTTACAATCAAAGCGTTTCACTTTAAAGAGGAAGGGACTCAAGTATGACAACTCTTTGTTGAGAGTCTCCTGAGGTTGCCCTAAAAGTTGAATAACGAAACAATTCTCCGTGAAAAGAATTAGCAAGCGAGTCGAAGCACTCGGACGGTTCTTAAACAAGATCCACAGTCTAAAATAGGAGAGCTTATTCTCATGGTGTTCTCGGGCGTACAAAATGAAATAGACTAAGAAGAAGTCAACAGAGTCCATACAGCAAAGAGCGTTTTTTCGAAAGGATGAAACAAAAAAGGACCAAAAAGGAATCAAAAGTCTGACTAAAGTTTTCCACTCCTATAGGCTTCGGAGCTCTTAAGCTCATTCCTTTGATGACGGAGTGGAGTTGTTTTTTTTTTTTGTGAGAGATGTCTTCACTGAAGACGAGAGATAACACTGATGACGGGAATTAACTTCTGTCAGTGCTGAGGCGGGTCGCGACCGATTCAATTTTTAAAAAAACATTGTGATCTGCCCTCGAAAGTGTCGAAGTGGTGACAACCCGTCCGTTTCCCATTCCAAAGCCAAAACGATGAAATCTCAAATTCAGTGGAGGAAGTAGTGCTTCCACCCAACTTTGATGAAGCCGGCTCGACAGAGGCAGAAAGAAAGACGCAGCTTCAGATGTATTTGTACCAGAGCTCTTAGAGGCCGGTGGGTGGCGGTGTTCTGGAAAATTGGGGAAGACGACAGCATGACCGATGTCTGGAATTTCAATTCCACATCCTCAATCCACAAAAAAGTCAATCCTGCCTCCGGCAACAACTATACAATTATAGCCTTGACCAACGTCGTTTATAATATCCTGTCTAGCTTACTTCATGAACGTCTGAAGCCATTTTGCAACGAGTGCGGCTTCCGGCCCAGTAAACCAGCTATAGACCCATTATTCGGCAGATGGAACAGGAGAGATGAGCTGGTCTTAAGGAGTCAAACCGAAATACAAGCTGTCGCGCAAAAACCGATCCGTCACGCACCACCTAGGGCAAAATACGACGATCGGCAGCTACAATATTGAGATGGTGAAGAAGTTAGATCCACAAGAAAGGAGACCCCTTCAACTGCGCCAACTAAAAAGAGATAAGTCTCCCCAACATCGCATACAGGATCTTCTCTGCAGTTTTGTGTTCTCGTCTGAAGCCGTTTATAAATAACCTGAAGGTCCTTATCAGTGTGGTTTCAGGGCGGGGAAGTCCACCATCGACCAGATTTTCACACTACGGCAGATCCTGGAAAAGACCCAATAGAAGCAGATCGACACCCACCACCTATTCGTCGACTTCAAGGGCGCATATGACAGCGTGCATAGGGACGAGATATACAACGCCATGTCTAGTTTCGACCATCCTGCCAAACTCGTCAGCTTGTGCAGAATGACGATGAAGAACTCTCGCTGCTCCATCAAGGTCGGTAACGAACTCACCGAGACCTTCAATGTCAAAAACGGTTTTAGACAAGGCGACGCGCTGTCATGTGACTTTTTCAACATTATTCTTGAGAAGATCGTGCAGAACTCACACGCTAACACAAGAGGCACGATCTTCCCAAAAGTCCGTATAACTGCTAGCACACGCGGATGACATTGACGTGATTGGCAGAACACAGCGAGCCGTCAATGAGGCGTTTGCTGGCATTGAAGCGGAGGCGGCCAGAATGGGTTTAGTAGTGAACGAGGGCAAAACGAAATATATGCTGTCATCGAGAAAGCACGCACAACATCAACGTCTTGCCCAAAACGTCACCATAGGCAGCTATTACTACGAGGTGGTGAAGGACTTCGTCTACCTCGACTCGCAAGTAAACAGTACGAGCAACACCAGTACCGAGATTAAACGCAGAATTACTCTTGCCAGTCGCTGTTTCTATGGGCTAGAGCCCTCTCTCGAAGGACCAAGCTAACATTATATAACACCTTGATCATCCCTGTCCTGCTCTATGCTGCGGAGGCATGGACAATCTCAAAAGCGGATAAAGAAGCACTTGGTCTTTTCGAGAGAAAAGTTCTGCGTTGAATCTTTCAATCCTGTCTGCGTTGATGGATATTGGAGAAGAAGATTCAACCACGAACTGTACGGGCTGTACAGCGGAATGAGCCTAGTCAGCCGTCTACGGATTCAACGCCTAAGATGACTGGGCCATGTAGAGCGCATGGACAACACTGCTCCAGCCCAAAGAGTATTCGACTCCGAACCCGTGGGACAACGCAACAGAGGATGCCCGCGTTTAAGGTGGCGCATCCAGGTGGAGACGGACCTCAACCAACTTAGCGTGCGACACTGGAGACAACTAGCCAGAGACCGTGCTAGCTGGAGAAACTTGTTGGTTGAAGCCCAGGTCCATCTCAGACTGTAGCGCCAAATAAAGAAGAAGAAGTTAGAATAACCCTTGCTAATGGCAGTAGTAGAGCCCTCTCCCGAAGCACCAAGCTAACATTATATAAGACCTTGATCATCCCTCTCCTACTCTTTGGCGCGGAGGCCTGGACAATCTCAAAAGCCGATGAGGAAGCACTTTATCGCTTCGAGAGAAATGTTCTGTGTTTAGTCGTTGGTCCTATTTCCGTTGACACTAACTCCAGAAAACGATGTCCTCTCCTCCCACCAGGTAGAATCGCCCTTGACAACCGGCGTAGCTCAGTTTGTTAAATCAAGTCGGATCAAGACTCCTGACTCGAAGGACTAATATCATACTCTACAAAACTCTTATTTTGCCAGTCCTGCTATATGGAGCCGAAAGCTGGACGATAAGCAAAACTGCGGAGCTGATTCTTGGTGCCTTCAAAAGAAAAATTCTACGTCAGATATACGGTCCCGTCTGCGAGGGAGGTGAATGGAAGAGAAGTGGTAACCGCGAGCTGTACCAGGATGTGGAGGTAGTCCGGAATGCAAAGATCCGTCGACTACACTGACTCGGCCACATCGAGCGTATGGGCACCATGTCCCAGCTAGGAGGTTCTTCGGAACTGGGGCCACTTGTTCGAGAAGAAGACCGAACATAAACATCGAGTCATCGCGAAGACATGACAGTTTGATCTTTATCATTGGAAGCAGCGTGCTTGGGACCAAACTCCATGAAAGGCTGCTATAGCTCGGGCTCCCCAATGGATTGCAGGCCTGATAAGTAAGTACGAGTGAGAAACTAACACAGAACGTTCAGCAACCTGATATACGTGACTAGAGGTGCAAACGTGAGGGTACATAGAGATTGTCCTGACTAATGTCAAATCTACATCACTAGTGACTTCTCATATTCGGTCGCAGACAAGAATAATTATAACTAATTCACTGGGTGGCCCTTGGGTTGTGGGTATTTGCGTCGACCCTACGCAACTAAACCTCGCTTTGGGGGTTCAATTCCCAGTCAAAAATTATTTTCACGGTCCCACCTCCTTCGAGTCAATGTCAAAGAGCTAGAAAAATCTTCTCAAACTTGGCCGTTAAGAGTCGGCATAAAACTGTCGGTCCCTTCCACTCATAAGAGAACAATAAAACACACAACACGAGTGGTTGCTGAGAAGCTAGGCCCTGGCCCTCTATGGGCTGTAGCGCCATCCATATTACTCCTCTGATTGTGCAGACACTGATTCTAAGGCAGTTTGAAGCAATTTAAAAGAAAAGGCGGCTGCCAAGGCACTCTTGTCGAACTTTATCGGCGTTTCTTGACCAAGCTGCTCTCTGTCGTCGTTATCCTAACCTCATGTGGGATTGTGAAACTCTTCGCTCGAAATACTCGACCTCTGGAGTAGCGATAGAATGTTTGGCGAGCTGATTGGCGAAAAAGGAATCGCATCTGCCTTTGTCGGGCTGAATATTTTGGGTGCTTGGCCACACAACTTCTTGGAACGATGAGTATCACAAAGTGCGTGGGTGTCCTTATTCGCGAATGCGAGGTGGGTCAAGAACGAATAGAATTGTTTGATGTGCAAGCATGCCTTCGCATTCCCCTGTTGGGCGCCAATTTTTCTCCTTTAGTTCTCAACGAAAGCTCATAGAAATTCTAAAGGAAACAAAAATACTCTAAGTTAAAACTCTCCCAATGGATCCCTCCCTCGTTGGTGAAAACGCATGTCGCTGTCCAAAACAAAATCGGATGAACCTATGCACGGTTTATTGGCCGTCAGGCAATCAGGGGACTACATCAAAATTTGTTGTGTTTCAAGCTCTCTGGTGACAACAAGTTAGCGTGTTACAACCTATGTCGTGATTTGAACCTCATTTTCTGCAAAATCTCACCCCCACCCACTGCACCCACTCCAATGAAACAAAAACTTCATCCAACTGCAAGGCAAACTATTCAAGAATATTTACCGGTCATAATAAACTCATTAATAAAGCAGTGTTCAATTGATAAGGGCTATTATTAAGGCGACTAATGGCGAAACGCGTGAATGACGACTACCTACTCCAATATCGACCCGCCTCACCCCCGCTCGGCACTGACAAACCACAGTCCACACCCCATTCAAACCCACATTTCCCACACACCTGCATGCAGTTTACAAACTGCGCATGTCCACGCCAAGCGAAAAGGATGATTCTCGTTTTTTTTTTGTTGTTTTTGCCTCTCCCCTCAACTTTCAGTTTAACCCCTGGTTCTGGGCCGGCTTAAGTAGGGCACAGACAACAGAGGATGGGAATCGCGACCGTCTTCACCGAAAAATTGACAATGAGCTATGCTCTGGGTCCCACCCCAGCCCACGGGGGGTAATAAATAATAGGAAAAACCCCACACACACACCAGGCAACCCTCGACTGTTTGCAACAGCGCTTGACTGCAAATAAATTAGGCATCAACCCCTGTGCGAGGTGGCCCCAAGAAGAAACTACCGACAAGACCGTAGTAAATATCGACATTAAAATGGTTAAACTTATAAGTTCCTTGCCCGAGGGGTGGTTTTTCTTGTTTGTCCTTATGTAATGTGTGAATGTGTGAATCTTCCTTGGGAAGGGGGTGGGATGTGTATGTGTGTGTCTGTGAGGAGGTGAGAGATAAACTCCATGAACAAGAGTGTTTCTGCGCAAAGCGACTCGCTGCGGATGACGTGGAGCTGCGGAGAGGAGGAAAAGGAGAACAAATTCAGAAGAAAGAAAAGAAATCGCTTTTCCTGGGGATTTGTCTTGGAAGAGGGTTGGTCGTGGAACAAAACGACGCCATTACAATTTGCCACCAAATGGAGAATGTGTCAAAAAAATGGGAACGGTAAATTGCAATCAAGATGGCCGACGATGTAAATATTGACATTTTGATCGAAGCAACTTATTTATATCCACCCCATGGGTGGTGGTGGTGGGGGGAGGAGGGTGGTTTTGAACAAAACTCATCATATTCCCGCCAAGACCAACGCAGTTGCCCTCCTCGTCATCAGCTGTCACTGATTGACATGCCATTCTGCCGAGAACTAGGAGCCAGCACAAACACGTATGTTTACCTTTTCTAAAGAAAAGCCAACATATTCTCGTGTGTCTCGGTGTGTTGGTGTAAATCTGTGACTCCGTAGTACTACTGACATGTTTACTACAGAATAGTAGGCCTCATGTTGTATCTCGATCGTCATGTCACGCAATGGCGTGACCGTTTGCCAACAAAACCGGGCAAACTATGCTAAGTTTGATGCACGCAGAGGCGATTTCAACCGTCGACTTTGCACACCTCTTCGCGACGTTCCTTCGCGGCCGCATCGTCGTCCGTCGTCGCCACAATAGACATCATTGGCGTCGTCATCATCGTCGTCTTCAACTTTTGCAAAACACACACGCACCTGTGCACACACATGTGTCAGTGTTAGACCTTCCTGACCAAATGACCTTGTGTTGGGTGGTTTAAAAAAAATGGATTCACCTCAAATTACACAGATTTCAGCAGTTTGAGAAGCTTACCGCCGCCGCCACAGCCAATGGGCTCGAACAATTTGGAATTTGCGACACAGTGACTTTGAGGGTGAGAGAGAGAGAGAGAGAGAGAGAGAGAGAGACAGAGAGCTAGAGAGAGGTGGTGTATGGCGATGAGAATGGGAAATCGTTGGCCTACTTTTTGGTATGATTCTTGTTAATTTTGCTGCTGTTGTTGTTGCCGTTGCCGTTGTTTTGCTAACTTAAATAAGTTATATAGTAATCAGTCAACCGGTGACGGTGGTGTGGTGGGCGGTGAGTGGGGAGATGTGGGAGTATGAGAGAGGCAACCGATTGGAGTACAATGTCTCAATTACCGTTGTTGATGCATGTTATCATAGCCAAAGTCATGTAAATTATACAATTTACAATTTAACAAGTTAATTGCGATTGAATATCAACGCAGCACAATCGCACGAGAAATGAGGTAATTGCTGAAAGCCTCCGCGATTGCAGAGAATTATTTCTTTTTGCATTTTTTGTGAATTATTCAACAATATGGTTGCAATTGCAAGCTCATTTGATGATATAATTGCACAAAACAAATGCAATTTCATGGGTAACACTGGCTAAGTGGGTGTGGGCCCGGTGTGCGGGGTGAGGTTGTAACGAATGCAAGTGAGTATCTGCAATTGATTGTGGTGAAGGGTGAAGAGAGGTTCTATTTCCCCTGCACAGTGGAAAGGAATGATTTAAATGAAGGCATCAAAGTGGATTAATTATCAGAATTATAGGAAAAAATCACGACGAATTGCATATGTTCACAGTTCAGTAACTTCGTCTGATGATGATTGCAAAGCCAACATAATGCCACCTAGATGGCTAGTGTTCAGTAGGTCAACTTTGGCACAAAATTCCTGACACACTAAAATAGCCCGAACATACCAAGAAACTGGTCATCGTTTGCTGTTATCGAAGCTACGACGGATCCAAATGCCACGGGATGCATATAGGAAGGTCATCGGTGGAATTCGAGATCCAAAGTGGAGTAAGACAAGGCCGCATCTTATCACCGATCTTATTCCGTTTGGTTCGGATAAGTGATGTGCTTCTAGCAGCCCTGTCGACTGGCAACGGATGAATACGATGGACTCTTACAGCACAACTAAAACACCTGGACTACTCGGACGAATTATGCCTACATTCTCATAAAATAATGGACCTCCACGAAATGACATCAAAGATGGAGAGGGAGGCACACACAGTCGGACTGAAAATGAAGATCCAGGAAACAAAAATTGGATCGAACTCATTAGAGCAAATATACATTACTGGGCAACCGGTTGAGACAGTAAATTAATACTAGTTCCTCGGAAGTACTGTATCAACTGATGGCGGAACCGAACTGGATGCTACTACTATGCCAAAAGCCGCAGTCGGTATGTTATCCAAAATCTGGCATAGCAATGTAATCGGAAACAACACCAAGCTGAAACAGTTCCGCGCCAACGTTTTATCCGTACTCCTTTATGGATGCAGCACGTGGAGAGTGACCACCACTATCCCGAGAAAGTTACAATCCTTCGTTAACAGATGTCTACGTAATATATTGCGAATTTTCTGGCGCGAACGTATCTCTAATGAATATCCTTACGAGAGAACGGGCCAGGAACCAATAGGCCTCATCATCTATACAGCGGAGGAAGTGGCAGGGGATTGGTCACACACTATAAAAGGGTGACAGCTGTATAGCTAACCAAGTTATGCAATGGAACCCCTTAACACAGGGCGACAAAAGACCTGACGGTCCAAATAAAACTTGGAGCAGGACGGTAGAGAGTGAAGCGCGATACTTGGGGAGAATTGAGGCACATTGCCATATATAACGCAATGGCGGCTAGGCATATTTGACGCCATATGACCTACAAGGGAAATGTACAGGTGCCTGCTTTGTTGACCTGGAGAAGGCCTTTCACACCGTGTGGTTAGAAGGTATTTTCTACAAGCACAATCGGCTAGGTATTAGCTGTACCTACTGTGTAACATGCTTACCGGTAGACGGTTCGTTGTGAAAAATGGCAACGTGACCTCCACAGGGATATTTGAGGTAAAAAATTGTCTCCAACAGGGTGCCTTTAATTCGCCGATCCTGTTCAACATATACTTGAGCGATCTGATAAGTTCTCTTCCACACATAATTGCGTATGCCAATGACTTGATCGTGTACAGATCAGGCAAAAAGATCGAGGAAATCACTACACTCACGCAGGGTGACTTCGATTCATTCATGAGAAGTTGCGATGACTGGAAGTTGAGTATCAACTTCCGGAAGTCGGAAGCCATTCTGTTAGGCGGATACGAAAAAGAATTGGCGACAGTTCTCAATCGTTGGAAGACACGGGGAACCACTGGCGAAAAAGTCTGTAGTCAGATACCTGGGGATCTGGCTAGATCAGTATCCATATTTTAACAAACATGTAGATGCTGCTCTGGCCAGGGCCCGAGGCGCTTTTGCCCTCACAAAGAGACCGTTTTACAACAGCCAACTCGATCCGAGGGTGAAGGTTATCTGCTACATGGCCCTCATCCGGCTTGTCTTAGGGCCTGCCTTCGTCTTTATCGAACTCCAGAGCCCCAGTACATAAACTTCTATTCCAATGAGGTTTTATACAACAGGGCAAACCTGAGCCCTGAACCCGAGGTTATACTGCCAGAGCGATGAACTCGATTAATAATCTGATCTCGGGGGCTTACTACCCCAGAACACTATACCATGAAAGGCTACGTCACAATGGCTTCGTCCCCCCAGAGGCATTTCTCCATCTAGATAAGCACAGTCTGATACAAGACGTAAATGCGGTGCCACCCATCTACCACGTCGCCAGATCAACTGTAGATGAGCGACTCAACCACGACCGTTCCGTCGCACAACGAACTGAGGAGGATCTCCTCTGGTTCAGTACGGCGGTATCCAGGCGGGACATTCGAGAAGTTGCATTGCAGCACCAAAAGTTCTGGTGGCTGAGAAGCGAGGGAACTCCCTCCTCGAAGCCTTTAGACCCCGGTTAGAAAGGTGTTAGTTCGGACGCTCGCATGGGGTGCAGTCGGTTTCATGTCTTGCAGTGTATTGAATGTAAATATTCATATTTATTAGCTGCAACCTATGGCCGACGTAATTGGAATAGGGTAGTATTTTTTAAGGTAGAATAAGGTGTAAATAATAATAATGCTGTCGATTGTGGCGCCCCCTAGATGGAGCGATTAAACCTGAAGACTGGTGAAATTTCGGTTCCTGTGAAGTTTAAGAAAAAAATTTACTTAAATCCGCTTCACAAAGAGGAATGGAAATATTATTTAAAATTATAGCTCTAAAGCGGTTTCACCCATAATTCTGATTCTAGAGGAAAGTGGGAACCTGAAAAGACTATGATTTGCATTGTTACTCAAATCTCAGAAGTTGCTCAAATCGCATACGACAACATTTATCGCAAGACAATCTTCAATGCGCCGACCGAATTCGGAAACCCAGGAAAATTTACTCCGTTGCCTCGTCGGATGTTCAAAACTTATGCGGTGCACAGTGTTCAACTGCGCTGGATTCAAGGATTTCTGAACCTTTAGAAGTCTAAGCCTTTTGAAATACCCTGAAGTTTGATTACTTCAATCTGTTAGTGGGAGGACGGTGCCGCGGGCAACTGTGAACTAGGCAGGTACTACCTTACTGTTGGATTTCCAAAGCCAAACGTCGCTGGTTCCAAACATAGCTGGTTAAGGCCTTCACGATGGCTGAGAATTGAAGTGTTGAATCGTTTTGAATTAAATTGAATAAAATTGTGAATGAGATTCGATCCGCAACTTACAATCTAGGATATAACATCGCAGTACAGCTCCACAGTTTGAGTTAAGAGCAGTCGATGCTGATGTAAATTCTACAAATGAAATCCTAGGGGAGATCTGCCGCATAATATTAACCTTGCACATTGGGTACAAAATTCCTGACCTGTTATAAGCAGCCGGGGGACAATATGCAGGGAAGCAGAGTTGATTACGATGAAGTAGTCCAGTCGATGATGAAGTAGTCCAGTCATCTACGGATTCAACGCCTAAGATGGCTGGGCCATGTAGAGCGCATGGACAACACTGCTCCAGCCCGAAGAGTCTTCGACTCCGAACCAGTTAGAGTTAGATAGTTAGTTATAGTTAGCGATAGAGGACGCCCACGGAACCGATGGCGCACCCAGGTGGAGAAGGACCTCAATCGACTTGGTGTGCGCAGTTGGAGACAGCTGGCTAAAGATCGTGCCGGCTGGAGAGGCTTACTGGTTGAGGCCCAGGTCCACCCCGGACTGTAGCGCCACCGGAAGAAGAAGTCCAGTGGATTAAGCTCGGCCTGCCAAATAGAGAGCGAATGTTTTCGAATCCGAATCACTTTGGGTTCAAGAAGGAAAATAATGCCGGTCCTCTAATAGTTCAATGGTGGATGTAAGACAACGATTGTCAAGGATTGTAGACAGCTTTAGCGCTTGTCTGACCATTGGACTGGGTATTTATTGAAACAGAGTATGCTACTTTCAGCGTGTATTAAAAATGTACGTGTTTGATGCCCGGAAACAAGAATAGCAAAATAAATAAAACGAAAAGTCCTATGAATGTAACATATGAACACTAGGACTGGTCTCGTCTGGCACATGCAGGAACTGCAGAGCAGGTCCGGTTGGGTTGGGTTATGGTGAGGTTGGGTGAAGAAGAGGTTCTTTGCCATTGCCCAACACTGACTAACGCAGACTAAAAGGCACTTGGTAAGTGCGTACTTCTTTGTCTCTCCCAAGGCTGTGAACGACATCACTCTAAGTTAATCAACGTGTTAAGTCTTCAGACAGTTTGTGGTTACCCTATGGACCTGCGCTGGTATAACTGATAGCCGCCACGTTTGCCACACATGTAAGACCTCCACTCTAACCTTAGCCAGTGCACAAATGAAGATGTAATTATCCAACAGGTGTTCGAAGATACTTGGGTTTGGGAAGCTCAAAGAAAAATGGCGCAAAAATCTGACGACAAAATCGAAACATAAAAACAATCGAATGTCCATGGCAATTGCGACATATACTTCATGCACCTCTGTAATATTGTAATATTCTAGGGGAGTCTCTTGATCTTACATATTTAGAAAATGATCACCGCCTTTATCACCTATTGCCTAGCAAGTCCCAGCTTAGTTCGAACGATTCCAAGCTACTCGATCCTGCGCCGAAGTCGTAAACTCATTAGAAGGAACGTCCAACGAGGAGAAATAATCAAGTCAGATAGTCGAGATGAAGACTTTTTTGTTATTAACCTAAACTTACCCATAAGACTGTTTAGTTGCCCAATGTTTAATCCCTGACTGTAGCAAATTCTACTGACCATCAGCCAGGAATTCAATCAGCTGAGGGGCATTATTTTCTTCCAGGCTTCAAGGAGGCGATTTTCCTTCTTTAAATTTAAAATTCGAACCAAAATTGCTTAGGTTGCGGTGAATGTTGCCCATGGCCTGCAATTTCGTTCACTTCCTCTGACATGGTGATACTCACAGTAGAGTGACACCTCTTCTTCTTCTTTGTGTTCTCCTTCTTTGTGTTCTTCTTCATTGTGTTCTTCTTCTTTGTGTTCTTCTTCTTTGTGTTCTTCTTCTTTGTGTGCCCACGTCCATTCTGGGCTAGGACGTGAGCTTCAACCAACGACTCTTTTAAGCTCGAACTAGCTGGAACGCTAAACCATCCACTTCTACGATTGCCTCTTCATCGCACAGATTGTAGAAGGCCTGATATAGTCAATGCCTTATATCATGTTGGCATGATACTTCGTTAAACGGCTCTATTATTGCTTCCATCTTGAGCACCAAGAAACAGCGGTTGGTAAGAGATATTCTGCGATTTTTCTCAGTACGGATGTTGTTTGTGATGTTTACAGCGGTAGAAAAAGTCCCTCTATAGTCTTTCTGACACTACGTCCGATACGTCAATATTGTATGTCCCTTCTTGAGAAGAGTAGATACCGTGGACTCTCCCATGTCGAACTCCCCCTTAATCGAAACTCTCTTTAACTTGAACTTTTTCGGCACATTTTACATGTATTTCCCACAGTTGTCATACAAAAACCTCTTTTTAATTAAAACTCTCTCTCCAACCCGAACAAATTATGGCATCCCGTCACAATTCGACTTAGGGGTTAGTCCTCTGTACTTAATTCTCCCCTCGCTCCCCATCGGACCCATTTAAGCCGGTTCCGTCTCTATGCCAGCAAACGCCTCTCTGTTTTCAGCCAGTCACGGTCCACATGACTCTAGTGATCGCGTCTTAGTTTTTACACAACCATCTCCAGAATGATGTTTAAGAAGTTCCAGAGACAGCACGTCGCCCTGAGTTCGTTAAGGCTTTGAAGGATCATCCTGATTCCCCATCGTCATTATGCACAACCTGAAGAGTTTGGCTGGCCTGGAGTTGGTCGCACGACATGGAGGAGAGTTGCACTCCCCCCATGGACTGAATGCATAATCCTCCAACGAGTTATCACGCAGATAATTCAAGCAACAATTGCTATTCACCATCAGAACACAATTGACGCGTGTCCAATCGAACCTGATAGAACCTTCTTGATGACAAATCCTCGTCCGCATTTCATCGTCCTTTGTTCAAAAATCAAAGCACTTTAATGTCCTTTCAAATTATCAACCCTTTCCAGCACGTCATGGGAAAACTGCAAAGAAGTCTTGTGAAACTACAGTAGAGCCTATTTCAGTGTGAAATGCATCTCCTCCTCATTCACCGCGACCCGAGTGTCCCCCTTCCGTTTGCCAGGACATTGCCCACTAAACCCATCAAATGTGTGTGCCTACAAATTCCTGATCTATTTAACAGCCTTCTGGCCCGCTGGTCGTTAATAAAACCAACCAATTTCATGTCGTCAAGATGACGTTTAGTTTCGCTTTGATTGATGAGATCTTCGCTCAAGTACCAGCCGCCGAAGGATGCCCCCTCATTCGCACGCACCACGTTTCCTGGGCGCTCCGAAACCAATTTACCAAATTAAAAAGTCATTTATATTTCATTTCATTCGTAACGCATCCGCTAGATTAGCAGTATCCCGGCATTGTTTCCCGTCGCCCATTCAAAGCGGATCAGCCCAGGACCCATCATGTCATAGCGAACACAACGAATTTTGTTGATTTACAATGGCATATGTTTCCTCAAGAGGATCAACCAGCCGACCGACCAAACGCCGACTGTCCGCTGAGTCAGGCTGACTTAATAGGCCATGCTGAAGGGGGCAATGACTCTGCCGTGGCATACGTACACCTCGATAGCACCTTTTGTGTGGGTTATTACCTGGCGGTTGGCTGTCGGCAGTCGTCAGTCGTCAGACGGTAATGCCGCAGGAACCCTTCCAAGGATTGGCCTCTAAAACGTACCGTATGGTCGACCGTCGACCGTCTACAGTGAACTCAACTACTTCCACCCCTCACAGGAAGAGTGCAGCCTACACCCATAACAACGGCGGCGTGTTCATTAAGGTTTGTCCCAATTCTCGTTCAACTTCTTTTCTATTGCCTTGCCTCGATTATGGGGTCGTAGTGCGGATGGTTCCCAGCGAACCCGACAATCAGCTAAAAGTCCTTTTAATCCTTGGAGAGGAATTAATGACAACTATCTGGGAAGTGTGTTCGCTACAACGGATACATTTGCTAGCTGAGCGACTGAGCGAGTGTGCGAGTGAGGGTGTATGGGCTTGTGTGTGCCCTCGTGCGGCGGGGGTGCCGACTTGGGTATCAAGAGAATCAGTCCGTTCTGGTCCATTAACTCTTTTGGGTTTTTGTTTTGACTCGGAACGCGTGTCGGCAAGTTAAGTAAACTCTACGAGCACTGGCCGATGTACCTTTGTTGTCGGTCATTTGTGGTGTCCTGTGGACACAGCGACGCAGGACACAGAGCACACAGAAGGAGAACAACACAAAACAAATGACAGTCGATGCGCTTGGCGGTAGAAGCGGTAGAGTGGACTGTAAGTGATCGCCGACCGATCCTGTTGGAATGTTTGACGAGACAATTACCTCATTAGGGCAATGAATGTCAAATTTCAATTGAGCAGTGCAAACCAATATGGGAACAGATGTTGTCAACGGTGTCCAAAAAGTCGTTGGACATTGATGTCTAGTTAAGAATGTGCTCTGTTGAAACCTTGAGCTTGAGGTGATCTGATTGTCAGTGAATCGCAACTTCACTTTAAGATCATTGCCAAAACATGCCAAGGGCCACTGGAGTGTCATTTTTGGCAACTCATGTTGCTCCTCGACTTCACATGAGAACACATTGTTGCTGACAAGGGGGTCAAGGCAAGCAAGCCAATATAGGACCTGTAGTTGCCTGGGAGGATGTTAGGGTTTTGACAGCTCTCTTACATCGAGTTCAAGTTCAAGTCAACAAAAAATCCCGCTGCCAAACATTGCTTTCACACTTTCGACAGCAATGCTAACAATTATCATTATCTGAATATCTTGAAGACCTAATTTCCCGAAATGATATTTAAGGCTGATATTTATGGCTCTTGTGGTTTCAAATGTTGGAGGATGGGCGTAAGGAGACACAAGTCAACTTAAGCAACCTGGCATATACGCAGAAATGACTATTCTGTTTCCTTATTTGGCACAATAGGGGTTCCGGGGTAGACGTGGGCCTCAACCAACAGAAGAAAGAGAAAGAAGAGGGCAGAAATCGTACACTGCGAATAAAAGAGCAAAGTCATTCAGTTTCGTTAAGTTTCGTCAAATTTCGTTCAGTTTTTTTAAATTTCGATCAAAAGTCGACTAAAAGAGCCAATTCGTTCAGTTTCGTTAAGTTTCTTCAAATTTCGGTCAAAATTCTGACTGTTGGAACAGGGCACAAACTGTACACTTCGACTAAAATAGCCTATTCGTTCAGTTTCATTAAGTTTAGTCACATTTCGTTCAGTTTTGTGAAATTTCGATCAAAAGTCTGGCTGCTGGAAGAGGGAAGAAATTGTACACTTCGACTAAAATAGCCAATTCGTTCAGTTTCGTTAAGTTTCTTCAAATTTCGGTCAAAATTCTGACTGTTGGAACAGGGCACAAACTGTACACTTCGACTAAAATAGCCTATTCGTTCAGTTTCATTAAGTTTAGTCACATTTCGTTCAGTTTTGTGAAATTTCGATCAAAAGTCTGGCTGCTGGAAGAGGGAAGAAATTGTACACTTCGACTAAAATAGCCAATTCGTTCAGTTTCGTTAAGTTTCTTCAAATTTCGCTCAAGATTCTGATTGTTGGAACAGGGCACAAACTGTACACTTCGACTAAAATAGCCTATTCGTTCAGTTTCATTAAGTTTCGTCACATTTCGTTGAGTTTTGTGAAATTTCGATCAAAATTCTGGCTGCTGGAAGAGGGAAGAAATTGTACACTTCGACTAAAATAGCCAATTCGTTCAGTTTCGTTAAGTTTCTTCAAATTTCGGTCAAAATTCTGATTGTTGGAACAGGGCACAAACTGTACACTTCGACTAAAATAGCCTATTCGTTCAGTTTCATTAAGTTTCGTCACATTTCGTTGAGTTTTGTGAAATTTCGATCAAATGTCTGACTGTTGGAAGAGGGAAAATATTGAACACTTCGACTAAAATATCCAATTCGTTCAGTTTCGTTAAGTTTCTTCAAATTTCGGTCAAAATTCTGATTGTTGGAACAGGGCACAAACTGTACACTTCGACTAAAATAGCCTATTCGTTCAGTTTCATTAAGTTTCGTCACATTTCGTTGAGTTTTGTGAAATTTCGATCAAATGTCTGACTGTTGGAAGAGGGAAAATATTGAACACTTCGACTAAAATATCCAATTCGTTCAGTTTCGTTAAGTTTCTTCAAATTTCGGTCAAAATTCTGATTGTTGGAACAGGGCACAAACTGTACACTTCGACTAAAATATCCCATTCGTTCAGTTTCCTTAAGTTTCTTCTAATTTCGTTCAGTTTTGTGAAATTATGGTGTTGAAATTTTGCTTTGGTTGCCAGAAGCAATTTAGACTGATGATGCCTATTTTCGTTCAGTTCTACCAAAAACTTACTTAAGACAATTAAGATTGACCCTTAACCCGGAGTCATTCGTCTCTCTATATGTTTCTGGCTACCTCCATATGAGTCAGACTAACTGACTCAACAAAGATCTCTTTTCTAAAAGCAATCTGAAATTTCGTTGCCTTGGCAGACTTCATGATCAGTATTCCAAGTTCATCAGTTGCATATTTGTAGTAGCCGACCCGACCCGCGTTGCTGTGGCTCATTGTAAGTTAGGGTTGCCATAGGTGTCTAACCTAGCGTAGGACAACCATTTTTAAAATCACGAACCTTGGAGGACATCATCTACCTTAAAAAATAGGACAAAATTAAAACAGAAACTAGGTCCATCCACTCAAATGAAAAGCAGTTTTTTTTTATAGGGTTGGCATCGACTTCACAGCTGATTGCCCCTTAGTCCGTCGACGAATCAGAGTGCCTTTTTGACAGATATCCATAAATTCTTGACAGTTTTTCACGAAATAATGTGAATGCCGGTCTCTAATTGGACAATTTGGTTTTGAGAAAACGATTTAAATAAACCGTTGTCAAGATTTTTAAGGGGCAAGCAATTGTCGTGCGTTTTGGTAATACTTCATTTCTGGCTGACACATCGGAGACAAAATAAGATCTTTTTCATTTTCTCACAGATTTATATTGACGCGTTCAAACGATTGTTTTAAACGACGTCGTCAAATATTTTCTTCATGTAACACTACAATCGAATCGTCCAGTCGTCTCGTCAATCGTTCAAATAGTAGGCAGTTTGAGAACTACTAAACACGTTATATGTCATATAGAAAACGGAATTTATGCTGTCACTTTTATGATTCGTTGATGATTCGCCTATTCATTTGAAATCCAAATTTGAAAACATGTAAGTATTAAATAACTTTTAGTCAATTAATTGATTTATTAATTAACACACTAGGTCAGCAACAAAAAGGCAAATGGAAGTTCTCATTTATTACATGCACGAGCATCCTGAAATGGAACAAAATGACATGCCAAGAACCACACAAGACAGGCAGTCTATTAACAAGCTGTGGGCAGATTTGGCTTAAACAATGTATGCCATTGGGCTACCTTTTCCAGCATAATGTATAAACGCCTCTTTTGATAAGCGAAAGCGTTGAATAAAACTAAAATGCAAAATACAAATTAGAAAGCTTATTGTTTGAAAATAATAATGTTTTTCCTTTTCGTGTAAAAGTGAATGAGGATCCGATGCATCTCTAAGCGTCCTTTGCTTTCGCAAAAGTCCAACAGAATTTCCACTTTCTTCGTCATCGAAAAACAGCACATTGTAATGCCGACTATTTTTTTTCAATTTTTATTAACGAAACTAAACAGCTACCAACCACGAAGTATGAAAAGATTGTAAAGTAGCAATAATTCAATCACAATCGTTTAATCGTCGGCTTTTGAAAGTTCAATGAGTTATACGCAGCAATAGTGAATCGTCGAAAATGACGTCGACTAGACGATTCAATAATTTTCGTCGTAGTACGCCATGAGAGCCCAGTTTTTCAAAAACGTTGTAGGACGCTTGTTAAGACGGGCTTAAAAAGACGACGCAGGTTAACGCAATTTTAAATGTCTACCTAAAATATCCCAGAAGAGTGCGACATGGTTTCCAATGCGTCACAGAAAAATAACTTAGGTCAGGCTGCTAAGTTAGGTTAGGCAAGGGGGCTGCTAGTGCATTCACCAGTACACTTAGACCATATTGATCCATTGTGGTACCCACAGTCAGACTACTTCAACTGATTGACAACTCCAGTGATAGTGCCGTTAATTTGATCCTTACGGCAAATGGTGACTGGACCAGATTTGAAAACCAGATAAAAGCGTATTAACGTTGGTCGAACCGGAGACCCCGCTAACCAGAGGCATTCACTCTACCAACTGCGCCATCCAGTCGTCTTAGGTTAGGCCGGAATTTATTAGAATTTCAAGCCAACATCACCCACACGCCAAATATAAATTTAATTTTTACTTGTTTCAAAAAACAGCCAACTAATAAATCGACGTTTATCAAAGAAGAATAGAAATAGGAGTTTTTTTGAAATTATCCAATATTTCGCACAACATTTTCAACTTTCCGTTCAGTAAGAACCTGCCACAGAATTAAAAAAAAAAAAAGATGTATGAAATTGGTAAAGTTGTTCTCAAGTTATGGCGACACCAAGGGAAATCCCGATTCATTTTTATATATTATATAGACAGATTAGACGGTCCCAAGGCCTAGAGTAGTATAGACTGTATCTTCAATTAATTTAATTCTGGTTGAACTCTGGCATTTCAAGACTACATTTGTGTGTGCAAAAATGTGTTCATCTATTTCTTTCTTTTTGAATTGTGTTACTCATAAAGTCAGTCTAATCTACTTAGGCTAAGTATGCCTCCATGTTTCCAGATCACTCCATCCTCCGCCATCGACTCTAACTCCCCGGGAGATATGCCCAAGCGGTGTGAATTCCAAGCTTTTTGTCCATATTAACGTGTATGGAGGATTCACAGCAGCAACCATTCTGAGATGCTCAAATTCACGGTTAACTTCACTACAGTGCTGCAAAAGTTAATTCATGATCACCGCAAGCAGTATGAACTTTTCAAACTGTGTCTTGCACAGTTTTCCTTGGCATTTCTCAAGACACAGCGCAGGACGAAGGCATAGAGGCAGAAACGGAGAGAAGATACCTCTGCACATTGGTCTTACATATCTGTGAATTGCAGTCTGTGAGAAATATAGCGCTGGGAAGAGCATCCACACTAGTGTATTTCAGTTGAAAAACGAGGCTCTAAATTTGACTGTGCGTCCGAAAGCAGGCTTAAGGGTAAACTCAGGCGAGACGGATGTTGAGGGTGAATTCTTGCAGAGGACGAATGTACTCTTGGATAGTGTTGTCTAAGTTTAATCGCTCGCGTTTGGATTCTATCTAGTCTCTGCTCACTTTGACATTTCACAGCTTTTTTGACTGCTCGAATAGGAAATTGTTCAAACTAGGTGTTTTGTTGATACACATGCAAAGGATAGCAAATTTTCCGGTTTCCGAACTAAAAGCTCCCTTCTTGGATATTGCCTCTTGGACTTTTTATTGAACTATATTGTTCTTGCTCCAGTCCAACAGTTGAGAATTGAATGCGCTTAATACACCCTGCCGCTCCAATTTTACGACGAAAAGGGTGTAGCCTTGAGTCGTGGAACGAATTTGAAAACCTGAAAGTGCTGGCAACAGCGAAAGAGTGAATTGGTTTAGAAGTAGCAGACAGGAGATCATTTATAAAAATCAGAATGAGTTTCGGAGACAGAACAGAGCCTTGGGTAACACTAGAATTTAATTGGTGGATATCAAATTTGAAACCAACCAAAACAACTTGAACGGTTCGAACAGTAGTTTCTAATCCATAGAAGAAGAGATTCATGAACGCCATAAGCAAGCATTTTGCTTGATGCCAAACTCTGTCAAAGGCCTTAGAAATATCTAGCAAAACGATCTCGTTTGGGTATGTATTGTGCAAAGATTGGTTACACTTATCGGTGAGATGTGCTATCAAATCAGAAGTGGAGACCCTGCTGCTGATCATTAAGAAGCTTCTGCGATTCAAGATATTTATTAAGCTTGCGATTTATCAGCTTTTCCAGGACCTTAGGAAGAAGAGACGTGAGGAGGAGGGTGACACAGATTTGTCCTTCTTAGGGGCGGGCTGGACAAATGCTATTTTCCATCTACTCGAAAAGAAACCTGAAGAGTAGGTTGGGTGAAAAATCGTACGCGTTGATTTTGCCAACCGATTTGTGGACGCCAAGATCTTCAAGTACTCTTTCAACTGTAGGTGTACAGTGGGTAAGTGGGTTTATCCCATGGTCGAATCCACGCTCTCGAGTACATGTAGAGATGAATTCCAAATTCTATATTCGATAAAACTCGAAATTCTGATATATTCGACGAAACGCGAAAAGAAAAGAAGTCAGTTTTCCCACGCTCAAAAAATCCAAACAATTGCTTAGATGAAAAAAATAAGTCCATTAACCGCCAAACCCTGGTCAACGACAACTGCACAACGGTGCATTAAACACAATTAAGTCCAACCCAAAAAGCCAATCGCGATGGTCATCATAATGGGCCACATTGCCGGACGTCTTTACTCCGTCGAAACTCCGGAAATCTATTAACCAATCCCCCGTCATCCCTTCGACCATGTTTATGCCCGGCACGTGTTCAAGATTTGCACAGAACCCATCGACGACGCTGACAGTTGTTTGACATTTCTCGAACATTACCACTCTTCGAAATGTGTTTACAACCCTAGCAGTAGGCGCACGGTAAATACCGCAACAAACAACGGAAAATCTCTAAGCAAACATTTTAACAAAATGTACAAAATAATTACTGGTCCCCACTGGCCGGTGTCTCTCTGCGAGTCGCACGACCTCAAGTCAACCGCTCGCTCACACACACACGCACGACACACGACCGTCAAGAAAAGGGAAAAGAAAAACAAAAAAATTGATAAATTGTCAGACTGTTTGTCAAACTAATTAAAAGCAATTAATGACAGTAACGCGGCGTAGTGCGGTGCTTTGAATCAAACGCAAAACGCCATCGCCGAGCGGGGGTGGTGGGGGTGGTTGTCATTCAGATTCGCACTCACCTTGAAAGTAACTTTTCGTCCTTAAGTAACTAACAGACAGCCTTAGTATGCTCAGTCGATCCAATTTGCTAAGAATATTCTGTTCGAAGGGCAGCAGTGACGCCAGCAGGTCCAGTTCGGCATTCAGACGCTCGCGATGTCGCTTTGATGGATTGCTCTTCGTGACGCCATCTTTCGGTGGAGGCTTTAAACTGCAAAAGACAAGCAAAAAAAAAATAAAAATAAAAAATGGATGAGACAAATTTAGAGACAGTTGTAGTTGTTGGGCAATTAACGAACAGTGATCGGAAAGGTAAAGCCAAGGGTACAGGGTAATTGTTGACCTCACGAACAGACCCCTCAAAATACGCTCCAATTGAGAGTAAACATGTCTTGTGTGCAAGAGTGTGTATGCATATTGTTTAGTTGTCACTTTCGGGGTGTGAGGTAAACAATGGCAACAAAAGGCTCTCGTCAGTCACTCACAAGGGGTAAAGGACCTCGCAATGGGGTGAAATCGATTAGCCATGCCCACTTGATCTCATAATTACAGCATAAGGCTCTTGTTCACACACACAAACACACACACAGGGGTTAATGTAATCGATATCCTATGGTTTTGCAACACTGTGTATTCCATCCACCACTCGGCGGCGACCAGTTTTTGAGGGGTGTCGTTACCGTCATTGGCACTTTGAGGGATTACAGGAAGAGCGTCAGTGTATCTACCCAGTCCGAGAGGGATGTCGGCCAATCCCAAAAAAAAGAATGTAACACGGTGCGTTTGGGATGGTGAAACAGCTTGAGATTTTCCTATTTTCTCATAATTTAATTACGAAGGTGTGGCTGCGGCTAGAGAGAGAGAGAGAGGGCGCTGCTCACTTTGTGTTCCATCGTGCGTACGGACGAGAGTCGCCTTTTGTCTTGCGGCCGAAGGATTATAATTTATCCTCTGTCAAAGTTTGATAAGCTCCTTTGTTTCCTGGTGTCATGTTGAATGACTTGGGAAATTGTGTTCTGTGGTCTGCAGCTTGGCCAGTGATTTGGGTCGGCAATGAGTGTGTAAGTGGGCATGATGACGTTTGCAAGGATTTGTGTAATCGGGTGGAGAAGGATTTGAGAACATGCAAAGGACTGCAAATTGAGGTTATAGGATTTATATTTTTTTTTGTTTTCACACTAATCCCTGATCCGCAACAATAGGCCAAGTGGATAACGAGAGAACTCTTGCGGGGACTCTTCCCGACATTGTTGCGGCCTTCATTTTGACGTCCATTAGGACCTATAAGTCACTGCATGGGTGTTCAACCCTTGTCTTGCTTAGGTTTCACCTCCAATCAGTGGAAGATACATTGACAACTCCATTGGACGAGCATGAAAAACTGCATGATTGCCTTAGCGACTTTTGCGTCCAGCTCTTTATAAGGTGCTTGTGAACGGCTGGCGCGGCTGGTCAAATTTGGAAACGGGGATTCAGGGAGCTGTCCTAGATGTAGTAGCAAGGAATCAAAATAAGCAGAGAAGGCAAATGCTTTCTGTAGAGGAAAATAGGTAGAAACTGCTCAAGACTCACTAGTGAATGTCAACGATCGTCATCATCATGATCGCATTGATCACAGCATCCTAGGGAGTATACGTGGTAACCTTCAAAAAGGGAGCTTTTTACATCGTCTACCCATCAGCACACATCATGATCGCCCTGACGATCGCCCTGAGCTGAGATGGACTTTGACTTCACCAGATTTCATGTCGATCCTCTAGTAATTGTTCTCAAAGGCGGCCTCTGAGAATTTCCCCACCTCCAAGGTGACAGTGACCAAAGGCACGATCGCGGAAACCTGTAAGATCTGCCGCTAAAAAACATGCTTGATGGATAAAAATGCATACAATACTCGCTTCTGCTGTAGAAGAAGTTAGAAAGAACAATTAAGGTGCACGACACGACCTTGCAAAAAATCTGCTGACAATGGGATCAAGACCAGGTTAAAGGACAATTGCTCAATTTCATAATTTGCTTATTCCACTCAAGGCAATTAGCAATTTGTTTCTACATTTTTATATACTTTCATATAGACAAACGATGGTCACTGATCGTTTATTTTAACAGCGAAGTTGCACGATCACCGGAAGAAGAAGATCTTGGTGCTTGACGCTGAGATAGAATTCAACGCAGTGATACACCAGCATACGGGCAGGATCAACATTGTAAATGTAGATTCCTACAGTATTTTGAGATCTTTCAACAATACCACTGCCAAAGGTGGTATAATGTCATTCCTTCACTACCATGTAATGATCAAAGGGGTGCTACGATTACTAGAAGTGTAAGAAAACAATACGATTGCTTATGCGCACGACATTATTTCACCTGTCTGTACGTTAGTCTTATACAAGGGACTTAAAAAAATGTCTCTTTGCGGACCCTCTGACGGCACTTTGTTCAGCACATTGTTATAGAGTGTTTCTGTCATTTATCTTTGATGAAAGTGACCACTCAACCAAAGCATGCAGGCCCTGTCCCCCTAGGTACTCTAAGCGTTATCCAACTTCTTTTGAGACTCCTTTGTCCGGCAGATGACGGCTAACACTGTCAATCGGGCTCATTCCTCTTACCAAAGGTTATCGTCCATGCATCGTATCTAACCCCTGCACTATTAATGCAGAAGTAGGTCCAAGATATGGTCTGACTAAACAGTTCTCCTAGACATGGAGTTCTGGTGACATCCTTCTTTCAGAATATTCATTGTCCATCGTTTCAAACTTAACAAACGTGAGGGAATTAGTAAAATAAAAATATTAAGAGCTGGGCGCAGTTGTAAATACGCAAAGTGAATTTCGTCTTAAGGTCAACCGTCGCCATGGCCTTACTGTGCAGCCGTTTCGTTCCACAAACAATCTTCTGTGAGTGTATGTTCGGCTATTAATTCCTCAGCAAGTACATTGTTGTCCTATTACTCGAACAATTTCTTTTTTTTAAACAACACACATTAGCAAATCTCCAGATAAAACAAAAGTAAACATTTTAAACATTTTAAAATGACGGTACCACCGACTCGAAAAAAAAACCAAATTCGATGCATACATACATCTATCGTAGTGCAGAGGATGGCTTGCGTATGCATTAGCGGGGCGCTGAGAACTACCTCCGCCGAAGCATTAAACATACCCCTAAATCTGCCTCCGATAGAACTAATTGCCAGACAGACAGCAGCTAGCATGGCGATTAGATTAAGATCGCTGAGCAGCTGGAAAGAACTGCAGTCTGGACATTCAACGATCCTACGCAGGTATACCTCTATACCTATAGACACAGACCTCACTCTACCTAAACTCATCTTCGAGAAGAATTTCTCAATCAGCATACCGCCCAGATCTTACTGGGAGTCTGAACACCAGACGCTGGATGGTCCACTGCGAATGTTCGCAGATGGATCGAAGATGGATTCAAGAGTGGGCGCTGGTGTCTATTCCAAGGATCAAAATTTCCAGCTATCTTTTCGACTACCTAATCACTGTAGCGTCTTTCAGGCTGAAACTATAGCGATTAAGGAAGCCCTGTCCTGGCTGAAAAACAATGTAACATCGCGTACAGATAGCATATCATATAACAGTCACCTTTAATTCCAAGACTTCCCATAATTGCCGCCTATATCTTAACGAGATGGCCAAGTGTTTTCAATTTCTTTCAACTGATGTGGGTGCCGAGACACTGTGACATTCCAGAGAATTGCAAAGCAGACGAGCTCGCTAGAAAGGGCACAAACTCCGTTCTCTTTCCGGGTGGAGACCCACCCTCCATGCCTATCGGTACTATCAAGCATCTGCTAAAGTTTGAAACGCTTGCCCAAACAAACCGCTGATGGACATCTGGCACAGGATGCCTAATTACCAAACAACTCTGGTTTATGATCGATCCCAAACGATCACTAAGCTTAATCAGATTAAGCAGTCCAAATCTCAGATCTCTTATTGGCATTGTGCCGTCGGAACTCACGCCTCTAAACTAGGCCTTCCCTATAATGATTTCTGTAGAAGCTGCTTGGACGAGGATGAGGAAGAAACCATCGAACACTTGCCATGTAAGTGCAGTGCTCTCTCATCCCGCAGATTCAGACTTCTGGGGCCCTTTTCTTTGTTAATCTGGCTGAACCGAGCAGCATCAGAATCAGCCCTCTTCTTCGCTTTAGCAAAAGCACAAATTGGTTTGCGGAATAGGTTGCCCAAAATCCGCGTGGTAACACAATGGGCCTATGTTTGGCCTAAGTGGGTCTGCTGTTTTTGTGTGTGGCAGTCAGCCACTTCAACATAACCTAACCTACATACATCGTATTTCTTTCGCTTGGTCCAATTATATTATCCAAATATATATATATACAATGCTCCCGATAAAAGAGGCAAATTTGTATGAAAAACAGCAGGGAAAGCATGATGTGCAGTCCGAATAGAAGGTGGTCCAATTATAGAGAGTCGTGATTAGCAGGTTTCAATGTATTCTCCTCTTCATATGAACTATCCCCTTTGAAGGTGCAAATTTGAGGCAAAACATTACATCGATTTCACTTTTCCCTATAACATCAAAGCTATTCGAGAAACGTCTACTGAAACGAATACAACCACCAATAGAAGAAAGACGCCTTATCCCCGATCATCAATTTGGATTCAGGAAGAGTCATTCAACACAATTGGTCAAGTACTTAGAATAACCAAGGAAATCGAAAAAGCACTAAAGGCCGATGGAGCAGACCTTTCGACGTATCCCAGGCCTTTGACAAGGTTTGGCACGACGGCTTGAAGTACAAACTTAGTAGGATATTTCCGAAAAATCATTTTAGCAGCATTTTAGAATCGTACCTCAAGAATAGGATATTTAGACTTAAACACGGAACGGAATACTCGGAATTTAAAGAGTGGGAATGGGGTCCCGCAAGGGAGTGTCCTTGGCCCTACTCTGTTTTTGTTATATACCCGGGACATACCACAAACTGAGGGCACAATAGTAGCTACGTTCGCAGACCATACGGCTATTCTGGCTACGGAAAGCACAATCGAGTCAGCTACCGTAAAACTGCAGCACGCTGTAAATAAAACTTGCGATTGGTCAAAACTCTGGCGCATTGGCCTAAATGAAATTAAATCCACGCTTATTGCTTTTACCTACAAAAACATAGACAATATACCCGTCTTCATTAACTCGGTACAAATACCGGCTTACAAATACTGGCTTAGTAGGTAAGTGCGTCGACTCCTACGCAGAGGGTGCCAGGTTCGATATCCGAATTTACCACCTTTGATAATTTACGCCTCTTTCGAGTCACTGACAATGCTCAAAGAGTATTCCTGTCTAGAAAAAGCTTCTCAACTTCGCCGTTCGGAGTCGGCATTAATCCGTAGGTCCCTTCGACTCGTGAAAGAACAATAGCGCACGCACATGATGCGTTGTCCAGGAGTAGAACAGCTTTTATTGGCAGACCTTCCTTGTTTCACGCTACCGAGCTTGACGCTATAGAGTACTCTTTATAAAAAAGGGTGTTCAAGCTAGTGGAGTGTTGACGCACTACACTATGTACGGCACTACTGTACATATTTCACACTGCTGATGTTTTACTTAAATTTTCTCTCCTATCGTTTGTAACTGGTCACCCTGTATAGTTGAAAGAATGTACTTTCGCTTATCCATTGCTGCAAGGCCCTTGGAGTTAAGTCTAATGCAGAACAGATTCGTAGCAGAGACAGGGCTTATTTCTTTGCTTTCTCTCTGAAATTTTACAGTATTTCTAAGACTATGTTCGGTATTGCTTCAAAATAAGACAGAACTTCGAATTCCGGTATTATCTTAGCTTCCAAGAAGCCAAGTCCCCATTTTAATTAAATTTTAATAATTGACTACCACGACGATGATGATCAAACTCAAAATGCACCAGTTTAGGCCATTATCCTGCCATCCAACACAATCAAGCAGACATAACAAAGGCTGCATAGGGCGCACAGTCCGCAGTTATGTTCCCATAATTCTTCCAATTTCCCATCTAAACGAATTTGAATGATGAACTCAGCAGAGATTGATACAGACACACCCATCCAATTAGATTGCCAAAAAAAAAAAAAAACCCGCTTGAAATGCACGTCAATAATTGCCCATCACCGAGCCCGGTCTTAATTCGAACTTATTTGACAATTGTCTCGTTCTCAAACGCATCACGTACGCCGATTGCCGAAAACCCAGCAATCACTTAATTCGAACAATCACTTAGGCGCTATCACAATGATCGCTCATCTCCCTCCTCGCTCCAGCGATTCTCTTCAGTCTCCAGCCGCCGCGCCGCACCGTCGTCACCGCCTCCTGTTTCGCAATCGCAACCATTCCACTGGCAAAACACGAATAATGACAAAATTATAACAATTCCCTTTGATTTGCCACATTCTGCAGACGTTCTCCTACACGGAGACGGCCAGAAACTTGGACTGCGTCCATTTCACTATTTTCGACCTTAAATGGCTGTAATTTCACTTATTAGTGGAACCGTGCGGCTCCTCCAGACCCTCCTGCCCCCTGTCCAATAGGCCCCGTCAACCGCAGTCGTCCACACAGGGAGAGAGGTTTCTGAGAAGAACACAGAGGAGACTCTTACGGTTTTGTTGGCTCAAATGGATTCCCTGAATCTTTTCGCCGAGCCACACCGTGCCGGCCAGCCCCAAAAATGCAGACCATACACTCAAGGTCTGCAGATAATAAGA
This sequence comes from Eristalis intricaria, assembly GCA_964034865.1. Classification (NCBI taxonomy): domain Eukaryota; kingdom Metazoa; phylum Arthropoda; class Insecta; order Diptera; family Syrphidae; genus Eristalis; species Eristalis intricaria. The sequence continues at coordinate 10,007,905 of OZ035873.1, forward strand.
AAATTATACATATTACACACATACTCCCGAAAAGCGGTTGTTCTCTGCAATCCCTTATTATTTATGGTTAACAGTAAAAGCGAAGCGACTGGGAGAATGCCAAAGTGAAAGAGAGGGACAATGACAAAGAGTGAGAGGGATAGAGAGAGAGATAGAGAGAGAGAGACTGAGAGAGAAGGAATCTTAGGCTAGAGAGTTAGAGGGTGGCACAGAACGGAAAAGAAAAGCATGACGTGGACGTATCCTTGTGAAGTAACAAAAGAACACAAGAAGAAAGTGAATTTCGATGATGTTTTGCACCGAGAGCGCTACGAAAACGCGACCGGGCCAAGCACACAAAAAAAAAAACCACACAAAAGCAAAAATAAAAGAATGCGAAGAGAATGCCAGCAATTTAAGGCTTTCAAATGTGTTCTTTCCTGTCCTGTCCTGGTCCTTGAACCGTCCCCCCTCCAAATGGTGGACGGGACGAAACTCTTTTTTCTTTCATATTTATTCCCATTCCCCAGCTCGGGAGGAATATCTGCAAAAGTATCTTACAACTTGGTGTATTTAACCTTTGGCCGTTTCTCGCTGCGCACTGGAACGAGGCAAGGGTTCTGTGTTAAAAGTTCCTTCATGGTGACTGGGTTCTACCCCGAAAATGTTCAAGGAAAACCGTCCTCATTGGGAGTTCCTTTCTTCTGTTTCTCAGAGTTCCTCGCCCCCGCCCCGGCCGGCTCGTTCTTCTCTCATTTCCTTTGGGGAGAGATACATACTTTTAGTGAATTGCTAAACGCTCCCGGTGTGTGGGGTGTGAGAGCCGAAAGGAAAAAAACAAATGCAAGGACTGGGCTAGGACTCCTAGGAAAGAGTGGAGAGAAGAACAGAACAGAAAAGAATAAAGAAAGCAAAAAAAAAGCATAGAAATAAAAATGAAACTAGAGAATTATCGATTTTTTTCCTCTGTCGTTTCGGCGGGTGGTTGTGTGTGGATTTATTTATTTTTTTTTTTTGGAAGGAGATGAAGACGGTACCACCTCGCACAGTGTGCTGCTACCCCCCGCTCACGTTCTCAAGCTGCTGGCCAAACAGCAACCAACCAGCCGGCGAATTCAACCCCCTACCGAAGGCTTTTATATTGACTCGGATGGAAATATAAAATTGTATTACCCACTTGGGTAATAAAAGAAATCCAAATAGAAAGGATATAAAGTACACTTCCATGAACCCCACTCACTATTGGGGCAGGAGGTGTGGGGGGAGGGAGACGTGGACTCCCTTCGATAAGTTCGAATTCTTGGAACAAAAGCAACTTAATGTTGACATGGCGAAGCGATGAGTAAGCATAATCGACTTTGATATCGATCTGATTCAGAATCTGGCGGAAGCACGGTTCGGCACTTTGAGTAAACAACTAAGCCTCTTCACATCAAGAAAAGAAGTAAGAATGACGTTCGAGAAATGTAGAAAGTAATAAACAGCTTCTTCTACAAGTCAGTCCAACTGTAGGGATATGCAAACGACATCGACATAGTCGCGCGGTCCCAACGTGCCGTAGTGGAAGCATTTACGGCGATTGAGGAACAGGCAAAGCGAGGTGGTCTTAAGGCCAACGAGGATAAAACAAAGTACATGCTGTCGACGAAAAAACGATTCGTTGCACACCAACTAGGACAAAATATTCCAATCGACAACTACAATTTCGAGTTAGTAAAGGAGTTTGTCTACCTCGGGGCAAACGTAAACTCCACAGACGACATCACTGTGGAGATCCAACGTAGGACCACCTTTGGCAACCGATGTTACTTCGGTTTGTCAAATCGACTGGCGTCAAAACTCCTGACTCGAAGGACTAAGGTCATGGTCCAAAAAACCCTTATTTTGCCAGTCCTGCTAAATGGAGCCGAAAGCTGGACGATAAGCTAAGCTGCGGAGCTGATTCTTGGTGAATTCTAAAGAAAAATTCCACGTCGGATATATGGTCCCGTCTGGGACCAGGCGAGTGGAGGAGAAGACACAACCGTGATCTCTACGAGTTGTACCAGGATGTGGATGTAGTCCGGAATGCAAAGATCCGTCGAGTGCACTGGCTCGGCCACATCGAGCGCATGGATAACTCCAAGCTAAGAAGGTCTTCGAATCCGAGCCTCCTGGCTCGAGAAGGAGAGAAAGACCGAATCTGCGATATAAAGACCAAGTAATCGCAGATGCAAGACAGCTTGGTCTTGACGACTGGAAGCAGCGTGCCCAGGACCGTCAAGAATGGTAAGTTATTAAGTAAGAAAGTAAGTAATAAACAGCCCAGAAGCCTGCAGGGACACAATTATCCACCTAAACGAAGAAGCGCAGTTAAGACTGGGTTTCTCTCAATTGTTCAGCAGAACACCCCATTCATTTGAACGAAGCTCATCCATTCAACGTCGTCCAGTTTAGGAGGATAATGTCGAGACTGAAGTTGATTCGTCGAAATAAAGCGAAACGAATTAAAGCCGAAGTGCAATATTTTTCACTTTCAAATGGTCACTAAAGACTAGTCGCCGCTTGGTGCATATGTATATGGACATCAGCTGGACAGTCTCTGAACGCTGAAAATCATAAGCGTGTTAGTCCTGTCACTGTTACAAGACACCGGAAGTTGTCTATGGCGGAAGAGACTTGTGCCAGTCATGCGGTCACTTGTGTTCTCTGTAAGAAAAGTTCGGCATTAAGTCGCTAAGAAGTCTTCGCGTATATGTAACAAAACTCAAGACCAAATTTGACTTTACTTAACATTCACTTTTGAAATTGATACATTCTGCTTTACAAAGCTGTTCTTTATTTCACGGCAGAATGATTGACCGGCTGGCGGATAAATTGTGTGCTCGGAAGGAATCGTGGGAATCTGGATAATTTCCATCGACATCGAAATTAAATTTTTCTTCTCTGTGCCCACGATCGTTGAACAAGTCTCAATAACATTCGGTGTATAGATTTATCTGGCTAAAATCTTATAATAATAATATAATATGGGTGGCGCGACAGTTCGAGGCGGACCTGGGCCTAGCTTCTCTGCAACCACTCGTGCTGTGCGTGCTATTGTTCTTTTACGCGTGGAAGGGACCTACAGTTTAATGCCGACTCCGAACGGAGAAGTTGAGAAGCCTTTTCTAGGCAGGAATACTGTATTGTCAGTGACTCGATAGAGGTGGAGCCGTGAATTAATCAAAGGTGGTAAATTCGGGTATCAAACCTGGCACCTTCTGCGTAGGAGTCGACGCACGTACCCACTACGCCACGGCGACCTAAAATCTTACATATTGCTTATCAAAGTCACGAGCCATGTCGTTTTTTGGCGATCCTGTCAAACTCTATCCTCAATGCGTAACTCTCGCCGATCCAACAAACTAGACAACAGAGTCCTTGAATGTCTTGGCAATGTGTAGTGAAGATGACTTCCTTAACATGGTACAGTGGACACTCCCTAAGTCGAAACTCTCTCTAACTCGTACTTTTTCGCCATATTTTACATACATTTCCCCTAAATTTCCATACAAAGCCCTCTCTCTAAGTCGAACTCTCTCTAACTAGAACAAATTATGGTATCCCGTGACAGTTCGACTTAGGGAGAGTCCTCTGTCCTTGATAAACGCATTTCATTTTGAGCTGCTATGGTGATTGCTTTTATATGATGGTGATTGAGATTAAAATCGATTCGGTAATATAAACAAAGGTAAGACTACAAACTCTACAACAATGTCATCTGTCATCTTCCAATCACACCATAAACAATTAGCAGATCGTGGCAATAGAATGGATAAATTATAATTATGTCCATTATGGAAAACGGTGGATTAACAACGGAGGACATCATCTTCATCGACTCATCCGATCCGCATCTCGCAGCTTAATCATATTATGGAAACCGACGAACAAGCTGACTGACAGAAAGTCAGTTTTTAATTTTCATGTTTCAGTATGCTTCTGAAGAATAGTTATGTGGAAGGGGACGAAAATGATTCCCGAAGAATTCGTTATAAAATAGGTAGTGGGCTAGGATATTTTATCGATACCGGAAGTTCATTCGTTCATTTACATATACACTGGCCGATATAATTCATCGTACGACAACCGAAAATGCCAATACCAACAGTATTTGGTAAAATAATGGATTACATTTCAGAATTGTAATTAAAAACAAAGATTATTTACATATAACAGCAAATTCAGTTTCCACTTTACTTGTTTCATTCACCCGACATACAGTGGACTTTCCCTAAGTCGAACTCTCCTTAAGTCGAAACTCTCTCTAACTCGAACTTTTCGCCATATTTTACATTTACATACATTTCTCTCAACTTTTCATACAGAAACCTCTCTCTAAACTAACAAATTCTAACAAATTCTCTAACTCTAACAAATTTTGGTATCCCGTGACAATTCGACTTAGGGGAAGTCCACTGTAATTGATCGTACGCTAATTGTTTCCATTAAATTTGCCCCTTTTCCCTTTTATTTTGCACAGGAATCATGATATTCTAGAATCAGAGTTTGGTGTAAGAACTTCTTTTGCCCAAAAAAGTGGTATTGTCAGCTTAACAATGCTTAGTGTTTTGCCTAAAAAGGTAATCATATCAGCTCAACAGCGCAGAAAAGAAACCTCGGTAGATTTTCGACAAGTGATAGTCAATTTTTATTTAACTGATACAAGATCATTGGCAGATATTGCTGAAATCGTTGGAAAATTAAATCAACCATTCAGTATATTATAGGAAATCCGTAGAACGACTATCGATGGCGGTGTTGTGGATCGGACCTAGACAACTTCATTAATTTTCAAAGAATTGTGAGTTGATGAAGATCCACAATTACCAGAAAACAAATAAATGAAGTTGAAAACTTCTTCGGAATATCTACCGTTCTACTTATAAGAATCGAATCAACTCGAAGAAAACCAGTCTTAAAATTCACTGAACAAATTCTGGGACTTTAGCTGAAGTCCTTGCCCATGTCTTATTTGGTCTCATTCATTCAAATACAACACATCTACCAGAAGTGCATGCTTTGAGATCGCGTTGGATAATAAGTTGCTTCTGGGTATGGAACTGCAAGTCGTTGTCTCCTATAACCTGAATCATAACTGCTCCCAGCGAAGTAATCAAACGATTTACAAGGCAACAGCGTTAAAGAATGACACGAGCAATCCACACGTCACCATCATTCACCGCCAAGCTTGTACAAATGCAGCTATGAAGACTGACAATATACAAAACGGCGCTTGCGGGATAACGTCTTAATTAAACGTTAATGGATTATAAATGCGTTGACAACTCCGTCGGTGGCATGCGGCTAAGACCAGACCATTTGCATACCCGTGCATTTTCCTCTCGATTACAATTAGTCGCGTCTGTTTATTGTTGAGTCTGACAGGTTTTTCAAACAAAATCAACACGATTTGCTTGACATCGACATGTTAACATAATTGTTCTATTAATGCACATGCAAATAAAGCACATTCAAGCCTACTGGTGCATTCTTTGCCGTTGTTCTTTCTTAGAAACTGAGGGGAACTGTTGATCAACTGCTTGGATATGAATGGATACTCGACTATGTTTTACAAAAGTTATAAAAACGAATGTATAGCTATAGATTCAACTCCTCTTGTCAGCGAATTAAGCATTGTCATGCAATATAGACGAGTCTAGACCTTGGTATTTTCAATCCTAGAATCGAGTGCTTTCTCCAGGCTTATAGCGGAAATTGTCGACGAAACTATTAATTCCCGGCCTCCACGGCTATCTCCTGCTGTGAAGGGGCCATGGGATGCAAATTGTTTATATTTGCTATTTGCTTCAATTGTCAGACCGCTATATGGTGCAGTGCATTCGAAAAGAAAATCAACCTCATACCACTCGAAAGTTTGCAGAGGATGGCATGCGTGGATATCAGCGGAGCACTAAGGACAATCTCGTCCGAAGCTCTAATCATACTCCTGAGTCTCCCACCGATAGAACTAGTTCGTAGGCAGACACCAAAATGACACACAGGATATATGCAACAGTCTTTAGACCAACTCTAACATAAGGTATCCTTGTTTGGTGGTCAGCATTACGAAATACATTCAATCTTAGAAAGATAAGTTGTATACAAAGATCTGCGTGCAGTTGCATTACGGGTGCACTGCGCTCCACACCCTACAACTACTTCTATGGACATTTTCTCGAAGTTTGCGGCTACCAAGGCAGCGATCAGGTTGAGCGAATGCAAAATGTACAGCTTAGGTTACATGGAAATAATCAAGAATGCGAACATCCCAAAGGATACATATTATATTGCTTTGAATTTGGGTATAAAACACTCCTCCGAAATAGAGAAGACTGGGTCTTAGACGTAGTCAGGGAAGCTACCTATCTGGAAGTACACACAAACGGACCCAAACCGGAAGAAGGCACCGGACTGAGACTATTTGCATCATCACAGGAAATATCCTTCTCACTGTCCCGTCGACTGTCCAACCACTGTAGTACATTCAGGTAAATTCAGAGACTCGTTCGAATAAGGAATGCTCTTCCCAGCCTAATATTTCCGACAGACTACAACCCGCAGATATTTAAGGTCAATGTGCACAGGTACCTCCTCTCCCTTTATATCTTCGGCCCGTGCTATGTCTTGACCCCGGACACATAAGGGTATTAGCAATCCCTTGAGCGCAAATTATAAAAAAAAAAATATTCAGATGGCAGAAGTAAAAGCTATCCAAGAGGCTGCCCGCTTATTGTCAATGAATCCGATAGACGGGCTATCTATAGCTGTATACAAGTTAACGAACAACATTGTTAACACATCATAATATCCCCCACATTCCTAACATGATTGCTTCCACGAGTACAACAGTGGAAAACACCTGACACCATTCTTCATTCCTAGCATCAAGCATCCGACACTTTCCCACATTTCAAATAGAAGATCCAACACGCTCCCAGTGTATTTCGCTGACTTTGCGTCTGGAGAGACAAACAAAGATCTTCAATTTCATTCTCCTATCTTTCCTTTGTTCCCACATTTCCGCCGCATAGGTGTTAAGTTAGTTTTGAGAACACTTTGTTTTTAGTTTTTAAGTAACTTCTGTAAGAATCGGTTGAATAAAGAGGCGAAGCCTCAAAAAAATATTTTTTTGAAGTTTTCTTAATACGAAAACTTAATTTACATAGTCAGGCAAGCTGCCATCAAGGCTCTGGATACACCATCAATTAAATCAAAGATGGTAAGACTTTGCAATCCAACTCTACGGGAGATAGCGGTCAGATGCAACCGTACCCTATGCTAGACCCCTGGTCCCATAGTGGTACCCCAGGCAACGAAAGGACCGATGAGTTAGCTAGAACAAAGGTGGGTTTGTCACTGGCAAGTAATCAGGACACCCCATACTTCTCTCTTCAAGTAATAAACACTTTTTTACTTACGGATGCCATCAACGCCGCCAAACTGAGGTGGATGGAATTAGATACTTGCGGGACTTCAAGGCTAATAATAATATAATATGGTTGCTGCTACAGCCCGTAGAGGGCATGTGTCTAGCTTCACAGTTCTCTCACTAGTGGAACTGACCTACAGTTTTATGCCGACTCCGAAAGGCCAAGTTTGAGAAGATTTTTCTAGACAGTTGTTACTCTTTAAGCGTTGTCAGTGAATCGAAAGAGGTGGGACCATGAAAATTAGTTTTGGTCGTATCGACCGGGAATCGAAGCCAGGCAAGGGTCGACGCACATAACCACAACGCCACGGCCATCACTTCGAGGCTAGTAAGGCCTTCAAAAAATCAAAAAAAAAAACAAGCACTCTCCTAAAATTAAATAGAAAGGAAATCAGTAAAATAGTTGGCATAATTACTGGTCATTGGATATTTGGCACACATGCAAGGAGAATGGGAACCCCCTACAATAACTTTTGTAGGAGCTGTAGGGACGAAAGGAGGAAGAAGAAACTACACTTCAGTACCTTGGCACCTGCCCAGTACTTGCAAAGACAAGGAAAAGCACGCTAAGCAGCTATTCATACAATAGGCTTGAGGAAATGTCTGGCATTAAAATTCTGGACATAGCAAAATTTATCAAAAATACAAATTGGCTGTAACCCAGCAAAGGAGTGCATCATCCAGGATATGCCAGTAGCAAACCAGTAGGTATTTTCAGGTAATCAGTTAGTATCGCCAAAGAGGAACCGGTGCGTAAGCTGCCGACTAGTGATATCACAATGGATCTAATCAGAATCTAAGTCGACCAGAATGTGGGTGGCAATCACATAAACCTAACCTAACCTTGGCAGACAGCAACTAATGCGGCGATCAGCCTGAGATCGCTTCACGTCGGCAAACAAATTCGGTCTGGATCTGGCAGATCCGAGATACAGGCCTCAAGATACTTTAATTCCTCTTCGTGAAAAACTTCTTAAATTGCTTTCCCCCCAGGATGCTACTGGGAGTCTGGACGGCAGACGCTGGAGGGTCCAATGCGAATCTTCACAGATGGATCGAAGATGGATTCAAGTGTGGGTGCTGGATTCTATTCCAAGGATCTAAACATTCAGCTATCTTTCCGATTACCGGTTCATCGTAACGTCTTTCCGAAACTATAACGATAAACGAAGTTCTGACCTGGCTAAAAAACAAAGTTAGATATATCAAGCACAGATATCGTCATCTGTTCCGATAACCAGGCAACGATAAAATCTCTGAACGCCGTCTCTTTAAACTCAAAGCCGGCCCTTAATTTCCGCCTATCTCTTAACGAGATGGCCAAGTATTTGAACATCCATCTTATGTGATTTCCGGGACACTGACATTTCAGAGAATTGCAAAGCGGACGAACTCGCTAGAAAGGGCACAAACTCCGTTCTCTCTCCGGGTAGAGACCCAACCTCCATGCCTATCGCTACTACAAAACATCAGCTAAAGCTGGAAACGCTTGCTCAAACAAACCGCGGATGGACACTGGCACAGGATGCCTCATTACCAAACAACTCCGGCCAACAATCAACCCTAAGCTATGGCTTTACCTGTTTAGATTGAACAGGACGAATCGTAGAACACTCATTGGCAGTATAACTGGGCAATGCGCCATAGGAACTCACACCTCTTGATTTGGCCTCCCCTACAACGGCTTTTGCAAAAGCTGCAGAGACGAAGATGAGGAAGAAATCATTGTACACTTGCTATGCAGCTGCAGTGCTATCTCATCCCGTAGATTCAGACTTCCGGGAGCCTACTATTTTGATAGCCTGGCAGGACTGAGCAGCTCAAAAATTCAACCATCTTCTTCGTTTTATCAAGAGCATGAACTGGTTTGCGGAATAGGTACTCTTTGATCCGCGTGGTAGCACAAAGGGCATATGCTGGCCTAAGTGTGGCTGTTGTCTTTCCGTTCAACAGTCAGCCACTTGAACCTGCGAATGGAGCATTCCTTGTAAAATATACCAGTCTCATTAAGTACATGAATTGTTAGATATTAAGATCGATTTTTATGTCATTTTTGCCTAGTATAAGTTGTCCTGGGAATTAAATAAAAATGAAATTAAAAAAAAAAAAGACCAGTCTTCACCTTGACGCCTTCATTTCTAGACCAGTGGCCCATGTTCTGGCTTATCGAAGGAATTTTCGACGAAACGATCTCCGAAGATACCCAAAAGTCCTCAGAGACCCCGAGATACAAGCCCGAAGACACGAGAATGCACGGACTTTTGAAGGAATAACGAACTTGAGAAATGCCAGCGCCCGATATGTATCTAAAAGAAGAGCGTAAATCGACGGATTATATCAAACTCTTTGCAAATGGTTGTCCACCCGAAAGAAGAGCCACCACCATCTCTGCCTGTTGCAGCGAAAAAAAAGAAACCCTCGCGACAAATCTGTTCACGGTTCAAAAACAACAACAGACAGCTGTAATTTGAATGCATTCCGTTCGCTTATCCAACGCAACGTCGCTGCTGCCATAGAAAATCCAAACAAAACCTAATGGCAGCTGCTAATCAATCCAGCGCATGGATTAAGACCATTCACAAAAATCAACAGTCTGCAAGTGAATACGAACGCGAATGCAAATGCGAAAGCAAAGCCCGTCACTGAAAGTCACACCTTTAATCCGTCTCGAAGCGAGATCCGCCAATCAATCACATTAACGGCTTCCACTTCACTCGCATATCCTTCTGTTCGCCAGAGGCTATGGGGAGGCTGCTGCCCCCCATTATCTAGATTACTAAACGGATTTTCGTAGTCCAGTCCATTTTACACCTTCAAATGACAAACCTAATCGTTTTTACGGAAATCAAGTTTGAATTTCACTTCATTCCACCGTCGCACATCCAGGCGAACACGTGTACACGTGTCCGAGTGAACGACTCGAATTAGATTAATCCCCCGGTCAGTCGCCGGGAGGCGAGTCTCATGTTAGCATGGTAAACCGCCGCGTTTAAGACCGTCCAAGGTTCACGTCGCTGGCCGCTGCCCTTCGCTGCTTCCCCGGCTAGCAAGGATTGGTTTACATTTGAATCATAAACGTTGCTGCCCGATCTTAGCCGGGCCATGAATGAAAATATCTCGCGTCCACCTTCAGGGGGAATAAGCCTTCAACTGCTGCATGGGTTCGTTTCCCCTCTCTCTTCGTGCATATAAAACAATTAAGCGTCATTCGTCGGCCATTCGGTGTTCCATTGTTTATTGTTTGATGGCGAATTTGCTGTTGTTTGATAGTTGAGAAGATGGATTTTATGGATTTATTAGCGCTCTCGTCCCGTCCCCCATCTCTGGCCGGTCGATCGCCACATGTTGACAGACGTTTTTCTGAGAAACCCAAATAATTGGAATGAGATACACATTATCTGCAATTCATCAGAGTTTCCGATAGAGCAGCTCATAACGCCGCGGTGCGCTGATCCCATTAAGGCCTTTTTATAATCTATGTTAATGTGAGCCTGGCAAACGGTAGACCACAGTCATTATGGGGCTCCAGATACTCTCCACACACACACCTGTATGCAGTTTTGCAGTTTTGCAGTTCTCCTGTTTTTTTTGCTTTTCATTTATTGAGATGACCGTCCGCTAAAAGCCAACTGAGCGACTGTCATTTATTGCAGTGGGTTTTAAATTGCTTTCGGCACGCTACGTAAAATGCGCGTAGTGCGCCCTGAATGCATAGCCAAATCAGCGTGTGTGTGTGTGTGTGTTGATGATGAAAATGATGGCCTTCCTTCGTCCAAGTGTGTGGCGTTTGTTGTCGCCTTCCAGTGCGCCTGAGTGTGTGTCCATCAAATGTCCGGTGATTTACTTTAAATGCTCCACCCCGTCGTTCAGGTTGTATCGATGTGCGAAAGTGCCGGGAGCTGGCCGGTGGTTGTGGATTGGATGGTATCTTGAAAGTCTCTATATTTTGCATATATTAGTTAAAAAATTTCCAAGCGGCTTGTAGCGCAAATCACCGTCCCGGTGAATGCGATCGATTTTTTAATTATTGTTTTCGAAGCGCGTGAATGAAATGCACTGCCAATCGGTTGGCGGCGAGGGGGCTTAAGTAATAAGCTGATGGCGATTACGATTGCAACTCAATTTCAAATGTCGCACTAGACGGGGATAACGACTTGTGGGTCTGCGTCGAGGTTGTGGCAAACAGGGACGGGAGTTTAAGCAAATTTTTGTGATCAACTTGACAGCAGACAATAGAATGGATGAAGTCTCAAGTGATCCAGGGATATGCTTTAAATCGAAAAAAGGCAACGCGACGTCATCGCTCGGCAATCGCCTTAGATCATCGCTGATTGACGCTGAATTAGTTGCTTGTGATTAAGGCCCGGTGCACACGAGCGCTGTAGTGCCCCCTGCGGCACTACGGCGTTTCCGCAAATATTCAGGGCACACGTGCGGCAAATTGTCTTTCAATACAGGCACGAAATATTTTCCGTCTACTGCTTGAAGCAAGTTTATACAGAGACACTAGTAATTTTCTGTGAAAGTCTGCGGTAAAAAATGGACGCGTGCACAGGTTAATGTAATTTTGAGTAATCTATGACGCGAGGCTGATGAAAAAACGCTCGTATCCACCGAGCTTAAGCTTCATAAGCTTGTAGATACAATGGATTTGCATGGGCTGAATATTATTCGTCACTTCGTGGTTAAAGCTCAAGTCCAGGTGCCCTTCCAGTCCAAGTCCAAGGATTTACTCCACCGTTTTTGAAATTGTCAATTCCTTCATATCGAAGACCAGGCTGTCATGTAGAGAGAGTCGCTTATGTGGATGTGGATATGTTGTTCGAGGCGTCAAAAAGTCGTAGTCTGCAAAATCGCGCCTCATAACAGTCGAACTTGTGCCTGCTTTGAGCCCATGATCCGACAGAAGACAAAGATGGCTCCTTCTCGTTCAAGGAGATTTCAACGCAAGGTTCGGTAAGAAGGAAGGCATCTTTGTTAAAGTCGTCGGAAAACACAGCCAACCCGACACCACATGCGATAACAGGTTCAGACTGGTGGACTTTGTCTTCTTCTTCTTCTTATGGCGCTTCAATCTGGGATGGAGCTGGGCCTCACCCTAACATGCCTCTCCAGCATTCTCGCACACCAAGCCGGCTGAGGTCCCCCCTCAACTTGTGTACGCCATCTTGTACGCGAACTTTGTCACGGGAACTTTACATAGCACGTGGTTTTCGCACCTCAACATCCATTGGCTTGGCGGTCCCTAGATCAATCAACCTTCAAACAGATTGGTCATGATGCAATCGACATCAGACACTCCTTCAGAACAGTCGCTCACATCGCTGTCAAATTCCAACGAGACACGCGCAGGTTATGCTGGAGTTGGAGACCACCAGCAGAGGAAACGACATACACTCATTCTACCAAGGAGACGAGTCAGCAGTAATAAACACCAAACGTTCATCCGTCCAAGGAAACGACTCAGCAGTAATAGATACCACACACTTATTCCCCAATAGTGATAAGTCAGCAGCTATGATCAATACCAGGAAGAAGACAGCCCAGACGATCATGCTACTCATGCCGAAACAATAACAATTCGGTTAGGAACACAATGCGTATCGAGGCGAGAAAAGTAGAATTAAGATTTCAGTCTTAAGACACGATTCATTCGTTTTTAAAAAACTCGATCCGCTTCAATCCTCATTTAACTCGCAACACCCCACCCTGCACACGCCCGGGAAACGACACATCGTTCTGGACGAAGAATGCTGCCGCTGCGTCCACAATAAAGCCGACATTTGGGTATAAATAAGTTAGCTCGTAAGAACCATTGTTCTTTTGTAATTTAGTGTCGCATAAAGTGAAGAGGCTTATCCTCTAATAAAATTATATTTCTTTTTAATTGTTTAGAAAATAGAGTTTTAACTCACTTAATGTCCGAACGTTTCGAGGAGCAAGCATCGACTCGAAGCATTTCCTTGTAGTGACTTACCTTGGTAAGAACTCCAATATAAAGAGAACAGCGGAGTCGGGAAAGAACAACACGGTTTAACGTCGTGAAGTCACATTCGCAATGGACTGATAGGATCTCTCAGAATCTCTCTTTTAGTTCGACACCGCCTGCGTAAACAATCGAAGAAGATTAGAGGCGTTGTCGAGAAGCTATCAAAGAAGCTTCCACTGATGTGCTGAGTTGTGTGACGCCAGCTAGGTGAAACCCACGGTTTGACAACAAGGGCGGGCTAGCGTAGGCAGTGAAGCTGGAAGTCACGGGATAGCGCATGCAGTAAACCAGGAAGTCTACAAAACAACGAGAGCTTTTCGTGAGCTCTGCGAACAGAGTCGAAGGGAAGAGAACCGGCTTCTCATGGAAAGGAAAAGAAACCACGAGAAGCGCGCCATCGAGAAGATGGAGAGGGGCTATGTTCGGAATGATATCCGAAAGTCTTACTGAAGAGTGAACCAGTTATCCAATGGTACGATCTCGCAAGAAAGGAGACCACTTTCATGGCCATTGACCAGGAGGAGGTTAGGCTGTTATAAGCTGGGCGATACACTGTATTGTGGACCATTGCATGATTGATTGAAAGGAGACAGTCGTCGCTTACTAGCGTTGAGATGGCTGCGGCCAAAATAAGTCTGGTGTCGCGCTAAGAAACACACATGCATATATTATGTCTTCAAGGAAGGACTCAACGCGAGTGGATACATGTATATACAGCGACTTTATCAGAGCGGCACGAAGGGAGATGGTTCTAGCGGTATCAGTACAGTGTTAAGCTGCAATTTAGTTAAATTGAGCCCCCTCTCGAAACATCAAACCAAAAGGCATTCCAAATTTACTTATCAGAGACAAACCAAACCAACAGAGAGAAACTATGAAACTAGGAAAACAATGACAACCAGTACCCTTCCACGAAGAGAAACTTTTTCAAACCCAAATTCCTGGCGAAAAAAAGAAGAGTTCAAACTCAACTGAATCCCTTAATCAGAGTCAAAACACAACTTAAGTCCGATTTCGAAACCATGACAGTCGACTGTCGACTCAGTCGCATTGCTCGTTACATATTCAGCTGGTGCACGTTCGGTATCAACCGTGCGTTGTTGTTGACGATGTTCTGCAGAAAAATAGACTCGCATAACTCAATATTTCATTCGCTGGCAAGTGGTTCCATTCCATCATCATCCCTCGCGGGCCCCCGCCCCCCACCAGCGGCCTTACGGTTCACCTGTATTTCTGACCCGTTAATAATAAGTTACAAACAAACAGACAGACAGACAAACCCACACTCACTCACTCACTCACTGACACTGACTACCTGCCAGTGCCAAAGTGAATTTTATCGATTAAACATTCGCGATTTTCATTACAGTCTTTTATTTTATGCTCCCGTACTGAATATTCCCCCGTATTCAGGATAATAAATGACGACAACAGTCAAGTTGTCCTCAAAGCTCACCCCTGCTGCCCCTGCTGCCAGCGATCAGGGCACAACAACCCCACACCGCCACTGCCACTGCCACCGTTAGTGTGCACCTTTGTAGTGCTGGCGCTGATGTGGTGGACTACTGGCGGCGGTGGTGGTTGTGATACACATCGGCGACAACACTAACGACGGACGGTTTTAGCAACCGTCGAACTAAATAAAAATGGAAAGTATCTGTAACTATTTTCATTCCTTTATAGTTCTTTCAGTTTTTCGGGGAGATACATACGACCGCGTATAGCACACGACCGCCCTCCGCTGTGCTATAAAATTGTATATTTCCCTAGTCCTTTTTTTTTAATGACAGATAATAGTGTGTGCTGTCACCCTGTGTACGTGTGTTTGTTGATACGTCCTGAGACCGAAATGAGTAAGTGACTTACCCCCCGAAAGGAAGGACTTAAAACAAAAAAAAAATATCACCTGCTCCGATACGCGCGATAGGACGGGCATTTCTCTTCGTTGTTGGGTTTTATTTTTCGACTCGTTTATGAGTACAGTGGCAGACAAAGTTGATCGTACATAAATTAAAATGAAATTCTTAAAACCCCCAATTTAATTGATATGTCAGGACAGAAATCAGATACGAGATAGTTTTTATTTTTCTTTTCGAATGAAGTTATTTGGGGATAATTTGAACGTTTGACAAGTCCTGCACGGAGAGTGGTGGTTGTGCTGCCAGGAACTTTTCGTCGTGAGTTTGGCTAGATAAATGGATTCCTGGAACATGATAAATGCGCATACGTATAATCAAACCCAGCTCGGCTTCGAATGAATAAATCAAAGTTTCTGTGAAAGTTTGTAAAGAAAAATCGATGTGATTCGGTGAATTTCACCCAGCTTTCATGGGTTTGGTCGGTTGCTTCAGTTCGAGAAATGAGAAATCAATGTAAACAAGTACCAGTGTTGAATTGAATCGGATTCGGTGGGATTCATGGACAAGCGAGAAATTCCGACAGCGGTATTCTTCATCTTCTCCGATTGGGGCTTCAGTCCATTGTGCATCATGTCGTCAACAAAAGCAGCGTATACTAACCGATTGTAGGATCACCGGGAGCTGTGGAAAATGCTACAATCCAAGTTAGTTAAGATAAACTCTTGGGAACTACAGAGCCTGTGGTCGCCTTTTTCCGCGTTGTCCTTCTGTAGTTGATTCGAAGGTCCTTTGAGGAATCCACTGAAGGCTCCCAAGAACCATAAATAGACACGATAGTTGACCCTTCTATCCGAAATCTCCAAACGCAGAAGAAGCAGCGGAGCAGACAGTCTTTTACTGCCATATGCTTCGTTGAAGATAGGCAGACAGTAAATTTTGACAACAGTCGTTTTCTCTTATGTCCTTCGAGTACAATTCAAGCTACAAGGACCAGAAGCATTGCGAATGGCCAAAGAGTCCGCCTGCCTGTCTGGAACGTCTTTACTAACCAGTTCCGCGCAGCAGTTTCGCAAGGTCAATTGGTTTTTCGAGTAGATGTGAGGAGCAGGAGACAGATATCACTGAAACCAACCATAAATGAAGGTCAAGTCACCACACCGTCAGAATCCAGCTCGCAGCCAATGGTGCGAATAAAAGACAATACAAATTGGGGATACATTTTAAATTACCACTCTCAGAGTGCCTCTCTGAGCTAATGAAGGAAGAGAAGTGGTACCCGACCAGTGTTGGGACTCACAATTTCAAAGTATGCTAGATCCCGAAGTAAATGAGTGGTAGACTTGATAAAAACGTGGTAGATCTGGATTACTTATCCAATTTCGAGGAAATTTCACATGTAGTGAAACCTCGATAAGTTGAACCTGCCCGGCAAATAGACAATAAACAGAATCTTCACACTAAGGCAAATCCTGGAAAAGACCAGCGAGTCTCAAATCGATACGCACAACCTTTTTATCGATTTTAAGGCCGCATACGACAGCATTCACGCAAGGAGTTATTTGGTGCGATGGCGGTATCCGGGATCCCGGGGAAACGGATCCAGTTGTGTCGCACTACGCTACCACATACCCGATGCACCGTGCAGTTCGGCTCGAGGACTTCCGCGCCGTATGAAACCTGCACCGGATTTCGGCAAGGGGATGCGCTGTCGTGTGGTTTCTTCAATCCGATACTGGAGAAGATAGTGCAGCCGGCAGCTGTAAACACGGAAGGCACTATCTTCCACAAGTCATTCCAACTAGAGGGATATGAAGACGACATGGACATCATTCTAGTGGAACCTTTTACGGCAATTGAGGAACAGGCGAAAATAACTGTTCGCAAGATTAATGAGGGCAAAGTAAAATATATGCTGTCGACCAAGAAACGTTCCGTCGCACACCACCTTGGTCAAAACATTACGATCCACAGCTACAATTGCAAGGTAGTAAAGGAGTTTGCCTACCTCGAGGCAAATGTTAACTCCAAGGATGACATCGCTGTGGAGATCCGACGTGGAACCGCCTTTGGCAACCGGTGTTACTTCGGTTTGTGGAAACAACTGGGCTCAAATCTCCTAACTCGAAAGACTAAGGTCATGCTCTACAAAACTCTTATTTGGCCAGTCTTTTTATAGGGAGCCGAAAGCTGGACGATAAGCAAAACTGCGGAGCTGATTCTTGGTGCCTTCGAAAGAAAAATTCTACGTCGGATACGGTCCGACGACTCACCCCGCGAGGAAGGGGAGTGGAGGAGAAGACACAAGGATGTGGATGTAGTCCGGAAGGCAAAAGATCCGTCGAGTGCACTGGCTCGGCCACATCGAGCGCATGGGTAACAGTGGTCCAGCTAAGGTCTTCGAATCCGAGCCTCCTGGTTCGAGAGGGAGATGAAATCCGAAATTCCGGTAAAATAGCAAGTAATCGCGGATGCAAGACAGCTTGGTCTTGACGACTGGAAGCAGCGTGCCCAGGACCGTCAGCAATGGAAAGCAGCTATCGCTTTGGCTTGGACACAGCATGGGTCGCCAGCCTGATAAGTGAGTGGGTCTCTTAAGGTTTTTTCTGACTCCGTGCTTTTTTTTATAAACGCAGACGAGCTGTTATCAGGGATTTCGTAACCACATTTTTTTGGTTTTTCCTCTTGTACAACCCATGCCGTGTACGGCATGACACCTCTACCTAGGTAGCTCTATAGTTGGGTATGAAGAGTTGGAGTTAAGACAAGAAACGAAACACTTCCTTCACGAAAGATAGTAATTTTAGAAACCAGATTATTGCCAGACATTCATTCATGAATGTCCGAGTTCCGAGTAGATGTAGTTGGAAGTCTCATCCTCTTCGAGGAAAAGCCGATAAACCGTGTCTTGACACAGGTTTAGTTTGTTAAGGTAAAAGCGGACTATGGCGCCACTCAATATTATTGCAATATTATGAACTTGAGCGGGTCGCCGTGGCGTAGTGGGTTAGTGCGTTGACTCCTACGCAGATAGTGCCAGGTTCGAATCCCCAATCTACCAACTTTCATAATTCACGGCTCCACTCCAGTCACTGGCAATGCTCAAAGAGTATTCTTGTCTAGAAAAAGCTTCCTCAACTTCGCCGTTCGGAGTCGGCATAAAACTGAAGGTCCCAGCCACTCGTGGAAGAACAATAGCACGCACAGTACGAGTGGTTGCAGAGAAGCTAGGCCCAGGTCCGCTCGGGCTGTCACGCCACCGATATTATTATTATTACATTAATATGAACTTGAAGATTTTTCTGCTATCTTCTCCTTCGCACCCGACTGCAGAAGGTGATGACCACTGTCTAACCCGCTCGTACGTGTACTCAACAGTCTCAATCAAGCACAGGGTGACCAACAACGTATGTAGGTAGGCCTACGTGATGGGTTGCCTTTACTCTTAGAGAGAATTCTTAGAGACCAATGTGGCTAGCGTTTCGATGCCATACCATTGGAAAATCCTATCAAAAAGTAAACACGATCAATGGACACGCTCACCTCTCTTCACAGGCACAGGCATCATACAAGTAATATTTTTGATACCTTCTCTCTTTAGCTGATTTTCGGTTGACGTCCGAGGTATTATCAGTATAAACGTTGTAGTTGCTGTACAAACAATAAATTAATTCCCTGTCGAGTTTGCCAATGAAACGGAAGACGGTACGAACGGCCGATGTTCAAGCACAGATAAAGTTTGTCTTAAGTTTGTCATGATAATTGATACCGACCTTAGTTAACTACGCTCAAGCTTAGATGAATTGCCAAGATCCCATATTAAGGAAAACGATACCATTTTGCCAAAGCGGGTAAACAAGGAGTGTGAGACTAACGTATTGCGCCAGCAATGGGCACATGCTCACCAAATGTAGTCAGGATAAAAAGTATTGCCTGATTCCTAGACAAAACGACACACGGAGCAATTGTTGATAAATTCAGTCACACCTGTTGCGTGAAGCCTTAAAAGGACGTCCGTCTTTGCACTTAACGCTCAAATTAGGACTACAACACGTTAGAGAAAAGATTGGCGCATAGATCCTTTTCTTGCAAGAACCTTTCTCCGGATGGCATTCGGCGAACTCTGTTCGGATTAAAACGAAAGTAGGACCATAAAAAACATTTACAACGGCAGTAACTGATGCAAATCTCCTCTCGTTCATCCCGGTCTCTTGAAAGATCAGTCGCTTCATGATGATCATGTAAAGAAGGATTCCACTGTTCCTGTGATAATCTCAAAACCTACACCAGTCTCGCCAAATTCTTAGTGATTCCCAGTTGCTTCTTTCAAAGTCAAGCCAAATTTTTGAATTTCCGGTCATTAAGCCTGCAGATCTTTCTTTGTACCGGCAGCATAGTCATGCCAGTAGGGTCATTGGTCCTTGTAACTTCCGGTTCTCTTGAACCGGATACTCTGTGCCAATATTTGCAACAACCACTGATACCGCAATTGACTCTCTACAAATCATAGACAATAAACTCCCACAAGGACCAAAATTACATCATCCCCTTAGCCAGAATGTCAAAATGATTTGGAGTCACCACAGAATGTCCCTCAAGAAGTACGCCTCTGGCAATCAACAGTCACTCAGTCAGCAGTCTAGCAGCTGCACGAATAATTCCCCCCACCACTGTCCACGGTGGCAAGCGGCGCGAGTCAACTAAGTTGTCACATCGCCGACCACGGCGATCCAGTCGCCCCTCTCGCGTCCCGGACACCGCACAAATGAGGAATATTTTAAAATCAAATTAAAATTCTGAATAAATAATTAAGGGACCGAATGAATGGGGCACATTAATGTCCTCGCCACCAACACCAGCCGATCACTGAAATACTGTCCGCTGCCGACAATCGCAGGTTGCCGAGCCGGGGCGGCGGCGGCGAGCGGCGGATCGGTGAGAAAGTGAAATCCATTTCGAAAAGATTACGACTCAATGCGCCGCCACCGCAAGTGACTAAACGCTGAGCGCCAGAAGAGCTTAAAGAGCGGCTACTGTATAAACAACGATTAAAATATTTATCTGTCCGGTTCAACTGGTGGCTGGTGGTTGCTGGACCCAGGTAGCTCCACAGTCCGCCCTCCTGCGCCGGGGAGCCAATAAAAATCGAACAATGTCATTAATTTCATGTTCGCCATGCCGGAGAACACCTCCTAAAAAATATTGTCAACGCGCCGCGACGACAAACAACAGACCAAAGCAGCCAGACAGACAGCCACGGAGAGAGAGAGAGAGAGAGAGTGAGGGAGTGAGAGGGACGGGAGAGTGTGCGTGTGTGGGAGCGGAAGAGGGAGTCACCAGAGTGCACAGATCGTGAGTACCGATCGTCCGTCTTCTGTGATGCTGCGTCCCCGCTCTCGGATCAGGAGGTACACATGTAGAGATGTGCTCTCGTCGACGATCTTCGCCTCATATCTGGATCGTTTTGTGGGCTTAGTCGCCTGTTGGGGCTCTTTTCTTTTGGTTTTTGTTGCCCCCGTCTGTTGTGGCGTTTCGGTTAAATGGCAACGAGATAACTCGCCGATAACCCTACTCAAAACGTAAAAACGTACGCGAATGAAGGACACAAACAAAAAAAAAAAGACGAAGAGAAGAAACGGGAGCACTTTTCGGATCACCTGAAGCCTTGTCGCGGCAACGAGGACATCTTCATCTTGCCCGCGGAATGGCACAGCAACGGCTGCTGCTGTTTGGTGTTAAATGGCAAAGGAAACGTCTGGTGACTTTAATGTAAATTTTTTGTTCGACATGTCACACTTTAATCTGAGGCATGGGACCTTTCCGGTTTCCTGCCCCTGAACGATGCCCTCCCTGTCACTCGGCGCGGACATCTCTGAGTGCGCTTGAAATGAACGAATGTCCTTTAAGGTGGACTGAACCCGAAGACGCGTCTCAGGCATTATTTGCATATTAATTTGTGAGAGCAGTAGCAGAAGCAAGAGCGAGAGCGAGCGCCTGTCGCAGACCCTGCAGGTGCAGGCCTGTTGACACATCCTAGGGACATGGCGCGCACGGAGCCTCTGCGAAGCACACATTTCATAAGTGGTCTTCAACCTTTTGTGTGTCGCAGTTAACAGCGAACGTGACACCACGAATAGATAAGTGATAGCCTATGAGGTGGATACTCGTATTATGAATAATTAAGGGGTAAGTATCGTAAAATGCCACCGTGCAATGATAGTGCTTAAGTTGTACGACAAATATCGTAATTTGTTGGTCGTCGCTGGACAGAGGGGTTGTTGCCGACCGACCGACCGACCGACGACGACGACGACCACGCTGGCATGTGCACTCGGTAATGATGGGACAAAGGGGTTTTCGTTTTTTTGTTAGAGCGAGCGGCTAGGTAATGTGCATTTTGGCCGGGGACGCAGATAAGCGAGATAACTGGTCTAGGACAGCTAATAAGCGGTGTTGTGGAACCAGATCGGCGTTTGTTGTCTGAAAAGGAATGCAGTGTGGAAATCGATGAAAATTACATCCTTGTCATCAGCAGCTGGTGGAGTCAGCTTGTTTGTTGGGTTGACTTGATTTCCTCTGGAAAATGTGGAAATTAGTCTTCTGGATGCAATCTGTCAGGTTTATAGACGATAGAATGAGAGACAGACAAGCTCCACTGGATTCCAACAGACTGTCATTCTCTTTTGACACCGGTTAACTCCGAGGGATTGTCTACTTTTAGGTGTTCAAAGAATCCATTGTCAAAAGATACCCATGGGCACTTGTAGACATTGCCT
This sequence comes from Eristalis intricaria, assembly GCA_964034865.1. Taxonomy (NCBI): domain Eukaryota; kingdom Metazoa; phylum Arthropoda; class Insecta; order Diptera; family Syrphidae; genus Eristalis; species Eristalis intricaria. The sequence goes on from OZ035873.1 coordinate 10,029,958, forward strand.
TCAGTTGACAAATAGAGCGTATGCAAGCTTACTTCTCAAGCAAGCAACGAGTGTAAGTAACCAAGTTGTTGACAGTGCAGGAAGGTCTTACAGATGCAGGACCACCAGAAACATCTTCATCAACTCAGGTTCGACAGCCGCATAGTAGATTTGTCATCATCTAGTACTATTGCTGTCGAGGGCTGATAAAGGTGAAACCACCAGTCATCTATACTGGTCTATGTAGGCCACATGACACTCAATGTACCTGCCAGCCAGTCTGTTACCAATGCCATTGAGGGCCTTTTCTAACTGTGTTCGCCGCCATATCTGTGGTGGCTTCCTGCTGTGGGAAGATTCGAAGACTCTCGTGACAAAGGTTTTGATGTACATGCGATCTAATTGGCTTAACTACTTCAGTCGTTGGATGATTAATCCGAGGACGGGCCTATAACCCAAATGCGATCAATATAGAACATGATCACTGATCTTATAACCAACCATTCCCTAGAGATTAAAGAGATCTACCACTGACTACTGATCTAGCTCAAGTCTATTACTTGCTGCACCTCATCCACTTGATCCAATAGAAAGTTCACCGTCACCAAATAAGAGAAGAACAAATCTTACACCACATGTCACACCAAACCATGAATTGTCTAGAATTCTGATGACGTTAGATAAGTAAGTACGTCGAGATTAATAAATATCAATCGTGCCAGGCTTACACAACGTGTTGAATTATCGAAAGTTGAATATTGTTGACGGTGTTGGTAGGAGTACGTGACTTCTTCGATTGGCATGTTTGATGTTTTCGTAGCAAAGTCATCAGCAAATATTACTGCTACAGCTGAATGTGTGAGAGAAATTCATTCGGAGGACTATGCACCACATCAAGCATGAATGTTTTGGTATAAATACTCAACTGTACCTTTCCAATAAGCACACGGATTAAAGCTGAAGGTGTGTGCACAATATCGCTTTCTCACTGATTGCATGCTCGAAATGATTGAAGAAGATCATGATTCCTTGCGTACAATATTATTTGCAGTAAAGAAGCTAATATCCAATGGTCTCACTATGAAAACGAACAAATGCTACAGTTGGCCTGCGCATTTTATTTCAGTCCAGATAGCGCTCAGTTTAGTTCAAATCTGCTTATTGAACTAGTTCGTTCTTCTAGTTCATTTAGTTCAATATAGTTCACTGCTCGGAAAGTTGAGTCTTGTGCAATTTTCGCCGAAACTCCACAAGCTCTTAGTTCATTAGTTCACTTTAATTCGATTTAGTTCGGCTATTCTTACTGTGGGTCGCCGTGGCGTACTGGTCAAGTGCGTCGACGCCTACGCAGAGGGTGCCAACTCCAATACCCGAATTTACCATCTTTGATAATTTTCGGCTCTACCTCTTTCGACTCACTGACAATGCTCAAAGAGTATTCCTGTCTAGAAAAAGCTTCTCAACTTCGCCGTTCGGAGTCGGCATTAAACTGTAGGTCCCTTCCACTCGTGAAAGAACAATAGCACGCACAACACGAGTGTTTGCTGAAAAGCTAGGCCCAGGTCCGCCTCGGACTGTCGTGAAACCCATATTATTATTATATTATTCTAAATGAACTAAAATAAAATGGCATTGTGAACTAGTTCACTTAGTTCATTTGTAAGAGCTATTTCTTGAACTAGTTCCTTAGTGAACTACACAAGCCTATGCAACATGGTCGGTGATTCACCAGTGGTGAAACTACGAGTGGACATCTCGATTTGACGATGAGATCCGCCACAAACTCTGAAGCAATCTACTTGTTCCTTGCCATTATAAAGCCACCTCAAATTGATACACGTAGGGCCATATCATTCTTTAAGTGACCACGAGACTCAATGAACGTGTCCTTTCAATATCCCGTGATCACTTGCCAGACGTCCGTAGTTGCTTCCTACTGTGGCTCGATTCGAAGACTCTCATAGCTAGGGCTGTGATGTCCAGGGGGTCAAAGTGGCGGACGTCTGGCGTTGAATGATTAAGTCGAGGACGGGTTATAGGGAACCTAAATGAGATCAAGGATCTTCAAGAGCCGACAAAAAAAATACGGAATATGCTCATTACGCTCTCATAAAGAGACTACGGTGATCTACTACCGACCAAAACAATGACACCTAGCCCAGGCCTCTTACTTGCTGCAGCACCTCCACTCTCTGCAGGAGGGAGTTAGCTGCTTTCCCAATAAGACATGTGATTTTAAATTTCACAACTTTGAAAAATCTTCATCTGCAATTGCTACAGGTGACCGTATGACCGAAACTAGTGTAACCACAACTAAACGAGGATCGTGCATCACATTTAACTCTCGACTGGATCTGTTCAATGGACACAAGGATTGAAGCCCAAGAAGTTAGCACAACGTCAGATTCTCAATGATAACATGTTCAACATGAATGAAGAAGATCCTTACTACGTGCTCATAATGATGAGGATCAATCGGTCGTTTGTCTAAGTATGCCAACGAACAAAGGTGTAGCATATTTTTGTACTCCTAATGGTCCGAGATGGATCTGGGCCTAAACCAACAAGTCTCTCCAGCTGGAAAAAATTCCCCCAAGTTCTCTGAGATTCTTCTCGTCGAAGACTCTTCGGACTGGAGCAGTAATGGTGACCCGCTCTACATATTAGGCGCTGAATGCGTAGCCGCCTAGGTAGCTTCGTGTGCAAACAGTTGGTGGTTCCTTGTCTCCAAATAAAATTGAATACAGAACTTTTCAGCACCCATGTGGGCCACTAAGGCTCCTCGAAACGGTGTGAAAAAGATTGCTACCAACTTGCATTGCAGGAAACTGCATCAAGCTCCACCAAGAGTAGGTGACAAGAAACCAGTAAATGTCAAATCTAACTATAGATATATTCATCTCACAGACGACAGATAGCTGTCAGAAGGCTACAGAGCAACAAAGCTTCAGAGCCCTTGAAGACTGGGAATTTTTTTTGGCAGACACATGATCTTCTGTAGACTTTGGGAAGTCGTTATGAAGATAAGCCCTCTCTGACCCATCATCAATGAATATTTAATAGGTGACCAACAGTGGTCTTTATTCTCGGCGGCAAATACAACGATGGGAAGCACCACGCAAACTTTTCAATAATATATTCATTAAAAGTTACTTCGCGATTACCTCTCGCGGATTAAACAGAAACGCTTTAAGCCACTCGCGGGGACTTACTGAATGCCATCCAAAGTAAGGGAAAGTAAAACTACACCATTATTTATTTACCACGAAAAAGTGGTTTCAGAGCTATTCGCAAAATTCGGTCCTTCGAGCCAGATCGCATGAGCTGGTAAGGTACATGCACCAACTCATCTGTAAAATATGGTCAGAGGAAATGATGCCCGACGAGTGGCATCTCAGCATCGCTTGCCAGATCCACAAGAAAGGAGACCCCTTCAACTGCGCCAACTACCGAGGGATGAGTCTCCTGATCACCGCTTGCCAGATCCTCTCTGCCGTTTTGTGTGAGCGCCTGAAACCACACGTCAACAACCAGATAGGTCCTTATCAGTGTGGTTTCAGGGCGGGGAAGTCCACCATCGACCAAATCTTCACACTACGGCAGATCCTGGAAAAAACCCAAGAAATGCAGATCGACAGCCACCACCTATTCGTCGATTTCAAGGCAGCATACGACAACGTGCATAGGGACGAGCTATACAACGCCATGTCTAGTTTTGACATTCCTGCCAAACTCGTCAGGTTGTGCAGGATGACGATGGAAAATTCTCGCTGCTCCATCAAGGTCGGTAACGCACTCACCGAGATCTTCAATGTCAAAAAAGGATTTAGACAAGGCGACGCGCTGCCATGTGATTTCTTTAACATCATCCTGGAGAAGATCGTGCAAGACTCCCACGCCAACACTAGAGGCACGATCTTCCAGAGGTCCGTACAACTGCTAGCATAGGCGGATGACATTGACGTGATTGGTCGAACACATCGAGCCGTCGATGAGGCGTTTGCTGGCATTGAGGCGGAGGCGGCCAAAATGGGTCTAGCGGTGAATGAGTTAAAAACGAAGTATAGGCTGTCATCAAGAAAGGATGCACAACATCAACGTCTTGCCCTAAACGTCACCATAGGCAGCTATAACTTCGACGTAGTGAAGGACTTCGTCTACCTCGACTCGCAAGTAAACAGTACGAACTACACCAGTGCCGAGATTAAACGCAGAATTACTCTTACCAATCGCTGTTTCTTTGAGCTCAAGAGGCCATTGAGTAGTAGAATCCTCTCTCGAAGGACCAAGCTAACATGCTAACATTATGTATCACCTTGATCATCCCTGTCCTGCTCTATGGTGCGGAGGCATGGACAATCTCAAAAGCGGATGAAGAACCACTTGGTCTTTCCAAGAGAAAAGTTCAATCTTTGGTCTAGTCTGCGTTGATATTGGAGAAGAAGATTCAACTACGAACTGTACGGGCTGTACAGCGGCATTAGCCTAGTCACGCGTCTACGGATTCAACGCCTAAGATGGCTGGGCCATGTGGAGCGCATGGACAACACTGCTCCAGCCCGAAGAGTCTTCGACTCCGAACCAGTGGGACAACGCAATAGAGGACGCCCACGCAACCGATGGCGCATCCAGGTGGAGAAGGCCCTCAACCAACTTGGCGTGCGACACTGGAGACAGCTAGCCAGAGACCGTGCTAGTTGGATAGGCTTGTTGGTTGAGGCCCAGGTCCACCCCGGACTGTAGGAGAAGACTGTAGAAGAAGAAGAAGAACCGGATCGCTTCACATCAAATTCGTCCCATAAAAACAAAAACGCCTGATCTTGATCCACAAAATGTGCACGAGTGAGCTTTCGCCACCAAATCGCTATGACCCTGCAGCTGCACGCAGCCTTGCACTCAGCGAAATCAGCTTAAAGACCTTTTAATATCACGTTTATGTCCCCGCCAAAATGACCATATCACTATCAAAGTAATTGATGCTTGTGAACCATTTAAAATCCGCCATTAGGTTCTCTCTGAGAACTCCCGTTAAATTACCCATCAGAATCCGCGCAATGAAAAGCCGGAGCGCGGAAACGTTTTTCCTTCGAACCTCATTACAATGATTGCCTGTGTTGCCACCATGCAGTCGGCAACGTCGTCCACGTGCAACAACACTGCCAAGCAAAGGGCTGCCATGATCCTTGGACTTTTCATTATTTTTTTTTTTCTGTCTTACCCTCCCAGAGGACACACCAACACACACACGTTCATGTTTAATTTGCACACTCATCAACAACTACAAATGAAGCCGTTGCAGGCGCGAAAACCTTTCGATTTGCGCTCACCGTTTCGCCGAGCCGAGCCGCGCCGCACCGCACCCGGCGGAGCACGGACAGCTCGACCTTAATGGGTCCGTGATAAATTGACCAGCGGTCTCGGGTATTTAAATTCAAATCAAGGGATTTCTCCCCACCCATAGTGGCCCACAAATGCAGGCCTTGCCAATCAGACACAAATACGAACGAACGCGTATCGTGTGACAATTTGATCGTCGAGCAACAGCCATCATCGCCGGGTTGAGTGTACTCCTCGTCGTATTCATGTGTCTATACTTAGATTGAAATGTTTATAAACAAATGGCACGCAATCCTTTCTCCGCACACCACGGTCACTGACGAAATGAAAATCTCTGCAAAGCTCTTCCTATTCGGACACGATAGGCGCTCCGTGTATCTGCTCTGGTCTTCATTTCTCGTGACTCGTCAGTGTGTTCGTTCGCCTCGGCATTGGCGGTGAGCGTGTGTGCGTGCGTGCGTCGCGTCGTCGTCAGTTAAAGGGTTGCATTTCATGTAACCACGTATAGCGTGCGGTGCGCGATGGATAGTGCAAAGTTGAAGAGGCGCTCATTGAAGCCGGTTCATTCACTTTTTTGGGATGTCATGTCAATTTGTGCAAAAGGCGCCAACTTTTTTCTTCGAATCACTGCCCCGTATTTGTGTGTGGAAGTTTGGCCGCGCGTGTAAGCCTGAATGTGTGTGCTTGCTTGTTTATAAGTGCGACGCACGGACCGGCCAGCCACGATGAGGCCACAAAACGCAAAGTAGCGTGTTCGCATACGAATCATCATGTGGCCGTACGAGACAACACCGATGACGACACACGTTGCTCTCTCGACGACGACACAACCGTGTCGACGTCTTTTTTAGTTTACTGGGTCAGGTGTAGGCACAATAAATCGCTGGGGTTTGATGTGCCGAGAAACATCCTTCGTCCTGTCGATTGCATCCCTCTCGCCCTCGGTAGACCCTGCATTGACACCAGATGACGAAACACATTCCCCGTCCGTTGGCAGAGATATCAAAACGAACAGCGGAGCATGAAGTGTAATTTGCTCCCTCCACCACATATCCTTTCTCATTACAATGCCCATTGACCGTTAGCACACATAGAGCACCCCAAGCACCAGGGATCCGGGTCCTATCCGCTGTCGCTGAGTGTGTGCGTGGCATATGGCATTCCCTCTCACCATTCAGTGCGCCGCTGACCACTTGGGAAACATTGGACGGCAGTGCCATTGTAATTATCTACCGGGCATAAAAATGTGAGGAGATCCTGTGGCGGTTGGCCCCTTGGCCGGTTGCCTTGGACCTGAACCGAACTGGACTCCATATGGTGGGCACTCCTGCTGCGCGACGCGACGGAATGCTAATTAATTTTTAAAACCGAAATAATCAACTATTAAAAAATGTTTCGTTAGTTTAGTTTTCTTGTTATGTGTCGAGGATGTGTTTGCTGTTTCGTATGTTTCTTTGGTTTCTTGTCGTTTCTGTTCTCCATGCTCGTTGGCGGGGTGAAGGACGGAGGTGTTTTGTTTTATTAATTAAGCCACCACTTGGAAGGACAGATGGCTGAGCGGTTTGAGGGGGGAAAGAGGGCGATTCGTGGGACGGTACGAGCTTTTCAACCGCTTTGTTGTGTGTGCACGGTGAGTTCATTGATTTTATCCAGATGAACGAGAGGGAATTTCCAAGGAGCCATGAACATGAACTATTGCTCGTTGGCAACTGACAGAAGTCAATGGGGCTGTCAATGATGTCGAAAGAAGGGAGCGGAACGGGACAGTTACTCTTTGAGTTTAACAGTCCTTTTTGCGTTGATGGCGATGCCGAAGAAGCGAAAATGGCATTTCGCAGAACAAAATCGTCGTCCAAGAGATAGGCCTTCAATCGAATTCACAATGCGGTCAGACCTTCCACGCAGACATAAAATGGTATGGAAATTGAGCGGAATTTAATGGAACTGAAAAGGAGTGCGTCTGAAGTCCACAGAGTCCACAGACTGATCCACTTGTGGACTTAATGAAAAGTGGCATTCAATGACGGCCTGAAAATCATTTGCAAACTACCGGCTAAGCGATGTGGATGGACTGAAATTTTGATACAGTGAACGCTCGATAAAGTGAACAGTGAACACACAATATTCTATACAGGCTATTCAAAAAAGTGAATAAAAATCTAGTTACAGTGGAACTATGTTTTTTTTCTATTTTCATCAATCGGTCTCTTAGCCTGCAAAAAACGTCTAAAACTCGCCCAAATTTACCGCATAATTACAAAGAGCGTGATGTTGTTTTCAATTTCACAGCAGCCTGGGACAAACTAGGACTTCGAATCATGTGAAATGCTGGAAAAACATTCTTTCACTTGAATAAGAAAAACATTTGAAGCTGAAAGCACTTTGAAAACCCGGAAGAATGAAGATGATATACCTCTCACAATTCTTCACAATAATTTAGCGACTAATCTTAACACAGTGGTCATAGAAGAAGTGATTCGACTTCTGATCCACGAACAGGAGTATCCCAAACAGCACCTGATTTGAAAACCAGGAACTAAGATCAGGTACAGTAGAGTCTTTGAATGGTGAACGGTTCCATGAGATGAACAATTCCGAAAGATGCACGAATTCGTATGCCAGCTTTCTTTCGGGCGAGAGTCTATCGCAGAGCACTTTCTTAAGAAACACCAATAATATAAAATATCCAAATAAGTACTTTTATACTTTTTATGAACAACTTTTCTTTTTCATTTTTTATTTAATAAAATTAAATGTTTTTTGGAGGATATACAAAGATTAACAAAGATCATGTTTTACATTTGTTCATCTTTCTAAGTTTCTACTGTATCTTATTCAGTGTCATCTAAAGCTGCTGGTCAACTATTTGTGGAAGCACTTGAGAGGATAGCAATAGATGTTTTGGTCCTTCAAAGGTTACAAGAAAGAAAAGGCAGGCGAGAATAACTACAGTGGACTCTCCCTAAGTCAAACTCTCCTTAAGTCGAAACTCTCCCTTACTCGAACTTTTTCGCCATATTTTACGTACATTTCCCTCAACTTTCCATACAAAAACCTCTCTCTAAGTCAAACTATCTCTAACTCTAACAAATTTTGGTATCCCGTGACAATTCGACTTAGGGGGGGTCCACTGTAATTATTTTAGCACGGCTTAAGTTTGTTGTATTTTGGTTTTTTAAGTAAATGGAATGTGTGAGCGACTGGATGGCGCAGTTGAGCCCGCACTTGGTTAGTGGGGTCCCCGGTTCGAATCCTAGTGGGAGCAAAGTTAATACACTTTCAAGTCTGGTACCTACCTAAATGGCATTTATAATTTTTGTTAAAAATAAAAAAACGTAAACACTGGCTTGTTTTTTAGCAATTGCAAAGAAAAATTGTAATTGCAGATGACCCTCGATAAAATAAATTATCGATGAATCGAACTGATTGTTAGGTCCCTTGAAAAAAAACATTGATAAATCGAACAAAAACAATGTGTTTTAGTAGGCTCGTTAAGAATTTGCTAAGTTTTTCTCTTTGTTTGTGGTTAATCGGAAGATAGTATCGACTTTACACAGACACGTTTCATTTCCCCTTTTCCAAATATAGTCGAACTTCGATAACTCGTAGGGATTATTTGGCGTCACCATCGATAAGTCGAATCCTGAAGAAAAATTCCCGAATTCGTCGTATTCCATATCATCATTATATACCACTATCACTCTGGCGAACCTGAAGGTTCGGTATTAGCTCCCATTTTATTTAATATTTTCATGTCCGACATACCAGTACCCAATGGTAACACTTTCCTAGCTTTGTTCGCTGATGACACAGCCCTGTTATCATCCAATATCTTAGCACAGGCCACGCTAACTTCTCTTCAAAATGCACTTTTTATTCTGCTTCAGATTGAAAATCAAACCGAATGCAGATAAATCTCAGGCTACGATTTATCTACTCGACGCAGAAATCAGCAATTCCTACCTTAAACAAACCTACTGTTGAACTCGACCAGCATCAAGTGGTCTGAAAGCTGTAAGTATTTAGGAGTTACTTTCGATAAAAAAAAAATCACATTTGAAAAACATATATCGAATACGTTTCAGAAAGCAAACCTAATCATTAAAAGCCTATATCCCTTTATCAATCATAAATCGAAACTTAGTATTCATAACAAACTAATAATTTTTAAGACAATTATTCAACCAGTCTTAAAGTACGGTACACCTGTGTGGACCGATTGTGCCAAATCTCACATAAAAAACTAAAAATATGTCAAAACAAGGTCCTAAATGTAATGTTAAATCTGCCATGGCATTTCTCTACTATGAGGCTCCAGGAAAAAGCAAGTGTATATACCATGTCACATCTCTTTGATAAATTACACCCGAATTTTTTAAGCAAATGCTCTCATTCTGAGAGTGAGCTTATTCGTAACATCTTAAATTAAGGAAAAACCAATCAAATCTTAAAGCTATAATATTGTACATAGTTATATCGTTCTCGCATGTTGCATAGTTGGGCCTAGGTGCAGGCCTAGGAGTCTTAATATGGGTTTTTGATTGTAGTGTTTTTTTTCCCTTAACTTTTCCTATTAATGTATCAAATTTGTCTTATCATATATACGTTGAACTCTCTTAGTTGTAAAGAACTTTTGTTCTGTATATCTGAATAAAAAAATAAAAACTGTACAAATTGAACTTTGAACTTCGTATTCCATAAGTTCTTTATCGGCAGTATCTTCTATCTTGGCTTTCGTGACACTGCTTGACAGGGAAAGACTTGGCGATAATTGAGGATGATTCGACTCAACCACCTTCCAACGAGTTAGTTGCAAATTCATTATTCAATTTTCGTTTATATCATGAAACAACAGACGATTCGGTGTACCTACCTACAAGGGTTTAAATGCCACTGATTTTTTTAAAACCCAAAATAAAAAATTCGCTCTTCAGCCATGTGTAACAGAATATTTTAAATTATTATTATGCTCATCTACGTTTTATGTGTTATATCGCATATAAATAAATACCGCGGTACTTGCACAACTCGATTCTTGCGACATACTTTTTTTTACATTAAGTGTTCAGTACTTGCAACACCCAAAAAATTTGAACTCAGTACTTGCGACAATTTTTATTTTGCTCCTTCAGATGACGTCTCTTTTAGTAGATCCAATTCGGGGAAATGCCTTACATGTATACAGTTTTAAGAGTCTCTCCTTTTCATGCACATTTTGTAAAAATCAAATTTGGGGAAGTACCGTATATTTTATGCTGCTCACGAAGTTAATTTTGAGTTGTTAGTTGAATTTTGCGTGGCGCGGTGGAAGTTTGCGTGGTTCTTGAGTTGGAAGTTTACATTTTCGTGGCGCAGTCTCATAATGGCAAACAAAAAATTTACGTTACTGACAATTAAAGATAAAGTTGAGATTTTATTTATTATTAAATTAAGTGAGGGATTTTCAATTAAAGCATTCGCTGAACGTTTTAACGTTAATTTCTTCGAAACATCAACCTGAAAGATGCAATAAGCCTTTTTAGCTAACGCATGCAGTGCCCTTAACCCACCTTCAATTCGTTCATTGTTTCAAAAACTGTTTGAAAAACCGTCTCGACGGGGATAGTAAAGATATTATTCCTCCTTCTGAGTTACGTTTGCATCCTTAATTGAATCCATTTCAAATTTGCTGCAGGAGATATAGCCATTGCAGCAAATCGCTAATTCTGGAATTTATAAGTGAACCTAATTCAGCTTCCACCACACCAAAACGAAGAACAGTGTATCGATGATGACGTTACTAGAGATGAAGAAACTGACGACTTGGTGGTGCTCAGTACGAAGAAAATACTAACACCGAAGGAGGCTATATCAGCATTTAATCTTTCTTCTTTTTCCTTTTCCGACGAGGTTATGATCCGAATTATGGGATAACAGCATTTAATATTTGTTTAAAACGGGCGGAGCAAAGCAATGCGTCCCTAGACGATGTCATGACGCTTCAAACGCTTAGAAGTAAGGTGGTACTGAACAAGCAGGTCTTTACAAAACAAACTAAAATTATAAACTTTTTTAATTCCATATAATATGTACATTATATTCAACGTAATTTTGACCGTATAATGGCTTTTTTAGACTTACAATGAAAAGAAAGCATTCGGTACTTGCAACATCCTTCAAACTTGCACCGAGCCCGGTCTTAATTGCGAGCAAGAATCGCGGGACTACTGTCTTTATATCAATTTTGTATTTTACTTTACAACTCGGAGTTTTGATATTTTTTTTGGGGGGCAAGTGGTGGTTCTACTTTGCCTTTTTATACCATTAGTAAAAAATCCGTATTTGCATAAACAATCAATCACAAAAGGAAGTACAAACATAGCATAAAGTTATTTTTGTTTAACAAAAATCAAATTCAAGCGGAACTCCAAGAAAAATCTTAAATGAAGTTTTCTTAAGCACTAAGTTGTGTACTTAATATTGTACAAAAATAAAGACACGGCCTAAGGCCCCTTATTTCTCTGGCTACAAAAGTTACTCTACGGTTTTACTTGTATTGTAGCTATCCACTAAATAAATAAATAAATAAAGAAGATATCTCAAAAACTATAGGCACGGCGAGTGATAAATCAAAAATGAAACAAAATTCACATCCCAAAAGTAAGTACCGCTGGCAAAATTCCTCCAAGTTCTCTGAAATCCTTCTCGTCGAAGACTCTTCTCGGCCTGGAGCAGTGTTGGTCACCCGCTCTACATATTAGGCGCTGACATAGTAGCCGCCTGGGTAGCCTCGTGTGCAAAAAGTTTGAGGTTCCTTGTCTCCATATAAAATTGAACACAGAACTTTTCAGCACCCATGTGGGCCACTAAGGCTCCTCGAAACGGTCAGCAATATATCGCAGACGGGACCAAATATCCGACGTTGAATTTTTCTTTCGAAGGCACCAAGAATCATCTCCGCAGTTTTGCTTCAACACCTATATACCCTCTTCAAATAGAGATTTCAGAAAAGGCAGAACTATTTGAAGCGATGACTGCATCCGGAGCTTAGGGAAAACTGAGCTGATCGACACACACCACACACACCACGCCGCATATGACAGCGTGCATAGGGACGAGCTTTACAACGTCATGTCTAGTTTTGACATTCCTGCCAAACTCGTCGGTTTGTGCAGGATGACGATGGAAAATTCTCGCTGCTCCATCAAGGTCGGTAACGAACTCACCGAGACCTTCAATGTCAAAACCGGTTTTAGACAAGGCGACGCGCTGTCATGTGATTTTTTCAACATTATTCTTGAGAAGATCGTGCAGAACTCACACGCTAACACAAGAGGCACGATCTTTCAGAAGTCCGTACAACTTCTAGCATAGGCGGATGACATTGACGTGATAGGCAGAACGCAGCGAGCCGTCAATGAAGCGTTTGCTCGGACAACGCAATAGAGGACGCCCACGGAACCGATGGCGCACCCAGGTGGAGAAGGACCTCTATCGACTTCATGTGCGCAGTTGGAGACAGCTGGCTAAAAATCGTGTCGGCTGGAGAGGCTTACTGGTTGAGGCCCAGGTCCACCCTGGATTGTAGCGCCACCAGAAGAAGAAGAAGAAGAGCTGATTTAAAACCGCTGTTGGTTAGCTGTTGGATTTGGTTTCGTTTAGAATAATGGCCCAACATTTTGTCAAATCGCGTATGTTAGAGTTCGATGCCAGTTTTCATTCGCGACACTGAGCAATCCGTTGTTAGAATAATCGCCCCCACAAGTCGCCACTAGAATACGGAATGTGTAAAAGTTTAAGTTGCTCTGACCAATGCTTCGAAATTGAAAGAGTCGATCTGAAGCTAATCTGAAATCTGAAAGATAATTATGTTTTTAAGCAGATGTATCATATTAGTCTCTACTGCAGCCAATCAATCGTAAAACTTGTATACAATGCATACGCATACTTTTCTTAACTTTACTTTGTTTACATATATATACGCGTAATTTTGAAGTGCACAAAAAAACGATCATCGGGGCTTAATGATGATTCATCATAAGATCTTGGCAACACCGACGACATTTATGATGTTTGATAAGCAGGCAGGGGTGTAGTCGTGGAAGGTGATGGTTGATCAACTTGCGTTGCGGGAAACTACATCAACCACCACCAAGAGTAGGTGACAAGAAAATGTCAAATCTAACTATAGATATATTCATCTTACAGACAACAGATAGCTGTCAGAAGGCTACAGAGCAACAAAGATTCATCAGAGCCCTTTAAGACTGAGGATTATTTTATGGCAGACACGTGATCTTCTAGTAGACTTTGGGTCGTTAGTCGTTATGCCCTCTCTGACCCATCATCAATTAACATTTTATGGGTGACCAACAGTGAGTTGCCGTGGCGTAGTGGGTTAGTGCGTCGACTCCTACGCAGAGGGTGCCAGGTTCGAATCCCCAATCTACCAACTGTCATAATTCACGGCTTCCACCTCTTTCGAGTCACTGACAATGCTCAATTAGTATTTCCTGTCTAGAAAAAGCTTCTCAAACTTGGCCGTTCGGTGTCGGCATTAAACTGTAGGTCCCTTCCCTCGCACGCACAACACGAGTGGTTGCTGAGAAGCTAGGCCAGGTCCGCCTCGGACTGTCGCGCCACATCATTATTAAATGACCAACAGTGGTCTTTACTCTCGGCAGCAAATGCAATGATAAGAAACACCACGAAAACTTTTCAACTATCTTTTCAGAAAACGTTGTTTCGCAACTACTTCCTGCTGATTAAACAGAAACGCTTTAAGCCACTCGTGAGATCTGTCATAATACAGGGACTTATGGCGGCATCTAGCGTGGATTTATTTGATTATTTGGACTATCTGAAGAGTAACCTGTGCGTTTGCAGCAAGCGCCGTTTTGGGTTGTCTAAATTTCGTTACGTTTCTGGTTTATGACCCAACAATTATGGATAATCCATATTTGCCACCATTCGAAGTAGTCCAAGCTAGCTCCCAAGGCTAGGACCATAAAACTAAAAATACGTGTTCTAAAAGCCACATGATCCTTGATCATCCACGAAAATAGCTTTCGCTTTTGAAACCGCATCGCTAGTCCACTGACCCAGCACCCAGGAAACAAACACAGTCCCCGCAGACTGCAAGAAGAACTTTAACCTCCAACTTGAATATTAAAAACCACTCTCAAAGTCCTTGAACCTGCACACACACACAAGAGCAAATTAATTTTGATTTATTTCCCTGTCATCGTGACACATGTCAATTTCAAACAACAAAACAGTCAATTTGTATAAAACCGACAACAACGTTTAACGACGACAAAATCGTTCGACAAGCTTATGCGTCATAATCAAAGAAGACCGGTAGTTGTGATGAATTACCGACCGCCATGACTCAGACATCTCCTTTGTTACAAAAACGGCAGCAAAATTCGTCGGCAATTTAAAAATTATCTTCAATTCATTCGCCACAAAAGCAGCCCCCGTCACATTCTAACAAAAATGTAATCTGTCATCGAAATGAGCGGCGAACATCTGAGCTCTCACGATACCAGAAGCAGCGACCTCCGCCCAAAAATTGAATTGACTGAAATCTAGTCGACATTTGGACCTGTTCGGGAGAAAATCTCGTGATGTTGGCGAAGACATTGACAGAAGTGACAGCATGGGAGAAAATAATGCCAACTTTTGATACTGTTCAGTTCCGAACGCAAAGAGTGAAAAAATTCTTGACGTTTAATAACTTTTGACAGCACACAGTTGAGCTCTGCGTCGCGTCGCTGCGATGGGAAAGAGCACGGGTGAGAAAAACCGTTCGCTTCACACTAGCGGACACGGTGCGCAACGCTGCGGCTGCCCGGGCGCAACTACTGTCCGCGCCGGTTATCTGTCTATCTCAGTGGCTAGCTGTCAGACTGTCATCTTTTGAATAATTGTGCGCATTCATGTGATGCAGTCGCGTAGGTTTTCACCAACACCGGGTGACAACTCTAATTACAGGTGTGGATATCCACCAAACGAAGCTCACGAGTATGAACAGCAGCGGCGGCGCGTCCCTGCACCGTGCTGGTGGTTACCCCATACTTCCACCAAAACCGAACGTGGGGAGATCCGCCGTATCTCACTGCATCTGCATCTGCATTCTACATTCTGCATTCTGCATTCTGCACTCCGCACTGTGCATACCCCCCTTCGTCGTGTCGTCCTCATATCAATTATGAACGGCGAGAATGAAACACAAAATGTATCTTTTTCGCGATACCCCTTCTGCGCGCGCAGATATATCCAGATCACACACATATGGTTATTGACATAATTGCAGATGGTAGCAAGCCTGCTAGACTGAGACAGACTGCGAGTGACAGCGGGAGAGATGGAGAGAGAGAGAGAGAGAGATAGCAAAGGATAACAATGAATATTTATAGTGGGCAGCCAACCAATTACTCTCATTACCGACCCCGTTGAGTGGCTCTCTCGTTATAATTGTTAGGCGCGTCGGTAATGGTTGTAAATGACGGTGAATAATGCTCAATGTGCATGGACCCATGAGATGAGCTGAGACTGGGATGTTCAGATGCCTAACGAGATAGAGGTGTTTGCAAGGTATCCGACTTTGTATGAGGACATTGTTCGCTTCTACTAATGGGGGGATGGAGTGAAATAAAAATCCAACTGGACGGCAGAATTATGATCTTATCAATTCACTGAGAGAGGGAAGTGACCTGGGCAAGAACCTCTTTAGGATGAACTTCATTAAGGGAGAATGAGTTAGGAAATTAATGAAATGCTTGCAAGGTTAACAGTCGTCTTAGCAGAGAGCCTTCCACTCTTCCACTGATGTGAAGTTTTCAACAACACTAAATTCTATATTCCACTGTATGGAACCGTTAAACTTATAAACTGTTGGACCAATACTGGCGGAACTTTAACAGTGTGACAGGACTCAACAGAAATCGGCTATAGACCTAGTTTGGACAAACAAAGTCTGTGATGAATGGCTAAAATTTGGGGACTTTTGGTCATGTTCTCTTGGACCAGATTCACATCCAAAAAATACATACGCTTCTTCAAAAGAAAAGGTATATTTCATTGTAAAAGAAACTATATCTAACAACAAGCATGGCTTTATGCCGGGCAGGTCATGTACAACTTATTTATCATTATTTGAAAATATTGATAATTACTTACAAGTTGATGTAGTTTCTACCGATTTTTCGAAAGCCTTAGATAAAGTACATCACACTTGGCTTTTAAGCAAGCTAAAGTCTTTGGGATTCCATTCTTCAATGTTTAGTGGTTTTCGAATTACTTAAAGGGCAGTAGAGAATTGGTAAAAATCGATAGTTCTTAATCTCGGGTAGAAAAAGTTATATCGGGCGTGTCACAAGGTAGACATTTTGGGCCATTACTATTTCGTTTGTTCATAAAATTGTCAAATATTGTAAAATTTTAACATTTGCAGACGACTTCAAATTGTATTTTAGGTAGGCGGGCAGCTAGAGCCTTCACCGGCGCACTTAGACCATATTGGTCCATTGTGATGGCTATAGTCAGACTACTACCACTGATTAACTTCTCCAGCGATAGTGCCGTTAATTTGATCCCAACGGCAAATGGTGACTGGACCAGATTTGAAAACCAGATAAAAGCGTATTCCCTTTGCTTTCACTGGAATTCGAACCGGGGACCCCGCTAACCAGGCAGGCACTCTATGACCTACTTTAGATAATAGCCTCAAACTTCAATCGAGCTGTGCACCGAATAGTCCTCTCAATTTAGTACCATAAAAGGAATTAGTTAAAGTGTGTATTAGAAAGCATCTTCATCCGAGGTTCGCTGGCTCCTCCTTCTCTCCCCGAAGCCACGAGAACTCTCCAACCGCTTGCAACAACCACAAAATATGAACCCCTGCTCAAAATTCCACTTATCACTAAAATGATTCTTCAATCATCTGCGAAATGATTTTAAGTGTGTGCAAATCACTGGATCTCGGAATGCATTCATCGCGCCACCAATTGCATCAACATCGCCACCTCTAGCCACCTGTTTCGATAACAAACCCAACCGAAATGCATCACAGGCACCAAGTGCACCAAAGGCACACAGAAGTCTCGCATGGAAACTTAAAAGGAGTTATTTATCCTAGGAAGTGCTTAAGAACTCGCATAAATAACAAACTTCCTCTTGCCATTCAACTCGCTCTAAACCAGGAGCTACTTTAACTCTCCCATAACATCCTCGACTCCCCTGGACTCCCGATAATCGATATCGAAATTATTAGTGCGCTACCATAACTACAGCGTTTCGCGCGCGCTCCCAGGCGCACAACACCGCCAGGGCACTTGGGCACTTAAAGAAGCCAATTGCCTCCTCTCAGTAGGCCAAATGTATTCACCACTTTAACGCGCAACCAATTGCTGGCTGGTTTGTCTGCAGTGTCTGCCTGCCCGTCTCATAATCGCTGGAGGCACACAATGCACGCGTGTTGCAACGGTAGCATAGCGAATGGATTCGAAATTAAATTCTAATAAAATTTTTGCACGCAATGAAAATATTCGAGTGGGGAACCACTCAATTTGAGCGCGATGATAGCCCGGCCACCGGTGGCTGTCGAAAGGACCTCTCGTGTGACCGGGCACACGGCACACAGGAGTCAATGTTCCAGCGGATCATTAATTTTCACAACATTTCCAACTCGCCGAGTCAGGATAACTTGTCAGGAGATGTCGACGTGTCACATTCGAACAAAAAACAGATAAACATCCCCCGTGCGAGATGTCACAACAACACACACGTTGCCAGCTCCGGCAGCAGCAACGCCGCCGCACAGATTGATGGATCGAAGGAAGGTAGGCGATAGCGCCAGCAGGTGGGCACACTGTGCCACTCCTGTGGCCCCCGCCAAGGATGGCTGATGATTGAAACGCTTCAATCTATCTGACGGTTGACTTGAAAGGATTGGCTTGTGGGCCTCCCTGCCGCGGACGAAATGAATCGAATTTGTTCGGTCTTAATCATAAAACGCGAGTTGATGGGTTGGACAGATGGGGAGAGACACGGGAGTGCACACTTACCTCTTGCCGTTGCGCCGCCGCCGCTTTGTGGCATAAACGGTGCCCAGCTGGCTCATTGCGAGGGCGCTGCTGTTGGTTATTGTCGCCGCCGTTTTGCCGGATTTTCTGTTTCCCTCTTTGTTGGATGATTCTCTGCAAACGATGTTGCTGATTGATTTTTGTGTTGACGCGTTTTTTTCTTTATTTTCTTGCGGTTTCTTTATATCTTCGAGATCATTTTGTCTCCTTTCACTTGCATCTGGTTTTAACTTCGATTGGGCACTTCACTCTTACTTCGGGATTCTTTTTTTATCCGGTCGATTGCACTTTTTAGGAATAAATGGTTTTGTTTGTTGTTGGTTTTTTCTGAAAGGAAAACGAGAAGGTGAATATTTTTGTTTCCTTTTAAAATAAACCTAGTTTTAATGACAGGTGAGCTTCCGTCGGTAAGGGAGTGCCTTAGGAATGTGTATAATGTCAGCAAAATTCGTCGCGAAACCAATGAGGGGTCGACAAACTGGGTATTCATTTAATGTGAGTCAATCGGGAGTGGTCAAGGGATGGGCTGGCTGTGATTTTGGACAGCGACTTACGCACACAGTTGTACAAAGTCCATTCGATTGTTTCAGTCAGTCGAATGCAGCAGGAAGCGTTAACAGTCGGAATTTTGTTGGTCAATTCTTCTTGTTCTTTATTTGGCGCTACAGTCCGGGGTGGACCTGGGCCTCAACCAACAAGCCTTTCCAGCTAGCACGGTCTCTGGCTAGCGGTCTCCAGCGTCGCACGCCAAGTTGGTTGAGGCCGTCTCCACCTGGGTGCGCCACCTTAAACGCGGGCGTCCTCTGTGACGTTGTCCCACGGGTTCGGAGTCGAAGACTCTTCGGGCCGGAGCTGAGTTGTCCATACGCTCTGGTTGGTGAATTGGTGTGAGCTGTGGTAGTGAGCTTGAAACCCTTCTTCAGAGATGTCGTCGGAGGAGTCTCCGCTGATGAGAGCTTATGAGAAGGGAATTAAAACTGAGCTCTTGAAATGGGATAGGTTAGGTAGGCGGGGCTGCTAGTGAATTCACAAGCACACTTAGACCATATTGGTTGATTGTGAGCCCACACTGATTGACCACTCCCGTGATAGTGCCTTTAATTGATCCCAACGACTGGACCAGATTTGAAAACCAGATATAAGCGTATTAACTTTGCTTTCATCGGGATTCGAACCAGAGACACCACTAACCAAGGACAGGCACTTTACCAACTGCTTCATCGAGTCGTTTTGAAATCATCCCTGTGTCGCCGTGCCCCTGATTTCGCAGACCTTGTCAAACTCCTGCCAAATTGTAGACAAATGTTTAAAAGTTGAAGATCGTTTTCTTTGAGCTATCCCTCCACAACCGTGTTCACACCTCGTGTGTAGTCCCATCTTTGATACCAATGTCTCGACATTCCATCTATCTGCGGGGCAGTCTGAGATGAGATTCCAGTTGGGAATGACTCCCAAACAACAGTTAAAAATTACCATTCAACAAGACATCTTATATTTATGAACCAGCATCCGTCTACGAATTTTGCTTCTTGATGAACAGGCACTTTGCGCTCGTTTCAAAACAAACAAGGCATCTTTTTGACATTTTCTAAATAAACTGTTGTCTTATTTAAACCAGAAATGAATTATTACAGAGATGTACGACTAACTCTCTTGCCCCTTAAAATGTTTGACGACTGTTTTTTATAACGTGTTCTTAAACCATATTGACCAATCAGAGAAAGGCATTTGAGTAATTTCGTGAATAACCGTCAAAAATGCATGAATATCTGTCAAAAGGTACTAAAATTCGTCGATGGACTAGGGAACAATCAGCTCTGAAGTCGTCTAGCTCTGTAATACTTCATTTCTGATTTAAACCTCTCAAAACTCTAAAACGAAAACGACTTGTTTTGCAGTAAGCGGCGTTCAGACAAAACAATTTGTCGTGACAATTTTCTGAAGCCGAAAATTAAAAATGCTTTGTCTACCCCAAAAAAAAAGTCTATCGTTTCATTGTAAGGATCGTTCACATTGACGATTCATCAACCACGGTTTTTAAACAGATCGTCACGATAAATTGTTGTGTTTGAACGACGTTATTATCACCCAGAGCCAGAAGTCAGAATCAAAAGTGTGTATATACAGCATAAAGGTACCTGCGGTCCCAAAATTAATGTCAAATGGGACTTGAAGAAAAATCAAAAAAGTGCAGTTTTCTAAGGTAATTAGTAACGTGCATGAATCAGAAAACAAAAATATGATATTTCAAAAACTATAAGCATAGGCACATCTATCTAACATGGTCAATTTAGTGTCCCCGTTTTTTCCCGAATTTTTGAATGAATGTGTTCGGTTATTTGATAGTGGGTCAGTGCATCGACTCCTACTCGGAGGGTGCCAGGTTCGAATCCCAATTTAATAACTTTCATAATTCACGGCTCTTTTCATAATTCACGGCTCTTTCGAGTCACTGAAATGCTCAAGGAGTATTCCTGTCTAAAAAAAAGCGTCTCAACTTCGCCGTTCGGAGTCGGCATTAAGCTGTAGGTCCCTTCCACTCGTGAAAGAACAATAGCACGCACAACACGAGTGGTTGCGGAGAAGCTAGGCCCAGGTCCACCTCGGACTGTCACGCCACCCTTATTATAATTATTATAAAGAGTAACCTGAGCCAAAATACGACTGAATAGAGCAGTCGGTTAGGATTCAGGTTAGAGTTTGGGACGAGTATGAAGCAAATAGTTAAGAAAGTAGATAAATTCGTTCTACTCGATAGTTTTAAATGCATGTCATAAGAAGGCGGGGGCAGAGATATGGAAATTGTTACAGTTGCAAAGCGCCATCTTCAACTTCCACACTGTTTAAGTGACTCAAAGTTCATTGGAAGTGAAATAAGGAGCGCACAACTAAGGAACTGTAGTGTAATTGACAGTACAATTTGGAATTGATTTGAAGAACCAGGGCTGTGACAACTTTCCTGGATGGGATTTCTTGAAAGTATCTCCCTTTACGGATTTTTTATTTATTACTTTGAATCCTTCTCGGACAAGGCTTGGGCAGTCGATTGTCACCAGTTTTTTGTACCATTTTATGGAAGTGGTAGTTGCATGCTTTGTGTTCTGTTAGAGAGCACTATCAGCTTTATTTAGCTATAGAGCTTCTTTGGCTCGTTTGAGATTGTAGTTTTGTTCCATGAACGTCCGAGAGTGTCTGATACCTGCCTGGTTGCTGCACACGGGATCATCTGCTTAATGATCCATTTGCGTTGGTAAAGATTTGTGTCCGGATTATTGAGGTGAGGGCCCAAAGATAGGTATCTGTGTCTTGCCTTGTAGGACAGTTGTATTCATGGTCTTCATGTCCTAGCACCCGGCGCTTGGTTAATGGAGTCTCCGGTTCGAATCCCAGTGAGAGCAAAATTTAAACACTTTTATCTGGTTCTCAAATCTGACCCAGTCACCATTTTCAAGCAAAGCTTGGTGATCTTAGTTTGATTACGTTTTTGGTTTATGAGCCGCCGTGCCCATCGTTTTTTAGATACCCTCATATCCCGCTAATTTTTTTTTAGAAAACTGCATTCAAGATTGTTTTTCTTTTAAGTCCTGTCTGACGTTATTTTTTGCTAAGAACGCATGCACTTTTATGCTGTAGTCTTACTTCTGATGCTGACTGTATATATCCTGACGCATGACAGAACCTCTAAATCCTCTATCCTGCTTATCAGAAAAGTATACTTTGGAACCTTCTTTTTTGGGTTTCGGTCCTATTTCACCAGTAAAGCGAACAAGCTAGTTAGTATGAATGTACTAAATAAAATTTAGAACAAATTACATCATTTGAAAGTCCTGGATATAAAGTGCTTACAAAAGTTCGAAAAAACCCCCGCCAAGCATTACGAAACAAATCTGTGGTGACAAATTTCCGACCATCGCCTTTCGAAGTTCGTACACTCTTCTTTTGGTGGAGTTGGCATTGATTGCTAATGAACTCAGGCGAATGTAGGGGAGACAAGAAAAGTTGTAAGGCACTTAGGAGCAAGGTTGGACGATGACTGATTTCTATGCAAGTATAATGTTTTAATAAATTCAAATAAATAATTGAATTAGTTTTAAGTTCACACGAATGTCAGAATTAAAAAAAGAATACATTTCTTCTGAGCAGATTTCAAATGAAATTCAAGGCCAGTCTTGCAGAACGCCAGAAGCTGAATCATTCTGCTTCCCAGTTTGTGATTCATTTTAAATTTCCATTATATTCAGACTTGGTATGGCGCTGGGCTTTTACTTCGCGTCACAATTTCTCGGCTCGAAGGACCAAAATCATGATGTACTAATGACCTATTATACAATTCTTGCTAGATAGTACTAAAGGCTGTGCAGGGTCAGCTAGCTGCGTGCTGAAAATCTATATCTAAAATTATATATATAAATACTACATGCACAAGGATACAAACAAAACCCGTCGGCTACATATAAGCCCATGTTCCCGCCTAAAGAGTCAATCCTCCTGATTTGAGTAATGGCAGATGCAAGACATTTTTATTTTTAACAATTTGAAGCAGCATGTTAGGGACCATCAAATCTGGAACACTGATTGTAGACGCGGACCCTACGTGAACCCTGCACATATGTAAGATTTGACAAACAATTATGACTGATGTGTAATTCAATTCAAAGCGCGATTTGAGTACTTTGAACTGAATTTAAGGAAATACTGTCAATTGGACACCAGCTAACACCGCACATTTTGTAAGAAGAACCCAACAGGGAAACGGGCTAAGTTCACTAAGCAATCGTTCCAAAGAATAAAACGTGAATACGACCTCGAATGTAAAACGTCACAACTGTAACATCTTAACATATAATACTTCTCAATAAACTCTCGCTCGCTTATGTTTTGGATCTCCATAGTAGTCGGTCGTGTTTTATTTTCTGCGCGTAATTTAAACAATTAAAATATCAGTAAAGTCTATCCATAATATCAATTCCTTTTCCTAAGAGAGCTTTATTAAGATTTTTTTTTTTTTGGGAGGGTAGGTGAAAATCTTCTAAAGGCACTGTGGGGACCGTTACCACACAGCGAATGGGATTTTTACCAAGTAAAAATGCCTCCCTTCAATTCAAGTTTTCCAGCAGTTTTACTTCCTTGGCTTAGACGCATTTGGCAAGAGATTCTCCCTTGAGAGTTCTTGCTAACACCCCAGCTAAGTGCGGGTTGAATTCACCGTGCTAGGTTAAGGGGCTTATTCCTTTGAAGACGGCGAAAAGAGTTTCTTTCGTCGAGAATTGGAAGGACAGCAGAATTTATGTAGCTTTATTAAGATGCAACTAACCCAAGTTTCGAGACACAAAAAAGCCGATTGTCAGTTGAACAGCAGGTCGTTGGTTCATCTCACACACTGTAACTGTTCAGGTGGCTTACTATCACATTCCTTCACATTTCCTTCAATTGAACCTCCAAGGCTGCCGAAAGATTTTCGTTTGAAAATACTCGTCAGTCCTTTAGTTGCTAGTTAAACGTGTCATCAGAGAATTTTTAAACTCTACTTCTTCCTCTCTTGCGTTGCATTTATTTGACAGAGTTCTTATAAATTTTCCTCGAACCAAACAAACCAATCAGAGAGTGCAATTTGCATGATTTAATGATCAACTGTCAAAGAGCTCAAATTGATCGTGGGACAAAGGGTGAATCAGCAGAACTTGGATAGCTCGATAATAATTGCTTTTGTTCTTTCAACTTGAAAATTGAAAACAACCTAGCTACGCAGTTGCAAAGTCCTTGTGGTAATTTAATGCTAGATGCTGTTGAGAGGCAGTAAAATTGTCAAAGTTTGAATAGATTGATACTGTCGAGTGGGGCATACAACTGTCGAACGAAGTAATCTGTAATTCGCTGTCTTCATAGTTCTGCATTGAATCACTCCAGTTGGTGGAGAATCTAGAAACGTGAAGTAGTTTTTGCAAATTTCTCCTTAAATGACTGAATAACAAGAATTGAATTAAAGAAAACGAGCGCATTTTAACAACTATTTTATTATTCGGTCTCTCTGGCAAGGATGTCATCGGAGGAGTCTCCGCTGATGAGAGTTTGTGAGAGGGGAATTCAAACTGACTTCTTGAAATAGTTTAGGTTAAGTAGGAGGACTGTTAGTCGATTCACCAGCACACCTAGACAAGCTTCTGACTTAATTACTAGTTCGAATTCAATGTGTTCAGATCCACAGCACAAACGAAAGTCATCTATTAGTTATGTGAGAAATTTTAGGTTGAATTCTACATCGAACGATTTTTTATACAACCAATCATTGTTTCCCTGCTCATTATAGCTTCCACAATTTTTTAATCCATTTTTCATTTCTATAAATTAGTTATCATTTTATTTTAAATCAATTTACAATTCAATTCGTGATTCAGTCCAGTGCAAAAACTGATTGTGATTGAAAAATTAAGTCTTGACAAGGTGCCAACCACAGCACACCCTATTTTCCTTAATATATATATATATATATATATATATATATATATAATAATGGTGGCGCGACAGTCCGAGACAGACCTGGGTCTAGCTTCTCAGCAACCACTCGTGTTGTGCATGCTATCGTTCTTTCACGGGTGGAAGGGACCTACAGTTAAATGCCGTGTCCGAACGGCGGAGTTGGGAAGCTTTTTCTAGACAGGAATTCACTTTGAGCATTGTCAGTGATTCAAAAGAGCAGAGCCGTGAATTATCAAAGGTGCTAAATTCGGGTATCGAACCTGGCACCCTCTGCGTAGGAGTCGACATACTTACCCACTACGACACGGCGACCAGCTCGTCGGCTGTTACTACAATTCGTACATTTGTGGTTGAGTGCTCTGCCCCGTCGTTACATATTTCTTGTCGCAAATACTAGGAATGTACTTGGTGTCATAAATTGAAATGGACAATACTAAGTAGGTAGGCGGGGCTTCTAGTGAATTCACCGGTACAAGTAGACGGACAAGTTGGTCCACAGACTACTAGCACTGATTGACCACCCCAGTGATAGTGCCGTTAAACTGATTTCAACGGCAAATAGTGACTGGGACAGACTTGGAAACCAGATAGAAGCCAGCGATAACTTTGCTTTCACTGGGGTTCGAGCCGAGCCCAACTAGCCAACCCCCAAGAGCAGGGACCAACCAACCAACTGCGCCATCCAGTCGTTTTACAACACTCGATGAAGCAAACTTTTTTTTTCATTTACTGATCATTTCGGATTAGGAATCTTCGGCTATCAAATTTGAATTAAGGACCGCATGTGTTTGAGAAATATTCAATTTACATCTGTTTCTATCATTCTTGTCACCACAAACAATCCATTGAATGAATAGGAATACGGATAGATTGAAAGTGTGTGGGGACAAAGCTTCAAACCTGAGGAGTAGCTTAAACGCACATCCATTTGGAAAAACTTTCTCAACACGGTTTAGACTAGGAGAGTCTATCACAGGCTAAATCTTTAGACTCAGATTTAGGGCACAATTGTAGGAACCACAAGGGCCCATAATACTACTCCACGGTTTCCGCTTGAGTTCACAACACTCTGCATTTATACATTTTTACTTGGTTTTGGAAGAAAAGAAATCAAGTGCTAGAGAAATACCTGATTGTTGATTTATTTCCTGATTGTCTCTTGGTCTACGAACGAATTTGACTATTATTCACAAACTGTTTGGCAATCAATCACGATCTACCGAACATTGTTTGATATTTACACAAACTTTTGGGAATTTATTCGGCCCGCGAAAATGTTTTAAGAAACGCAGTCAAAAAACGTTAAGGAGCTACAGAGGCAGGAGTCGGTAGTGAACTCTCTCTTAAGTGGACAGCGACGGGTGGCGGGACCGGAGTTTTTTGTCGACGTAAGAGAGCGCCCTCTAAGATGAGAAAAACAACTAAAATCATATCTACCAGCCAAGCATTACAGCACAACTTGTCCGCATAAGAGAATCGTCCACTTACGAGGGAGTTCATTGTACTTGACTTCTGGTTGTCAAAATGATATCTCAGACGGGAAGCGTTATATCAATATGGCCAACCATCATCAGTATCCATCAATATGGCCGACCAGATGGAGAAAGCTTTCCAACAAAAGTTTGGTATCAACCTAAGCCGCAAAAATAAGCCTGGCTTGGCTAAAAAGAAGTCCCTTCGTCGTAGTCGAAAAATTGGCTTGGGTTTCAAGACTCCTCGTGATGCTATTGATGGAACCTACATTGACAAGAAGTGGCAATGTGAGGATCCGTGCATGTATCCTTACCGGCGTTATTCGCAAGTGAAAAATTCAGATGACCATAGTCATTCCCAGAGATTATTTCCATTTTGTACGAAAACACAACCGTTTTGAAAAGCGACACAGGAACATGAGTGTACACTGCTTTAGCGCTTTTAGGGACGTTGAAGCCGGTGACATCGTGACGATTGGTGAATTCAGACCTCTGTCCTCTGACATCGTGACGATTGGTGAATTCAGCCCTCTGTCCAAGACTGTGTTTCAACGGATTGAAATGCTTAAATGGACAGGGTGCCAAGACGATCTTCAAGAAGTTATGATTTGATGATTTTTTATGAAACTTCGTGCTATTGTATATAATTCGAGAGAATACACTCTTGAACAGGATGCTTTCTCTAATCAGAACATCGGCTTGTGGTGATGATGTCGAGGGATTGTAAGTTTTCAATAAGATGTGAGAATGATCATCTCTCTTTCTTTCCCCTTCAAATGTCAGTACACACGACGCACGGCCCAAAAGCGTATAAAATGGAAGATGACGTATAAAATGGAAGTAGATGGACAGGGGCTCAGAAAATGTGACGATAGAGGTTTGTTCTCAAATTTTTAGTCTCACTCAAAGAAGAATTGCAAAAAAAGAATATTGGACAACCGCATTTTCTACATCATAGGTATACCGCATATTTTGCTTATTGACGAACCCATAGAGCCAAAAATGAAAAAGAAAATTATAAAATTTGCTGTCACCGACTTTCGGTGAAGACTTTTATATAGAATTTCGGTAGAAAACTTTTATAATTTGCAGACGTTGCTTGTTCGTGTAAATAAATTGACAGTGACAGTTTGATGGCTAGTGAAAGAGTTCATAAGTTTGTCAGGTCCCTATTGTAAAGCCCTTTATTTAGCTAAAAAAAAGTCCTTCATACAGCGTTCACTTAAGTGCTCATCCAATGACCACACTGCGATGCGAACTCTGATAAATTCTAGCTTCATTCACATGGAATTTTCTCTCTCAAAGAGATCTATGGCTAGAATTTGTGAAAACACCTCACCACGAATTCTCTTAGTTGTAAATTTGTGGATCGCGTCTAACACTTTGTGTATTATGTTCCTTATTGCGGATGATTGATTCGTTTAGAATAAATAGGATATTTAAGTTAACTTTGTACAAATCAATGAACATCGTTTGACATACAAGAAGTATAAGTTTTTGTCTTTATTTGCTAGAAAATGGTTGGTTCTGAAAGTTCATGATCGCAATTCGTGGCTCAAATGTAAGGTGCTTAAATCATTTTAAAACACTTGAAATGGTATTGCAAAAAAAAAGCACCTTCACCGACGCGATTTCACAATAATTTAAAGAAATTAGCCGTGCTTTTTTTCAAAAGTCTGAAATAGGATTTTGCACCTAAAGCACATACAACAAGATCCTGCCTATAACTGCCTATAATGTCGGCAGTGAAAAGAGGCTGCCGATAAAAATTCGACTTCGAATTTTTTTTCATACATTTTGACATCAATTTCGAATAAATAAATTTCTTTTTCATATATTTTGACAGATAAAAATCAACAACCACTACGAATCGTTTTTCTGAATCTGACTTCACTTCACTATCGATAGCGATGAAAAAAACGCGGCTATTAAGTTCAATTAGAATATCTTGGAGTGATTGTTTGACGGCACAACTTTGGAAATCATTTGATTTTGTTGAAAATACAATTTTGTGTACCAACCACTCGCTTTGTGCTTGTTTATTGTGAAAAGGGGACCTACGATTTTGTGCGAACTCGAAGTGGCGACGTTTAACAACTCGTATATAACAGTTACAGTCTAATCAATTTAAATGTCATAGGAGTTTGGCAAATATTCAAAATTGGAACCAGAAATGAAGTTTTACAGAGATAGCCGATTTCACCGCCGATTTCCCCCTAGTCCATCGACGAATTTGAGGGCTTTTTTGACAGATATTCATGAATTTTTGACGGTTATTCACGAAATAAAGTAAATGCCATCCTCTGATTGGTCACTTTGGTTTAAGAAGACGTTATAAAAAACAGTTGTCAAACATTTTAAGAGGAGAGAGGTAGAAGTCGGGCATCACTGTAATACTTCATTTCTGCTTGGAACTATCGGGGTTACTCTGACCATGACTAGTAAGTTATGTCAGTGAATAATGTCTGAAACGCAGCAGTACGATGCTGATGTCTTCGTCTTTCAACCCACACAATTCAATTCAGTCTCGTACAAAACGTCTTACGTTTTTTAAGAATTAAAGAAATGAGTTGATCGAAATAAAACGTCAAAAGTAAGAAGAGCGCACTTATCATCGAACGCGATTTGAGAGAGACCTGCGTTCATCTGGCGCTACTCTTACAAATTGACAGATTTTCTTCAAAATTGAATGTTTTTTATGTCAAATGACAGTTGAGACATGAAAAGAGTTGTCTAAACTTGACTTAAAGACAAATATGTAGCACTTACTTTGGTGAGACTTGGCAGCACTAAGAAGAGCTTGTGAAAGTTTTGCAGATAAAGGAGAGAAACGACATTCCTCGTTGAACGTTCAGGGTAAACAGTGGTTTGGAATAGCAACAAATACAAAATATAAATTAAGTTTAGGTTTCTTTAAATAACGATAGCTGTCGTTAAAAAAGTCATTTGCATAGGAGGCTGTATTTTTCATCTGGTATTTGAGAGAGAAGACAGCTGATAAATTGCTGTTATCATTTCAACGCGTCAAGGCACTGTCTTCGTACCTCGAAGTCAGCTGTAACCACGCACTATTGTGTTTCAGGAATAAAACTAAATTCAATGCATTAAGAGATCAAAGTGGGCGCATCGAAAAAATAACAGACCGTTTGAGAGAGCGAGTCTTAAGGACGACGATGGTAGTTCAAATTAGCGAAAGGAAAACGAAAATGCTCCGTCGAATCCAACTGTCATAGTCCACGTCTTTTTCTTTGCAAAGAAAGAAAGTTCTCTGAAGGGTACTTGAAGATCGAGACGAATTCCTGAACTGAACTGTTTCCTTATAACACTTGTCAAGGGAATTGACGTTGTCATTCATTTGAACTGATTTTGTACGAAAGAGGTTTGATAGACAGTATAAGTGGCAACGAAATCGTGAATTACAAACAAGATCCACAACATTTTGACGTTTCAAGTCACAAAGTGGCATTAACGAATCACAAAAGGTGGTCAAATGATTAGAAGTTGAAGTGTCATAATCGTCATCTTTTTTTTGTAGGAGATTTAGAAAAAATCACTTGAGAGAATTCAAGAATCAATACTGCCCTCAGACCAGATCACAGTTCCATTTGGAACTGTCACTTTGAAGCTTAAGACGCTAACAGTTCAATTGACTTCATACCAAACATTCGTTTCAAATTTAAAGCATAGGAGGGAATTATGGTCATTTTCACTGAATTTTGTCACTTCTTTGGCGGTCAACAATGTTCCAAATGATAGAAACGTCAAAATCGCGATGGATTTGTACGAACTGTCAAACGATTCGATCTCGATTCGAAACTAGAAGTCTGCCAATCTTTTTTAAATAAAACTTTTGATCACAAGCAGACTCATTTACGCGGACGTTACATCACCCGACTTTGACAAGAAAGATAACAAAAACTTAGGACCACACTAGACTTGAACCGATTTCTAATCGAAATTATCTTCAAAATCGAATCAAAAATGATGCAAATGCAATTCGTTGGGAAATGGAAACATCTCGTGACGGAAGCTCATTTGTCATCAAAATCAAAAATAATATAAGAAGTGTATAAACTTTGTTTCAGCAAATGGTATCCTTTTATCCCTGAATTGTCGCACCTTTAATTTTTTGTTTTTGAGTTCCACAAGAGACTCTCTTACTTCTCCCGATTATCGATTATCCTTGAAACATTTTCTTCTTAATTTCCTTTATTTTTTTCTTTTTTTTTGTATCCATCAATTGATTTCACACATTTGACACATTCTTTCAATTCATTGACACACTGAGGGGGCCGTCAATTGAACACCGGTAAATTCTAGTTTGACACAATATCGCAACACATCGGACATTCGGACCTAACTGCACGCACTCACGCAAACGACACGCAACCCAAGGATCATTGATCCTCAGCGATTAAACTGCACGACCACAACTGCACGACTGTGGCACATGACATTTCGTCATTTCGTCATCCCGTTTCCCGACAGCATGCACTGTTTGACACAAAATCAACGAACGAACAACAGACAATCTAGAATCCGGCAGAATGGAGATGAGCAAAAAGAAAAAAAAAAAAAAGCAACCAAAAACGAAAACCGAGAACGAAAAGGTTAGAGGGCAGCTTGAGAGAAATTCGCGACGGATATTTGACCGTTTCCGTTTGTGCCTTCCTTTGGCGGAATATCCTTCCGAAATTCAGCGCTGAATGTATGTATACGACGAAACGTTGCTGAACGAGTGAGCGGCGACCATGTGATGGGCCGATGATGGATGAGCGAGAGGGCGGGGAGGAACAATAACAATAACACAACCGACACTGAGAGATGTACACGTGAGTGAACAGCGGATCTCCTTTAATTCGTGTAAAGCCAGAGTACGAACTCTTTGGGAATCCAACAAGAACTAAAACGGAAAAACCAGTCCTGCGGGCCATGGGCGAGTTTCATTTTACACAATTCCAATCGGCGGTCCGTCCTCCTTGTCCGGTTTCGAACAATCGCCAGGCGCCCAGGAGCTGCAGCCAGACAGAGAGCGAAGATCCGGCTACCTGTGTGTGCCGCCTGCTGGCCGTGGACGAGAGCGGGTCGGCTGCTTGGCGCTCTCATTGGTGGGAGGCGGCCTGTGCCTGGAAGAGTGTGCGGATGCCGTGCACTGAGCGTGGAATCGAAACAGTGCTCATTGGAAGATTGCTGCGTTGGAGCGGGACAACTGCTGGTCGCCGCGTGTGGCTGACTCTCGTGAAGGGGTGGAGTCTGACGTGCGGTAATTAGAAAAGCTTTGGAAACAAAAATGTATCTATGAGATAGCATATTCTAATTGGAGTGCCGGATGGAGTGGGTCTCCGAGTGGAAAGTGAAAGTTTCCAGCGTGAGTGTGTGTCAAACAAAATGACACACAATTGTCGCCGTACGTCAATCTAATTTCGGTTTTTCTTTTGTTTCGGTTTTTTACGCAATTGACTCGGATGGAGCTGCTGCCAAGGTGAACCGATAGCCGAACGTACCCTTAGCCGCTGTCGGCGTAACCACACGACGACTGCATGTCACGCATGAGCACATCAAAGATTTTTGCCCCGTTTTTCTCTTTTCATTTTTTTTGGCCAACATGACGTCAGTTTATGCTTGCGTGCCTGATGGTGGTGTAGACCGAGGCGAGCTTTCCTATCTCGAGTGTGTCCCCCTTTAGGATAAAATGTTGCAATCAGCAGGAGAGATGTTGAGGTATGCTCACATTGGTTGGAAATGGTGACGGTGTGACGCTATCGGCCAGCAGATATTCGCATCGGCGCTGACGTTTAGTTTTGCGGCACATATGCACTCACGGGCGCGTACCTTTAATTTGTCAGTTCATTTTTCCTGAGTGCACATTGGGGGCTGCAATATGTGAAACTAAGTCGTTGCTCCTACTGTCGCTCCAGTTATCCTACTGGAATTCCGTCACGGAATACGTATGTATGTGCAGGCAATTTTCTTGTCAAGTCAAAAAGTCAGGAATTTTGACATGACAAAGCAGGTGGTGGTGCTTAATTGGGGCTATTGTAGGGGTTTCCCTGCAGAAGTTGTGTGTTTGATATTTTGCAGCTTTTTTTGTTTTGTCAGTCTTGCATAACGAGGCATAAACGATCATTGTGACTGCTGGGACATGTGCTTGTTTGATCACACTGGTGATCGTTTGAAGAGAGAGTTTAGGGTGTCACGTGTAGTTTCGGCTTTGTCACTCAATATTGAGGAAAGGATTAAACAGTGATGTGACCTTACGTGAGTACCACAAGTGAGTTCATTCATCATGATTCATACATCAACGTTTAGCTGATCTCATTTGACAGTAGATTCAAATTCAAGTTGTTTTGATTACACTGCAGAGCGGTTTCTACTGAAACGTCACAATCTGACGACTGTCAAAACTGAAGGAAAGAGAAAAATCAAAACGTGAACAACTACATCTGCCGCGTTGGCGTCAGCTTTGGCCTTTGTGACAGCACTTATAAGAGCGTATGTTGTTGAGGGGTTAGGCCACACTAGAGGCCGAACAAATTGCGAGTTTTTGGGTTGTTTTTCAGAAATACTGTAAAATGAATCGAGATTCCAATAAATAGTATACATATCAATGACTATCAGTATATCATATCAAGGACGTGACTGAATCCACGGCTCCACCTCTTTCGAGTCACTGACAATGCTCAAAGAGTATTCCTGTCTAGAAAAAGCTTCCAACTTTGCCGTTCGGAGTCTGCATTAAACTGTAGGTCCCTTCCACTCGTGAAAGAACAATAGCACGCACAACACAAGTGGTTGCTGAGAAGCTAGGCCCGACAAACAGCTCCTGCAAATTTTGAGTTATAATAAGTAATGTTTTTTGTAACAACTGCAACAACTAAACGTACTTCTTACGTAAGGTATGTGCGGCTAAAAAGCCCCAAATTCCAAAAAAATTTTGTCAATGGGTTACATCCATATTCTGGTACAGCTTGTAGAGTTCGTGGTTGTGTCTTCGCCTTCCTCGCAGACGGAACCATATATCCGACGTAGAATTTTTGTTTCGAAGGCACCCAGACTCTGCTCTGTAGTTTTGCTTATCGTCCAGCTTTCGGCTCCAAATAGAAGAACTGGCAAGATAAGGGTTTTGTACAGCATAATTTAGGTCCATCGAGTCAGGAGTTTTGAGTCCAATTGTCTTGATAAAGCGAAGTAACATTGGTTGCCAAGGGTGATTTAACGTCGGATCTCCACTAAGCTGTCATTTGTGGAGTCCACGGTTGCCCCGTGGTAGACATACTCCTTCACTACCTCAAAATTCTAGCTGTCGATTGTGATTCTTTGGCCTAGGATGGATTACAAATTGGGAAACGTTGTACTATTTTGAGATTTAGAACACCGATGCTGATAATTCTGCTGTCTTCAAGAATTCTTATCAGCGGCATCTATGATTTTTTCAATGTATGTATGTACATATTTTAACATATTTTTTCTGATCGACTTTATTGAAGGTATGTCCGTATCGCTTCGCAAACTACACAAGAGTGATCTTTATACATGTTCACTGCTCTCACACCGGTAGTCCCTTTTACATGTTTATCTCTTTTTCTTAGAAGAGTGCCTGAATTCGTTATAAGGGCTGCTACAATATTAACGTTTGGCAAAAAAAAGTGCATCACAGCACAGCATCAGAAGAAAAAACAAGGATCCTTTAATTCCAATCTTTATGGCTGGTTTTGAAATTAAAAAAAAAAACGAAATGGAATTAGAATTTGTCGAGAAAAGCTATAAAATAATCCAAAACACGTTCCTTTATTTTGGGAAACGAGTCCAATTTAATTGAACGTATATTCACCACTCAGCCGTTAACACATTTGCATAGAATTTATGGTTGCTGTTGTGGGCGACATTTTGACTTGTGGAGAGTTTTGCGCTTCGATCATCCCTTCACGGATTAGAGATGGGATACAGTGGCATCAAATATTAACGCGCGATGCAATTATTTGCCTACAAATCCTTACCTCACAATTATACTTAACCTACTTTACATTTATCTTATCAATTGCACAGACGATCGTTTATTACTTCGATGTTTTTTGAGTGAGCTAGCGGTCTTTTGTTTAAAAAGGTTCGCGACGATGGCATGTGTATTAAGTTATCATGTTTTATTACTTAGACAGTTATGTTCGTTTAGGAGAGGATGGATGGGTGTTAAAGATATATGGATCTAAACAGGCATCTACGTATCCATACCATTACCATTAATAGGTAATAGCTTTAGGTTTAGATTTAGGTTAGGTAAGAATAAGAATGTCTTGAGCGCCAAGTTCTTTCTTAGATTTCTTGGCCAGTAAGTCTTAAAAAAAAAGTCTGTCCTAAGGACTAAAAAGAAAAGATGCCGAAAGGCAAATAGTAAGTTAGATTAGATTACAGTGGAACTTCGATAACTCGAATTAAATTGGTTGAAAATGGCGCCAAGACTGAAATTTAGATGTAACTTCACTTCGATTACTCGAATGTCTTGATAACTAACAGATTATTTGGCGTCACCTTAGGCCGAATTCTGAACAGAAATTCCCAAATTCTGCGAATTCTACAAGCTCTAAAATCGGATTCGGAGCAGTGCGTTTGTATGTCCCTTTGATCTAGAACCACAAACAAAATCGTGGTTTGGGGAAAATTCTGAAAGAGGATGAAATTCCTTTGATTTTCAGAACTGGAGGCCCAAATGAAAGAAGTGAGGGAGAAATTTATCTCCTGATGGAATTGGAAGCTTGAAAAAGTACCAGATTTACACAAGGTGTTAAGTATGATGATTTTCTGCGGGCGATATTGTTACTTTGGAGTTTTCTAAGGATGAAGATACTGTCGGGATATTTAGATGTGAATCCGAATCTTCTCAGTTCGAGAATACAGATGACAGCGGCAGTGATGTATTAGGGAAAGCCTTGGCGATAATTGAGGATCATTTGATTCAATCGCCTTCAAACGAGTTGGTTGCAAATTCATTATTCGTTTCGCTATTATATCATTTATTCAATGATTAAAATCCGCTGTTCAGTCATGTGTAACAGACTATTTTCAATCATAACTATGCTCCTCTACGTTTTGTGTCTTATATCGCAGATAAATAAATATTTATATCAATTATGTATTTTATTTGATAACTCGAAGTCTTGATATTCCGATTTTTTTGTGGCAAGTGGTGGTTCGAGTTATCGAAGTAAGATAGAATTAAGGACATGAATTGTTAGATATTAAGATAGATTTTTATGTCATTTTTGTCTAGTATAAGTTGTCCTGGGAATTAAATAAAAAAATCTGCGGATCCATCGGTTAGATAACTTGCCTTCAGAGCGAACAGTCTTGGATTCCGAGCTTGTGGAACATTTCAGTTGAGGACAACGCATAGGCACATACAAGTGGAGAAAGTCCTCAATCAAGCAGCTAGCTTCAATTTCTCCAAGCTGTCCTGGTTCTAGTTGTTCCCCCAGCTATTGCCTCATACAAAGAAGCAGATAAAGGCAAAATCGCCAACTTAACTAAATGATTAAATCAAGGACGGTAACTAAAGCAAAATAGTAAAATATTGGCATTTCAACTGGAACTCAGCAAGGTTAGATGGGTGGTGGTGATGTCATTGCTTCCTTTGTGGGTGCCCTGATGGCCTATTGGCCGTGGCTCACTTATACCAACGTGCTGAGTCCATTATGCCCATATTTATTTTACCGTGAGAACTACTGCAGTTCTAAAACCAACCAGATTCGTGCGTGAATCCTAGAAGATTTTTCCAGCCGACTTAAGTCCTCTAGCTCTAATAAGAAGTGCTTTCCTAGAAAATACCTTCTCTTCATTGCTAGGGCTGGACATTCGCAGAGCAGATTTCGGATAGACTCTATTTCTTCCTCCTTTCTGCAACTTCTACGTCCGGTTATTGAATAGCGTTAGTCCATAACTGAGATGCTCACTAAGCGTTGATAAAAATTTACCCGAAATGAGGATGGTCACATTGTCCACTATAAAGCCGTCCTTCTCCAATGTTTTTAGGATAAGCGATATTGGTTACCTTGTACTATCGCCTTGAGGTAAGGTGAGATCCTGAAGCACTCCGACTGCTTATAGCCTTTTGAACCAAGTCTGTGGCAACGGAGAGATGATGCTGTTCGAAAGTACCATGATGACTGGCGGCGGTATAGAACTGAATGACTTTCGGAGAAAGATTGCAACTTTAATGCAGAGCCTGAACTTCAATGTGGGAACATAACAACATGAAAATATTGTCGCCACATTACGAAGTGAAAATCCGACAAAATACAGAGGAAGTCGTTGACGATAGAAGGAAAGTACATATTTGTGTCGATCACAAAGAATATGATGGTAGATTACTTGACTGGTGGAATGGAAATTGCAGGAGTACTAATTAAAGCTCTCCTATTTGCTGAGTGTGCCAAAGAGTGCAATTTGTGACACATGGAATAAATGTTTTGATAACAAACTAATCACACACAGTGTTTTTTTTTTAATTCATTTTTATTTCATATTCATAACAAACTTGCATACTAGACAAAAATGCTTAAAACTAGTTGGACGAACAGTATTAATATACATATAACCTACTGGCACTCTAAGCTAAACTTAATCTTATCCTATGTCTTTCGACTTAAACTAAAAATCCATGCATTTAAAGAATAACTACTTTATCTGTACAACTTAATATTAAGAAAAATTTAAGCAAAAAACTTAATTACTGAACTGTATTTACTTAAAACTTATATGCTAACTTACACACTACCTTAAAAATAACTTAAACTAACTTAAGCTAAACTACATACATATACATATGTATATATGAATGTATAGTCATATGTATATAGATGTACTTAATATATACAGTGTATACACAGAGGTACACAGGAGCTTCTGGGGGGACAAAGCCATAGTACGCATGTGAATACTATTTTTTTTTTTTTTTTTTATATTTACGTTTTACAACTACCTTAAAAACTACCTTAGGCTATGTAGGCCAGCCATAGGTTGCAGCTTATAAATTTGCATCTAATTGCGGCAAGACAGTGACCGACTGGTCCCCCATTCGGGGATACGGACTACCCTTTCTACCCCGGGTCTAAAGGGTTCGACGAGGTAGTTCCCTCTCTCCCCAGCCACCAGAATTTTCGATGTTGCAATGCAACATTCCGAACATCTCTCCTTGATACCGCCGTACTGAACCGGAGGAGACCCTCCTCAGCTCGTTGTGCGACGGAACGGTCGTGGTTGAGTCGCCCATCCACAGTTGAACGGGCTATGTGGAAGATGAGCGGTACCGCATTTAGATTTTGTAACAGTCCGTGCTTATCTAAATGGAGAAAAGCTTCTGGGGGAACGAAGCCACTGTGGCGTACCTTTTCGTGGTATTCTGGATTGGGGTATCGTCGCTCTTCGCTCTATCAGTATGACCTCGAATCAACTTCAACAGGAAATTGTCCACTCTTATCAGGTTTGCCCTGTTGTATAAGACCTCATTGGAATAGAATTTTATGTACTGGGACTCGGGAGTTCGATAGAGACGAAGGCAGGCCCTAAGACAAGCCCTCTCGAACAACCGAATCTTTTCCATCAAGCTTGCACTCACGTTGAACCACACGGGACTACCATAGGTGAGCATTGGCCGGATGAGCGCCATGTAGCAGATAACCTTCACCCTCGCATCGAGTTGGCTGTTGTAAAACAGTCTCTTTGTAAGGGCAAAAGCGCCTCGGGCTCTGGCCAGAGCAGCATCTACATGTTTGTTAAAATATAGATACTGATCTAGCCAGATCCCCAGGTATCTGACTACAGTCCTTTGCGCCAGTGGTTCCCCGTGTCGTCCGACGATTGAGAACTTTGGCCAATTCTTTTTCGTATCCGCCGAGGCCTTATACAACGGCGTTCTGAACAGAATGGTTTCCGATTTCCGGAAGTTGATACTCAACTTCCAGTCATCGTAATTTCTCATGAATGAATCGAAGTCACCCTGCGTGAGACTAGTGATTTCCTCGATCTTTTTGCCTGATCTGTACACGATCAAGTCATCGGCGTACGCAATTACGTGAGGAAGAGAACTTATTAGATCGCTCAAGTAAATGTTGAACAGGATCGGCGAATTAACGGCACCCTGTTGGAGACCATTTTTAACCTCAAACATACCTGTGGAGGTCACGTTACCATTCTTGACGACGAAGCGTCTGCCGGTAAGCATGTTACACAGTAGGTACAGCAGTGGTTTGCTAATGCCTAGCCGATTGAGCTTGTAGAAAAGTCCTTCTAACCATACGGTGTCAAAGGCCTTCTCCAGGTCAATCAAGCAAGCACCCGTACATTGTTTCTGGCTTTTGTTCCATTGGATATCCGACACCAGTTTCGACGCAGCATGAATAGTGTCATGCCCCGCTTTGAAACCGAATTGGTTATCCGGAATTATATTTTTGTATAGTATTGTCGCAAAGACAATACTGTGGTACCAGGAATTGGGACATCATACTGTCAAACCAGCTTTCAGCTGACTAACGAAAATGGACAGGTCTCAAGGAAAGAACTTTATAATTTTATCTCGAAGGTGGGTGAGAAAATCCGGGAAGACTTCACCGATTGTGCCAGATCGTTGACACATAGAGCAGTTTTTGTAAGCTGAGACATAATCTGGGTGAACGGAATTTCACGACAACACGTCGGACCAAATCTCCACTATTTTTCGCTTACTCGGAGAGCTGATCAATCCTAATTACGTCCCACACCGTATTGACTTGCCAATTTACTGCAGATTGTGCAGCCTCACAGAAAGGGAAGATGTTCTTAACTTCATTGGTAAGTGTCCAATTCTAAGGGAAGTTTCTTACTTCCCGATTATAGCATTCTTCAATGAATTATTCAAACACCTATATATGCATATATATACAGTCAGTCAAATTCATATTCGTACAGTAATAATAATAATATAATAATATGGGTGGCGCTACAGTCCGAGGCGGACCTGGGCCTAGCTTCTCAGCAACGTATAGTTTCGTACAGTAAGTTCGAAATAATAAAACAGGAACAGAAACGCTAACTTTGGTGAAAGCGAATCAATTGAATCAAAATTGAACATCTTTGAGACGGATGGACGGCAAAGGTATGGCGGAAACAAAATACGGAGCTCTTTCCTGAAAATACGATCGCAACTGAAACTGCATGGTCGTGGATCGGTAATGGTTTGGGATTGTTTTTCGGTAGCTGGGTTAGAAAAGCTTCATATAACTGAATGGACGATGTAGCACAAGAAATAAATCGAAATTTTAAAGCAAAATTTGGAAGTGTACAAAAATTGGGTCTTGACAAACAATTCATTTTTTACCAGGACAATGACCCAAAACATAAAGCTTACAAAACCCCACTTTATAATTGCTCTAAGGTGATGGAAACTCCACCTCAGCCACAGTATATTATGACGGTGATAATCGAAAATGAATGTGGCCATTTAGGCCAGCAACTAAGAAAATTAGAATCAGAAATGCAACAGATACGTAAGACGACAAAATTTCGGCTGAAACTACAATGAAACATGTCCAAGCTATGGCCAGCAAATGGGCTTAAACATGCGATTAAAAATAAGGGCTCAAAATGTTACAATTTGTTAAATTTCTTGTCAATTACCAAAAATTGTTAAGAGTATGAATATTAATTTGTTGTCAGTTAATAGTGTTTTTTTGTTGGTTTTTTGTTAGATAGATAGATAGATCTTTTATTTCGCATAATATTGATGACATAAGTATTGTTACCGCACATTTTACAGATTAGAGATATGATATTATAATATCTTTCTTCTATAATATTTTACATGTAACTATGCAAAATTATGTTTTCGAAACAATATGATTGTACTTTGGAGGAAAATACGAAAAAAAACCTCCAATGTGAAGAAAAAAAAAAAAAAAGTATACAAATAAGTGAACAAAACAATTTTAGTAAAGAAACAAGTTTTGTAATAAGTAAAATAAATAATAAATAAATAAATAAATAAAGAAATAAGCAAATAAATAAATATAACACAGTAACATTGAATAAACAATAGAGATTAAGTATCACTTGGAATATTAATAAGTGGGTTTTCAACAAAACTACAGCGTTCTTGGAATTTTAATTTCAGTTTCTGTATCCTATCAGAAATCAATTCAACATTCGCTTTTTTGTGTATGTCTTAAGTTGAGTGATGCCAAGGCAAGTTTAACATCATTTTAAGAAGAAGTTTATTTTGAGATACTTGCAATCTTTTAATGTGACATTTCGCACTGTTACCCCATACTTGACATCCATATAGCATAATGGCTTGAAAAATCACCTTATAAATAATCATTTTATTTTCAAGTGAAAGTAACGATTTCCTATTAATAAATGGGTATAACATTTTTGTTGCTACCCCTACATTTTTAATTGTTTTACTAATGTGATCATTAAAAGTTAGTTTCGTGTCTAGATTAATACCCAGGTAACGCACGGAGTTTTCCCAATTTATAGACAATCCATTTAACTGCAATTGCCTTGTAGGAACAAAGCAGGGATTTCTTTTTCGTGTAAAAAAGATAGCCTGCGTCTTTTCCTCATTCAACTTGATGTTCCATTTGCTGAAATATTTTTCCACAATTTTGATCACATTTGAGAGATTGCTCTCAATATTGAGAGCTAATTCGTGTGAAGAAAATATGGCGGTATCATCTGCAAAAATCGCAGTGTGACAACTTGGCAATTTTGGGAAGTCTGAAACATAAATATTATATAAAATTGGAGCTAGAACTGAACCCTGTGGAACACCAG
This sequence comes from Eristalis intricaria, assembly GCA_964034865.1. Taxonomy (NCBI): domain Eukaryota; kingdom Metazoa; phylum Arthropoda; class Insecta; order Diptera; family Syrphidae; genus Eristalis; species Eristalis intricaria. The sequence continues at coordinate 10,071,092 of OZ035873.1, forward strand.
AATTGAAAAAAATTAGGTCAGAAACGCCACTGTTAACATGGACTACGAAACGACGACGAGATAAGAAACTTTGGACAATTTTACATATATAAGGAGGAAACCGGAGGTGTATCAATTTATACAAAAGTCCGTCGTGCCAGACAGTATCAAATGCTTTGTCTATGTCAAGTAGAACCATCCCAGTTGATTTGCCTATAGCACGGTTTGACTTTATGTGATTGCAGATTCTTAATACTTGATGGGTGGGCCTGTGGTGTGCCCTAAATCCAAATTGTTCGTTGGGGAATATATTGTTTTCAGAAATATGTTTTAAAATCAATTCCTTAAGAACTTTCTCAAAAAGTTTGCTAAGGTTACTAAGCAAACTTATTGGCCTGTAGCTTTCAGGATTTTCAGGAGGCTTGCCTCGTTTTGGTATAGGAATAACTTTGGCTAATTTCCAGGAGTCAGGAAAATATTCCATTTTGAGACACGCATTTATAAGAAATGTTAAAAAACTTTATACCACTTTTGGGCAGCTGCTTGATATAAATGTTTCTAATCAGATCAAGCCCTCCCTTTTTGCGAACATTTAAGTTATTGACGAAAAATGCAATCTCGTCTTCTGACATGTGTCAGAAACAGCAGAAGGGATTTGCTGAGAGCTGTTCTCGAAATAATTCTGAATAGTGCTCTGCACTGTGTCGCGTGTGCCTTGGTCACTTAGACCACTAGCCACGACGTGGTTATTTGAAAATGATTGTGCAAGAGCATTTGCTTTTTCAGAATCCGTAAAGAACACGTTAGAAGAAGATTTGAGAACTGGCAACAACTTGCTCCTATTTCTAATAACTTTGACTAAATTCCAAAACGGCTTATCATTTTTTTCGAGCATTTTAAGTTTGGAGTTCCAATTCTTGTTGCGAAATTCAAAAATGTGCTTGCTAATTAAGTTGTTGAGATACTGTAGCTGACATTTCAAAAATGGCTGACGGTATCTCGCTTTGGTTTTTTGTTTTTTCTGTTTTTGTTAAAGGATGGCTTTCTTGTGCTTAACAACAGATATTTACCAGATCATTGATATTGCAACTAAGTAACACTCAAAGTTTGTGTGGTTCTTGCATAAATCGAAAAAGATTTATTTCACATCTGCTGTACGAATTTGAGTTTGATTGAATGTATGTATGTACATAGATAAGTGTCAATAAAGGAGACTGCAAGCCCATGTTTAAATGATTTTATGTAATTAAAAAACAAATTGTGTATCATGTTTAAAAAATTAAATTAAATCTAAATCTTAAAATCTCTCTATCTATAAAATATGCTGACAGAACTGATCTTTCTTTAGGCGGCGCTACAGTCCCACAAGATTCTCCAGATGGGCCAAGCTAGGATGCCAAACTAGCTCACTCTAGGTTAAAGAACTTGTTGATGTCATAGACAAACGCAGGCATCCTCTGCTACGTTGCTCCTGGCTGGGAGTCGAAGAGTTGAGTTTGTCCCGGAGGCAAGTAGCCCATAAATTTTACACAACTAGGCCGCATTAGGCTTCGACTCCGAAGACGGCGCTCCCAAGTGGAGGAGGACCTCATCCAACTTAGCGTGCGACACTGGAGACAGCTAGTCAGAGACCGTGCTAGCTGGAGAGGCTTGTTGGTTGAAGCCCAGGTCCACCCCGGACTGTAGCGCCACATAAAGAAGAAGAAGCCGCATTAGGCTATATATTCGAAAATACCAAGTCAGGCTCAGGTCCATTCACAGCTGGTATAGTTTGTAGTTGGATCGACACAAACAGGGCCACAGATCGCATGCAGAACTTTTTTTCTGTAAGAGACCAAGAACTCCACCCGGTGTTGAAATTGCTTAGGCATGCCTTGCAGCGTACAGTAGCTGTACCGACTTTTGAAACCCTTGTGCCCCTTGTAATGGACAATTTGTCTACAGAACGAAGTTGAGGAAGACAGTCACATAACAGCGAGTGACCTTGTCTGCCGGCCTTGATGAATCAAGTTTGGCAAAAAATAGCTCCGGCACTATCAGGGACGGGCACACCTTATAAGCAAGAACCGCAAATACACAGGGCGCCAGGACAGGGTGCTTAGGGCCGCATTTTGAAGCTCGACTCTATCAATGTGCGGCCCGCAATTCGACGAATATGTGGGTCCTGTCGTAGGTTCTAGGAAGACAACTAAGAATCGCGCACCTTCTCAAAATTTAAGTTGAAATCAACTCCCACGCTGAAGCTCGTTCCACAGATTTTCAGTCTCCCGCCCACGAGTCCCAAACAAAGTCTCGAAAAGTTTGCGAATTCTTTGCGGATGGCGACAATAAGCACAACAACCTCAGCAAAGCGCAAACAAAGCGAATCCGCTCGCATCGGTACGAATCGTACGTCATCCGTTCGACGCCGATTATAAAATATTGCCACCGATTTCCCAGAGAGAATCGCCTCCAATTGGCGGAGGGGCTAAGAGATTCGCTAAGACCGCGCGATGGGCGCACATTAACACACCACACCACCGCCGCCTTCACCACCACCACCACCGCCACCGCCACAGCGACCGTACGGAACAGTCAGGCTGCGAAACATCACATTTTGAAATATCATGACTCCCCATTGAGGCAGACATCCGATATGTAATTAATTTCGTTTGCAGTGTTTAAAGGCCAAAACATTCGTAAGTCCCGAGACGATCTGGAAGGCGCCCTGCCAACCCCGTCAACTGCGAGCGCACCGCGAACCGCTCGCCCTCTGCTCCGCGGCGCTGGCTTGATGGCGCAGCGGCGACGCGTTGCACCGCGGCTATTTATGTCGGCAACTACCGAATAATTTTCGACCACAGAAAGAACAAACGCTGAAATCAATACCCAGGGCAATAAATTGTGGAAAAATGTTCATTAAATTATGATTCGTCTCTCGTGGTCTCTTTCGGACGCCCGCCGTGAGGTGCGGCGGAGTGGATCGAGCGGCCAGCCGATGGAGCGCGCTTCACCGGCAGTAGTCCAGAAAATTTGCTTCGAACGAGGGATGCCCCTAATCTTCGGATGGAAATTATGACACCGACATGTTGAAAAAATGTTGTAAGTCCGGGCTGCAGCGTCTAGAAAGACAGCCGCTGAGCGAGAGTGAGGCCCCAGCTACATGCTGGCCGGTCGTGGGATGGAGCGGCGAGGGCGGCAACACGGGCGTACATGTGAGTAAATCAGCTTCTGGCGGAGAAAGAAGTCACCACGGCCATGGCTGAGCAAAGGAGGAGCGTCCCGGTTGGTGGCTCGGTTGGAAGCTCTACACACATTAAATTTGTACCGCGGTATGATGATCATCGCCGATCGGAATCATGTTGTTCGGTAGGAATGTCGAATGCGTTGTTTTCTGTGTCGACCTGAAGTGGTGGGGAGAAATCGCACTGACACCGATGAGCGGCGTTTATTGTGCGTTCGCAGCCGCAACCGCAAGCGCATCCTATTGGAGCGTGCAAGTAGCAAATTAATTGCCCTTGTGCGCAACCAGTGATCTGGAGATGGAAACTCAACGCACAAGTGAGATGAATCAATCAATTAAAGACGTTCCGTATCTGATCTAGTTTATCGAGATAAGCTCGGATCGGGTTGGAGTGGCTCGCGGGCTCACGGTTGCGCGGATACACATGGCCAATCCCTCGTGGAGGTGTGCTTGCGAGTGAAGTTATGAGCATTCAGTGCGGGGTAACGTTTACGCAGCTGACTATTCATCGTCGGAGTTATGAGACGGATTGGAAGCTAGATTGCAATCGATTTTAGATCGGACAAGGGGGGAATAGAAATGAGAAAATTGTTTGCAGGAAATTGTGTCAGGCAGACGGTGTTGCCTTTTAGGTTGATGCCGTAAAAAAGACTTCGGTAGGTCTTGAGGTAGGTAGATAATTGGGTGCCCCGATGGATTCGCGGCTATGACTCACTTAGACCGACGCGTAGTGTCCATTGTGTCATTTCTAGGGAATGGTGTAGTAAGTCTTAAAATCAGTCAGATCCACACATGAATCTTATAAGGTTCTTCATTTCAACATAGCTTGATTCCTCCATCTCTATGAAGAAGTGCTTTTCTAGGAATTTCCTGAATCTGAGCTATGATGTGCGGTAAGATCTACGAACTTCCTAGTGCATCCCGCTTTGCAACTCGTCCAGAGTATTTTTAGGCAAAATTAGGACGTCCTCTTTTTTGGAAAAATCTTCAACCCCCTCCATTGCTCTGAACATACTCCTCAACCTACCGCCGATGAGCCTAAAATGCGGGGATCAGACTGAGAACGCTGCATATTTGGAAACAACTCCGGTCAACGATCCTCAATAGATATACAGTCGAACCTGCATAAGTCAAAAAATCACGGGGACTGATACTGTGTTCGAGTTACGGAGCATGCGAAAAAAACAGGCTACACATGCACTTGCTTTGATTAAGTACAAAATTAAGCTTCAAATTGTTCCTTAACTTGACATATATAAAAAAATAATGAAAATTTTAAACATTGTATAACGCTTTTCATTTTGTACCCATAGCTCTACGTTGTTTTGTATTGTTGCTTAAATATTGCGCCAAGCTTAGCAAAAAAAAGTCCATAATTTTCCTTGGATTTTCACCACAACGACCGTTGTATTTTCTCACTACATAAGCAAAAACGAAATAAAGCTTTTTCTCTCTTGTAATTATCGTGGAAATCTGTGCTCCTCTTAAACTCATCTTTGAACCATCGGACAACCGATCCGACGGCACAAACCGTATTGCTTCAACTAAAAATACAGAAACAGAAACATTATCTACGGAACACTACAACACACATCTGTCGAAGGTTAGACGTCATATTTGACGGAAATTCCAATAGATTTCGTTGACTTCTGGCGGAGTCTTAGGAGTTGGTGTATCCAAGAGTTTGAAGACTTTGGTGGATTTTTTCTGGAGTATTCGTGAAAAATAGAAATATCGACTACAACGTATACAGAAACATTTCATTCATAACAACAAATACAAAGTTACGACTGCGTACAGTAAAAGCCCCTTAATTCGGAAAACTCGTTAATTCGGAAATACATTTTATTCCGAATAAGAGAGATTTTTTTCGAATAAATGAGAGTCCGTACTCAATTAAAAAATAAAAAATTAAATAACGCAATAGTTGAATTACCTCATTGCATTCAACCATTGCACACAGATCTCAAATATGTAGAAGTCGCAACATATCGTCAAAATGTCGATTGGGGGAGTCCCAGGGAATACACATTTAGAAGTCGGGAAAAAAAACAATAAAATGTATTTGCGGAATCAATTTATTTACTTGGAATCTTTTGTGTTAGTAAAATAATTGTTCGTTTTAAGTTCTTGCATTTTTCCATAAATAGAAACGCGTTTTATCGTACACAAAAATCTCTTATTGATTCGAAAAATCCGTTTATTCTGACTGACCTTCCCCACAAACATGCCGAATTAACGAGCTTTAACCGACTTTGAATACAACTTATCGTTACGTTTCTGTGCGATTCTTTTGCTAATTTTCTCTTTTGTTTCTTCATGCCTTCAATGGGTGCTTGCGTTTGTGATAAGGTGGGCATTTTCTATGGAGTATAAAATATAGGAAAATTTAAGTCTTGCGCCTAAGTTTTGAAAACTTTGTTCAACTTGTCGAAAATTCGAGGGGTATCGCTCACCTAATCCTCTCCACATTTTTCCAATCCCATTTAACACCCCTATTCTGGTTGTGATGTGGTCACAACGCACGAATGTCAGTGAGGCGAAAATGATGATGCCTACCTTGTGAGGTTTCAGCTATTTGGTACTCTGACAAAAACCTCACAAGAAAACACACAAGAATAGTCACCATGGTGAGGTGAATTCGTTGTCATGTCAAAAATTGTGTTTTTTTTTTGACAATTATTATATTCGCGGTGTTTTTTTCTTACTGAGCGTATCTACAAAATAAAGGCAGAACGTAGCGAACAATTGTATATTAATGAAATATGTATAAGTATTTATTAATAATGAATATTTTGCAGCAACAAGAAAATATCAGCGTACATCCCAGGAGCAGTTGGACCATTATACGAATTTCTTGCAAATGAATCCTGATTTTCTTCTCTGCAGAAATGATCCAACTGACCCGAATAGAATACAGAATTATTGGGCCGCATTCGCAGATGAGCTAAAGGCCAAAATAAAATCAACATTTGTTTATTTTTCATTGTGTGTGACAGTTCTTTTGTTGCTATTTTTCCTTGTGATGTGCTCAATGGAACATCACAATTTTGACCGTTCTTGTGATGCTCACAAGCTGTGAGGTTTTGCTCAGAATACGAAAACCTCACAATTTGTGACTCACCATGCTCTTGTGAGGTAGTTGTGACTTAAAACACATAACTGAGGTTTGCCAGGATAGGGGTGTTAGTGTTGGTTGAACAGTCCAGTATAGAGGTTACCCTCCCTAAAATAACAGGTTTTTTTTTTTCTTGTTACTTGAGTTGGTGAAAATCTTCAACAAGCCACTATGTGTCCCGTGTCCACATAGTAGTGTCGGATTTTTACTGACTAAAAACACCATTCCCTTTTCGTTTTTGTTTACTACAACTAAGTTTCCTTATCTAGTAGCCTACATTTAAGGATATTTTCGCGTGTTGCAGGTAGACCTTGGGTAAAATCATCTGCCATGACCATCGTTAGGATGGTTTATTATTATTGCGCCAAATCGAGCGGTCTCGTCCGCTGGAGTCGGCGTACTAAACGACTAATGTCCAAAGTTTTGAGGATGGCATTGTTACAATGACCACGGAGTCTGATATTTAGCTTTCGAGTGGAGTTTGTTATTTCTTCGTCGACGGTAGTTATGCCTAGGTCCCTGTGTATATCACAATTCCTGAGATACCAGGGAGCTTTCAAAATATCCCGTATAGTTTTATTTTGAAAGGACTGAATTAATCCCCTGTTACTTGCTTTGGTGCAACCCCATAGTTGTATGCCGTCACTCCATAGAGGCTTCAGTACTTGCTTGTATAATAGCAGTTTGTTGTACATGCTTAACTTAGAGTGCCTCCCAAGTAACCAGCACATTTCTCTATACCGTTGTTCGAGCTCATCCCGAGTTTCGCATCGAGTGTCATACCAAAATATTTTGCTTCATTAGCGTACGGTATTTGTACAGAATTAATGAAAACTGGTAGATTTTCAATATTTCTGTAGGTAAAATTTATGTGCGTTGATTTGGTCTCATTGGGAGCAATGCGCCAGCGTTTTGACCATTCGTTTATTTTGTGCACAGCTCGTTGCAGTTTTTCAGTTGAGGACTCAACTGAACTTCCCGTTGCCAGGATCGCTGTGTCATCCGCAAATGTAGCCACAAGTTTACCCTCAGTTTGAGGTATGTCTCTAGTGTACAACAGGTACAATGTAGGGCCAAGCACACTCCCTTGAGGGACTCCTGCTCGGATCTCTTTGAAATCGGAGTATTCAGTTCCGTGTTTAACTCTTATCTATCCTGTTATCGAGATAAGATTCTAGTATCTTATACAAACTTGTCGGTAGATGCCTGCTTAATTATTTAAACAACAAGTGATTATTTTTTTAATAGACTAACACCAAAAGTCTAGCTAACATTTTTGTCTAGCCTTTTTTTGTACTGGCGTTTTTTTCGTTGGTGTCCGTCTCAATCTCAAACCAAGTGAATAGAGTCATGTGTTGTATGTCAGTTTGACAGTCCGTAAATTAAGAAATTATGTTTGACACCGAGTTAGCCAACTCGAGTTGCAACTCGGTTTGATTCAATTCCAAACCGGTTTGACTCGGTTTAAGAAATATTCAATTTGACACATCACCACACATTCTAATATATTTAAATAAAAACCAAATGACTAAACAAATTACTGGAAACTTTCACATGGATTTATTCTACTTTATTTTGAAGAAAATACGTAATTCTAACTATCGGTTATTACCGACGGCTAGGACTATCGATAGTTCTCCAACTCTAGTTAAGACTGTTTATGATTGGAGGAAGTTGATTCCGGAGGTGGATTGCGTGGATAAAAAATTCAGGAATGCCTACCAACTATTTATGATTTGGTGTTAAAAGGTTAAATGTCCTTTGAGATCGGACAAAATTCAATACTGAGTACAAATAATCTGGTGATTTGCAATTTATTAACTTAAATAAAGCAAGGACAGTTGGGTTATTTAGCTTCGCGGGTAGTGATCACCTATAACGTACGCAGTTGCTGTATGCGACATTTCATTTTCTGGCTAATTCAGAGTCCAAATTAGAAAACAGTTCACATTCATACAGAAAACTGGGTACACAATAAAGGCAACTTTATTTCAGCTTCCGTCGGTAGATATAGTTACGTAAGACTTAAATGGGGACGGTCGATGGGGGTGCTCTTAATCTGAGGGTGATCTATTAAAAACCATAGATTTAGTTATATACGAGGTTAGATTAAGTTAATTTTGCTTATATTACTATACAATTCATTAACGGCCGGTAAAATGTTAAATTTGGGAAACATTTTAAACAGTTCAACATCATCTGCATGGATCTGGTGCGCATACGATTTGTTTCACTTTGTCGATGAAAATTATGAAGAGTAGTGGACCAAGAACAGATCCCTGAGGCACACCTGACACGACATTAAGACACGTTGAAACTTTTCGTTCATAGATGTAATATGCTGACAAGTGAAGTTCTCTAAAGCAAAGCGTTTCCTTAATTTCTACTGTCAGCTCTAAGACTTGAGACTGATGGCCAAGTATCTTAACATCCAAGTTATGTGGGAGTTATGTGCCTGAACTGTGTGACATTTTACAGAAATGTGAAGCGAAAGAACTCGCGAGCAAGAGTACTTACTAGCTTTCACTTTCCGGATGGTGATCTGCCATCCATGTCTGACACATAAGCTAGAAACACTAGCCCAAGTGAATCGAAGATCATACCGAACAAATATGACCTTCGCTCGATCCTAAACGATCTTCAGCTTATTCCCAACTATCTGAATCAAGAGGATTTCATCCCCTGCCAACTTCTACCTAATTTAAACCTGTAATTGCAATGACCCTGTCCTTTGCGTTCTTGAACAATCATAAAGCGATCTATCTATCATTCTTGGAGTCTTCGAACTATAAACGAATCAGCGAAGGACTTCCAAGTAATGGATCTTCCAAAGCGCACCAGCCCCTCAAGTTGCAAACCTGACTCAAGACAAATCCATGAACCTGTGCAAATGCCAACACAGCAACTGAAAAAAAAAAAACAAAACACTCAACGACAAGTTAAGGCATGTAACCCTTCTCAAAATTCATAAGCCATGCGCAACCACAACACGTGACCACTCCTCGATAGATAAACAAATCCAGCGAGTATTTTTTAATAAATCCCTCAAACTCCAACCACAGGCAAGCAGAACCACAGTCGAGGAACGAGCCAACGAGCGAAGCCCCTCACTCTGGCCACAAAGCACTTTGGAGCCTCATCATCATCACCATCACCGCCGTTCGCTGTCGTTCCTCGTTGCCCTCGTGAGAGAGCGGCGGCGTGGTGGCGATGCTGACTATGTTCCAGCAGCTGAGAGGTACACATCGACGACATCGTTTACTTCGATTCGGGTTAAAAAGGTTGCAACAAAAAATTAATTGGCTTCCACATTCATTGAGGAAGATATAAATTTTGCAGGCAGCTCCACCAGGCACACCGGGCCCCAATGCCAATTGCATTACGTTTGTCGAACACACACCAACTGCAATGATCCTGGCGACGACCACTGCGCCGTGAACGACGCGCCGTGGACGAGCACAGCCACGAGGACTGCGACGGCCTCTTATCGAGTGGACGTCCGCGTCGCACCGTCGTCGTCGTCGTCGCTGTCCGCCGCGCCGTCTTCGGCCGGAGCAGCCGCAAGTCACAGCTCTCGTGAGCTGTTTGCCTTAAGTGCATTCCAGTCACCCTCATTTTCGATAGGTCTTCCTAATTATTTCGGAATTCAAATTATAATTCGCCCCTCTCTGGGGTTTTAATTAATTTGAGATCTCGCCGAGATGTCGCTGGGTTCGGGAGTTCGGCGAAAGCCAGTCCGACTGGTTCCCATGCGGCTGCGACTGGCTGACGGGCGAGGCGACTCACAGTCCAGTGAGCTTGGATCGGCAACGAGCGCGTCGGTCGGTCGGTCGGTCCTCGGTTTAGATCCGCGTTGTGTGGGCGCAAAGCGAAGTACCGTTCTGTCCGAAAACCGCATCCAAGGATATTGCGTTTCGCAGCGCAACCGCACTGAAACCAATCCGACAAACCGCAGAACACATCGCGTCACGGTGACGGCATCCCTACTCCCACACACAGCCGACACCCGACACTCGATATCTAATTGGCTAATGGGCCGTGTGATATGCAAAGCCCCACAAGCGACGGCGTAGACAGGGCTCCGCCAACCGCCGCTGACGTGTGCGACGGAATGTTGTGGTCATCTCCGGAGACGAGCAAAAACTGCCACGATCCACCCTCGCTGTAATCGATCTGCCTTCATCCGACTTCAACGACTGCCTCGCCGCCGGAGCCCCCGCAAAACGGGATTAATTAAACTTTGCGGGCGCAGGTTGGCCCGCAATTAGCAAGAAGTGCCCTACACTGTCATTATTTCATCTCTTGCGGTCACGGGAGAGGGGGGACCGACCGACGAAGGTCCTGCGGCGGTGTCACATTACTCTGGTGTTGTCAAAGTGTCGCATCGAGTGTGCGAGGCAACGCCGAGATTAAGATAACTCCGATCGGGAACTGCCCTCACTCGGCTGCGGTTTGCTGGTGATGATGATTCCCGTCGAATTTTGGCTAAAATATGGTCTTTAGGGGCAATTTGGATGGCGTGGCATTAAATCTGCTGACGGGGCACTGCGTGTGTGTGACAAGTTAGCTTTGGCAAGAATTTATTGCCGCGGGATTGTCAAAATTGCTACCGTGGTGATGGCGAACATCCATCGGGTGGACACGTCCACGAGAATCTGAGATAAGGAGCAGGTGAATTGCGCGTAAGTGATGGGCGTCTTGAAGAGTTCGCCAGAGCCCCTAAAAACACACACACACCTCACGAGGACTTTAGATGAAGGATCTTTGCCGTGGTTCCCATAACGTGGATCGTCTGAGACGATGGTTCTTGACATCATTTGACGCGCAATTTGCTTAATGTTGTGTTTTTCTTTTTTAGAACTGATAAGAGATGGAGAGAAGGATGGCGAATTTTAGCTGAAGGGTGGAAGAGGAACGCTCCTATGGAACCCCTATGGGCACTTGTGCCAAGACAGTAAGTGAATCAGTTGTCCAAATATATTCAGCCAGACCGTGCTTCGCCGAGAGCCAGCCGAGACCGGATTGACGTACAGTCGGCCATGCTGGGCCCAAGAAACGGCAAGATTCTCTGAATATGATCTTCGTGTGTCCACTCCGAAAGTGACCGAGCTTCGATATCCACAATATCACCTGCCTTGAGTGACTGAGCACAATGCAACTGCCGATTAAGGAAATGCCTCGCTACTGGCAGTTGTCATACCACTGGCAGGACTAGAGCCCTCTCTCGAAGGACCAAGGTGACATTAGCACTGCTGTATGGAGACTCTGTAGCAGAAGAAGCCTTTCTTTTTATCGAGAAAAGATCTGCTTGCGATCTTTCGCCTTGGTTTGGGTTGACAGTTTTTGTAGAAGAAAAATCAACCACGAACTGTACGGGCTATACAGCGACAAGAGTGTAGTTAGGTATCTGCGGTTTCAACGCCGATCCTTGGCCAGTTGCCTCCAGTGCCGCACGCTAAGTTGGATGAGGTTCTTCTCCAGCTGGGTGCACCACCATAGTCCACAGATTCGGAGTAGAAGACACTTCGAGCCGGAGCTGATTTGTCCATACGCTCCACAAAGCCAGTTGCTGAGATGTTGGATTGCGGCTGTCGTGATGCGAAACAACCAAACGAATCCCAGATGTGAGCTTCTTCTTATTCTACGGGGTGGACCTGAGCCTCAACCAACAAGCATCTCCAGCTGGCACGATCTTCAGACAGCCGGCTCCAATTTCGCACACCAAATTGGTTGAGGTCCTTCTCCACTTGCGTGCGCCATCGGTTCCGTTCGCGTCCTCTTTTGTGTTATCCCACTGGTTCGAAGTCAAAGACTCTTCAGGCTGAGGCAGTGTTGTCAATGCGCTCTACATGGCCTAGCCGTCTTAGGTGGTGAATCCGTAGACGCCTGGCTAGGTGCATGTCGATGTACAGCCCCTACAGTTCGTGGTTGATCCTCATCTCCAAGAACCATCGACGCAAGCAAGACCATGAATTTACTTTTCCCTCCAAAGGACGAAGGGTTTCCTCAAGGTCTTGTATAGTGTTGGCTTGGTCCTTCGAGAGAGCCTTTACTACACAATTGCATCTTGGGCCCAAGGAAACAGCGATTGGCGATATTTATTCTGCGTTTAATCTCGGTATTGGTGTTCCGTTCGATTATTCTGGAGCCGAGGTACACGAAGTCGTTCACTACCTCAAAGGTATAGCTGCCTATAGTGACGTTCTGGCTGAGACGTCGATGTTGTGAGTCCTTCCTCGATGAGAGATTCATGTAGGTGTGCAGCCCGTACAGTCCTTCCTCGATCCGTACGATGAATCTCCTCTTCCAAAATCCGTCAACGCAAACAGGACCAAAGATAACACACAGAATTGTTATCACTTAGATACCAAGGATTTCCTCATCGGCTTTCGGCAAGTGTTTGCCATAAATATTTTTTTGTTCACATTTTCAACGTATTTTAGTCACTTTTACAAAATACATATATGCATACATATAATATAATATATATAATATGGGTGGCGCGACAGTCCGAGGCGGACCTGGCCTAGCTTCTCAGCAACCACTCGTGTTGTGCGTGCTATTGTTCTTTCACGAGTGGAAGGGACCTACACCGAACGGCGAAGTTGAGGAAGCTTTTTCTAGACAGGAATACTCTTTGAGCCTTGTCGGTGACTCGAAAGAGGTGGTAGCCGTGAATTATGATTCGGGTATCAAACCTGGCACCCTCTGCGTAGAAGTCGACGCACTAACTCACTTCACCACGGCGATTTAAATGTACTAACCGTCCAAAAACCTTTTTTTTTGTATTTAATTAATGAGGCCTACAACGACGAACGCTTTAAACAACCGATTGATCACGACATCAATGCAAGGCAAAGGGCAAAGGGACTACTGAACATTCGAAGGACACACAACTCATATGGAAGAAAGCAACTTTCCTTTACGAAGTCAAGAATATTCAACGAACTTCCACCAGGAAATTGAATCATATTAACTTATCCATATCTATATCAAATGCCGATTGACGCCTTAACGCATTTACCGATTTCAACCAAACTTGCACACATCTTTGGTGTTGGGTTATATATGGTTTGTGTGAAATTAACGGTAAGCGTATGTGTGTAACTTCAGTGAATTTTGGTTTATTTCCTCACATTAGGCGTGTTTTTTTGCGTCGGTATGTGCAGAAAGGAAGTATGGCCGACTTCACAGCGGATTGCCCCTAATCCATCGACTAATTTGAGTACTTTTTGACAGATATTCATGAACGGTTATTCAGGAAATAACGTAAATGCCGTCCTCTGATTGATCAATTTGGTTTAAGAACACGTTATAAAAAAACCGTTGTCAACAATTTTAAGGGGCAAGAGAGCTAGAAGTCTGTCTTCTCTGTAATACTTCATTTCTGGGTACAAGTTTTCAAAAAAGCGATTCGAAATTGCTTTGATTTAAAGCAACAATCAGTTATAAGTGTTTTTCCAAAATTAACCAACGGAATTTTTGCATTCCACTGGATTTGTCTGGAATCTGGACTGCAATTAAAGGTTCATCATTATACTTCTTCAGAATATAAATCAGCTTCGATTGTGCAACGGAACAAGATTATCAGTCAAGGTCGTGAAAAATCTTATTGAAGCAATAATTTTAAAAATGAGAATTTACAGTGTAGCAGTATTTATTCCGCTTACTCCGATCGTTTCCCCAGAATTGTCTTTTGATCTTAAACGTCTTCAATTTTCTATTTTGCCATTACTATAAATAAAGCGCAAGGTCAGTCTTTGAAAATTTGTGGTATGGATTTAGAATATCCGGTATTTTCTCGCGGTCAAATCTATGTTGGGGGTGGGTCTCCGTGGCGTAGTGGGTAAGTGCGTCGACTCTTCCACTACGTGTCTCTGTCCATTGCTTATCAATGGCAGACTATCACGTAGTCAAAGAAAGGCTAGCGGTTTCGGAGGTCGAGTTTTTCTCGTACACTCCGAAAGGGGAAAAGGTGCAGTCCATGCTCCTTAAGGACGTGGATCCCGACACTGATCCCGATGAGATCCTCGCTATGCTGCGCCAAGCGCAGAGCGACGATGTCCAGGTCGTGGACTGTCCGTTCTTCTTGGTTCAGGTCACCCCAGGCAGCAGAATTGAGAGCCTAAAGAAAATAACCAATTTAGGCTCTCTGTCTATCACATGGGATACATTGAAAAAGACTAAGAACACACTCCAGTTCGCTCGCTGTCAAAGGTTCGGGCATGCCGCAGCGAACTGTAGTATGAAGGCTCGCTTCGTCAAATGCGCAGGAACCCACATTAAAGGGGAATGTCCATTAGGAACGGATAAGATTGTCGAGAGGAGCATGCTGAAATGCGTACTCTGCAAGACCAGCGGGCACCCTGATAATTATCGGGGATGCCCTAAAGTCCAAGAGATGCGAAGAGGCATACAGGCCAAGAGGAATACAAAAATGGTAGAAGCGAGGCCAACGCCCCGAGTTCAAGCTACCACAGTTACTCCAGCCGTCTCTTATGACCAAATGGCATCAAGTAGGCTGCCGGTACAACAGACAGTGCCGAAGGTTGCCCCGGTCCCAGTGGCCAGGCATCCTGAAGCGAACTTAGATATGCAGACGGTCCTGCTCTCTATCCAGAGGCAGATCGCTCAGCTCCAAAACCAGTTCCAAGAGCAAGCAGCGCGAATAGACCTCATCTATTCGACGCTGTTTGACGATTCATACGAGGCATCACAATGATGGCTGCGTTAGGAGCCGGATGTCATTCGCAGCCACGAGGATCTCCTCCATTTCGGTAGAGCGATCTCTGCTCGGGACAGGAGAGAGAGTGCCAAACAAGGGCATTTTTATTGGTGGTTGCACCAGAACCGGTCTCCGCCAACGTTGGCTCTTCCAAACAGCGAAACAGTGGACCATGGTGGCCAACTTACATAGAATTAAGTTAGTTTAAGATAAAAATCATAAAAAATCCAAAAAAAATGTGCACCACGTATGCATATACAAGTTAAAGCCAAACTATATGTAACACCAAAACAACTGTTACTATATGTAACAGTTCCCACACTTGTCGCATTTCGTTGACGTAGCGTCTGGACGAATTTCATCTGAATTCCAGTAGCGGATGCAACCCAATACCACCTGTGGGAATATCGCGACAGCGACAACCAAGAATGCACATGAACGAGGTCGGACATTTAGAGAAATACACATTTTAGAGAATATGTAATGTAAATCAGTCTTAAGTTGAGTCGAGAATAAAGAGGTTGATCCTCATAAAAATAAAAATTATTTTTCTTATTCTTCCACCACCTTTGGTGTTTTAATTTACATAATATATGCGCTCTAGTGCACACGTCTGTCTGTTACGGACATATTTAAGGTAGTTTTTAGGTTATGTTAGGTTAAGGTAGTTTTACGTTATTTGTTCTAAGGTTAGCAAGGTTAATCCAAGTTCTTGAAGTTTTCTTGGTATTTCAAATTAATAAAATACTGTCTCTAAAGACTAAAAAAAAACGTTGTTTAAGCCGAAAGGCACAAATATGTTTAAATTAGAATAGCTTGGAGTACTCGCATAGGGTCAGTAGGTTAGGATTAAATACAATAAGTTATTTAATTTATTTATTAATTTTTTAAATATATTAATTTTAATTTATTATTATTTTGTCTAGCAAGTAAGTTTAGTTCATTACAATAAAAAAAAAAAAAAAACGTGCGTCGACTCCTGCGCAGAGGGTGCCAGGTTCGATACCCGAATTTACCAACTCTCATAATTCACGGCTACCACCTCTTTCGAGTCGCTGACAATGCTCAAAGAGTATTCTTGTCTAGAAAAAGCTTCCTCAACTTCGCCGTTCGGAGTCGGCATTAAACTGTAGGTGCATTCCACTCGTGAGAGAACAATAGCACGCACAACACGAGTGGTTGCGGAGAAGCTAGCCCCAGGTCCGTCTCGGACTGTAGCGCCACCTATATTATTATATTATTATTAGTATATTTAAATCTTCACTAGGACAATACAGCGTCTACCAGACTTACCTCGTAAGAGAATCTTAAAAATTCGGTTTTCAGCTCTTGTACTTGTACTGCGCTGCATTACCCAACGCTGTCCGCGTTCCAAAAGAGAGTAATAAACTTTCGTCGGTACTTCAAACGACGTGTGGTTGCTCAGATGGTAAAGAGCGTACGTTGACTGCCGAAGTCTCTTGCACCGATACATTATGTGGTGATCCCACTTAAAGTTGCAATCCACATAAACACCGAGATATCGATACACGTCAACTGTATCAATATATTTTGCGCAACCTTCTGTCTCAGGTGGTTGATGCGACTTGTGCAGGCAATCAAAACTGTGGAACCATATTTGTTTTTTGTGTTCGTATGGTGGGGTTGGATATGCATTACTCACTCAGCCTGATAGCTGCCCATTGTGTCGCTCTGTCCAAGATGTCGAAGTTGTATGTCTATTCTTGGGGACAGAATAGACAGAATAAGCATCGAGCATGGGACTCTGATTGAAGTGCAAAAATGCAAATTGGCCGCACAGAGTAATGATATATTTGAGACGTGGAATTTCGTAGAATGCGAATCCGACCCATTTTATCCGCTTCCGTCCCAATGCCAGCAAACGCCTCATTGACGGCTGGCTGTGATCACGTCAATATCATCCTAACAGTTGTGCCGACTTCTGGCAGATCGTGCCTCTAGTGTTGGCAGTTGATGAGGTTTTGGAGGAGGCACACTATTTTCGTTTTCAGATCTTATTTTTTCGAGAAAAACTTGAATTGATAGATTTGGAAGGCAGGCTTCTAGTCAGCAAGACATGCGATTAATGTCGCCCGTTTCCATGGCCTAGGCGAGCATGGATGTTAATGCAATCGGTCAATAGATAGAGGTTGAAAAATTCGCTTTTCTTGGAAATATGCTCAAATGCTTATCCCAGGCGATTAGAAAGTGGCCAGTAGAGAAATATAGAAAGACATAGAGTAGACGTAATAGAAGTCGTATCAATATTGGATCACTATCCAAAGTTAAAGCATTGTCCCACCAACGAGCACACGCAAAAAATGGTGGATGCATTCAGACTCATTACATGATGCACACCTCATGCAATTTGAAGTAAGTGCTCGATTACAAGAACGGATACCACACTCGTCGCCCATCCCATCCCAACTCGATGAACCGGTCAAATTAGCGCCGCCAAGCTGAATGCAGAACCCCTTAAACGCAAGCAACCATCTTGTGGCGGCGGTAAAACATCGTTATCAATGTCAAGCCATGGTGCACACAGGCGACAATTTGCATAAAGAGACGGCTAGTTTAGTCGCATTACACCGTCCGACCGACACGCGGAGAGCGGATCCGCAATCTACGAAATTCCACGTCTCAAATATATCATTACTCGGTGCGGCCAATTTGCATTTTTGCACTTCAATCAGAGTCCCATGCTCGATGCTTAAAGTGTTTTAATCTGACACTGATTCGCCGACCAAGGCCCTACATCAAAGTGGCGTCCGATAAAACCGAAAACCAAAAAAAAACCAAAAACCACCGCAAAACAGCAAAAACCGCAAGCAACCACTGCACGATATAATCGCGGCCACCCCCAGCAAGCTTTTTTTTTTCAAGTGCATTTACATGAGGGAAAAACCGAAATCCTAGCCACAGCATGTTGAGGTGCAGCGGTCCCGATTCGGAGTGCAGGGCAATGGCGAAGTCCTGAGAGCACACCTGCACACGCTCGTGTGTGCGGGCAGTGCACAAATGTGCGTGCTCAGTGATTCATTTCCGCATCGGGCATACCGAGTTGCAATTTCTGTCACGTCACCACATCCCCGAGCCGCTGAGCGGTGGGCAGCGCCAGCGGTGGGTGGCAGGGTGTCCTTCTGTTCTTACACCTCGTTGGAGTGTAACGTGCACAGCGCACCGAGACCAGAGATTTATGATGGACACACATCAAACACATGATTTCCCATGCGAAGGTGGGCACTGCGTTCACACTCATGGCCGGCAATGGTGGGGGATGCATTAAATGAGTCCTTGAGTGGGCAAAGCTAATCACGGCAATTCAGCTGCGGTCCGCCGGCAATTTTGCCAAGCGACCATCGAAATTCGGAGAACCCCAGTCGAAGGAGCCAATTTTGTGTTTAAGCTGTCAATCAGACAGCTCGCTGAGGGTCCTGTCGAAATATTTTTCGGAATCGTCAAAAAAAAAACAGAAATTACCCTTACGGTTATTTCGGCGGTGCGAGTGTGATGGGATTGATTCGGAAATTATACCTCCACCCGCCTGTCAGACTGGTTCAATGGACGTGCTGTGCCCCGTTCCTGGAACGAACTACTTAAGTGACCTTGATTGGGTAATGATTTCGATGTTGTTTGTCGGAGATTTGGATATAATTAAGGTTTTCCGATCGTTGCAATTGGGTATCAATGATCTCGGTTCTTGTCAAGTTCGATCAATTCTGTGGGAAGTTGAACGCTAGTCGACGACCATCCTAATTCACAATATATTCGAAACAGCAATGGTTGCCATACGTTCGAAGTCAAGACAAAAAATAGACAAGTCAAGCACTAAAGTTGTGGTCATAATGCTGCGGCATAAAGTGGGAAACACAAGAGAAGACATTTAAAAGTCTGTGCTTATACTATTCAGATTTTATATCAATTATTTTTTTTAATTTCGGTATAAACATTTGATTTCGGGATATTTGTGTGTACCGAGGCTTTTCTTCGGTTCACGGTGCACAGCGTCAAAATTCGGTACTGTACTGGTCATTTCGGTACATGTGGTCACCCTACGCATACCGCCTACCGTGGCCGAGTAGTAGCCGGTCCAAAACTTGTTAATCACAAATCCAAACAATCAAATGAAGCAAAAACTCCGTCATTGGCAGAAGTTGGTTCGGGAATTCTTGCCATTCTGTGGACTGTTGGTTTTGTTCACGAATTCGGCAATTCAACAGCCATCAGGATAATGAGCATGAAAAGTGCTGAAGGGTGAAACAATTATCAAAAGGATGTAAAGTTCGGGCGGAAGCCTGCCGGGATGAACATTTTCAACTCGTTATAGACTTACATTCCGAGCATTTGAAGGAATTACATTTGCAGACTTGTAAAGTGTGATGATGTATCCGCTTATCACTGTCCGACAGAAAGTTCCACTTAATTTGAACGATTTTGTCGGGCGCTTGGACCTGCTCATCTGATCCGACAGAATTTCGCTATCTTTTGTCGAGAAAAGGCGACATCGCATAGAAGATCTCCTCTAGCCTTTACGATCGCCTGAATTAAGACTTCTTCAAGCATGATAGGCATATGGTCGTCAGCAGTAGGGTCATTCGTATCCGAGGCTTCTCGTCGTTTCTGAACTGTTAGTTCTTTTACACGGTGGTTAAGTTAACTCCACGCGCAACCCCCAAACCTGGAGGACCGGGTCTTGGTTTAAGCCCCTGGATAAGAGGGACGCTGTGCAATAAACCTGATACGTGTCATATTGCGTCTGGCCCCAATTTCCAGACGTAATCCAAGCGCTTGGGAACCAACCTTATCAGTAGTTCTCAAGAGTTTGGCAATGTACACGCGATCACCTAGTTGTGCTTGCCTTGACTTTTGGCAAGCGTGAGTAGAAATATGGAATAGAGAACAGGGCAGTCCGTGATCTTCTATCAAAGCTGAATGTTGTACATGCACCAACTCATCTGTAAAATATGGTCGGTTGAAATTATGCCCGATGAGTGGAATCTCAGCATCGTTTGCCAGATCCACAGGAAAGGACACCCCTTCAACTGCGCCAACTACCGAGGGATAAGTCTCCTCAACATCGCCTATAAGATCCTCTCTGCCGTTTTGTGTGAGCGCCTGAAACCATTCGTCAACAACCTGACAGGTCCTTATAAGTGTGGTTTCAGGCCAGGGAAGTCCACCATCGACCAGATAGTCACACTACGGCAGATCCTGGAAAAGACCCAATGCAAATCGACACACTACCACCTATTATTCGATTTCAATGCTGAATATGACAGCGTGCTTAGGGACGAGCTATACAACGCCATGTCTAGTTTTGACATTCCTGCCAAACTCTGCAGAATGACGATGGAGAATTCTCGCTGCTCCATCAAGGTCGGTAACGCACTCACCGAGACCTTCAATGTCAAAAACGGTTTTAGACAAAGCGACGCGCTGTCATGTGATTTCTTTAACATCATCCTGGAAAAGATCGTGCAAGACTCACACGCCAACACTAGTGGCACGATCTTCCAGAAGTCGGTACAACTGCTAGCATACGCGGGTGACATTGACGTGATTGGCAGAACACAGCGAGTCGTCAATGAGGCGTTTGCTGGCATTGAGGCGGAGGCGGCCAAAATGGGTCTATCGGTGAACCAGGGCTAAACGAAGTATATGTTGTCATCAAGAAAGGACACACAACATCGACGTCTTGGACAGAGCGTCACAATGGGCAGCTATAACTTCGAGGCAGTCAACTTCCCCTACCTCGGTTCGCAACTAAACAGTACGAACAACACCAGTACCAAGATTAAACGCAGAATTACTTTTGCCAACCGCTGTTTCTATGGGCTCAAGAGGCAATTGAGTAGTAGAGCCATCTCTCGAAGGACCAAGCTGACCCTATACAAGACCTTGATCATCCCAGTCCTGCTGTACGGCGCGGAGGCATGGACAATCTCAAAAGCGGATGAGGAAGTCCTTGGTATTTTCGAGAGAAAAGCTCTGCGTGCGATCTTTGGTCCTGTTTGCGTTGACGGTTTCTGGAGGAGAAGATTCAACCACGAACTGTAGGGGTTGTACAGCGACATGAGCCTAGTCAGGCGTCTACGGATTCAACGCCTAAGATGGCTGGGCCGTGTAGAGCGTATGGACAACTCAGCTTCGGCCCGGAGAGTCTTCGACTCCGAACCCGTGGGACAAAGCTACAGAGGACGCCCGCGTTTAAGGTGGCGCACACAGGTGGAGAAGGACCTCAACCAACTTGGCGTGCGACACTGGAGACAGCTAGCCAGAGACCGTGCTAGCTGGAGAGGCTTGTTCGTTGAGGCCCAGGTCCACCCCGGACTGTAGCGCCATATGAAGAAGAAGATGAAGACCACTGTGCGACGTCGTTAGACGATCGAGAGCCCGTCGACACTGGCAGCTGGCAAAATAAGTTCCGCCATGGTATGAGAATAACATGCTCTCATTGGGTACCCAAGATTAGATCGCGATGTTTCCCTAACTTTACCAAGCGGACCAAGACTAAAAGCAAACACTGAGCCTGGCAAGATCTTTGATCAGTCTGCAGTCCTTTTCAAATGAGAAAACTTTCGCCTTGAACTACATATCATTTTCATTGTTTCAACAACAATCAACAAAGTTCAAAGTGAAAAATCCGCTTAATAGCTCGTACAGCGAACCTCCGAACGTAACGACAGCAACGTCCCCCTCGTTACAGCATACAGAATAATTATTATAAATTCCCCCAACCAAGTCCGGCCAGTCCAGCGCCAGTCCAGCGCCAGTCTCATCACTTCGTCAGAGAATTTACTGCGTTTTTAATCGGAACCAGCATCCAATCTGTCATTCCATCACAATGTACGCGTCTGCCATATGACGCGACGCGAACCTCTGAACCTTGTACAAACGAGTACGTGCACACCCTGTAATTATGATCTGGCTGACTGACAACCGCAGGCAATCGACAGAAAGAAAATAAGCATGTTTTTGTGTTTGGTTAAGCGCCATCCTCTGGGGCCTCTTCCGTCAGAGTTGTCAGGGAGCACAAGTGCATCTCAATGCGGAGACGAATTCGCCCCAAAAAAAAAAAATAAAAATTACCCCTACCCCCAGTCATAGCCACCCGTCGTCGAATGACAGATAAATGAAAGGGATGCGCTGCGACAGCAGCCAATGCGCCGCACTGTCAATCAAAATGATTTATGGGTCTTCCCACAGTATATCATAATAATTAATCTTTGTTCTGCGGCGCGTCCCAGAATGAACGAGAAGCTTCGCGGCGGTGACTGCGCGATGTCGGTGGATGTGACGGTGGCGGCGACCGTCTTTGTTGGTCAATACGGCGCTGACCGACGACGGTAATTAGCCGAGCGGGAAACGTTTGTCACATCGCCACCACCAGCGCCAGCGCCAGCGGATTCCTTTTTCCAAAGAACTGGCAATTAAATCATCGTTGGAGTCGTCGTCGTCGTCGTCGGTGAGCATTTGTCTCACTTAAACCAACGTGCCGGTCGCGCCGTTGACGCCGCACCGCGCCACGTTGCATCTGCACCGAACAAGAGTATCTATCAAATTGTATCGCTTAGGCGCATTATGCGGGGGGTTGAGCCGCATTGCTATTACCTAGATATCTAATCACGAGCGCGCTGGCTAATGGCACACTTGGCAAACGTGTAGCTACACCGAGCGGCGGTTGTTTTTCCGCCCCGAAGGTCAATTGGCGATGCGAACGCGCACAGATCTCCAAATGGAGATTTCTTAATTTCCAATGTGCGCAAGCGCGCACGCTCTCTCTCTCTCTCTCCCTCTCGCTCTGTCGGCCATTCTCTGCGGTGGAAGTGCATCATGGGAATCCGATAAAGTGGCCAGGAACTGCATTTCTATTACGAAATTTGCGCAGTCAGCCAGCGCGCACAGAAACAACAAACGGATCGATCTACGGGCGTCTAGGTAGTTAGCCCCCACAAACAAGGCTCCGAAGTCGAAGTCAGAGCCGAATCCAATTCAGCCGTCCGGCCGAGAGGTTAAAGGCAATATCTGGATGGATGAGGTGGATGATTTATGGGCTGTTGCGCCGGCCGCAGCAGTGCGCTGCGTAGAGAGCTCAGTTAACTGAACTGCTAAACACACAGAAACATCTTCTTTTGGAATCGACGTGGTTCCCAGCCAAATGGTCTCATCATATCGCCACAAATGCCATTAAGCGGTGGAGATTCGGTAAGGTGAATTGGCGAATCGGGCCGGCATTGGTTTGGCGTGGTGTGGTGCGAGTTGCGCCACCAAAATCAGTTAACCACCACCGACGGATGGAGAGATCGTTCCGTGGCTCTTGTGCAAACAATGAGTCATAAATTACCCGACAAATCGCGATTGCCGGCGCCCAGAGAGATGCATGTGTCTTGGCCAGCCAATAAATGGTACGGAGAATGGGTATGCAACACTTTGAATGCGGACACAAGATGAATTGACAAATGGAGAGGAGGCTGGGAAGGACTGGTTGGAGCTTCTTGCTTGACCTGGTGGTGTCATTGTGAGGAGATCTTCAAGAGGGATAGTAGGGCTAGCCACTTGTCGGCTAGTCCTTTGAAGAGGTTGACGTCTATTTGAAAAGGTACTGGTTTAAAAGGGTTTGTTTATTGTAGCCTTGTTTGCGCGATGGTCTCGTTGCCTTGGTCGGTAGCTTCTTTTATTCATCTTGGTGGACGATCTCTGGCTAGCTGTCTTCAGTTTCGAACTCCGAGTTGTTGGCTGATGCCTGGTGGCTCGTGGATGGTGGCTGGTGGCTAGTGGCTGGTGGCTGGTGGCTGGTGGCTCGTGGATGGTGGCTGGTGGCTGGTGGCTGGTGGCTGTTGGCTGGTTGGCTGGTTGGCTGGTTGGCTGGTGGCTGTTGGCTGGTGGCTGGTGGCTGGTGGCTGATGGCTGGTGGCTGTTGGCTGGTGGCTGGTGGCTGGTGGCTGGTGGCTGGTGGCTGGTGGCTGGTGGCTGGTGGCTGGTGGCTGGTGGCTGGTGGCTGGTGGCTGGTGGCTGGTGGTTGTTGGCTGGTGGCTGGTGGCTGGTGGCTGGTGGCTGGTGGCTGGTGGCTGTTGGCTGGTGGCTGATGGCTGGTGGCTGGTGGCTGGTGGTTGTTGGCTGGTGGCTGGTGGCTGGTGGCTGATGGCTGGTGGCTGGTGGTTGTTGGCTGGTGGCTGGTGGCTGGTGGCTGGTGGTTGTTGGCTGGTGGCTGGTGGCTGGTGGCTGGTGGCTGTTTGCTGGTGGCTCGTATCTGCTGGCTGGTTGTTTTTGGCTGTTGTTCAGTGGCTTGTGGCTACTGGCTGGTTACTATTAGCTATTAACTAATAGCTAGAGTAGCTTGCTTCTAATGGTCAAGAGCTAGTGACTAGTATGTAGGAGAGTCTGTGGCTATTGGCTAGTAGCTAGTGGACATTGGCTAGTGACAAGTGACCAGTAGCTAGGGCATCATGCGGCTGGTGGTTAGGGTAATGAGTAGTATCTTCTACACTTATAATCTTTCTATAGAACTCGATCGTTTTTTCACCTCGCACTCCCTGCGAGACGTTCAGTTCTTCAGTACTCGACAATTCGGAGTGTGATAAATTGTTCTTGAGAGTCATTGTCTCTGCTCAAGGAAGGCGGAGCACTGAAAATAAATTCATTATCCTTAGATCAATCTATGGACTTACCACTGTCACTTCTAACAAACTCCTTCCACAAAGGATACTAATCCCCACTTCATTTAAAAGATCCATGGCACAAAGGTTTCCCATCCCTGAACCGGACCTCATGGAAACTATCGCTTTCCGAGTGCGCACTCGCACACGGTACAAGGTGTAATAACCGAAGTGGCCGGTAACTGATATAATCCAGACCGTGCGGCCAGGCTCAGGAGGGTGTACTGAGACGGACACTCGCTTGCTGGCTCGTTTGCTAACGCGCGTCTGGCTAATGCTTTATTGATACATTGCGCGAAGCGATGTCTAGTTTCCGTATTGTGTCGCTGCCGCAGGACAAATGGTGTTCAATTTAGGTTGCGTTATGCTCACGATCACATCCTATCCATCGGGCCCTCTCCGCTCTACGTTTGCTAAACTGCCCCAAATGTGTCATAGGCAACAAGAGTCCGGAGACCAGAGAGACAGTGAGAGAGGGAGAGCGCATTTTATGAGCGTACCGTAATTTAATCAACCTCACGGATCACTTGAATGCGACTGTGGCTCTCCACGTCGCGCGCAGCTCCATGTGCGCAGCATCTTTTCGGACGGGCTGGAAAAATAATTCCACGTTTTCTTATCAGATGGCAGTAGGCTTCTTCCTCCCTCGATCCCACTCACAGTGCGCGCATACACGTCCGTCTGCACCCCGTGCATCGGGTGCGCAACAGCGATGGATCAACGCAGACCTCTTGGCTCCATCTGATACAGCCACCAGCCAGCGCAGCGACCACTGAAGGGGGTTGTGTCCGATTAATTAGAGATTTGATTAATATACAGGAAAACACGGGGAAAGAACGAAATTGCCTCGCCGCGCCGTCAGGGTATCGCGAGTGAACGATCTTGGAACATTTTTGCTTTACTGCATTCGAATTTGTTCGACACCAGAGCGAGCCGCCGCGCCGTTTATTCAAATTCAATCCCGCCAGCCAGTCAGCCAGTCAGCACAGCAGACCGGATTCATTCATTCATCAGCACCTCATCAGCAGCGGTGCTGGAGTGGGATGGAGCACCAAAGTCGGAGCACTTATCAGATACGCTACTACGAGCGCAATACAGTAGCTGCTCGTACTCGGCGTACGTGGATTCGTCGTGAAATCACACCTCTCCCGACCGAGGCGCGCAGGACACAGGATGCACCATCAAAGTGTGGGCAGTCGTGGGGAAAACCATTTAAATGTCATATCAATCGAAGGAGATCTGTGGAGACGTGCTTGTCGTTGTTTCACGGACGATTGCCACTTTCTGTGGCTAACAACAATGGAAGACACAGTGGTGCTGGCTGCTGGTTCAGCTCAGGTGTGAATGTTGTTAACAGGAAGCAGCGGGAGTGAGTAGTTTGCGGTGGGACTTGGAGGCGAAGATGCGACTGAAGGATAAAACCGTCAAAATGAGAACGTTTACACGTGTCTTTGTCATGATCTGAACCAGGAGACTGTTTCGCTCTGGAGTGTGTGAAGCTTGTTTATGATGTGGAAGCTCTGGGCACGGATTTGGTTTGCTTCTGGAGGACTTTGAGATCGATGCCAAGAACTCTGATTTAGCTTGGTTCACTTTTTGAGTCATGAGTGACTGGCTGTCATTCTCTTTACATTCTCAGCAATTAGCAGAGCCGCGCAATGCGGCTTTTTCATTGTGCCGTGGAAGAGGTGGCCGATGGAGTTTCCAATGACCCTACACTGGCGAAGGTGAAACAAGTTGTTTACTTTTCAGAGAATTAAGGTAGATCTTCAGTCGGTCATCTTTAGTTTGATACCACTAATCATGGATCGTGTGCGGAGGCCCTCGCTCCTTTTTTTTAAATTCATTCTTATTTTAAGAATTTATAAGAAACTGACACTCTAGACAAAAATGTGAGTCGCCCATCCACAGCTGATCTGGCGACGTGAAAAATGAGCGGTACCGCATTCATATCTTGTAATAGGCCCTGCTTATCAAAATGGAGAAAAGCTTTTGGGGGAACGAAGCCACTGTGGCGCACCTTTTCGTGGTATTCTGGATTCGGGTAGTAAGAAACGTTCCGTCACACACCACCTAGGACCAAACATTACGATCGACAGCTACAATTTCGAGGTAATAAAGGAGTTTGCCTACCTCGGGGCAAACGTAAACTCCACAAACGACATTACTGTGAAGAACCGACGTAGAACCGCCTTTGGCAACCGGTGTTACTTCGGTTTGTCAAAACAACTGGCGTCAAAAGTCCTGACTCGAAGGACTAAGGTCATGCTCTAAGCAACCCTTATTTAGCCAGTCCTGCTAAATCGAGCCGAAAGCTGGACGATAAGCAAAACTGCGGAGCTGATTCTTGGTGAATTCTAAAGAAAAATTCCACGCCGGATATATGGTCCCGTCTGGGACCAAGGCGAGTGGAGGAGAAGGCACAACCGTGATCTCTACGAGTTGTACCAGCATGTGGATGTAGTCCGGAAGGCAAAGATCCGTCGACTGCACTGGCTCAGCCATATCGAGCGCATGAACAACAATGATCCAGTTAAGAGGGTCTTCGAATCCGAGGCTCCTGGTTTGAGAGGGAGAGGAAGACCGAATCTCCGGTATAAAGACCAAGTAATCGCGGATGCAAGGCAGCTTGGTCTGGATGACTGGAAGCAGCGTGCCCAGCACCGACGCTAAGGCTCGAACCCTGCATGGGTCGTCAGACTGATAAGTAATTAGTAATTATTTCAAACGTCTTCTTCTCATTTGTGTGGTACTACAGTAGGGTTTGATCTGAGGCACAATCAAGAATGCAACTGTAGGCACAAGTGCGCAATGTGTCCTTGGCAACATATTCGTAGGTTGGCGAGACGAAATCGCTTTACGATCCGTGGTAAGAACCCTTATCTAGCCATCAACAGGATTAAGGCTCGCATGCACAAAGGCAAAATACTTCTCCACACGCTCTTTAAATCGTTCATGCCGTTCGGGCGTAGAGCAACACTGTGAGAAGGCCCTATTACTCAAGGTTCTGTTAATCAATTCCGCCTTGAAGTCAAAGACATAGCAGTTGGGAACAACTATATTGCTCATCTGTCCAAGGCATCGAAATCGTGCCGCATTCCTCGAGGACCGCATATATGCATGTACTTCGACTTGCGTTCCTTAGCTCCCAGACCCATTGTAGCCGCTTCAATCCCAATGTTGGGAAACTCCTCATGCCCACCCGCGCTTATTAGCTGCGCCGGGTTCCAGCTTCTACAGCACCCATTTGTGTTGTGCGTGTTATTGTTCCCGCACGAGTGAGAAGGAGCAACGGTTTTATGCCGACTCCGGCGAAGTTTCCGATAATTTTTCTAGTCAGGAATATTCTTTGACTTGAAAGAGGTGGGACCGTGAAAACGATTTTGGTCGTACCGGGAATCGAACCCAGGCAGCGATGTTGAATTACTTAGAAGTCCACGCACAGACCCACAATGCCACTGAGCAGCGATATTGTGCCCCTCAATACTAGAAAGCTACACATGCCCGCCATATTTCAGCTCGAAGTCTTCCCAAGAAGCACACGACTGACAGCCTGCAAGAGAAGAGACTGATAGAATTCTGAGAACCACCCCCAACCCAGACTGCCTTCGCAAAACCTTTGCCGCATCGATGAATAATCAATATGATTCCGACGGGGATGTCAAAGGCATGCATTTAAATTCTTAATTGTATTGGTTTCGAATTGCAGGGCTTATCGCGATTACCGGCTTTAGGTTTCGCAACAACCCATAATTCAAAGTCGAACAGGTGACTAGTCGTCTGCCATAATGACAGTACTTCGGGCGTTCTTACATAAACCGTGCGCAAGTAATGGACTATGACAAATTAAAAGTATGCCTGATGCAATATGCCCGCCCTCCTCCGCCGACGAAGGCTGAGACCACTTGGGCGCAAAGAAAGAGGTTTCCCTAGACCTTCAGCTGAATAGTGGGTGGGTGGGATGGGTTGGTTGTTGGTCGCGGTTGACCGGGCTGCAATCTCATTGTCATTGTTCTGATGTCGCCAAGCAACAAGCGGTGTGCTGGCCCAATGTTTTCACAAGTGACATGTGTGTGCAAATGTGTGTGCACGTTCACGGCAACTGATAATTTTCTCGATGAGAGCGTTTCTGTGTGAAGGTAACGTGGGACGTTCAACTGCTTTCAGTGAGACCTTCAGAGGCAGGTTCCATGTGATGTGACATCGACAATGCGGATGACACGGTGATGACTGAAGGATTGTGGTGAGTGGGTCGCTGCGCCAGCCGACTTCATGTTACGATGACGCACTGCGTTGAAATAAATACTCAATTTATCAGCTGTTCTCTCTCTCTCTCATCTACTAGATGAAACATATTGCCGCCTTTCTGCATACGCTCATTTGAAATGAATTTTGTCGTTAAATTATTTTTAATCAGCTGCTTTCGTTTCTTAAATGACAGTTGATACAAAATACTCTAAATTTCGAAGAAAACTCTCAATCTGGGAGAAAATCTCTCTCACAGTGCACCCCTCTGTCAAAAAATATCCAACATGTTGAATAATGACGTGAGATGGACTACGTTTTACGTTTATTACGATCCTCTCAATCTCTCTCATTATTCACTGACACAGGTCGACGCTGTATTTTGTGCTTGGCCATTGGATTGTGTGTGTTGAAAGCCAACGCCAGCGCAAACGCACTATTGTGTTTCAGGCATAATGCTGTCAAGGGCTTCGTGTGGGAAGTACAAGATCTGCGTCTGAGCTTCTATGAAGTGTTATGTTTTATTCAAAGATGTTTTTGAATTTTTGTCATTGTATAATTGATAGAGTGGAAAAATATTTCTGACAGAAATGGGTTTGTTTGGCCTCTTTTCTTGACGTTTTCCAAGTTGAGGTGTCCAACGAAGACCTGAAATATAAATTGTATCAACTTCTTCGAGAAAGCTGTATACAGGGCGCTTTTACACAATCAGATCTCATCTTATCAAATACCGACATTTATCAGAAATAATTGTACCATTCCTTCACAGGGACTTCGTAAATTATTCGTCAGACAGGATCTTCTGGGCATGATCACGAAGACTCTGAATTCGAAACCATAACAGCTGGAGTACCTCAAGGAAGAATTCTTAGTCCTATTCTATAGCAAGACGAAGGAGCGGAAGCGATAAGAGGCAAACACCCGAAGAGTCAACAGTGAAATTCAACTGTGATTTAGATTAGGCTCATGAATAGACAAAGATCTGGGGAATCGCACTTTATCCGTTAAAATTTTTATTTGTTTAAATTAATATTTGTGAAAGTAATGGGCTGTCAACATAACGGATTCTTATTTGCTTTCTTGAATTTTTAAGGACTTTAAAGTGGTGCTACAACACGGAACATATGAAATAAAAGAAACACTAAATATTATTTTAAATACAAATTAATACTTAATTTCGTAACCAAAAATATAAATCGTGTTCCGATTGCGTCTGACTCTAACACCACTCTTCGCTGCAACAACAATAGAGTGTAAGGGTTATCTGGAACAGGTAAAAATAAAAAAGGCGACGATGTTTTCTCTTCGTGCGCTTTATTACAACTGTCCTTTTAGGTTGGTCTTTTACAAACTTATTGGCTGTACTTTTTTAATTCTAAACATCGGTGAAGTGGTTCGATTAGCGTTTAACATACATGCACACATAGTAGATTCTTTTTAATATGAAGCGTTAGGTGAACGACAAACTAAACGAAAGCTTAAGT
Source organism: Eristalis intricaria (assembly GCA_964034865.1). Taxonomy (NCBI): domain Eukaryota; kingdom Metazoa; phylum Arthropoda; class Insecta; order Diptera; family Syrphidae; genus Eristalis; species Eristalis intricaria. Next base: position 10,101,522 of record OZ035873.1, read on the forward strand.
GTATGGATCAAGGGATGAATAATTTATATAACATTTGAAATACATTATGTTCCTTACAAGAGTTAACTTTAAACCAGAACAAACCCAGCAGAAAATCGTATAAGGTATGTCTGGCAAATGGTAAACCTTATTGGATACTCATAGTAAGTCTGAATTAAACCATATTGTAATAAATAAGATAGACAACTTAAATAGATCACGAAATGCAAGCAAACTAAAGGTACAGCGATTCTTAATAAAAGTAAAAAATGCATTATAGTAAGGGAGTAGGGCATAAGGAATATTTTTATAGCGTACAGGGTTTCTTCAGAAATTTGACAAATGCCTTGTAGTAAGGTGTACATAAGCACAACATTGTGAAAAAAGGCATGAGTAAGGAATATTCGTGCTCATTTCTTTATTTTTGTGCAGACACACGTAGTGATCGAATTTGAAATAAACTAAAAGTTCTTGTGTGGATAATATATGTAACTGTACCAACTGGCAGTATAGTTTGGTGGCAAGCCTGTCTGAAAATGTCAAACTTAAAGCTGATCACGAGCATACAGAGACGCGGATGCCTAATTGTGACAGGGGCAATCTCGACCACCCCCACAGCAGGTTTAGAGGTGCTACTGGATCTTCTCCACAAAGGGGGCCATTAGGATCTCCCAATCCAAAAACTGACACCCCAGCCCCTATGGTCGTGCATGTATTCTTGATAGACTTCACATCAAACAAATAGAAAGTGACTGCTCTCTCCCCGCCTTGATTTCGAAATACCCTTCAAAAAGTACTTCCCAACAAGGGAGGAGTGGAGCTCAAACGAACCCATCACTGAGTCGAGTTCCATCGAGACGGAAAAACAAACAGTCGCGGGCATCTCCTCCGAATTGTTAAACATGCACTGGTCTATCAGACTACCTGATTACGGCAGTGTTTTTCAAGCGGAGGTCCTTGCGGTCAAAGAAGTGTCCAAATTGATATCATTGTTGGAAATACCACCAGCTGATATTACCTTCTTAATTGCGGCGGCCAAGCGGCCATTAAAGCAATTTCGGCTATCGAAATTAAGTCCAAGATAGTCGCAATCAGTCGCGAAGAGCTCAAGGTTCTTGGCACACAGCATTCGATCACTGTGCTGGGTCCCAGGTCACAGGGACATAACCGGAAACGAGGTAGCAGATGAACTTGCCACGAAAGGGGCCGAATCCGACCCATCCCATGGCTTTCCGCACCTCTGTCTGACATCAAGAGAAAGGTGGACAGGAAAATCATGGGGCTAGCTAACTGAAGGTGGAGTTCCATCCCCACATGTGAGTCCACTCGTACGATATGGTCCAGGTTCAACAGCACTAAAACCGATTCCCTCCTCCAATGTAGCAGGAAACTGCTGAGGATGATGGTCGGAGCTATTCCTGGTCATAACCATCTGGGGTAATATGAATACAAAATGGGACTTACCCATGACAGCATTTGCAGAGGCTGCGGGGACGAAGGAGAGATTGAGGATACATCCCACTATCTCTGGCAATTCCCCAGTCTATGCAAATTGAGACAAAGAACACTCGGAGAATTTATCTTCCATGACCTATCAGATATCCCACTAAAATCTCTGGATGGCTGGATGGAGGAGGACGATAACCAACAACCTTGAAGTCAGGAGGTTTTTCATCATTCGACGATAGGGCATCACAATGGGTCCAATAGGACCTCAGAGTGGCGCGGCCCCGCCGCGTCATCCCACTAACCTAACCTAACCTATGTAACTAACATCTTTACAACTAATCCATGACCTATCGTACAGAGAACTTAGTATCGTCTATGGTTCAGGAGAACAATATAAATTCCCGATGTTAGAGAAATGTGCACTTGCCTTTCAACCAAAAACGCAGTGAATACATTCCAAAATATGCTCATTCTTGCGGTTGTGCATTGGGAACAGTCAGTGTAAGCAAATGTGTGTTACAGTGCAGTCTCAATTATTGCAACACTTAATTTTTGAAACCAATGTAATGGACTTAGACATTTTCAATTTTTGCAACAAATCGAAAAATAGTTTTCGATTTTCTCATCTTTGAAATTGCACGACTCAAAATGTAAGCCAACATTCATAAACATATGTGTGTACGCCTTCTTATGTAATGTAACTGTAGGAGAGAACTGTTGATGACATCATAAATCGTCCAGACATAGTTCCGTGCAGAAATGAAATACACAGCTGATTGTCCCCTCGCCGATCGACGAATTTGAGTGTCATTTTGATGGTTACGAAATACGACTCGTCGCTTCTTTTTTTCCATGGAAAGAGTTAAAAGCGACTACCATCACTAAACGTTGGAAAAAAGTTATCAGAATTCCTGATCAGGGTTGCCGCTGAAAAATTTGAGAAAGTCGCAAAAAAGTGTCACGGAGAAGATATAAAAATAATTATCAATGAATGTATGTAACTGTCAATGTTTTGGTCTTGCCACGGTTACCTAAAGCAGAAAGAAGAAAAAACCTCCGACTAGATCTTCTCAAACTTAATTTATAAATGAAGACTTAGAATTCTAACCCCATCAAACTTCACCGATATGTTAAAAGAATGAATCGACCATACGAAGAGGTTGAGCAATTTTCGAGTCCGGATCTATATATGGTTGCATGTGGCTTTGCCAGCTTCGACATCCAATTAAAAAATTGGGTTTTTCAAAGCATACAGTTTGATTTCTGCATCCACTACGTTTCATCGTGCTTAGGAGTAGTAAAGTCTTTAAGTTGCATCTTCTTATTTTCTTGGACAAATTTCATTTTGTGCTTTAAATAGTTCAGACGAGCAATGGTCGCTTTGTATCCAGATCTGGACTTACCCATGGAAATCATATTTCCCATCCATTGGAGGAATTTCAAGCTTATTTCAAATACTGTGGATCTTCATCAGAATCTACAAAGGATACTAATCTGATTCTGATTAGTGTTGTGTTACTCAAACAAGATGTACTATAAATGTCCCATACATCAGTTCAGAAATGTCACAACATTTAAAAAAAATGTATATCTGTCCCACTTCCATTTTGATTATGCTCAGGATACTTTGTCCCTTTAAGTAGACACAGAATCGGCAAAAAGTGTGTGCTGATTAATTTTCATTGAATACCACTGTCATATCGGTTTTTAGTTGGACATTTTAGTTTCTTTTGTCATTTACGGGACACTTGCAGGACAATACAATTGTGTAGATAATAGATACAAGAAAAATTAATTGCACATTTATATGACAATTTATCGTGTAAATAATATAGTCCCAGATTATATAAATTTTCCAATCATTCATTCACATTTGTGACAAGATTTGAAACGTTGTGCGAATAAAGGCGTATGAATACTATGTTTTGCCACTTCACTCTCTGAAATGAGTACTTTTACATGGAAAAAATTTCTCTTATAAAATAGTCTTTTGGTTGTGAGTCGCCGTGGCGTAGTAGGTAGTGCGTCGATTAAGCCGAAAGGCACATTTATATTTATAAAGTAGATTAGAGTTGCTTAGAGTACCCCCGAACGTTAGTATTGAAAACATTTGTAAATGATAGTTAATTATTATAGTTAAGCTAGTTTTAAGTACTTTTGTTTAGCAAGTAAGTCGACATACTAAATAAAATTACGTTAAAAAAAAAGTGCGTCGACTCATATGCAGAGGGTGCCAGGTTCGTATCCCCAATCTGCCAACTTTCATAATTCACGGCTTCCACCTCTTTCGAGTCACTGACAATGCTCAAAGAGTATTCCTGTCTAGAAAAAGCTTCTAAACTTTGTCGTTCGGAGGCGGCATAAAACTGTAGGTCCCTTTCGATCGTGAGACAACAATAGGCACTACACGAGTAGTTGCTGAGAAGCTAGGCCCAGGTCCGTTTCGGTCTGTCGCGCCACCAATATTATTATTATTATAAAATAGAGTCCAAAAGTCGCAAGAAAATATAAAAAGTGGAGGTATTTTTAAAAAGTCGTGTCACTGTCTTGGCGTCAAAAGAGGGTCAAATAAAGTCGCATAGCGGCAACCCTGCTGATCATTGGGGGATAAGACTGTGTTCACTTTGCTTTTGATTCGAGATACAATTTTATCAGAAATAAAATCTAATATTGAAATATGGGTAGCGATGACATCTCTGAATGGATTTTCGAAATTTTCTACAAAACTAAGAAGCCCAAGAGGAAGATGATGAGACGTTATTGGCATACAGCCAACAGTGAAATTAGACACCGTAAAAAATGCTTTACCATATACTTGTAGGTGTAATGACCTAATCATTTGAAAAAAAAAACAATGCAACTGCAAAAAATGTCAGATGAAGTTGTTACCAACGATCTTCTGCAATTTTCCATATTTCGTAAATGAATTTGTTCTTTATTATAAGGGATATTTTATTTATACATTAAGTAGTGTATTGCGTGTGTTTAAAATATCTGCTCGATTATTGCAACATGTCGTGTTTTCATTTGTTGCAATAATCGAAATTACCTTGTACTTCCAAAAGTAAACGAATTTTTTTTTGAACCTATAAAACAACATACTGGCCCAATTGGCAAACTGCCCGACCGACGTGAGGATGCCGCAATGGCTGCCAAAAGGAGTTATGTCAAGACAAGAGCACACAGACTGAGTCAATCATTTATTTTCCAGTCCATCGACCTCATCATGAAGAGATTGACACGTAAGGACGCTTCTGGCTAACTCTCTCGCATATTCCAACACAAACAATTATACTTGATGACAGTCAAAATATCCAAGCTGTCAGAGCTCCAATCGAAACCAAGTGACACTGATCGATGACTGATGACATTTTTGGAACTGTTCGAAGAAGTTGGAAATAATGTCATGCATTCCAGTCTGTTTCTGGCAGACTGTTCACATGGATTCCCTTAAATCCCACAATCTTTTAACATAATCTGACATAACGAAAGAAAATCACATAATCGTGACCAAAGCAACCGCCAAACAGGGTGGTCCCGTGTGGTAATTCAGAATAATTTGATAAGATCTCCGCAATTCACATAATTTAGCAACAAATTATGAGCAGCAAAACCAGCCAACCAGAGCGTTCCTCCCAACACTCAGGCACTCGGTTCAAGGGCTCCGCTTGATTATGCGGCCTCCTCTCCGTCGTCAAAAATCTTCGGCTTGCCATTCAAATTGCTTCAGACATTTGATGTGTTTTTTTTTTTTTTGCTGCTGCCTGTTTTCATTTTGATTTGTTGCCTTGGCTGGCAATTTTGAAAATTACCGCAGCATCCATCTCTCGGTAGCAGTTTATTTGCTACTGTCTGCGGCGAGCGCCATTTTTTTTTTCGCTTCTGTCGGTTTCTTACGAAATTCGAGCGCGCCACTAATTGGTCGGACACATCAACGATGACTGATGAAATTCACAAAAAACGCAGCACAAACAAATCACAAAAAGAAACTGAAAATAAAAATAGAATCACAATACGAATTGTGCTCTGTCGCATCAGCCGAACGAACGATGGTGCGTCCATATTTGTTTGGCTTTCCGATTGGAAACGGAAAACGGTTATTTTAATTGCGGTGATTATTTCATTTGATGCAGCAGTAGCATGTGTTTTTTGTTTTGTGTTTGCCTTCTGCGGTGCGACGAGGCGGTGAGGCAACGGCGGCGGCGGCAGCGGTCCACCTCATCGATACAATAGGCGGTTTTGTACATAAGCAGACGTCACGCAATGCATCGGATCTAACCACATTGGCGGTCAGTGGAATACATAGGCAGAGAGGCAATTTTCCAGGCATTCCACCGCAGATGATGGCGGTGGCGGCGGTTTTGATATGGCAATTATCGGTCAGTTGGTTATTTTTTTTCGTATTTTTCTGATCAAATTAAAAATATTCGGTATTTTGTGTGATCTGGTCGATGGCATTGGGGATCACAGAGGTTGGCGAACGGAGCTTGAACTAGTCGCCGCTGGGGTTGTGGGAATGCTTAGCCGGTAGCCAGTAGCACGGCTGAATGGCGGCTGTAATTTGAACGGTTTTTATTTACATATTTGTTGAGCTGTTTTGATGGATTGCTATTTTGGAGTTGTTTCAATCCGACATTTCGACACATTGCCATGTTTAGGCCGGTTTGCTTCAAGGACGTCATCCATCACAAATTGGAAGCGAATTTAACGTGAACTGATGTGTCTGGGAACGCCTCTGTGGTTCGAGGGAATGAATATTAGTCAAGAATTCTTAAGTGCCATCTGAGGAAGTTAGATAGATAGATAGATATTTCATTTTTAATTGCTTCATGAGTTAGAATATGCTGTCGCACAATTTACAGACAATTAAATTTTTAGAGATATGACATATTACTGTCTTTCAACTAGATCATTATCAAATATTTTTTTATAGGTTAACAATTTTAACAACTTTGAGACATTGAGGAAAAATCATGAAAAAAAAACCTCAGATTAGAAACAAACAAAAAAAAATCAGATTAAAAATAGAGAAAAGAAATAAATTATTAAAAATGTACAGAATAAGTACAGAATAAATGAATAAATAAATGAATAAACAGGTAAACAAATAAATTTATAAATAATCAGATAAATTAATAAGCAAAGAAAACTATAAATAGATATATAATGTATAAATAAATAAATAAATATGTAAGATAAACAAGCAAGTATACGAACAAGAAAGTAACTAAATAAGAATATACGTTTAGATTATTGAGTGATCACAAACGAAATTGTACATATCATGATTAATGTAGTTGGTTGATTAGTGGACTATCAGGAATATTGCACCTTAGCTTGAAATTATTATTGAGCTTAAATATTCTCGAGGAGATCAGTTCAACATCAGCCCTGTCGTGTACATTTGATTGAGCATCATTTTCAATATTTTATTTTGGGTAATTTGAAGTTTTTTAATATTATATTTGGTACAATTACCCCAGCGTGGGTCGCCGTGGCGTAGTGTGTTAGTGCGTCGACTCCTACGCAGACGGTGCCAGGTTTACCACCTTTGATAATTCACGGCTCCACGTCTTTCGAGTCACTGACAATGCAAAAAGAGTATTCCTGTCTAGAAAAAGCTTCTTCAACTTTGCCATTCGAAGTCGGCATTAAACTGTAGGTCCCTTCCACTCGTGAAAGAACAATAGCACGCACAACACGAGTGGTTGCTGAGAAGCTAGGCCCAGGTCCGCCTCGGACTGTCGCGCCACCCATATTATTATTATTACAATTACCCCAGACCATGCAGCCATAAAGTAAAATTGATTGAAAGATCGTCTTGTGAATAATGATCTTATTTTCTTTGGAAAATAAGGACTTCCTATTAATAAACGGATATAAAATTCGTATGGCAAGATTGGCTTTGTTAATTGTTTCCAATATCTGTTTATTGAAAGTCAGTTTGTGGTCCAAAAATATGCCCAGGTACTTAACATTTAATCTCCATTCTATTAAGTGACCATTAATACTTAACTGATTTGTCGGGAGACAGCAAGGCCTTCTTTTCCTTGTGAAAAAATTGGCTTGAATTTTGCCGATGTTAAGTTTAATTCTCCACTTAGAAAGATAAGATTGCAATGCTTCAATTGGATTTTTCAAATTCGTCTCAATATTGAGACCGAACATATGCGAAGATAGTATTACAATGTCATCCGCATAAATAGCAATTTCATAATTTGGAATCTTTGGTATATCAGACGTAAATAAATTATAAAGAATGGGAGCAAGTACAGACCCTTGGGGTACACCTGCACGAAAATTGACAAACACTTTAAAGCAACGATTAGATACAAAACTTTGAATGATTTTACAGAGAAATTGAGGAAAACTGTTAATTAACATTTTATAGATAAGCCCATCATGCCAAACGGAGTCAAAAGCTTTTTCTACATCCAGTAAAACCATTCCCGTTGATTTGCCTCTTGATCGATTGCTCCTTATAATGTTGCATATTCTCAGAGCTTGGTGAGAAGTACCATGATTTTCTGAGGAAGTCACTTCCAAGTGGGGAGAGAAGTGGTCTCTTGTTTAACCCATTATCCGTGACTCGACGCACGTGTCAAAATTGCATTTCACGGGTTGATTGGTGAGGGACCGCTTGAATTAATACTGTCAGCTGGGAAGAGAGTGTTCCTAGGAGAGACATACTCTTGGATCGAAGTAGATCTATTGTGCTGTCCGGTCACGGGGACGGGTTACGGAAAAACGCTTCATGTTTTGATCGAAGTATTGGTTGGTGTGAATCAGGGCAAAACGAAGTATACACCTTCAAGGAGGTACCCACGCCAACGACGAGTTGGCCACAATGACACAATAGGCAGAAGTACTTTTAAGGTAGTGCAGACCTTCGCCTACCTCGGTTCCGAAGTAAACAGTACGCGTACCATTAGTGCGAAGATTAATAGCAGAAAATGTCTTGCCAATCGCTGTTTCTTTGAGTTCATGAATCAATTTAGAAGAGGAGACCTCTCTCGAATGATCAAACTAACATTATATAACACCCAGTCCTGCTCTATGGCGCGAAGCAATGGACAATCTCATGAGCTGATGATGAAGCCCTTGTTGTTTTCAAGAGAAAAGTTGTGTGTTCAATCTCTGATACAGTTCGGGTTAATAGCGTGTGGAAACCCCAGAGAGATGGACTGAACAGTGACACGAGTACAGCTGTTGCAGCTACAACCATATCCTATCATAAAGGAACATAACCGTACTAGTAATAAAACATAATATTGCGATGCGAATGATCCTTTTCAAACACAAGATCGCTAGGTCATTTCCTCAATAAACATCGACGGCAGAGAGGGTCTTATAGCCGATGTTAAGGAGACTTATCCCTCTGTAGTTGGCGCAGTTGAAGGGGTCTCCTTTCTTGTGGATCAGGCAAACGATACCGAGGTTCCACTTGCTGGGCATGCATTCCTCCGACCATATCTTACAGATGAGCTGGTGCATGCGCCCAACCAGATCATCTCCAGCTGCCTTGAAGATTTCAGCGGACAGTCCGTCCGCACCGGCAGCTTTTTTAGACTTCAGTCTTGATATTGCTATCTTGACCTCGTCTAAGTCGGGGGGACGGAATTCTCGTCGATCATCGTCAATTGCGTTGAGTGGAACATTCTGCCTGACAGCGGTATTGGTGTCGTCATCGCCGTTTAGCAGTCTGTAGAAATGGTTCTTCGAAATTCTCAGTATCGACTGCGACTCTACTACGAGTTGTCCATTCTCGTCCTGGCAGGCTTCTGTCCGAACCTTATGTCCACTGGATAACTGTTTCACCCTCTGGTAAAACTTTCGGACATCGTTCCTGCCATAGAATCTCTCCATCTCCTTGATCGTGCGCTTCTCGTGCTCTTTCTTCTTTCTCCTGAGAAGCCGGGTATCGTCCCTTCGTCTCTGTTCGCAGAGCTCACGAACAGCTCTCGTTGTTCTTTGCAGCTTTGCTTTGTAGGCTTCTAAAAATATGAGTTAATTGTCGGGTGAAATTCCACATGTGCTTCATGAATCACCACTTCATCCACAAAAAATAACTGTTTGGTGCGGTTTGCATTATTATTGGGCCATATTTTTTCGTCGACGATAACGATCGTCACGTTACTGTGAATGGTCAGTGTTGTCGCGCCATGATTACCGATGATTTTTGGCCCGAATTGGAAGATATGGACTTGGACGACAAATGGTTTCAACAGGATGGTGCCACCAGCCACACAGCACACATTGCAATCGATTTATTGAAGAGTGAGCATGGTGAGCGTGTTATCTCGAAAATTTTGCCAGTAGATTGGCCGCCTCGATTGTGCGAGTTAACGCTGCTTGACTATTTTCTGTGGGCCTACGTTAAGTCATTGGCTTATGCAAACAAGCCGACGACATTGGAAGAACTCAGAGCTAACATTGAACTCGAAATAGGGGCCGTTTCATCTAGTCGTTGAAAATTAGATCTAAAGAATCGACCGCTGCAAACGTGACCGCGGTGGCCATATGAACGAAGTCGAGTTCCATTATTTTGTGTTCCATAAATGTTGTGATTGTTTTTTAAAGGATCTGTACTTGACCGTACACTTTCGCTGTATGGAAGTGGTGCTTCCAACGGCAACGAAAAATGTACACGTCCATTTTGACTTTGCCATTTTCCAGCAATTGATTGAGTGATTTCTGTCTTTCGACTTTTGCTTCAAGAAGTCAGCCCGCAGGGCAAAATCTGCAATCTTTGCACAGTGCAAGGTCCGAATATTGCAAGCATGCGATCAAAAATACAGACAGATCCAGCAGCACACTACTCATATTGTGCTTATTTGTTCGGCTGCTCTAGCTGTCGGAATAAAGATTTTCCAAATTCAATTCCTTTTTGTCACGCTGAGCTCACTGTACTCAGGTACTGTCCGTAGCTGGAATCGTCATCGCTTTGCAGGCGGCTATCTGTGGCTGTGTGCATGAACTCTTGAAACACCGCGTAAAATGTTTGTACTTTTAACCATGCAATTCTTTAGCAGTGAACCATATTGCTAGGTGCCAGCGACGTCCTTCCGTAATCCATTTTGATCAATACCTGCGTTAACTTTATGCATTTCAATGGCGACGGTCTAAATATTTAAAAGCGGTAAAATTAGATTACATTCCAAGTTAATCACTCAGTCGAGTGAATATATTTGCTATGGTTCACAATTGGTCAGCAAAGCATGGACTAACGTGGTTCTCATAACTCGCAGCACCTTCGTGCGCTATCAACTACAGCTACACCTCCGATAGAAATCTTGCAGTAGCCTGTAATCGCAGTCTAGTACATAAACTAATGCACGCAATCGATACATAGTTCTCATATTCATCGGGGCACACATCGCCACCTCTCAACTGTCCAAATCAGTCGGAATTATCTAACATATTCGACATCTGAAACCGCTGACAGACCTGTCAATGTGACAGAAGAATGTGATTGGCTTGATGTCTATCTCATGCACCGCATTCGGCCATACCTTAAGGACAGAATATAATTATTAAAATGCCCACAATTATGCAAGTTCATCTCATAAAAACGACCATCAATCTGTCACCTGAATATCATAAAAATTTCATCCGACACTTGCACACATGCCGCTCTCCCTCAGCGAGTGCTGCAGCCCTGTGCTCGAATATTTTATTTCACACACTTATTGCTCCGTGCAACGAGCACCCCATTAATTATTAATTTCTTCTTTATTACCCAAACATGCATATATTAGCGGCAGTGGAAAACCAAAAAGCCACGAACATGTCATCCTTGTATTCGCGCATCGTGCTTCGCGACGCGTCGCGTTTTTCCCGTCTCAGACTTGGGCGCTTTTGAGATTCCTTATAAATCAAATAAAATACAACAGCCTACTTACCGCTAATTCACCGTGAATAAGTACCCTTCCGTCACAGCCTCAGGCCCTTTACGGCGGGCAATAAATATTGACTTACCATAGACGTGTCATCTCGCTGGAACTGTCAAAAGACCTGTGCTCGTTGGCTGAAAAAAAAAAAAACACCGCCACAATCTTCACATTCCAATTGCAACGCAGATGCCACGGTCTGGAACACAGAGGAACGTCTGCGAATGGGAACACACACACGCAGCAACTGCACTTCCTCGCTTCCAGTCGTTCGTGTGGTGCTCTCCTCGCTCGCATTTGGAATTAATCATTTCCCCGGGGGAGGAGTTGCCGCCTCAACTATGGCGAACGGAAGGCGTTACCTCGTGCGCTCCCTGAAAGAATAATTTTCTATTTCCACTCGTACATAGCCGCTCTGAGTGAGAGAGGGGGAAATCTATTATTTTCTCGTGTCGGTGTGTGCGGCCAGCAGTCGGACTGTTGTCCGTGTGTTAATGCGGGGATTTTGGGAAATGATAAGAAACTATTATGGCTGCCGTCTGTGTTTTGGGGATGTGTGCCTAGTGAATGAAGCGGTCGGCAATCGCGAGAGCATACAATTGAAATGGTTTTTTTGTCGCTTTTGTGAGCCGGGAGACGTTTGAAAAAAAAAAGAAAAAACATGCGGTTGCGCCGTTACGTCGGTTGTATTTTTGTGTGTCCTTTTGATTTTTTTGCAAGGCAAGTTATTGCATTACGACTGGATGGAGGACAGATGAATCGGATTTGCTTGCGCGTGTCTGATACTGATTTTGCTGCTGCAGTGGAAATGGAAAAAATGTGTGCAGTTCAGTGCATTCAGCAACTGGTATGAATTACAAGCTGAATGCAAATCCTGGCCAGGGTGAGGTGGGGTTTTCCAAAAAGGATCGTTATCGCATTATTGCAGTGGAAGCTTGTGTTTTTCAATTGAGTGATGTATTTGCTTAAAAAAATCGAATCGAAAATGCGCCATTATATGGCGAAGATGTTGAATTTCAAACGTCATTGTTTTCGGCGATTGCGAGCATGTTCGGTGATATTTAATTTTAGAGAAACTGATATTTAAGGTTTGCGCATATTTGTCTTTGGTTGAGGTAGACGAGCGTTTTTTGCGCACGCTGCAACGTTACAGAAAATATTCAGAGCGCATGCGCAACAATTTGCCGATCGACATATGCGGGATTTTGTCGCACAAACATATTTTCAGTACACACAAGCACTGGAAATTTATAAATGAACGAGTAATTTCGCTGATATCACAAATGTCAATCTAAATGCGCAGAGGTATTCTGGTATGTCAAACGAAAATACACGCGAATGTTGCCCTGGGGATTTCTGGCCAAAAATCAAATGCTTCAGAGATATCGTACTTCTACCTCTTTAGTCCCCTAAACAATTTGGCAGAGTTTCTTTAACATATTCTAGGAACAAGTGAACCTTTTGGAGAATGTGATTCACGTGGTTTCGCTGTCAACTGTCAAAAGTTCTTGTCGGTGATTGCTGTTTTCGGCGCCAGCTGACGCTGCTGCGTTGCAAGTATGTACGTGGCCAAATCTGAGTACATGTAATTAGACACTAAGACGCAAAAGTTGCGCCCTTGTGTCGAAAAACAGAAGCAGGTAAATCGGACCAGAGAATCACATTGCAGATGAAATCATTTGCAATAATTGCGTGGCAGGTTGGTGCAAGGTTGGTTTAACTAACTTCCTTGTTTTTAGTCAAAAATTTGAAGTGATTGTAGCTGGCCCTTCGAGGAAGAAAAGCTTCGAACATTATTTATTTTCCGTCAACATTTTCTGATCATTAAGAGGCATTGACGGATATGATCGTGTTGAATAGTGTTAGCGTAGAGTGGTGGCATGTAAAGTCGGCTCCCTTAGCGCCAATAAGTAATGCATAGTTGTTAATCCGTTGGAAAAACAAACACGCGATTTTTTTTTACCAAATTTTAACAGTTTACTGTCTGTGACCAAAAGGTTGTTGCAATGCAGCTGCTAGTTACTTCACCAGAATTATAACTTTGACTCAACTTATTGTCTAAAGTGAAACGTCTGGATTTTCGTGGAAAAAATTGTGGTAGTGCTTACGAAAAGGTCTTAAAATCAGTGAAATATTGATGGAAGTGCGTTATATTAATATATTTGCCTTATTCTTCTCTTTACTGTTTATTGAACACAGCTCTTAAAAAAATATTATTTTAAACAAAATCAGAGGAGGCCGACAAATGGATACCATTTTTAGAGTGATTTTTTAAGGGCGGCCGCCCTGGCTTTGGCTTGGAATAGTGAAAGTATGCATGTAAGAACTGGGGGCCGACAACTAAATACTAAACTGGTCGACTTCTGAAGAAGTAAATGATGTTTTCATTAACATTTTTATAGATTACTTGTTGTAGGTAGTAAATATCCTAAAAATGTCTTGAAATTCATTTATCAAATCATTAACACCTTCCAATTAATCGGAAATGCTGAATATTATATTCCTGGTATTGTAATAACGGATTCTTTAGAGCAAATTAAACGTAAAAAAATGAGTTAAGGGGCCGACTAATGGCTCCATCAACCTAAACTCGAATTTCAATTATAGCCTCCGGGGAACACGAGCAAATGTCCAACTTAGAGAAGTTGTCAGGAAAAGTGAACGAAACTTAACAAAACTTAACGAAACTGAGCGAAGCTATGTTTATCATGGTTAGCCTACGTAATAGACGTCAGATCAGTGATCGCTGATTTTCTCATTTTATCTGTACGATCTGCCGTTCCAACATAGTGGTCCTGTATGTCACGTTATGAGTGACACTATGAATTTATTTAAGCCGACCTTTAAGGAGTATACTATTTTGCGATATGTGAAATGATCATCCCTTGTCAAACTTACGGACCTTCGGTTGATGCAGCGTGTCTTTTAATCGGAATACTCTCGATCAATATTCGATCGATATGAAGCAATTGATCCCGAAATGTAGCACGAATCAAGAACAAGGGAATCTTTTCTAATCGATCTGTAGTATTATGAAATAACTTTAGAGATAGATTGTCTCAAAATGCGGTCCGGTCCATTTAAACATTTTAAATCACGAGCTACTCATATTTCTTTACACCTGCCAATGCAGTCTTCCAAGAGGAAATGGCCACGATTTATACACCCTTTTAATCAATTCTTGCTCAACTGTTACGCTGCATTTCATTCAGGCAGCCTTGTCACATTTGTGGGACTTTCCCGATTTTTCAATCAAAAAGGGAAAAAGAGAGCAACAGCTTCGAAAACGATGAACATGAGACGCAATAAGAAAATAACTTGTCATATTCATATTTTGCACCACATGAAGAGCTGATATGCAAAAATCAAAGTAAAAATACAAAAAATGCTTGAGAAACGCACTAAAATTCTTTACCTTGACTTTTTAAATTTCTTCTTACCACTTTTCTCTAAATTAAATTTACAAATATCAGGACATTGAAATACATAACTCTGGAAACAATTATTGACTGTTTTATGAAAAAGGAATACATTGATATTCTTGGAAATATTTTGGACGTCAAATTGCGCAACATTAACAATTTCTTACCGCTCGGGGATCTTTATTTAGGGTCTTTTAAATGACAGGGCAAAGTCAGTAGACGCGGCACATAGCAGACGAAATAATTTGCTTTAAAGAAAATTGCCGAAAATGCTTAATTTTCCAGACTCCGGAGATTTGATTTTATTAAAGCAATTACATAGTACAATGAATAAAATATTTCATATATACATACCTTTATGCAAATTTTTTGCAAGTATTTTTCATCCCTCAGAATTAAACGATTTAGATTTCAGTCACTTAGAAATACAGTGGCGAAAATAAATATACGTACCCCATATTTTTTCACATGCCCTGCAATTTCGTAACATAAACTTGGACAGAAATACTGAGGAGGCGTGTATGTATATTTCTTTGGATCACTGTATAAATATCTAACAAACATCTTGAGGAAACGTAGAAGCATATTGGAGAGTGCTTTTGTGGATGAGACTTGGTGCTTTTTATTTTTTCTCTTTCATGCAGTGGAGCATGTGCTGAAAGGGCTTCTTCAGCTATTAACCTATTAACAACAATAAGATACCGTATAGACAATTGCACACTCTTTGGAACTCTTCACACAAAAAATGTATGAAAAACCAGGGCGCTCATCGCGTAACTTTTCAGATAATTTTCGTCCTTTTGCTTCAGTGCGGTGATATCGTCGATGATTTGTTTCACGTAAGGCACTAACTATCGTCTCGCCTATCGTTACAGTTTGAGTGCTCTAAAAATAATATCTCTCACATAAAAATGACATCTATGCTTTCATTCTTCTCAAATTTCACTAACACATTCTCATTTCAGTTTGCGACCTATCACTTTAAAAATGTCTCAAAAGGATGTATATACAATTTGTTCTCATTTAATAAGAGACGATACTGAAATAGTATCGCCAAAAATCAGTCGTCGAGACGATAGTTAATGACAGTTTTCAGTCTACGCGAAGCAGGCACAACGATATCTCTTTCAGACGCTATCGTTTTTTTATGCTTACATGAAGCGAAACGATCGTCGAAACGCTAGCGCGAGACGATTGTCGCCTTACGCGATTAGAGCCCAGAGCTGTGTTGAACTTAAAATTAATAAGGAATGTTTGCATCTATAAACAATTTGTTTTTTATATCTTACGACTTGATTTATTATCTTATATTTCAAATTATCTTGTTTCTATGAAACAAAAGAGCCTTACTTGTGTTATTACTTAATATACAAAATAGTAAGCAAATTAAAACCGGGGAAAACGAAGCATAGGAATGGGGATGAAAAAGGGAATTTGCTCGCCAAAAACCAGGCAACACTGTCTACAGATACATTGTTTCCGAGAAATTATGTAGGTTGACAGTATTTTATTGCAAAAAGAAAATCCCCCCATGGGGCACTCAGTGGGTCGTATGCATAAAAATTATGTATTTACTAGTAATTAAGTTTAAAAGGGTATACTAGCTTTATTATGCATGAAGATGAGTTTTGACTTGACAGCACATACTGAATACATTAAAGTAAATACCAACAGTTCGAATTTTAAAATTTAAAATTTATTTCGAATTAATTGGTAAAAATTCAGCCATGTCGATAAATACATGGCGACCTGAGTGCTTCATAGTGAGACTCACGAATATAATCCTATTTATTATAGCGGCAAAAGAAGAAAAGTAAATACTAGCAAGTCAAGTAAATATTATTTTAGGTCTAAAGTAATATTATTTAGGTAAATATTATATTAGTATTTACAAGTTAAATTCATCCGAAACTAGTAAGTACTTTGTCTCCTAGTAGATACTTGCTGCTTACTTAAGTTTTAAGCATATGAAAACCTTAAATCTAAAAATCGTCTGGTGAAAGCATTTACTAGTTTTTATGCACACGACCCAGATGATAACATGGCAGATAATGCCATCGCCGACGAAGGGGTTCATCCCCCGTTCATATCGAAGACAGAGCTCAAAGCGGTCTTCGAATCACTTAAGAAGATAAAGTCTGTTGGAATGGACGAGATCTCGAACATTGTGTTAAGGCATCTCCCTCTAGGTGTGGTAAATATGTACACAATCCTGTTTAACAATGCGCTGAATATTGCATATTATCCGGAGCATTGGAAAACTGCGATTGTGCAACCCATATCCAAGCGAGGAAAAGATTCTTCGAATCCGTGCAACCTTCGGTCAATTAGTCTCCTTCCGAACATCAGCAAGGTATTCGAGAAGGTGATCAATAGAGCCTTGATCAACTGGACTGAAGACAAACATATTATTCCGGATAACCAATTCGGTTTCAAAGCGGGGCATGACACTATTCATGCCGCGTCGAAACTGGTGTCGGATATCCAATGGAACAACAGCCAGAAACAATGTACGGGTGCCTGCTTGATCGATCTGGAGAAGGCCTTTGACACCGTATGGTTAGAAGGACTTTTCTACAAGCTCAATCGGCTAGGCATTAGCAAACCACTGCTGTACCTACTTTGTAACATGCTTACCGGTAGACGGTTCGTAGTCAACGATGGCAACGTGACCTCGACAGGTGTATTTCAAGTTAAAAATGGTCTCCAACAGGGTGCCGTTAATTCGCCGATCTTGTTCAACATTTACTTGAGCGATCTTTTAAGTTCTCTTCCTCATGCAATTGCGTACGCCGATGACTTGATCGTGTACAGATCAGGCAAAAAGATCGAGGAAATCACTACTCTCACTCAGGGTGATTTCGATTCATTCATGAGAAGTTGCGATGACTGGAAGTTGAGTATCATCTTCCAGAAGTCGGAAACCATTCTGTTCAGGACGCCGTTGTATAAGGCCTCGGCGGATACGAAAAAGAATTGGCGAAAGTTCTCAATCGTTGGAAGACACGGGGAACCACTGGCGCAAAAGACTGTAGTCAGATACCAGATATCAGATAGAAACATGTAGATGCTGCTCTGGCCAGAGCCCGAGGCGCTTTTGCCCTTACAAAGAGACTGTTTTACAACAGCCAACTCGATGCAAGGGTGAAGGTCATCTGCTACATGGCGCTCATCCGGCCAATGCTCACCTATGGCTGTCCCGTGTGGTTCAACGTGAGTGCAAGTTTAATGGAAAAGATTCGGTTGTTCGAGAGGGCTTGTCTTAGGGCTTGCCTTCGCCTTTATCGAACTCCAGAGTCCCAGTACATAAAATACTATTCCAATGAGGTCTTATACAACAGGGCAAACCTGATAAGAGTGGACAATTTCCTGTTGAAGTTGATTCGAGGTCATACTGCTAGAGCGATGAACTCGGTCAATAATCTGATCTCTGGGGCTTACTACCCCAACCCACTATACCACGAAAGGGTACGTCACAACGGCTTCGTCCCCCCAGAAGCATTCCTCCATTTGGATAAGCACGGTGTGATACAAAATATAAATGCGGTACCGCTCATCTATCACATCGCCAGATCAACTGTGGATGGGCGACTCAACCACGACCGCTCCGTCGCACAACGAGCTGAGGAGGGTCTCCTCCGGTTCAGTACGGCGGTATCTAGGCGGGATGTGCTGGATGTTGCTTTGCAACACCGGAAGTTCTGGTGGCTGGGGAGCGAGAGAACTCCAGCTTCGAACCCTTTAGACCCCGGTTAGAAAGGGTAATTCAGATCCCCTTATGGGGAGTAGTCGGCCCTGTCTTGCAGCGGATCTTATATCAGCTGTAACCTATGGCCGACTTACATATCTTAGCGTAGTTGTAAGGTAGTGGGTAAGCTGTTTATGTTAATTATTATAAAAAAGTAAAAAAAAAAAAATAATAAAAAAAAAGGAAGAATGTATATATATATATATACACATAACGATATATATATATATGCATTATGTATATAAGGATATAGGGGATATACAAGGCTATACAAATGTGTATATGTATATATACGTAGATTAGCTTAAGATAGTTTGTAAGTTTTATTTTAAGGTAGAATGTAAGTTAGCTTGTAGTTTCTTTTAAAAAAAATATGTTCGGTCATTAAGTTTTTAAATTTGTTTCTTATTATTTATTAGTCATGTTAAAATTTTCTTTTTACAAAATAATGTTAGATTAAGTCGATAGACATAGAATAAGTTTAAGTTTAGCTTAGAGTACCCACTTAGGGTCAGTAAGTTAGAATAAGTAACTAACACTGTTCGACCAACTAGTTTTAAGCATTTTTGTCTAGTATATAAGTTGTCATGAAGTAAAAAATAAAAATGAATTAAAATGAATGAATGAAATGATGCACACGACCCAGCGTCCATGCATAGCTTTAAATCATTTTAGGTGTTTCCTTCTTTTAGGAAATATTTTTGAAATAGCGCGCCACACTAATTATTTTCTTTGGAAATTAAGATATTTGAATAACGGCACTATATCGTTGAGTAATTTGTGTTATCTTATCTTGCGCCATCAGGGGTCGGATGGTAGACACGATTTGAAAATACCGCTGAGTTCCAGGCTGAGAAAATCTGCGTGCCTAGCACTTTATTGCTTCCTATCAGCACATCGCTGCTGTTTTTTTTTTTTAATTCATTTGGTGATGAGAAATCATGTGCAGAACTATTTTAGCAAAAGCGGGAGACATAAAGGGTGATGTTTTAAGTAATTAGTAAATTAAATGTTGTGCTTATTGTTATTTGAGAGAAATTAGGATACAATTATGGATCATGCTCTGTATCAGGAGAGTTATGGAGACGACGCAGATGGATCGGATCCCAATAATGAGGCTATTTTGTGTTGCGACTTTCCTTGATTCATGTGCCCTGGTTTAAGTGTGAAAGAAGAACAAGACCTCTAACGACTAGGCCAACCGCAAACTAAGCCCCTTGAGCCCAACCGAGGAATGTAGTATATCTCTAGAATTGGGCCTCAGTAACACTTATTATACAGTGTGACCTTACACTTTTACCAACCCTGTCAGCTGTCAGCTGTCAACTTGTCTTTTTCCAGTGCTGCCAATAATTTACTGCACAAATGGCGGTTAATTGAAATCTTGCGTTAATTAAAAAAAAAACTCACTTGAGTTGATTGCACACAAAATTGCTCAATATGGGGTAGATGAAATCATTTATGGAAAGGCTTGTACACCCTCAGACATTTAACGTTGCCTATTGAACTTCATGGTTTGTATTGTGGTAACATTGACACCTCTTTTTACAAGCAGACCTCTAGACTCAAGGGAGATCAATGATCACTGATTTTCAAATTGTTGTTCCCCGATTGATTGTAGCTTAACTTGTTGAAAATTGTGAGGAAATATGATGAACATCGTGCATAATTGAGTGGACAGAGCGTCACAATGGGCAGCTGTATGTAGTCGAGGTAGTTCAGGACTTTCTCGACATCAATCGCGCACTAAACAGTACGAACAACATCAGTATCGAGATGAGACGCAGAATTAACCCTTGTCAACCCCTGTTTCTATGGGCTCAAGGCGCAATTGGTTATAGAATCGTCGCTCCAAGGATCAAGCCTACTTTATATAAGACTGATCTGATCATCCCATTCCTGCTGTACGGCGCAGAGGCAGTGACAATATCAAGTCCTTGGTCTATTAGAGAGAAATGTTCTGCCTGAGGTAATTGCTCATTTTTGCGTTGACGACATATAGGGGAGAGGGGAAGATTCTAAAACTCGCTGTAGAGCGACAGCTGAGCCTAGTCATTCGTCTACGGATTCAACGAGTCAACGTATGGCCGTCCCGAAAAATCTTCGTCTCCTGTGGGACAAAGCAACAGAGGAGGCCTGCGTTTAAGATTGCGCACCGAGGTGGAGAAGGACCTCAACCAAATTGACGTGTAACATCGCGCTAGCTCGAGGTGCTCGTTGATTGATGCCCAGAACCACCCCGGAAGAAGAAAAAGAAGAACACTGGTTCCAAAACGACGTTGCTACATGCCACACTGAGAGACACAATCAATTTATTCCAACTGACTTTAGAGCAGCCCATCATTTTGCCAAAATTTGGCATCACATGGATGCTACCTGGATACTACTGTCCAGACCAAGTGATGTCACATCTTCGTACTCTTCTTTTGGTCTGGAGTGTGCATTCCTATTTCTAAGTCAGAACATGCGATTTTTTGTTTTGACCGGAGAGGTGCTCTGGTGTCCCTTCACCAAGACTTCTATTGCACTGTTCACTTTATCGGCCTTGAAAGTCGAAGTCATGTACACTGGCATTGTTCACATCAATTATGTCGCATATTTTAACGATTGTATCAAACAAGGCGATTGAAGACATTTTCTTAAGACGCCCTTCCATCTGGACTCGCTCATACCAACTGGATACGTTTAAGAAATTCGGATGGAAGAACCTCGCGAAGTTCTGGGGAGACACTTGTCCCTTGTCTATGAGTGGCGAACCAAGCTCAAAATTGACACAAGTCAAATTGATTGCTTCCAACTGCCTGATGACTTCCCGCCGGCAACCACCTTCTGTCGCTTTGGACCACAAAGTGCACTCGTACTCACGTCAGGTTGAGCATCAATTTTTACTTATCCCCAACTAAAAACATTCGCACGTCCGTCCGAGCGCACATGATGCCACAGAGATGATAGTGCATCAGTCGTCGACAATTGCTTGCATCCCGACGGGTGGTGCTTCACAGATTACCTCTCTAGTTGACCGTAGAGTGTCCATCCCCTACACAGATGGCGTGAAACGTTAATCCGATCAATCGGCAGGACATGGACAGCTCTTGCAATTATGATCAATCAATATGGTGGACTACTCATTCAGACCTCTGAAGGGGCGTACCGGCGCAGACTGGCGAACCTTCATCTCCTCGTCGACAATATGCGACAACTCGATCTGAAAATGATGCAGTCTGCACCGGAAAACCGCCAAAGGACCGGTGCACTCTAGCTGGCCTCTCATGTAATGGCACCACAGCTTCAAGAAGCGAGTGCAGGAAAAAGAAAAAAAGAACGAGCGCACATCGTGTACATAAAGCAAAAGGCTAAATTCCTTGGCATTATGTATGCGAAAGGCTAAGACATGACACGTTGTGCTTATCCACATGTTGCCAGCCAAGCCGAAGGTTCTGCCTGGGATAAACTTGTTTTCTGCTAATTTACAGGACAGCTAAAACATGGCCGGAGTCCTTACGGCTTATTTAGTGGCTTGTTGTGCTGTTCCCGAGGAGATGCGAGCGTTGCTTTGAAAATGTTTGTCATATGACCTGGTAGATGGTTTCGAGCGAAACACATGTGGATTGGACAAAGAGCTTCTCCCAGACTTTTTTTTTTTTTGCCTTTTTTTGGTTTTTTCTCTTATCTTTCACTCGGGTGCCTGTGGTATTCTGTGCGGGAAGCTCTCAGTTCGGCACACATGGGGTCTCATTGGCGCCTCAGTGGATTTTAATTCCCAGCCAGCTTGTGTGCGGTGGTTGGTTTGGTTTTGTTTGTCAAAACTTTTCGAGGGAAATATTTTGCAAATTGAGAGCACACCTAAGGACACAGGTCGTTGTTTTCGCATGAAGGGGGATTTATTTTTTGTTTTGAATTTTTAACAGACGCCGCGCCGGACGCTGCATTCCGTGCAGAAATGAATAAGAAATATTGCTTGATTGTTGGTGCGAACCTTAATTTAGCATTTGTGACCGGCGCGATTTTGAACATCGTGTTGGTACCTAATGATAACAGTATTCGAAGTCAATCGATTCTGACAGCATGACAGAAGCACGCGTCTGTCACATTTTTTTGTCTTAACCCAACGAGAGTCGCCATTTCGCGTAGATGAACTGATAACATGTAGGGTAAAGATCCTAGTGGTCGGCCAACTAACTTTTTCTTTTATATTGCTCTTGTCCAATTGCTAAACTATTTTATGGAAAAAAAGTTTAAACAATTTTATTGAATGTGGGAACAAAATCTTGATAGATAAATTATAGAATTTTGGAAAATGTCATATTGCGCTCCACTAAATTTTAGTGTTCGGCAACAAAAACTCTAGTGGTCGGCCAGGTAGAATCAATTAATAAATAAAACACATTAAATTATACAACTTAAGGGTCTATTTATAAGCAAAACATTAAATAATCAATACTTATTTATTTTTGATAACAAAGTAAAAAAAAAAAACAAAGAATTAATGAAAAAGAAACTAAGTTGGCAAAAGTTCGTTGAAAGACCAAGCTGGTAGCAAAGCACAGGCTGGAGGCACCTTATTAATTCGATTTTGTCTTACTGGGTAATAAATTATAATAGTAAGTAACTGTTACTAGTCTTAACTAATAGCTTAAGATATTAATAGTGTTTAAAAACAAAACAATAACAAATTGATACGTACTTCAACAAAACAAAAAGGTTCAAAAAGGGCATTTACAGCAAAATTTTCAATATAAAATAATCTAAATTGCACAAAATTGGCAGACAAAACCTGAGTTTGGTGCATCTGCATAAAAATTCTGGGTGGTTCAGATGGAAACACGGAGGACAAGAATCACATCCTAAATTTTTTAGGACATCATCACATATAAGTTCAACAAAATAGCGCTCGGCCATCAACGGCCGACGACTGAAATTCGCATTAATTTGAGTGCGAAATAGTAGTCGGCCACCCATTACCTTTTTCAACTTTGTACCACTTTATATATACAGCTTATGCTTTTACAAACTACGTCCAATCATTAAAGTGTTATTTTTGAAAGAAATTATAGAAAAAACATACATTTTTGGAAACACGCACCATTAATCAAAAAATAGAAAATCGCCACTTTCTCAAATGTACCCTGACTGAAGTGTGTCAAGAATTTTTTGGCAGATGTGTAGAACATGTTCCTGCTCGTATTGGCGCCGTCAAATTCGAAACGAAAGAGTGAAAGTGGCCGACCACTAGTGCCGTTACCCTAACTGTCACTGCAATGATTTGTAATCTATTTAAAGCTGCGTTTGCATCGGGCTCGCAAGATGAAATTGTTAAAATTCTTTCACATCCGATGAAGTTACTGCAGAAATGCGTCGTGAATTTCATACTCTTATCAATCACCTTTCAAACTAAGTTAGTGCCGTAAATACCATCGGGGACTCGCTATTTAAAGCCTACTGAATACATGGCATGGGCCTTTGCATCCAGGGCAAAGTTGTTGACTGCTCTCAACATGTCGAGATGCCAGCAACGATCCCTCGCGGCGCCCTCTGGATAGCCTTTACAGCAATCACTTAGAGGTGAACCAATGTATGCAGCGGCCCCCTTGTCCAGGGGTTTAAACCAGGACCCGGTCCTCCGGGTTCGGGGATTGCGCGTGGGGTTAACTTCCCCACCGTGTAAAAAACGAACAGTTCAGAAACGACGAGAAGCCTCCGATACTGATGACACTACTGCTGACGACCATGGACGAAGGCAGCACTTGTTCGGATGCCGGTTTGTTGTTCGATGCAGACTTAGGCAAGTCTTAAGCTTAAAATACTTAAGCGAGCTCCTCATAACAATCCGCATCAAGGCTACTTTCGACAATATCAGCCTGATCTGCGCCCACGCCCCAACGGAGGCTAAAGATGACGACAGCAACGATGACTTCTACGATCTCCTAGAAAGAACATACGATCAATGCCCCAGCTACGACATCAAGATCGTTCTAGAAGATTTCAACGCAAAGCTGGGAGAGAAAGGCATCTGTTCTAGAGTCATCGGGAAGCACAGCCCGCACGAAAACACGTCCGAGAACGGACTCAGGCTGTTCACGGACTTCGTAACGGGCCGAAACCTCTTTGTAGCCAGTAAGCGGTTCCCTCACCTCAACATCCACAAAGGGACCTGGCGGTCTCCTGATTAATCAACCGTCAACCAGATTGATCACATTGCGATCGACGTCAGACACTCCTCCAGTATTCTCGATGTCCGAACATTCCGAGGAGCCAACATCGACTCGGATCATTTCGTTGTTATAGCCAAGGTAAGAACCCGGATATCGATAGGACAGATCAAAATAGTTTGACGCCGGAAAGCTACAATCGCAATTGACCACTAGCAACTTTGCCGACCAAGTCTCCCTAAAGCTCTCAGAGAGTCCAACCCTGCCAGGCGGAACAATCGACGAAGAATGGAACCGTTGTCAAAACGCCATCAGAGAGCTGCATCTGATGTGCTGGGTTTTAAAACGCCACCCCAAGAAAACTCCTGGTTTGACAACGAGTGCCGGCAGGCACATTCAGCGAAGCAAGCAGCATACAAGGGCGACGCTGGACAGAAGGACGATAGCGGTTCGTGAGCTCTACGAACTTAAAAGAAGGGAAGAGCACCGGTTTCTCAAAAAGAAAAAGAAAGAGCATGAGAAGCGCGCGATCGAGGACATGGAGAGGTGTTACGGCAGAAATGACGTCCGAAAGTTCTACCAACGGGTAAAACAATTATCCAATGGATACAAAATTCAGACAGAAGCCTGTCGTCACGCAGAGGGACAACTCGTAGTAGATTCGCAGTCGATACTGAGAATCTGGAAGGATCATTTCTGTAGACTGTTAAACGGAATGTTCCACTCAACGCAATTGACAACGATCGACGAGAATTCCGTCCCCCCGACCTAGATGAAGTCAAGATAGCGATATCGAGACTAAAGTCGAATAAAGCTGCTGGCGCGGACGGACTGTCTGCGGAACTGTGTAAAGCAGCTGAAGATGAGCTGGTAAGGTACATGCACCAACTCATCTGTAAGATATGGTCGGCGGAAAGAATGCCCGACGAGTGGAATCTCAGCATCGTTTGCCAGATCCACAAGATAGGAGACCCCTTCAACTGCGCCAACTACCAAGAGAGAAGTCTCCTCAACGTCGCCTATAAGATCCTCTCTGCCGTTTTGTGTGAGCGCCTGAAACCATTACAACAACCTGGTCCTTATCAGTGTGGTTTCAGGGCGGGGAAGTCCACCATCTACCAAATCTTCACGTTACGGCAGATCCTGGAAAAACCCAAGAAATGCAGATCGACACCCACCACCTATTCGTCGATTTCAAGGCCGCATATGACAGCGTGCATAGGGACGCGCTATACAACGCCATGTCTAGTTTTGACATTCCTGCCAAACTCGTCAGGTTGTGCAGGATGACGATGGAGAACTCTCGTTGCTCCATCAAGGTCGGTAACGAACTCACCGAGAACTTCAATGTCAAAAAAGGATTTAGACAAGGTGACGCGCTGTCATGTGATTTCTTTAACATCATCCTGGAGAAGATCGTGCAAGACTCACACGCCAACACTAGAGGGACAATCTTCCAGAAGTCCGTACAACTGCTAGCATACGCGGGTGACATTGACGTGATTGGCAGAACACAGTGAGCCGTCAATGAAGCGTTTGCTGGTATTGAAGCGGAGGCGACCAAAATGGGTTTAGCGGTGAACGAGGGCTAAACGAAGTATATGCTGTCATCAAGAAAGGACACACAACATCGACGTCTTGGACAGAGCGTCACAATGGGTAGCTACAACTTCGAGGTAGTCAAGGACTTCGTCTACCTCGGCTCCGCAGTAAACAGTACATCAGTACCGAGATCAAACGCAGAGTAACTCCTGCCAACCGCTGTTTCTATGGGCTCAAGAGGCAATTGAGTAGTAGAGCCATCTCTCGAAGGACCAAGCTGACTCTATACAAGACCTTGATCATCCCAGTCCTGCTGTACGGCGCGGAGGCATGGACAATCTCAAAAGCGGATGAAGAAGCACTTGGTCTTTTCGAGAGAAAAGTTCTGCGTTCAATCTTTGGTCCTTTCTGCGTTGATTGTTATTGGAGGAGAAGATTCAACCACGAACTGTACGGGCTGTACAGTGGCATGAGCTACGGCATGAGCCTCTACGTATTCAACGCCTAAGATGACTGGGCCATGGACAACACGGCTCCAGCCCGAGGAGTCTTTGACTCCGAACCAGTGGGACAACACAATAGAGGACGCTCACGGAACCGATGGCACACCCAGGTGGAGAAGGACCTCAATCGACTTGGTGTGCGCTGTTGGAGACAACTGGCTAAAGATCGTGCCGGCTGGAGAGGCTTAATGGTTGAGGCCCAAGTCCACCCCGGACTGTAGCGCCACCAGAAGAAGAAGAAACAAGTTTCTTCAAACAAATAAGTTCGATTTCATTTGAGATTCCGCATATTTTGTTCTCCCATTATAGATTCTACTTTGACCACATTTCATACCAAAATTCCCCACGAAAAGGGGAATTCCCCACAATCTGGCAACACTGGTTAATGTATGCTTGTTAACGTCTTGTTGTTGAGATCGTAAAAAAAGAAAACTCACCAAATTGATGAAACCGCCATGGTATACATGTGTTCGTACGTGTTGTCGTAAGAGCATCTCATAATCAACAATATCGTGGAAATGAATAAACATAGTCGACTGCACTCCGTATCTCCTCTGACAGCATCAGAAGCAACCTCTCTCACCTCTCTCAAACTTTGGCAACCTAAAATAGCGAAACATTCAGGTGTCTAATTGTGAAATACGTTTGAAAATGGCGCTCCCTGCACCATGGATTGCCACCCAAAAAAGAAAGAAACATAATAATCTCTTTATTCCAACTCCGTCTCACATAAGACGCTAATTTGTGTAATTACAGAACAATGCAACGATAATTTCCAAAAAAAAAAAAAAACAAGAAGAGAATAATAATAACTCCTCTCACCATCTTGCAGTCACAGTCGCCCGTTCCCTCTCCCCGTCAAACCATTTCAATTTTAATCCACATTTTGGTTTCGTTGTACAATCCCTTTGTCATGCTTGTCCGGTTGTCTGCTCGAACGAGAGAGCAACCCACACAACAACAACAACACCTTGCCGAGGAGGAAAACAAGAAAACAAGAGAAACAACAAATTAACGAAGTAATAACAAGTTGTATCTCTTACAAGAGTCCCCGGGTGTCGGTCGTATCTACGACACCGACAACACACTCAGCCAGCACTTATGATTGACAGCTTAAGGAACGGTTTCGATTTCGAAAACTTCCAAGGACCGATCGAAATCCAATTTGTTTCGTCCGCTCTTTTGCCGCCACACAATGCCAGGCCAACCGCAACCGATCGTCACTGTCGATGGGGATGATGAATAATTATATCGTCGCCATCGGTGCTGGATTGGTGGCCTTTTTCATTTCATAACGACAAAATGTGTCAATCTTCCTCAAACAGCAGACACGGCGTTGTGCCTCTTCGTCGGATTGATCCTTTCGGCTTGAAGAACCAGCAGCACCTTGAATGCTGGAAGACGCCCGCCACTGCCGCAGCCACGGCCGACGTCGCCGCCGCTTTGCCGATCGCTGATCGCCGGCGGACCACCTTTTTCACCTTTTCATTCCTAGCTTATTAGGGGCAATTACCAGTCGATTGCTTTGACGGGTAATCGCTGATCACTGCAGTTGCTTCAGTGCCAGGGAATCGCCGTTTCCTGACGAAGTTTACTGCTGCTGTTCTCTTGATGTGCTCAACGATGCTGGTGGCGATTTCTGGCGTACAGACAGCAGTGAAGATTTCTAGTTCGTATGCTTGGTAGAAAATGCACCCAAAATGATGAAAGTGAAGCTGTGGATCACCAATGTCTTTACTTGATTGAATGTCAGTAAGCGAAGGTTGAGTTGGCTTCTAGGTGAATCTTGCGCTTGGACATCGAAAGCATTTTTGATTAAGAATCGACAGAAGACTTTACACCTTGTGGCTGCCTAAAGACAAGCAGTCCTTAAACCAAGGGCATGTTGTCGTAAATTATCGATTAAGGAAAAGCTGTGAGATTTGAAAGATCTGCTCGAACAGGCAGGACTCTTATCAAAATATGCATCAGATCCTTGCACATTTCATAGTACAGGGTGACCGGATGGCTATGATAGTTCCGATTACTGGGTATCAGCAGCTGTCAAAGATACCAATGGCATCCAGCTGTCAAAAAATTCAGTAAGGTTTACCATTCGAAATTGCATAGTTTTACGCTTGCCGGATGTGCGAAAATCATTAAAAAAAAGTTGTAAGTTTCATTATAAGGTCGATCCATGGATTCAGAGTGAACACGTGGAATAGTTTAAGCATGTATACATTCTTTGGAATCTATGTCGCCAAACAGACAGGGATTAGTACGAAATGAAGAACACGTAGCTGCCGTTGCGACTAATTACGTAGAAAACATAGAAATGCCGATGCGCTGACAATCCCAGAGAGTCTTAGTAGGTTAGGTAGGGATCGCCTAAAGCCGTTGGTCAACAGACACTTCACGACAGATCTTGATTCAGAGGGTCTTCCTTTTTTGTGGACTGAAAGTCAACCCGATTTTATTGGGCCCTAAATTCGCATAAGATTCTCCTGCTACAAGAATTTAACCCCTACTGCCAAAGATAACACCGTGATTTCACCAGAACACAAGAGAGCCACTTTTGCCACATCAGATATGTCAAGCAGAAAACATGCCATCATTGGAGCTCTTTGGTGCGGTATATGGCTTGGCGGCATCTTCGAACCTTATATCTTTCAAAATAAAAAATGAGACACGGTCACCGTGAATGGTCTGAGGTATAGAGTGATTGTATGACCAACGGCCTTAGGCGACGTTAATCTCGAGTATTTTCCCATTGGCAACATCAAATCTTTAAGGCTCCGGCGCATAGAATACTTTACTTCCGTAGCGCGAGAGCATACGTACACGCTGAAGTATCTGACACAAGGGAATGACACAATGAATACTTCAACGCAAAGCTGATTTCATTTGACAGTTTCAAGTGATGTATGTATTTTAATATAAATACTCAATTATAAACATTCATTTATATTTTTATCTATTTTGAACGTTGCTTCAACGAGAGACAAAATTCGAATTCTCCTGAAATGTCACAATGTGAGGATTGTCAACGCTGAAGGAGAGAGAAAAGTTAAACTTGAAAATTAATTTTTATTTTTAAATTCATGATTCTTCAAACTAGACAAAAATTATTTAATCTATCTTAATATCTAAACAATTCATGTTCTTAAAATCGATCCTCCTGCGAGGGGTCAGCAGGTACTCTAAAATAAGCTAAACTTACTTATCTATTTGCCTTCCGAAGTCTACTACTAATATCTGTTTTTTTCGAGTCCATATGGACAATCTTTGTTGTTTGTTTTACTGGCCAAGAAAAAACTTGGCGTTGATTTAAAGTTAAAAAAAAGAGAAAAGTTAAGTAACTATATCCGTCGCGTGAGCGTCAGCGTTGGTCTATGTGTCACCTCCCATAAGAACACATGTGTCTGTCAAAGTATTGCTGACGCTCACGCATGTAAATTATTCTATGTCCCCGAACCCTTAGTCTACGCTAAGAAATGAACTTTGTACCAGCTCGAGACCACATGAAGCACTGCCAGCAAATGGGGCCATTTTCTTGCATAATGACATAATGTTTTTTTTTTTTGTGAACAACTTCGGTTAACGAATCCCAAAAATCAGCAGATTGGTAGGCTGAGCCTCCCCTCAACGATCCGAAATCAACCTAATCATTATCTTCCGACCCGCACGATCCAATAAAGGGGTCGCGGGGGTAAAGCACGCACGAGCGATCTTCAGACAACTCGATCCTCCGCCAATGACTAAGTTATGCCTAAGCGTAGCCAGGCGAGCTTATGGACTTGGTCCAACCACCTCATCCTGGGTCTGCCAAATGGTCGCCTACCGGAAGTCGTGATGATGGGGACATTCCTGCCACGTGACCAAACTATCGAAGCATGGCTTCTTCCGATCGAAGATGTAGCTGATCAATGTTGAGGTCCTCGTGCACTGCGGTGTTTCTCACCCTCATTTCAATTCATTTCATTTCATTTCATTTCATTTATTTATTCATAACGTACATTAATATCTTCATCTTGTTTTATACTTAGTACATTAATTTACAAAATTCAAACTAAACTTATAACTAGTATACAATATATATGTGTATTTATAAGGATTGGAATTGGGGTTCATTGTTGACGTGTATCAGAGTGGTGAAGGATAGCACTTTTAAAATTGTGCGGGTTTGAAATTGATCTTATGTGGGATGGCAAAGAATTCCACAGTCTAACAGTGTGAATGATAAAATGAGCAAAGAGCCACAGTTGTCGCAAACAGCCATGAATACTGCCAAGGACCATGTTTCTGTGCGAGATCACGACTTACGACATATCCAAGGCTGGTAGTAGACTCGACTGCCTTAATTTGAGTGTCGTTGAGATATATGTCAGGTAAAAGATGTTTTTTTAAGATTGGAATAACTTGCGATTTTGTTGGGTTTAATAGCAATCCATTTTTGACTGACCAAGAGTAGACCCCTTTTAGGTCGTCATTCATTAGATAAGCAAGTTCATGTAGATAAAAAAAACCGTTTGGAAATTAGTAGCTGAACGTCGTCAGCGTATAGATGTACCGAGGAGTATTCGCAGACATTAGGAAGATCATTTATAAACATGCAGAACAGTACTGGTCCCTGTATTGACCCTGACGCCTAAGTGAACATCCAAAAAGGACGAACAATGTTCTCCCACGTATACCCTTTGTGACCTACCGGAAAGAAAACTTCTCAACAAACGAACCGTCCGTTCACTAGAACCGAAATTGTTCTTTAATTTCCAACATAAAATATCGAGGTTTACTTTACCGAAGGCCTTCGAGAAATCAAGCAAGCAGAGAAGAGAAACTTTGTTTTCGTCGAAAGATTGGCGTATCTTTTCAAGCAGATTTACCGTAGCTGAGGAACAACTGTGGTTTGCTCTAAAGCACGATTGTTGAGAGCAGGTTATTGACGGATAGGTGTTTGATTATTTGTTTTGCTATTATTTTCTCGAAGACCTTAGACAAGCAGGGCAAAACACTGATTGGACGAAAATCGGCTGAGGACATTGGGGAAGTTGTCTTTTGCGATCCGCAAAACTTTGGCCACTTTCCAAGCTTGCGGAAAGGTGGACGTGATTATGCACAAATTTATTACGTGGGTAATATGCGAAACAATTATTCTCCCTCCACGAATAGTCTCAGCAGCTTGCATTCATGTTCTTTCGGTCATCTGGGAATTCTTTCGGTCATTACCCAAAATTTCATGACCATAGGTGAGAGTTTGAACAAATACTGAGTTGAAAAACGCTAACTTAGCTTTCACTCCCAGCTCGGCCTTCCGGATTACAGATCTCCAAAGCTGTGTCAAAACTGACCAATCCTACAAGAAAGTTCCGCACTGAAGAAGACCCCGTGATACTTAAACTTCTCCACCTGCTTCAATGGGACTCCACTAACATGTGGATTTCATTGAACATTCTGAAAGTTACCATAACCTCTGAATTGTCCACGTTAACCCTCATCCCAGCATCAGCCCATAAGGCGCACTGCACTGTGGAAATAACTCTCGAAAGAAGATGACTTACCCTCAACTCTCCCAATGTGAAACATTCATCGCTT
Organism: Eristalis intricaria; assembly: GCA_964034865.1. NCBI lineage: Eukaryota > Metazoa > Arthropoda > Insecta > Diptera > Syrphidae > Eristalis > Eristalis intricaria. The sequence goes on from OZ035873.1 coordinate 10,133,778, forward strand.
CGTCTGAACTGCAACAGCCAATCCTTATAAACAATGAAAAGAAGAGGTGACAAGTCGCACCCTTGGCGAAGTCCAACACCCACGGTGAAAGATGTTAATTTAGCACCGTTAACCCAAGCACAGTTGCTACGGTTTGTGTATAGAGACTGAATGGCCCTCAAAAGAGGACCAGTATGCTGACTCATCAGTTTCCTCATTCTCAGCTCCAACCACGATAGTCCCCGCATCTGTCGAAAGTGCACAGGTTTCCATTTCTGGAGTTGAATACAGTAACTTTGTCAACGACTCTAAGCCAAAATAGCCAATTATGCTCAAACCTCCACTTTATTCTTTGTGTCAAACTAAGTGCGTCGCTCTATTTATAAACAACAAATAAATTGTGAACTAATTTTTGAATGCATCTAAATTTAGTTTGCCATTATGAGACCAACGTGATTTCGTTTTCCCGCAGGGACCGACCAATTTCCTCACAAAAATACATTTCACGTCCAAAAATAATTCTCACAAACATCTGACGTCAAGATGACGTTCGAAAAAGCTTTTCAATAAAAGCTCGCAGCAAAAGCAATTGTGTGCACTGAATGAGTGTGAATTTCACAGGGCGCCGTGGCTTAGTTGGTTAAAGCGCCTGTCTAGTAAACAGGAGATCGTGAGTTCGAATCTCGCCGGGGCCTTTCAACTGTGATGAGTTGAATTTACTTTTTTTTTTTATTTTTGTTTGACGTTTTCGATGGGGATGTGTTTATTGAAATGGCAATTGAGAGCAGTTAAATTATTTAACAATGTGTGATTGATGATGGAGTCATTTAAAAATATGTGAAATGTTGTGCCTTTATTTCTGGCAAGTGTTATGAAAATGGTGACACTTGTACAAAGATCAACAAACTCCCGCACTGTTCGTTTATCTTGTCGTCAACTTACGCTTGTTTAGCTTATCGTTTCGCATGATGTAGAAACCGCAAGCACCACACAGACCTTGACAATTGCCTTGTGAAGGTCATTTCACATTTCATTTTCTTTTTAACGTTCTCCTTCCACTCGAGTTTTACGTCAAGAGTCATCATGGTCTCTTCATTGTCAAAAGTTATTTGGACACGATTTAGGAAGACTGGCAAGTGATAATTGCCTTTAAGTAGAATAAATAAGAATAGATTTGCCTTCATTAGGAACAATTCGCCAGAAGTTTATCCATCCGTGGATCCAGTGCCTGTTGTACTTTTCCTGTAGACTCTTCAACCGTTTTGGTTGTTACCAAAATGGCAGTTTCGTCAGCAAATATGCTTGGAACAGTGTGTCCTTCTTGTGATAAATTGCGAGTATACAATAGGTATCAGTGGCGTAGAAAATTCGAAAAGGTAAGTCGGTCAAGTTTTTCGCTGTTTTTTTGCCGTTGTTGTTTATGTCAGCGTAGTCCGTACGGATTTAAACACTAGGGGAATTTAAAAAAAAAAAGAGACAAGGAAAGCCAAAGATTCTGTTAAGTTTATAACTACCAGTCAACCAAGTACATCATTGATACATGGATGCATTGAAATGCGAAACAAAACCATCCTTAGGCTTATAATCTATTTTCATAGAAGGAGCAGAGCGTCCTATCCTAACTCTATAACATTTTTTTTTTTTTTTGAGAAAATTCAACTTACAGTAATCATTTTCTACCTCTAAAAGCAAATCTACTAAAGCCCAATTTCTTCTTCTTCTTCATTTGGCGCTACAGTCCGGGGTGGACCTGGGCTTCAACCAACAAGCCTCTCCAGCTAGCACGGTCTCTGGCTAGCTGTCTCCACTGTCGCACGCCAAGTTGGTTGAGGTCCTTCTCCACCTGGGTGCGCCACCTTAAGCGCGGGCGTCCTCTGTTGCGTTGTCCCACGGGCTCGGAGTCGAAGACTATCCGGGCCGGAGCTGAGTTGTCCATACGCTCTACATGGCCTAGCCATCTTAGGCGTTGGATCCGAAGACGCCTGACTAGACTCATGTCGCTGTACAGCCCGTACAGTTGGTGGTTGAATCTTCTCCTCCAAAAACCGTCAACGCAAACAGGACCAAAGATCGCACGCAGAGCTTTTCTCTCGAAAATACCAAGGACTTCCTCATCCGCTTTTGAGATTGTCCATGCCTCCGCGCCGTACAGCAGGACTGGGATGATCAAGGTCTTGTATAGGGTCAGCTTGGTCCTTCGAGAGACGGCTCTACTACTCAATTGCCTCTTGAGCCCATAGAAACAGCGGTTGGCAAGAGTTACTCTTTTTTTTATTGTACAACTATAATTACACTCAAAATCACTTTAAGTTACATTGCATTCTGCTTCTTTCTTTTCAAACAGAAAAAGAAGAAAAGAGAAACAAAATCTAGAATCAATACAAAATCAGCAAATAAGTCGATGGAAAGCGAGTTATTTTTTTTGCAAAAAAAGCATGTGTTAAGTAGAAAGTATGTGCCAACCACAGCGAATGATGAAGTCAAAACAAGTATAGACAACCAATTTGCTCTAACCAGCCAGATATTGTATAACCCGAGATTTTTCGGGTTACTATGATTTTCCACTCTTTATTTTGCTGCCGCTTTGCGGTTGTCCTCTTATGGGCTATGGAGGATGTGTGATATGATGTTGGAGAAGAGGCATGCAATGATGTGTGTAGTGTATGTTTACGAAGAACAGTAGAACGATATGAAAACGTCAATGACAATCAGGTTGTGGGCTTGTGAGTTCGTAGAATTTGTCTCTTACATATGCAGGTGCAGAAATGAAGTATTACAGAGATGCCCGACTTCTACCTCCTGCCCCTTAAAATGTTTGACAACTGTTTTTTATAACGTGTTCATAAACCAAATTGACCAATCAGAAGACGGCATTTACGTTATTTCGTGAATAACCGTCAAAAATTCATGAATATCCATCAAAAAGTCACTCAAATTCGTCGATCGACTAGGGGGCAATCAGCTGTGAAGTCGGCTATCTCTGTAATACTTCATTTCTGTGCAGGTGTAGGAAACCGACAAATATTATGTTTATATGCACATATTAAGATTCATGTTGCTTGTTGTATTGATACATTGCTAAAGAGTGGAATTTTAAGAGGTAACTCGGTAGGAATCGGTTTATATGGATGCCATGCTATTGGTAGGTATAGAACAGGGATGAAAAAGAGGCTATTGAATATGTATCGAAATCCAAAATGAAATTGTACTGACAGTTTTTTTGTGAAATGAAATGAATAGAAACTACAAAACCAAAATGTATGTTAAATATATTCTTTTTATTGAATATTGGTTTAAAAAAAATATTTTATAGTTCAGGAACGTTTATAACAATACTTTTCAAGTGTTCTTACTAAAATTACTTCTAGAGTAATTTTGCAAAACAATTTAGTTTATACATATATAAAAAGGAACTAAACATACTTCAGGATGTTTTTAATACAAAAAAAAACTTGTGAACTTGTCTCACTTGAGACGTTTGAATTCGGATAAAAATATTTCAAACTTTTCAAAAATTCATTATCAAAATCTTTTTTTTTTAAATCTTCTAAGAACGATATATAATATAATTTTGTCCTCTATTGAAAAGTTATTAAATCAGCTATACTGTAGCATAGGGCCAAGAGCACTCCCTTGTGGTACACAAGCATTTATATCTTCATTTCCATGCTATACACGGAAGATTCTATCAGTTCACTAAAATACTATAAAGTTTCCCCGGTATAGATCTGCAGAGTTTATATATCAGGTCTACATGTCAAACTTTGTCGAAGGCTTGGGAAACACCAAGAAATCAAAAAAGAAACGAGTAAAATCTCGATAATGTGAACTAATTAAGACCTGGCCAGTTCATATTTTAAAGAGATTCACATTATCGAAACCAGGTGAACAGTAAGGAATTCTTCGTCGAATTGGAAAACTTCATTCAATTTCTTTATTTCCGAATAAGTCTTACCACATTTCCATAGAACCGGAACCGCGAGATTCGGATGAACTTTTATTGAAACCTCAATAGGACATTCTCACTGAGGTTGAAGTGGTTTCGCTCTCAACTTTCGAGTCATTCGCTCTGTATGTATAAGTGCCTGCCCAGAAATGAAGTATTAAAGAGATGCCCGACTTCTACCTCCTGCCCCTTAAAATGTTTGACAACTGTTTTTATAACGTGTTCATAAACCAAATTCACCAATCAGAGGACGGCATTTACGTTATTTTGTGAATAACCGTCAAAAATTCGTGAATATCTGTCAAAAAAGCACTCAAATTCGTCGATGGACTAGGGGGTAGTCAGCTGTGAAGTTGGCTATCTCTGTAATACTTCATTTCTGTGCCTGCCAAAAAAAATGTCACTCGCTCTCAAGTTTTAAATGACCGCCAGAACAGTTGTCTGTTGACAGGAAATAATAGAGCGAAAGCACCAGAGATAAAATGCGAAAATAAACAACAAAATGACAGACATTCACGCTGCAGGCTTGTACGATTTGACAACCTCTTCTGGAGGTATGAATTCAAGGGGCTGGAACGAGGTTTATCAGAAACTGCGAAATTTCCAGACCTCGAAAATGTGTGGCGGAACCTGGTTGGTTCGGAGAAAATTGATGAAACCTCGGAGTTTTATTAGTCGAAATTGGACAGTTTTCTCGCTGTTTCTTAAGTCATTCAAAAAGGGGTTGTTTCCATTTAAGCCATCTCTGTGATTCCAAAGGTTTTTCTCTTTCCAATTCGAGTCTCTGTTCTTGTGATAAATTCATTTTTTTTGTGGTTTTTTTTTTTATGGCTCTTCGATATTGTGGATTTGGTAAGCTTATACTTCTGCGACGCACCTCATCCTGAGTAGCCAGTTCCCAATTTTGCTAAAATTATCAGTTTTTTCCTTGATTGTAAGGAATCTGTTGCTTTTGTAAAAGTCAGTTTCAGGAGTCATTTTAACTCACGACCTATTGCAAAAAGGCGAAAACAAGTTCATTACTCCCCGGATATAAGTAATCCCTTTAACAGTAAAACCTTTTAATAGCAACAAATGGCATCATAAATCTACCTACGGTCCCCGCAAAATAGCAATTTCATTGAAAACCCGCTTATAAGCAACACAATCTTATGCCCATGCGTATGTACTATTATCCGAGGAGGAGTGTAGTTTATCGGTACTGTCTCTATTATAGAATTAATGTGTTAGCTTCTTTTTCTGCTGACGCTACAGTCCGCGATATAGCGGAGCCTCCACCAACAAGCCTTCCCAGCTGGCGCGGTTTTACCCAACTGCCTGCAATATTGTACGCCAATGTTGGCAGGGGTCCAGATGTGCGCCTTCCCTTTCGTAGATGTTCTCTACTACGTTGTCCCACTGGAGAAAATTTCATAAACATCGTTTATGAACAAAAGAAAGAGTAAAGGCCCTAAATGGCTACCTGAAGGCACGTCCGATGTAACTTTCAATATTCGAGATGTTAAACTGTCGACGTTTACCAAATGCTTCCTGCCATTTAAGTAATTGGAAAACCACTCCAGCATTGATGTATGGTAAGGGCTTAATGTTGTTTAACATCAAAGTGTGATTTACTTAATCGAAGGCTTTCGAGGCATCCATATAAAGTACATTAACTTGTAAATGATTTTCTATTTTTCTGATTATTAAAGGTTTTACAACACTTTTAAAAAATTTGATATCTATGAAAACTTTGATATTGGTCTATAGTTTCCTGCTTTTTGCCTTTCCATTAATTTACGAATTCACCCACCGATGTCGTAAAATAACGGTTGGAGGACTTTTTTTAATCAAAGCGAGTGGAGAATTTTGTTTCCTTGGTCGTACTCGGTTTCGCTTGTGCAGTACGATATTTTATGTTCCTACAAGTGCTCCAAAAATCTCTCCTTTTCCGCGACAAACATTCGAAACACCTACGACGTGCTGCCAATATTTAATTTTTCCTTTGTTAAATGCATACTATGGCGTTGTTGGTTGGTTCACCATCGATTCCTGAATCGAGCAACTTTCATAATTCACAGCTCTTTTGAGTCACTGACAGTGCTCAAATTTAACAGGTAAAACATAGATTCCCTCCATTCTCCTAGACATGGCTAATATTCTTCCACTACAAGAATACAGCAACCAACTCTATGAAATTGATTCCTGTTCCACAGCTGAACTGCAACAGAGAATGGTGTTAACGAACACACCACGCTTCTGGAAATTATTTTATTGCCCCATGTCAGTAGGATGATTAAATAGTTATCGCACATGCAAACGTCAAACGCGATTGTCATTTCGAAACAACACACCAGTGCAGCGCTACTAGAAGAACCAAACATTTGCCTTATCGTCAAATATTTACCCAGACCAGTATTTAGACGCATGCACAGCTTTGCATTCTGACATTCGCTGTCACTGTGCTCACAGATCCAAATCATCTGTCAGTGCAAACCCTCAATCAGGTATGTAAATTGCTTATTCTAATTCCGTGATACGTTTGAACATGGCTACCTTACATAGTGGGTGCCTGTAAACCCGCAGGGCTCACAGGACTGCCTGTCAAATCCCAACCTACTTAACCACTTCTGCCCACGCTGTGAAAACAAAATAGCCTAATTAATTGCGGTTATTACCACCTCAATAATGTGCAAAATAAATAGCAGTCTGCAGTTGTACCGATATTTAAAAAGTCGCACACAAAATGAAAAGGGCTAAGAGAAAAGGACGCAAAACAAAAAATAAAAAATGGCGTCTGACAGGAATCTATACATTGTACAAGACTGAAAATACTCGGTTCGGCTTTTACGCGGCGAATAGGGTTGCGGAGTCCTGCGCCTGCAGAGTGCAGAATTATTCTCTTTTAATCTGCATACAATCATCTAATGCAAACAGTGACGGCCAGTGTAACGGGTGCCCAATTAAGGGTAATTATTGCGATAAAAAACATGGAAGTCGGACATATATCAGGTATTGTTCAACCCACACTCCCTAGGCCGGCACATGACATTAAGAAAGAAGAGTGTTACGTATGGCTTCGGTTTTGGTGGTATTTCCCAGTGATTGCTGTGCGAAGGGTGGTGGACACACCGCAGAAGGGGTGGCACACTCGGTTTATTCCCATTTTAAGTATTCATTGTGGCACATTTCAGATTAATTGGCCGCGATAAGCAGCAGTAACAAGTATTAGTTAGTAATCGAAATCGAAAGGGTGGAGGGTGTTTCTCATTTTTTTTTGGGGGTGTGTTTGTTGCGACCGCTACGGTGTGAGAGAGTGCGTTATAGCCTGGAGTCTGGTGTGTTGGTTTACGGGCTGGCTGAGATGATGGCAAATAGATAGAGGTGGGCTGTGCATTTTTTATTGGTGGACTTTAAGTCTTATGGGGCGATGACACGTAACGTTGCCCGGGGTGGTGGTGGGTGGCAACAAGAAGCCTAACATTCAGTGTGGAAGAACAATTGTATTTGAAGCTAAGAGCAGTTGCACCGGCGAGAGGAAGGAACGTTACTAAAATCTACAGACCAGCGGATTGCCGGACACATCCGAATCCTGCGAAGACAAAATCTCACAAAAGACCAAATGCCAATTCAAAAAACCCCCGCCTAACTAAAACCATTAAAATCCCGATCTCACCACAGCGCCGCCCGACGACAGATGGCGCATTCAACGGACTTCACGCGCATTTCACCTCAACCTGCCGCTAGCCACGATTAATGAACACATCCATATTTCAACGATGAAGACTCAGACATTTCAGTCAGCCCAAGACATGCGTGCTGAAACCCACTATTTATGGTATGCGCATAGTTATGCCCAGCCTGGCGGTTGCAATTAAGCTATTCAGCAAAACCCAGCACAATGAGATGATCCCGCCACCACCAAAAACCACTCATTCGTCGTCGTCGTCGTCGTCGCCGGTTGGTTGGTATAAAAATGCGAATAATTAATTTTCCTCTTTCGCATTAATAGAATCTTTCCCCCTCGCATCCGCACCGTTCTGCTCGCCCCGCACAGCACAGTAGCATGAGAAAGAAAGCAAAACGACACGAAGCAAGCAAATCCGCAAATCTTTTCGCACCATCTCAAATTGCTCATTAACATTTTGTGTTTCCATATCACCTGTGAAAATCGTCTTGCGCGAGAGCGAAGTCTTCCAGGCCCTGGCACTGAGGACCACTGAGCAGTGGTTTCCCATCCCATCCCATCCCATCTGCGGGTCCAAAGACACCAATCCTCCTTGCCACTACGTTTCAAAGGTCGTCCTCTCGGCCACAAGTCCTCCGTCCGCGATCGAACGGCTGAGCGGCAGTGAGGAAGGCTCGACCCTGCCGTCGTCGATGGAGTTTCTCAATGAAAACGATTCTCTCGTTTCGGATGGTCTGTCGCATCGCGACTAGTCCTCGTCCTACTCCAGTCAAGTGGCAACGATTTATGTTAAATATTAAAATCGTTTAAATGGCAAATCTTCAACTCCCAGTAGTCAAAGTGTCCGGTCCCCTTCTGCCCCGTGTCCGTCCGCACACGGACCACGATCAACTGGCATCAAGCGCGAGGATGATCCGGCAGCACCAGCAGCAGTGCCACAGCACTGGCAAGAGCAGCGCTGTGAAAAGGAAATGTGCATGAAATCGCGAAAACAGATTTCTTAATTTAATTGGCTACTGGTCGGACGAGCACTAGGCGACGTGTGTAGTGTAAGCCACCACCACCACAATCGCCAGCCAAACAGTCTGAGTGCGCGAGACTGAAGAGGAGACTCAGTCTGAGTCTGCGACTGGCTTCTGCCAACCATCGGACCATCGCACTTCGTGTGCGCAAACCGAACCAAATAAAATGCCAAATAGATGGATATCTGTGAATTGCTGCTGCTTCGGAATTTTGAGAAGCCCGTCACCGAAGTCAACTGCAAGAGGAGACTGCACGGCCCTGTGCGATTATGTAGGTGTCTCTACACACATCAAGCTTTTGTATCTACATACGGATAAGTGTGTCGTATCTGTTGTTTCTTTTTTTTTGCTTCGTTTGCACTTTTCGCGACCAAACGTGGGAATAAATGCGATGAGACGAATGCGATAACATTTTTTGTGATCATATTTGTTTTATTAATTACTAATGAAATTCATTTCTAGACGCAACGTGTAAATGCGGTTGTCGATGGGGTTTATTTTCACCAATTCAGACTTCTTGATCGGTGTAGTTGTTGAACATGTCAGTGACATCTGTCAACGGGATCGTGACATGCTGACAGAAGAGACGAACATGTAAATGTGACAGGTGATCGCGGACAGATAGAAATTCTTTTGTGAAGGGGTTTCCTCTTATTTGGCACTGACCTGAGTTTATATCTATTTTCAATTAGTTTGGAACGAAAGAGGATTAGCAACTTTTATAATTCACCACTACTGTTGGGACCTTACCACAGTTGTGGTCGATTTACTTATAGATTTTAGATTTATATTGATTTTATTATTTCGAATAATGTTCATTTTACAAAAATTTAAATCAGCACGACTTTTCCGTCTGCCAGATTGACTATAATTTATTATGTACAAGTAATAATTATTAGCTCTCCATGTCCAAAAAATGTTAATTTCAAAAGTTCCCTGTTAGGATATTATCTCTGTATTTTAGTGATATTTTGCAGTATTTAAACAACTTGCTTACGTCCATTTCATTTAGGAGTGATAGGATTTCTTGTTCCGAAAAGTACTTCTTTCCAAAAAAAGATCTCCTTGTTTCCCTTATAATTGGACACTTGCCTAGGGAATGCATGATATCTTCTCTCTCTTCCAAAATACACATACTGCAGAGTATAGGGAGATCCTCTCTATGCGGTACAAAATTCAGCTTTAGAAGTTCGCCTCTAAGTTTGAACATCACAGAAATTTCCTGAATGCTATGGATATCCTTAAAGTAATTTCGACTCCCCAGGTTGAGGTTGAGCCGGCTGTATGTAATGCGATGTATTGATCCCGCCGCTTTTCTAAGAACTGTATTCTTGCCTGCTCGTTGACCTGGTTTAATAATTGGCATAGTGAGTTACCCCAATTACTACCATCTGCGTTCAGTACTACTCCACATTCACCAGTTAATTTAATCCATTCTTTGAACCATGCAGTTTTATTTTGCACGGTTTGCATCGCCATTATCTTTAGGAGTCTGTTGTCTGCCATGTTCATTACTCGGAGTATGTAGTTCGTTTGCATCTTTAGTGTTTTTATATATAGTGGAGATATGCCTGTTTCAACCATGAGCATGTAGTTCGGAGTCTTCGGCAGGAGCTTAAACATTTTTTTTTAATAAAAAAGCGCTGCAATTTCTCCACCTCCTCATAAGCCTTGTACCCCCAAACCTGTGCTGCGTATAGCATTATCGTCTCGAATTTAAACTTACTGCTGTGTTGGATATTTGGATTGTTGAAGCATTTCTTCCAGGCTACTCTGACAGCATTTTTAGCCTTTGAAAGTTTTTCGTTCAGATGCCTTTTTATGTTTAAATTTTTTGTAAGCAAGCATTCCTAGATACTTATACTCTTTGACGACCTCTAGGTTTGTCCCTCTAAAATGCCACTTCTCGTTGGAGGCAACTCTCCACCACCTTTTTTAAAAATCGTTATCTTTGATTTTTCTAGATTAACGGTTAAGCTCCATAAATTGCAGTACTCGCTTAATCGATTAATCATCAACTGCAGGGATTCCGGTGAGTTCGCTAACAGCACGAAGTCGTTCGCAAACATGAGAGCTTTAATGAGCACCCCTGCTAACTGCACGCCACCAGGAAGAAAATCCACAATATCCTCTATAAAAAGGGCAAATAAGGTTGGGCTTAGAGGGCAACCCTGCCTTACTCCTGTTTCCGTTTGGAACCAATCGGATAACTCAACTTCGTTCCCTTATATCTTCGTACAGGTTTTAGAGAACCCTTCCGAATTTCGATGACATTCCGACTCCATACAATTTATAGAATAAGGCATTACGGTTCTTATATTTTTGCCAAGTTTCAAAAACACGTCACCATAGCACTAGTTGTAACTCTGCTCTTAATTCCTTTGATTGTTGTCTTTTAGCCTTTTCTCATAACACAATTTCAAAGGATAGTATGTACATAATATAACGAAGTGTTGCTATAACTGACGACTGTATTACAGAAATGAGTGTGGAGAGCTGTTTAATTTTAAGACAGCGGTGACGTTGAGTTGTTAGAAGTCGAACAAATATAAAAGACATTCTTTTTCAAATCTACTATTTTCTAACCTAATCTCATTCGTTTTTTTCTGGATCTACCCTTTCGTCGTTTACCTGTTTATGGGTGGCGCTACACACCTCGTAGAGCCCCGTTCAGGGCCAGGGTCTAGCGTCTAGGCAACCACTCTGTGTTGTGCGTGCAACTGTTCTCTCACGAGTGGAAGGGGCCTAGAGTTTTATGTTTTATGCCGACTTCGAACGGCCAAGTTTGAGAAACTTTGTCTATACAGTTATTACTCTTTGAGCATTGTCAGTGACTCGGAAGAGGTTGGGCCGTGAGAAAATATTTTTGGTCCTACCGGGAATCGAACCCAGGCAGCGAGGTTAAGTTGCGTAGCGGTGTACACTCATACCCACAACGCCACGGCCACCACTAAAGAGATACACATATTTTAAGATTATCTGAGAAAGTCACAAATCACTAAATACTCTGGCAAAAAATAAAAGACAAAATTTAATCTGGGTTCCACCTAGGACATGAAGACCGTGAAGGCAATGAGAAAGCTGACATACAAGCCAAGACAGGTGCTCAGATACCCTCCATTGGCCGAAACGGGAACTCTTTATGGATTCGAACAAATACACCTTTACCTACGCAAATTGATCATAAAAGAAATAATCCAGTTTTGGATATTGCACTCTAGGACGTTCATGGACGGAAACTAAAATCCCAAACGAGGAAGCTATGTGAAGCTCTAACTGGTCTATACAGAAATCTTTAGAAAGTGTGGAGTGGGCTGGGCGTCAAGGGTCTAGTGTGCGGTGTACATCTAGATCTGCAGTTTAAAGGACACCCTGCTTCTCTCTCTTTGCGATCGTAATGAACAGAATTTTACTCAGTTGTTAAGGTCCACTTTAGAGAGTCTCAGAAATCTCTGAATCCCTTTGACTTCCTCGGTCAACACCTTTTCTGTATTTCGACAGAGCGTGAATTCTGTCTCTCGGTGTAGCAAACATCGTCCTAAGTTAGAGTGTCTTGACACATTACGGCCGTAAGAATGAAAAAAAAAACTGAGGACTATTAAATTCGATTGAACTTATAACCCACTTAGGTGCGACGTTTGTCCATAATCCTTTCAGATTGCCACAAATGCAAAAACTAACTGGGTCATAAGTCCACAATTATACTTATAACTTGACAGATGATTTCAAATTAAAAGAAAGTCGGAGGAGTTTCAAAACATGCCGAAGTTTCCTACTCCAAGTCGTTACAAGCCGTAAAAAAGTTTTAAACTTGTAAGTAACTCAGCTCCAGGCGCCTGCCAGACAGTTGTTGACATACCCTTGAGAGGGTTAAAGCCTGTGGGGAAAAGGGTTCAAATCATGTTAGCGAGCGAAGCGAGCCAACCATCCCGTACTTTAAATGCACCAGACAACATGTCAAATTATACATTTGGTCTTATTTTGTTGGGCCTTATTTCACGTCACCGATTTGGAGTAGGTGCGGATGCGAGGTGCAAATGTAAAATTTGGTCAGTGAGAAAGTCTGGCGTATTTAATGTAAGGGCTGGGTGGCTCGCTTCGCTCGCTTGCAGAAATTGAACCCTTTTTTGCACAGGGCTTAACCCTCTCTCGCGAATTCATTGCTCCGCTAAGGGTATGTCAACAACTCTCAGGCAGTCGTCTGGAGCTAAATTAATTCCAACTTTAAAACTTCTTCACGGATTGTAACAATTTGTATCCCTACGAACAAGGTTTTATATAATTTCATTTCAAAAAATTATTTTGTAAAATTTGGCAGATTCTTCCGATCTAGTCATATTCTCTTGGCCCTATTATGGGCTATCGAAACCGCTTGTGAGCCATTAGTCTACACTTAAAGGGTCATACAACCACATAAATCGTGCGGAGCTATGACCCACTTGGGTGGGTTATAAGATTTCAATCATGAGAAATTGCGAGGACCGGAAGTTGAGTATCAACTGCCTGAAGTCGGAAACCATTCTGTTCAGGACGCCGTTGTATAAGGCCTTGACGGACACGAAAAAGAAGTTGCGAAAGTTCTCAGTCGTTGAAGGACACGGGAAGCCATTGGCGCAAAGGACTGTAGTCAGATACCTGGGGATCTGGCTAGATCAGTATCTATACTTTAACAAACATGTAGATGCTGCTCTGGCCAGAACCCGAGGCGCTTTTGCCCTTACAAAGAGACAGCCAGCTTGATGGGAGGGTGAAGTTTATATGCTACATGGTCCTCATCCGGCCAATGCTCACCTATGGCTGTCCAGTGATTTTCAACGTGAGTGCAAGCTCAATGGAAAAGATTCGGTTGCTTGAGAGGGCTTGCCCTCGGGCCTGCCTTCGCCTTTACAGAACACCAGAGAACCAGTGCAGAAAATTCTAAACCAAAGAGGGCTTATACAACAGCGCAAGCCTGATAAGAGTGGACAATTTCCTGGTGAAGTTGAGTCGAGGTCATACTGTCAGAGCGATGAACTCGGTCAATAATCTGATCTCGGGGGCTTACTACCCTAACCCACTATACCACGAAAGGGTACGTCACCACGACTTCATCCCCCCAGAAGCATACCTCCATTTCGAGGTGAACGGTCTGATAGAGACATAAATGCCTAACAAGACGATGGTTAGGGCAGGAGATTTTACCGAAGGTCTACCTGTAACATGCGAAAACGTCTTCTTCAAGAGTCACTTATTTACTTACTTACTTATCAGGCTGACAACCCATGCAGGGTCCGAGCGTGAACTTTTCATTCCTGACGGCCCTGGTCACGCTGCTTCCAGTCATCAAGACCAAGCTGTCTTGCATCCGCGATTGCTTGGTCTTTGTACCGGAGATTCGGTCTTCCTCTCCTTCTCGAACCAGGACGCTCGGATTCGAAGACCCTCTAAGCTGGAGCATTGTTGTCCATACGCTCGTTGTGGCCGAGCCAGTGCAGTCGATGGATCTTTGTCTTCCGGACAACATCCACATACTGGTGCAGCTCGTAGAGTTCGCGGTTGTGTCTCCTCCATTCGCCTTCCTCGCAGACACGACCATATATCCGGCGTAGAATATTTCTTTCGAAGGCACCAAGAATCAGCTCAGCAGTTTTGCTTATCGCCAAGCTTCCGGCTCCACATAGCAGGACTAGCAAAATAAGGGTTTTGTAGAGCATGACCTTAGTCCTTCGAGTCAGTTGTTTTGACAAACCGAAGTAACACCGGTTGCCAAAAGCGGTCCTACATCGGATCTCCACAGTGATATCGTTTGTGGAGTTTACGTTTGCCCCGAGGTAGACAAACTCCAAATTGTAGCTGTCGATTGTAATATTTTGGCCTAGGTGGTGTTAGTTTTATCCTCGTTGACTTTAAGACCAGCTAGCTTCGCCTCTTCTTCAATTGCCGTAAATGCTTCCACTACGGTACGTTGGGAACGCGCGACTATGTCGATGTCGTCTGCATATCTCAACAGTTGGACTAACTTTTAGAAGATGTTGCCTTTCGTGTTCACAGCTGCCCGTCACACTATCTTCTCCAGTACCAAACTGAAAATCACACGACAGCGCATCTCCTTGCCGAAATCCGGTGCAAGTTTCAAACGGCTCGGAAGTCCTCGAGCCGAACTGCACGTGTTTGTTGTGTAGTGCGACACAACCGGATCGTTTACACGGGACCCCGTATTCAGCCATCGCACCAAATTACTCCTTGCGATGTATGCTGTCGTATGCGGCTTTAAAATCGATGCAGAGGTGCTGTGTATTGATCTGAAAATCGCTGGTTTTTTCCAGGATTTGGCTTAGTGTGAAGATCTGGTCTATTGTCGATTTGCCGGGCCGGAAGCCGCACTGGTACGTGCCGATAAGTGCGGTGCAAAACGGCTTTAGACGTTCACACAGTACGCTGGTCAGGATCTTGTAGGCGACGTTGAGCAGGGATATACCTAGTTGTTGCATATGGAGCTGATATTCCAGTCGTCGGGCATGCTTTCGTCCTTCCAAATTCTACAAAAGATCCGGTGCATGCTCCTTACCAGAACATCGCCACCGGCCTTGAAGAGCTCTGATGGTAAGTCATCTGAACCTGCGGCTTTGTTGTTCTTCAGCATTTTGATGGTTGTGTCGACTTCTTCAAAGCTAGGTGGGAGGACTACTTCATCGACTGGAGTTGGGATTTCTTGATTTCTTATCACTCTCTTCTGGTCAGGCCGTTAAGCAGCTATTGGAAGTGTTGCTTAAACACATCCACAATTCCCTGCGGGTCAGTAACCAGGTCTTTAAAAGTAAACTACTAGATAAGGAAACTTAGTTGTAGTACAGAAAAACCAAAAAAAAATCTGGCACTACTATGTGGACACGGGTCACGTAGTGTCTTGTTGAAGATCTTCAACAACCCAAATACACAAAAAACTGACGATGCAAGACACCGTGGTCTTGATAAATGAAGGCAGCCTGCCCAGTATCGTCCACGATGCTCCCAGGAATCAGATCAAATTCTAACATTCAGTGTTGCTCCATGCTTAAAAGCGTCCTCTTTTTAAGTTGCCAATAATAACCGAAACGTACGTTAACGTTGAAGTCTCAACAGTGAGGCAAAATTTAAAATGAAACATCTCACAGGACTACCCTCTGCTTCTGTCCTTACGCATAAGCCATCAAACGATTCCGGCTTTAATGGAAATAGGGCGAGAATAATGAATTCCGTTTGCGGACTCCCTTTTTGTATCGTAATTGTCGCTGACTGCGTAACAATAACGATTTTATTGCAACAATTTATCCGATCACGCTCAATGACACGCCACAACAACAGTCGTTCAGGTCTCATAATCAAACAGGACTGCGATACACCGAACCGAAACATTTCCGGAACAGATGAACCTAATTAACACTCCTTAGTAATAATTGCAAAAACAACAAAAACGGCAAAATTAATAACAATATTAACGAATTCACCTGCATTTCAGGTATTCCGAGTGCAAGCGCGCTCCCCAACGCCGCCATCGGAGCACACCTTTACCTTGTCACAGCGCGGCGGCGTCCAGGGCAGTAAATTAATCCCATCAGTCTTAACATCGAGAAGAGTCATTTTGAATATTTTATGGCAATAAAATTACCAGCACCGGAATCCACCACTGACATGTCAAGCCGTGACCGGTATTTGAGTGATATTAATGATTGAGTTTACGGTAATAGCGGGACCGCGGTGATGGCTTTTCGACGACTGTTTGCATCCATTGCACCGTGCCGACCAGCCGAGGGACAATTAAAAATGTAAATATTTTGGTGTTCAATTTGTTGCAGCGGCAAGAGTTCAAGTTCGAGTGCTATTGATATGCCATCAGTGCTTACCATCAAAGTTGGCCGGACCACCAGTCCGGCGGACAGAGCGGACATAATGTAATTGCATTATGCAAAGTGGTCATGGCAACAACTTGAAGGGCCATTTGGCTCATTGAACCGCATCCACGAGGAGACCAGTGAACAGTGCGCGCTCATGGCTTGGCCCGAAAGCCTAATTAGAGGTAAATTACAAAAGTCAGAACGCCCCAAAGTTGTTTTTGTGTACGTACAAGTGTACGTACATGGCAAGGACGAGGGCCAGCAACATACTGCACTCATTGGTGGAGGATTATCCATCGGCGGCGGCCGGAGGTACCGCTGAAATGGAAATGCAAAACAGGTAGGGCACATGTCAGAATCTTATCACGGCCGTGAGATCTTTCAATGATACCATTGGCCAACAATGAAAGTGTGGTATTAATGTAATGGGCTCAGGGTAGTGCGGTAGCAATTGCGGCCGGCAATGGGGCTTAGAGAGAGTAAATTATTCAGCAAGAGCGGTGCTCCGGTGAAATATGCAAAGAGTGGGCGATGAATAACGAAATTTTGATTTTCAACGTAGTTTTTTGTAACGTCAAGGGTCTGGTGTGCAGGGGTACACCTAGATTTGCAGCTTAAAGGGTGTCCCGCTTCTCTCTCCCTGCAGCCGCAGTGAATGGAATTTTTCTCAGTTGTGTAGGTCCACTTTAGAGTGACTGGAATAGGACTCTAGTGTGCATCTGATGTCAGACAAGGCCTTTCTTAAATTGGACAGGGAATAATTTTTATCCCTCGATGTAGCAATCAACGGCCTAAGGAAGAATGCCCTGACAAGATTACGGCCGTAACGAGGTGGGCCCATTGCAACCTTCATAGGAGATGGTTTTCTACCGTGAGACCTTCCTTATAAGTATGAATCTCAGGAGGTTTTCCAGTTCTGCCCAACGATGTATTATATTACAGTGAAACTTCTCTTTATGGATACCCCTCTATAAAGGACACTTTTATGGACATTTCGGCATGGTCCCGGCATAAAGGTATTCGTGTGTTTCAACCCCTTCAGAACGGACAGCGCTACGTAACGGAAAATCAACGGAAGGTACTCAAAGTGTAAATTTGTTGAGTTGGGGGTCTGCATATTCTCAAGTGCAGTGGTTAATGCAGATTTAATGCCTCGCGTAGGGTCAACCATCGTAAAGATTTTTCTTAACCTTAAAACTCTTCGTCGCCACTGTGGGATATTTGCTTAGCTCCCGAAGGAAAACGTGATAGAATTTACGCTCATAACTGACAACAAACCGCTGTTGGTGGCTCCGATAATCAGCCCCGACAAAAATGTACCCTTATTTACAGTTCAGCGTTTATTACAAAACGCCCTGTTTCTTAGTGCCTCATTTACAATCAAGTAAAGAATTAAGTACAAAAATACGAAAGAACACACTAACGCTGACTTTCTTTCCAGGCACCCTTTAAAGAATAATTGTGTAGAGAACCAGACCAAAGAAATGTATCATATTTAAATATTGCGAAAAATGAAAAACGGACAAGGACGAATCTTCACTGTTTATACAATTAAAAACTGGAAGTTCTCAAGAACTTGAAATACAGCGCTACGGCAGGTGAACTTATGTTGCAAGATGGCTGTACTTACAGAGGAATTCGAGTTCTGATACCCTCAACTCTTCGTTTGGAAGTCTTAAAGGAACTACACACTGCGTTGGCAAGGAGTTATTGCTACTGGCTTGGGATGGATCGCGATATTGAAGAATTGGCAAAGAGATGCCGTGATTGCGCAAAAGCACATACCGAGCCGAAAAAGATTCAAATTCATCCTTGGGAAATTAATGCTCAACCTTGCACATATAGCCGTGTTTTTTTGGAAGCGTATATACGCCTAATTTTGAAGTGCGCAAAAAAAAACGATAATCGGCGCTTAATGATTCATCATAAAATCTTGGCAGCACCGACGACATTTACGACATTTGCTAAGCAGTCAGGGGGGTAGTAGTGGAAGGTGATGGTTGATCTTTGATGGTCACAATCTTCGTTTTGTGGCTGTGTAGCGTTACCATCACTTTAAAAAAGCAAAAAAAAACTTAATAATTATAAAATAAAAAAAAAAATCGTGAAATGAAAGGAATCGGTTACGAAGCCAAAACGGAATGTATAGCAGAAACACTCTGAGTATACCAAAAATTGCATACTTATGGATGCCAAAAGAATTCAAAATGATCTAATACATCTACCACACCTGCAGATGTAAGCCACATACAGCAACCTAAACAATGAATGAATGAATGCAGGAATGAACATAAAGAAAATAATGTTTGGAAGCATTGTTCTTATCCGCGCTTATTCCTTAAGCGGCGATAGATATGATGAGTAAGTTAAGCGGATATAGGATTCATTGTTAGTGTATTTTACATGCAAATTGAAAATTAAGCGTATATACGCTTGCAAAAAAACGCAGCTAATATTTTCCTGTTGATGCAAGGACGAAATGGTTACAGGTATTTCCAATGAACAAAAAACATAAGAAATAACAAACTTTTTCACGATTTGATCACTGAGATTTGGAATTCCACATACACTGGTGTCAGATAACGGCACAAACCCCACTTCAAAAGAATTTCGGGATTTTTTGAAATCTAACTTTATTAATGACAAACTTTTTCACCAGCTCATCCTGCCATGAACGGACAGACAGAACGTTTTGTACGGGTTTTAAAAGATGGACTTCGATCTTCAGTCAACGACTCTGGTTATTTACACACGAAGCTACATCGTCTACTCATGCAGTAACGGAAGACTCCATCTACAACGACGGCAAGGAGTCCAGTCGAATTTGTGTTCAAATTCAACTTTCGACCAAGACTTAATTTGTTGTATTATACACACACGAAGAGAGTCCAAGAAGCTACAAATGCAAGCGGAGTTTTGATATTGGCGATCTTGTACAAATTACTATCAGAACAAGGAAATTAAGTGGAAGTTCGGCAAAGTTACACGACGAGAAGGACTTTTGCATTATTAAGTCGATGTTAATGGAACTTATGTAACGAAGGCAGATTGACCAGATGCGGTCCACACTTGTTAAGCATAATGACAAAATATTCAACAGATATTTACCCGTTTGTTTAGATAAACACCCAAGGACGCAGACGGTTCAGGAAGATTCAGTTAGAGACCACGAAATTATAATGAATGAAAGTTTGGCACATAAATCTAGTGAGAATGGAGTAGCAACAAAAAATACCACAGATGGGGAAACGATTACTGATGATACAAAATATGAAGAGAGACGTTCGTTATCGGCATAATATTTATTGGGGAAGACTATTGCATATGTATGAATGATTATTGTGAATTTTATACCAAATGAATTTCTAATGATGCAATTGTGAATTAGTCTTATAATAGAATTATGCAGCCCTATCACAGAATCCATTCGTAACTCATATCCGAACGAAAGCGTCGATACGAACAACGAAATAATGCAATCACGCAATCCGAACAAAATTGAAAAAAGCATTTTTTCTTACTTCAGTTTTATTATTAAATTCAATTCATAATAACTTACATACTAGACAAAAATCCTTAAAACTAGTTAGACGAACAATGTTTTATTTCTAACTTACTGGCCCTAGGCGGGCACTCTAAGCTAAACTTTTTTTGTATTTGAATGTATTTTTTTATTAGCAACAATTTTACAATTGAGAAGTACATTGATATTGTCATATCTTACCTTACTTATGAAAAATTTAAATACGAGCACAAAATCAATTTTACCAAAGAAAGCTAATTAAAAACCTTCATGCAAATTATCACAGTTTTGTAGATTGGTGTATCCTTAGTGGACACATGAAGTATTAATAGAATTTAATAAATAAATGCAACGACTTTATACATTGATTAATAAATAAAACGTATAATATCAAAGAACATTTGCAAGATTAGAAACGAGAGGGTTATCTGATATGTTACATGAAAATAAAAATTGTTCACAAAGTCGGACTACTTGTTCTTTTACCGTTTCAATTTTGGCTAATTCGTGAAGTTCTGAAGTTGAAAAATGCCATGGTAGTTTTAGGATCAATTTTAATACCTTATTTTGAAGAACTTGCAACTTTTTAATGTGACAGTTTGTGCAGTTCCCCCATACAGGAGCTGCGTAGAACAAAATGGCTTGGAAGATAGATTTGTATATTATGAGCTTGTTTCCTTTGCTTAGTTCAGACTTGCGATAAATGAATGGGTATAGTACTTTAATGGTTTTGTTGACTTTACTAACGACATTACTTGTATGTTGGCCAAAAGTCAGTCTTTTATCCATAATGACTCCTAGATATTTAACAAAAGGAGCCCAGTCAATGTGATTTCCGCAAACTATTAAATTTCCTGCAGGTAAAAAACAAGATTTTCTTTTTCGAGAAAAAAAGATTGCTTGTGTTTTTTGAGGATTAATTTTAATTTTCAATTCTGAAAGATATTCAAGCAATCTATCCAATCCTGATTGCAAGTTAGACTCAATTATTGAGCCTACCGAATCGGACGAATAAATACATGTATTATCTGCAAAATTTGCAGAATGGCATCCAGGAAGTGTAGGGAAATCAGATGTATAGATGTTGTAAAGAAGGGGGGCCAATACGGAACCCTGAGGTTTATTCGTGCCTTTTTTTATTTGTTGTTTATATGTATTATATATATAAATTTTTTTTTTGTAAGAATTATTTAAGCAGGTTTGTGGTTTGTAAACTTAAATTTTTTAATCAAATAATAAAATTAAATTCTTCAGAAATAGATACAATAGCGTTTTCAATTATTGCTGCCCGAAAGGGAGTCTTTGAGACGAAAGCGCAATTTGAATGGTTGTAATCCATTTGTCCTAGATGAGCTTACGTATAAGTACATACATTTTTCTTATCTGTAATAACAACAATAAACTTTTCGTACTGTTTGTTCATCGTAGTACTTTTCCGTTTTTAAATAAAATACATTTTTCAAGGCATATTTGCCCTTTTAACAAGTCTGCTGTGTCATTTGCCTTGGTAGAAAGCACTTTTTGTCTGCGCAAACCGCGATCGGATGACGTGATAGCATCAAGCTCAGGGGCCACAGCACCTTCAGCTTTGGTTGGTTTGTCCTGGTCGTTAGGGATGCCACATCCAAAATAAAACGTGTTTTTTCATCCCTGATGTGGAAGTTGTGAGTCAAGCCAGCTGAATGACATCTTTTTCTTCCAACTTCGAAAATGTATGCAACCGACACGGTCCACCGCCAGTTGCGTTGATTTGTTTTTTGTTCTCCACAAGTTTCCTTTTATTTCCCTAGCAACAATTGCAACAGCCTTTCATATTGTGCCTTGTTTGTTTGTTCACTTACATTTTTATATAAAAAGATTTTTTAGGAAAAGATAAGAAATTTCGATTTCGTTCGTATTCAGTGATACCAACTTTCACGAACTTCGAAATTCGTAGCCGATTTTTCACTACAAATCTATCACGAATGAATTCTCCGATAGATTTTCTTGGATTCGCATCAGACATTCGATTGCGATGGAATTCATGATAGCGGTGATTACCTGTCTATAATGGTATGAAATCACTTTTTGGCTGTCAGTCTACAGTGTGATTCATCTATCATGTTTTCGTTTAGGGGGTTAACCAAATATCCAACAAAAAGTTTCACTGTAAGTGCCCTGTTTAGGTTTTACAGCTCTATTTAGGTTATAGCTCTATCTTTCACCAAGAACTGCCTTCTTTCCTTTCCTAGGGGAGAGGAATGGCACAGTAGATATTAGACAGACTCCCCTTTTTCTTTGTCTCCAGAAGTTTTTGTGAGGTATTTGTTCAGACGGAATGCATTTATACCTCTAACAAAGTGTCCAGTCAAGAATGCAACAAGCATGGGCACTTACTTCCGACCATTTATTTCGTGGGCATTCTCCATTGCGTTCGAAGTCGCAAGGTTATATGATATAGTAAGAAAAGGAGTGGGTCATCCACTGGCAAATAATCAGAATGCCCCATATCCCACACTCCAAGTAATAAACACCATGTTACTTACAGATGCCTTCGATTCCACAAATCGTAGATGAATGGAATTAGATACATTTTGGACTGCGAGGCTTATTTGGCCCTCACTAAATCCAAACAAAACAAATACACTCCTCAAACTGAACAGGAATGTAATAAGGAACGTAGTGGGCATTATCAGTGGCCACTGACTTCTCCTAGAGGAAGTGTCACACTTAAAGATACAAAACATAGTTAAGTTTATCAGGAAAACTAATTGGATGTAAATCAGCACAGGGGTGGACTTGTCAACATAGGCCACTAGAATATAATTAGGTAGTCTCTAGGTTTATTTTATTTTCTTTAGTGCAGTCCCTTTGAATTTAAGAGGAGCCGGTGGAGAGCACCTTGTAGTGATAGCACAAAGGATCCAACAAGAATGTAAGGGGGCCACAACTGCTACAGTGGTGGCAATCACCCTAACCTAACCTAACCTAACCTACAGCATGGACGTACTAAATCCTATTCCGCAAAGCAGTAGGTGCTTTAGACAAAGCGATGAACATGGTTGACACACAATATTTAGTTATCGAAGAAGAAAGATTCTATGTGACTTCTCCTTCGGGAGGAGAGGGTGCTGTATGGACAAAGAATGGTTTCTTGCTCGTTTCTGCAACTCCGTCAGAAATCGTAGTACCGATTCAATAGAAGAGCATAAATTCCAATGGGACAGTGCACAGTGATGTGACGCTGATAAGTGTCCTGAGAGTTGGCCTATAATAGAAGTAACACCATAACTGTTTCACAGTGAGGCACGCTGTTTGTATTTACACCCGCACAGCAAGCATCATCAACCATTCTGCCTCGGTAGATGTATGCAGTAGCGATATTTATATAAGGCAAATACTCCCAACGTGTTTCTCCGCTTCGCAATTTTCTGGAATCTCACAGTTTCTCAGCATCTACAGAAGATTGATATTAAAATACTACGTCATCTCATTAAGAGACACCCGGCTATTAAGTGATGTCGTTAAATTAAATGCGACTCCATAGAGAGCTTTTACCGCGGCCTGTCTATCAAAAAAATGCCAATATCTGTTTGAAAAGATTCGCGAAAAACCACCCAGCTTCTGAAAGTCTGAGAGGAATGATGCTTGGGAATTTCTCGAAAAGGAGCTTCGGTCTGGAATTCGTTGTCTCCAGGCCATTTCCACATGTGCAGCAATTTCAATCTAATCGCTGAACGATTGTAACCCAGACCTGTGTGTAGACTTAGTTTTGACTTTAAAAGGGTCCTGCATAAAAATGCTTCAATTAAATGCAAGGATTCACCTGCAGAGTCTGGTACAATTTGAGAAAAGATTTGCAAGTGTCTTCTGTCAAATGAACGCGTAACACGCTTCGGACACACCCCACCAATCAACAAAGGTTCTCCTCCCATCTAATTAAATTTCCACTCAATAAATTTTTGTTTTTGTTTGTAAAACTGCTTCTCTCTGTGTAGCCGCAATAATACGGCAAATGATATTTCCCGGCAGGCTTTAGCGTTTACGGGCTATAACCTGTGAATTGTTTGTGCGAAATGGAATTGCCTGCCCATGCCCACTGGGAAACACCCCGCCTACTTATTCATATATTTTTTTTCTTCTTTTCTTTTGTTTTATTTCCTTTCTCCGTTTGTATTCAGTTTTATGAAAACATTTGCGATAAAATTTCCACTTTTCACTTCTCTGACTCCAGCTCTGCCTCCGGCTAGGGGCCAGCATTAACCGAAGCTATCCGTACATACTCGTACTATGGCGTCGTTTCTATTGTTCTGCACCACCACCAGCGGGGTGATTAAGCAATATAAAGCGTGGTGCACTCCATTTTTATTGTGCTCATACACTAGAGCCTGGAAGGGAAATGCTACAGTGACGGTGGCCGCGCTGCTGCAACCACCGCCTCAAGGTGAGATGTCGGTGGGGCCAGAAGGGCTATGTATTCACCTAAGAATGAGAAGAGAGCATATAAAATGAAGTCATAATTCATTAATGATTTATGAAATGAAAGAGAGAGAAGTGATTAACATATCAACTCACGCACGGGGTTCTTAAAATGTTGTTTTTTGCGTTGTTTTTGTTTTGCAAATACGAAAAAAAGAGAGTCTACAGTTTTAGGTGAGCTTGCTATTGCCTTTTTTTTTATCGAGCATGCATTTAGCATAATCATGCAATAAACATGCATTTGTGCTTAGATTCAAATGCACCCGCGACCGCAGCGGCGGCGCCGACGACGGGACAGTCTAATGGATTTTAAATACTTGTGAGATGGGGATGTAATTTGAAAATGAGTATAATTATTAGTTTTATTGGTCAATATTCGGGTTCACGTGGCCGCTGGAATTGTTACATGTTGGTTTTATAAATTGTTTGCAATTAATTAATCTCTACTAAGTGTAGTCAATAAAAAAAAGTGCCACACAGCGCCAGCTGGAGTCGATTTTAAATTTGTGGAAAAGGGGTTTTCTAATGCGTTTGTTAATCCAATTCAGTTGAGATTAGTCATCTCAGAAGGAGAAGGGAGGCTTGTTGATGGCGCAGCACACAGAAAACACTATGGAATAACAATTATTTAATTCAATTATGGAAACAGAATTCTTCTTTATCTATGCATGTAATATTTGCATTCTGCATAATTAAATATCAGTCCAATTAATGAAAATATTTTAGAGTTTTTTGCCAGGTGGCGGTGCAAAGGGTGATGCCTGCTGTTGCAATGATTATTGTCAGCAGCTTTAAGTGGTGCCAGTGGAGATAATTTCAATGACAGGCATGAATGATCCTTCAAAATTAATGTCTCACTTTTTTTGTTGTATTTAATCGTTCATAGGGTCACCCTGTAAGAACGAAGAGTAATAAGCAAATGCTGTTTACCCCAACCAGAGTGTGTTCACAAGAAATAAACGAAGAAAATGTGTGTCAGGCTCAGCGCCATTTTTCTGAACAAACAATGCTTTCCCATTTAAGTCTCGAAATAACAAAGATGTCTGATATTTTTGAACGAATTAATGTACAGAACAATTTTGACTGCAGCGTTACCGAAAGTACTCCTATAGGAGTATTGTACTACTTTCGTATTGTACCTCCGTACACCTGTACTCCTCCTTTCGCGAAATTACTACTATTTTTTAAGGACTAGAAAAATATATAGATAAGTTTAGAGATTTATTTCGTTCTTTGATTAATTTTAACTTGATGCTTTTTTAGTGCAATATCTTAGTGTTGGGTCGCCGTGGCGTAGTGGGTAAGTGCGTCGACTCCTACGCAGAGGGTGCCAGGTTCGATACCCGAATTGACCACCATTCATATTTCACGGTTCCACCTCTTTCGAGTTACTGACAATGCTCAAAGAGTATTTCCTGTCTAGAAAAAGCTTCTCAACTACGCCGTTCGGAGTCGGCATTAAGCTGTAGGTCCCTTCCACGCGTGAGAGAACAATAGCACGCACAACACGAGGGGTTGCTGAGAAGCTAGGCCCTGGCCCTCTATGGGCTGTAGCGCCACCCATATTATATATTATTATTATTATCTTAGTGTTAATCTTGCGAGGTGTTCTAATTTAGTTTGGATGTCGCTGAGCTTATGTGAGAGTAGACAAATATCGTTCGCATGGGCGAAGTCCTCCAATTGTCATCTGAGTCCAAGTTATTCCACGTTTCTTCATGCTAACTTCCTTCATAATTTCATCCAGGACAATTAAGAACAGTTGAGGTGAGAGTGGGCATCCTCACTTTAGTCCTGTATTTGTAGTGAAAGAGCCACTGATGTTTCCGTTACCCAATACCTAATAACACCAAGATTGCTCAACTATTACAAACAGTGTGTTGCCTTGATCTACGCAGCTTCTACAGATGTGGGGGGAAGGTAGCCTGTTCATCTCGTAGATTTCCTTTGATTTTGTTATCAAGTCTCCCTTCTATAATTGTTGCATTGAGTACAGCGCTTGATCTGTACTACTATTTTTTTCAAAATAATTCCAATTGATGACTGCCGTACTACCTTATAGAATATAAAGAACCTTATAGAATTTCTCTCCGGCAACGCTGTTGAATTGCTGACGAAAAGAAATAATATAAAGATATTTAACTCTCAGCTCTCTTGACCTTGGGATTAATTTGCGGCATGTATTTACAA
The DNA here is from genome assembly GCA_964034865.1 of Eristalis intricaria. Lineage (NCBI taxonomy): Eukaryota > Metazoa > Arthropoda > Insecta > Diptera > Syrphidae > Eristalis > Eristalis intricaria. Next base: position 10,160,416 of record OZ035873.1, read on the forward strand.
CCTTTTCACTGACATGTCTCTAAGCCTTGTTTCAACTGCCTTAAAATAGTGTCCCCATAACACATTGATCATCACTGTTCTGCTCTAAGGAGCCGGGTACATGAAGAAACCCTTCGTCGGTACGCCCACATTAGAGATGGGTACACACAAATGAAGAAAGACCTCAGCTAACTTGACCTGCGTAATTGCAAGCAGTTAGCTGGAGATCGCATTAACTGGAGCAGCTTGTTGTTTGATAATGCAATCCACCCCGAACTGCAGCAAAATGAGCTTGCAATGATATTAGATGTTTTTTATTATGCCCACGAATCCCTGATCGGCTCACGGCCTGAGCAATTATTTGTGTAAGTGATTTATTTGTTGCGGGGATTTTGTATGTACTACTTGTATTTGTAGAACATTTTACTTGTTAAACGCGCGCGTTCTATTGTGTTTTGGGAAAGTGAAAGAGCTACGTTTTGATATAAAATTCGCGTAAGGTCGATTAAACACATACCGACGCCTATTAAGGCCCGACTGCACGAACGCGACATTGTGATTTCAGCTTAAAAGTTGACCAATTCCATCCGTCGTGATGGATTCCACTTATGGGCTGCATTCTCCCCACACTCACTAGGGCTTATGAGTTGTACATTTTTTGACAGGACGCAACGCACTTAACGGATTGTATGATTTTGGGCAGAAATGAAGTATTACAGAGATAGCTTAATTGACAGCTGATTGCTTCCTAGTCCATCGGCGAATTAGAGTACTTTTTTGACAGATATTTTTTTGACCCGACTTCTACCTCTCTTGCCCCTTAACATTTTTGAAAGTTGTTTTTATAATGTTTTCTTAAACCGTTATTTTGAGAATAACCGTGAAAAATTCATGGATATCTGTCAAAAAAGTTGTCTAATTCGTCGATGGACTAGGGAGCAATCAGCTGTGAAGTCGGTTATCTCTGTAATAATTCATTGCTGATATGGCGTGTTTTCATTCGCAGAGAGAAATGAGTACAATTTGAGAAAACACTCACATCATCGAATTTTTTGGTCGTGAATGTGTGGATCGCATTTGCCTCTCTTGTGTATCGCGAACTTAGGTTGACAGTATGATTGAAGGCCCAAACCCATAGAATTTACAACTCATAAGCCGTTATGAGAGGGAGACAGCAAATGCAAATCACATGTGAAATTCACCACTTTCTGTGCGTTTGACAGATGTTTCCATGGAAATTCATTCGGGTGCTCCTTATGTGATTGTTTTTACGATTTTTTATGAATGAAAGAATACCTTTTGTTCTGCTTAAAATTGTTTATGAATAATTCGTAATAAAGTTCCTGAAGATTCGAATTTATTATATTTATACAAGTGGATGGCTTTAGCAACGTACGTCATTGGGAACCTTTTTGCAATCTGCCATCTACGATATCTGTGGATTCTAACCGCAAGGTACGTAGTAGATTTTACGGGTTTGGGCCTTGATTCGTGGGGGAAAAATTTAGAATCCTTAATAAGGATACCTAAACTAATTATTTTAGAGAAGTTAATCAATATAAAAACTTAATTATTCATTCCTCATCTTTTTGCATACCAATAAGTATAACATTTTGTTTACTTTTTTCTGAAAATTGTGTTGCTTCTAAAAGTTCGCGTTCGCAGTTCGCTGTCATATGAATGCCCCTTCATTCAAATTAATTTGCGTCGTTCTTATCTTATATCTGCCGTTGAACAAATTGCAAACATTCCAGATTAGATATAATCCTTTCCAGCAAATCACATCAATATTCTTCCAAGCGGTCGAGAGCAAAAGACTGATTATAAATAAACTGTTATGTCTGAATTTTTGTAAGAAATCTAACACCTCATGCTTTACATGTGACAATCAAGAACTCGTTCAAAATGTCATTCACCTTTCCCATCAACGTTGCGACCTTCCCACAGCCATCGTTATCGGTCTGTCAATCTTTTAATTTGTCTCCTCGCCGATCACTTACCTTCAGGTCTTGTCGCGAATGTTCATAAATAAAATGCTTAATATGCATTCGATTTTTATCGTCAGCTTCTGTGTCTTGCGAAACTGTCAAACCCCACTTGTGCACATTCCAGCTAGAGGGCTCTCGTCTAATTATCATTTTCCTAACTGAACATGTCCCCTGTAATTACCTCAACAAAAAACCGGAAACAAGTCCTGTCGAATTGACAATCTAGATGGCGGCCAATGCCGGAGACGAGCTGCTCGAAAAGAGACCTAAAATTGCACTTTAATTAAATGGACAACTATTAGTGGCAAAATTTGACATTCATCCGTCAAGGGGGACACACTGCCATCGATGCGCATTGTGCATATTAATTGCGTCCAAACGAAACCCCATCAAAGGGGGCGCACATACACAGAACGTGTCAAGCCGAGGGTTCGACAAAAAAAAAAAAAAAAAAAAAAAACTCGGGGATCCTTTGGGTCCGCTTGGGTGCGGTTGGAGTTTTTGTTTTGGATTTCGAGGCAAAAACACCGCACACTCCCGAGGAGTGCGATTTTCGTCGTCCATCCTGCGGAGCCACGAGTGCAGAAAACGAGGATCTGCAGGACGGATTCCTCCGAGTGAGCGCTGCATTCAGTCAGTCCCTCGTGATACGTGTGCGTGTGCGGACACTTTTTCTGGCATGGTAATCGGTGGCAGGTGAACGAGTTGAACGTTTCATCCACGACCACGATAGTTGATTTAAATTAATTAAAATTGGTTCGAAATGTGAAATATACACGTGTGCATACTTCCAGTTGGACAAGTCCGACGATGGCAATACAAACAAGATATCGAGTTGAATTTGCGCCAATTTTTTGAATTGCTCATTGCCTTAAATCCACTTTGGCATGGTAATTTCAGGAGCACAACAAGACTATCGTGTATAATTACACGAAAAGGGATGAGGACACTCTGCCGCTGCGGCCACACAGATAAGGGACCTAATCAATTTAATAATTTCGCCTTGTGATGAGTAGCGAAGTAGAGCACTCTCAATTGGGTCAGGAGCACCTGTCTGGTCGGCGAGGCGCTGCTTTGCTAGACTGCGGCTTAAGAAAGTTTAAACGGTTTGCTTTCGTTAAAGGCGTTAAAACACAACCGATGAGCATGCGAGCAGTGCTCTTTTATCCAGTTATCCAGCACTTAAAATGCGAGTAATTGAAATTGAAATGCAAAGAGTTTCTGCTTTTTTACCAATTAAGACGTAATTGCCGGCTCACATGAATGAATTAACTATTGAAAGGGGCTCCCAGGTCAATAATTAGTCAAATTGTATTTATGGTCTGTTGGATAACTTGTCGAGAATAATGGCCTTTAAATGTTTCTGTGTTCAATGTGAACTTGTGAACTGGCATACGTGTAATTAACCACGCAAGGAAACATGTGTATTTTTCTCTTATTCTCTTAAGCTTATCTCAAGTTATGACTTAATTGGAAAATGCAATTAACAATGGCATCAGAATGGCAAGAGACTAGAATTTGTGCGTAGAACAGATGACTTTCTGCACTCTTCTAAGCACTGAAACGAGCATGTTCATTGATAAAACTTACACTTTCTTCTCTTGATTTAAAGAATGATGATTATGGTTGTGGTTCCCAGGAGAGTACATACATTATAAGACCCAAAACGGTAATCGTAAGCAAAAAAACTTCAAATCACTTCGGAACCACCAGCTCTTTCTGCCCACTTTTCTAGCTTGGATATCGACGTTTCCATTATGTCCCCAGCAAGCTTTGAGAAAATTGTTTGAAACAAATTAGGCACAAGGATTGATCCTCTTCGTCCTCGGTCGGGGAAGGTGCATAAGTAGGTATGCAGGTAGGAGATGCTCCTAGTGAAGTCAAAGGGTGGTCCAACGAAAACGCACGATGATAATTGCTAATAAAACAAAAAGTTTTCAGAGAATTAGCTTAATGTTTTTATTATGATAAAAGGATCTATGACACTTATGTGTGAAACAAAATATCGATTAAATGCTCGCCACGGCTTCGATGGAACCTCTATCCGATGGTTCATATTTTCAAGGACTCTGAGACATAATTGAGGTTCAATTTCGCTTCGATGGAACCTCTATCCGATGGTTCATATTTTCAAGGACTCTGAGACATAATTGAGGTTCAATTTCGTTAATGTGCCGAATTATCTCACCCTTTAGCTCTTGAATTGTTCTTGGCTTACTAACGTACACTTATTCTTTCAAATATCCACAAAGAGATATTTGCTTATTGCTGAGAAGCTAGGTCCAGGTCCGCCTCGGACTGTCGGGCCATCAATATTATATTATTATTATTATTATCCGCAAAGAAAGAAGTCCAAAGGTATCAAATAACATGATAGTGGCGGCCAATTAACATCGCCACGACGTGAGAATTTCTTGCGCAAAAGAGCCATTGTTTCGTTGTCTGAGTGGCAAGTGGCACCATCTTGTTCGAAGCACATGTCGTCCAGGTCCATATACTCAATTTCTGGCCACAAGAAGTCCGTTATCATCTCCCGATAGCCAACACCATTCACGGTAACTGCTTAGCCGACTTCAATTTCGAAGAAGTACGGCCTGATGTCGCCGCCAGCACATAAACCGCACCAAACAGTCACAGAACGCACTGGGCGCATGGACAGGTGTTTTGCTGAAATTTGCGTACAATTCTACTGATTGTAGACAGTTTTGCCCGTTATGTTAACCACAAAAATCACGATGTGCACGAAATGCATTTTGATTTGAACGCCCATTTTCGTAAAAGTCTTCAACAATCTTAACGGTCCCTGTTTGAATTTGTCAAACACTGAAACAAAGAAAAGTCAAATTAAGTTGGGCAAGAAAACTTGACGTTAAGGTGCGGCTCACAATTAACATCGTGCATTATAGTTGGATTATGGAATTTTCCCATGTTTATAGTAGTTTCAATCAAATTTTTAAAATTTTGTTTCGAAGGTAGTCTTGTTCCTTTGCTCAATTTAAGGCTCCGGCACATAGAATACTTTACATGCTCGAGCGTAAAGTACGACAGATACGTAAAATACATGTGTTCTTATGGGAGGTGACACATAGACCAACGCTGCCGCCCACAAGACGTATGTATTTGCTCAACTTTTAACTTTTCTCTCTCCTTCAGCGTTGACAATCCTCGCATTGTGACATTTCAAGAGAATGCGAATTGTATGTTTGTGTTGTTGCGAACCAACTCCCAGGTTCTCGTTGAAGCAACGTTCAAAATATATAAAAATATAAAAGAATGTTTATTATTGAGTATTTATATTTAAATACATATTTTAATTGTGCATATTTAAGGGAAAACAACTTTTTTTTCAATTCAAACTTGAAACTGTCAAATGAAATCAGCTGTGCGTTGAAGTATTAATTGTGGCATCCCCTTGCTTCAGGTACTTCACCGTGAACGGACACTTTGACGCTACGCATTTAAAGTATTTTGTGCCAGAGCCTTTAGTCTGATTCAGAGAGCGTAACATAATGTAAAAATTAATCGCCGAATTGTATGTAGCTCCATATCTTTCGAAAGACTGCACCAAATTGGATAATTCTAAATGAGGATAATCAACTTTTAAAATGCCGCCGATTGTTTCATCACTTTACCCTTGATGTATGCCTGTATTTCAAAATTGAAACACATCTGATACTGTCAAGGTTGAAAATAATTATTCAAGAGAAAGCATTAATAATCAAAAGTCAATGTTTTGGAGTGTATTAAGAAGCAGAAATGAAGTATTACAGAGATGCCCGACTTCTACCTCTCTTTCCCCTAAAATTGTTTGACATCTGTTTTTTATAACGTGTTCATAAACCAAATTTACCAGTCAGAGCACGGAATTTACGTTAATTTGGGAATATGTCAAAAATTCATGAATATCTCTCAAAAAGGCACTCAAATTCATCGATGGACTAGAGGGCAATCAGCTGTGAAGTTGGCTATCTCTGTAGTACTTCATTTCTGTTTAGAAGTTTGTTGTTGTCTTATTTATGCAAGCCACACTGCACATTGTAACCGTGTACAGTTGAGTGGTATGCAGTTCAGAACAGAAATGAAGTATTAAAGAGAGGACCGACTTCTACCTCTCTTGTCCCTTAAAATGTTTGGCAACTGTTTATATCGTTTTCTCAAACCAAATTGACCAATCAGAGAACGGCATTCAGGGTATTTCGTAAATAACCCTCAACAAATTCATGATTATCTGTCAAAAAAGCAATGAAATTCGTTGATGGACTAGGGAGCAATCAGCTGTAAAGTCGGCTATCTTTGCAATAGTTCATTCCTGGTTCTGAATCATAGGGCTGTGTGAAGGCAAAACATCTTCGTCTTTGTACTTCTATTTTAAAATTGTGGCTTCGATAACATTTTCACTAATTTAATCACAGCAATCATAATGATTACCGATCGCGTCCTTTGAATTGGAGATTATGAGTTGGTAATCCGGACAATTCCAGTGAATTGCTTAGTAAATCATCTTGGTTAGTAAAATAATAAACTGATTTTCATGTCATCAATTCGCCACTTATAAATGGTAAGGAAAATAGATAGAGATAGAGATCCCCACGTGACGTCAACGCAGGAATTTATCTGCCAACAGAAACATAAGTGCGGAAACAAATGAACATTTTTCACACACATAAAAACAAAAGCCGGATAATTTTCAACATTTTCCTACTCATTAAAGTTTCTGCAACCTTGTAGTCGTAACAATGTGTAATAAACAATGTGCCTTTGCCGTTATATGTCATTAATAAAAAATTAGGGTCCTTCATCTTACAGCAACATGCAATCCAATTCGCGCTTTTCACACAAATTTTTTTTTTTAAATAGGAAATCGAATTGTGGTATTGAAATGCACCGTGAGTGACGTCATAAAACATAAACATAGCGGATTGGACAAGCTGTCCAGCACACCTTATTATCCTTTTATTACACCAAGCACTTACGTAGATATCTAATTTGGAATCTGATAATTCATTTCGTTGACATTGACGTTTGTTGCACTCTTTATAAGTTCGCTTAACCAAATATGATTTCTATAATTTTGATCAATGCTCGGAAGCACCATCTTGATCAGTTCGGGCTTTGATTCCGTAAAGTCACAAAAATGGGCTGGGATTATTTATCTAGACAATAGCCGTGTTTTTTTCATCGCTATCGATAGTGAAGTGAAGTAAGATTCAGAAAAACGATTCGCAGTGGCTTTGATTTTTATCTGTCAAAATATATGAAATAGAATATATATGAAATATTCGTTCCAGTAATGAAATATTACACAGATGCCCGACTCCTACCTCTCTTGCCCCTTAAGATTTTTGACAACTGGTTTTAATAACGTGTTCATAAACCAAATTGACCAATCAGAGGACGGCATTTATGTGATTTCGTGAAAAACTGTCAAAAATTCATGAATATCCGTCAAAAAGGCACTCAAAGCTGTGAAGTCGGCTATCTCTGTAATACTTCATTTCTGATTCGTTCGAAATTAATGTCAAAATGTATGAAAAAAAATTGAAGTCGAATATTTATCGGCAGCCACTTTTCACTGCCGATATTATAGGCAGTAGGTTGTTGTATGAGCTTTACGTACAAAATCCTACTTCAATATTTATAGATTTTTGAAAAGAACGCGGCTTTTCTTCTCCAGATCTGTCGGTCTAAAATTCGACTCGCATGTTCATATTTAATTTAAGTGATTTGAAGTATTTGCATACAGTAATTGCATACATTGATTTTTGATTAACGAACCTCTCGATTTTCGCTAAAATCAGTTAAATTTAATTTTTTATCAATATTGACGCAGTAATCGCAACTTTTCAAGAAGACAGAACCTCGATGTTTGCAATGCAACTACCCCAGTTTATATTAGTTGCCATAATTGATAATTTACTGTATTAATTTCGTCGGCTGGCGTTAATCTGGATAACTGTCAATATCTGGGAATAATAACTTGCGAAAGGAACCAACGCACCACCAAACCGGTTTTGAATTTTCTTTAAGCCTCATGTGATCTAATGCCTTCTATTATTTTTTGTGTATCATCGTGCACTTATCTCAAACGATCAATTCGCAATGCGGCAACACTTTGGCTATCCCAGAATACCTCAGATGGTTGCATGTTGAATTATTATATGGCCCCGATTGCGAGTGTCGATTATCAATTGGATTGATGGTCGATAAATCTCTGTAATTCAATCGACTGAGAATTGTATTATTGTGAATTAAAAATGTGCATATGACAAATTTGTATACTTCTGACAGTTAAGGATGTTAAATTTATTGATTCGTGTTTACACAGACGTGAGGCGTACACGAATATTAGATGGAAAGAGTTTGTGAGGTCCCACAAGCTTGAGGGAGAATTGTGTCGTTGTTTTCTTTGTTATTTTATTTGCAACTCTCATTGGTTGAAATTGAAGATAAAATATGAATGCTTTTAAGATACAACAATATAAATTAAATTACATTTACATCGTGAAAAGAATGTTTATTTTATAATTTTCTGTCGCACAAAAACCATCGACCAAAATTTTGCAAACGAATTTGAAAGGCAAATCGACAAATATAAATCGCAATCAACAGTCACAATACCAAAACAATCAGTCGACAATCGACAATCGGTGTGTATCGATAATCGACAGTCGCAATCAGGGACAGTATGTATTGTGTAACATTTCCGGGAGTATTTTAATTTTACGTTAATTTTGACTGATTTTTCGAAAATATTCGGACAAAAAATATGGTGGTACGTAGTTCGCCGCGACAGCTAGTTTTTAATAAAATAAAACTTGAATTTTCAATTGAAACTTGAAACTGTGAAATGAAATCAGCTGTGCGTTGAAGTATGCTTTGTGTCATCCTTCACTGTGAACAGATGCTTTGACGCTTCGCAAGTAAAGTATTCTATGTGCCGGAGCCTTGAGTGGTCCAATAGGAACTTATAGTGTTTAAAAACCTCAGACGAAAATTGTACTTATCATTTCACCAAGAGCTTGGTATTCTCTGATTATCTGAAAACCATTCTTAAACAACTTTTAAGTGAGAGCTTCAAATGTGAAGTGAATAGGAGTTGAAAAAAATCTACCTATGATTGGACTACACAAGAAATGCTATTTTCTATTAACACAAGAGTTCTTGTACCTTATCAAATGCAGTTTCAGTTGTTCATGTGGCACTTTCAAGCCATACACACGTTCCTTAGCACATATTGCTACGAACTTGGAACGATGTGATTGACATATTTATGTGAAGTATTTGAAAAGAGTACCGACAGTGAACACAGTTCCAAGAACCTTAATGCCTGAAACACAATAGTGCGCTGCGCCAGCCGACTTCATGTTACGGAAAGAGTGCGATGACGCACTGCGTTGAAATAAATACTCAATTTATCAGCTGTCCTCTCTCTCATCTACCAGATGAAAAAATATTGCCGTCTTTCTGTATACACTCATTTGAAATGATTTTTGCATTTGAAAATAATTTTCAATCACCTGTTTTCATTTCTCAAATGACAGTTGACATAAAATACTCTCAAGTTGAAAGAAATATCTTAATTTGGGAGAAAGATTCTCTCACAGCGCACCTCTCTGTCAAAAAATATCCAACATGTTGAATAATGACGTGCGATGGACTACATTTAACGTTTTAGTACGATTTTCTCATCTCTCTCATTATTCACTGACAGCTCGATGTTGTATTTTGTGCTTTGCCATTGAATTGTGTGCGTTGAAAGCCAACGCCAACGCAAACGCACTATTGAGTTTCAGGCAAAAGTTCCGGTACAACTCTAGTTTGTCCTTGAAAAAGAAAAAAACTAGACAAACGTGGCGCTAGTTTGTTGCATACAACTCAATCTCAAAAGGCGTCTTCACTCCACTTTTGATTTCAACTCAAATCTGGCAAGGAAATTCGCAAGTCGTGCGTCTACTGTTTTTATTTTTTTCTTTCAAATGACCTCAATTTGTTTCATATTTTCAAAAAGCAGTAAGCGTAACACCTCTTAGCACTCAATTATGGAATGCTCCCTGGCAAAAGATAAAAATAGATTTATTCTCCAACTTACAGATTCACTTCACAGCACAATAAATTCTCAGCACCAGCACTTTATAAATTACTTTGCAAAAGCACAGTACCGTCCCAGATAAGAGTAATGAGAACCAGACAAAGTCTAAAGACCAAACCTCTCCAGACGGATTCATTGCCATTTTTGATTAGATGCACCGTTGAAGATATGTCTAGCAGCTAGCAGCTAGATGCCACGGAAACCAATCGAACCGCAACGTCGACAAGCATAAATCTTCCTCCAATGTGGCAACTGTGCAACCAACTAAAAGGGGCGTTGAGTTGAACAATAATTACCCGAGTCTATTATTATGCATTCTCATTTATTAACCAATTAAAAGTGGACAAGATACAGCAGCAAAAAAAGCAAAACAAAAACATTTCTTGTGCTCATTTGGATGTGAGGGAATTGATTCAAGATTGCCTTGATGATTTTCTTGTGATCTTGTTGACAAGAAGGAACACCACGTAGCACACACAAGTGTAGAAGAGAATTGTTGCAAAGACCTAGGGGACGGGACGGCAATCAGTGGTGGGAGAGGTATGTGACAGGAGAGATTGTTTACGTACCACGCCCAAAATGTTAATAATGTGCTGCCAAATTGACTTTTCACCAGGAGATGTGTGCATCAACATATTGTATTCATCATCTCGTTCGTGGAAAGCAGGATGTTCAGCTTCCTTAAAAGACGGGGAAAATAAGGTAGAATTAAAATGTTGCTGCTTCCCAAACAAAGTTTTCACGGCATACAAATAGCAATCCGTTATGTTATTGACTCTGAGTCTGTGGGGCACAGCAGCGAAGGACAATCATGGCAAACAAGTGGGGAAAGACCTCAACTAATTTGGGTTGCGGGAATTGTGAGCAGCTAGCCGTAGATCGCGCTAGTAATGAACACTGTTGCGTCACACAGAGAACAAGAATCACTTCCAAACTGGTTAACCAAACAAAAAGGTAGGTACTGGGAATAATTTGAATGCCCGCACGACCTACTAGCCGCGGCTGTCTTTGACCAACGTGTTGGGTCCATAGCGCCAATGTTTGGGAATTTTAAGCTACCGTGAGACCTACCGCAGTTCGCAAACCAGTGAGATTCATAAGTCAATCCTATAAGGTTCTTCAAACTAACACCACTTAAGTCCTCTAGCATCGGCTGAATTCAGAATCATCAAACATTTACACAGTGATGCGGCATCACTGCTTTTTGTTGCTTTTCAATGCTGATTGAACTGTTCGCTGACGTTTCAGAACGCATTGTTTGTCTTAAACATTTTGTCAATATGAAAGTTAATTAAGTAAAATTATTAATCGAGAATAATAATCAGAAACACGTTGTTAAACATCTATGACACAAGAAGGAACAGCTCAAGGCGGATGCGCACAATGATAATGAAAATTGAAAGAAGAAAAATTCGGGATCAAATAATCACAATTGAAAGATATACAGATGATTTCTTCCAAAATCATTTTAGAGTGTTCTTTTATCTTATCCAAGAGTTTTTGCAAAATTGCTTTAAATTTCCGCATTTCCTACCAACAACACACCAGCAAATTTAATAATGCTCAATTGTTTGAGGTTTGCGTATCTGATACCCGAGATGATGCTTAAATGAACGTTTGACGTTTGTTGTGATGCCCAAATTTGCCTGAAACACAATGATGCTCCGAATTTTTACTTCGGAATGCCTCTAAAAGGAGGGCCAATCACGCAGCACCAGCTGACTGGAGTTTTGAATGTCGTCGCACCGTTGGCCAAACAGTGCTCAAGCTCCTCCGCCGCCACCCATAAAGAGACTTAAGCCCAAGCGAAGTTGCTCGGCTCGTCAGATTTCACCACGTTGAGGTGAGAGTACGAATTTGTTGAAAGAGTCTATGTGCAGATGCTTGTTGCTGAATAAGACGCCTTGGCGCTTTGAAACGACAGCTTATGCCCACCAAACCGAATCCGAGGTTCGGATTAACTTTTACTAAAGCCTAAATAGAGCGCTCCCATCGAGGTTGAAGTCTCAATTTTTAAGTCAATCGGCTTCAATTTATAAATGCCCGCAAGAACAGCTGGCTGTTGACAGAATGAGAAAATGATCACCAAAGTGACCAAAATAAGCTGTGCAAGCAGTCTGTAGGCATGGTGTAAGGATAATAAGGTGTATATTGAAGCTATTGAAGCTTATATATACAATACGAGATGCAAAGGTGATGCGGCATTGATGCCGCAGCGATGCGTTTCTGAATCCACTCTATTATTGATTGTGAGTATCGATTATCAATCGATTATCGATGCACACCGATTGTCGACTCGTTGCTTTGGTATTGTGACTGTAGACTGCGACAATTTTCCTTTAAAATTTTGTCGTTCACAAATTTTTGGTCGATGGTTTTGTGCGACAGGAAATTAGAAAATAAACATTCTTTTCACGATGTAAATGTAATTTAATTTATATTGTTGTATCTTAAAAGCATTCATATTTTATCTTCAATTTCAACCAATGAGAGTTGCAAATAAAATAACAAAGAAAACAACGACACAATTCTCCCTCAAGCTTGTGGGACCTCACAACCTCTTTCCATCTAATATTCGTGTACGTCTCACGTCTGTGTAAACACGAATTAATAAATTTGACATCCTTAACTGTCAGAAGTATACAAATTTGTCATATGCACGATTTTAATCAATTCACAATAATACAATTTTCTGTCGATTGAGGTACACAGGTACACTGCTTAACCAAATAAAGGCCATTAACTGCAGCATTCAAAAGCAGAGGTGCCTCAACTCTTGTCCAAACATGGAAAAGATGTCTTTCATCCAAGGAAATTCTGGTCGATGTACTTCCTTACGAACATCAGCAATATATTTGAGAAGGTCGTCAATAAATGAATTGCGTAATATGAATCGTAATATGAAAAGCCGAAACACATTTACTAAAACATCATTGTTCTCTCGTAGCACAAGTGAACAGAAACAAATTATTCCACGCAAGCACAAAAAAAAAAAAGTGAAACGTGTGCTCAACATTACACACTAGGCCCCGGCGAGATTCGAACTCACGATCTCCTGTTTACTAGACAGGCGCTTTAACCAACTAAGCCACGGCGCCACGATTTTCTCTCTCTCCAATATCTAATATAATCATTCCATCTTTTCGAAAATTCTTCACACGATAATAAATTCACACTCATTAGCCCTCGAAGATAATTCTAAATTTATCTAAAAATACATTTATCACCTACCGACGATCTCATCTTTAGTTCCAATTTATAATTCTCATCAGTTCCATGTCTGATGCTATCAATATCTTGAGCTGTCAATTTGCTTATCAAACTCGAACATTCATTCGCATAAATGTCATAAACCTGCAAAGATTTCGATGGAAAATATTTCATTTTCAGATTTTCGGGTTTACTTCGTCTTTTCCCAAGCATTTTGGTACTTCTTCACATTGCTTGGTTGTGGTGTTGTAGAAACTTCTTCTGCCCAAATACTTCTCCTCGCAGTTGACTGGGGAGCAATTGTTGAAATAATTCAAATCCCAATTTCCACAGTTCACATAACCAGATCCTTTGAATGATGCTAGTATGTTAACATTGCAAACGTTTTGTAAAACAAAGTTAATCTAACTTTTTGTGAAGGAGTTTCTAGACGGATCGATTGTTTCAAATCGAGTATCAAAGTGTATCCTTTGATTGAACTCCTTCTCTTCATTCTTTGCATTGGCTGAGCTTATTATCACATCACAACGTCCAACGCGATTAAAAACTGCCTGCGAATAGGTATCACATGAGTTAATTTTGTGTTGAATGACTTCTTGAATGAGTTACAGTTGTCGGCCAAATGAGTGAAACAGTTTTTATTGCTCCTGGTTCAATTTGACCAAATGATCCTCCAAGAACTTTGCCACCCTGTTGGTAGAGATCACATGGCAGTTTTGATGGGAAATATAATGAATTGGTATCACCTCAAAGGTATTGCTCGAGGTGGACACATTGACACAACATTCACCATTTGGACGTATGCGGTAGTCTAGCGTTTGTTTTTCTTCATTTGCGGTATTGATTATATTTATATCTGGAAGTAAGTGTGGCAATCAATTTTTCCTCAAGAAGTAAGTAACAAGATCTGTAACAAGATCTTACCGAAAATCAAGCCAATGTCACCTTCTTTAGGAGTTCGTACGAGTATTCTGTTGACTGACACAGCACACAAACAGCACCCCAGGGTATGCAATAAACACACCCAAATGATCTGTCTAAAAGCAAGAAAATCGAAACAATTACCCCCAGCACAGCACATAATTGAATAAACAAATCAAAAAAATAGAAACCCCTTTCTTCACAATCGAACAGAACTAAATATTGTATCTCCTACGATACATAAAAACAAACATAAGAAAACAACAAAAAAAAAAAATAATCACTGTCACTTTTGACAGAATTCATTTAATAACTGTTATACTCCAAAGGCAAATTTAATCCAAATAAGAAAATATTTGTTTCTTTTATTTTTCATTATTTTCCTTTCAATTAAGACATGGATGTCCAAGTTCGTGATTATAATGAATTGAAAAATTTCAAATTCGATGACGAAAGAGTGTCAACAATCACTTCCCGGGAACAGGTAACAATATCAAGATATGATCATTATCAGAGTGACTGACTCATTCTGAAATTGTTTGTGGTGTTTTTGTCCAAATATCCATACATATATGCATTCTGTGTTCCTCTTGATTTTAGCAAAAGACCGAAAGCGGCGTGGAAAAATGTTTCGATAGATATCAACAGTTGCAGTATCTTTGTCCAAAAGTAGCGAAGTTTTATCGCGAAGAACATCAGCGTTATGTTGAAACCTACCTTCGGAATTTACCAACTAACTACGAATGCTTAGACTCAAGCCGTCCATGGAATGTATATTGGATATTGAATGCAGCACATTTGCTTGGTTCCAACTTTTCCGATGAGACCTTAGATCATGTTGTTGACTTCTTGATAAAGTATTAATTAATCAAATCATACGTGTGTACATATGAATTTTGATTAACATTGCATTTGCCATTTTTAGGTGTCGATCACCGAATGGTGGTTTTGCTGGTGGCCCAGGGCAACATCCACACTTGGCGCCAACATACGCAGCCGTCAATAGTTTGTGTATGATTGGAACGCAACGAGCGTACAATGCAATCGACCGTGAATCTCTGATGAAATTTCTTTGGGCAATTCGTGAACCAGACGGTTCGTTCAGATTACATGTGGATGGTGAGACCGATGTCAGAGGGGCCTATTGTGCAGTCTCTTGTGCAAAACTCACAAACGTTCCTGAGCATGAGATGAATAAACTTTTTGCCGGCACTGGCGATTGGATTGCCGGCTGTCAGACCTACGAGGGTGGTTTTGGTGGTGCTCCAGACTTGGAAGCACATGGCGGATACACCTTTTGTGCGATTTCTGCCTTAGCACTACTGAATGAGGGTCATAAATGTGATACACAATTACTTTTGGTTTGTGAAGACCTTCGCAAGTTGCTCATTTAACGGCTTAACACATTTATCTCTGATTCTAGAAATGGGCCCTTGGCCGACAGATGCCTTTCGAAGGGGGTTTTCAAGGAAGAACAAACAAATTGGTTGACGGGTGCTATTCGTTTTGGGTTGGCGCCATTCTTCCCATTGTTGAGGCAATCATTTCCAAAGAGGGTAAGTTTTTGATGAGCACTGATTCCTTTTTCTCATTCTTTGTGCTTATTTCAGGTCATCCGATAAAGAAGTCACTGTTTGACAGTGTCGCGCTGCAGGAATACATCTTGCTATGCTGTCAAAGGCCCAACGGTGGATTAATTGACAAACCCGGCAAGTATGTGCATCACATCAGTCACCATCATTCTGTATAGGCAATATTTAAACGATTGGCATTTTCAGACCACAAGATCTATATCACACATGCTACACACTAAGCGGTGTTTCCATAGCGCAACACTGTGAATCAAGCCTTAATCCAACGATCCTTGGTGATCCCTGCAATGAACTCCTCCCCACTCATCCACTCTTCAATGTTCCCCCAGAGAGTGTAATGAAATCATTTCGTCACTTCGCAGATATAAACGCTTTTCATGAGGCTGATCGCGCCACTCGATCCGAATCAGTTGAAAGCACATCAAAGTCCAAGAATAGCGAGGAAGAAACTCCTTTTGAGTCAGAAGACAACACCGAAGACATCTCAACCACCCCATCGTCAGTCAGTTCGTATTAAATGCGCCAACAAAAGATGCCGGGAAGTGAATACAAAATCCTACAATTACGTATGACAGTTACCTGTACCTGCAGTTTGTTATTCCCATGATTCTCGTCTATTCAAAAGTGATCGCGTCGTCGTCTTCGTCTTCGCCTTTGCTGCCGTTGTCGTCGTCTTGAGAGTTAAACACCTTTTATCTTATTTTTTGTAAAAGATTCTTGAGACTGTGTTGCGCCTGGATATAAATTATATATTTTGTGTAAATCTTTCAAAGATCAAAAGAAAAACAAAACAAAAAACAATTTTTTCTATGGAGACGTTTTAAATTATGCTTATGCGATGCTTTATCAGTGAACATGGTGTTTTGTATAATATACTCTATTCGATTGAAACGTTTATCATATTTTGGAATTATTTGGCACCTGTGGGATCAATGTCGTTGCTGTGGTCGTCGTCCTTGTTATCCACATTTGTGTTCGCCTCTTTGTGCTGATGGGTTATAGTGAGAAGGTGCTGCTTCAGCTGATGCATGCGGGAGAATGTTTTATTACAGGTTTCGCACCTAAAAATTCGAAGTGATTGTACAAATTTAGCGACTCGGCTGAAAGGTAGCACTTACTTGAACCGCTTTTCACCCGTGTGCGTTAACATGTGATTCTTCAAGACATTCGAGTAGGTGAAAGCTTTACCACAGGTCTGGCACTCAAAGGGCCGCTCATTTGTATGCGTCCGTTCATGTTTTATATTTGTACTGCGATCACTGAACTTCCTATCACAGTATTTGCACTTGAATGGCCTCACTCCCGTGTGGACTCTCATGTGACGATTGATCTCCGAATGGCAGGTGAATTTTCGCTTGCATATCCTTAAACAAATGAATCCGCTTTATTCTCAAGAAATTCACATCAATCATATTTCTTACTCGCAACTGTAGGGTTTTTCGTCTGCATGACGTCGCATATGCAACATCAGCAGACTCGGTCTGGCGTACACATTCCCACAAAGTTCACATATTTGGACATCCTTCGGTTTTGATTTCTTTCCGAGTCTCGTTTTTATTACTGGAGTCTTATTACGTATGTTGGCTATCTTCGCAGGATATTCCTCTTTGATTTCTTTTGCTGGTTCACTGAAGACACTAGAGTGATTTGAGAGGTCCGATAAGAAAGCAGTTTCTGGAGACGCTTGCAATGAGTTGCGATCTGATTGGGGTTCATCTTTTATTTCAACCTTAAAACATTTCCATCAGTCTGTTAACATTTATCAACTGTATCGAATCGTTCTTACCTTATCGTTAGCAACATTTCGTAGCTTTAAATCATTCTCTTGGCACAATTTCCGGAACTCGTACGAAATGTTCAAAGAGAAAAGGCACTGTCTGCATATTTTTCTAGGTAAATCATCTCGAATTTCCACCTTCAAATGCATTTTACTTATGTATTAAGAATCTCAACAATCGTGTGCTCTGTTTACCTTTATTCCTCCGCAAAGCTCGATCTTTTGTATAATAACACTTTCCTCTGGGAAGTCTTTGAAGAGCACTTGCATATCGGAATTTGTGTCTGACAGCAAACATATTCGACATGAATCAAATGGATTCATATTCTATACTTAATAAATATTCAACTTATGCAGAAATATATAAATCAGTCGCTTTGCGAACGTTTTTATATTTTATTTTCAAAAAAATACTGAAAGCTAAACAAATGTCTCCTAAATCATTGCTTATTGTTGACGTTTGAAAATTTCAATAAATAGGCCTGTTCGCTTGGGCGTACAAATTGAACATATTTGTACCCTGATTGCATTTGGCTATATGAGATACATTTGAAATATGGAGTTGAGATGCGACTAATGATATATTGTTTAGGTTACATTAAGAGTGAAGGACCATACAAAATTCTGGGGTGTGATGCCAACCAACAACATGCTCTCTGGGGGTGCACTGATATTAATGACGGAGGTGAGTACCTATAGGCTTAGCTTCTACAGCCTCCACTCATGTTGTGAGTGCTATTGTTCTCTGACGAGTAGAAGGGCCCTACAGTTTTATGCCGAGTCCGCATTTGAGCTTTTGTCAGTGACTCGAAAGAGGTGAAAATTGTTTTGATCGTACCGAACCAACAAGAAGTAAACGCTTACTACCTTTGTGAGCATCGAGGGATCGATCGAGGGATTTAACAATATCGAACCTAAAGCAATAACTTCAGCACTCAACAGGTTAGAACTCGAAAAGTCCTAAATAGCTTTTATTCACCAGCTTCTTAATATTAGTTATCGCCCTACTATTAAGAAGCTGGTGAATAAATGCTACTTAGGACTTTTGGTATCGCTCGAAGCTAGGCGATACCACAATCTGCAGAACTGTTAACAGAAGTCCACCACAAGGCGGTGTATTCTCCAATTCATTCAATTTAGTTCAAAGCGGTTTATTGAACTAGTTCGTTATCTTAGTTCATTTACTTCAGTGTAAGTCACTGCTCAGGAAATTGAGTTTTATGCGATTTTCGTTGGGTTAAAAGAATAATCAAAATGAAGTGATACTACTCGCATACTACAATCAAAATAAATATTTATTAAATTCGAACATTCAATTTAGGATAAGTTTCCAGGAGACATGTCCATTTCATGAGGTATTTCTGCGTTGAACATATCCGTTCCATGTAACATGTTTTTATGTAGGAATGTTTGTTTTGTATGTATGGAGTATACGTTACGTGGATAGTTCTCCCATCACTATTTGTTGGTGAAAGAACTGCGAACCCATTTGACCTACATGTTAATGCCGATTCCGAACGGTCAAGTTTGAGAAGCTTTTTCTAGATAGGAAATACTCTTTGAGCATTGTCAGTGAATCGAAAGAGGTGGAGCCGTGAAATATGAAAGGTTGTCAATTCGGGTATCGAATCTGGCACCCTCTGCGTAGGAGTCCACGCACTAACCCACAACGCCACGGCGACCCACATGTAAACTATGTATGCGAAATTCGCTGTAATGACAACAGATCCGGAACTGCATAAATGTACAAACATACGTGCTCACACGTTAGCCCTATCGAAGCTAGTGAAATGGATTAGTGAATGTGGCCGAAAAGTCAGTCCAACAAAACGGATATAGTCCTCTTCAGTAAGAAGTACAAAAACGCTGACTACAATACTCCCTTAAGTCGGTAGAAAGGCTACAGCATATACCAACGGCCCACTGCGAGTAGTTCAATGATCTAAGCATGCAGCTACCTCTCCCATTACCGAACCACTCCAGCGTATTTCAGGCTGAAAAAATTGCGTTTAAGGAAAAACTGTCCTGGCTAAAAACCAATGTAATATCAAGGATAGATATCATTTCGCCTATCTCTTGACGAGATGGACAAGTATGGAATGCATTCAGTTCGACGTGGGTGACGGGACACTGTGACATTTTAGGGAATTGCGAAGCGGATGAACTCGCTAAAGACGGTACAAGCTCTGTACTCTTTCCAGATGGATTTTACGCATCTAGACAAGGCTTTCCATGCAATGAATTTTGCGAAGGAGCGGAGACGAGGATGAGGAAGAACCAGTTCTCGAAGCCTACTACTTCGGTAGCATGGTTGAACTTAGTGAATAAGAGTCAGTAAAGCGAAGAAGATGCTTTATTAAAAGCACAGGTATTTATAGATCCGCGTATTAACACAATGGGCCTATGTTGGCCTAAGTGTAGCTACTGTCATTCCTTACGTCAGTGAGCCACTTTAACCTAAGCTAACCCACCAAAGAAAACGAAGAGTATATATACATTCAAAGTCAGCCTTTTCCTTCAGGAAATTCAAATACGTTTTGTGATAATTTTTTTAAGCATCGTAGGATCTTCCTTAGGACATTGTCCTTCTATTCCGTGTTTTCTGACCTGTCTGTATGTTTCTTCTTCTTAACTGCACCCAGTCTAAAGTATATTCGACATACAAGATCATCCAGCTGACCAAGCGATATATCGAATCCCCACACTCCAAGAAAAGCCCGCCGATTATTTTGAATAAAAATATTTTGAATTTGTTTAAATAATTTTTATTAAATTACTTTATTTAAAAATCAGTTCTTAACAAAATCATACGCTAGTAACTGGAAGTTAAGGTTGTGGTAGTATCAACACCATTACGAATTAAATTCATTTAAAAACGTTTTAAAAATTAACATTCACATTTATGTCAGTTTTGACCTTTTGTACCAACAATGCCAATTCCTCTCTGAATTTGATCTTTTCTTCGAGCTCTCTCTTTTCGAGTTTAAGACGCTCTTCTTCGATCAGTGTCATTCTCTGCAAGTACCTGTGGGTTTCTTCTTGTATCTTTGCGATTGTCTCTTTCGCAGATTTGGGAATCCTTGAGGCCATGCTTTCTTCCATAATGCTTTTCTCGCCAGCAGCTCTTACTTTAATTCTATACTGCATCCCATTCATCTGAGCTATAGCAGTGGACGAACCATATCCATTTGCCATTGTCGATGAATGTGGCAGTATACTGTAACTCCTTGGGTTGACAATTTGTGCAACACCTTTTTCCAAATCGGTCAGTACAATTAATTTTCTCTGTCCTTCCACAGAGCGAGGGTGTATTTGAATCTTCTTCAGGATAAAGCATTTATGTTCATTCCATATCTGTGAAGTATAATGAAAGTTCACATAGATAATTGCATTGCTATGAAATTTGAATGTTTTAAAATTACCTTTAGCCATCCCGATGCACTGCGAACTAGTGGACCGATTTTATTCAAGATATCAGCGAGATTTTCCCAAAAGTCCTTGAGATCCTCCTGATCTGGGCTGGCTATAGCATCGCCTCTTGCAATGTGAAGGTTCTCCTCCATTGTCGTATACAAATATTCAAACTGTTTGTTGTTTGTAAATTTACTGCAGAAAAAAAAGAAGAAAATTCAAGTCTATTTGTCAAGATTTTGATTCATGTTTATAACTTACAATGGTTTGTTGTCCATGGTCGGTGTATACGGTGTATACGGGCTGATAATTTGAAATAAACTGAATATTGAAATAAAGGTTTGATATTTATACCAAAGAGAATGACCAAGTGAGTAATTAGTAGAGCAATTAGCAATTAGTGCGAATTACCTGTACTTTCCGCACTAATAAAAATGTCATGACATAATCATGTCCCACAGCTACTAATTTCTTGTTAAGCTACACACACAATATGTTATTGCGATACCACCTTAGTAGTGTATATTTTTGAATATTTCGATACTCGAACTGAATGCATTCCATCAACGTTTGACAACTAACCAACGACATTTGGCAACCTTAAGATTTTAGTAAACATTCAATTTTTAATGAATATTAGAAATAACTATTATTCTTTAAGAAAATAACCATACATCTTAGAATACAGTACACTCTTTTATAAGAAAAATGGAAATATGCATTAAGTGGAATGTTTGCCGTATCTGTTTAGAAGAGGAGAATGGAGATGTAGTAATGATTCCTATATTTGGAGATGCAAAGCTACCCAATGAAATTTTTGATTGTTCCGGAGTTGAGGTAACTTCTTACTCTTCCAATGCAAATCTAGATAATAAATAACGCTTTTTTTGCGATCTAGCTTAAACAAACAGATAATCTGCCCGAGAAAATATGTAAAAAATGTTTGGTTACGTTGAAATATGCCCTGAAGTTCCGAACGACTTGTCGAAAATCCACAGACTACCTTCAATCGGTTCTAATGAAAACCCAATCCGCGTCAAGTACATTCAAACCTGCAAAAACGATGGAAGACGAAGTGCCATTTGAGAGTATCGACTTTCTAGATGAGGAACAGCCGATAGAAATTGACAGTTTAGGTGAAAATAATGTGTTAAATTATATTATTGAAGATGTTGACGTTTCCCCGACTGAAAATGAAAATGCTTCAATCAAAAACAGTGAAGCAGATGAGAGTCGGGACAATGAAGAGCTCATCTATATGTCGGAGAGTGAAATCAAACAGGAAGTCGAAGATGGCGAGGAGGCGGAAGATGATTTTCAAAGCCAAAGTGAAAAATTAGAACAAATCGATGAATTCATAATAAATGAAGAATCAATGACAAGGACAAGTGAAGATGAGCAAAAAGTCAGCTTTCGAAGGCTCGGCAGAAGACCCGCTTCAAAGAATCCAGTCGAATTTATATGCGATGTTTGTGGGAATCACTTTCAAAAAAGGGGCCTACTCAATTTCCATATGAAGATACATCGAAACGAGAAGAACTACATATGCGAGTGAGTGCAACGAGTTGAATTAGAAATCCACAGAAAGCTCACTGCAACTCTCATTTTTCTTTCAAAGAATTTGCAGCAAGCGATTCAACTCACCGTGCAACCTTAGGGCTCACATTCGAGTTCACACCGGAGAAAAGCCTTTTCAATGTCAGTATTGTGAACGGAAATTTGCCGATCGGAGTACGCAAATAAAACATGAGAGGTTCAAGGAAGATAATTGCTTTAAAAATGGGATTTTATGCAAGATTTTTTTTGTTTTGTTTTTAGGATACACACCAACGAAAAGCCATACAATTGCGGCACCTGTGGCAAAGCGTTTTCATTATCTACCTCGCTGAAGGCGCATGAGAAAATGCACACCGGAGAGAAACCCTACAAGTTTGTACACTTACATATTTATTTGGGTTGATCGGATTTTGAGATGCGTCTGTTTTTGTTTTTGTTCTCGTTTTAGGTGTGAACCATGTTCGAAGGCCTTCACGTTACCTCATCAACTTAAAGCTCATCTTCTGACAAATATGCATCGGGTTTTGGTAGAATTAGAACAGTAGCATAGAATTCAAACAAATCGTATAAACAACTTTAAACCATACTGATTATTTATTTTGTTTTGTTTTGAAAACTCTTGAAAAGACCATTGTTTGGCGATGATAGCATGTGTTTCTTCAAGACAACCGTGAAGATAGAATTCGTATCCCTTGTCATTCATGGTCACTTAGGTTATTTATCTCATTTTTTTTTTGTACATTTAGACAGGCCTTCAATAATTTATCACTTGTATGGTTTCTGCAAGGCCTTTTGTATGATTAAGCTTGGTTAGAAGCGTCATGCATCGTTTCAGAATAAACATACCTAGTTGCACTTTGCAGCACCAGTTTTATGGCATAACTGACATAACTCAAAAATTCAGCGATGAACGTCTACGGATCCAACGCCTAAGATAGCTAGGCGATGTAAAGCGCATAGACAACAGTGCTCCACCCCTAAGTGTCATCGACTCCGAACAAGTGGGACAACGCAATAGAGGACGACCCCCGAACCAATGGTGCTGGAACCACATAACTGGAGAATGACCTCAACCAAATTGGCGTGCGAAATTGGTGGCAGCTGGCTAAAAAAATGATCGAGCCAATTGTAGAGGCTTTGTGCCTGGGACACATGTCCAACCTGGACTTGAACGCCATTACATGAAGAAGAAGACATTACTCAAAAACCGCCATTCGATTAAGAGCAAAGCAGTTCCTGTTGGGGATAAAGCAATTAGAAGCTATAGAAAATTGGCAGCAAAAGTTAGGTTATGTTGTACTCATTATTTCAACAAATGAACATGTACGAAATGTTTGTTAATCTAAATTGTTATTTTGGTATGGAATGAACTTCACTGAGTTCTAAGCCCTTTGAAAGATCTCTGAGGGTCATTGGAAGTAGGGTATGGAATCAGTGCGACTGGCTCTAAACTCGGGGACATCTCAAACAGGACCTTAAGTTACTTGAGATAGCATGTTAAACGGGGAGCAATGTTTACTCACGCCAATAAAAGGTAAACTGTAAGTGGATTACACACAGTACAACTTATAGCACTGAGGGAATAAAGCTCTTGATTAAGGTAAGGTTGGCGTGAGATGTCGGTTGAGGGACTGATGACATTTACGGTCACACAGCAGCTACAACGAAACCGAATTTTGGTACAGATAACAAAGAAGGCAGTTGTAGATCTGTGGCCTGTTTTTTAATGAACATCATTCGTTTCCTATCTTGTGACATGTGCACGTCTGCAACCAGACCTACATTTTCTCAACCAACTGAACCAACAAGCCTGCGATCACCAAGTTTATTGCAGACTCTTATCCGCTTAGAGTGGAAAACGGTAAATATTTTTAAAATCTGCCATTTTGTTGCCTGCTCGGCAAGTCTGTTGCCATTGAAGCTCCTTTTAGTATGCAGGCTGATATAAAACGCAGTCCAGTCCAGGTCCAACTTTAGATTATTATTATTTTTGTATGCCCCGCCCTCTTACCCCTCCCAACTTCCGTAATTATCTTTTCGGAAGACAGAATGTTATTTGAATGCAAGGATTGTGGGACCTTTCTTTAGGAATTCATTAAGAACCAAGTCACCAGTTAGGTAGGTGGAGTGACTGGTTAATTATAACCTAGTCATGCTTCACTTAGACCACCTGTTTAACACCCCTATTATTTTACTTACTTACCTTTTTGCCTAGCTCCATGAGAGACTTAATGGTTTTTTGCTTAGTGCAGGCTTTCGATGAAAGAAAGAAATGATGTGCTTGTAGTCAATACTGCCCATCTGCGATTTGCGTCCTTTATGTCGATCGGCTGCAATGGATGACCCCTGATTTTGTATCATTAGCGTACCTTCCCTTTCATGCTGGTTCATCAGCTCTTTCATTGCCCGTAATACACACGTGCTCGGTGCATTAGCCTATTTTTCCTTCCGAGTTTCACGACTTGGAGTTGATCGATGGTGTTTTCAGAGCATTAATGACCGCCTGGATGTCTATGCCTATCCTGGACTTCCAACATCCGTGAATGGCTAAACCTCTCGACGACAGAAGTCATGAGGACTGAAAATTAAGGAATAACTCAGAATGATGACTTCCAACCTCCGGAACGGAAAGGAACCTTAAGATGAAGAAGAATGTCTATGAATAAAATAAAATCTATTGGGCTCATTGATATCCGGACGGCTGCCCTTTGAACAGCTGTTAATTCCGCTTGGAATACACTGTAGTGGTTCGGTAACTGGAGTGCCTGCAAAGTCACCAGTTAGTGTTTGGCCACAAGTGCTTGGAAATCAAATCCTGATCAAAGCAAAGATCAACCAGTTCAGACAGACTGTCGACTGGTGGCCGCACAAGCTAAGTAAGGATTTTTCATTGAATTATTATAAGTTGATCATTCTAATGTATGTGACAGCATTTCATCCAAACCAAGCTGCGAAGCTGCTTTCAATTTATGCATAAGATCCGCAAGTAAAGCAACCCTGTGGGGAGTTGTTAAGAAGCCCTAACTAATGACTCGCTCATGGTAGAAGCCCCAAAGATTAGAACCTTAGTAGATGACAGATTCCTCACAGTGCATATGGCTTTGAATGAAAGAATTTCCTGTTCAAGTTCGCCTCCTTGTACAATACCTAGTTATAACAAATCATCAACACATCATTATGTTACATCATTATTACACCCGGAGAAGGTTATGAACGTTTTGGGTCTGGAACACGGTATTTTCTTGTTTGTACAACAGACAGCCACTTGCTAAGACTGGCCGCATGAGGGCCATGCAGCAGATTACCTTGACTTTTGTAAAATAACACTCTCACACAGAGTATTCCCAAGCGGAATATTTACAACCGATCACCGATCAGACAATGGTCTACCTACGCCTGACCAACTTTAGGTACAGGCTCTCCGACCATACGGTGCCTAATGCCTTGTCCCAAACTCTCCAAGCTTTTCCCCTCTTTAGTGGACCTCCAACAGCAACAAAAAGGAAATCAATGAAGAAATATTATTGAATCAAGATCAGAAATTTATTTTGGTTAAGCATGTTTTTGTTAGCCATGTTCTTGTGTTTCATTGTTGCCAAGTGTGCCTTTAGCTGATGCTGTTCTGAAAATTGCTTATTGCATATCATACACTTGTATGGCTTTTCGCCCGTATGAACACGCTCATGCTTCTTAAGAGTTGCCGAATATGTAAAGTGTGCCCCACACAACTCGCATCCGTAAGGCTTCTCGTTTGTATGAGTTCTGGGAAGTGAAGAGAATTTTAATGAATATCAAATGCATTCTCACGCTAAAATGTAACAACAAACCTTTCGTGTCGTGTAACTCCGCTTCTATCCCGGAAACAACGATCACAGTAGCTACATTTGAATGGTTTTTCACCCGTATGCGTGCGAATATGAGCGCGCAACTCGCATGTTTGCATAAATCGTTTTGAGCAGATCCTATCGATAATCACAATTAATTAATTACTTAAACAACAAATGTATAAAATTGCACTTACTCGCATTCGTATTTTTTATCGTTCATATGCAGTTTCATGTGATAGTTAAAACTTGTCTTATTTTTGTACAAATTCCCGCATACACTACACATAAATGTTTGTGGAGATTTCGGTCTTCTGGGCCCTCTACTTTTGAAGTCTCTACAAAGTGATTCTCTCCTTTTTTTGATTTGCAGATCATCTTCTTTTGTCTTGCATTCGCTTGTGTCATCAAGTTCGCTTTCCTCTTCTGCATCACCTTTATCGTCCTCTTCGGCATCACCTTTATTGTTCTCTTCGATTTTATTGTTGCTCTTGGGTCTACCCTCGACAACATCAAATTGTTCATCTGTCCGCTCTTGTAAGGTATCAATATCATTATTGTCCTGATCACCATTTGTATACTTGACATCGTCCTGAACATATTCTATAACATCTTCGTCCATAGAAATGTATGGACCCAAGTCGATTTCTGAGAGCGTTGGTTTGTGTTCGTCAAGTTCTGGATCCACTTGCTGGTGACACAGGTACTCCTGTGAGCGTTGACAAAGCACTCGGAAATCATAAGCTACGTTTAAGATATCAAAGCACTTTTTACATATTTTTCCAGACATAGTCGGAATGTTTACAATCTGTAAAAATAAAGTGACTTATATTCTCATTGTTTTCCAGTGAACAATTTTCTGCATACACACCTCAACACCGCAACATTGTTCGATTTTAAATGCTGTTGTTGTGTCCTCGAATAAATTGAACATCAACTCATCATATTCCAAGCAAATCCTACATTGATTTATCAATTTTAGTTCAAGTATATCCATGTTATGCACGTATTTTGTAAATAAAATATGTATACGAACGATTTAACATACTAGTTTTCTGTATAATAAACATGAATGACATTCCATGAAATGAAATGTCAAACAATTCAAAGTCTGTTCAGAGAGTGATTTCTGGTGTCGAGACTCTAATGTCGGTAGCACCATTCAGTGGGATATTCTGAACGAAAATGTTATCAATTAACATAATTTAAAATTACACGAGTAAGATTATAAATACATACATCATTTTTACATATACCACGAATATATAATACTGCTCTTATTCTTCTCTGAATTGATTGATACGATTGTGTTTTTCTACACAATGTAAACTAGATTTCGTTGCAAGCATATTTCACAAAATATTCTGAATGGAAATAAAAACTTATGGATGAATAGTGCCCGTATATAGTTACTTTAACATATTTTTTCGAACACAAACTGATATCGTTCTGTATGCATGTACTATCAATTAACAATCTTGCTAACTAATGAAAACGACAAATTAAGAAAATATATATATTTCATTTTAACTCTATGAGACTTCGGATTTATTTTCTTTTATACAAATATTTCTCTGATGATAGATTGACTTCATGTGCGTTGTTAAGTTATGTAGGCGGCCGAAAGATTTATCGCATATCTCACACCTGCAATAGAGAGAAAAGCCCTTGCAAAACAAAACACATTTTTGTTGTGTTTAACAAATAGTAATACCTAAAAGCTCGTTCACCGGTATGTGTTAGCATATGGTTCTTCAACACGAAAGTACAAGAGAAGGATTTCCCGCACTGCTTACAGGGAAACGGTCGATCATTGGTATGCGTTCTATAAAACAATGAAAGGAAAATATGTATACTTCATTGAGTACTTGTAAAAACGTAAGACCAACCTTATGTGCTTAGTGAGAGTACCATAATCAGAGAACTTGCGATGGCAATGTTGACACTCATACGGCTTTTCACCAGTGTGCCTTCGCATGTGACGTCTTAGTTCAGAATTTGTATAAAATCTACTGGAACACAATCTACATACAAGAATATGAGTACAATGTATAGCTCATTAAATGCAGATGATTTTACAGCCGCTTACTCGCAATCGTATGGTTTATTGTTACTGTGTCTTCGTAGATGCAAAGCAAAAATATGTTTTGCTTTAAAGACATTCCCACAAATATCGCAAATTACAGGTGCTACAGACTTGTCATTCCTCTGCTTCCGTCCTACCTCAGGTTTGTTCCTTTTTCTGACAACCCGTTTTGGCTTTTTGCCTGAGATGCTGTCTTCGTCATTTGTGCTCTTCGATAGTTTCTGTACACCTTCTATTTTGTCACATTGCTCAAGGTTCACTCTTTCATCACTTGATTTTTCAACACCTGAACTCTGAAAGTTCGAACAAATTCAAGGTCACGTACGTACATCCTCTTCAATTCCCTTATCATACCGTATTTATTGCTACGCTGAGGATGGATACAGTCGATCGCTGATGAAGATTTGTATCGATCAACTTTGACTCCTCAGAACTTTTGCTTTCGTAGTCTTCGTTTAGGGTACATATCAAGGCATAGTATTCATTGGACCGAATGCACTTCTGTCGGAACTTTTGTGCATTTTCCAGGGCCGAAATACATTCCTGGCACACATAAGTCGGTGTATCCGGTCCGACGAGCACCTATACACAAGGCAAGGCATTAGAACTTGACATTTTAAGGAGTGTTATCTTACCTCAATGCCAAGTGTTTCTTTAATGTCGGTGACCACATTTGAAAATGAATAGACAAACTCAAGGGATTCCGATTTATCATCACATTCATTGCATATCCTACAAATCCCGGCCTCCTTTTTTGCCATTCCTTAAAATCCTCACATGCAACCGATTGAAAACACTTCTTTATCAACAAGTATCAACAACAGATAAACAGTTCGAGTGATTGAAATTGGTCAAATGTCAAATGTGGATGTGTTCACTGATATTGACATTTTACTTGTAGCTTTGAAAAATAAAAAAAATAAAACCTGACATATTTTTGTGTATAACAGTTTGATGTACATTCTATGAAATGTAAATTATATTATATCTAGGGTTATAAGATAATGAAGATTAATTTAGGGTTAGAAAGGACGACTATCGGCAATCCAACCTACAAGGAACATTGAATAAACAAGTCAATGCGTAAAGAGGTCGAAACTAAATAGTCAACTCCTGTTGCTCTTATCACTGTATGGTGACTTGAGGTTCAGACATCCGAACCCCCTTCAAAATGCACTTGAAATCAGTTGATAGTAATGCTTTGGAAACAATCTGCAGGACCGACGCCGCCCCCATAAATAGTGTGGAAAACAAAAGTTTCGGATTTAATGTGAAATGCAATTTATTTTCAAAACTCGAACAGCACTCGTGCGACCATAATAGATGTATTAACTTTCGCATTCATTTTCCTCCTCTTCCATCTTCAGTTTCTCCTTGCGCCTATGAAACAGCGATTTGTAATGAGTAGTAAGATGACCAAGGTGTTTGAAATGTCTGTCACAGATGGTGCAACTGGAAAATATAAACGTTTCTACAAGTGCACAGTGTGAATACATTTAAATTCCCCCCACCTAAAGCGTCTCTTCTCAGTGTGCGATAACATGTGGTTTTTCAAAATAAATGCATTGGTAAATGCCTTGGCGCATATCGTGCAAGCATACGGACGATCATTGGTATGTGCTCTTAACAAAAAAAAAACAATGGAATTTACAATTTTGAGAAATAAAGTGAACAAACCTTTCATGCTTCTTCGTGGTACCGTAGTCTGAGAATTTACGATGACAATGCTGACATTCATATGGTTTCTCACCGGTATGCCTCCTCATATGGGCCCTCAGTTCAGCGTTGGTACAAAACGTATTCGCACAGATTCTAATTTGAAAATAATTGATAAGATTCAAACATGTACACACATATCTTGTGCGCATAACTCACTCGCACACAAATGGTTTGTCATTCTTGTGCCTTCGAAGGTGCAACAATAGTTTTCGTTTTTCCGTTAAAGTCTTGCCACAAATTTCACATATATTTGATACCGCGTATATTTCAATTTTTAATTTCAAAAGTTGACCAGGCTGCAAAATGTTTGAGTAATTTGTGAAACGGACCAATGTTTTGTGTTACCTGCAAAGTGTCACTGTCCAACATTCTGAATCTCTTTCGCGTTCTTGTCCTCGTTTGAATTTGAGCCAATTGACTGGACCGCTACCATCTGCAGGTCATCGATGGACAAACTAAAACTTAACTTGCTGTTAAACTATTTCAATGATGGAAAAATTATTCTCTGATATCTGTACCCGGTTCTGAGTCCGAATCAGCACTTACTTGGATCTGCACTGCCGGCAAAAGTAATTGCAATTGAGTTTTATTTTTATCATCACTCTCCTTTTAACACTACACATGTTTCGCACAGAAAGTCGCATTGAGTATTGAACATTTAAATTTAAAAATAGATATATAATGAGACTTTCGAAAAGGCTAAACTCGAATAAAAAATGAACCGCTAATAACGCATGAAGGGAACGATAGCAATTAATCGGGAAGTATACAGTAGGCATGAGAAGTATGTAAGCATTTTTGTGAACAAACCTGTGTATCTGAGTTTCGGATAATTGATTTTGGGCATTGTTTTTTGAAACATGGAGCAAGACTCTCTTAGCTGGAGCATGCGCTCGATATGGCCGAGACAGTGCAGTCGATGGATCTTCCGGACTACATCCACATCCTGGTACAGCTCGTAGAGTTCGCGGTTGTGTCTTCTCGGGGATTTTTCTTTCGAACGCACCAAGAATCGGCTCCGCAGTTTTGTTTATCGTCCAGCTTTTGACTCAATATAGCAGGACTGGAAAAACAAGAGCTTGGTAGAGCATGATTTTGGTCCTTCGAGTAAGGAGTTTTGAACCCGGCTCTTTCGACAAACCGAAGTAGCATCGATCCCGAAATCGGCCATCGCTTCGAATAGCTAATTGCGATGAATGCTCTCGTACGCGGCTTATAAATCGATAAAAAGGTGGTGCGTGTCGATTTGAACCTCACTGGTCTTCTCCAGTATTTGCATTAGTGTGAAAATTTGGTCTATAGTCGATTTGCCTTACAGTTTCGAAGACCCTGGGTGCCTTGCCTTTAGCCAGCAGTAAGCCTTTTGACTTTTTTATAGAATCTTCTAATTGTCCCTAGACTCTTCGACCTTCGTGGGAGACATTTTCTTCAGGTGTAGAAGCTTCTTCTCCTCCCGTCTTTTAGCCCGGTACTCTCCTTGCGCTGCTCTTGTTTTCCTTTGGTATGCCAATTGCACGTTTCTTCGGCGCACACCCGCCATCATACCACGGATTTCTCGTCGGAGGTGGTAGGTAGCCAAAGGTGGTTTCGGCTACCTCTTTGATTACCGAGCACGGCAATGCAACCATATCTCGTTGGCGTTTGTGTTCGACATGGGCATACCAGAGAGTCTCTCACTTAGATACTCTTCGTAAGCTCTGGCAATCTCCGGTGTGCTCAGGCGTTCAATGTCAAGCTTCTCTCTGTTGGCTGGTGCAGCTTTCTGACATTGAACAGTCGAGCTCTGAATCTTGCTGCTACGAGGAAATGGTTAGAGCCGACGTTTGCCCCCCCTGAATGTTCGCACATCCATGATACTTGACGCGTGCCTTGCGTCAATGAGCACATGGTCGATTTGGTTGGCGGTTCGACCGCCCGGAGATAGCAAGGTTGCTGTGTGGATTCTATTGCGAGTGCTGCCGCAAAGTCTGTGAATGGGAAGCCGTTATCTGTTGTCGTGTCATGGATGGTGTTCTTTCTGATGACTCCGCCAAAGATGTTTTCCTTACCGATTTTGGCATTGTCTCCGAGCACGATTTTTAAGTCGTACTCCGGACAGGCTCCGTAGGCACCGTCCAAGAAGTCGTTAGTTTACCTCACAACGGCTTTGGCCGCCGCCGAAGAGGTGGCGCAACAACAACCTTGCCAGACCTGCCCCCTCGACATTTGCATGAATAATACGCTCAGGACACTCAGATACCGGATGTACGTCATAATGTTCATCAGATTATTTATTTTATTCACGTGAAGAATATAATTATTTCATGGCCGATAGCCAGTGATCGCCACGACATTACTGCAAGGGGTGAATTGATTCAGTGTACTAGTCAGCTAGTAAGGAATAAATAAATAAAATAAATCGTCAACTGGTGCCCGAGGTCCTATTGCACCAACCACTTATCACTACTCACTAAGCAAATAATCAAATTAGTATGTTTGCTAAGTGATAAGAGTTGAACGACAGTATGTTTCCTTTTCCTCAGTTATCATTTTTCAAATTATCACTTATCTGCTAGGTGATAATGATAACTGTTTCTGACAAACGAAATTAACTTTGCAGTATTGTCGTCGCGAAGCAAAGAATTGGTAGTGTGAGAGCCAATGATGTAGTAGGATGTGAGTTTCGTTAAATTAAAGGTGCATATAGTATATACTTATAAAAATGAGCCGGAACCAATCGAAGGAAAAAAAGTTAGCAGTTCTAGAAGTAGTGAAAGAAAAAAAGGTAAAACTGGTTTAATTTTAATTAATAGGTCGCGCTACAGTTCTAGGCAGACTTGGGCCTAGCTTCTACAGCAACCACTCGTATTGTGCATATTATTGTTTTTTTCATGAGTGGATGGGACCTACAGGTAGTCGCCGTGGCGTATTGGGTAAGTGCGTCGACTCCTATGCAGAGAGTGCCAGGTTCGATACCCGAATTTACCACCTTTGATAATTCACGGCTCCGCCTCTTTCGAGTAACTGACAATGCTCAAAGAGTATTCCTGTCTAGAAAAAGCTTCTCAACTTCGCCGTTCGGAGTCGGCATTAAACTGTAGGTCCCTTTCACGCGTGAAAGAACAATAGGACGCACAACACGAGTGGTTGCTGAGAAGCTAGGCCCAGGCCCGCCTCGGACTGTCGCGCCACTCATATTATTATTATATGGGAAATACAGCTTAATGCCGACTCTGAACGACGAAGTTGAGAAGCTTTAGCAGGAATACTCATTGAGCATTGCTAGTGGCTTGAAAGAGGTGGAGCCGTAGCATGAACTATGAAAGTTGGTAAATTCGTACTTGACACCCTCTGCGTTGGATGCACCAACCCTACGCCACTGTGAGTTTATTTGTTTTTATTTGTCCTCAGCATATTTTATTCGGCTCCATTCAAAATAATGAAACTACCAAAAAGGAAAAAGAAGAGGCTTGGTGTGATGTATTAAAAATGGCCCAATCTCTGGGCTTAAGTTCGGCAAATCGCCAGTGGAGTTATGCTCGTGACCATTTATTTGGACTTTGGAAAAGTCGAACATTGGTAAGTTTTACACATGATACTAAAATTTACAAAATTAAACGGTTTCCTTGTTCAAAGGCAAAGCTAGATAATTTCAAAAAAACTGCGACTGACGGTGGAAAATACATCGTGCTCGATGTAGTGGATAAGGCAATCCTCGATATTCTTGGACAGGATGCTCCAGTTGTGGAAGGATTAGGATTGCCTGAGGGGGATGGTATCGCAACTCAAAGTCAACCGCAGTCGGTATCCGTTGCAGCAAAGCCAAGGGCATGTTCCGAAAATAAACATGCAGCAAAAAGGAAACCAATAGATTCCTTAGAAGAAATTAGGAGAATTAAGAGAGAAGTCTTAGAATCGAAGCTATATGCAAACAAATTAAAAATATTCAAGTTTGAAAAAGAACTAGTGCTGCAGCCATCTAAATTCACTTTGGCATTCCACAACCAACTCACGAAGGGTACCGAAATTAAAGTGGATGATAGTCGGAGCTTAGATTGTAACATTGGCAGTTCAGAAGTTTGCAACGGTACTGTAAGTTATTCCGAGTAGCTATTAAAGAAGACGAAAGCAAATGTTAAGACTTAAATAAAAAGAAAAACATAAGCAAATAATTCGGGAAGATGATTGAAAAAGTTTCCGATATTGTTGCAGAAAACGCAACAATTTGGAGCCAGCTTCATTGCCAATGCTGGTGTTTTATTGTGTGAACGAAATATTTTTCTTGAGCATTTTGGAGCATAACAATTTTGGAGTTTCAAAGTTTTCTAGAATAATGAACACTCCCTGGCCAGCTGCGTTTACTGTCAAGGTCCACAAACCAAACAAAAAATTAACAAAATTTTGTTCATTAACCGCTGGTGAATCTATCTCTACCATAGTTCCATCAACACATCCTGCTACTTGAGGAAAACTCAGTAGGAATGGCCATCGAATGACGGCCATGATTCGACGTCTTGGAGAGAGCAGCTAAAGCTTCGCGGTAGTCAATGAAACATACCAACAGCATCAGTACCAGAAAAACTCTCGCCAACCGCTGTCTGTTTGCGCTCAAGGCATAGAACCACTTCACTCCAAGGGTCAAGATGACTTTGAATAAGACACTGATAATTTCAGTCCGGCTCCGCAATTTCAAAAATGGATGAAAAGTCCTTGGTCTCTGGAAACCTAATAAAAATTTTGAACAAACTAAGGTAAGCTTGTAGAGTGCATGGACATCTTAGATGCGACCTGAAGAGTCTTCGAGTCCGAACATATGGGACAACATAGCAAAGGACGCCCGCAATCAATTTGGTGTGCAAAACTGGAGTTTGCTACCTGAAGAGGCTTGTCCTTTTAAATCTGAACTGTACTTATTCTTAAGAAACTTTCTTCTAGGTACAGAAACACTCAATAAATACAAATACAGAAAGTATAGAATATATGAATTAGTAAAGTTCGGGTTTAATACATTAGCTGCTAAGCCTGATTTTCCACACAGTTAGGTTCCAAAAATCGTGTGAAATTGAATCGAAATCTAATTTGCTAAGCTAGTAAATCTGTTCCTTTTTTCACTATATTTTCAACGAATTCTGGACGTCCAGGAAGAATTTAGTCGTCCCTATCATAAATGATAGTCGATAGAAACCACACGACGAGCTGGTGCGAAGACATATTCGTTAACATTCATTCTATCGCGGAGTGCTAGGGAGCATCGCCTCATACCGGATTTGTACTTTTTTGGCTTTACTTTTGCAAACTAGATCCTCGATTGAAATTATAGTTGGCTATTATATTTGATAGCTGAAACATCACTGGTTACCATATATGATAGCAATGGCAGCCAATGTGTTAAGCTGACTTATTACTTATTTATTTTCATTTAAATCAATTGCTGTACATTCGGTACCTCTCATGTTTGTTAATATGTAGAACTAATTATGCGCTTTTAAGATCACCCTGTCTCATGCTGTCAAACACTCCACAAGACATTTCACCTGTGCCTCGAACAACTGTCACAATATACTAACCATCAACTGATAATACATAATTCCAAGATTCAAGAACATTAGTTATTTTTCTAAAATTGCAGTTAATAATTGTTTTATTATCTATAAGACTGCACCGATATCGTCTTCATTATGAATAAAATATTATCCAAGTTCATTCATCATCACATGTCAGTGCGTACATTTTCGTATAAAACAGTCAAAAGACCGGATTTATCAAATAAACGAAAGGTTACTGCTCCAAAAGTTGCCTTAGATCCCGATAATAAGAAGGAGCCCAATTTAACAGCCCACCTTCGAGCTCGTATTAAAACAAGTGGACCCATCACTGTCGCTGATTATATGAAGGAAGTTCTTACTAATCCACACGCCGGATATTATATGAACCGAGATGTTTTCGGTCGAGAGGGTGATTTCATTACCTCACCGGAAATTTGCCAAATATTCGGAGAGGTGCGTATTTAACGTGGAATATGTTTTAATTTCTAATGTATACTCATTGGTAGCTCGTTGGAATATGGTGTTTGAATGAATGGCGAAAGTTAGGATCACCTTCACCGTTCCAGCTTGTTGAATTGGGACCTGGCCGGGGAACGCTGGCGTTAGATGTGCTTAAAATACTCTCATACTTTAAACTGGGCAGTCAGTTCTCCTTGCATATGGTGGAAGTCAGTCCGTACTTAAGCAAAATTCAAGCGTCAAGAATTTGCTTTAAACACGTTCAAGTTGAAGACGCGCCTCATTATTTGATGGGTGAAACAGGTTCTGGAATAAAAGTGTTTTGGTATAAACGCATTGAGGATGTCCCTCGAGAGTTCTCCATAGTGCTTGCTCATGAGTTCTTTGATGCACTACCAGTTCATAAGTTACAACAAGACAATGGCGTATGGAAGGAAGTGTTGATCGATGTTGACCCGAAAAATGATAAAGAGTTTCGCTTTGTTATATCGAAATCCGAAACTCCAATGTCGAAAATCTTTGTGCCAATGGATGGTGACAATCGACAGTGTTTAGAGTACTCTGTCGAAACGGATGGGATTATTCAACTTTTGGCAGACAGATTCGAAGAGGATGGAGGAATCGGACTCATCATGGACTATGGTCATTTCGGAGAGAAAAATGACACTTTTAGGGTATTCATTTCTAAGAAACAAATTCAATTATTTACCATGTCATGAATTACAGGCATTTAAAAACCACAAACTCCACGACCCACTTGTTGAGCCCGGAACTGCAGATCTCACGGCAGATGTGGATTTCAAACGAGTCAAATATGTCGCAGAAAAAGAAGGGAAACTTATAACTGTTGGCCCCACTGAGCAGGGCATCTTCCTGAAGAACATGGAAGGTGAAGCTCGACTAAAAGTAAAGAAATTCGCGTCGCCCTTAAAAACAGAAACTCAGCATTTTCTTCTCTTCATAGATTTTACTTGAAAATGCACTTCCAGAGAACCAAGAGACTATTCAATCCGGTTACAAGATGCTCACAGATCCCGAACAAATGGGTTCGAGGTTCAAGTTTATTTCCCTGTTCCCCTCCGTCATGAAGGATCATCTAGCTAAATACCCGGTATCCGGGTTCAATCAAAGTTGAATGTAACATTAAATAAGTAAAATATTTATTTTTCAACAAGTCCCTTTCATTTTCTGTGTAGCTTTAATGTAGTTTATATAATACTTAAATTTGTGTATAAATAAATATTTTCGTCGCGCGAAGACCTTGAAGTCACAAGTAACTATTTTATGTTCACTTCTTATGGAATGCACTGTTGATGGTTTGGATTTCCGCTTCTGTAAACTGCAGTACTGCACCGATAGCATTGACCATGTGTCGTTTGCCTTCAATGCTCTTCGTGGACAAGAAGCTTATGAAGACATTTTTCAGATATTCTAGATTGGCCCCTTCTCGTGTCTTACATCGCTCTAACCTGAAATGAAATGTGTGTTATTTCATAAAAGCGAAGAAAATCTGACCAAGACCTCACCTGTCGACCTGCTGCTCCAGCGACGCGATTTGGTCTCGCAATTCCTCCTCAGACGTGGCTTTATCCTGCAAAGCTTTACGAAGAGCTGTCTCTGCTGCGTATTTAGTCTTCCTTAGGCCGGCTATCTCGATGTCTTTACGCGCAATTTCGTTGGCATAATGCAGCATGTGACAGTTTTCGCCCACTCCAATGACTTTGTTGCTTGTAGACATTTTTCTTTCCGGAGCATGCGGAGCTTCACCAGACGGTGCGTGAGCGTCCTCTTGAATCACTCGTTCACTGGCAATATTTCTCGGCTGTGCAAAGACCTCAAATGAGGTTTGCAAGGTTTTAATTTCATTTTCTTTCTCATCCAAGAGTTGCAGCGATCGAACTCGTTGCTTTTGCAACTGCTGTTCCATTTCGTTCAGCTTGGAACGACATTCATTTTCCATGTCATTCAAGGTGTTCTTCCACTTCTCTCGCTCTTCCTTTACAGCCTGGCGTTGACGCTCTTCCTGTTGTTTTAACTCGGCTTCTTGTTCGTCTATGTTTCGATTGAGCACCTTGACCTTTTCTTGCAGCGTAGCAATGTGTGACTTCTGAACGTGAATAACTTCATGCAACTTTTCGCAATCAATCCGAGCCGCATCCAGTTGGGTCTGCAACTTACTAGCATCCTCCTCGCACTGTCTGTGATTAGAGCCAACGGTGAATATTTTGGAGATGTCAATCGGATTGGAAGAGTTAACATTCTCGGCAAGTAGTAGTTTCTTCAGATTCATGATCTCATCCACCACGGAGGTCATATCATTGATGGAGCTCCTCGAGGGACGTCTAGCTTCAGTGGGACTCTCAACTGCGTTATTGGGATGAACCAAATTTTGAAGTTTCCTCTTAAGAGCCTGAATACTTTCCTGGTCCTGTTGGCGCAGTCGATCATAAGTGCCAACTGTAGCAGAAAGTTCGGCAAGGCGGGCCTCTAAGTTGGCCACGCGGTCTTCATGAATGGCCGCCAACTTTTTGTTTCGCTCCTCTGCCAA
Organism: Eristalis intricaria; assembly: GCA_964034865.1. Taxonomy (NCBI): domain Eukaryota; kingdom Metazoa; phylum Arthropoda; class Insecta; order Diptera; family Syrphidae; genus Eristalis; species Eristalis intricaria. The sequence goes on from OZ035873.1 coordinate 10,199,101, forward strand.
ATGGGCTCGTTTCTGTTCACACTTTATGGCAACCGCGTGTTGGTCTTTCAGTTGCGACATCTCGTTCTGAAGCTGTTGCAGAATCGCGGTGTTATCTTGAGCAGCAAGTGATTCTTTCTTGGACTCTAGTTGCTTAAGCTTGACTTTGGCCTCTTTTAGCTGAGATTGTAATTCTTTTATACGCCCATCTGCATTGTCGTTCGACGCAAACTGTGTCTTTAGATTGTTCAGTTGCATTTCTATGTTTTCCTTGAGATGACGTTCATCTCCATAAAGCTTCTGGAGCTCTCTTATCATAAGCATCTGATTGTTAATTTCCTTTTCATGTTCTTGTCGTTCGATAATAAGTTTCGCTTTGTAGTTCTCCAGGTCCAGAGCGGATTGACTGGCGACAGATTTAATTTTCTCTTGCAATGCAGCAATATTCTGATCCTTCTGGGCAAGTTGTGAACGTAATTGCTTTTTGTCAGCTTGAAATGATGCTTCCATCCGAGACTTTTCAGCAGAGAGAGTTGCTAATGAGTTCATCAAGGTCATAATTTGTGTTGGTGTTGCATTTTCAGCTCCGTTCTCGTTCTGTGTGGGGGCTGGTGTGGCTTCTTCATTCTTTTCGGCTGGAGTGTCGGTGGCGTCCTTTCCCGCTGTAACAGCCGCCAGGCTGGACTCAAGAGCTTCTTTCTCCTTAAGGAGACCTTTATAAGCAGCAACAACATCTGAAATAATTCTTATCAGATAGAGATTCATTTTTGGATGTTTGCAAAAAAGTACCTTTTAATCTTGTTTCATATCGGGTAAGCTGTTCCTTTTGCGAAGTGACTAAAGATTCAAGGTCCCGCTTTGGCCGTTCCATAATTTCGATTTATTCCTCTTTTATTCAATCTCATAAACAAAATCAGCAAACATTTCTAAATATTTTCTTTACAAATCATGACTGAAATTCCGCAGAATTATTCCGTGGCACAAGAACATATGACAGTTTGTTTTGACGGTTGTGACGTCTCTCGACATGAACAAGTCCATTTAGGGCACGTTCAACAAGGTTATATTCATAGTGATGTTACACCATGTACAAATATAAACATTTAAATTGTTGCCTGAAGTATATCATGAGTGCATACCTTTGACCTTTCTTCGTCTACTCCCTTTATATGTAGACCGCAAGTATTTAACACATGTTAAATCAAGGAAACTAGAAACGAAACAGGCATTGCGCCTAAGAATATGTACCAAATATTGAAACTAACAACATAATATTGTTGCTGTAAAATGTTGAATATATATATGTATGTGTACACTGCAGTTATTTTTTCTTCTTTTGGTGTTACAGTCCGGGGTGGACCTGAGCCTCAACCAACAAGCCTCTCCAACAACCAAAAGCACGGTATCCCTGGCTATTACAACGTGGGCGTCCTCTGTTGCGTTGTCCCACGGATTAGGAGTCGAAGACTCTTCGGGCCGGAGATGAGTTGTCCATACGCTCTACATATCCTATCCATCTAAGGTGTTGGATCTGCAGACGTCTGACTAGGCTCATGTCGCAGTACAGTCGCTTCTACTCCAAAAACCGTCAACGCAAACAGGACCAAAGATCGCAAGCAGACCTTTTCCCTCGAAGAGACCAAAGTCTTCCTCATCCGCTTTTGAGATTGTTATGAACTGGGCCTTCTGGAACTTATGGCAAGTGGGTGTTGATGCATGTGGTCTGGCGTTGTCGTGATGGAACACAATTCCTCTCATATGGGCCAAAGCTGGGCCCTTCTGAGCTATTGCTTATTCAGACGGCTCAGTGTCGACACTAAGGGTCCGAAATAAGAGTTTTGCCCTAGGAGATCAACTCATAGCACTTGATTCGCTGCCAATTCCACTAAACATACAACAAGACTACTGGCCGCCAATCCGGTAGATTATCCTTAGTCGCGCAGCAAAAGACCCCTGTTTAAAGAGATACCGAGACTTAATACTCTGAAATTTTCAACAAAAATCATTCTAATTTAGATGCTGAATGTGACAATTTTTAAGTCGGTACGACATACGGTTCGGAAGTTACGAGCACAAATTCTCAAACTAAGGGTGGTTGCATCAATCCGGTATGAAACCATTTCAAGTTGCGTAGTCGTGGATATCAACCATCCCCCAGTGTGTTGTAACTTCCATACATATGTACACATACATTTTTCATATTTTGCTTTGGTGCAACCATTCGTATTTTTTCTACGTCTCAATCGAAAATATACGAACGACTGCCTGAGTCACCATACGAAAAGGAAACAATAAACATTTTCGTACTTTTCTTTTTTTAAGCTTAGGTCCACGATGACAAACAAGATAGATCCCGAACTAACATGTGTGGAAATAAAAAAAACAAACTTTTCTTATTTTGTCATACCCAAACATATACACAGCTACACACAAATCATTAAATTTTGCTGAAATTGTGAATTTTGAACTTCTCAACGGATTAGCCGATTTAGATAAAATTTCAGAGCTAGACTAATTACATAATGTGTTACATTTTCATGAAGTTTGACTTCAATTTGCACAACAAGTGAACATCGAGCGCAGGTACATAGGTGGGATTTCCAAGAAATTTTTTCTATGAATCGCTTGATATCCCTCCACGTTGTATGTAAATGGTTAAGAAAAAACCGTAATTTCCGTCCGTTTTGCTGCAGCACACATTGATAATTCAAACTTCAACATGTATGCACACAGTCAACGAATTGTACTCATTATGAGTAGGGATGTGAAAGAGAGATTGGGATAGGCATCAATGACAAAAGAAAATTCAAATTCTTCTCTGAGTTCTGGTTTGAGCAGTCTTATTATTGTTTTAAATTAAAAAGTGTAAAGTATCGGTTGAAGAAACAAACCTGGGCAAAGCTGGGTACAAAATCTTGAGTATTCATAAGCTATGAATATGTCTAAGGTTGCGCACAGAAGCGGAGGAGAACCTCAGTCAAATTGATGTACATTACTGGAAGGAGCTACCTAGAGACAGTGCTGGCTGAGGCCTGTTGCCTGAAGCCTAGGTCCATGATGACAAACAAGATAGATCACGAAATAACGTGTGAGGAAATAAAAAAACAATTAGATTTTCAAAAAATTTACATTTTCGTGTTTATTTACGTTTATTATTTAGTTTTTTTTCCATTGTTTGTTTCTCTTAAAATTTATTAAATAGCATTTTTTCGTTTTCATTTGTTTTTAATTATTTTTCATTATTTTATTATTTTGTTTTTGTTTTTCATATTTTATTTCTTCTTTTCATACATAGACTTAAAATTAAACATCGTCATCTGTTTCATTTTTTGTTCTTTTTATAACAATTATTCTCTTTCATAACTTAAAACTTTCTTTACAGAGCTTTCGTGTATGTGTACGTGTGTGTGTTTGTTTTGTTGAGTGTAACCATGTGTATTGTTTGTTTTTTTTTTTTTAATTTTTCATCATCTCACATGTACTGTGCTATGTTCATTTCCGTTGCAGTTTTTTTTTTCTTTTCTATTACATAACTATTTTACTTAGAAACTATTTAATCTTAAGATTAGATTCTTCTGTTTTCTTGCAATTATTTCTAAATCAATAATCATGTTTTTTTTTCTTTATCAATTATAGCGATGTTGCTATTTATTATTACTTTCTTTCATTAGTATTACTTTTTTTTCTTTAATTACATTCATATATATACTTACAGTGAAATTTAAAAATTAAAAATTATTATTTCTGTTCATTTTTTATGCATATAATTACATTAATTAATAAAGTATTATCATTTTTGTTTTCTTGCTTTTTATTCTTGTTTATAATTGTTGACAAAAATGTAAAATATGTAGTACATAATATATTGTTTTCCTGCGCTTCGTAAATATATATATATATAATTTGTTTGTTTTTCTTCTTGATTTTGTGAGTTTTGTGGATATACAATGGTTGTAATTTAGTTTTCAAATTAATTGAAACGATCGATTATGTTAAATATTGTGTAAATAGAAACGGTGTGCTTGTTGTTTACGACCACGAATTGAAGTTGGAAGGAAGGAAGCAAAATCGAACATGATTTGATGTATAGAATTATCTTTGCAGAAAATCGCCATATTTTGATTTGGCAAATATTTTGGGACTACGTTTCGAACTGTATACTAATTTTTGTTTTCTTAAAAGACTGAGTAGAAAGCTCTTAATTTAGAGAAGAACATGATGAATGGTAGCTTTGCAGAAATATGAGATGTTTTTTTTAGAATTTTGAGGGCTTTACATTTTAGCTCTTCATCACAATGTGTTGGACGTGTTTAACACGTCAACTAAGTCTCCTCTTCACTGCGGTTGATTTGTGTCAGAAACGCTTTATGGACCAGGCACCACCGATGGACCCTGAAATCGGAGGGTTTTCTTCTTTGAGACATAAACTTTACAAGTCTGGCAAATTCAGATTGGTTATTGACAAGTTACTTCCTGTGGAAAGGTGGTAAAGGGTGTTTTTATAAGCTTCAGTCTAACAGAGGACTGCGAGGACAAGTTTATTAAGCACGATCATACTAACTTAGATGACCTGCAGTACCTACTGTTATGTGTTATCGAGGTCTGGCAGATTGTACCGTCATTATTTTTTTACTGCCAAAATAGCGCAATTGGAAAAAAACGTTTTTACTTGAAAAACATTCTGCAGCGCTTTTATGTTCAAAACACATGAGAATCAATGCGACGCAACGCGACGTTTATGAAAACACCCAAACTCCCTGACTGATTTTTATGAGTTTCTCCAGAAAGTACTCTTCTGGAATTCTTCGGCACATCTTTTCCACTTCATATTCCATACTTTTGTATGGAACCTTTTCAGCATCTCGATCCCTTTTGAACTCCTGAGACAAACTTGCGAGTTCATATTCTAATCCTGAAGACATTTGAAGTGAAAAATGTGTATTAGCGTCAACTACAAGACACATTTACAGCAAGTCATGATGTACAACTCCCATTAAATATAATCAGATGACCCCGAAAGAAGCACGAGCAAAGAGCAGAAGCCCATCATTCGAACAGGACACGATCGTTCAATTTACTGGACAAGTCTGCAAGAATCTAAGCTCTTTCTTTTTTACTGAACTCCGTCAATTGTTGACCATTACAGCTCAATACAAATTTATTCTGTCGAATAAATCGAAATAAGACTACAACTTGAGAGTTGGCAAGATTACTTGCATGGAAAGTGTTTGCATTTGAAAAGCGAAAATGTTTTAATTTTGTCTAGGTTGCTCTTGTCCATAAGATGCAGTGCTCCTGCTTGTTTTATTAAAGTGGTGTTTAGAAAGCAATGCAGAGTGAATTGTCAAACGCTTTACCACGAGAGTCGTCTGAGAATAATTGTCTAATAAGGCAGACTTTTACAGCAAGTTTTGAAATCAGTTTCATTTTGAAATCTCATATTGTGGACGTGGCCATGCTTCTAAAGCAACTACTCGTGTTGCGTCTGTCACTGGATCTACACTTTTAGACCGCTCCGTATGGAGAGGTCTCATAAATTTTTTTTGTAGGCAGTTGTATTCTCTGAGCATTGTCACTGAACTCGAGAGAAGTGAAAGCCGTGAATGATGTCAGAAGTTGAACCTCGACACCCAGCGTAGGAGTTGATGGACATTCCACTTAACTCAAAAGTAGCTGTCTTATATGAAAATAAGGAGCGGATGTTGATTGTCCTGATTCATCCATCACCATCACTCTGATTGGACACTTCTTATCTGTAATGTAGTGAGAAGAAATCAATAAATAATGGAGTCCCGCAGGGATCAAGACATGGACCTATCTTGTTCATATTATACACAAATTGACTTCTTTAGTTCTTTAAATACGGCACAGTTTTTGCGTACGCTGATGACACGGCGATGTCTGTCTCAAAACTGAAAACAAAATCAATTTGAAAAAGCTGTCAAGTTCGAGTCATTCGCTTTGAAAACTTCGGTTTTACAGAAATTGATTTCTGGAACACATGGTAAGCCGCTCTCTGAACAAACACAAAAAAGTGAAGAAGGAGGCAACCACTTATTCAGTCAATCCCTCAACAATGCCGTCACACATGTGCTCATCCATCCACATCCGCAATGATTTCCTGCTTATTAGATAAACAGAACTCACATAGATCGTGTCCAGCTTTCGTTTCCTTCTTACACAATCAACTCCTAGCTTTTTGTTATGTTTTTGTTCAAATTACATACTTCAATCAAATTTTTGTATCACATGATGTGTGTGTTTTGAATTCTTTTTTGTGTGCACTAATATCCACATAATTTCTCTGTTTACAACTAATTACTATGAAACAGTTAATAATGTCCTTTCTCCTTCTTCTCATGCTGATTTTATTTTTGTTTCTTTTTTTCTTTGTTTATAAACGTAATTTATTCTCTTAGTTAGATGTACATTTTTTTTTGTTTGTGTTTTTATTTCTTAAAAAGAAATGCATTAACATTAACTTTGACATTTTTTTCTCATTTGTTTTAGTATTGTGTTTTGTTTTGTTTTGTTTTTCTTAATAAAAGGTTATAAAAGTATTGGTAAAAAATGAAACAATGATCAATATATATATATAAGAAAACAAGAAAATTTCTAATATATTTATATATTTCTTTTAAACGTTTTTCTGTTTCTGTTTTCCTCCACGAGTTCTGTTATAAGTTCTCACTTTTTGTTTTCCTTTTCCTTCAATACATAATCTTTATTTACAATTCTTACTCTTACCGTTATATCGAAGTGAAATAATTTAAAAGTAAATTATATTAAGAGACAGACAAAAAAAAACAATTATTTATTTTATTTTTTTCTAAATTACAAAAAAGAAAAAAAGGAAAACACGATACAGTTAACTTAAAGATTTGACGACAAGCAATCATCCATTTTCGAGTTCGAAACGTTTCGGTGTGCTATGTCGAATTGTTAAATTGAATTTTCTTAAATTTGTTGTTGGTATTGTTTTGTTTGATTTGTTGTGGTTTTTTTTTTTTTTGTTTTTCGCTTATCATTCGATTTGTTTTAAGGAATAAATTATTACAAATACAAATTAGCAAAATAAGAAAAATAAAGTCAATATATAAATCCCTGAAATAAAATATGCAAAAAAATAAAAAATAAAAATAATAATAAGAAAATTTAAAATTAATGATAAAAAAATAAAATGTATGTGTACGAGAGTTTATGAAACAAATACACTTTGTTTTCCATTTTGCCGACACGAGGATTTCCCTTTCTCATCGATTGATGTTCCGACACATCCATCGATATTGTTTTAGTATATGACTTCGTAGACGGTGGCTTTTTTGTCTCCAGATCCAGTAACGATGTATTTGTCATCGGTTGATATGTCGCAACTAAGCACTGATGAGGTTTCTTTGGACTGAAATGAATAAGAAGGAAAATGGGTTAAGATGAGTATGACAGGAAGGTGGGGCTAAAAAAGTAAAATGGCAAAAGCAAGTTTAAGGATACAACTTCTCAACTTGAAGCTGAATAAATACACGAACGTCCATTCATCTGGGGAGTTGGAAGAACTCTTGTGTTGCCCAAGGTGATCCTTAGTCTTTATCAAAGGAACTATGTGAGATTAATCAGATGACAAGACTTTAAATGCTTCAGATGGTGCGCTAAAGTCGGGAATGGACTCGCCAGCAATCAGTCGAGTTGAACTAATTCTTTCGCTAATGTAGAGAGCCTGCAGTTTTGTGGTGACTCGTCACACAATTAGAAAAAAGTCTTGCACTTACTGGGCATGGAGGAAGGAGGAAACATACGCTTCACGCTGCCACACTAAGAATTAGGAAAGCAGCGCAAAACATAGGGCAAACCGATTCCCTTCAACCAAACTTTTGGATCCCGAAAATAGTTTACGGACGGGGAACGATGGAAAGAACAAGTGGCGACAGCAGTGGAAACAGATTGCCCTTTAATTTTTTGTTATGAACTGTCATAGCAATAGAGAGCTCTTGAATTTCAAAATGAAATCTCAAAATAAATGGGACGCAGTTACTTTCAGTTCCTCATCCCCCTTCACGGAAATCGAACCAGCCACATCGTCACAGACTAAATGCCGTTAACAACTGCTTCACCCGAAAACAAGGTTAAATGTGAACGCTTAACACACGCGAGAATTAGAGAATTCATAATATAGGTCATTCCTGACCATGGGGGCAGGATAATTTAATTATTTTTCACTCATATCCTCTAATAGATTGAATCGGTATGACACGTAATGCAAGTCTTTCGCCCTCATAACTTATTCATTTACAGCGACCACAAAGTGGTGATTATATGAACATTAAGTCAGAAATGGTAGGCTCTGCAAATAACAGACCTTTCCATGTCAATATAAATAAAGGATTCGTTACTTACTTGGAATATGCTTGCGCCATACGGTGTCCTCCATGCATTAAGCAAATTATCCTTTCCAGTTGACACAAACCATTTGCCACATGTCGCAAATCTCAGCGACAGAACACAGCTTTCGTGCAGATGCAACTGGTATTTGTCGGGTTTCGTTGCGTGCAATACTTCAACGTGCGAGTTTTCCATGCCCACAGCCAACCATTCTCCTAAAGAAAAACAAATGTTTGAGCAATTAATAAGCTGTTGATAAATCCATTGGAATAAAGCGAACATACCTGTTGGACAGTAGCCCAAGGAGAAGATTTGTGAACTGAAATCATGTTGTTGCAGTTGTCTGCCTTCCCGCAAGTCCCACGATCTGACTGTGTTATCGAGACCACCGGTCCATAAGCGCGAACCGTCGGGACTGATGTCAATGCACGAGGCACCGTCTGTGTGACCTTGGAATTGTCGCACCAGTGTTTCATTGTGTAAATCCCATACGGCAATGTTGCCGTCACTGCAGCACGAGAAGCAGACCTTCGAATCGGGACTGATTGCTAATGCATAGCAGGCTGGGGCTGCAGATGTCAGTTCTGCTTTAATTCTTGGTGTCGGACTAGCAAGATCCCATATTGACAAGTTAGATGCTTCACCGCCAACAATTAATGTTCGTCCATCCGGCAGGAGTTTCACCGAACGGATGTAGTTGTCGCGTTGTAGGCAGTCTAATTGACTTATTGGTGTCATGCTGCCTTGTCGCGCGATATCCCATACCTTGACACATCCCTTACCACCGGTGTAGACGTACTTCGTTGGATTCGAGATCGTTACTGCGCACACAACCTCTCCATGGGATAGTGTGCTCATTTGGCGTGCGTGCCGTGGGATGCCCGAACCCACTAGGGCATCTGGCGGAAAGGGCACCGGCTGTAGAGTACCTTCTCCATTCATGTGGAACGAGTAGGCTCTGCAAAAAAAAAAAACGGAAACGTTAATATGTTGTTGAATAGGACTGCAGTGTTTTGTTTGACTTACGGTTTTCCACCGGCCAGTCCACCCGCATGTGGCATGCCGTTGGCGCGTACATGGGCATGAGGATCATATCCCATTGGAGGTCGTCCATACGCAGGATCCGGTGGTGGGCGTTGGTAAGGATCTGCTGGCCTTTGATATGGGGAATTTGGATAGCCCGCTGGCGGAACCTGTGGAAGTACTTGCTTTGGATTTACCGGCATCGGGACATTCGGTGTTGGGGTTCTGGCCTTGGCACCTGGAGTTCCAGGTTTATCGAGCTGCAAAATAAAACACGCATTGAGCAAGAATATCTTCAGGGCAAAGAACATTCAACTTACATCTTTAGTTTTAAGGCTGGGCGTTGATCGTGACGAGCTTGAGCCCGATCGTGATGGTGGTCTATCGCTTGGTTTTGAATTACTGCCTCCAGGTTTGTCAGATCGATCTCCATTCAGGCCGATGCTGTCACGATCACGATCGCGCGAATCTATCGAGATGTGATCGCCGTTTGGTCGTGGGGATGGTGATTCCTGAAACAAAAATCCAAAACCATTAGAGATCCCTCGTCGCTCTTCACGTTTCAACTCAAAAATAATTCAAAATTTTGATGGTCTGCTAAAAGTGTCACTCACGCACTCCCGAGAACAACACCGACTAAACTACGGCTACGACTACTGATACTACATCTACGTGGTAAAACTCAACTCACCATTTCATTTGATACATCTACGACTAAATCCTGATCGCTTTTCTCGCCATCATCGTCCTGCAATAAAAAAATTAAACAAAAACAATTTTGAAAAAAAAATTCGTGATCATTTTGAGGAATTGAGTTTTGGTTGGTTTGGCTTTGTTTGTTTGTTGATTTGGTTAGAGGTGGTTGCACGTGTTGGAACTGTTTGTTACGGGTTGTGGTTTAGTTGTTTCGCAAACGAAGACGAAAGCTAAGCCCTAGGATGGTGAGTTGAGTTTAAGACTTTTCTCTAAACGTAAACAAACACGCAATTGAATCAAACGACATGTGGTTGTGCTCGGAACTTTGTTCTGTTTTCGCCTTCAACCAGATGACGGAGGAATCTTTTTTTTGATGATCAACGGAACACAACAGATGCATACACACACAAAAACACTCTCACACAAAATACTATCTTAACCGTGATGACAAAACAATTAAAGACAAACGATTGGTGTGCGCGAAGGTTTGACGGATTCATGAGCAACGCATGAGATAGGAGATTGGTTAAAGAGTCGATGTTAAATGGACGATAGGTACTTACATGGGCCAGTTTGTCTTCTTTTCTTCGCTTGGCGTCGTTCTCGATATCAAGAGGTGATCGGGTACGATATTTCTCACGTTCAGCTGGCGACACAGAATTTCTCTAAAATTAGAAAAAGCAAACAAATTAATTGAGAACAACTGATTGCAATTAGAAATGTTTTTGGTGGAGGTAAATAGTGACGAGCAATTGGAATTGGGTTAGAATTTTACTTAACTCCTGAGGTTTCATTCAACTGGGAAACCTGACTACTTCGACCTATTCAGACAATTAGAGATAACATTTATAGAAAAACAATTTTACTGGCTGTGGGGATAAGTATGACTTTTTGTCTTCGAATACTTGGTCTCGTCTGCAAGGAAGACAAACTATGCAACACATACAGTTCTAAGCTTATTCGGTGGAGAGACTACGTCTCTGGAATGAAGGATGACGGAGGAATTTGCATCGAAGGGTGGTGTGAATAGAAATTTAGTGTGAGTGTTTGATCTGTATTTTGGAGGATTTCATCAGGGACATCGGACAGGAACTGATTGCTTAACCAATCCATCTTATGCAACTCGAATCTACACGGGTTCTTGAAATTATCCCTTGTGTCCGCGAGACGGCGTGAATCATAGATCATTGGTGTTCGCTTTGGTATGCTTAAAATTACTTAGCTGATTAAAACAAGAGTGTTGACGAATAAATGTGACAGCTCTCCGCTTTAGTTATCAAACGTCAACTTGAGGGAAAGAACCGACATTGGTGAAGATTTTTTATTGTGGTCCAAAATCAAAAAATGGAGGATTTAGTGAAGATTATGTCGATAATCTGTGATCGTTCAGTAACTTTTGAAAACTTAAGGGGGCGCTATACAAATTGCTGAACTTAAGTAAGAATCACCGATCAACAGCTTCACTTGATAAAGATGGACTTGAAAAATTCGAGGTGTGTACCAGTGTAAAATACACTGGTACTGCGACCATAAAGATGTATCGTACCCTCTTTGTTTTGGTCCAAGTTTTAAGTGCTGCCACTTTTCAATAACTTCTCTAGATGGGTTTTCTTGGAAGTCTTTACCTGTTACGGATGTTCTGTATACCATTTAACTCGATTAGTATTTGTTCCACAGTTTTTCTCACCCGGTCACAGTGTCTATAGATTTCTGTACAGATAAAGCCCATTTTATGGAGGTAGCAATAACGTGGTCCATGTCCTATTAGTCCCCCCCACTCTTAGGTCAACTTTATTAAGTTCCAGAGGTTCTTTTGTTTGTTGGGGTTCGAGTTTTGTTTCATATACGTTCTAGAGTGTTTAGTACCCTCCTGGTTGTATCAAACTGGTGCATTAGTTTAATGATTCACTATTTTAGGTGAAGGTTTGCGTCCGTATTGTAAGGAGGGGTGGGCCCAATGAAGGTTAACTGAGCAAATGCTAAGACTGCCATCCTTTTGTGGTCATGTCATGTCATGGATTGATAAATATACTCAAAGAATCTTAAAATACTGATCAGTGGGAGAACAACTCACAGTCTCTTGAAGAATTCCTTGGACTACCTCTGTCATTGAATTGTGTCTTGTGATTAGTTCTTTGAGAGAGAACTGTATTATTCAATTGCCTCTTCAGACGTTGACCACAACAAAACTGCACGTAGATGCTTGGACAATATCAAAAGCGAATTAGGGGAAAGCTTTTGTCCTTATTGCGGTGATAAGATCTGGAGACACCAACCATGAACTGTAGATTAAAGCTGGTCTTCAAAAGCGTCTACAGATTCAATGTATAAGATGGCTGGAGCAAATTGAAGGCATCTATAACATGTTTCGATTATAAGGCGTCTCTGACTACAAGCCTGTTTGAAGACGCAGCAGTGGAAAGCTGTACCTCTCGTACGTCAAACAGGAATAACGTGACGTAAGCAGCGCCGTGGCATAGTGGGTTAGTGCGTCGACTCCTACGCAGAGGGTGCCAGGTTCGAATTCCCAATTAACCACCTTTGATAATTCACGGCTCCGCCTCTTTGGAATCACTGACAATGCTCAAAGAGTATTCCTGTCTAGAAAAAGCTTCTCAACTTCGTCGTTCGGAGTCGGCATTAAACTGCAGGTCCCGTTCACTCGTGAAAGAACAATAGCGCGCACAACACGAGTGGTTGTAGAGAAGCTAGGCCCAGGTCCGCCTCGCACTGTCGCGCCACCCATATAATTATTATTAAGCGGCGTTTAGACACAGCAATTTGTCGTGACGATTTGCTGAAGGTTGCTAAAAAGTCAAAATGCTTTGTCTACCGCAAAACAAGTCAGTCGTTCTGTTGTAACGAGCGTTTACATTGACGATGTGGCGCATCAACGCGGTTTGCAAAGAAATTGTTGAGCGCGAACGGCGCTTTACGTTCAGGCTATGACCCGGAAATGAGTAAAATAAGTTTATGATAGATAAAGTAAGGACCGCTTCAAAGGTCACAAATCAAAACGAAGACAAGACATGGCTTTTGAGGTATGCACCTGGAATTCATGAGTTTCTTACTCCTGCTTGATTATTCTATCGATGAACTTCCGCCAAATGTTCCAAGGTTCGTTGTATCCCAGAAACATCGACACTACGTCGGTGGTGGCTTACTCTTTCTTGTGAGGTTTACTTTATGGAGAATGATTTGTTTAAGTTTGACAGCTTGCGCACTATTAGTTTGTCGGATATAGAATTAAGATTGAAACAACTTTGGTAATTTGTAAAAAAAAAAATGGATAAAAGGAATTTCGTGTGTCACTATTTTTTATGAAAAAAATTCTGTTGATACTAAAAACTTGAGTGACGAGTGTTTTCCGGAACATGCGCCATGCAGTGCACCAATTCGTAAGTGTTTTGCTCACTCCCGTACAGACCATACGATTACTGAAGAAGATGAACGCAGTGGACCCCTCAAAAGGCTGGACAAAAAGATATAGCTGACACCAGAAATGAAGTATTACAGAGATGCCCGTATCATACCTCTCTTTCACCTTAAGATTTTTGACAACTGTTTTTTATAACGTGTTCATAAACCAAATGGACCAATCAAAGCACGGGATTTACATTATTTCGTGAATAACCGTCAAAAATTCATGAATATCTGGCAAAAAGGCATTCAAGTTCGTCGATGGACTAGGGGGCAATCAGCTGCGAAGTCGGCTATCTCTGTTATACTTCATATCTGGCTGACACTCTGGCCGGCTGGCTGAGAAGATGTCAAACGAACGTGTTGGACATATCGTCCGTGAATATTTGGATATCTGAGCTCTGTGCAAAGTGGGCTTACAGTAAAGATAATAGCCTATTTTTCACAAATCTATAAATAGTGAAGTAGGATTTTGCACGTAAAGAACATACAACAACCTACTGCCTATGATGCCTATAATATCGGCAGTGAAAAGTGGCTGTCGATTAAAATTCGACTTCGAATCTTTTTTCATATATTTTGACAGCTATTCGAACATATAAATTGTTTTCTTCGTATATTCCGACAGATGAAAATCAAAGTCACTGCGAATCGTTTTTTTTGCATCTTACTTCACTTCACTATCGATAGCGATGAAAAAAACACGTCTAATGTACCATGTCACGGATTCATGCCATGTCATGGACTTCGAATTGCTTCCTATTCTTCAAATCTCCCCCAACGACTTTTTCATACACTAAGACCGTTGAAAAGGTGAACGGCAAGACTGAACCCAAGACAAATCTTCCAAAGAAGATCTCTATAATCGCTGTATTAATTTGTCCCTCTATATGGCAACTGTGTTGAATAACTTTTCTTTAAAACGATACAAACTTTTCAGCCAAACTGTTAAGTTGAAGCCAGAATTGTCTGCACCATTGAAGGCTTGATCTAGAAGTCTTTGCAGTTTTTTTAGGGCAAAAAAGATTCTTAGTTTCACGATTTTCCATCTCAAACAAGGACTTCAGGTTTTCAAATGTTTGATAACTTACCAGTCTCTCCTCAGCAGACGGTCCATCCAAGTTGCTTTTCATTTCTGGTCGATGATGATCTGGTGGCGCTTTAAGAAGACTCTGTGGTGCGTGCGGCAATCCCATGGGTCCACCGAATGGTCCTAGTGCGCCTAATGCTCCAAGACTTGGCATCGGTTGTGGTGGTCCACCGGGGACTTGTTGCGCATGAATCTGTTGCTGCAAAAATTGTTTAATAAATCAAAAATCAATACAAACATGGAACACATTGAATGACACCACTAGAAACATTTATTTTGCAAATTACTTATTATTTTCTTTTTTTTCTGAATATTTTCGTATTAAATTGCGTTAAACAGAAGCACAAAAACAAAAAAACAAACACAAGAGAGAACATGAAACGAAATGCAGAAATGACAGAAATGATATGGCAATCGACTCTTCTTCCCACCATTCACACACACATGCACACTGGCAGCCATACACACTAAAGCTATGTCGAACGAGCAAACCGCACTGACTTCCGACAGGAGGATCGATTCAACACACACAATCGAGCAGCCATCCGTCGCCGTCGTCCACGTCGTCGTGGTAAATTATCAAAAATCCATTTGATCAATGATTTTGTGTCTAGTCGGTATTGAATGAAACACAAGCGACAGCGGCCACGGCCCATCTCCCGCCGCTGTGCGCTTGAATTTCACGGTTTCGCGGCTTCCAAATGAACATTTTCGACAAATGGCAAATAATCATAACCGAATTATAAGTCCACCACACGCCCAGCCCCCCGGCTTGTCACAGATGCAGATGTGGCTTTTTCCTCTATTGGGGGATTTGATTCAGTTTTGAATTCGCTTCGTTGCAAATCACCGCAAGCCACCGCCGCACCGGCCCTCTGCCTCTGTTACTCCCTGTGGAGGATGGCAACGGTCTCCTGCTGCTTGGTTTTATGTGATTATTCCGGCTCTTTGCACGGGGAAAAGCTCGTTCACTCAGTCGCCCGGCCGACCAGCGTCCTCCGCGCGTCGCTTTTTCGGATAGAATTTTTGGTCACAACGTCTGACCGTGTATGAAACCTAATACCACAGCAGTCGCCTGCCCCGCTCGCCGCCTTTCCGGAATGCCAAAACCAACCAATTCTCTCCGATTTGCTACCAGTTTTTGGTTAGTACGCCACTCTTACCGCAGCGAATGCGGTAATTAACCGGCTGCAGCAAGATAATTTTAATCAGCTTGCAGGTACTTTCGGTTTGAGAGAGTCGGGACCGAGCATGACAGTGCCTGTATACTTATATGGTATTGCGGATTCCTTAACCGTCTCCATTAGTTTTCTCTGGCCGGGCTCGTAGGCTTGTTGACCTTCATTAAAGAATGATGCATCCAATACCAGCCAACGATATGCACTGAACTCGTGTCCCTTTTTGGTGTCCCTGGTGTGGTAAATGCATGGCAGCGTGTTTGCATTGGAATGTAAAATAGCTCTTTGTAGGTTCACTTGTGTGGCTCCGACTGTCCCGACTGCTATCCGGATGACCGCAACCACGAAAAAGTGGTCGAATTTCAATACAGATTAACACTCCACAGTGCATCGCAGCAGAGTGCGCAGAGATGGAGCGAGGAAGGGATTGCACGGGATATTTGTCGGAATGTGAAGCGAAGCAATGAGGGAATGTTTCACATGGAGTCTTGGCGATACGTTGTGGAACTACCGTTGGTATGAAGGGTAGATGTAGGTCTGTTTAGTCAAATTGTTAAGCCAGCGATTTGGGAAGAGACAAGCAGTGGGGGTAGGGTCTTAAACGTTCAAACATACATAAGTTTCAGGTCACGATTGAACCTTAAAAAACACGGAAATGCCTACAAATGAGTTTAGGAAGACTGAAAATCATTGTGGTCTGGCTCTAATTGTTCTTCTAATGCGCATGAGTTGGCAGCTTAAACAAATGTCCCTCTGGACAAGGAAGTAACTTCAACAACGCAGGAGAAGGAAAAAATGATGTGTCAGATAAACGAAGGCCAAAAGGGTTTCAATTAAAGTTTTAAGACTTAAGTTAACTTAATCAGTCCAGCGAACCGACACAAACTGTTAAGGTCCAACTATTATGATGCGCAAGAGCGAGCATGAGTTAGTGTCAAACGCTCATTGGTGAGTGAGTGAATACACACATCCATGAGCCAACCGATACTGTCGTCCACGAACGATTGCAGATTAAGCATATGTCAAT
Organism: Eristalis intricaria; assembly: GCA_964034865.1. Lineage (NCBI taxonomy): Eukaryota > Metazoa > Arthropoda > Insecta > Diptera > Syrphidae > Eristalis > Eristalis intricaria. The sequence goes on from OZ035873.1 coordinate 10,215,890, forward strand.
TTGACAGCTGGGACTCAACCCTACAAGTGTTTCGTTAAGCCTTAGCTAGAGCGGCCTGAACCGCATCGTACATATCGCGTTTTTGACAGATGCAAAGGAAAATATGAAAAATGGACAAATCAGCTGAAATTGAGTTATAATTCGTGTACAGTATGTCAAATTTGTCACAGGTCACCATAATCTGTTCGAGTTAGAGAGAGTCTACTGTATATGCAAAAAAAAAACGCGACAAATTGTTTCTCTTTCACAATAAAATGAACACGATAAAGCAAACACGGAAACTGTATGTGCTTATTATGGCTAATCATGTATTTCTCGAAAACTTGACGAAGCATTTCGTAAAAATTTGACACTTGCGAACAAGAGCTCATGTGTATTATAGTTGGGCCTTTACACTGTGACCCTAATAAACGCTTCGTTCAGTTTCGTTACAGGGTGTAAAAGGTTCCTCTGACTACATACGTAAATGTCAGTAAGTATTCGAATTTTTCGGAAGTCCCTAGAATTTATTGTAGGCATTTTAATATTTAACGTTGCTTTTGGGTACTTTTCGTTCAGTTTTTACAGAAGCTACTTTATGCCGCTTTTCGAAAGGAAATTTGGTGCTGAACAATTCCAGCACAATTATTTTTGTTAATCGCAGTTCCCCTAAACTCTCGAATCAGTTTCCTCCTCTCTCGAAGGACGTTGTATACGCGCCTGTGTACATACCACTTCGGATTTACGAGACAGAGGAATGATCAGTAGAACAGATCACCCTGAGAGAAACCTTGAGAGCATTGGTGGGAAGTGGAGATTCGATTAAGACCCAGGAGAACCGTGGAGAGCGTCAACGATTCCATCGCGTAAAGGCCTGGTCGACCCAATGATTGTCCGCCTCGGAAGCTGTGGAACTAGGCAACATATGCTGACTACGATCAATGCGGCACATACTGGTTGAAAGGGATATCAAGACTCTTGGCAATCGAAACGTGAGGCAGACCGCGGGAGATTGGGATCAAGACTCAGCTAGAGCTTAAAGCGCCTGGAGTGACGTTTAAATCTAGCATCATTCAAGACGAGGGGATGTTCGAGAAGTAGGTCATAACAGCAACCGCTTGGCTTATTGGTTTGAAGTTTAGAAGACCTAATCAGCATTATTTTTTGGCCAAATTCAGCACGGAACTCTTTTGGTTGGAGGTTGGAATTTTAAACAAGCATTGGTTGAAGAATTATGCAAGTGGATGTGCTAGGAAGGCTGAATTTAAGGCAAGCTTCAATAGAATTTTGGACTTCACGAGGTGGCACTGGCCAAGCAAGGGGATTGAGGTTATGTACAGAATCTGTACTCATATTATAAAGCTGAAGAGTGTCTCTCGTTGAACCCTCTAATCTGAGGAGCTACTGGTTTTTGCGTTGCATAGTTCATTTATCGTGCAATGCTTTAGGCTCTATAACATCACGCTGCGACCAATAGGAGCGAAGCATCAATGAAAATGTGTCAAAAACGGGACAAATGATTCCCTTTTGAAAGGTTCCGTTGCGTGCGCTGCGTACACGGTCTGGGTTAGGCAAAAATTATGTTCGACGGAATTGTTCCTCTTTAAAAGTTCTAAAAAAAAAAGTACGTGTCAGCATGTGTCTATCTTTTAAGGCTGACTCACTATAACCTTTTTTATTTATCCAATCGCGATAACTGATTCACACGGACGATGTGGCGGGGAACAGCTAGCTAATAATAAGACTAGAATAACTCTGTAAACCAAACTCTGTACAAAACGCTAATAAGGCCAGATTAAAAATAGTTCAAGACCAGTTCAGTATTCCAAGCAGGTAGACTTCAAAGCTTGTCACTTTCTAGTACAACTCATTAGCGAGTTCCAAAGAGTTTCACGATTCCTTTTCCCCTTCTCCTATTGCAACACTCATTCACCCCTGTGCAGAGTCCGACCGCACATCGCATTTACACGCTGTGATGCCAATCATATGACATCCCCGGTACTTGCAGCCTCCGCGCGTGGCCACAAACAGAAAAAAAAAGCCCACACACTCTCTTCTCCTTTTTTCAAACACAGACTGTTGTTCGGTAGAACCTCAGCAATATTAACCATGTGGATGCACATGATAACATGTTATTAATTTTTTTTTCCAGTTGAACAATGACAACCACGAAAACCACACGCAATGCTCTCATGCAGACAAGCCAGCCGGTGTATCAGACACGAAGCAGATCGGAGCATCATCCGCCAACCTCAACCTCCTACAGCACACAAAATCCAAGGATTTCATCAATAAAAATACGAAATTCAATAATCACAGAGTCCACAGAGTTGCGAAACCATTGCATTGTGTTGTCTACTAAAATCACTGCAATTGACCACATAATTAAAAGGACAATGTGGCGCCATAACACCCAACACAACACGTTGGTCTGCCCGTCATGAGCAAATTCACAAAAATAAAATAGAGACGAGAGGGAAAAAAAGCGATTCCAAACCACACCGTATGGGACCACATATCCAGAGGAAATTATTTAAATTTGTGCAACGGGTGCAGCTGCGGGTGCGGGTGATGTGGGGTTGAGGGCCAGCGCGGTGTCGGTATTTAGTGTGGCACCAAATTATTCATGCACGAGCTCATAGTGTACCCGAATTAATATCGAAAGCGGCTGGACATTGAACACATGGGCCACAATCACAGGGCAATGATGAGGGTAATAATTCACAGAAATACACACGCTCACGACGAACAGGACTCGGGATGAACGCCATTTCACCAGAAGCGCATCACCGCGAAAACAGCGATCTGACAATCATGCACCAACAAAATGCGGTTAAACAATACATAAAATCGTCCTAAAACCGAATTCAATTGATTGTCATGCCCGGGCGCTGTGGTTTTTCCACACGAACATGAAGTACCTGAGGGTGGTCGTGTTAGACTGGTGCTTTTTTCTGGTTTGCTTGTTTGTCTGTTTGCAAGGTCAGGTTAATACATTTTTAATCTGATTTTCTCATCAATTTCACACCACATTCACGTTCACGTTCACACACAAATGAAATGAAACATAACTCAACCGTTAGACAAATAAAACGAAACAAAATGTAAGCAAATCAGTTTAAACAAAAAAAAAACAAATTTGTGTGCACACATTTTAATCTATGATTGGCAGCAAAAGCGGTAGAGGATGAGAAATAGATAAGTTCGACATTTATACACAAACAAAATTAAGACCACATAATTGTTTAATAAAAGATATCGTAATAAACTAATCAACAAAATGAAATACGGTTATAAGGTGAATGAAAAAAAAAATAAACCCAAAGAGAACTGACAAATTAAAATGAAACGAAGTTTTTTTTTTCTTAACGAAATGAAGTAAGACAAAAAAAAACAAAGCGGTAAAGGACGACTTTTATTCAAGAATTGAAAAAAAAAAACAGAACAAAAGTAAACTTTGAAAAGAAAAAAACAAGTAAGAGAGAAGATAGAAGAGAGAGAGAGAAGAAGAAGAGAGATTGTTTCTTCAAAACTTACTAAAAGCTGTTGAATTCCCTGTTGTTGGTGGTTCTGCATTTTACGAATTAAATTGTTTTTTATTTTTTGTTTGTTTTTTTGTTTTCGTTTTGTTTTTTTTTTTTGGTTTTGTAAATTCAAAAAAGGGGATGGAGAGAAGGAGAAAAAAAAAGAGAACAGAATGAAAAAAAAAATCGTAAATAAATAATATTTTGTTTCATTTTAACGAACAAAAACAAAGAAAACAATTATTTTTTTATTTTAATTTATTTTCATTAAACTTTTGAAATTTGATTTTTTCAGTTTAAGACATTTTGTTCTTTATCAAAATACTATCAATATTTGATGAATTTTGAAAATATTTTCTATTCTCGAGAAAAAGAATCATTTTTTACTTTTATTTTTGTATCAGTTTTAACGTTCTATACTGATGTTATTTTTATATTTTATAATTTTAATTTTTTTTTGCAGAACACCACAAACATTCAAATCGGAACTCAATTCTAAGAGGAACTATAATGAATTTGATTTCATTTTGTTTTTTGTTTTGAAATTTAGTAAACTACGATTAAAATGTTGTTTATTTTTTCTTTCAAACAGAAATAAATTTTGAAAACAAAAATGAATTCAGTATAGAACGACAGAGGAGTATTGTGATTAATGGGTCAGTTTTTTTTTTTTATTTTATTTCTGAGACATTGCATCAGGAGAGGGGAGAAGAAGTTCGACTTGAACTTGACAGCCAAAGTGTATTCTTCTTAACCAAGGAAGGGGAGATGTGGCCGTAAGATATCCTTGTCATTTGCAAAAACAAAAAAACATTTAAATAATAACATACTAGCGCGGAAGAGGTGGATATGGAAAATGTGAAGTCATGTCATACACTTGTCAAAGTGACAGTCTCAGTCTGAAATACACGTGGCACTGCGAAAGTAAAACTAATTTAAGGTATGAGTTGGAGCTCACTGTATCAATTGGATTTTAAGGAAGAATAGGAGCACGTACGTTTAAAGGGTGTTCTTTCTGGGAACTCAAAATTGACATTTATTTTCTGTGACAGCTAATTTGACAGTTCTCGGTTACCTTGAGGATATTTTGGTTTGACAATTGATCATGAATAGACCTAAGCCGGAGCATCGAACATATTAGGTCTGTTGCCGTACCCAAAATAAACAACACAAATCTACGAAAGTCTGTTCCAGTACGCCAAAAATTTGGGTTTTATGTCAAATGAGCGCTCTCTCGAGAGAGTAAAAAATGTCCCCACCTTGCCCATTTTAACACAAGAAATTTCTGTGTGCAGTTTGTTGGTTTTATGTCAAATGAATTGATGTGTCAAATACTCAAATAGTTTGATGTGCATTGGGTTCTGTTTTCGTATGTATGCGATAATTTCATGTATGTATGCATGTGAGATTTCAGACTTCACGCTTCATAAATGACATAATTTACACATTTGGCAAAACTGCGTTTCCGTACTTGTACGTCTTGCGATTTTGCTTCTCTCTGAGAGATTTTCCCCCACTCCCTAAAAATGCCAGTCTTCACAATTTTGAGCAGAAACTACGGGAACAGACCTATTATAGTTTCGTTCAGTTTCATTGAGTGAGTTTACTTAATGGAACTATGTTTACGCTTAGAGGTCACTGAAACATATGAGTCCCAAACCACAAATAATTCGTATCAATTTGATTTTAAGGAAGAATAGGAGCACGTACGTTTAAAGGGTGTTTTTTCTTTTTAGATGATGTGAACTCTAAATTGACATCACTGTTTTCTGTGACAGCTGATTTGACAGTTCTCGGTTGCCTTGAGGATAGTTTGGTTTAACAATTGATCGTGAATAGACCTAAGCCGCAGCATAGTTTCGTTCAGTTTCATTAAGAGTTTGCTTAATGGAAGTAAGTTAACGCTTGTGTTGAGGTTAGTTTGTTTCGGTAATTGATCATGAATAGACTCTAGCCGGCCGTTTACAAATTCTTCAAAAACTCAAACTCAATCACAAAAAGTCATCGTTTTATGAGCTTCATGGGCCGATGAAATCAACCAAATGTGTTCAAAAATGAAGAACAATACGCTAGTCAGTGATAAGCGGTATGGAAACACGTTTACTAACTTTTTCGTGCGTAGACAGGAATACTCTTTGAGTAATGTCCGTGACTTGAAAGAATTCGATCCAAATCGGGGATTTAACATAGGGAAGGAATCCAGTGTGTTCCTACACACTGGAGTCAGTGCATCAACAGATGCCGATCGCCTCTTGTCTGGTATTGGGCCCATAGATGTCATAGACGTTTGCCTAGATTTATGTCACTGCACAGTTCGTATCCTCTTTAAAATGCCCTTAACACAGTGATGTCTCACTTGTCAATGACGGAATCGATCAGTGACAGGAAAAAATAGTAGCAGTCGAAGAGCAAACCGCCGTATACATTAAATATTCATTGCATTTCATATATTGATATAAAGTACATTAAGATAAACATCTTTATTGGTACTTAGTATGGTATACAACATTGATAGATCTAAAACAAGCACGGGACCAATGGCGGTTTACATTCTGCAAAAAAAGGGTTTGACTTCACGATGCACAAAATTGATAAGGCTCAACGCTGTGCCAGTATGGAAAGCAAATAAATTTTCCCGAAAGTTGACATATGTCATTACAGACAGATTTATTTACATCATGTTTTCCAGTTTCGACCCAAAAAAGTACTAAAATGACGTAAACACCGCAGTTGCACTTTTTCCGGTAAGTTGGCAATGGTGAAAAGCATTGAATGTTAAAAACAATCGGCCGGTTGCACTTAGGCACAGCTCATGATGACTTAGAGTCGAAGACGGGGGATCGAAAGGCAAAGTGCGTGCTTTGCATCTGTGATCCCTTCAGTGGAACACGTGGAACACATTGTTTTTATATTTTTTTTCTTTTACATGATGGAACAAAAAGGGGACAGGTAATTTTTTTCTTGCAGAATAGAAAATGCATTTTTCAGGCGTACTACAACGCAATCGATCAATTATCCAAGATCCACCGGATAACGAGGATGCCTTTCTTCCAAAATTGAAGTGAAGTTATGCAGACAAAGCATCAGTACGACATCTTTGGTAAATACGCCGCCTTGCGGGATACCGGGTCGATAGAAAAAAACATACAGTCTTGCTTAAGAAGGCTCTAAACTGGCAGAGTCTCAAGCAATCCACGTTAGCCTAAGAGAGCAGCGGTTGTCAGAGCACTCGTGCATCTATTCATTCCTACCTAGCGATCGCTTTCTATTCGGCTGGCAATCGGCATTAACAATGTCCTTGGGTCTCGAACAGACTCTCATAAAATTAAAAAAAACCTTTACAACTCGTGAAACAAACAAGGATTGCTACTCTTTTATTGAAAGAAACGCAACAGACATCAAACTAACCACATTTTGAACAAACGACCTACAATTCCCGACGTGTTATCTGCAAAACCTAAAAATCCCTCTACAGCACCATTTGACCCATTAATACATTTCCTCTTGACCAGAAAAAGAAACCAACCTTATATGTGCGTGAAAAAAAAACACAACCAAACTCAAGTTGAATTCAAAATTAGACCGTTTCAACGAAAAAAAAAATCTATAAAAAATCAAACAAGAAACATACCAATTGTTTTAGTGAAACTAAATACGAAAAAAAAATTGTTTTCTTACACAAGAAAAAAAAAGAGAGTATACACTTTACATATACATAGAGAACGAAAAATTAAGAGAAGAAAACAAATAAAATTATATACCAATGCAATATCGTTTCGAATTCAATTAATTTTCTCAAAAGAAAGAACAAAATATACTCAAAAATCTACAAGATACAAATGTTTTGGTGTCACTTTTCAAATATAAACAAAAATAACAGTTACACAAAATAAACAAAAACAAAAAAAAAATATTTAAAAACCGTACATGAAAAAATTAATTTGAAAGAAAAAAATAGAAAATAAATTTTGAATATTTTTTGTTTGCACAAAATTGCAAAATGAAAAAGAAAACATATATTTAACTTTTTTTTTTGTTTTTGTTAAAACGTATAGAAGAAGAAAGAGAGATAGTGAGAGAGAGAAAGAATGTATCGTTTTGAAATTTGTTGGTTTTTTGAACTTACCCCGATTATTAGATTCAATTCAGGCATCGTAACTTGTTTGGCCCGTTCGACAGCCTGTAACACTTGTTGCTGATGATCAGCTTGTAGAAATGGCAGAAGCTGACTGATGAGGGTATTTAACCGTTTCGCGATTTCTGTCTGTAATTGGCGGAAAAGAGGAGATGTGTGTTTATTTATGATTTAAATTGAAGAATAATAAAAGGACGGGACATGGGAAAGGTAGTTGTGACTGATGTGAGGTGTCTTGATAGAACTCTCCACCGATTGTCAGTACATCCAGCAGGTCGATCGAAAAGTCGCGGTCTTGTTTATCGATTTCAAGAAAACCCCGAGGAAATCTAAGCTCCAATGTGTAAGTAACTTCCTTCCCCACATTTTCATCGCTCGATCATTTATCAAAAATTGACTTCCACTCTCGCTGTGGCCAACCGACCTTCATCCGAATTTTGATGCATCCCCCACAAGGGCACGCTTCTAATGAAAACTCCAATCCCCTTCGCCGACGGTTGACTCTTTCCGTTTCTCAGTGCAATGCGCGTCAATCTCACGTTCCATGCTCAGTGGCAACAAAAACGACAAGGATGACGGAAGGAGATCGGAACACACCACGATGCGATGGGGCTGCACCTGTCCCAGAGAAAACTGACACAAAAGCAATTTGGTAGCCGGTCCTCGTTACCGCAACATAGAACCCCCCCAGACCCCCCAATTCGACTGAAACTCTTTGGTAAAGCATCCGTGACATTCTCTCTGACGTACAGTGGTTATAGTGTATTGATCGAACTCGGCTGTCATGGTCCATGTCGCTTCACTGTCTTTCATTCATATCGTCGCCACAAATGACACAAGGCATGGTTTTGGTCCTTTTTCACCATCACAATCACAATCACCGTCACCGTCGCCGTCACCTTCACCGTCGTGGTTGTCGTCGTCGTCGTCACCACCGTCATTTGGTCTCCTCAGTGCGCCTGACCTGTCGTAAGTGCATTGGAAATTAGGTTTGCGGTAGATGACAGTGACGTCTCCGTAATTTCCATACGTGATCCCAGAGAGAGGTGGGTAGGTGGTGGTGGTGATGGTGGTACGCAACCTGTCTGACTGCGTCCGTCCGGCATCAATTTAAAAACCAAAACCCCAGCTCTTTTGTGCGGGTCTTGACTGAATTCTGTGTGCTCACGGACTGTGTGCTGTGCAGACTCGTAGACTCGGCACTCTCATCAACCTGTGGGCTGTGTGTGCGCTAGCAAAACTCATTTGGGTCGGGGCCAATCAATTGTTCAATTTTTCAACGAGCCTGCTCCAGAGCTCTGATTCCTTTCACACAGAGACTCTCTGAATGTGAATTCGGTTAGATTGGGAATTGGGCAGTTAGGTTACTTATTTGCAACTCAATTCCTCGGTGGCATCCTGTTTCCACACCCCCATCGACCATCCGAGACTTACCTTCCACTCTGTGCCGCTGCTTCTGCCGTCGTCATCGTTATCGTTCAGCAACTACGGAAGGGAAACGCAATACCAAAAGTGAATTTCAGATGTCAGTTAGGCTTTTGTGGCAGCTCCACTGCTGGTGATAGTTGCTGGTGGTGGCGGTGGTGATGGTGGCGAAGGTGGCAGCAGTGAGGTCTTCTGCTACCCCCTCCTTGACTGTAGAGGGAAAGGAAATTAACATCATTCGAGGCGTTACTGTACGCACGCAGCACTCCTCTCCAATGAAAGTCCCAAACTATTGACACACTAATGCTTGTCAAAAGTCCCCTGAGTTCGATGCGGTTCCGTGTCGATCCGGTGGATTGTGTGGCACATATGTCGTGTGCACGTGTATGCGCCTGGTTTACGCAATTACCGAACCAGTGGACGTTGGTGGGCTTACATTTTGCGAACTCTTTTCGGATGTACCCAATGCCCACCACCAGTCAATGGCATGTCCTGGAGCACCAGTGACAGTGGAGACTCTCTGTAATTTGCTTAAGCTTACTCGTGCGGAATCCTGTGTGCTGTCGTTTGAATCGTGCCTCGGACAATGTGCCGGCAAGCGTGAAATTCTGTACGACTCGATGTGTGGACGTCGAGTGTGTGTCGGTGAGACATGGGCGTTGTTCGGTTTTCGTTTTTCTCTTTCTTTGAGATATGTGAACAATGACACTTGGGCGCATCTCAATGGCGAACGCTATGGGTTTTGGGATTTTGGCGCGCGTTGCTTGGGCTACGTGTGCATGGATTGACAAGGATTTTGAAGAAGAATCCGAGGGGATGGCAGAAGATCTGCAGAATGCCTGTGGGGTACTGTGAACGGAGGCATGCAGGATATGACGGTTGATAAGTATCAGTGTCGATGGCGAAGTTCTGGTAATTGTTGAATGTAGAGCTGTCAAAGGCAGCTTTTAATTGAGCACTTGGCTGTGTTGAATGTAGTTTAGATGTGTAGGCAGTTCTAGAGAAGAAGTTAATTTTTCAGTAGTCCAGGAGTCCACAACCGGGCGCCATGACTGACTGACCACGAGTGGAGGTTGGAAAGTCGTCAATTCCAAGAACCTAGCTTCAGGTGACATTTTGAGTAAAATAGCTGAAGATACCAATTTTTTACGATTTTAAGTCGTTAAACCGTATAATTTCAAGATTTTTGAATCATGTTAAAAAACATGAAAATTGACATCTGTTCCACAGATTTGATGAGACTTTGATCGACTTAAATAAATGTGGAAACTTTTCCGGTACAAATTTAGAACGGACATGTGTTGCGAGTGTCACGTAATCATCAAAATAAAACGCTCTTTGTTCATTTATTCAAACAAAATCGAAAGCGTGCAATTAGTACTAAATTTTAGACCAACGAACAAATTAATATCTGAACTTGTTAATCAAACGTACATTGTAGAGATAAATGACGTTTGAACCAATGACATATATAGTACTAAATTCGAGAACAATCACCAAATTAGTACTCCCGGTAATCAAACGTAGAGTGTTGTCGCATTCCAAAATGTTTGAATAATTGCCCAAATTAAGCCTTGTGACATTCGTTCAAACGAAATCGAAAGAATTTAAAATGATATCACAGCAAATGACATTTGAACAAATTACATAGTACTAAATTTTAGTAGAAACTACAAATAAGTACGCCTGTCAGTCAAACTTAGTGTCTGTTGTAAATATGACGTTTGAACAAATTAGTACAAAATTTTGTAAAAACCAACAAATTAGTACACCTGTTAGTCAAACGTACATTGTTATCACGTTCCGAACCCTGAATAATCATCTATCCTCTTTCTTCATTCATTTAAACGCAATAGAAAGAGTGTCATTGAATATCAGAGTAAATGGCGTTTGAACCAATTAGTACTAAATTTTAGGACAACAAATAAATAAGAACACCTGTTAGTGAAACGTATATTGTTTGTTGTGCATGACTCGTGTTGAAGTAAATGACGTTTAAAAAATTAGTACTTATTTTTAGAACAACACACAAATTAGTACACCAATGAAAAGATTTCATATTTTTTCGACTTCAGGATTAATTTCTGAAATTCTGAAAGCTTCCGACCATCTAATGACCTCAAGAACAATTATTAATCATCCGCCAGAACCTCGTCGTCGCTTTACCTAAGCCTCTGCCTGTCAGTAAAATACTTGCCTCCACGTTTGGGGAGTGACGTTTCTAAAGCATGTTTTTTTTTTTTAATTTTGAACACCTTTCCACCACCTTTTTGAACGATGACTCCTGTGAATGAGAAAAATTTTTTCTCCGTCACATATAATTACTCCCTCGTCCTTTTGACATAATTTTTTCCACTCTTTTTCACATTTCTTTTCTTTTGCTGCTGCTTGGCTGTCAACATTTTCACTGCGCGGGGTGAAGAAGAATTTCAGTTCGAACACTCCGTGGAAGGACTAATTACATCAACACAAGGGGGAAACAGGGTGCCTATTAGCAAACAGCATTCAGCGAGAGGTAACGAACGAACACAAGGGAGGTCGCCACGATGCCGCCCTCTTTTCCGTTTTTTTCTGAAATGTCAACGATTCGTTTGATCCAGGGAAAGGGAAATATTCATTCTTCTTTTTTTTTGTTTTCCAACGTGTCCCACGACTTTATTTTCTCTTCTTTTTATGAGAAAATTAAGGTTATTTGATTAATTAAATTTAATGAAAGTTGGGGAAGCGGTGGGAGGTGGAATAAGGGATGCAGAGGGGTTTGGAACATTGTTTGCCGACTTACCTGCTTGTGCATTTCTACATTAAGGCCATAGGACATTTCATAGTACTGCAAGAAAAAAAGAAACAAAAATATTAATTATATTAAATTATAAAAAGTTACAAAAAATGTGTTAGTCTGACAGCTGTCAAATGAAAAGTGTAAGTTGTATTCTTGTCGAGCATAAGGAATTTATCAATCTACAGATATAAATTTATGGGCGACCAAAATTCTTGTTCTTAAGGGCGACTAAAATATCCTGTCAAACAACATCTGTCAAAAATTTAGTTCAATGTCATCACAAAAAAAGCGTGAAGCTCTGATTATCTGAAATGTACAGAATAACCTTCACCCTTCAACTTTCTCAGAATGTCTTGTTGAGGTAGGGCCGTTCGTAGAAAATTTGTCAAATGTCAGCTGTCAAAGTACATTTTGTTTATGGACTTTGAATAAGCGAATTCGGTGAATTTATTTAACAAATTGTGCAGCAAAACAGATCGTCTCCTGACATAAGTCAACAACATACGGTGTCACTCACACGAAAAGGACTCAAAAAGCGTCCATCCAAAAAGTGGAAGTCAAATTAATTCGAAACGACGCGACTGCTCATTCATCTGGTGACACCGTTGACACCATTTTCAACGAAAAATGTTATTGATGCCGCACAGGATACAGGATACTCTTTGCAATTCAATTAAATTAATTCACCAATCATGCGGTAATCGTGTCGGTTGCAGCGAGCCACCGAGAACGACGACGACGATGACGATGCAGGACCTCACCATTTTGAATTTGCGAATCCACTAATTGTGCAACCCAGCTGGGGAGTCCCCGTCGTAGAGCAGGAGTGACAGAGAAAACTAACTCAATCCTCAACAGCCTCGATAGTCGTCGTGGCACCAACTGGTAGTTAGCAGTCATCGTGTTACCGTTGCATGACGATGACACACAGACACACACGCCCGCCATTGCCTAGGCCGTGTCCAACAAGAGAAGATGAATGCAAATGGTGCCTCTCTCTTCGCACAGTGCCGGCTGTCTGTTGGCACAGGACAAATCATGGAATCGTCATCCTCATGCTCGTCGTCAGAACGAAAAGGAGAGCTGACACTTTGTCAATACGAGCCAGCACACACTCTGAATTTGCTCGGTATTGGAGGGGGGCCGGGGCTGGGGCGGGGGTGGTTGGTGAAATCGAATTTTTAATCGAGGGCGTGACGGGGATATCGATGATTGTGGAGATGTATGCCTGTGTACGGCATGTGGCCATGGTTTCCAATCTAACAACTGTCAAGCTAACGATGTTGTCGGATGTGACCAAGCAACGGAATCATACGAGTGCACAAAGGAGCAAGGGGGACAATATTTTTGGTTCTTTTTTCGTTTATTGGATGGAATGATAAATGTTCACTTGATGCCAGTGAGAAACGTCAAACTTGTTCAAAGTGGTTTAAGAATAAAAAGTTCTTCGTATATGTCGTATATGAAATAAAAAGTTGACAGCTACACACGTGGTCGTAGAATAACTGAATTTTGATGCCATTTGAAAACCTATGACTGTGCGAACATACCCTTAGTTTGAGGAGCATTCGATTGACAATGCGATGTTTACATGATGAACTGACGTTTTCTCATAAAATGTGGACGACGCTCAAGAGTAGACTGCACTGACAAGCATTTGACAGCTTGAAGTTGTGAAAGATAAAAACTCACCCTCGGAGGGAAGTAAATGGTGGAACGTATGTTTGACAGTTGATGTGAGTCACTGACGTTTAACAATCGACGAAAACAAGAAACCAAGCAATTTGTCTGCGATTGATGAGGGATGCGGTACACAATACTGTTGAGTTTAATGTCACATTTGACACCTAAAGCAAAGGAGACAGAAATAAACAAATTAAGGCTCCAGCTACACTCAGTCAAACCCTTGACATCACAAATCTTGAACCCCACTCTGACTTTGAACTTCAAAAAAAAATCTCGCCCCAATCCACACCGTTAACCTTGACATAAAACTGACAGCCAGTGCTCATAAGAAAAAAACAACAACAACACTTGAAACGTTCTTCATTCCTCTTCATTTGTCTTCGCCTTTCATCTCTTTGCAAAAAGGGGGGAAGAAACAAAAAAAAGAGCAATCACAACAATCCACCGTCACCGCATGCTCTCCCTCCCCCCATTCATTCCAGAGAATCATCAACTAGCTCGCCGCACCCACCGCCACTGACATCCGAAGCATCTAACAAATTAAATGGCTCCATCTCTGCGCTCAAATTACCTTCCCTCAATTAACGTGACTCCACGGATAAACTTTGAATTATCTCTTTCCTCTCCCACTCCCCCCCCACAAACCAGAAAGAGCCCAGACCAGAAAGCGAGAAGGAGACGAAGACGACGTAGACACACAGCCATCCTCATGTCACAACGGAAACCATAAAACGAACGAAATATAATGAAACGTCTACCCCCATAGTAATTCATTTAAAACCCACCAAGGGTTAGCAGAGGGATCACAAAGAGCACACCTCCCGCTTCCCACACACCGGAGAAGGGGGGGGGGGGGGGGGGGGGGGGGGGGGACATGGTGTACACTCCGCACATTCACTCAACCATGATCTGTCAATGGTGGCAGCAGCAGCAGCAGCAGCAGCAACACTCGAGGAGGCAGAGACGAACGACGATGGAGAACAGTAGCAAAAGTGTAATCAACAATTAAATTCAATTTAGTTACACACAAAACTGGAAACCCCAGACATAAAAAGCACACCCACCGGAGAGGGCTGAGGACGTGGTGGTGGTGGTGGAGAGTTTGCCAGCAAGGAGGCGAACAACACAGGCGACGGCAGACAACCGAAGCAGAGAAGCATCAGGAGCAGCAGCATCAGCGATGTTGTTGTGCCACTGTTTGGTTATGGCATGTTCAAGGATTCGGATTGAGTGCGAGAGCGAGTGTGGGAGAGGGAGATGGCGAATGCTTATTGTCACTTGTTCCAGCATCAGGCAAAGTGCGGTTTGTTTAAAGACAGAGGTCGGGGCGAAACTGATGGATTGGGTCGGAGGTGTACCTCCCTCTATCTCTCTCTCTCTGCGCCGGCAAGTCAAATGGAATGCTTTATTGTTATTTATCCAAAGTTACGGGCGGTGATATTGGGCCTCGTGCATGATTCGGTCCTCTTTGGCGTGTCTCGCCTGTGCCGGGAATGACATTGGACACGGCGTCGAATTGTGCTCGGCACAGAGTCGCGAACGCGTGTACACCGCAAACACCGCAGTCGACATGGGTGGCGTAGAAACTTGAATTAGACACGGAACACTCAACACACGTTGGCTACGGCTATGTCGCGTCATAGTGGATTGCTATAACTGCTGCTGCTGCCTGTCATGGTGTGGGAGGGGAGTGGGGCAAAATGAGGAACACCAGGAATGGATGGTGAAACGCGACCAACCGGTCGTTGGCATGGCATCGCTATTGTCTTTGACGTTCAACTTTGCACTTCTCGTTGGTTGTGTGTTATGTCAGGCACGATGCGAATGTGAGGTTAAATTGCTCTTGGGACACGCCAAACAGTCTTGTCAATGGTGTTTTGGTGTTGGACAAAATTGGAACTCCTGGTTGTACCGAGGGTTATCTGTTGGCATCAAGGTGACATCGAGTGTCATGGCTTGGGTGGGTTTCATTCAATCAGAGTGCATCCGTTGCAAGGATGCTCCAAATGCACGGCGGAGAATGTGACGTGAATGACGTTCGCAGTCATTCACAGTGACTGACATTGTGTCTGAAGACTGTTTCATCTTGAGGTGACATTTTGAATTCGATTGGAATTTTTTTCGGTTGACTCACAAATGGAGAAGTAAGGTTACGCTTTGAGAGGAAACAATGACGATTATTTTGGGGGTGTCATGTGTTCGAATGGATGGGCGCATTAGGAATCCCATCGATTGGAAAGGGGGCTTTTGTTTTGCACTTTGTTTGTTGGTGGATTTCCTTTTTTCGGTGCGATGTTTACTCCGGGGCCACAAACGTCACCTGAATTGTTAAAATCAACGGATTTTGTTTCCAATTATCAAAAACCGAAAGTGATTCAGGCATAGTAAATGCATTTTATTACTAATTTAAGTTGAAACCTCTAAATGGAACCTCCCTCAAAATGGTGCCATTTCAAAAAATTCGCCATAACCGAGTGTCCCAAACTCAAAATGAACATCAACAAATCACTTTTCTGAGCTTATCCGTTTATTCATCGATATTGAGGACGCATTCCATGTGATTTTCGATCGCAAGCCTATCCACGATGTAGAGTGAACGCAATCCACTCAAGATCTCTTACCGACACATTCCCACAATCATCCTCCGAGCCGATTTTTAAAAAACGGCAAACCTTCACGCTTCCATTAACCAAATCCCGCATCAATTCAGTTCAACAGATCAGTTTCCGTGCCCACTTTCAATTGCAACCTCTTAATGAATAACAGTTTAAAGTGGCGTCACTTAAAAAAAATCACCTACGCTCATTTATCGTCAAGTGTTATTAAGTGAAGCAATTGAACAAGTCTGTTTGAAGATAATTAAATGATAAAGGACAACCTCTTTGAAATTTTTAAGGGCAATCATAATTTCGAAAAGTCATCTCTCTCTCTTTCTCTCAAGCACTGTTCACTTTCTCGTCGACTCTACTGTGCACAAAATGTTGACAAAATCCCTCAGAAGCAACAACAGCAAGAGCAATATGAAAAATCAAACTCATCCCATTCATGAAACGAATACGAAGGATACACACGCCCGTCGGATGAGATACAATCTGATGTGCTCTGTGCTCCTGACATTATTCCATGGAGGATGAGAGAGGGATTCTACAGCGCCGCGCCGGCACAATCATTTGTCGAAGGAGTGAAAGGTGAAGCACGAGAGGATGGTGAACAACATCACTGGCATATGCACTCGAACACCACTGGGGAACGACAACGACGATGACGATGAGACTGCACCCAGAGAGATAGGGGGGATCGTTGTGGGTGGAGGTGGAGATGGTGTGAGGAGCTTGGGCGGCACCACCGGAACGGCACAACAACCAATGCTAGCTTGAGGGTATCGAAACGAGTTTGAGGATTTTATAAAGTGGTCGTTTTGTGATGATGCGGTTTTCTTTCGACGTGAACCAACACCACATCGCACACATACACACACGAGAGACATCCTCCTTCTCTGCCTCGTGGACTGAGTGAAGCATCCGCCTTCTCTTCATTTAGGACGAGTGTGTGTGGTGGTATGGCGGTGGGGCGGGGGAGAGAGAGAGGCAACCAAAGGATGTTGTGCTCCATCAACACAGCGTCTGTTTTATTTGCTTTCTGATAGCAAGAGCAGTTAATCTGGCTGAAGAGCTAACCCATCTTTTCAGGCCCCTGTGTGTCTGGTGCCACCCCACCCTCGACACACACTCGCTCCCAGTGCACAGGACGGATCCGTAGTGGTTGTGGAAAATTGTCGGCATCATAAATGCAACCAAGCAGTGTACCACCACAACCACCACCACTGCCACTGCCACCGTCACCACCATCATACCCCGCCGCCGCCGCCGAGCCGTACGTGCCATGCTCTGCTGCTGGTTTGTTGGTTGCGCTGGTTGCTGCCTGACTGCTGCTGCTCCTTCATGCATGGATGCCATCCGAGAAGGCAGCAGCAAACCAAAACCAAAAGGAAGAAATGCAAAAAAAAAAAAAAAAGCAGAAAGAGTACACATATTTCCCAAGAGTGGGCGCGCAAAGCGGAAAGAGATTTCGTGTTGTGTGTTGTGTTTCATTTTGTGTTGACCAACTTCCAGGAGGTGAGCCCCATCCGCACTCCACTTGCCGCAACTGGATTTGCTGTGTCTAACAGATTGTTCGTTGTGCCCCCACCACCACCCCCAGCAGAGGGGTTTAAGTGTTTGCCAATGTGCAAATGCATAAAAACACAAGTTTCACATTTATCCCTATCCCTCGCCCGGTCATGGCACGCCAGTGGTTGTGGAAGAAGGAGATTGAATCTTAAGCTTATTTTGCACCAACCACACACACGCACACACTGCTGCTCCTCCTCATGGTCCTCCTCTGCTCCAGCAGCAGCTAGCTGCATTTTAATAGAGTTAAAAAGTTTTGCACCAGAACTCCGAGTGCAGGACAACGATGATGCTGCTTGAGGTGACGAGGCGGTGTGTGTGTGTGTGGAGTGTGGAAGGAGATTCAGAAGCTACTGGTGCCTGGTGCTGCATGTCGTCTGTAATATGTTCTTCATGTCGTCGTCGTGTAGAATACACGAGGAGCGCTGCTAAAAACACACAAGAAGAACAAATATTCTCTGCTCAGTTGTGCTGCTTCAGGTTGGAGGATGGATGGCGGAAGATGGTGGTGGCATCTTCCGATGGAGAGTTGTGAGGGATACACAATGCTTCTGCCGGCTGAACACTCATGTGGTTCCGGCGGTAGATGAAGAGGGCCAAGAGACGCGCGTCGAGGGTAAACATGGAAAACACATTCGATGTTGGGATTGACTTTTCTAGCCTCCTTTTTTCCGTCTTTATGAAGAGCAGGAGGTTCTTCCTCTTGTTCCTGTGCTGGGGTGTGAGGGATAAATATTGATGATGTGGTTAGGTTAGGAATATCCTTTTTTCTGTTGTCTGTTCTTTGCTGATGGTGCGAGGCTTGTGGTGGTGGATGGAGAAAGGGGAGAGCATTTCAAAAAGATAATCCATGGCAGTGTCACCGATTAGTTCCACTCCCTGGAGCATAAAATGATTGGGGAGAGTGGAGAATTTATTGGAATCAAGCATTTATGAAATTATGAGGCAGTGACATAACGGTGGATGATAAGTTTGTGGCACGGGGGTGTCGGCGGAGGGGATGAATTTGGAATGAACATTAAGAGTTTAGGCTTAAGTGGAAAAGAGTGAGTGGAAAGCTTGGTCGGAGATTGGTGAAGTGAAACCTGAACGCACATGTACATTCTTCGAGAGTGAATTGTGGATCTAAAGAACTAACAGTAAAAAATTACAGAAATTCAAGAAGAGCACATCACTTTTCTGACTATGTGACAGCAAAATGCAAATTATTCGACGAAAAACTTAATTGAATTTTGAAAATGAATTGTGGATCCTGGGCAGGAAACAATAGAAAAATACAGTTATTGATGATAACATCACTCTTTTGACCACAGACACTTTTTAACTAGAAAGGTTCAGCAAAATATATACATTATTCTCTGATGAACTAAAATGAATTTCGACCATTAATTGTGGATCCAGGGCAGGGAACAATACAAAATGGCAAAAAATTAAGGAGATCAAATAACACTTTGGACTATCAGAAGGATTCAGTAAAATTAAGTTTATTTCTTGATGAACTTGAATGAATTTGGATACTGAATTTTGAATCCAGGGCAGGGAGGAATACAGTTCTTAAACAATGGCAAGCATTTAAGAAGATCACATCACTCTTTTGATTATCAAAAGGACTCAGTAAAATTAATATTATTTGCCATTGAAAATGATTGGATTTTGATAATGAATTGTGGATCCAGGCAGGGAAGAGTAAACAATTTCAGAAATTGAGGAAGAACACATAATTTTATTTTATAATCAGAAGGGTTCAGTAAAATTAAGATTACTTCCCGATGAACTTAAATGAATTTCGACAATGAAGTGTGGATCTAAAAAAAATTTAGTGAAAAAAAACAAGTTTAAGAACACGCCACTGTGTGGGTCGACCGAAATGAAGATTATTCGCCGATGAATGAGTTTGGAAGATGAATTGTGGATTTAATCACTTAATAGAAATCGAAACACCACTGTGTGGGTCGACCGAAGTGAAGATTATTCGCCGATGAACGAAATGAATTGTGGATTATATCAGTTCAACAGAAATTTAAACTTGCCTCAAATGCTCAGAGTAAAGAAGTCCGTCAATTTAGTAGTAGTCTATTCTCTCAAACCACTTTTTGACATAAAAACGGAAACCACCTTCTGTGCCAAGACTTCAAAAAAATCACAGAATGTGAAAACATTTCCTGGAACTCAATTCAATTCAAAGGCCCGACCCATCCCCGCTCAATTTCCTTGTTCATTACGAAGTGAACAAAATTGTATTACCCACTTAACAAGAGTCTTACATTTTATCGCCTCCACTGTGCGACCACTCATCCACCGAAAGCACTTCATGTAAACCACAAAAAACAACACAAAAACAGGCAAACATCTGAAAATGTACACATGCACACCACAAACAAAAGGAAACGAAAACGCATTTCGAAGAGTGCCGAGGCAAACACAAAACACAAGATGAAATGGAAACACTACGGCATCCACCCGCCCCACAACAAATCGTCGTTCCATGGCTTTGCACAACACCAGCTCCCCAGCAGATCCACCACCTTACAAGTCAGCCATGTGCCTTGTGCAAAAGAATCACTGTGCACACACGAAGTTTGCCAATTGGGATTTGTGTAAATGTGCAAATAAACTCGGGTGCACTCGGTCTGGGAACACACACAAAACTAACAGCCCCCCAGCTGTAGGTGCATCCCCCCACTGCCACCCTCAGCATTGATCTCTTGTCCAACCCCTGTCACAGCAAAGAAAAGAGACAAACAAAAAAAAAAATGGTTGCTCGCTCTGGGTGACTTTGGGGTGAGGGCATTTTATGGGGGCCGGGAGACGAGTGCTTCCTGCAACGCGACCCAGGGCAATTCATTCGACTGCAATGGCAGCATGGTCTGCAGCAGGGAACCTGCTTGAATGGCCCATAGAAAATGTAGATAGAAGTTAAGGTCGAGCTGGTCTATTGGGAGGGAAGCCACCACTGTCCCCCGTCACCCATCACCCATCACCCATCCCCCGCGCAAGCAGACCGAAAACCACTAGAGCTGCGCAACACCAAAGTGATCCAATCGCCTAACCCAACCCATGACCTACCCCCACTCAAGCACACAGACAAACCAGAGAAGCCCCAACCATCCAGGCGCAGGCAGGAGCCAGCCAACCAACCGAGCAAGCAACCAACAGGGCCCGGCAGTCAGTCAGCCATGTGCTCGGCTCGAAGGTTGTTTGCGGTTAACCAAAATAATAGAGGAAGCCTTTACAATTTTATTCAAGTTGGAGGGGACGATGCTGGGGTTGGGGCTGGCGCTGGTGCTGGCTGTGGTGGTTTGCGGTGGCTGGTGAACCGGAGTGCAGCAGTATTTTGCCATCTCCTGCCATTTCATCTTCATCTTCAGCCCACCCGAGCACCAGGGCACCATCGCCATCACAGGCACGACAACGACAACTTCACCTTTCCCGTCTCTTAGTGCTCAGCCAGGTGTTGGGTGGTGAGTGGTTTGGGGGGCGGGGGGCTCGCTGGCTCGCTCTCTGGCACTCCATCGTGTTACCAATAGTGCATGTCGGTCTCTCTGGTAGCCTTATGGAAAATTATAAATCTCCCCGAAGTGCATAAACGAAAGAAAAAGACGGAGAAGGAGGTCGATGATAACGACTACAACCAAAGGAAAGAAGGACGATGGCAGAGGAAGCAATGTAAACCGCAGGTTGTTCAGTCGAACTGAACTTTCATGGTTCACATGGGGGGTGTGTGTTGCCATGGGATGTGGCTGAGCGAAACGGAAGTGTTTAATGGAGCTTGGACAAGAGCTTTCCTTTTTGTTGTATCCCCTTCCAGACGACCACCACCCCAGACTCACACAGAAGACAGAGAGTCACACAGATTTGATGGCTAGTGTTGGTTGAACACACTGGGCAGTGGTGACTGACTGACTAACTGTGGCCAAGTTGGAACATTTTTGACGAAATTAAATTGTGATTGAGAGTGTGTTGTGTGCGGCGCCAAAAGGATATGCCCCTGTATGTGGTGTATTTTTAGTTACCAGGTTCTTTGGTGACATTTTGGGAGAGGGAGTGTTTGTGTTTTTGAAACTCTTGGTTTGATGGAAGCGGTTTAATTGGTTTAAAAGTTTATGAGATGCGAGTGTACATGTACACATTCTGCAGTCTTAAAATTTGATGAAGTTTGTACGAGGGGAACAGAACTGAGACGATGCATGATTCAATTTGAGGTTACAATTGAAATTCACCCGCAGTCGGTTGTTTTTGTTAACAGGATGTTGCACTTTATGTTTCTGAAAAGAATTCACATTGACTTTTGTGAATATGAAGTCGATTACGGGAAAAAAGAATATTTGAAACCGAAAAATCTGACTCCGAAAGACTCCGAAATTTTTTTACTAATTTTGAAGTCAATATATAATTTTACTGAATAACGAGGATGATCGAATTTCGCTACTTACACCAACTCCGAAAGACTCCGAACGATTATGAATCTTGAAAAATGATCAAGTATCACTTAGATCATAAATATACGACCGATGATGATCGAATGGCACTAAGACTCCAACTCCGAAAGACTCCGAAAAATGATCAACTTTGAAAGGATGATCAAATTTCACTAAACCGCATAAACTATCATCTAAGATAATGGAATTTGACCATGAATCCAACTCCGAAAGACTTCGAAAAATTATGAATCTTGAAAAATGATGAAGTATCACTTAGAGCATAAATATACGACCGATGATGATCGAATGGGACTAAGACTCCAACTCCGAAAGACTCCGACAAATTATTAACTTTGAAAGGATGATCAAATTTCACTGAACCGCATAAACTAACATCTAAGATGATTGAATTTGACCATGAATCCAAATCCGAAAGACTCCGAAAAATTATGAATCTTGAAAAATTATCAAGTATCACTTAGATCGAATTGGACTAAGACTCCAACACCAAAAGACTCCCAAAAATTACTAACTTTGAAAGGATGATCAAATTTCACTGAACCGCTTATATAAATACAACGACTCCAACTTCGAAAAATAATTCCAACATATGATCAAAGTCAACACAATGCCAAAGATAACAAAACAGTCCATCTAGGACCCCACCTAAAAACCAAAAGATTTACGATCCAGATAACCACGAACAGTTCGCTTTAATGACCCTAAATCCTTAACAAGTTCACACGTGAAAAATTAATATTCCATAATCTCAGTCCGAAAAAAATGCCAACCCTCTATTCACTTCATTACCCGAAGAGAGCCCTTCCTTCTTACACAACCGCCACATGTCAAGACGTCATAAATCACTTGTCAACCAAACGTGTAACCACAAACTTCTCATCGTCACTGTAAATTGGTAAGGAAACAAAAATGATGTATTCCCTCGCCCCGGGCGAAAACCAAATTAACATACTCCACCATAAAAATGCCGCTCCGATCTAAGGGTGATGATATACTAGGCCAGGATAAGGTCATTACTGTACATGTGTGCGCAAAAAAAAATATAAATAAAAACATAAATACGTCCCCCCCTCACCAATTGTTCCGAAAGAGAAGGCAAGGGTGTTGGAGGAATTGATGATTTTGATCAACACGCCGACTAGCAGGCGGCTTTAATTCTATTAAAATCCGTTTTGAGAATGAGGAGGCAGGCGCACACATCACAAAATCACCAACCACCCGTCGTCGCACAAGGGGTAGGGGGTAACAGCTGGAATGAGCTTATAATTTTATTACCAACCGTACACAGCGGCGCATATATGGTGAGGGGTGGTGGGTTGAACACACGCGACGGATATTTTACGGTGCAAAGCAGATTCCCTCCCTAAGTTTGCGAGGGTGTCGTCTGTGTGTTCATCCTCTCTCTAACCTCAAATCCGACAGACGTCGACGGCGACGATGGCGACCGGACTAAAGGAGACGGCCCAAGGGAAGCGATTGTGTTTTGCCGTGCACTGGCACTGGCACAAGGGTCGAAAGTGAAATGAGTTTTTAATTCGCTTCAGCTATTAGGGGGTGAAAATGAAAACATTAAGACGGGGGTGCGCAGCAGACGGCTGTGTCTGTTCAGCGGGGTGTTGAAAGATGGTGGAAAGTGTGCCTGTTCATGGACTTTTGATTTTTGAGATCATGATATCCGTTACCTACGAGCTAGGGGGTTGATTATTATTTTTTAAATCCCTTCTGTCCGTGCGAACGTGTGTGACTGTAAATAACAGAGCTAAGGGGAAGGAAATAAATTGTTTCCGCTTCTTTGGCAACAAGAACAAAAATGCGGGAAAAAAAACTCCCTTGTCCCCTTTGTACTCATGGATTTTTTTTACCGACGACGCGGTAGCGTGGCTTTCAATAATCTGGTTAGGGGACGACAGTGCGAAGCGAGATTTCAGTGTGGAATGTTAAGCAGATGGCGAGCTAACATGACAAGGATAAAGTTTAATTATAACATCACAAGCGGAAAGTGTGAACTGATGGAGGGACGAACAAGGAGGAAGAGGGAGAGAGGCAGGCAGCGGGAAGAGCGAGAGCAGCTGAATGATGAATGAGGGTGGTGACGGTGATGGTGATGGTAGTTGGTGGATGATTTGATGAATGTTCATGGCGCTTATAGCATAAGCAGAAATCATTTGTTTCGATGAGTCTCTCTAGGGGAGACACCCGCAACAGTGACGGTGGTAATTTCAATGTGATGCACGTGACCCGATAAGAAGGGTGAAGGATTTGATGAGATTTCGGCACCCTACACGCTTTTGAAGTGGTTTTCGGCGATTTTCAAGGTTGTCGGTTGATTTTACGAGCGCTGAACTAAGTGATACATAATTTATCGGGGAGATTATCGTGTGTCGAGTAAGATGTCATTAATGACATTAACTTGTGGTTTCGATGATTTGGGGAATCCTGAGCCGGCACACGTGTATGGCTTTTGGGATGGGATGTGAAAGGGAACAGTTGGTTGAGCAACAGTCGAGACGAAGTTGATTAAAAAGGGAGGGAGAAATATCAAGGGGATGAGAGATATGCGAGCTATTTATTCAAATTTAGTAGACAGTTAATGTAAATTTAGTACATGTGTACTAACACTTAGTACACATTAAGCATAAAATTAGTACAAATTTAGTATAAATTTAGTACATATTTAGTACACATTTAGTACCAATTTACTAAATGTAAATGACCTAAAATTTAGAATCTCAATCTATTTGACTAAATTTGATGATGACACAGACTATTTTATTTCTAAAATGATTCAGGACAGTGAACAAGACAAGTACAGACCCAGAACTCATGCAGCCATCCGTCCGTCGTTCGTATTCAATGCAAAACATGATAATTTCGAAAAGTTCTCATCAAATTCGTTAATCATCTAAGACTTTAAGTCTTGTCCCAAATTTAAGGGATTTCTCTCGTCAGTCAAACTCCCTCTAATTCGTATAAATTATAGTATCCCATGAAAACTCGACTTACGGGGAGTCCACAGTATGTTTCAGACGAAAAGATGAAAAAGAAATCAGATGAGAGGACTGAAATTCACACCTTTTACTAAAGTAATCTTATCCCATAGGTTCCATGTCTTCAAAGGATTCTTCAGCATTTTATATATCCAACCATCTCATCGAAACTCCTTAAACCC
The DNA here is from genome assembly GCA_964034865.1 of Eristalis intricaria. Taxonomy (NCBI): domain Eukaryota; kingdom Metazoa; phylum Arthropoda; class Insecta; order Diptera; family Syrphidae; genus Eristalis; species Eristalis intricaria. The sequence goes on from OZ035873.1 coordinate 10,241,198, forward strand.
AGTCGAATGACTTCACCAGATATCCCTAAATCCCAGCAACCTCCCCTTAGCCACCAGTCTCTCATTTCCATTTCCCACCATGCCCTCGTGCCTAGCGTCTTTTCATTCCCAGATGCAAAGACTCTCTTCGCCGAATGCAACCTCTCGAGAGAAAATGATTTTTTTTTCACGCTTCTCAAGGGTTCTTCTGATTCCTCTTGGCAAAGAATGCAACTTCAAGGACTTCCACAGTCAACACTCTTTTCGTTCGATTTTTCTACTCATTTTCCACTTGAGTTGCCTCTTTTCGACACAAACCCGCACCGCCACACAAACACACACAAATGATGTGCATCCTTGCGAAACTTCAAATGATCCTTGCGATCAATCCACCGCAGAATACGTACACTTTTCCTCCAGCTCCCCGCCTGCTTGGTATTCATCCTCATAATCCCCGCCTCTTAGCGACGACCATCTGTCAGAGGAGGGAAAGGACAATCTCGGTCCCGCCAACGAGAGAGAGAGAGAGAGTTCGGGGCCAAAACAAACGACGGTTGTGTAGCCAGCATCATCCAAGCTCAACTACTTTATACTCACCCCTCACCATTTGCTCCGTGTGCATGGCGCTTCTGCCCAAAATTAGGGGTGAGGGACGGACACCGATAGCTAAAACCCATGCAGCCATCCGTCCGCCATTCGAATTCAGCATTCGCCAGCAGGCATCCGCCATTGCCACAAGCAACGACAGTCAGTCAGTCAGGATACTTCATAAATAAGAGCAAATCACCGTGCGCGCCGTGGTCGTGTCCTTCTGGCCCTCCTCCTGCTCACGGCTCTGCGGAGTGTGCCACAACTCCTGCATTACGAATAATAATCATTTTTACCCCTGATTATACAGTGGTTCGGGGTGTTTTTTTTTTCTCCTTTTTCTTTTATGGATGACTGTGTGTGCTGTTCCTCGCCCTCCTGCCGATGCGAAAGGACTTTGAGGTCTCTACGGGAGGGTGTGTGTGTGTGCCTGTGTGTTCGGATTTAATAAAAGTTCCTCCGGCAGCAGGGACCTCTCGTCACCACTCCCTTAGCACAGCACAACATCCGCGTGTATTGCCTTCAATTTCCGGCTGACAAGTTTCCCCGGTCTTTTCCTTCGTTTTTTTTTTTCGCCCCGCGCTGGTGGCTGTTGTGTGTGTATTTTCCTCTTCTCTCCTGTTGCCTACCTTCGGGCGATGTTTAGCTGCCTGGCTGAGCTGCTGATGATGATGACGGTGGCGGTGGTTCTGAAAGTGGTATGAGCGACGGCGACGACGACGGCGGCGGCGGCTGTCCTCTCCCTTGTCCTTTTAAGGATGTCTACATGTATGAGCGAGTGTATAGCAACGATCCTCGTCCTCGCCCGTGCTCGCTCGCTGAATTAATTGCAAATTGTGTTACACCCATTTAATCTTCGAGGGATTATGGTGTTGAAAGCAGCAGCAGAAGCAGAGGCAAGGCAGCCACACACTCAGCTGGGGTATGAGGTGAACAACATTTCTGCGAAAACACTGAAAAGGACGACAGCAGCGGCAGCAGCCATAACAACAAGGACGACGACCGAACGACCGCCAGACCGACCGGCAAAAGAGGGCGACACAAAGGCGAGGCAAGGATACGGCGAGTAATCCCTAATGAAGACGCGAAAAAGGGGCCGCCGCAGCACAAGCTCGAGTGGATGCAAGGGAGTGCCCACCGAAGAGGTGGCGGTGGTGGTGGTGCGCTACGGCGAAAAACGAGAGGTTTTTCAATTTAATGGTTGCTACGTTTTTCGGTGTTGTGTTGTTGTTTTTTTTCCCTTCTTTGTATCGTTTGTGCCGTCGTCGTCCCTTTCCTGCGTGTGTCCATGCTCACCCCCGTCATTCCGTGCGTCTGCCACGACGAAAACATCGATTCGGTGTCTATTTGTGAAAGGAAGCCCATTTGTGTTCAGGGGTCATACAGTTTTCCTAATGCCGGATAATGGGATTTGGTCGTGGCTATCACCGTCGGAAGGGGACACAGAGGAGACGTGTGGATGACAAAAGGGCGAATCACTTTTACAGCTGACGTGTGTGTGTGTGTGTGTGTGTGGAAATGATTGACCGAATTGTTATGGTTTGCTTGTGACTTTTCCTCCCCTCTCATCGCCTCACTCTCTTCCGTTTTGTCTCTGAGGGAATACAATGAATGGAAATGTGGCGTTTATTGTTTGGAAAGCTCAGCACACCAATACGACTCGACTCCGGTTCCAATCCCGTGAGCAATCACACTAATTAGCTGCGACAAGGGATCATAATTGGGGTTGTACTACTCCTTGTGTCTGCACCCCAATCTATACCGGCTGGGAGGACGGGATGGGATGGGGGGAAAATGTGAAGATGAGTGCAATTTGAAATTAAGTGAAATCCGATCGGGGGTTGGACGATGGGTGTGAACACTGAGGCGAAGAGCGTACACAGACGTCTTGTTTCCGTCGCATATCGCTTACGGAGGAGGGCGCGCAGTGACGACGTTGACGGGTGCGATTTCAGGGCGGTGGTTGGAAATCAAGATTTCTATCATTTAATAAATAGCCACGCTGATTGAGTCCACTCGGCACACACGTGCAAAATGAAAAGGGAATCGGGAATCAATCGAAGGGACGCAGCGCTTCGCCGTGATGTGTGAAGCAAGTGGTCCTCTCCCATTTGCCACTGAATAATGGCTAAATTGAGCAAAAAAAAAAAAACCCCTGAATCGTGAACGAATTTCATGCAGACACGGTCAAGTGGTTTTCATGCAAATCAAGGGTCAGGCGATGACCCTTTTCGAATGACTGAGCTTTAGGTGTTGGCGCCGCGTTTTAATTAAATGCTTTGGCGGCGGGAGAGTTATTTACTGAAGCGTGATCTGGAGTGCCGGTGGGTTGGTTTGACGTGATTACACGGATCGGTGGGACATTGGAGTTGGTGCAAATAAACTCGAAATTTCCTGGCGTAGATATTTGATCATTTTGGTGAGACAAACAATTTGGGCCGACGTGTTCTCAAAGTACACAAAAATTACTGTGGTTTCTTCAAACATTTATGGACGAAAAGTTTAAATTTGTACTAAATTTTGACTAAATTGTGTAATAAAATTTGTACTAAATCGTGTACAAAATTGTATACCAAATTTGTATTATATTACATTTTATACCAAATTGTATACTAATTTTTGTACTAAATTGTGTACTAAATGTTTTACTAAATGCTGTACTAAATTGTACACTTTGTACTAAATTTTGACTGGATTAGATGACCATGCGAAATCAGATAAATGAGAAAGTATTCTGAAGTGGTGTCCATATCTCACAATTGAATTGAGAAATCTCAGATTTAAGTCTGACCACCATTTTCGAGCAAATAGAAGTCAATCGAAATATATTTTGAACTCGGTTCAAATACAAGTTCGCTCAAAATTACAGAGGATTTATGAACCCTAGAACAAGAACAATAAGGAACGAGGACACATCGAAGTACATTGCCCTTTCAAGGAGGGTCATACACCATCGACGGCTTGTCGACAACGTAGGCAGATATGTATGCTTTCGAGGTTGGCAAGTACTTCGGCTAACTCGGCTCCCAAGTAAGCAGTACGAATATCACAAGTACAAAGATTAAACGCAGAATAATTCTTGCCAGTCACTGTGCCTTAGGCTAAAGGGGCGATTTAGTACTAGAGCCCTCTCTCAAAGGACTAGGCTAACATTATATAACATCTCGACCATCCTAGCCCTGCTCTATGGCGTGGAACCATAGACAATCTCAAAAGCAGATTAAGGTTAAGGTCTTTTGAAATGAAAAACCGACATGAGCCTAGCCATGTTTCTACGGGTTCAGGGCCTAAGATGGCTTGCACATGGCCGGGAGACAACACTTTTACAGACCGCGGAGTTTTCGAATCCTAACCTGTGGGATAACGCAATAGGAGACGCATACGAAACCGATGACGCACACAAGTGGAGAAGGATCTCAACCATCGAAATAGGAGGCAGCTGGTTAAAAATTGCGTCAGCTGGACAGGCCTGTTGGCTGTGGCCCGGGTCCACCGTGGATTGTGGCGCCAGTAGAAGAAGAAACGACGTTGGCTCCAAAAGTATTAGATTTTACGTGGTGTTGAAATGGACGTTTGAATGTACAAGGATTGAGCCAAATTCTGACGAGAAAAAAACCTGGCGTTGGCATTATAACTTCAAGACGATTACACACCTGATCCGACGAAGTAAGCCGACTCTAGGGAGAAAGTAAGCTTTGCCTCATTGGAGCTCACGTTTTTATATTGGGTGTGATCTCCTACATGACTTCTACAGAAGCTTTAGAGGCGAGGGAGGAGGCTGCAGTTGTGCCCTTGTATCGCTCCTTCCAAATAAGAAGTAAACTCGGGGCTAACTTCTTTAATAACCTGGCCGAACGAAGCAGCGTTCGTTTATTTTAACATCAGTGTAGTAAAACTTGTATTTACGGACACCTCTCTATAACGGACACGACTGTTTACAGACACGCCTCTATAATCGACACCTCTCTATCTCTCCTCTTTACGGACGCCCCTCTTTACGGACAATTCGTGGTGATCCCAGCATGCTGGTATTCGTGTATTTGAAACCCTTCATAACGGTCACCCCTACACACCGGACAATCACGATGACCCCGTTACTGTCCAGTATTGAGAAGTTTCGTTGATTCTTTTCGAATGAGTGCCCACCGTGTCGTGGTAGATTGATGTGTCGAGCCGATCTACTGCGTGCCTTGTTTTAATTCCCTAGACGGACAACTTTTATAATTCATGACTCCTCCTCTGGTAATGGTCAGATCAGAGATGCTCTCAAACTTCGGTGGTTGCTGTGGAAGCTAGGCCTAAGCCCACCTTGGACTGTAGCGCCATCTGCACCGAATGAATTAGACTTGCAAGGAAGACCGTCAATGAAATTACAGTCGAACTTTGGTCAAAATGAGGCAGAAGAGCTGTAAAGTGCCACAGTACTAAGTCTGGACTGAGTTAAATTAAATTCACAAAACGACTGACCTTCTGAAGGTGCAGGCTCTAAGAATTCAGCCTTTCATCATCTCCCATCTTCATCAAATTAAAAAATCGTCCCTCAGGCAAGTTCATTCATGTGTGTTTGCCTCCATATTTCCGTTGTCGAAGAGAACTAAAAAGTCATCGACTTCTGCTTCAATTAAAAATTTCCAGTCATCTTCGAAAGTTCTCAAACGAACTGACAAAACTCCCAAACACACTCCCAGCGCACTAATTATCGTCCTTCAACTGAACCCAACTTATTCCACCGTCGTTAGCGAATCGTCTGATGTGAGTACACGGCGCAACCATATTTACCCCTGAAATCACTCAATAACCCGCAGCCCCCATCCCGTGCACGTTTGCCGAACGGAAGCGAAAATATTATAATCCCCTCCCCACCGACGAATCCAAAAGCGCGATGCAGAATTTTATTAAACTCCCTTTCTCGCCTGTCGCCCCACCTCGTCGTCGTCGCCGGATATTGTTTCCCTACGCCCACACACACACTGCCTGCAGTCCTCCCACTCGTCTCTCTCCCCACCAGGTTCACTCAACGTGCCGGCATAATTATTTTAATCAGTTAATTCCACACCGACAACGCCACCGCATTAACCACCACCAGCACCGCCATCGACGCGACCGATGCCACCACCATCACCAGTACTCCTCCTCTGCCGTGCCTGAGCTTCACCACCGCCACGCCAACGCTGGCTGCCATCGTCGCCGCCATTGCCACCAAACTAACCAAACTTTTGCAAATCAACCCGAATGAATTCAACCATCCTCCATAGCCTCAACCCCGGCGTAAGCCTCCAATGTGGCAAGTCAAACTTTTCCCTTTCACAGTGGAATACAACAGTTTTTGTGGACGGGGGAGGAGAGAGAGAGAGAGGAGGCAGTTTTCCCACCTCCCATCGCGTGGAACAACGAAAACAGAAATTTCACGCGCGAAAAACCCGAGGGAAAAATTTAGAACTACCAAAATGTGATTATTAACTGTTCTGCTGCCATCCAAAGGCATCGTGAGGCTGGAGAGGGGTGGGGATGGGGATGGTAATAGGGGCGCCTGAACGACTGTTACGGGGGCGGCAATAAACGGCGAAAGCTAAGACGACTCGAGTGCAAACATAAATTTCCCGCCTAAAAGGAAATTTCCCCCGCCCAAATTAGGAACGGGTGCCTCAATAAACATGTCTGCACCAGCCAACCGACACCCCATCCCTACTCGGTGTGTGTGTGGGTCTGTATGTAGCGTAAGTCAATTAGGGCCGTAAGCAGGGATTGGATGAAATTATGTCGACGTGGAGTTGGTAGTTTCTTTCACCTTCCCTCGGTCGGCCTTTAATTTTCCAGAAATTATGTGTCACACACGGCACACGAGGTAAGTTTGTGTAAAAGCAATTACTGCATCCCCCTCCCTCTCTGCACACAGCGCCCAACGATAATGTTAATTGACGACATCCAGGAGGGTGGTTGAATTAAAAAATTACCACGCAATTAAACACGCAAACTGAAGGAACTACTAGAAGTATTATTATTCTGCAAGTGCCATTACGCACAATAGACGTGACGACGAGAGGGCAAGTGGAACTTGTATACGCGCGCTTGCCGCTTGACGGGTGCTACCACCACGCGAGAAGGGACAACAACACAGCGAGCACGACTTGTTTTCTCTCATTTTTATCAATTAGTACAAGTACACACACACACACACATATAACATCGTTTAGGTGATCAAAAGGGCAGTTAATTGCGAGCGTGGGAGGTTTGTCATAAATGCAGGAGGACCCCACGCCAGGTGGTCGCGGTTTGAGGTTATGAATAATAAAAAGCCTCAAAGTGGAGCGCAGAGTACAACCAAACTAGCAGCAGCAGCAGCAGCTCGGGCTGATAGGCGGTAGTAGCGCCAGACACACGAGGGTAAGTTTTGTGTTTGTGGAGCAATGGCGGCGGCGGCGGCGGCTAAGTGGCAATTACGTTGAACGCTAATGTCATCAAGTTCAACATTTGTTTTGCATAACAAGTAGGCATTTGCGGTTGCGACACGGGTCGTCCGTTTTAGGAACGCTTGCCTTCTGATGATTTATTGAAGTGAAGCGATTAAATGAATCGATCGAGGATGTTTCTCCAGTGACATTGGGATGGAGCGAGGCTAGGGAGAATGCCGAAACTTTGGAGTGAGGATCTGCGAGGAGCTTCAAAAGAATGTGACCTTTAAGATGACAGAGGAGTTGAGCTCACTTTTAAAATGTTGTCAGAATTTAAACCCAGGATCAATGTGCGGTCTCCCTTAATGGCAACCTTGTAGAATCCATTGCGTTTATAATCCACAAAAATTATAGTTGTATGTTGCCCGAATGGATGCGTACACAATACGACGACACCAGAATAAAATGATTTACGGAACAAGGAAAGGAACTAAGTCTAAGTATGAACAAGTTAAAAGTTGTCCAACTTCACCTGCCATGATGCATTCCACTTGTGGGCCACATTTGATGTCTCTCTCTCCCTCTATTGTTAGGGCTTATAATAATAATATGGGTGGCGCTACAGTCCGTAGAGGGCCAGGGCCCAGCTTCTTAGCAACCATTTGTGCTGTGCGTCCTTTTGTTCTCTCACGTGTGGAAGGGACCTCCAGTTTTATGCCAAATCCGAACGCCTAAGTTTGAGAAGTTTTTACCACATCCACAACGCCACGGTCACCACGTTAGGGCTTATGAGTTGAGGATTATATGTGTTTCGGCCGCTTACGAAGCTTCGCTAAGTTTGAATCTTGCCATGAATATTTGACAGCCTGAATTAGAAGCTCGATCAGGTAGACGAAATGGCAAAGAACACTTTGTTTTCACACCAATTTTATGAATAGTCAGAAAATATCCAATGAATTTCCTGTCAAGAAATACGTCCAATTTTTACTTGAAGACGACGAACAGATGACACAGAAACTAACCCAACATCGAAGGAGACGACTAATCTTGTACAGTTCGTCACAATTGTGGTTTTATATAGGCCTTTTGTTTTAAAACGAATACTTTGAACTTAATCTTGTCCAGACAACGCGTTAATGATCAGATTGCAGACTCAAAAAGTCTCAAAATAGAAGGTTTGATGGTTTTGAACAATTTGATCGCCGCACAAAATTGTTTCTAACTCTGAGCTGTTTCCAAAAGAGACGAGCTGAAAACACAGAGTGCATTGCCTACTTTTGGGATCCGTCCAAAAATGTCCCGGTTTTGTAGAATGACGATGGAGAATCCCTGTTTCTTCGTTAAGGTCGATAGGGACTTCGTTTTGATGTAAAAAAAATAGGATTTAACAAAGCGAACATTGCCAATAGATTTTGCATAACTCGAAAGTCATCACCAGAGCCTGAGTCTTTCATAAATCTGTCCAACTGTCCACATATGCTGATAGCATTGACATCATCAGAAGGACTCGGGCGGGATGTCAGTGGGGCGGCCTCAGGAAGGTAACACCCAAAATGGATCTTGCAGTGAATAATTAAGACAAAGTGCATGTTGCTACAAAAAAGGTCCACCTACACTGAACTCTCCGACAAAGTGGCGATATTCACAGTTTGAAGTAGTGACTTGAAGTAATGGCTAGCAGGCTGTGTATTCCTAGACTCCGAAGATAATTTAATCAATCACAAATACGCGGATATAATACCAATCGCTTCCTTTTTGGGCTTCCTCTAATCCCTCTCTCGACGACTGGATGACGCAGTTGGTAGATTGCCTGCCCCTGGTTAGCGGGGTCCCCAGTTCGAGTCCCAGCGAAAGCGAAGTTAGTACGCTATTATCTGGTTTTCGAATTTGGACCTGGATCAAATTAACGGCACTATCACTGGAGTAGTCAGTCAGTGGTAGTAGTCTGAATAGGGGTATCACAATGGACCAATATGGTCTAAGTGCGCTGGTGAATTCACTAGCAGCCCAACTACCTTACCCAACCTAATCCCCCTCTCTTGAGTTCGAGACCCAGTCAGGGCCGCCACAGTCCTGCTGTTAGGCCCAGAAACATGGTCTCTCTCTATTAGCAAAGCGGGTGATGCGGCTCTTGTTCGGTACGAGAGGTTCATGGTGTTTGGAGGTGGAGAGCTAACGACGGACAGTAGGAGTTTTTGTCTCTCATCTCAGATGGCTTTGTTAAGACCACGCTTCAGACGACGTCCACAGCTCGAAGGGAACATGCTAATCTTCATCAGATGATCTTGCATAGCTGGAGGCAACTGGAGAGACATATGCCAGTGCGATTATTTTAGAACAATTAATTTGAAAAGAAAGCCAAAAGGCACCAGAGATTGGTATTCGTTGGAAAGCTTCCACTTCATCACAAAGTTCGAATTTTTGACAAGGGACCCATTGCAAGTCTCTCAATTAATAACGCGATCAAGGAGTTTTGTCAAAGTGATGTCAAGGATGGGTTTCGTTAGTTGTTCTGATAACCAAGCGGCGATTAAATCGTTGTTGTCCTCAAAGACCTTGTGGGCGCTGCGCCGGTAGAGTGTGACTTTCCACAAAATGTCTGCAAAGCTGAAGACCTCGTTAGAAAGGGAGGAGCTCCTTCTGGGTGACGATCCAAGAAGGATGCACAGCCTTTTAATAGGCCCTGCAATGAGATCTTGAGAAGGCGCAGATACGAGGATGCAGAAAAAATCATTGTGCGTCTCCTTTTCCTCCTGTAGCGCAGTCTCCTCCCGAAGGAGTGGTCCCCAAGGGGCTTACTTCTTCAAAAACCAGGCGGACCTAAGCCACATTAGTGTCACCTATCCTTATCGCTTTGCACCACCTGGTTTGCGCAGTAGGACCGTTTGGTAGCCTTCGCAGGGCTGAATGTGACTGCGAAACAGACTCCGTAAGTGTCGACACACAGAGAAAACCGACTTCAGTTCAAAATCATTCATTGAAAGCTCCATTCAGTCCACGCTGACAGTGTCAAGCTGTTTTAGTTGAACTGGACACATTGCAGATGAATTTCAAATTGGAGCCAACCACTTTACTTTATCCCCCACCAGTTCTAAAACTGCCTCCACTCTGCCTTGACGAACAACAATTGTGCACGCCACTCACCTTGGCCTCCTTGATGGACGGTCCCTTTGACGAAACAGTCATATCGTCCCCCGACACAGCTAATCACCACCGACCAAAAGGGTAACACTGCAGACATGCCCCACTTCCAGCTGTGAAGTGAAAGAAACATGAAAAGGGGAAGACACACACAGCAACAGCGGCAAAAAAACGACGACGACGACGACGACTTGAAAGTTTTCCTTTAACTTAGCTTTTCATTAGGGAAAAGGCGGTGTCCGTCGTTTGCCTTTCTTGTTTGCCGTTGTCGTCAGCGTCATCATTGTCGCCGTCATCTCCTTTTCAAATAGATGCGCCACCACCACCTCGACCACCAGCAAAGTCACCACCCGCCCGTCGTGAGTCCTCCTCCGTCGCGCATCCACTTTGCTAATTTCGAATGCAGAAACTTTCTCCACCACGGGGGATTGCCAAGTACAACTTTATTGTTGCGCTTCACTTAAAGTTAATTACAACGGCACTCGCTTGTTTCCAATTTTTTTTTTCTCCTCCTCTCTCTCTCTCCCTCAGTTTCTGTTGCTAGTTCTTGTTCTTCATTCCGTGTCGGTGTTGTCCTGTTTTCCGTTTCTGTGTCCTTTTGTTGCTTCGTTTGCACATTTCCCAGCAGCGGTTTGTGGGACGAAGGGTGAAAGATTTGTCCTCGTCCGGCACACAGGCGAAAGTTAATAAAGTAATGGCGACGACGAGGATGTGTAAGGGAACACCACAGAAAGAAAAAAAAACAACCGACAAACTCCCTCTCACACCAGAGCGGGTTAAGGACGACAGCGACGAGTTGAGGCCACGCGGGGTGGCCGGTAAAGTGCAAGTATACAAATTTGTTGATGGTCATGCCTGGATGGATGGATGGGTGGCATCTGGTGGCAGAACGCGACTGAGTGTTTTGTTTAACTCTGTGTACTCACCGCCACCCCCCTTGGCCCCTGTGGTTTTCCTTATCATTTATTCAGGGGGAGGACATTTTGCTGTCAAGAGGGTTGAGACCGGAGGAGTTTTTGTGGAAATTGTTCAGTAAATAGAAAGCGAATGGAAGGAGGAGAAGGAGAAGGAAATTTGCATATTTAAATCACTTTGCGCCAACGGTTGATTTATTTTCTGCGCTTTTTCTGTGCAAATAAATTCTCCTGGAGAGGGAATTTAAAACTGACGGAAAGATATGGGACCTAAGCTGGTTTCCTGTGGTATGTCATTTTGTTATGGGTTATTTTGATGGGAAAATGAGTGGGGGGACTGATAATTGAGACAAATGCATCTCAGATGAAGGGGGTGTGACTGTGAGAATGACTTTTGATGCATTAAGGGAGGCTTTGCTTAAATTGGGTGTACTAAAGGTAGACAGTAGCTGGAGATGCATCATGTCAAGTACGAGTTCTACCGATTTTTCTGGGAGTAATGAGTTAATCTTTTATGTCAAGCTCAACAAAATACAGTGGGCTCTCTTAATATCCCGCCACAATTCGACTTAGGGGGAGTCCACTGTGTACATGAATGTCCCTACATCTCCCTCTCAGAAATCGATGTCCGACATGGATTGCCATCCACAAAATTGATTCTGCCAACAACAGACAAGACCTCTCACGTAGCATCGTTCTGTTCTAATTGAGCAACAAATCCGCCCGTCCTCCGACAGTCTCTTCTTCAATTTCTACCTTCACGCCCAAACCAAGTGCTCACTTATTTACCACGACCGCCTTCTTCTCTCGGCTGCCACATTCAATGTTTGCACAAAAAGAAATTACCCACACCCACGGATTTCGCTCTAATCCTTGAAGCGCTTACCGTACACTAATCCCACACACTCACACAGCATCAGTGGCTCGACTAAACCGCAAGCATGAAGAACCTCAAGAGAGGAACACCAAAAAGAAAAATGAAACAAGTTCTCCACGTTTCCACTCTCTCCTTGGAATGGCTCTGCACGTGGATGTATGGGTGCACATGTGAATGAACATCCTGGTTTCACATATACTGTTGGTATTCATGTTCCCTTAACTACCTGAACCTGGTACGTAATTAAGTAATTTCTTTTCACCAGCTCAGAAGGACTTTCCTTCGTTTTACCAAACCGCCCAGGCCCCCGTGTGCACTCCCCATCCAGACCACCCCAAAAACACCTCGTCACTCTCGTATGTCTTCCTTTCAACGTAAGCACCAGCAACGTTTGAGTACAGAGTTAAGCACCAGCAATAAAGGACGAACAGAAAGAAAGCGAAAGAAGGGCAAAAAAAAAAATCCGAGAGAAAAAGGACTCTCACGAGAAAGAGAGAAGTTTACCACTTGACGATGGATAGGTTGCATGGGTGTGTGTGTTTTTGAAAAAGCTAACAGCCACCAAAGGACTGGGACTCAACACGACGCAAAGGAAGGATATGAGTGCTGGGGACGGTGGGGTTTGGAGAGAGAGAGAGAGACGGTGTGGTGGCAAGTGCTGCTGGTGTTTGTACACTTTTGGAATCAGTCAAGCAACCACTTTGTCACACAGTGCCCTTCAGTTTTCTTTTTTGTTCGTCCTCGTCGTTCCTCTCTCTCTCTCCCTCTCTCTTGAGTGTCCTTTTTTTCTTAAAGTTCTTATTTTATTTTATTTTTTCATTCTCATCCACCTCTTATCGTCTTCTGTGTGTTCTTTGTTCATGCTGAGCCTTTGTAAGGATAAGGATCCTCCTCTCTTGGCCTCTCTGCGCCGCAATCAACACCTTGTCCGCGCTCTTGGTCTTTACCCCACCCGTCCTTCAACACTTACCACACTCTCACTCGGCAGGGGTGGTGGCATCGTGCACAGTAGCAGCCCTCTTGTGTGTTTCTTGATTTGAAATTTTAATTCAAATTAAATTTTCACGGAATGGAAGGATAATGATGCCAAGGGAGAAGGGAAAAGTGGATGGAATTTCTTGTTTTTTCACCCTTTCTCCTCCTCACTTCATCGCTCTCTATCTCTCTCACACACACACACGGGGTGATGATCTAGAAGTGAATTCAGTGTAACATGCCCTTAACCACTCGAGAACACCGTCAAGACGGTGTTAGAGTCAGAATGAGTCTGGGGATGGGTGGTCGGGTGTGTGCATGTCCTTTCATTTCATTATTCTTATTATATTTTCATCGTCCTTTTCGTCGTTTCAACAAGAGGATGGATACCAGCAGAGGATGAACGGGTGCTGGGAATGATCCTTAAAAGGGTATAATTGAAAGGAAAGTGATACAAAATTGTTTTCAAAAGGGTGTCGTCGTCATGTCGTCGTCGTCGTTTCTTTTTTCTGCGAGAGGTGATGACGTTTTATTTTTACTCTTTTTCGAGATGACAGCTTGAACGTATCGAATTTCATTTCAATTCTCTGACAAATAAAGGAAAAAAAAAGATGTGATTGACTTACCATAACATAATGACGTTGCATTTCTGTCTTTTCATTTGCTAACTTTTCGCATTCTAGTTTTAATCTGAAAAAAAAGAAGAGATTATTTATAAATGCAAAAATTCAATTGACAGCTTGTCGTATGTAGTATCAATTTCAGACGTAAAAAAGGATCCCCCCCACCAGCTATGGTTGGTTGACAAATGTAAACATAATTATTGAAATCATGGATCCGATAACGGCGGCATTTTATATTCACTTGCCAGTTTCAACGTCAACGGTAATGCTAATTAAATCGGTAAAACATAACAACAAAAAGGCTACCCCCTTCCTTTCCCAATTCCCTCTCCGTCGTCGAAAATATGATTAAATTGCATGTTTATCCCTTTATTTTACTCTCCCAGCCGTATCAGTGTTAACCAATCATCTGACGTTAGTAGTGAAGGGTCCCCGTTAACGCAGTCAGCATCGGAAAACCGGCATTAAATGTCATATTGAAACTGTGTCTACGGGGGGTGTGTTCGTGTATCCCAGCCATACAGTTTGAATTAATTTTTACTCGATGATTATTGATATTTTCATTTCTTTTTTTTTTCCTTGCATTGCACAAAACATATGACACAACGGACACGCACGCACACGTGTGCATTTAGTTTGTTGGCATGAGGAAGGATTAATGCCGACAAGGTTTTCATTGGACACCGCGAGGTTAAAACGATATGGAGTAACTACAATTAGGTTAAGTGGAATAGTTTGTTGATTGACAAGTGATGTGAGTGTCAACTCTGACAGGTGTCAGAGTTAGTAGGGAGTGTTTGGAATGTGTCCCTTTTTTGAGGTGTTCATTTGTGACACTCTGAAGGCATATCTTAATGAATTTTTATTTATTTATTTGTTTTTAGGTAAATGCCTCAGAATTTGACAGTTCCACGAAGCTTCAAAATAAAGATCCAACCATAATGGTGAAATGTTGACTTACTTGACTTTTGATCGAACACACATAAATAATACACTGCGACCATAATAACCACTTCGTTCAGTTTCGTCAAGTTTCGTTAAGTTTCCTTTTGCTAAAGTGGGAACGAAGTGGTATCGAAATTGATTGTTCTCTACGTACATAAATGAATTTTTGTCATTGACAGCTCAAATGAACTTCAAAAACAGAAATGGTTAAAAATATGTTCAAAAAGGCTGAAAGTAATTTCAAGAGAAGTGATCTGACGTTCAATGTTGTTCCAATGCGTAGGTGTCCTGTTTAACAAGTAAAGTAGGCGAAACCTACGATGTATCACAGCGCCCAAAAGTGTGTCCACAAACCATAATGGACGGCTGCTTACTTAAGTCAACTGCATCAGTCCAACGAATAGACACAAACTGATACACTCCGACCATAATAACCGCTTCGTTCAGTTTCGTTAAATTGTTCTTACTGGGAGTGAAACTCTTAATACGGACGTAAATGTCATCTAGTCTTCGAATGTTGCTATTGTCCCCCGAAGTAATTCTGAACACTCTCAATTTTGACGATTCTTTTGGCTACATTTCGTTCAGTTTTGACATAAGCTAAAGTTTTTTAGCTTATTTCTTGGAAATTTTTTTTTAATGACAAGCCTTCGAAATCTCGTGCAGTGACTTTTCTTTATTCGTGTGGAGTTGCGTCAAAATTGGCATCTGACAGGAAATCCAAATTCAATTTTCGCCATTTTTGATCGCAATTTTCGCCATTTTTTGCTATCACATCCGCCGCCAACTGCAACAGCACCCTATGAAGGTTATCATTTTCGAAGCACTCTCTCGAGAACAATGATAGGCAGCAGCGGTGCAGCAGTTGAGTTGATTTTATAATTATTTGCCATTGTTTTCTCTATTTTTTTTTTATTAAACAATAATCATTTCGTGTGTACACACCATCGAGTTGACCACCCTCGGCCACACAGCCGTAACGGTATTCGGATTGCAATTAAATGATTATCAATTGACCGTCGCCCAACACCATCATCAGGCTGCATTCCTATCCGCCACCCCCCAGCAGCTATCAACAACGCACAACAGACGCCGCGCCGCCGGCTGAACCTTGATCTGAAACTACCAACCAACACCCGCCCACCCACAGACGCGCCAGCTCATCGGAAACAATAATTGCCGTTATAACAGAAATTTATTTATTTTTATTAATTGGCCACTCTTTTTTGCTGTCGTTGTAGCCTGCAACCCCCATCGTCGATTATGCGTGAAACGTGTGTCGCCACCCCACTTGTGCGTCACTTTGCGAAAGCGAAAAAAATCCCATAACGAGACTCCATATGCGTAAAATTGTGTCCCATTGTCGGGCTGTGGCCGTGGCGCCGCCGATACCAATGGCCCATGGATGCGATGGTTGTCGGGGGTGGTTGGGTGGATGGGGATTGAACAATAATAATATTCAATTCGGAGTAAACCAACGGCGAAAAAGAGTCATCACGATTTCCGCCGCATTAACTGTGTGGCAATATAATGTGGACGAGTGGGGAGCAGCGGTAACAGATGTGTGGGCGGTGGAACGGAGTCAGACCGTGAACCGCGTGTAAAAGGTAGACACGTACGCACCAGTAAACCGCAAACCAACCACCGAAAAGCATCAAACAAAAAAAAGCATCAAACACAATCCACAAACGTAGGGACGACACGCACACGCACAAACACAGACAAAGGGGGACAACCGCGACGACGGCGGGATGAAGTTCAACAGCGATCCCTTGTTGTTGTGGGTGGGTGAGTGGGTGGCGTGTGGAGAAGCTTGAAAGTGAGATTTAATGTGAGTTTTGTGTTGCGCCGCCCATCTCGTGGTGGCGGGTGGAGCGACGACGAGCAGGATTGTGTGTTTATGGTGGCGGCCCTCGTCGACGGGGATGGAGTGGCATTTAAGGGTCATTTGGAGGCAATGGGAGTGCCACTGGGTAACTGAATGGTTGGAATTTCAATGGCAATCAGAGGTTTATTGGCTCGAGCGGATGGCGGCATGGATGGCCGATAAGTGCGCGGGCATTTGTGAATGTCTCAAGGAGATGGACTGATGATTGAAACCATTTGAAAGGCAAGTTGCGGCACAGATGTGTCTCATTTGAGGCTTCTTTTGAAACACACTTTTGGGTCACAGTCGGGGCAGCTTCATCAAGTCCAAAGGGATTAGAATCAAGAGCTAATTGAAGAAATTGTCTAGACGAAGAATTTGGCGGAGGAAAACTTTTGAGATGACAAGGCGTGGGATGGGGTCCTCTTCATTAAATTGAGCTTGAAAAGACGTATTTCTTAAGAAAATTCAAAAACGACTTGGAACACCCAACCGACGAGCAGTCTTCGGGAATTAATGACGTCCGCCTGCGAATCGATGTCTCCTGAAAGTGAAGTCCTTCCAAGCCTTAGACGCCCTCTTGTCTCCATCTTAAACTATTCCCGGCATTGCCTTCAAGCGTCCTTGACCCCTTCCACTTTCCACACAGCAAACACCACACCTCCCTCCCCCTTCCCAAGCCCACTTTCAGTCACCCATCGTTTCGTTAATTTAATTTAATTTTTGTTACCGTTGCGTTTCACCAGGCAATTACCCTCGATAATGAGATGTGAATCTCATTACTGCGAGTAATCGTTCCGCCGGACAACACCGGCTCCCTGTCGGTGGCCACGGCGGCGCGCTCCTGCTCCCTCTCTCACGAAGGCATCTCGCGTTGGGATGTAAATGATTCTGTATCCACGCTGCGGTTTGGTTGTGTCGGCATGGCGATAGAGGAGAACTGCCGCATTGTAGGGCGGAAAACAGCCCCCCGTCGACGCAGAACCAAAAATATTTGCGTGTGGTGTGTGTGGGGCATTTTAATTGCAACCACCCTACGCACTGACACACACTTACCCACGCGTACGTGCGCCCACAGGATCGAGGTCTGGTCGGAATGCGTTCAGTGCATAATTACCTTGCAACGAGGGAATCTCTTTTTATGCTTCACTGGCTGTGAATGGTCGCGGGGATGAGACGCCATCCAGCCAGCCGTTGATGCCTTATTCATTTGGAAAAATATTTTAAAATAATTTTCACTGAACGAGCGGAAAGGAACGTGCGAGGACGGGCGATAAGGTTAAGCTGGTAACTGTCGACGATTTATAGGCTTTCAAAAATTATAAACAACTTTGCTCTTGGCTGCAGCGTGCAGTGCTCATGCAGATAATTAAGTAATCAACTGACAGTTGGCCAGCGGGTGGAATTAAACTCAACTGACAGGGAGGCGGCGCAGACGGAGGGCGATGTTGAGGGTGGTGATATGAGGGGTTGGCGGTAAGACAAGAAGTGGACTTTGGACATTCTGGAGATTTCTGAAGGATGGATAATGAATTTAATAAAAGGTAAGCAAAGGAAGAGCTGACACGAAGAACAATCAATAAGCAGGCTCAGGTCTTCATCGGGCTCGCAAGACAATCCCTATGAGCAATTTCCAGGAACTGAGGATTTCAGGTTTTCATGTGAAATTAATTTAAGACAACAAGCTTATGCACAACACTTCCAGAGAAATGGAGTCGAGATAGAGAGGGCGCTTCAAATGAGACTACACTCAAAAGAAGGTCGACATGAACGACGAGCAAACGAGAAAGCACACCACTCGAACATACTTGACAAGCATGACAAGGCGTGGGATGGGGTACTCTTCATTAAATTGAGCTTGAAAGGACGTAGTTCTTAAGAAGGCTTATGCACAACACTTCCAGAGAAATGGACGCTTTTAGTCAAGATAGAGAGGGCGGTTCAAATGAGACTACAATCAAAAGAAGGTCGACTTGAAAGACGAGTAAATGATAAAGCACACCACTCGAACATAACCTTCGTCTTGCAAAACGAGAGAAGTTCCATGCCAAACTGGCAAACTGGTTTAGACTTTTTTAAACACACTTTTAAGCCTTGGAAGTGATGTCATTTTTAAGATCTTGTCGATGATCACAACTATTTCTAAGATCATAAACTGTGTCCTTGAACTGAATGCCTAGACCTCCGAGATCAACTCGAGAATGAATTTGAGCTTGACTTGAATCACTCTTCCTTCCCTCAAATCGAATTGCTTGCAGGAGTCTAATGCTTATAAGTTATTGTTCAGACCTAGCTCAGCACTTCATACCTATTCACAAGCCTGAGTCTGTCAAGAGATAAATTGATCCTCATTTGGAGACATACCTCGATCATGAGTCAAATCGGACCGTAAAATGTTCCATAGCCATTTCATGTACAACCATAGTCTAAGCAAGTACAAGCTTCTGCAGTGACCTAGTCCACAAAACTTCGAAGTCTGGTTTCTTGTACAGTCTCTTACAAAAGCCTCAAACTATGTACGATGAAGCTACATCCCGCTGATGCAGGGCTTCTTGGTTTCCACGTAAGCCAGTCTTAAAAAACTTACGAAATAAGTCCAAAGGATCATATTAAACTCTTAGGTCAATTCACAATCAAGGTTTGTTACTACAAACGAAGCCTGAATCCTACTAATGTCTTTTCTTAACAGTCACCTCGGTCGTTTTTGGAAGAGTCGGGGTTTAGACCTCCGCCCAGGAAGAGGTCAGAAACCCTTTCAAAGCTTAAGTCTTCACAGCAGATGTGGAGAATCAAATCTAATGTATTCGGTACAAGGTGAAGCTTTTAAAGGGACACAGTACACAGCTGCTGTGAGGACAGGCTAAAGAGCCCACATATTTAACACTTCTCTGTGAAACGAGATAGCGTGTGATAGTTAAACCCTAAATAGTAGCTTTTAAATAAGAAAATAGTGGCTTAGGCTATATTTCAATGTGAGTTTGGTTAACATTAGTCCTTCTCTTGAAACCTTAGCATCTTAGAATCCAATTTACGAGGGTAGTTTGATAAGTCATTTTTAATGAGTCATAAAAGGTTTGTTTCAGCGAAGACCTCTTCGATATCTAACTATTCATCCATTCCTTTAGGTTGAGAAGTAGGAAACTGTCGATACGAGGCTAAATTTAGTGAATATCCTTGTTGGGGCAGCAGTTCGTAGATCCAATTTGTGGGTTATTCAGTACTTTGAAGTGGTTAGATGGCTGCGCATATGGTCCATGGCGAGGAATGGCGGAACCCATTGCGCATGTCAGAATATCCAACTTAACTTACACCGGATAAGTTCATATCTCTACAACCAACAAGACCACTGGATGGCGCCATTGTCACTTTCAAATCTGCCAAATCACGCACCTTGAATTTTTTAATGTTTTTAACGACAACAACTAGGATACATTCAGTATCCTAGAATCCATCATTCTATTTGCGAACTGTCAAGCTGAGAAAGTAATACACAAAGAGGAAGACGCGATCCACAAATTCAAAATCACTCTGCAAAATCACGCGCCTTGAACTCTGGACTTTTTTAAGGACAACGACTACGATACCTTCAGTATCCTAGAATCCATCATTCTATTTGCGAACTGTCAAGATAAGAACGTAATACACAAAGAGGAAGACGCGATCCACAAATTCACGATTACAAGTGGCGATGAAGTGACAGTTCTCACAAATTCTACCAGTCAATGAATGAGAACTCCCAATATGAATAAAGTGTCAGAGTTTTCGAAGTTAGCAATTCGTAGAGTGCTCATATGAATGGCGGTTTATTAATTTTCGTAAAAAGTTCACGAAGTTATCTTCTTTTAATGGCTGTCAAGCACGAACTAAATGACGCAGATTTCCTAATATAAAAGCCTATTAATGGATCACAGTTAACGGGGCAATGTTGCATTCAAACATACAGCGGCTGACATATCAAGCGACCCTCGTATGATTCTCCGTATGTTGATCTGCAGCGCCTAAAAATATGTGTTCATTCCTCTCATACAATAAAAAGGGCTCGAATTCATTTTCCAAACATTTTGCTGAACTTGAAGCGAGCAGAGTAGCTAGGTTAGGTTAGGTAGGGGGGCTGCTAGTCAATTCACCAGCACACTAGACCCTGTTGGTCTATTGTGATACTCACAGTCAGACTACCGCCACTGATTGACCACTCCAGTGATAGTGCCGTTAATTTGATCCCAAGGGCAAATGGTGACTGGACAAGATTTGAAAACCATATAAAAGCGTATTAACTTTGCTTTCACTGGAATTCAACCCGAGGACCTCGATAGCCAGGGGTAGGCACTCTACCAACTGCGCCTTCCGCTCGTTCGAGCAGAGTGACAATTATTTTTTTGAAGTAGTCGCCTAATCAACCTTTTATTTAGTTAAAACCTCTAATTAAGTGAACGTTGGCATGATTATGTCATGTTCTGATTAAATGCGGACGTGTCACAAATGGAGTAGGTCGTTCCTTTTGAAAACTAGTCGTAGGTCTTCGTTTGTGTGAATTAAAACTACATATGGAAAGTTGTACGTCTTTCGAGACCTAACAACCTCACGGCTAAAGCGAAAACTGCTTCAAAACCGTTTGCTTGAGACATGTAGGCCGTTGGAAACCTTGACCAATCCTATTCTGATTCACATTCGCACACTCAAGAGACTCCCGCAAGCTTGCCTTCTCCTAGAATAGAAGACAGCGACTTATCTAATTCTGATTAACGCACTTGAATTGCAACCGATTGCTTGTCTCAAATCGGACCACTTTTTGTTCAAAGTCCACATCACTGCCTAAAAACAAGCAAAAGCACCGAAAGACCTTTCAAACTTTGTCCGTCATTCTAACCGCAAAGTAGGCAGATCTTAAGCGGAAGCAATTGCGTCTTAAAGCCGGCAACACTCAGGCGAAGTTGTATCTCATCCACAAACTTGTTCACTTCAATGTGCCTTTCAATTACCCCAAAACAAATGTAAAACAAAAATAAATTCAAAACCAACTTACGTGTGATATTGTGCTTGTAAAAAATTGAACTCCTCCTTTATCCTTTCCAACGTGTCGACTATTGTGAATTTGAGTGGCCCCTGTGGAGGAGGACCCTGTAAATAGAGAGAGCAAAAAAAAGAAGAAATTAATATCATTTTCAATTTACACATTTAAATTCATTATTCAAGGACATACATCACAGGGTGAGCACACGTCTGCCGTAGCTACGGTAATCACAACAAAATCAAATTAATTACATGTCATAAATATGTGTGCTCGGCCGAGAGTCCTTTTCATCTCAGTCGAGCAGACTGTGAGAATGCCGAAATTGTTTCACTTCCGGCAGACACCTGTAATCAGTTCAAAGATTGCTAGACATTCCAATGGAAACCGAGCAATCTAAATTGGAAACGATTTAGCACCCTCCCCAAGGATGCACACAACACCTCAGGGTGAAGGGAGGGACGACACGACAGTGAGGTCTGCCTTGATGCTACTTAATATGAATGTCCACCCGAAGCCCCCACCCACCCACAAACACACAGAAAGACAGAGCGGCAGGTTTGGGAAAGATTTCAAGGATGGATGCTGGGTAGTCTTACCCCGAGGCGGCGCAAAGAGAGTGAGAGCGGGTGGAGACTCAGTGCACAGGAAGCCCAATTAATTTCCTACTAATAAACAGATTTTAATTGGATCAACATCCTGTTTACATGCGCCAGGATTATGCATGCACACAGCCACATGCATGCAGACCGAGTGAGCGATCCGAGTGAGGAGCAGCCCGTGCACACACGACGAATTAAATTAATTTTCATCGTCATCCTCTCGTTCGTCGTCGTCGGCATCGTAGTAGTCATCATCATCATCGTGGCGTTTGTCAGGTTCAGTGGATGGGACATGCTTCATCCCTCGAACACAGGAGACGACGAGCAGCATCCGTCTACATGCATCTTGAGAGAGAGAGAGTAATTCAATTCGAAAGACGCACGTTTCAAGGAAACCCCACCCTTCACACGTGTGAATTGCAATGTACACCATCACCCCAAGCACTGGCATCAATTCAGTCGGCTCCTCCTTTGCCTCTCCAGCGCACTCCAGCCCCTTCAGCTGCATTAAGGTCAATTGATCAGTGGGTGGGCGGGCGAGACGGTGGATCCAACGACGACGACGACGACGATGATGATGCTGCTGCTTCTGTCGCTGCTTCTGCTGACAATGACGAGATGATGGTGATGTTATTCAATTTGTAAACACTCGCATTACGCATATGAAATTAATTTCACAGACAAACTGAGGGTGCGTGCGACGTTAAGGACACCCACTCACCCTTGTCGTCATTTACAAAGTTAATTATCGTATTTAGTTTGATTCTAACATGTGAACTCTGGGTATTAGTTAAATTCACACATTCTGTCGATGCAACACCAGGACATGTCAGCTGACAAACTGGGCTGGGTGAACGACTGCCTGTGGGGGCGATGGAGTTTACACACCTGACAGGATGTTGTTTGTGATACTCGATGCAGAAGTGTGTGTGCCGATGCTTGTGAATGAGATGGGGCAGGTAAAACTGTCATTTAAATTGAGGTTATACTCACAAACTCCCTCAACTCCCCGAGAAGGTAACTCGAGAACTGAGTGATTAAGTGAGCAAATACATCGAGAGGGATGTCCTGTGCTGGGAGGGTCGAGTGCATTTCAACTTGAAGTGCGCTCAGATGACAGGGATGAATGGTGATCGGTGTATCCACTCCCTTGTGGATCATCAAGGACTTACTCTGGAGTCGTCATGACAAACGGGTCAGTTTGGCATTTTGATGCGGGGGATGGACATGTGGGGGTGACTTTTTGAAATTGTTGTTAAAATTTCATTCCTCGATGTATTGCGGTGATTCTTGGCTTTTTGGAGAGAGCATAGTTTTGTGATTATTTCTGGAAAAGGAGGGGGAGTAAGTGGGGAGACTACCATGTTCTGAACCCACATTTTTGGGGTGATTCATCTTGAGGTGTCATTTTGAGTGTGCTGCCAATTGTGAACCGATGAGTCTATGGGTGAAATGGTAACGGTTTTGAAAAGAGCAAATGTGGCCATTATTTATGGAACATAACAATAATTTATGGTGACCTTGCAAAAACCACCAGCCAACTAAAATTTCGTCTTGAATCTCTTCTTCTTTTGACTTGTTGCCAATAATAGATGGCATAATATATATTTCAGTATCCTAAAATTTCCATTTTTGAAGAGGGCAAATTTGCCTTATAAATCCCTGAAAACATTTCCACATCAATGGGTGACGCCAAAAAAGTTGTAGGTGCCCTCAATCTGAACCATTACGTCATTCATTTAGAGGTTTCATTTTGAATGCGTTGCCAAATGATGAAAATTGAATTTATGAAAGACTTTTTTGTTTTTCTGAAGAGAGCACATGTAGCGGTTTTTTTATGGAGGACAACACCATTTTGGGGCCACTTTGATAAACCACCCGAAAGCTGATCCTTAAGGGAGTGACTTTTGTCTGTTTTCCAAGGTTGCAAGGATTACATGACTCAACATAGATTCTGTCACTTTTCCATCTTTGGAGAGGACGCAATTGTCACTGAAATCAATCCCATTTCAATGGGTGACGACACGGACGTCGAAGGAGTTCTTGACTCCAACCTCGATCAAATCCATTTAGAGGTTTCATTTTGAAATAGCTGCTAAAAGCAGGCCATTGAACACATGAGAGGAAGCTTAAGTGCACTGAAGACGTGAAGATTCGCCGAAGATTTGAGTGTACAAGTGAGACTTCTCTTTAGCGGACAGGAGGGAAACCATCCAGGTTGTCCTTTATATAGGGGGTGTCCGTTCTTAAGGGGTTGAAATACACAAATACCTACATTCCGGAACCATGACGAATTGTCCGTAAAGAGAGATGTCCGTTATATTGGGGTTGTCCGTTCTAAAGGGGTCAAAATACAAGAATACCTATATTCTGGAACCATCACGAATTGTGCGTTATATTGGGGTTATCCATTCTGAAGGGGTTGAAATACGCGAATACATACACTTATCAGAACCGTAACGAATTGTCCGTGTCCCTTACAGAGGGGGTGTCCGTAAAGAGAAGCAGCAAACTTGCCGTACAATTGAGACGAATTCGGCAAACACTCTCTCAGAACGTCCCAACAAATGTGCTTAACTCGGTCACATCACTTTCCCCCAATCCTTGGCCAGGAAAAAAAATCCCATGCACAACCCCAAGAGTTCCACCTCAAAGACAAGAGCTCCTTGAAAGTCATCCCATCGCCGCACTTCAATTAACTCTTTCCATCTTCGAATGGTGACTCCTTTCAGACGCTATTAGCAAAATCCTCTGTCAACACAGACCCCCGTCGCCGTCACCACCTAGCGAAACCACAAAGGATACAAGTTGCTTGCAACCAAACGATTAGCACTTGACTCGCAACTACTTCATCAGAGTGCCACTTGAGGAAATGCAAACCATTACATGCTTCCCCTACCCCCGTACCACTTCCATGAAACAATCTTCCCGTCAACTTCAGCCACAAGGACTGAGAGTCGTTCAAGTACACAGGCACACACCCACACTCATCCAGGCATTCAGACAGCATGAGAAGACCAGACCACAAATTAATTTCACCGCAACTGCCATCGTCGAAATATTCGCCGCCCACCATCGCCACCGCCACCTCGACGATGGATGGTGACATCGTGTGTGTGTGTTTGCTCGTATCCCAGTTCCAGTTTCCGTAATTTCATTCAATTTACTCAATCATTTCCGACAACAAACGCGAAGCGGGTGGCTGCTGCAGACAAAAGCGATTCCGTAACAGACGATGATCAACGCCAGACCTGGTTCGATGGGGCGCGCACTCATTCACGGTTTCGGGGTGGAAATCAATGAGAATCTCTCTAGTTTATCGTCTCCTGTCATCAGTCAGCGTTAACCATCTTCATTCGGCTCCTCGCACAAGTGGAAAATCCTTCCTTTTGTCGATCCCCAGCCCCATGTGGGACACGATGACGAGGGATGCCGGGGACAATGTTAGGTAGACACACACACACCACGAGGACGTTGGTCTTCCTTTTCTATGTTCCACAGCTCGGTAATCCCGTTGATGGCTGAGGGAATAGCACGATGATGCTCTCATCCACATGCTCCCTCCCGCAGCGAGTGATGTGTTGTTTTCTCGCGTAGAATTGTACGCTTCAAGGATTATCATCGTCGTCATATTACACACATCTGTACCAGACTGCGCTGCAAGTTCTCGTGCATCTGTGCCTGGCTCAAAACGAGCAACTTCATCCCATCGTCAGCGCTTCGCCTTTGAATGCCACTTTCACCTTCACTCTGCCATTACTCGTGGCCATCTTGTAGTTTGTCGTCCTCCTCCGCGCTCTTTCCAATCGCTTCCGTTCTCCTTCTACCCCTCCTGCAGCACAGGGTAGGCCATCCATAGCTGTCATCTTTGTTGTTCAAGCACTGCTGCTGCTGATGCCGCCGCCGCCACCGCCACCGTCACCACCATCCATCTATCGCTGCGCCACAGCTCCACTCTGTGTTGTGGTCCTTTTAATTCTGCTCCGCTCAACTTGTTTCCCTGTTCCCCCTCACTCGTCCACCCCCGCCCCACGACCCCAGCGGATCCTGCTACAGCAGCAGCAGCAGCAGCAGGAGCCAGAAGTCCTTCATATCCGTTGCTGTGGTGGCCACCCGCGCGCCGTCATTTCATTCGTTTTGCCTTATCACTGCTGCACCAACATAGCCCAGAAGTCCCCCTCGGCCCGCGTTCCTTTCAATTTTCGCCTACTCCTTTGGGTCCGGGTGGTGGTCCCTCCGACCGACCGCCCAGCCTCCCACTTCTTTCCCCTTGGGTTGCCATGGCACATTTTTCTCTACCCGTGAGTTTGCTTTTTCCTTCTTCGTTCCTTTTTTTTAATTCAAACACCGGAAGTTGATGGCGCACGGAAATTTCTCATCCTCCCCCGGCCCTGTCGTCGGGTGGAGGGGTGAGGGGGTTGCGAAAATAACATAACTTTTTCATATACACATTTTTTTTGTTGCTTTTTGTTTTTGTCGGTGCTGCTTGTGTTGTGTGCTGGCGTCCATGCCGCAGGGTCCTTGCCTCTCACTTTCCCGCCCACATTCACCGTAAACCAGAACCGTTTTCCACCTCCCCGCACCAACCCATCACACTGCTGGCGGTGAAGAGTGGCAAACGAACACACATAATATCATGATAAACTTATTTGAAGCATCATTCATCCCAGCAGTGGGTTGTGTGCACAACAACAGAGCCCAGTGGTGTGGGTGGGGGTGGGGGTGGCATGGATGATGGTGTTGTCGGCTGCCATGGTTGCTGTGTGGCAACGGCAGCGGCGATGGTGGTTTGAGTGTATATCATGGAACTTAGTTTAAGTTTCCTTGTCGAGGAGTCGGATCGGGGTTTCTTGTTTTTCTCGTTTTTTTTCCGAGCGCTTGTTTTTCCGTATTTTTTTGCAGCGCCGCCACCACGACCATCCCCCATCGTAGCGAGGTGGTGTGCCTGTGTGTTATTCCCTCAGCAATTCACATTCTGTGTACTTAGGGTTTTAGGATCTGCCATCACCTTGTTGGGGACGCCGGCGGAGAGTGGAATTATTTTTCCAGTTCCTCGTTGTACGTGTGTGTTGTGTGCCGCTGCAGCAGCACCACCATCTCGACGTGGTATTTAAGAGATTTGATTCAACGATCCAATGGAATTGGGCGGGGACGCTGATGTAATAAAGTGCAGCACCAGGTTGGACGGATGAGTGTACATACACACACAGGCGCAGGCACCGACACATCCGCACATGTGTGGATGAAGGGGGATTAAGCATTCGCCTTGATTGATTTTGTGGGAGGGTGGCTGGCGCTGGTGGAGATGGTGGCTGGGAAATGATTTTGTCGCGACAAGCAGATGGATTTACGTTGACATAATAATTGCAGGGGAGCGAAGCTGATGACAGGTGGCGATGGTTCGGGGTAATCTCTTGTGGATTAACTTGCTTCTGGAGATGATTAGAAACGTCAGTCGGTAGTGTGTGAGTATTAAGATCGCGTTGACACATTTCATCTTTGAGAGGTGATGCTGCCAATAAAAGATGCATGGTGTGGGGGGAGAGGGAACGAGAGAGGCTTTTGACTTGTCATCAATTCAGCGATGCCAAGCTTGCGTGAGCCTCAAATTCCGAAGTGACACGCTTCAAAATCGAGTTTTTAAAGGACATCAACAAATCTGAACTCTGATGAAAATTCAAAAATACAAATTTTGTAAATTTACTTCTTCACACGACTTGTACTAAATTTTAGTACGAATTCTGAACTCAAAGCTAAGAGGGGTTTTTGAACTCCGAGGAGTCAATTTTGGCCGAAATTTTGAACTTATCTTCTTCACACGAATTGTACAAAATTTTAGTACGAATCCTGAACTCAAGTCTAAGAGGGGTTTTTGAACTCAGAGGAGTCAAGTAGAGGTTCAAAATGCATGTCCGATACGAATATTAAATTTTGGCCGAAATTTTGAACTTATCTTCTTCACACGACTTGTACTAAATCTTAGTACGAATCCTGAACTCAAGTCTAAGAGGGGTTTTTGAACTTCAAGGAGTCAAGTAGAGGTTCAAAATGAATGTCCGATACGAATATTAAATTTTGGCCAAAATTTTGAACTTATCTTCTTCACACGACTTGTACAAATTTTAGTACGAAACCTGAACTCAAGTCTAAGAGCAGTTTTTGAATGAATGTCCGATACGAATATTCAATTTTGGCCGAAATTTTGAACTTATCTTCTTCACACGACTTGTACTAAATTTTAGTACGAATCCTGAACTCAAGTCCAAGAGGGGTTTTTGAACTTCGAGGAGTCAATTAAACGTTCAAAAATTGGAAGTGAAACCGTGCTGTTGAATCTGATGTCCGATATGAAAACTAAATTTTGGCCAAATTTTGAACTTATCCGTTAAAAAATAATTAAAATAACTAGAAATGTACGTTCGAATACTTTCAAATATTTGAGATTTTCAGTTCAAAGCAGTTCGTAATATTAACAGACCAGCCCAAAAGAACTCTAGCTCTAAATATGATCCAAAATTCAGAAACTTTCTGTTCAGAGAAGTTCAAAGAAGCCCCGAAATTCTTAAATTTCCAGTCTAAAAGAACTAAGTTCAAAGAATTTGGAAACTTTTTTTAAGTTCAAAAGGAGTAGGTTCAAATATGGCCCAAAAAAAACGTCGCGTAGGAGGCGCCAACGTGTGGTCGTTGGCCCATTGTCTAGTTGATGACTAGCAGATAATAATGACACCTAAAAAATGGGAACATTTTTATGACACCTCGTTTGTTGACATTTATTTGAAATCCAAACTGTTGGATTGGACCCAAATATGGATCAAAATTTTGAACATTTTCAAAATGATTGTTCAAAACCCATTACGATCCAAATTTAGAGTCCATTGATGCAACAATCTGCAGTCCAAGCTAAGAGTTTCAAATTCTTTGGACCAAAAATTGGAACTGAAATCGAGGTCTTGAAAATGTACTTCTACTCGAAGCTAAGAGCAACCAGAAAAACATGATCCTGCTTAAAATTTGGTACAAAAAGGGAACATTCACAAATTTTATGTTCTGAATGAGATTTTGTGACGGTCCCTGGAAAATAATAAAAGGTTTATTCGATAAGGATTTGCGAATTTGATAATTGACAGCGGCTATATTATTGAAGTCTGTCAGCCTGCTTTACCAATGCAACACTGACGAGCATTGCGTTCAACAGCATGTGCAAGAGATAAAATTGGGTTTACCAAAAATTAAGCCCATTTCGAGATGCACCTGAAAAAACTCAAAACAATTTTCGAATTAGGGACGATACGAATCCACATGAGATCCAGAAGAGTCCTATACATTTCGACTGTTTTTTGTGGATTTTGAGCTGGCGACGTCATTGGTCCATATTTCTTTGAAAACGGCGTTGGCCAGCCCATCACCGTCAATGGCTAGCACCATAGATCGATTATTGTCAACTTATTTTTCTTTTGAACATTGATTGCAATGAACCGAGATCATGCGATTTGACTGCGTTCGACTTTTTATTGTGGGATTTTCTGAAGTCGCAGGCCTATGCCAAAATGCCACAAACCAACGCGCCCTTCAAGGCCAACATCCAACCCATGTCATCGGTCAAATTCAACCTGATTTATGGCTACTCATGGAATTTTTGGCATTTGAGATGCGCGCCAACCGAACGAGCAGCGGCGGATATTTGAACGAGCTTATTTTTCAAATTCACAATGAGGTCGATAGGCCATTCAAACGAATAACAAATTTCGTTGCTATATCATTGAGACTTTTTTTTTTAACTAAACGCTAGGAAGAGCTTTGATAAAGAAAGCTATTAAGGTAAAAAATTCAAGATTTTGATCAAACATGTTTATCAAAAATTAGAAGTTCAAAAATGTTAGACTTGAATAGCGCGATTTTGGGGATAGACATTTTTACTTTAGAAAAGCCGCACTGAAAATTATAGAATTTTAGTTTTTTAATTTAAAAATTTTAAAAAACGTATGCGTACATTTTTAATTCTTAATTTAAAAAATAATAGAAAATATAATCTCAGAAACATGAATGGTCCTACCTATAAGATGAACAATGCGGAAATGTGAACGAATTTGTAAGACAACTTCTTTCCGGACGACGCCTACAATAGAAAAGTTTTTTTTTAAGAAAAACGTCTAAATAATATACAGTGGACTCTTCCTAAGTCGAAACTCTCTCTAACTCGAAATTTTTCGCCATATTTTACATACATTTCCCTCAATTTTCCATCAAACACTCTCTAACTCGAACAAATTATGGTATCCCGTGACAATTCGATTTATGGAGAGTCCACTGTAATAATATTGGTGGCACGACAGTCCGAGGCGGACCTGGGCCTAGCTTCTCAGCAACCACTAGTATTGTGCGTGCCATTGTTCTTACACGAGTGGAAGGGACCTACAGTTTTATGCCGACTCCGAACGGCGAAGTTGAGAATCTTTTTGGAATACTCTTTGAGCATTGTCGGTGACTCGAAAGAGGTGGAAGCCGTGAATTATGAATGTTGGTAGTTTGGGGATTCGAACCTGGCACCCTTTGCGTAGGAGTCGACGCACTAACCCATTACGCCACGGCGACTCACAAACGTCTAAATAGAATTGTATTTTATAAAAAAAAACCTTGTTTCTGTTTTTTTTTTCTTTAATGAAATTAAATTTGTTTGTTTTATGGTGAATTTGACATACGTTCCAATTAGATTCTTGAAAAGATAAACATTTTGAAAAGATAAAAAAAATACGATTATACATGTTCACATTTCTAAGATTCTACTGTACAGACATTTAAAAATTAAAAATTGAGCAAAATTGTACATTATTTCGTTGAAATTAAACATTTTTATAACTTAAGAAGAATGGACGAAGTTCCGAAATGGACAAAAAAAAAAAGCTCACAACTCTCGATTTGGATTGAAGAAGTAACAATGAACCTCCTGAAGCACAGGATATGAGTTGTTACCTCCTATTTAGAGGCCCAAAGATGTGAATAAAATATTTCTGTTCTCTCTCCTCTACACCTGTATACTTCCAAACATCCTTTTCGATGCCAAAGGTTGCCCCAAAGCCAAGCCAGCTATTGCTTGTTATTTTCAGCCACCACACATTCCAGGAAAAAAAATCGACAAACTCAGTCTCCTTCCATTTCTCCAGGGCACCCTTCGTCTCAATCATCATCACATGCAAATCTCATCGAAGTACTTTTTTTCCCTCCCCGCCAAAGTCCAACCAATCAGTCTCTACGAACCTTTTTCCTCCTCGAATCGATGTTATATTTCAATATTCTACTTCAACGGAATACAAATTTCCCCCCCCCCATCAAGCTCTCCCCCCTCCCCCACCGAGCAATTTCAAATCATTAGACGGAATCATCTCCTCAAATCAGACTCTTCAACCCTGACGTTCCATCAGGGAGTCTCCCGCTCAAATCATCTCCCCATTTATGATGGCGGCTTTGTGCACAAAAGCATCCAATCCACCCAACAACACTGCCCCCTCCCCCCGCTTGCCACACTTTCTCCGCCACCGCGCCGCTCAACCAACGCTGAAATCGCACAACAAAAGGAGGACACACAACAAAGGGCGGGCAGGCAAAAAAAAAAAAAAAAGGGAATAATAATGATCATTCGCTTCCTTGCCTGTGTGCTTGCCCCCTCCTCCCCAGCCACGCTGCCGAAGTCACTCCAACCAACAATGCCCCCCTCTCCGCAATCAGCTCATGCCTGAGACGAAGTCAAATGAATAAAAGAAGCAGAGTCAATTTCCATTTCCACTTGGCTGCTCATTTTGGCTCTTATTTCCCTTTTGTCCTTGATGCCACAGACACACTCACACGTGCGCGCCGGATGGAAGTGGATAAGAGGGGCGGATGAGGGGTTGGACACGGTTGATTCTCCCCCCTAACCAGAGGTCATCATCGTGCTAAATTCGAAAATCTTTTCCAATTGCCAAACCGAAAGGAAGTGAGATTCCCTCCGACATGGCGCCTTTTTTCTTTCCTCCCCCTTCCCCCGCATACGACCGTTCATTGTGGGGGGATGTCAATTGGATTCTGTGTTCGTTCGTTTTTCTGTTATTTATGACCCACATGTGTGCGTTTGGTAGACGACGGCGGCGGAAGATTGGTTGGGGGGTTGTGCTTCCTGGCACAAGGACACGTACATGTCGTTGGTTGGCGTGTGGGTGGGGTTTATCTATTATTGACAGGAACAAGAACAAGATCCAAGGGGTTGATTCGGAAGCGGTTGTGTATTTTTTTTTCTCTTTTTTATGTCCTGGAAGGAATTCCTCAGGATTCATATCCTTCGTTAAGCCACAACAAAACATTCAAGGGATACACAGGAAACACGTCGAGATAGCGCAGTTATCTTTTCTTTCCCTGTGACATGTGAGAGACGACAAGCCAGGCGACGCCGCACACACACACGCACGAGCGAAGTGAGTGATTTAAATTACACCGGCATAACCCTTCAAAATAGGTTGTCACTGGGATGGGGGGGCCCAGCCAGTCAGGCAACCCTTGCTCGTAGACCGGTGCGGCACGAGAGAGAGGGGATGTTCGATGAATGAATTGGGTTGTTGCTGGTCATGAATATTTAACCAAGAGGAAGGGTGTTCGTTTCACGATTTATTGCCCCGGGGGTTTGGTTGGTTATCCCTTTTTTTATTTTTATTTATTTTTTGTGTGCGAGGGGACCCTAAAGCAATTTGCATTCCTTAGCACATCAGCGGTGTGCGATATGACGAAATCTCACCGATCTCCTGAAAGGGGGAGGTTTGTGTTG
The DNA here is from genome assembly GCA_964034865.1 of Eristalis intricaria. Taxonomy (NCBI): domain Eukaryota; kingdom Metazoa; phylum Arthropoda; class Insecta; order Diptera; family Syrphidae; genus Eristalis; species Eristalis intricaria. Next base: position 10,273,901 of record OZ035873.1, read on the forward strand.
GGAAATCCTGGATTAAATGGCGTCTCAGATGATGTGAGGGTATGGTGGCAGGCGGCACATGTTGGCAGGGAGAGATGGTGAATCTGGACAAGCTGAGAAGGGAGAATGGGTCGCGGTCGATTTGACTAGTGGCAGATGTGATGTGCTCTGTCAGCGGATACAGATGCGTCTCAAGCGGAAGCAGCGACATCGATTATCTGCCCTACCTTCCGACACCCTTCAAGACAGAAATCTGTCAGTGAGTGAATGACTCAGGGAATTTGCATCAGCAGGGCAAGGCACAGAAGACAATTTTGGGCAAGGATTTGATCGAAATTTCACCGAATTTGGCTTAGCCTAATTATGATGCGTGAATTGAATGAAGACAGCTGCTCGGAGAGGAGGGGAATTGATGAGAGTTTATGAGTTAATCCACTGGCGAGGAAGATAGGTTCGACAGAAATTTTGACCATGGCCAAAATTTGGAACAGCGTATGCGAACTACAAGCTGACGATTGAGTTTTAGATCAAAAAATATTCAGGAAAGTGCTTGAAAGTTGAAAAAGTTTTTGGACATTACGCCACAAAATTTCCAAAAAACCGTTCAAAATTTCTCCAAAAAGAAAAAGAGATTTTACAAGCTATTCCGAAGGAGAGACGAACGATTGAAATTTAGACTTTGAGCCAAAATTTGGAACAGAGTTTACGGACAAACGATCGAAATTCTGACCTTATGCCAAAGACTGTCTACCAATGGCTCAAAATTTGGAACAAAATGCGAACCATCCCGAAGGAGAGACGAACAATTGAAATTTAGACCGAAAGCCAAAAAGTGTCCAAAATGTGGTTCAAAATTTGGAACCGAGTTTACGAACTATACTCAGGATGAGACGAACGATCGAAATTTGGAACTTATGCTAAAAATGTGGGTCAAAATTTGGAAGAACTCTCCTGAGGAAGAGAAGAACGAACGAAATTTGTACCCTTTGTCCAAGAGTGGCAAGAAAGCGGCTCAGAATTTTGGAAGAGTTTACGGACTGTCCTCAGAATGTTCGAATGGTCAAAATTTGAACCTTATGCCTAAGAGTGCCGAGAAGTGGCTCAAAATTTGAAACAGAGCTTACGAACAGTCCTATAGCACGGGACGAATGATCGAAATTTGGACCTATTGCCTAGAGTGTCAGAAAAGTGGTTCAAAATTTGGAACAAATTGGACGAACCATTCAGAGGATAAGACGAATGACCAAAATTTGGACCTTATGCCTAAGAGAATAAAGAAAGCGACTCAAAATTTGGAAAGGAGTTTACGCACTGTCCTGAGAACAAGATGAATGATCGAAATTTGGACAAAGTGTCAAAAATGTGGCGACAATTTGGTAATGATTTTAGAAACTATCCTGAAAATAAGTCGAATGAACGAAATTTGGACCTTATGCCAAGAACTGACACAGAGCTGCCAAAAATGAGGGCCAAAACAAGTAGAATAGGAAGAGTGTCTGTATTGCGATAAGTTTGGCGTCGTTTAACCCACCATGGTTTTGAATTTTGGATGAATGGGTCAGAATTTCGAACATACAACTTGACGGAATTTAAGTCGCTGCTCCAAGCAGACAGAATATAGAAAGAAAGTCTGGGGAAAGAAGTTCACCCGAAGAATGGCCAGAGTTTTAAACCAAATGCATGCAAACAAAGATCGGAATTACAAAAAAATTCGGACTAAAAATGTTTGCAAACTAAATCGAACCACGACGAAACATTTGACATTCAATTAATTTTGCATCGTCAACTGACACAAATTTTGATCAAAAATATGTGACCCGTGAAGAAATTTGAAAGGACTCCATTCCTGACACCACCGGGATGTCGGAGAAACGCCTTCAAGGAAACCCCGTCTTTCATCTAGAACACCAGAACCATATTCCTTCCCCCATCACCTCCCCCTCTCTTCTTACAGCATCACGTGCCACCGAAGGACCAAATTATGCATCGTCTGTGTCCCGAGCGCACAGTCATTCATCTCAACTAAAATCCCGCATCGTATCCCGTTCTGTCATGTTTTTCTTGTTTTATGTCTGTGCTTACTCTTAGCCTTAATACACGGAGCCCTCAAGTGAGAAGGAAAACTTATAACCTCCACGCCACCCCCAGTCCCCAGCACACACACACAACCGTCTGAAGTGAGGAAAAACTACGGAAAAACATTCAAGAAACTTGTTGTTGCATGACGAGGGAAACAAAAGAGCCCAAAGTCGTTGTACCTCATCCACCCATTCATCCATCCATCCATCTATCCCCCCGCCTCGTCCCACACGGGCTGGTGGCACTTGGAACATCACCAGAAGCATCATGTCGCCTGTGCTTATCTTATGTTTGTTGTGTGTCACGCTGATGTACAAAAGCTTCGACGAGATGAAGAATGTTGTTTGTATCCCTTCCTCCCCTACCGCCCCCTCCTCGACCCACCGCAACGACTGCATTTAAACCGAGACCCAACCAAGAACCTAACCCCAAACCACAAATCGCTGCAACAATGAATCCTTGAAGAGCAGAAAAGCATTTCATTATGAAGTGTGATAATGAGGACATGACTGGGTGGATTTCTTCCATCCAAGGAACCTCCCACCACACCACCGCCTGGTGATGACTGCTCAAACATAAACCGCCACCACTGCCGCCATTCATCTCCGCCAACAACTAACCACCCATCCCCCTCCAGCCCACCAGCCAGCCAGCCGCAGCCAGCTGAAGCAATCTCCCTTCGAGCTATCGACTTGGTGAGTGTGCTTATTTTTCTTTAGTCGCTTGCCAGTGGTGCTCCCGCTCCTGCTCCCGCTGGCTGGCGCAGGAAACGGGAACGAAAAGCGGGGTGCAACGACAAGTCCTCTGTGCCTCGAGGGTAGACCATAATAATGCTTGGAAAAGTTTCTCCTTGGCAGAGCGCGCACCTAATATTGTCTCAGAGGATAGGATACTTTTCTGCTCGCGTATTGTTGTTGGTGTAATTTCATTTTATGTCCTTTTTGTGTGAGAATCGAGTGTTAAACATTGTATGACGACGGAGGTAATGTCGGTCGTGCCATATATTGCAACCGCCCCATTCTTTTGTTCGCGACTGTTTCAGTTCAGGGCGGCGAGGGAAAGACGGTCGAGTGGCAAGTGATTGTACGTGAATCTCGATTGGTAGCGTAATCCTTAGAAAAGCGACCACTGCGTCGAGTGTCAAGTTTTATGAAAGGACGAAGCGGTGTAACGATTCCCCCGAGGGTGAGGAGCTCTAGACTACGTCATTCTGACCAATCCCACTAAGAGCCAGTCAGCGGTGGTGCTTAAGGGCAGTTCAAGGATGTAGATAATCCTCCCTCGAAGCTACAAGGAACGGTTAACCTTTGTATGGTAGTGTTATCGATTATCGGACGGGGGCAGGTCGATTTGATGGCCATAATCTCCGACTGTTTGGCGGGCATCACAAAGACATTAATCGCAGAACGTGAGGAATGCAATCTTAAAAAATGTTGTTTTTTTCGATGTTATCGATAACTAATTAATTTTGTCGATAACACGAGAGGACATAAAAATAACACAGTTTGTTGTAGATGACCGAATGAAAATAATCCGATTAATTGTATCAAGGTCTGATTTAAAACTAATCCATCGATAACATCAGATCGATTTACAGCGCCTGAAGTGGACCCTTGATAACGTGCCAGCAATCTCTGTCTAGTCATTGAACATGGCATCGCTTGGATAATCAGTTTTTCATTCAATTTTCAGCGAATTCTAATCAGCCGGCGCAAAAGAGACGTCATGTTATCGATAGCACGCCTTAATTTTTATTTGCTTAGCGAACAAATTTGAAGTGGAGCGTAATCAGTTTTGATTAAGAGACCCTAACGTGTTAAGTTTTACTATTCCTGTCTTAACAGGAATCAAAATGTGGAATGTTATCGATAGTTTTAAACTTTTGATTTGTGAATGAATGAAAGTTTATTGTGACTGTTCATCAAGGCCATGTGGGGGGAGATATGTACAGTGGATGAAGTTTCAGAACTGTGGAGAAGGACGGGTGAAGTCAAAATCGAATGTGTTATCGATAACATAGGACACAGAGAATTAAGATAAAAAATAATGCCCTTTTATTGATTCGGGGGAATGCATTAGTTGTTTAATCATGAACTCGAGTGCCAAAGCGGGTTGTGGTGAATGACGGTGTTATCGATAACATGAGAAATACCAAAGGAGTGGTAATTTTTTAGATGAAATCGACTGACTGTCCATCAAGATCATGTGAGGAGATACATTTTATGAACTCTGGAGAAGAAAGAAGATGAGAAAAGCATTGTGTTATCGATAACATAATAAGCAGGATGCAGGGAGAATAATAATACAATATGAAGGGCTTTTCTTGATTCGGGGGAGTGCATTAGTTGTTTAATCATGAACTCAAGTGCCAAAGCGGGTTGTGGTGAATGACGATGTTATCGATAACATGAGAAACACCAACGGAGTAGTATTTTTTAGATTAAATCGACTAACTGTCCTTAAAACCATGTGAGGATATAAATTTGATGAACTCTGGAGAAGAAGAAGACAAACAAAACATTGTGTTATCGATAAGATAAAAAGCAGGATTTATGGAGCAAAATTAGAAAAAAATAACCCTTTTTTTAATTCGGGGGAATGAATTTTAATGCATTATCATTAAGCTGAGAGCGACCGGAGATTGTGGTGAATGACGATGTTATCGATAACATGAGAGGCAAACTGGATTAGTGCTGATTTTTTCACCATAAAATTACAATATACTGCGTAAAGAAACACATTCCAAAGGATGCGCCGACAGTTTAAACAAACATCCTCCCCTACCCAACAAAGTCCACGACGAAACGATTTACCATCACAAGGACGGATATGCAAGCCACCGAAGCAAAGACCGACTCCACGTGGACGAAGGTGACTGCAAGAGGCATGGGATCGATTCCTAATTCAGATTAAATGCTGAACATCTGGTGCCCTCCATCCCCTTCCACACTCAACGAGAGTCCGTTCTTCTTTTCCCTTCTTGTTATGTTACCTTCATTTCACGTTCTTCTAAGAAACCCAACCAAATTTTCCTCCGTTCCTCAAGGGATTCCTCGAAGGCAACCTCTACCTGAGAGACCTTAATAAATTAACAAGGTTGAAGGATACCCAACAAAAAAAAAAAAAACAGACTGCACCAGACGATTGCATATGGATTCATACCCTTATCCAACAGTACGCACCAACAACAAAATACAATTCAGTCCAAACAATACAAAATGCTTTGTTCCACGGATTGCGCGCTTCCCTTATCCCATCCCTCCTTCCTCGGTTGTGCTCTATAAAATTCAGTCAAAAAAAAAATGCCTGAACAACGTACCAAAAAGGATCACGAAAGAAAACAAAAACAAAACACACAAAAATAGGAATAGAACCAAACCAGAACCTCAAGAGACGAGATAAATCCCCTATGAAGTGCACAAACCGTACAGATAAAAGGAACGGCTGAACAAAACAACAACACAACGAGGACAAAATACCGCGTCACACATGCACACTCACACACACACCCCAAAATGATGGACAACAAAGAAAAAAAAAGGACGAGAAACCCAAATGTAGTCTCTCGTGTCCGCTGGACTACAAAACGACTTGGAAAAAAATTGTATGCACACACATAACAGCAACCGAACTAGGACTCGCCTCGCACAGCACGTGAAAAATAAATCGTAGATCCTTCTCGGAGCTGCTCGAGTGTGTGTGTGTATGTTTGACAGGCAAAGAGTTAGAAAGGAAAAAGAATACATAACAAAACAAAAAAAAAAAAACTAAGAGCTCGCGATAAAAACCAGAAGCGCACCCATCATCTCTCTAAAAGCCCGGACACACACAGATCATGCTTCATGTACTTCTGTACTTTAAAAACTGTGGGCGGCGGGGCGGTAAAGGCTTTGGCAAATGGGCGTGCATTGTAGGTGGGCGCACACACATCTAGATACAGCCAGCCAGCAAAAGGAGAAATAAACGCTTGAAATGCACTCATAAAGAAGAAAAACAAAAAAAAAACAAAATAGAAGGAGGAGGACGAGGACGAGAGAAATAAGCAAAAACGCTTTTCCAACAATGAAAACAGGACTTTTCCTGTCTAGGTGATGTGATGCAGCAGCGATGGGGCTGCCAAGGGGGCGGCGGATGGGGACCCGGCAGGACCGTGCTGGTGTTGTGACCGGGTTGAGATGGATCTCTATATTGTTTAAGAGGGTGGAGACGTGCGGGGATTGTGCTGCAATGGAAGATGCCATCAAAGTGGAATTTGTTCACGTTAGTCTGTGTGTTGCATTTATTTTTTTTCCGCTATATGAGCACACACAGTGGGGGCCAGGCACCAGACGGGGGATGATGATTGGAGACGAACATTTTGAGATCTTTATTTGATATTCCAAGCTAATGGATGAGTGAGCAGACTTCAGTTGGAGGGAGTTTCTGCGTGCAAGAGATCTGTGAGAGCGGCGACTGGTGAGAAGCATTAAATTCAAATTTGTGTATGAACAGTGAAGGCATCCATAGGTGGATAGCAACGGTCGCTTCACTTTTGTCCGGCTACGGGAGTTGTCCGTCCGTGGGAATGTTGGTATGGAACTTCCGTTCAAGATCCACGGTCGTGAGAAATTGTCCGCTCATGGGAGTGTCCATGAAAAGAAGCTTTCACTGTAGAAAGAGATGGAGGACAGTAAAAGCCGGCTAAACAAGTACAGTGAAGCAGACAAGAGTTCATGGTCGCTCCAAGAGTTAAGAGATAACGGTTTGGAGTCACCAACCAATAGCCTGCTAGTATCATCACATTCATTCCTAAAGGCACAACAGCCCATGGCAACTATGGTTTCTAAACGGAACGCATGCAACGGTTCCAATGGGGTCGGCTCTTAATTCAGATTAAAAACTCAACAGATGGTGCCATCATCCCTTTCCACGACTAACGACTGCGTTTTTTTTCTTCGTAAACAGTCAGTATACCAAACGTCAGCAAACAACAGTCAAGTGTAAAAAGTCAACAGTTCCCACTCAGTTGCCATCTGTCAATAATCGACACCGCGACGTCAGCTGTCAAAAGTCAATAGCTGACGTTTAACATGCAACTGTCAAATGTCGATAAAACAACATAGAGGCAAGTAACAGAAATTAAAAGTTGTCAACAGAGAGACGTCAAATAAGAGTCACTTGCCAACAGAGAGTCGTGTCAACCACGATCAACAGTCATTCGACAGTCAAGACCAAAAAGTCAAGTAAATAGACTTCTTCCTGTTTTGCCTCTTAAACATTTTTCACAGCATTTTTTATAACGTTTTCTCAAGCCAAGCGAACCAGTTCATAAGTAACTTTCAAAAATGCACGAATAACTGTCAAAATGTCGCTCAAATTCGTCGATGGACAAGGCGGTAGTCAGCTGTGAAACCGGCTCTCACTCAGTCCATGATCATCTCTGGTCAATCAATATTCAAAACTTCTATGATGGCTGCCAACAAACAGATCTCATTTTTTCAATGGTTCTCCGACAGTCAATAAACGAGAGGACACAGTCCACAGTCCACAGAGAACGATCAGAAAATCACAAATAAAAATTAATTAAACAGAGTAAACTAATAAAACGATCAGCAATCGAAAGCCGATATTAAAAAAGCTGAAGTGATCACTGATCACAAATATTGTCATCAGTCAGCAGTTGCTGTAGCCACCTGACACCGAGAGACACAAAACGATTGTAAATTGTTTGTGGTGCGTTGTTGGACGCTATGGAACCGAACAAAATGTTCCTTTTTTGAACGATAGAAGACTAACCAACACAAGAATTCTCTTTCTACGAGAAGGCATGATCATGTATTTTCTTTTTTATTTTATGTCATACTCCTAGGAAGCAAGGTGTCAAGAGGGTAGAGTAGATCTTGAATGATCCATGACCGTCGTTGACAAGTGATGATTACGAGAAGATTATGTCAATCGTACCAACGGGTGACGGGAAAAAATCACGACTGTCTTGGCGGTTGTTGTATCACTTGTTATTCACGTTCGACAGCCAAAATTTCTGAGAAGAACAAAATTTGGTTAGCTTAAAACTATGTGAGGATTTAAGATGATACCTAAGCGATGTATTTATTTTTTATTTATTTAAAAAAGCTAACATATAATTGTTAAAATCAAAAGTTAGCTGTAAAGCCAGAGCGATGAAGCCTTAAGCTATAAGGCGTTGTATAAAATTGACAAACTATTCAAACAGTCAATGACACTTTTCTTACAAAGACAGAAGCGCCAGTCTTCTCTCTAAAGTGATTTTGAGTGTTTTAATAAACGTCGGAAATCTGCGCTTTTTTTTCTCAAGCGTTTTTGAACGCACACACGCTGTAAACTGTCTGCAGGTCATCTACCATTGATCATTTTTAAACGTCAGAAACAGGCTTGAAACAAAAGATTCGGAATTTGAGTTGTGAGCTATTCACAAAAACAAAAACAAGAATATTAACATAATTGCAAAAATAAAAAAAATAAAAAAGAATAAATTTTTTTTAAGTTTAAAAATTCCCTGATTTGGATATATGCCTGACATCGATGATAAAACGAGGTTTATGAACAATAGGTACTGCAGTTCGCCTAAGTCAGTTCCATCCTCAATCAGAATTAATGACGGTGGATAACGCAGTCAATTGATGTTTGACGTTTATTAAAACACATTTTCATGCTATAAGTTAACACGGTGTCACATTACAAATGTGAGCGAACAGCCAGACGCCGGAGGGTGTGAGAGCAGACAGACAACAAAAGGTGTGCTTGGTCAGCGTTTCAAGCCAAGCAAATCGGGGGACCAGGCACAGCGATGCAAGCCGACACCACCGTCTGAGCGTCGCCGATCATCCATTGTGGGACGCAATTGTGCTCATCGCTCATCGACATCGAGCAATTAGGATAGGTTAAGGAAAGTAGTTTAGTTTTAAGAAAGCAGTGATCGAAGCAAGATTTAAATAAAGGGAAAATAAATTAAATTGTTTAATTTATACAGAGGCATAAAGCGCCACTGTATATGGAGATTTTTGGGTCTGTTCCCGTTCAAAAAAGGCACCTGACAAACTTTATAGCCAAACATGCTCCAACAGACAACCTGGCCATGTTGGGGTATTTTGAAACGTCGAAACATGGACACTTCTTAAAAACTTTGACAGATCGCGTGCAACAGACATAATGGTGTCGTCGTGTTCTTGTTTTTCAGTATTCTTTGACAAATCATCATGGAAAGATTCACACCACAACAGCGTCTCCTCATTTCACGCCCTCATTTCGCGTCCAGTGCAATATAAGTTCCATGCTACCTTCCGAGTCCTTTCTTGTCATTACTATCCGCAAATTCGTGAGTTCTCAGTGTCACTCAATCGAGAGTTTTCGCCGACAAGCTAGCTACGGCCCAGATTTTGGATGCCATCAGTAAGTACTGCAGCGCATGGTCCAAAATTGGATCTTCACAATGGAGCTTGTACGACGTAGTCGCGGGCAACATTTACGCCATATAATTCATACCAAATGTCAGACGCTGTTCATTAATGCCATAATAAAGTTGACACCATCGAATGGAATTATTTAAAATTTCAAAGAAACAGGTCCATTTCTTTGGAACAGCATGCAGTCTGTCAATGATTATTTCTTGCCATGATGTTGGCAAATAAAAATTCCCAAGACTTATGGCTACGAACTCAAAAAGGGACTATTTTTTTTATATTTTCTCCTGACACCACCACACTACCTTTGAATGAGCAAATACTGGCTTTGATGAAGGGCTCTGTTCGTCAGGTGGTTCGTTGAATAAAGGGAAAAAATGGTACCAACTTTATTTTGACGTGATGTACGATTTCGTAAAGTGAAGTAGGTGACCACAGGTTCCTCAAAGCCGAACTAATTTTGATATCCCGTGAAAATTGCACGGAAATAGTGGAAGGCGACTGATAGGACAGTGAACACTCATATTACGGACACTCTTAGGCGGACAACCCGCCTGAGCGGACAATTTCTCACGACGGTGGATCTTGAATTTAAGTTCCCAAAAATCCCCATGCAAGGACAACTCACTAAGCCGGACAAAAGAGCTGCGACCGACGCTGTCCGCCTATGAGAGCTTTCACTGTAATCGGGTGGCACGACAGTCCGAGGTGGACCTGTCGGCCTTAGATCTACAGCACCCACTCGTCTATTGCTCTTCAAGGAGAGGACCAGGTATGAGTCAGAAATGTATCCCAAGCCACACGGACAGTCGTCTCAAAAATTAAAAAACACCCTCATCAAAAAAAAATTACTTTATAATCTTTTAAATAAATCAAAACTCAAAATCCAGCGACCTCCAAGACATCTCTTAATAACTTCTTGACGGCCTGATGACACCCCTTATCACTGTCTCGACTCCATGTGGAGTTCATGAATTGAGTAGATTACCGACAAGAAACCACTCAACACGGCCGTAAATTTGAAAATCTCCCCTCACAGCATCAACAATCCATTTTGATCTCAGAAAATGAAAAAAAAAAAAAAGATACAATCCTTCGCACACAAATTAAAGGATAATTGGGTAGGAAATACAATTCCAGCTGGTGGCAATTACATTTCTCAGATCCAAGGACACCAACTATGTACTTCATCCCTTGAAAATTCCGTGAGGAATGCACAAACAAAAATACGAACGAAAATGAATTCACCGTCGGGTTGTATGGAAATAAAAAAAAAATGGACAAAAAAAAAATGTAAACACGCACATATACGCACGGCGCGCGTAGACGATTTGAGGAAGTCCTACCTTTTTGACATTCATTTATCCGGTTTTTATTGTTATCCCAGGGTAATCCGAAAAATGTTGTTGTTTTCCTTTTTTTTATTTTGTATTTTCGACTTTTTTGTTTGCGCAATTATCCTTGCGTAGCCTTGAAAATTATACACACAAACACAGAATTTGATTCTTTTTTTTTTTTTTAAATTTATCACATTCCGATGATCACACTTGTGATTTTAAGATTTTTTTTGAAATTTTATGCAATCACTGAAATGACAAGAGATGGGAACACTTTAGCACTTTTATTCTCTGTTTCCACGCGACACACGCACACAAATTGCTCATTCAAATGCCCTCCCCTTCTTCAGCGCTCAACTGAACGACTAACAAACGCGCGAAGAAGTCACAAACAAAACGAACGAAAGAAAGGCAGAGAGAGAGAGAGAGAGGGAAAAAAAATGTCCACAAAAGCTCTTAAGACCAATTACCATTTAATTAAATTTCCACTTCTACTCGCCCTGCTTGTCGTCCGACGGCGGCTCAAGATTTCCTCACAACCCGCGTCGTCGTATTCCTTTAATTTACGTGAAGGAAAAACAAGAGTCCTTCGCGTGGAGGAAGAAGTTTTTCTTACTTATAACAAAACCCACACCCTCCCGCCCGCTCACGACGCCTAATTTCAAACCAAAATGACACGAAGAGGGAGTCGATGGGAGGGGGAGACCTAACCGGAAAGTCCTAACAGTCAAGTCAGTTAGTCAAGTGCGAGAAGGTGGAACAATGAAAGGCATGAAAAAAAAAATAAAAGGAGGCCCACCCTCATTCTCCACAACGACGACGACAGTGGCGGCAGCAACGGAATAACACTACAAATCATTTCTGCACTGACGGGCCACTTTACTACTGCCACTCCCCTCTCCCTCCCGCCCCCCCACGACGGAAAAAGGAAAGGACCCCAAAAAAAAAGGAGGAAAAACGACGGGGTAATGATAGAGAGCAAGGGATCGGATAAGGTTTAACTTTTTCCCTCCACTAGCGCGCCCCACCCCCTCCCGCCCACTTTCACATGAAAGTTAGACGAACACGAGAAAGGACGAAGAAAAAGAAACAACACAGAAAAAAAATTACATTATCATTGTTGTAGCTGGGTTTTGTTAACAACGACGACAGTTCTTTTTTTCCCCGTTTTTCTTCTTCATCATGTTTCTCCTTTTGTTTCTTTTTTTTTACATATAGTATTTATGTGAGAAAAAGGAAGAAATCATCTCCCCGCGCCGCCCGTCACATTCCATCCACCCACTTAAGAAGTGAATCCCTTTTCCCTTCATGCTTCTCGACGCAATCCACTGAGGCAAACAAACACGCCACCATTTCGCGCACCAGAACGGTAAACTCTATGTGAAACCTTCATTTACAATCTGCTCGATTATCCTTCACTGAGTTTGAGCCTTGGCTAGAAGGATGATGGGTGGTGGTGGTGGCGTCGAGTGTGTCGAGTGAGAAAAGGGTGATGTGGATGGTTTGGGGGGAGGGATGTTGTTGTTTGCCATCCTTTAAAGAGAAAGAGCGGGAGACTGAGTGAGAGTACGAGAGAGAGAGAGAGACAGTGAATGTACACACAACAAGTTGTTTTTCCTTTTGATTCCACAAACACTCACACTGAAGTTTGTGTGCACTGGATGCAAGTTTTTCTTTATTTTTTCGTCCTTTTTTTCTCTCCCTGGTTGCATCGCGCCCCGATTTTGCACCTCAATGACTGGCGCGAAAGCGGCGCATACAACTCACACTGAACCACACATACCGGGGTGTGGAGGATGATGGTTTTACAGTTGAATTTTTATTTATTCTTGTTCCCTTGGCGGGTGGGTGGGTGGCGATGGCTGACAAGGGAAATAAAACAAGCAAATAAAAATGCTCCAACAGTGTGTGTGCGTGTGTTTGTGTTGTGGGGGCATGAAGGAGGGAGTAAAAACTTCGTGGACAAGTTTTCCTGATGGACGAACACTGACGCGAAAAAGACACGATCCACATGAGACGACAAAATGGACATTTCGAATGAGCAATCTATGAGGCATCTCCCAACACGCCGTCGGTTGAAGGACATCACCAAACACCGCTTCCCCTCACAAAAAAAAAACACAAAACCATAAACCGCTTGACTATTTTCACAAAACTTCGACCCATTCTCTGCGTTTAACAAAAAAAAAAACAACAAAATTCACCACGCCACGCGGCGGTATCCTTGTCGCTTGTCCGTTTTTTCCTTCTTCTTCCTCTTTACGTGATGACAAGAGCAGAGGCTTTTTGTCACCAAAAAAAAAACACAAAATTCCGAGAACACTTCCAAGCACAAAAACACGACAACACAACCACGAGAAAAAAAAATAGGATAATCACTGATAATGAAGGACAATAGTATTTCCGAGAGGGGGGCGAACTGAAGGGGGCAGCGGTGGATTTTTGGGTGCCTTCGTGTGGTTATTAAAATATTACCTTCGCGTCGAGTGTAACAACAAACAAAACTGCACAACACGCAGCGGACGCTTGAGTGTGTGTATGCCGATGATAATTATCCTTAAAATTTGACGTGACAATGTTGAATGGTGACGCGCTCTACGAACCGAACAGGACGACGGACAAAATATAAGTAAGAGTAACGCGGAGTGTTTGAGACCGAAAAAAAGGACTCACTCAAACCGAAGGACCTCTCTCAATAAAGAGAGCAGAGAGAAACTCTCTCTCCCTCTCTCGCTCTTTTAAGAGAGTAAGAGATAACAAACGCACGCAGGACTATTGAATATCCTTGCACCAACCCCCTCTCTCGTTTTCATACATCACAGGAGTCACAACTCACAACTTACAGCCCACAGGTCAAATCGAGTGATAGTGGTGGTCGCTCTCACTCTCCCGCCCTGTCCAAGCCAAGTACCTCTGCCGCTCTGCGGTTCGTCCCTCACGGTCGGAATGTGTGTGTGATCCTGGGGATCCAAGGGAAACCGTATTATTCAATTTATTGAAAATGAGAACACCACATTGTAATGTGTAAATAAATTAAATTTATTTTGGTTTGTCAGTTTCAAATGTTTGCGTGCGTACGCTAGTGTGGGTGAGTGTGTGGCTCGCTTTGGTTGATCGTTATTGAGGGGAGAAGTGGAGGCAGTCGTTGGTAAGTGCTCCTGCTGCCGGGCCATGATGAGGGCAGAGGTGGCTGGCGGGCGGTGGTGGTGATGTCGGTAGATGGAGGTGGCACATGAGCACGTGATTAATGTGTAGTTAAGCGGAAACTGTGGTTGAGCAAGGGACGAGAAGGAAACAATTTATTTTTTTGTTGTTTTTCTGATGTTTTTTTTTTTTCTGTACAAACATTTAGTGGTAACAAGTGGCGGTGGTGGTGGCCGGAATGTGTGGAACATGAGAATGACTGGTGAAATTAGTTAATTCATGAGGGAGCCGCACAAGAGATGGGCGGTTGGAGGATGTTTCAAGGGCACAACACTCTACTCACTCGCTCTCCCTCTCTCTTGGCCCCGCGGGTGTATATGCGTGTGCGATGGTCAAGTGAGAGGGCCTTAAATGGAGAGATTATTTTGAAATGTGGTTTTGTGGCGGGTAAACGAGAGTGGTGGCGGTTGCAGGGGAGGAAGGATGCGGCTGTCTTCTGTGTGGCATGTGTCTGCATGGTTGATGGGGTGTTGAGTTACGTTCCGCACGCAGGATGACTGCGCCAGAGGAGGTGGCGGTGATTGAATTTACAAGCAATTCAGCGGTTATGGGTTGTTATGAAATGCGTGGCATTTATTCGAGGGATTTTATGATACGGCACGTCAAAGGCAGTGATTTCCGTCCTAACAGGCGATGTGTGCTTTATTCAGGATCAGGTTCAACAGACGTGCAACCGTGGCTCTGAACGTGGCAGTTTCTTGGAGAGGGCCTTCGTTGAATGTCTCAAAGGACGAGAAAGGAGTGGGGACGACGTCTGTGTGAAAAATGCACTCCGTGTCCAGGTCTGTTAATAAAAGTATGCAGATGGCAAGGTAAATCGACTCAGCTTCGCACTCTAGCGCCAAATTTGCTCAAGAACCGGAACTTTCGTTCGAACCTTTCTTCAGAGAACAGGGAGTGGATCGTGATGTTGTCAACTGGTAAACGACTCTAACTTGGTGGAATGCCAGCAAACACTCCCGGTGACATACAGTCGCATCGCGACGCCCTCTGGATAGCCTACGTAATACCCGTCGTGAGGTGCAGCTAACAACTTTACTTACTTATAGTGGCACACTCCGGGTGGACCTGGGCCACAACCATTAAGAGTCTTCACCCAACTCAACCTTTAGTTGAACTGAAGCCTCAGCCTCAGTTTCGCACGTATAGTTGGTTGAAAGCTAACAACCCGCACAAGAAAGCAAGAAGCCTGGGAGCAACGGACGGATACACAACAACGACGACACGACGCGAAAAGGGACAATGTCTTGCGAGTGTTCCCCTGGAATGTAAGACCACACTACACGCCAGGGGCTGCTTATAAACTGGAAAACATCCTCATGCAGTACAAGGCAGATAACGAGGAGAGAGAGGGAAAGAGAGAGAGAGAGAGAGAGAGATTACAGCTGTCACAAAAGGTTGCACATGTTTGGATGCTGTGCCTAGGAAGCTTGTCCGGAGTACGGAGGTAATCGCGGACGCAAGACAGCTTAGTTTGGATGACTGGAAGCAGCATGCCTAAGACCGTCAGCAATTGCTCAGGCTCTGACCCTCCATGGGTCAGCCTTTAAATTTTAACAGACAACTGGGTTCGAAGCCTATGCAACGGAGAACCACCGCGTTTAAATTGGCACAAATGCAAGAACAACCAATTTTGTGTGAGTAACCGAAGGCGTTCAAGGATCTACAGGTATGGCGTACCTAAATGACGGACAATGGCATGACTCGTTACTCGTGGAAACAACAGTCTAAAGTTGATTTGAGTGCCAAGACATGAAAACCAAGAAGGTAATGAAAACGGTTGATATACAAGCCAAGACAGGTGCTAAGATACCTTTCATTGGTCCCTCCCCCCTTTAGGGATTCAACAATACTAACTTGCTCCCACACAAATGAATCATTAAATAAATTAACCAGTTTTAAAAGTGCTAAGTGAGTATTAAGCACTCAAGGACTTCCACAAATCTACAATCCCACACGAACCAAAGAAGCTCTAGAACTTATCAAGCTGTCCTAAGAGTGATGTGGCGCACTAACAGCGCACCACCTCTCTATGTAGGCACTGGCACTGTCAGTCGCAAGAATCTGTCAACTTTCGGAGGAATTGGAGCCTTTAAATGGGGATAAAAAAAGCAGTTTAAAAGGAATTGATCAAACAAGAACTAGAGATTGTCCTCTTTCGCTTTCCGGGAACCACTATTATGAACTACATATTTCTTCAACTGGTCTCTAAGACCTTGGCGAGCAGAACAGGTCTGTATCGGATGACCTTGCTCGAAGATCTTCACTACACAACGACCCTTGTACTTGTACAATGCTCCAGTTGCTCCAGAATCCTCAACAACAGATGTCTTTGAAATCTCAATCGGGAAACATTTCGGTCTATTCACTTTTAAGAAAACTTTCCTAGGCCTTCAAGATCCCAGACCCACAAGATTAGCTTGGAGTAGCTTGAAGGGATCATAATATAACGAGTAGGCAATCTCCTCAACGATCTACGAATATGACAAATTGAGTGAGGTTGATCTTGAGCGCACGTATAACAATCCTTGGCTTAATAAATAATGTGGCCACGCATTCAGGGCTCTTTGAACAATCCACCGAAGCAAGTCAAAAGTAGACTACCGTGCATAAAGCAGAGATGTTCCACTTCCTTTCTTTGATTTATGGTAGCTGCATTAACACTTGTAAGTGAACACGAACTGTAACTTGCTACGTGTGGACATCGGAATTTGGAATTCGCAAGGTTTCAGGTCATTGGTCGCGGTAAGACGCGATTTCCCTAACGATCAGCTTTCAATTGTTCGTAGGTAGCAAAATCATGCTGTCTTCATTTGCTGAATTGTGGTTCGTGACTGCTCTTCGTGGATCGTGATTGTTTCTAAATCTTAAAATTGTGGATCGTTATTTTTTCCATCGCAAATTCGTGGATCGATGCTGTCATTTGTGGATCAAGTTTTTCTTTTAAAGCGCACATTTGTGGATCGCGTCTACAGTTTTGTGGATCGCGTCTACAGTTTTGTGGATCGCAACTTCTACCGACAAAAAGTTTGAATCGCAAAAAAAAAAAACAAAAAAACCGAGAATTCGGTTATGAAGAAATTCAATAAAAAATAAATAGTCGCTGAGTCTTTTTAAGTCGCACAAGAACTTCTTCACAAGATTTTGAGACGTGCTCGAAAATGAATTTGAGCGGCCTTCAATTTGTACTACAGTACTAGATAAGCTTGGATATCATCTCAAACATAATGCTTACCCCTTAATAGACTCTGGAAATCATTGCTTTGTACAGTGAACTCCCACTTAATGGACACCCTCTTAAGTGGACAAGATGTACGGCAATGTCTGGCTTGTAGATATTATTTTAGTTGATTTGTTTTTCATTAGCGGACGCTTTCTTAAGTGGACAAAAAAAAAAACTCCGGTCTCGTGGCTGTCCACTGTAGTTGATTTGAAGAACCATTTGCAGTGAATCATGGTTCCAATATTCCGCATTGACGTAAAGTCAGTCTTTTACTTCAATCTCCAATCGTCACAAATCGTGAAGACAGTCTTTTACTTCAATCTCAAAGCATTTTTGGATAAGAACATCAGTTTGGAATGTAGTTCCAGTCGTGTGACAGGGAAAATGAACTTAGTTTTCGTGACTAAATCCATTTTGACGTCTATCCCCATCTGTTACTCTATTCCAATGCCAATTTATACCTCATTGATAAAGGGCTTCCCAAAAGTAACGCGCAACGCCATTGCTGTGAGGAAAAGTGAAGCCAAATGTCTGTTTGGTATTTCGTTTGTTTCAATCGATTTCAATGCAGTCCATAAGTCAAGCATTTTGCCAATTTTTGTTTAGAATGGAAAAAATCCAATCCTTTTCTTTTTTGCAATCCTTTGACTGGAAACTCAAAATAAGCTATTCTCTACCCTTTTTCCGGATCGATGTCGAACCGAAGGCAGCGTCCCGTTCAATTTCAGAGTCACAGGGTAAACGACGAACTGCCAACATTTCTGGAATTCATTTCATTTCAAAAAAATATCGTGAGCACACACCTTTTTTTTCACAAAAAGTTCCCAGTGCACACACCGTGCAATCCGAAACTGACTCACCTCCCAAAGATAACACAATACCCCGTGCAAGGCAAGGCGGGTGCAGACCAGTGGAGGCTCCCCGAAAAAAAATCGCACAGCAACTCCACGGATACTGATGGCATCTCTGATGCAGCGGACATATTTCCGCATTTATGATTCGTCAGAGAAAAAAAATCAGAGTGGAACCTATATGTAAGGCCAACCCGCCTACGGTGGCCGAGTGCATCCTGCCGAGGCGTCCCCGACGGGTTTTTTTTTGTTTTGAGAGCACTCATGCAGCAATGGATGACAGACAGGCTACAGGTACCTCTTCCGAATGGTCCAGCACACTGAGTTAGATTCCCGACACCACCATGCGCACAGGGTGGAGGCGATGCCACTCATCCTTTGTGTACTCTCTGTTTTTTTTTTTCTTTTTGAGGCATCCTGTTTCTATTTTTTATTTTGATTCTAAACCCATCCGGACCATGCAACGTAGATTCGTTCATCCTTTCGACATTAAGAGCAGGAAATGGATGGATTTTTAGAGGTTCCCCTTTTGCTTGTGCACTGCTAGTGCTCCAGATTCTTGTTCCCTTTTTGTGTGTTTCGGTAGAATCATGGATTGAAGTTTGTTCGTTGTTGTCGTGTCTTTTTTTTCAATCACTCGTTGTTTGCTTTCCATTTTTTTTGTGTGTGTGCTTCTATTTCGTATCCTTTTCGGTTTTAATTTGTCCGTTTTTATGGAAGCATGGTGCTGGTGGTGGCGTCCTCATATCATCACGGTGTGTATGCGATGTGAGTGCATCACGAAAGGCGGGACTGAGTGAGTCTGCCGGATGAGATGGGATACTAGTGAAATTTTAACGAGCACTCTGAGTGTGTGCCAAAAAGTGTACTAATTCACTTGGAGCACGTGAATCGGAAGAGAAGGAAAATTTGCGGGAATGGAACTTGGAGGCACTTCTTCAGAGGCAAAATTTGCCAAAGTTTCTATCGCTCATGTCTCAAAACGTTAAGGCTGTTGTTGTTCTTAGGGTTGTTTACTTGGACCTATACTTTTTTTCTTTTTTCTAGAAGACGTTCAACGAACTTGGAATGGTTTCGTTTGGTTAAAGATCAGACCCAAGGCAAAGGTCTTCAGATATTCAATCTTCATTCGACACCCTGTACATTGCCTTATCCTCGTACCCTTACAAAGTGCCCGACGAACGGGTCCGACAAGACAGTCTCTACCTTTTTATTCAATTAATGGAGCACCACAAGTGACCATGCTGGATCCCATACCTTTCCTCCCATTTTCTACATTATTAATTCAGATGTGACAACTCAAGTGCAGTCATCTTCGATGCAAAGGGTGTACTAATTAACCTGCACCTTAAATCGTGAATCGAGAGAGGGCGAGGATGTGTACCGAGGCGGATGCTACAAAGTTCTGTTCTGAATTTGAAGTGGTGTCGCCTTTACAATGAGAATGTGGATCATGAATAGACAATATTTACCAAAATTTCCACCCCTCATATCGCTAGACCTTCAAGCTGTAGATGTTCTTAGGGTAATTTTCTTGGTCTTATACCTTTTCCTATTTTCTAAAAACGTTCAATGCATTCGGAAAGGTTTTATCTGGTTAAAGATCAGACCCAAGACAATGGTATTCAAATATTCAATCCCCATTCGACACCCTGTACTTTTCCTGGTTCCTCAGGATAACTCACAAAATATTAGCATTGTCTCCCATCTTTAAAAAATACCCGACAAACGAGACCGACACGGCTACCTTCCTTTAAAAAATAAGTGGAGTACCCCAAGTGACCATACTCGATCCCATACTTTTTCTCCCCCTTTCTACAGTATCAATTCAGATGAGACATCATCTCAAGTGCTGTCATCTTCGCCGACCAGAAGGAATTTGAAGCAACCAATCTTCACTCAAAAACCCGACCAAGTCCCACTTCAACTTCAACAATCTACTCTTCAATTTGTTTCGAAGCCTCAACAGCCCTCTCAACCCTCCCACTCAGCAGAGAGAGAGAGAGCAAGAAAAAAATGTTAAATAACCTTTTTTTATTGCAAGAAAATTAATCGCGCCTAGCAACTTAACCTAAATACTCTCATCTCGTCCTCATCATCGTTATCATTTGGCTTGTGGGGGGTGGGGAGAAATCACCCTCGTTCCTTGATCCCTCTCCACTGGATGTGTTCGTGTCTCTCTCATCCACTTACAAGAGTTTTTCTTTTTTGAACAGGAAACGTGCCTAATTCAATCATTTCCAAATCAGATGAATCTACGATAATTTATTCCCTTGCATCCCTGCTCCGCCCCCGTTCCCCGCTCTAAGTCAAGTGCGACAAAGTGTAGAATCAAGCAAGCAGGAGCAGCAGCAATTTCCACTTGAAGCCTCAAACTCACCATGAACCACACACAGAAGAAGATGACTGCCTTCCTCGCTCCCTTCTCGCTGTCCCGTTCAGGATTCGTGTCTCCATGACTATCAAGCAACGCCATCACTGACATCCGTGTGCGTTCAACAGCAAATGGAGAGAGAGCGAGAGATGCTTTGCCTGCTTGGCTGGCTGGCTGCTTGCCTTGCATGCTTTGGCATCCCCCTATCATCGTCATCTTCATCATCATCATCACATCACACTCAAATCGTACTTCACCCACATCCGATATAATATCCTGCTCCGACAACGACAGCGACGACGGCGCTAGGGGATGCCATTTTTTTCACTTCCTTTCCATCAGCTCCTCGGGTTCGTTTCTGATTTTATTTTATTTGCAACTTCATCCGACCCCTCTCCACCCGACAATTTCACAGTCTCCCTTCGAGAGCACATCGACAGAAGAGTTCATCTTTATCGTCGTTGCAGAGTAGTCATCGTCGTCATCCACGTCCTCCACGTTCGCCCTCGTTGCTGGTGGTGTAGTCATCGTCCCAAGGGTCGTCGTTGTCGGTTGGTTGGTTGTCTGAATTGGCAGCAGAGTCCTTGTGAAACTTTTTTCATTTTTTTTTTTTGTTCGCTTCTTCATCTCCCTTGCCCTACTCGACGCCCTCCAGCGACGTCAGCTCCCCCCTCTCGTCACCGCCCGCCCACTTAACGATTCGTTGTTCTCAACTGAAGTGTGATGTGATGATGATTTCCTTTTTTTTCTTTCGTTCGCTCTCTTCTTTTCATTTTTCTTCGCCTGCCCTTTACCCTACCCTGGCCATCAGCTGAAGCGAAACGAACACCAACCCCATCCCTGAGCGTCACCTCTCCACTTTCTAAGGATTTAATTTTTTTCCTTCTTTTTTTTTGTTGCGCTCCTCTCAGTCCTCTTCAGTGCCTCTGCTTAATGAGAGTTCTTCGTCGTCGTCGCTTGGGTTGTTTTTTTTTTTTTCTTTCGCCCTCGGATCCTTTTTTCCTTTTTATTACCCCAAGGACGACAGCACAGCTCAGTGTGATCCCAAGACGGATGGAGGTTGAGCGAGGGGGTTACACATTGGAATTCATTTTTTTTCCTTTTTTCACTGCCGACGATGTTGACGAGAGGACTTCATCCCTTGACGGAATAAATTTGCAAAAGATGCTCAGGGGTTGCAAGTGAGGCGGGGGGGATGGTTTGTGTGTGTGTGTGTGAATTTTGTTGTCAGTCAGTCATCGAGTGAGCAAAGTTAGAGAGGTACAACAAAACGTGAGGAATGAATGGCAGAGAAGGGACAAAGTTTATGATCGGACGTGCTCATGAAGAAAGGCGATAAATCCCCGGCGCAGTTTCAATCCACAGAAAGGCAACAGAAGAAAAAAAAGAAAAGACCGATGGGGTGGGCGAGATGGGGGATGCAAAGATTACACTCGAACCCACTCCGAAGTGGATATCTGTCTCAGCAATCGCTGGTGTTGTGTGTGGTATCTGGAAAAACTCAATAGAGAGGACAAATGTGCGGCAATAAGACAAGGGATGCGGTATATTTCATTGGAGGGACGATGCGAGGGGGTGGCTGCAGGGACGGACAAGGGGGTGTGTGCAGTTCAACTTATGGTCCATGTGAGAAGGTACGAAAGGGCAAGGGTTGAAAATCAGAGATTACCGATGGTGAGGGAACCGAGAAGAGGTGCGGAAGTGTGGGGGATGGCCAATTTCATTCACCACAATCCTTGATGGCCGCATGGAACAAATGAAACCATTTTACACAGAGCGGGAATATAAAATCAAACAAACGAATGGAACCCACCAGACTGGGGGTACAAGAAGTAAGGGATTACGTCCGGAATATGGGTCGTGTTTCCCCACCCCATCACTCGAGGCATGTGTGTGCCTGTATGTGATTGTTTATCGAGCAAGAAAGGGGACGCAAGGAAGAGACACAAAAAAAAAAGGCTGAATTTCCGCACGTGAAGGACACCCACTCTGTACGGTTGTGTGGCATGTGTGGCCCTGGCGCACCGCACCCTCCGGAGGAGGATGTGCAGAGAGGGAGAGATGGTCATTGATTTCTTTTAAGTGATCAGTCATGTGTACAATGGATTGATTGTTGGTAATCTTATTTGATCAATAGCCAAGGATTTGGAACGACCATCCCACACACACACACACACACACACACTCTCATACCGAAAGGAGATTCATCGTTATTGTTTCACCCTACACCGGGCATTGCCGCAGAGGCGCCCGATGGGGGTGGAAGGTCAGAGCGGATCGCTGGAATAAGAGGGAAGTGGGATTTAGTGTAATTTATAAGAGGCTGTGAACGGGCGGGATGGGTGAGAACGGAAGAAATGGTTTCATTTTCTGTTGCGACAAGGACACGAAGCGGAAGAAAGAAGGGAAGGGGTGCCGGGTTGGATTGAAATGAAGAGAACGAAAGGAGGACCGACGACAGGGACTGCTGCTGCTGCTGATGGTGGCACACTGGCTGTATCTTGTGTGTTCGTAAATTGAGGATTTATTTCCAGCGATAGACCACAAGAGGGTGATGGTGTTAAGTATTTGCTAACAGTTTCCCTCTTCTTCCTCCTCCACCCTTCCTTTGACCTTATCTTTCTCTCTCACTTTCCATCCCCACTCCTCACCACGCTCACTGCTCTGCTATCCAGTTGTCTAGTGTCGTGTCCTTGTGTTGTGCGATGTTGATTGTTTGGTTGATCCTGGGGTGGTGTTGTTTGGCGTAAGGGAATTTTTATGTGATTTTGATGAAGACTACGGGCGGTGGGGTGGGCGTCGATATGGTGTTCGTTCGGTTGACTGGACTGGTCCGGTCGGTTGGTTGCTTGGTCGGTCCATGGAAGAAAAGTTGTGATTGGGATAAATTGGATTGGATGATGCGTTCTTTTGTGGTGGTTGAAGCTTAACTGAGCTTGATGTGACTCGGTTACAGTGGACATTGTGAGGTGCATGAACCGACAGAGATAGGGGATGTTGGATTTGTTATGTCTCTGGAGAACTTTTTGATTGGAAAGATGTAAGGGCATGCATCATCTGGGGATTTGATGATAAGACCCTTCTTTTGGATGTGGGATTTGAAGGGATACTTCTGGAAAACATTTTTTTTTTTGTTTGTATCTTTGTCATGAGAGATGTGATGCATAATGGCCATGTGGGGGTCGTAGATGTGATTGGAGATTTATTTTGAATGGCTTTTGAACTTGTGTGTTTTGCTTAAAATTTTCGATCAGCGTCACGTTTTTGACCATCTCCCAGATTAATCTGCGACGTCATCAAATGATGCACCATGTAGAAAGAAGGTCTTTTCGTGACGAGGACTTTTGCACAAAGCGAATGTACTTAAATTTGTTCGTCCATCACGACCTGTTGAAAATAGAGTGGAAGCTCGCATAAGGGGACAGCGACGGTGGCAGCTCTTTTGTCCGGCTAAGGGAGTTGTCCGCCCATGGGAGTGTATGGAACTTCAGTTCAAGATCCACGGTCGTGATAAATTGTCCGCTGAAGGGAAGTGTCCGCCTAAGAGTGCCCGTAATAGGAGCTTTCACTGTATCGTCACGATTATCACGTGACGAAAATTACCATTTACTGGTCTGTACTGCTTTTGATTGATGTCAAAACTCGGCTGTGCTTGCGATTCCATGAAAACTGCTTGAATTGCGCTACTTTTGTGAGCGTCACTTTTTTTTCGTGACGGACATTTTTTTGCACCGACCAAATACACACATGTACTCAATTTTTATAGTCCATCACGAAGTTTTGAAAATATCGTCACGATTTCTACGTGACGTGGTGTGACGAAAGTGACCATATACTGATTTGGATTGCTGAGTATTTGACTTTCAAGGTTGATGTGAAAAATACTCCCGTGCTTGAAGCCATAAAAACTTCTTGAAATGCAATTTTTTAAGGAACGTCACTTTTTTTCGTGACGCTAAATAATTAATATCCTTAACACCATCCAAATAGGTATACCTTACTTTGTTAATCCATCACGAAGTTTTGAAAATATCGTCACGATTTCGTCACAATTTCTACGTGACGTGGTGTCACTCAAGTGACCATTTACTAGTCTGTAGTGCTGATAAGGGCGTAGGTTGATGTGAAAATTTGGCTGTTCCTTTAATTCCATAAAAACTTCCTATATTGCATTTAAACGCATATGCGTCACGTTTTTTTTTCGTGACACGAAATAATAATAAATATCGGATATAATCTTTAGGAAATTTAAGAAATTAACTATTTCACGATATTTCCAATGGCATCCATCGAATTCTTTTGAATTTCATGCGTCACGTTTCTGCCGTCACGGAAGTTGAACATAATTTGGGTGCTAAACGTATCAAATTTAGAGTCATTCGGTTGATTCTCTTTTACAGAAAGTCGAGTTTTAGAGGAGAAGCATCACATTTTTGTTGAAATAATGGGACCCCTAACATGAGGAACAAAGAAAGTGATGCGTGACGATCACTTTCGTTACTTTTTCCATGTGAACATTAAGGATTCATGGTAGAAGCCCCTGAGCAATATAAATAACATTGGCTGCTTTGATTCCATCAGGCTTAATTAAAGTTACAGCTTCCCTCAAGAATTCCAAAATTTTCGTGACGCTCAACACTAAAAAATAACGGGGATTGAATCTGTTACATTTTTTTTTAGCAAAATTGTTTAACCAGACTTTTTTCAAGTTACACCATCCGTCAAGATTTCGTCACGAAAATGTGCGTGACGCTGATCACCAAAAAATTATAGCCAATTGAATTTGTTACATTTTTCTAAGCAAACTCCTTATAAATGAAGTGTTGCTATAGAACTTGTAGGATATTTTGTACACCCATCGTCACGAAAATTTGCGTGATGCTGGAAATCAAAGATGAGAGAATGGACGTGAGTATTAGTCAAGCCATTACGTCTACATTCTCTTAGATCAAATTCGAAGTGATTTGTTTGGCTTCAGCTAAATATTGAATTTATTGACGTACGTCACGAAAATTCCCGTGACGATTTACAACAAAATTTCTTGTGAAATAAAATTATAAAGAAAACTTCAACCGTGTGGCATAAATGATCGTTCAAACTTGGACGGATTCTTGGAAACGCATAAATTCGTGACGATTTTTTTTCGTGACGCCGTACAAATAGAGTGGCGTTTGAAAGGTTCGCCAAGTTACTTTGAAGTGACTAACTACAAGGGAGCCACACTGTGACTCTTTTCAGTACATTCCCATTCGACAAGGCCACCATCAATCACATCAACTAGCCTATTTTTTTAATTCATTAAAATACTTAACAAGTCCCCTTTTGGTTCGAATACTTGTCAAGGATACAACCACTTTGCATAGAACCCAACTAACCACTTATCAAGTGCAGTCTTCGCCAAATCCTGACCTCATTTCAATTCCATTAGTCGTTCAGCAGTTCATTTAAGCCGATGATTTGTTCCTACCCATTGAACCTTTAACAATCTCTGTCGCCCACGTCCACCCCCACAAAGTCACTTCAGGGAATAGTTTTCCGGCGGGGATTATCCATCCAAGCATGTTTCTGCCACCAACTATCCAAAGCCAAGCCAAGCCAAGCCACCCACCCAATGCCTTTATAACTTTTCCCATTCCGATGGGAGAGTGACACCCCGTCCACCGCCTCCCCCCAAAATCAAGAACTTAATACTTTCAACTTTCACAGGCAACTTTTCCACTTCTTGTTCTTCTCCTTCTCCTTCTCCATCTACATCTCCTTCCACAGTCGATTCTTCGCCATCGTCCCCCTTGGCCAGACAACTTTGACCAGAGCAACATGAAAGAGAAACTAAATTATGCCCGTGGATGTGTTGGTGCGTTGCTGCTGTGAATTCCTTTCCACACGAATGGAAGAGGAATAAAAAATGAGAATAGAAAAGAAACCACTCCAATCGTCGAACAACGAAATACCGAACCACAGTGCAGACCAATCATCCAGACCACCCCCACAACGGCCTTTCCAGTTAGCACCCATCCGCCCCCCACCAACACCCAGAGGCAAAGCCCGACTCAATTTTCACTTTGCCGTCCGAACAAGCGCTCCCCCCTCCCCGCCGCTCGACCCCATCCCATCAAATCCTTTCACAACAGCGCACTCAACCCTAACTCCCATCCAAACTAATCCTTAACCAATTCACCACCAACACAGCAGATGTGCCCTGTTACACCCGACAACAACAACAACACCACCAGCAGTGGCAGCAGCGGGAAAAAAATCCCAGATCCTTATTTCCAAGTTTTTGCATCGTTTTATTTTTTCTTTTGCAAGTTCGTCCTTTTTCTCATTTTTATCCGTAGCACACAAATTTATATTCATTCCCTTCGTTTTTTCCCCCCTTTTTGAGCGGGTTGCGGGGTGCTCTAGCTGTGCACAGGGTGGCAGCAGGTTGTTAGGCAAAAAAGGACGAAGGCAAAGACAATTCCACGAGGAAAAAAAAATCACACAAAAGAGCTCATGTTCACAGTTTGGAATTGGAATGCAAAAAAAAGGAGCAAAAGGCAGGCGAAAAAAAAAGACTTCACTTCACTCCTTTCAACCCATTTGTTAAAGTCACCCTCTACAGCCATGGGAATTAGGCTGAGGAGTCCGGACTCGGCGGTGGCGGTGGCCGGGCGGCAATTTGAAAGGTTTGGGCGGCAATGTGATGGTATTTTCACAACCACCCACCCTCCGGCCCCCACTGGCCCCCGCTCCGACACCCGGCCAACTCAACATCTCAACAGCAGCCCTCAGCAAACACCGCACTCGTCTCTGGGAACCACCATCACCATTGCTGTTGCTGCTGCCTGCCGTGGGGTTGGAGGGGGACGAGGATATTTACAGACGACGACGACGTCGACGACTAGGTGGAGTACAAGGATGTGGCGGGGCGGCAGAGACGAAGAGAGGCATGGTTGGTTGGGTTGGTCGGTCGGACGGTTGCTTGGATGGTTGGCATGGTTGGTATGGATAAATTCTCGGTATCACAGGAACAATAAAAACCAAAGGAACGACAGGAGCATGGGTTCTTGGCTGGTGCTGCTGCTGCTGCTGCTGACGCTATGTGAATCGTGTTGTGGGGGAGGATGGGGAGATGGAGGGCTTCAGTGCGGATGTTTGTAGACCAACCTCTCTTTGGAGTGTGATTTGCAAAATGTAGTCCACAGTCCTTCGGATGAATTGGATAGATGGATGGATGGTGAGACACAGGCAAGGATTCCAATGCCGCCGCCACCGCCGTCGATGAGGATGATGATGATGACGCCGACGATGTCGACGGGATGGGGGGCACAAGCTGGCTGTGGGGTCGCTAGTTCAAGTTGAGTGAACACGAATAAATACACCGAAGCAGAAGGAGCAGTACGGTGACTCCTGCAGGAGTTTTTCTTTTCCAATTTTGCCGGGTATTAATTTTGTTTTTTTTTTTTATTTTCTCTGCCCAAGGATACCCGCTGTGCTTCACCTTGTGCGGCATCAAAAAAAAAAGGACCAATCGTCCTGTGTACACACCGCGCTTCTCTCGTTTGTTGAACATTTCTTTTTTATCCATTTTCATTGCTGACGATGTTTACTACCCTTAACAGGGGGGAGGGGAATGTATGTGGCATTTGCTGCCCATTCGCAGGAGGGTAACGGAGAAAAATGTTGAAAGCACACACCGGTTGTGTCCCTTTTGCAGATTTTTTCGCCGGTGTGCATGTGCAACTATGATGCAAACGACAGACATGACGTGGGCGAGTGTGGGGCAACCGGGAAATATAACCAATTTAAATCGGTTGAGGCGGAGGAGGAGGCGCCAAAGAAACTTTTCGATAAACGCTCGCAATGAGAATAAATATAAAATAAGTGTTTCACCTTCTGCCACTAGTGGCCACCCACCCAACCGCCCACAGTTGATGAACACAAATTGGAATCAATACGTCGGATGGGGGATGGTGGGTGGAGTGGTGCGGTGCTGGTAGTGTGGCTGTCTCCTTATTCATTGGAGAGGAAAAAATATGAATTATTGGATGGATGCCACCTTTATTTTTTTGTGTTGTTGTTCTCTCTTGTTGTTGATTCAAGGACATGACGACGAAGGCGGAGGGGTATGGAGTTTGGAGAGTAACATGGAGGTCACGCGGAAACACGACTGCCAATGGTGGGTGAGTGATGATTTTTGATTTTACGCTTTGTTGGACATTGGTTGATGGTGTAGAGTCCTTTGTTTGAGTGATATCCTTGGCTGAGTGGGATGCAAACAAAAAAGCAAAACACATTTTCTTCGTCATTCTTTTCTATTTTTCGTATCTTTTTTTTTTGGGTTTTATTTTTTTCCAATTTCAACTTGAAAGTCAAATAAAAGTCGGAGTGTGATGGGTGATTGGTTGAGGCGGAGAGAGTGGGCGGCGACGAGTTTATGTCGCCTCCGCTGAAAGGGCAAAGATACAATGGTCTGTTGTCACGAATGATTTCGATAAAGGAAGTGAGGAGGATTTTTGATGTCAAGGCACATTTGTGGGGAAGGCTTGTGGTTGAGGAGTTGCTTTGAGGAATGCCCTTAGACGAGGTGTTAGGACTGAATGGACTGAACTGAGACGTTAGTGGTTAACTTTAAGGGGATCCTTTGTCATTCATTAAATTTGCTAACATTTGTTTACGTTTCGTTTTTTTCCAAAGGTTTCGGTATATTCGTCACATCATTTTTTTCGTGACGCTAGGCCCAACACTTCTAATTTAAGCAAACAATGCGTGAGCTCATGTTAAGAACGAAAAGTAGGTACTTATTTTTCCAACAAATTTTGTACCACTCGTCACGTTTTTTTTTTCTGCCTTTTTTGACGCAATTTGAATACATCAAATGTAGGCTCATATATGAATGTTCACCAAATAAAAAGCAATTGAGGAAATTATTTTTGAGTTTCACAGACAACTATCGTCACGATCGTCACGTTACTTTCGTAACAAAAGTGCATACCACAAGCAGCCATCTCGAATGGCATGACTTTAAGGCATCAAGTTCAAGTCGATTAATTCTGCAAAATTGCATAACATTCGTCACATTTTTTTTTTTCATTTTCGTGACGCAGGTCCTAAATTTTGCGGCTTTAAGACGGACGGCGATGTGAACTCAGGTGTGTTCTCTATCATTTCCAAAGTCTGCAGGCAAATGGCCAAATTTCAGTCTGTTCCAGGAGGAATTACAGAGAAACTTCTCTATAGCGGACAGCAGCGAAACCATCATGGTTTGTCCACTATGTAGGGGAGTCCGTTTTGATGAGGTTGAAATACACGAATACATGCATGCCGTGACCATAACAAATTGTCCAATAAGAGAGGTGCCCTTTATAGAGGGGTGTCCGTTAAGAGAAGTTTCCCTGTACAGTGGACTATCCCTAAGTCGAACTCTCCTTAAGTCGAAACTCTCCCTTACTCGAACTTTTTCGCCATATTTTACATACATTTCCCTCAACTTTCCATACAAAAACCTCTCTCTAAGTCAAACTCTCTCTAACTCGAACAAATTTTGGTATCCCGTGACAATTCGACTTAGGGGGAGTCCACTGTATTTGCAAATTAGTGAAGCATGTTGTCTTGTCAGAAGGTTGTGATATGCGGTGATAGCCTAAGCTACTAACTTCGTTAGCGACGAAAGGCCAGCTCAAAATGTTCCTCATCCGGGTTTCAGGACACAGTGATATCACAGGAAATGATAAGGGCCATGAAAGGCTGGGTAGGGGACAGCCCTTCAATGCTCCCTCGCAGAGGGGGTGCACATCGCAATGAAAACAGTCAAGACTAATGCAGTGAAACTTCTATTTAGCGGACAGCGGAATTATCATGAATGTCTGCCGTGTAGGGACATTCCTGTTAAGGGAGATTGAACCTGTAGCGTTCATGAGGAATTGTTCGTCAAGAGAGGTATCCGTTAAGAGAAGTTTCATTGTATCCCTATGCACTTCCTTGAGACCAGGCAGACTGACAAACTGTGCATCATCAAAAATGAATATAGCCTCAGTACAACAAGTCTGAAGAAAAAGATCTCCTCCTGTGGATATAGGTTTAGTCTATAGGAGACACTGGCCGTCAGACTAGATATCCCTCACAACAGACAGTGTCGCAGTTGTAACCAAGCTTAGAGGGAGACTTAAAAAATTTCCTTTGCCGGGCGGGCTGCTCTTGCGAGGATCATACAGCGAGCGCTTGGTATACTCTTCTTCAACTTACTTGACGAGGTCGGAGGATATTAAGGACCTAATGTCTTTCATAAACATATTTTCAGGTTCGATTCTCAAGAAGCTACCAAGGCTGTGGCATTAAAACGGTGTAAATTGGGTTCTCACCACCACTTCTACCTACCTACGTCACCTCCTCAGACGTCCCCTTTGATCAAAAATCAGTCTCGATGGTGGAAGGAACGAAGCATATATACGCACTCTTTCAACAAATTTGTGTAACCATAGTCACATTTTTTTTGTGACGCTGTTTTACCAACGTATCGCCAAAATCACGATTTTCTCCAAGTTAAAGGACCGAGACTTTCTTGACAGACAATTTTCATCACGTGCGCCACGTTTTTTCCGTGACGAAACTTTCGGTACACGCCAAACGTGGTCAATTCGATTGCCATGCCATGATGAGAAAACTAGTGTTAAACTCGATTGTCGGTGACAAATTGTATCAAATTCGTCACGTTTTTTTCGTGACGCTGTTAAGTAAGACCCGATGCGAAGCTGGCAATTTCGTCTACACCTTGAAACTACACCATCACAGGATCAAAAATGATATTTTTTGTGACGATTTTTAACCCTCTCGTCACGCGATTTTCGTGACGCATCAAAAGGGTACATGTCTTCATGGACCAGTATGTGAACGGGGTGTAAAAGACGAGCACTTGAAGTGGGACTAATCCATATATATTTGTGAAGATATATCCTACCCGGTGGCACTGTTCAATCTTTGGCCATGGACACCGTCCAACTCGGGATTTTCATTTCAAACTCAAGTCAAATTTCTTTAGAGCGGCTGTTACGTTCGGCAAATGAGTTGAAATTAAGTCATATGCCATTGCCACTCTTTCAAAACAATGGCAATTTTGTTTTTGTCCTTTTTGACAAACAAAGGCCACTAATCTTCTGAAAGATGAAGAATGTTGTCAAAACCACAATTGATGTATAGTAGTGACGCTTTTCAAGTTAACGCAAATTTTGTTTCCGAAAAACACTTTCCTCCTCAAAAAGCACTCAGGCCAGTCCCCAGGATCGTTTGGACAAGATATTTAACCTCATTCGTCACGAAATTTTCGTGACGGTGTCAAAAAAAAATATGAAAATCTTACCGAAAACTTAACAATTTCACATGAGAAGGTAGATGACTTACCTGAAAAGGAAAAGAAATGAAAAATTGATTAGAAAATGTTGTAAAGTATGTATGTTCATTAATGGAATGGTTTTTTTGGTGAAATTGAACGCAAAACTTAAGGACTTTAAGAAGCACTACGATTAAATTTTTCTTTTGTCTGAGGTTTGAGATCAGAAATCAAAGAAGCGAATGTGGACCATCATTTCCGATTGATGTGTAACTTCTCTTAACGGACACCCCTCTATAAAGGACACCTCCCTTAACGGACAATTCGTCATGATCCCGGCATGAAGGCTTTCGTGTATTTCAACATCCTTCCGAACGGACACCTCTAAATAGCGAACGATCATGATGGTCACGCTGCTGTCCGCTATAGAGAAGTTTCACAGTACAAAAAAAAATTTTGTAAATAAAAGAGGATGATCTTCAACCTGCTTACAAGGGTTGAACAAAGATGAGCTACACATCAGGCAAGATTTACAAGATTGGAAAAGTACACACATTTTTAAAGAGGAAAGGACACCACACCGTGATTAATCACATGCCACCCATGAACGAGACAATCACAAATCAAACTGTCACCCGTCATCATTGGATCCCATCAGTGGGCCCATCAGGACCCTCCCCCCCCAGTCAATGTTCAATGATGAAAGTGAATTTCCACACACCACCACACTTCACTTGATGCACATTCAATTCAGAATTTTACACATTTCCAGCCCAACCCGACCACAGCACAGACCGCAGTCCTCAAGGGCATCGGCAGAAGTAAACAGAAAAAAAAAAATTATTCAATCAAAAATTCAATATGGTTAATTTAACTCCAGAGCGAACAAGATACAAATTTCCACAACAATAACTCATATCCTTCACCCAACATCCATCCACTGGATGCACAGAACACAAGCACAGCCCTCGCGCTCCTCACTCTCGCCATGAAAAAGAAAAGAAAAAATATTAGATTCCCACTCTCGATTGTTTTCTAAAAGCAAATCATTAATCCCAATCCGCAGCAGCACACAATGCTCCGCACCCCTCGGCTCGTCCAACGCATCGCAAATAACATTTATTTATTCTCCATTGACTTGTAAGAGGGCACAGCACAGCACAACCCTCACACCCCCAAGCACACGCCAGCACATCAACGACCCATCCACCAACCGCCCAACCAACCGACAGACAAACCGACCGACTGAGATGGAAAAAAATATGAGGGAGCAGAGCAAAAAAAAAAAAAAGAATAAACTCGAGAAGAATAATCCATTTACCCTCGATGGATTCACAAGTGGAAGGACGACGAAACGAATAAAAATAATCAACAACAACAACGACGACCGACACGGCCGCGGGACGTGGGCGGCAGCGGAAAGAGACGAAGAATGTTTTTACATTCTTTTATGATAGTCCCATTAGATACATTTAATCTTTCTCACAGACACACAGTCCCAATGGGAGTGGGAGTGGGAGCGAGAGGAGGAGGAGGATGTGGAAGGTATCCACACGAAAGCCAAAAACTACCCCCACAACGCATCATCATCATCAAATCGGTATCCTCCTTCATCTATCGCATGTGGCGGGGGGTTGGGGATGAAAGATACGAATAAGTGTCAAATGCTTTACCATCCCCCGCCACCGCCTCCACCTTCATCACCCACGGCGACCAAAGGAAGCAAAAGAAGAAAAAAAAAAAAAGGACACACACAGCACAACAGAACGACGACGAGGAAGGTGAATAAAACTTGAATTGGATAACAGACATAACCCGAGGACTTCCTTTCTGGTTTCATTCCTCCTCATCCTCCTCTCTCTCAACTCTCCCCGCCGCACTCTCACATGCAGAGCCATAGAATATACGACTTTATCCGTCGCCATCATCCATTCTCTGTGCCAAGCCAGCACCAGCAGCACCACCCCTCGCTGCCAGTCCTTCCAGCTTTCTTAACTGCTGGTTGTTCTGGCTTCGGCATCAGTTCTGGTTTCGCACACACACCCACTCTCCCCCGCTCTCTCCTCTGTCACTCAAGGATACAACAGATTACCGTCAAAGGCGATGGAGTGTGTGGGTGCACGGCAGGCAGGCGGCAGTCGAATGGGTGTGCGGGTTGTGGGTGTCATGAAAACACAGAAATAAAGGACCACAAGAGCTACCGCCAAAAGAGCATCATCATCTATTCAACGGAGCGTAAAGAGGTCCGTCGACCTACACGTACCGCCGGCGTCGTCGCCGCCAAGGAAGACATGAAGTACCACTCCGCCTCCTACTGCTATTCCTCCTCGCCCACCACACCACTTCAGCGGAAAAAAGGAAGAAGGATCAAGCATAATATAACAAAAGGGACGATTTTCTTTCCTTTTTTTTTTTGTCATTCACTTTCTTTCCGCATCCTTCCCGGGTTCCCGTTGTGAATTGTGTTTTCTTGGGAAAATAGATTTTCATTTCCCATCCATCGCGCAACAATTTTACCATGCCATGGACTGGAGTGGAGTGTACTGTTTCCCCTCGTCTTCCACCACCACCCACCACCCCCTCCATCATTGTTGCCCTGGAGCCTTAGATTTGGCTTTGCTTCTTGCGCGTTCTTTTTGCTATCAGATCTCGTCCTGCACTGACTGCCTTCTGTGTGTCCTTGTGTGTGTGTGTGTGGTGTTCATTGGAGAGGAAATTGTTATACCTTTGGCTTTGGCGTTGCAAAAGAGCTCAATTTTCGAGAGGGTCGGGTGTGAGTGGGTGGGGTGGTGTAGTATTTGTGCGGTAAATTGATTGGGGGATGTGAAGTTGTGGGCGACGATAATGATTATGATGGGGTTGCACAGTTCACGTACACGCAATGATGTCGAGATGGAGGACAGACGTTCGCTCCGGCAAAGCCGTCCTTCGAAGTAGCGCTCGTAAATATAACTCCCAAGAGTGTCTTTGCCTTGTTGGCGTTTGGTTCCTTTTCATTAAACGCGTACAGGGCGGGGGCGAGTCGAGGGCGGATCCGTTATGTATTTTTCTTTCCGTCCAAAGTTTCGGGGGGTCAGATTATCGTAAAAATTCAAAACGAAATTGGTTTGATCTTTGCGCGGGCGGCGGGATGTTGGGTGGCGACGATGACACAACACAACAGCAAATTAGGGACAAATTATGGGCCCGAAGGGTGGACGGGGGGTAGAGTGGAGTTGGATGAAAAGAGCAATGAGGGTTGAAGTTGTTGTTGATGAAGAAGCCGGGGCAAAAAAGTGTCCCGCAAATTAAGAAGGGAAATGAACTGGTTTGCTGGAGTTTATGCAAATCCTAAGGAGTCCTTGAGGATGAAGATTTGTGAAATAATTTGATATGAATGAGGGTGGTGATTTATGCAGGGGGTTGCAGGGGGTGGCTCAACACGCTGTCATGCATTTAAATCAGTCCGTCGTCTGTTTTTAATTGAGGTCCCAAGGCATGTAATTAATTTTGAAAGGAAGTGATGCTGATGCAGAGACGTATTAAGCTATTTAGTGTCCTGGAATGAGGACTGTTGACGTGTGTGATTTGAAGAATGCCCTCGGTGGCAGCGGTCCTTGAGTAGATGCCTCGGGAGGTATTCAGTCGATGTTTAAGCATGACCCTACAAGGGTAGTCATTTAGGAGATTGAGGATAGCAACGATCAATCAAATCGATGGAAGACAAGTGGCAGCAACTTAGAGCTCTAGGAGATCATAAGTAGAGATGGAAGGACTGTGGGAGGACTTTTTTCCCATATATTTAGTCATAATGAAGCGATGAGCGTTGAGACTGATTATTTGGTATGAACTTTCGGTTCCACCACGTGTCACATGTCTCACGATAAATGAGGGCAACAATTTAATCAAAAGTGATTTTCATACCCCCTTAATTTTCTTAGTCGTGTCACCCAAAAATGTGTGTCACGATGACAAATTTGTATTCTCTTAGTCACTTCACCTTTGTCACCTTCACAGCGATCCCAAGTCACATAGAATGAAAAGTGACAAAGGTTTACAAAAGTCACATAAAGTGACCATGAGAATACAAGTGACACATGGGTGACACGACGAAGAGAATAAGGGGATTGTTTTTGTCGGCTTGAGCACGTATAGGCATTCCACGGCGGAAGGAGGTTTTTCAGTCACATTTACTCGGCAAACATTATTAGGATGTTTAGAGTCGTGACTTTGACTACGGGATGTCTAACACAATGGCTTAAGTGCCGGTGAGGACGTGCTTAAGACAACTGCAGATGATCTGGTTGCGCGCATGAGACAGCTCATCTATAAAGTATGGTCGGCGGAAAGCATGCCCGACGAGTGGAATCTAAGTATCGTTTGCCCGATCCACAAGAAAGGAGACCCCTTCGATCAGATTGTCTCACTACGACAGATCGGGGCAAAAACCCCAAGAGATGCAGATCGACACTCCCCAACGAGCGAGGGCAAGCCGAAGTATATGCTGTCCGCAAGAAAGGACATAGAACATCGAGGTTTTGGGCAGCTGTAACTTCGATGTAGTCAAGTCACTCAAGGACAGCTCGTCACAATGGGTAGCTATAACTTCGAGATAGTCAAGGACTTCGTCTTCCTCGTCTCCGCAGTACCAGCACCAGCATCGAGATCAAACGCAGAGTAACTTTCGCCACCGCTGCTTCAACGGGCTCAAAAGACAATTGATTGATAGAGCCATCTCTCGAAGGACCAAGTTGACATGGTGTAAGACCTTGATCATCATCGCACATCGCAGAACAGAAATTGAATGTAATTAGTCATGCTATGTTCATATAAATTCGAAGCGATCGACATGAAGTACAACAACTGGCTACTTTAGGCCTGGATGTCGATGTTTATTCATTCGGCCGACGTTTGATAAGTCAATGACTTTGTGAATTTCGAAGAGTGACCGAACCTGTGAGACGAAGTTACACAGTTTTAAGTCAGCGCACTCTGCTCGAGAAGGACATCAGCCAACCTGACGTGTGAAACTGTTGACAGCTAGCCACAGACCGCGCCTGTTGAAGAGGTTGGCTGGTTGAGTTCAAGCTTCAACCGATATCGTCGCGCCAAATAATGTCGAACAACAAGTGATTGAATTCCGTTTAGATCCTGCGAGCACAAGCGAAGCCGAACTTCCAGAATGTAAGCTCTTCACAGAGCACGTGCAACCGATGAACTATCGGAGGTCCTATACGGCAGACATCACCGGCATCCAGGAGATGGGTCGGAAACTGTGGGACAATGCAACAGACGATGCCCGCGATTAAGGTGGCTCACCCAGGGAGAAAACTTGGCGCCAAATTTTCTTAAGAAATTATTCAATTTAATTAATTAATTAATTTAATTTAAATAACAGTACATCAAGTATAAACTTGTAACTAGTACAGGATGTATGTTTACAACAAGACTTCAAGAAAGATCAAGAAAACAAGTAAGCTAGGTGTAGGAAGATAACAATAAAATTATGAAAAAAAATCTAGAAAGGATATGTTAACAATTAAAAAGGAAATTAAATGCTATCTCAGGACGGAACAGTGCTCTAAACAGACACTAAAAAACCTTCAGTGTTCAACCTCAGACTCCTCAATTAAAAAGGAAATTAAATGCTATCTCAAGTTGGAACAGTGCTCTAAACAGACACTAAAAAACCTTCAGTGCTCAACCTCAGACTCCGCATGATTGGGTAGTGCATTCCAGATTTTGACATCATAAATGGAAAATTGCCTACTAGAGGTTGGACATGTGCATGTAGGCGGTCGTAACGCGATTCGATTGACATAATGTTATTTTCTCAAAGAGATACCTAATCTCTCTATTGTGAATAATTTTGAACAGCAATGCGCAACATAGATATTTAAGGAAAGCATTCAAGCTGCATCCAAGTAGCTGACGGGCTTTGAAAGCGGGAATTGAAAGCGACATTGGGTTTTTGTAGCGATCGGGAGGGAGTCAGCATTGGCAAAGATCTCGAAGCCATAAGAAATAATTCGTAAAATTAATTATTTTGCTAACTTTACACCCCTATTCTGGCAAACCTCAGTGATGTGTTTTAAGTCACAACTACCTCACAAGAGCATGGTGAGTCACAAATTGTGATGTTTTCGTATTTTGGGCAAAACATCACAGCTTGTGAGCATCACAAGAACCGTCAAAATTGTGATGTTCTCATGAGCACATCACAAGGAAAAATAGCAACAAAAGAACTGGCACACACAAGGAAAAATAAACAGATGTTGATTTTATTTTGGCGTTTAGCTCATCTGCGAGTGCGGCCCAATAATTCTGCATCCTATTCGGGTCAGTTGGATCATTTTTGCCCAGAAGAAAATCAGGATTCATTTGCAAGAAATTCGTATAATGGTCCAACTGCTCCTGGGATGTACGCTGATATTTTCTTGTTGCTGCAAAATATTCATTATTAATAAATACTTATAAATATTTCATTAATATACACAATATTACCATGTTCGCTACGTCCTGCCTTTATTTTGTAGATACGCTCAGTAAGAAAAAAAAGCGCGAATATAATAATTGTCAAAAAAAACAACAATTTTTGACATGGCAACGAATTCACCTCACCATGGTGACTATTCTTGTGTGTTTTCTTGTGAGGTTTTCGCCAGAATACCAAATAGCTGAAACCTCACAAGGTAGGCATCATCATTTTCGCCTCACTGACATTCGTGCGTTGTGACCACATCACAACCAGAATAGGGGCGTTAACTTCAAATCTCTAATATTGTTTATATTGTGATAACCCGCGTAGTGATGCATATATTTTTGAGGTAATGGAGTTAATGTGCATATCCCATGTTAGTTAGTTGTTGAAGCCGTACCCTCATATTGAAGCACATCACTTTCAAAAGCAAACTAGGAACAAAACTTCGATAAAAATCTGTGGTTTAAAGTTACAGAAGAAAAACTAGAGGTTCCCGCTATTCCCGCAATTCTGAATGTACGACTCTGAGGCTCAGAGTCTGAGCCTATGGGATTGCGCAACAGAGGGCGGCCTCTTAAAAAATAGCCCGCACAAATTGAGGGGGCCTCAGTCGTCTTGGTATGCGGAAGTGGAGATTGTTCCAGCTGAAGATGCTTGTTGGCTGAGACCCACGTCCACCCCGGACTGCAGCGCCATTAGAAGAATGTGTGGCAAAGGCTATTGATATCTTAACTTTATCACATTTTACATGATAGCGATGGGATTCGCGATTGCTCACATTCAGCCATTAGCGCTACGACCAACCACCTCGAGTGACAACAATCCATAAACTATACTTATAAACTGACACCCCATCCATAGCATATTTTCCAGATTAAGAATTGTATATAAGATTTGTCTTAATAATTCACACAATGAAACACTTAATAATAATAATATGGGTGGCGCAATAGTCCGAGGCGGACCTGGGCCTAGCTTCTCAGCAACCACGTGTGTTGTGCGTGCTATTGTTCTTTCATGAGTGGAAGGGACTACAGTTTTATGCCGACTCCGAACGGCGAATTTGAGAAGCTTTTTCTAGACAGGAATACTCTTTGAGCATTGTCAGTGACTCGAAAGAGGTGGAGCCGTGAATGATGATAGGTGATAAATTCGGGTATCGAACCTGGCACCCTCTGCGTAGGAGTCGACGCACTTACCCACTACGCCACGGCGACCACGAAACACCACTGACCACTTATTTACAAAATATACACTAACTTTACTTATAGAATTTAAAAATATATTACATAGATGTGTACTTCACTGTGTATCGCGTGTATCTATCTTTAGACTTCCGCACTGCTTGAGATCTATCTTAAGACTAATTTATGCTACCTGATTGCTTCATAATGAAACCCAACCAAACGGTATAATAATCTCTTATCAGTTGCACAGGCGATCGTTTATTATTTCGGTGTTTCTTGAGGATCCATGCATTATGCATTTTAAAGGATCGCGACGATCGCGTGTGCATTACATTATTGCGGGTTATTAATTGCCGGCGCGGCATCGCTGGCCGGCAAGACAATTGGGTCGAATGTAGAAGTCCTTAGAAAACCTATTATTTGGATGGATTAAAGGAATTTGAAATTCGGCATAGTACAAGCGCATGACGTACAAGGAGGTTAGTTTAAGTTACTTCGCGTGGAGAACTTGGTAACATTTGCGCACCAATATTTAAGGTTTTTAGATTGGCTAACTTGTGATTTAAGACTCACGACTTCAAAATAAACACCCAAATAGGTACGCAATGAATTCTCTACGTTTAAGAAATATCAAAAATTTGTATGGTGAGTTTAAATTCGAACGCTTTTTACGGTGGGTTAAAAACTCATTCACCTTACCGACACGTGAAATATTCACTTCGAACCTATTGAACGATGAAATGTTGCGAATTTGAGTCGTATTGTACGACTGATTATTCAATAATAAAAAGACGCTTAATTTTTACTAACTAGGTATCAGCTGTCAAATTGTTGGCGACAAATTCAAATATTGCGTTCATTTTGGAACACCCTCTATGTACCAGACAGTTACTGAAAGCAGCAACAATCAACATTCAAGGAAATCTCAAAATTCAGCAAAAATTGCATTTTTTCCACTTAATTGAAACACAAACCAATTCACTGCAAGCGAAACAAAACACCGAATGATTCCCACGGCAAACGCAAGCTGAATCCAATTTCGAATGCAAAAAAGTAATCAACATCAATTTATTAATTCATAAATAAAAGTCCACCAGGCGAGAGAGCGACGTTCTCAGACGAATAGTCTCCCCTCACCACTACCTCCGGCTTAAGTGACCATCTGATATGTGCAATCAGCAAAGTATCATCACATTTGTCCATTTTCTGCCACCGTGACTGTTTCACGACCACCCACTCGCAAGTGGTGGTATGTACAACAAAACAGCGAAGAG
Organism: Eristalis intricaria; assembly: GCA_964034865.1. Classification (NCBI taxonomy): domain Eukaryota; kingdom Metazoa; phylum Arthropoda; class Insecta; order Diptera; family Syrphidae; genus Eristalis; species Eristalis intricaria. The sequence goes on from OZ035873.1 coordinate 10,314,595, forward strand.
AAAGAAAACCATGCTGTGCACCAGGGGAGCGATATAACTGGAAACAAATAACAGCTACAAGCTTCCATTCGCCACCTTTTTTTTGGGTTTTTCGTTTGCACACAGTGTGGTGGGGGCTAGAGAGCCTGTGTAGGTCTGACAATGCCAAACCAAAACCATTCAATTTTGTTTTTATTTTTTGCTTTGTTTACATATTTTTTAATTTTTGTTTTTATCCTGCTCCACCCTCCTGACAAGGTTTTTTCCACGAATTGATTTTTTGGCAGAGAGCAAGGGAATCTACAAAAAACGCAAGAAAAACCGACAAAAGCAAAAGAAACGAAAATTACTTTAAAAAAATAAAAGAAGACTACTGTGCTCTCGCCTGTGGCGGGGTGTGTATTTTTGTTTTCCGTGCGAGCGAGATTGTGTGGGAACAAATAGCACGAACGAAAATGACCAAAACAAACAGACACGAGAAGGAACCTCAAATGCAATGGGGAGAGAGGGGGAATAAAAGAACAGGACTATCAAGCAAACAATCATACAACTCTCCGACGACTGGCGGCCCTGGAGCTCGTCCAACCACGTAAACGTGTGTAGCAGCATCGATAAAGCCACGAATATTATTATACAATTGTGTTGCGTGTGATGATGTGACGGGGGACACGAGGCGGGGGGAATTAAGGGGTTCTGCTCTTCAGAAACATTCATTTTTTCCTCGATCATTTTTTCTTTCTTTGTATTCTTCATCGGTTTCCCTTTGTTGACAGTTGAAGAGGGTTGTGTGCAAAGGATGCCTCTCTCGACCGAATTTCAAGCATAGACCGACCATCATCATGGGAGGGAGTCTGGGGCAAGGGGGGCAGCAAGATGGGCAAGAACAACGAAGGGGGGGGGGGGGGGGGATTCAATTGAAAATGGGCTACTTATGACATTGTTTATGCGAGCTGGTGACAGAAAGGGACTGCAAAACATTGAGAGTACAAGACAACGGCAAGGACGACGATAGTAACGAGAATCACAACAAGACACAGTGAAGGAAGGGAACAATCAAACAAAAAAGTCCTTCAAAAGATTGCCATGCCATGAGATTGCTCTTTTGTCAAGAAATGCCAAGAGGAGAGCTTTGCCGTTGAGTGTCGTGTTGGATTTCCTTTTTGTTTGTTTTTCTTGAATCCTTTTCCCAACACGACTGACTCTGAGGGGGAGAATGAAGAATGTCGTGGAAGATGACGACGACAACGCTGATTTCGACAGCATCAGTCGGCAGCCATTCTCGGGGAATGAAGAGGAAAATATGAGATAAGTGGTTAACTGACGAGAGAGGGTCGTCGAATAGGGGTTGAGATAGTTGAGGGAGGGAATATGACAATGGATTCAATTTAATTGGGTTTATTCATGATATCGTTTTATTTTATTTCTCCTCTTGCGGTCGGCGATGATGAGGACAATTAGTGAGAATGGGGGAAACACTGTGTGGGTGACAGCGGGACAGGGTGCTGAAGTAATTTGATGAAGGCACTTTCAAGGGCAGTTGTTTGTTAAATGGTTCGTCTGATAATTGATGACCTCAAGGGCCGCCATTTGAGGGGGGTTGCTTGGGAAGTGAATGGAATTAAAAAGCAATCATTGTTTTGGGTCGTGACTTAGGGATTCATTGAACCCGCAGTGGGGTCTGCACGTCTCACTAGTCCTGTGTCATTAGTCATTAATCAGCGAATCCGAGAACTCTTTTCGACTCTTTTCGACAAAGCAGATAACCTATGATGTGCATCCCACAGAAACCATCACAAGTCCCAAATGTCTCCTTTTACGACCACCCTCCCCAACCCACATTTGAAATAATTTTCCCAAAAAACCCCACGAAAACTCAACAAATTTACGACCTTTTGGATGCCATGAACGAGACCAAGTCCATTAAACTGACTTCCATAAGCCGTAACCTTTTCTTTTGTGAAATTGCCTGCGTCTGCTTTCCCACTTGACGTCCGCACAGACTGAGTGTGTAGAGCGCACCATCAAATCCTCCGCAACACAAAAACCCAGAAACCATATCAGCTCCACACAATCCACAAAACCCACACTCTGTGCCAACAAAACATGGTGCTCGTGTGTTCAAAAATACAAGGAAAAACAACAGTCTCCCCCTCTCTTGGCACACACAGCCATTCACTCAGCGCCCTCCTGTTTGTCAAATCAAAGCGAATGATCCTTAATGTGTCTGGCTGCCGACCTCGTTGTGCCCCCCTTGCCCACATCCCCGATCACCGTCATCACTTAATCACTTATTTTCATCTAAACCATGCCACCCCTCGCTGTTGCCATCCTCTTGTCGACAACATGATGAAATGAATTATCTTCCCGGGATTTCATGCGAATTACATTTCTTTCCCTCGTTCTCAAGCCCACCCCTACACCCCGCCCATCACCACCACAACCGCACAACAGCCCTGAAATTATTTTCCCTTCCGTTGGCCGCCCCCACTCACACCCGCTGTACCACCAAACATTTTAATTGTATCTCGAACCTAAAACCTGAACATTGTCAACATGACCTCAATTTGGCAGAAACGAAACACCACCACCTCCCACCGCCTCCGCCGCGCACACATTGACCCGCCACCACCCACGTCACACCATCCCCCAAGAGTAATTTAAATCTAAATGTTTTCCTCTTCGTTTTTCTGCTTCACCCTCTCACCCAGCAGTCCCCAGAGGGAGGGGGAGTGATATAGACTAACAAGGCAAAGGAGCAGGAACAGGAACTGGAGAGCAGAAGCACTAGTGGTGGCTGGTGGTGGGTAAATTAAAATTAAGAGGAAGTAGCGTTAAATAAAATATTCGTGTACAACACTAAGTGGCCAACACGCCATGCCACATGGAAAGGAAGCGCTTCGCCAATGACTTCCTTCGCCGAGGGCGGGAGAACGCTGCTCAAACAAGAGCATCGCTTGGATTCTCTTTGCTTGTCTCTTGGCTAAGAGCACCGACTGGCACATGCTCAGATGTTGACGACGCTCAACACCGTCGCCGTCTCTTTGGCCAATGCGACGGCTGCGGCAGCGGTGCGCGCTTCTCCTCGTGTATATCCTTGTATATCCTTTTGCATCCCACTCTTCGTTCACATATTTCAAAATATTATTCCACCAGAGCTCTGACATCTAAATTATTGGAGCGATTAAGTGGTTTGATATCAGAATGGATAACGGTTCCTCTGTCGGTTGTGGAACCTCCTCCCTCCACCCGCCTCCACCCACACAGCAATTCGTTGCCATTTTCGGATCCATTGCTCATGTGAGCCACAAGCTGATGTCACCTCACAGTTGTCAGCAGCCGCTCCCCTCGCTCGTCACATGTCTATCGAAAGGAAAATAGACTCGTGCACAGAGATTTTCAACGTCGACGACGACGACGACGATGGGGATAAGGATATGGAAAATGGAAAAAAGAAAAAAACGAAAAACGAAATGATGTTGCAGGCGTGTTGGGGTCTGGCCTGGGTTGCTGTTTCCGTTTGGCATCCCAAAGGGCGCACGGATGGATGGATGGATGGATGGATAGGTGGATGGAAGGATATACTCTCATGTATCGTTGTACAAGTTTGTTGTTGATTCTACATCAATGCGAAGGGATCTACGGTAAGTGGTTGTTGGAGTGACGGGAGTGTGTTGCTGGTGTGGGTGGGCGGCAGTGGGGTGTGTATGAAGTGGGGTGTGGGGTGGTTTCTGGTTTTCAGATAGCAGTGGCAATGGATTAAGAGTTGTGAAGGAGTGTACTTTGTCGGTTTGAAACTGCGGTGAAAGATGTGAGTGGGTGAGGGTTGCATGGGAAAGATAGTTAGACAGTGAGTCTTGGGTGAATCCATTGGATGGTGGGTGTAGAAGGTGATTCAATTGAAGGTTGCAATTTTAATTTGACATCAGCATTGCTCAGAAGGAGTCGAGGCACACATATGTAGTTTCCTTGAATTCTTTTTCCAATACTGACTTGGATCAGATGAGGAACAAGAGGCGACGAGAATGCTGCATTCATTCCTGGACAATGGAGGATGCATTATTGGAGAAATGATTGGAGTTAATCAATATGACGTCTGCGAGAAGACTATTAAATGATCTCAAAGAAATCGGTACAGTTCAGACATCATCCAGATCGTGGATGGAGATGTCAAGATAAAGGGCACGGATCGTGCGGATAAAGAAAAATGTAATTTTAACCTCATATTTAATTAACAAATCGCGGTTAAACATGATGAACAAGGTATTATAGTGGAACTTCTCTTTACGGACACCCCTCTATAAGGGAATCCTCTCTTTTCGGGCAATTCGTCATGTTCCTGGCATGACCGTTCTTCAGAACGGACATCCCTACATTCAAGATGGTCTTGCTGCTGTCCGCTATTGAGAAGTTTCGCTGTATATCGATATTGAAATGAACATTCAAAACCCAGACGTTGCGAATCCCAATTCAAGACCTCAAGTGACATCTCCTCACATTAGTTTGAAAAGTCAATTTATTAGCTTCACTTTGGTATAAACATTCCAGAAAATTATTGAAGTCTATTAATTTTTATTTCGACTTAATAATGTAACCTCCTAATGAAGTATTTCTGTTTAATCCCTAAAAACAATTAATATAGAAATGAGGAAAGCACCGATGCTACCCTCATCTGTACGGAATTGAAATCAATTTTGAAATTCGTGGCAGGATAGAGAAGAAGTCAAAAAAATTACATCAGAGTTTCCTTCCCAAAGAGTTAACAGATATGACTTTCAAAATGAAGACGCTTGATTTTCTTACCAGAGATCAATGTGAACGATTGTATGCTTTATTATTTAATGGCAAAATCTTCGCATTAAACTGGTATAATCATTTTGGCAATTGATAAGAGGCTAAAGGGTTTAGTATGCAATTTAAATTGTAACCTCCAAATGAATCACCACCCTAAAACTGCCATTTTAGGCCAAATCTCGCACATCGTTGATGTTAACTCAACTTATTTCCCATTTCGCACGCATTAGAATAATCATTGACGAGTCTATGATGATTCCCACAGCCTGGTAGGTGCGATTCTCAAGTGAGACTATTTTGGGGAGAAAGATAGGGCAAAATTTCCTCAAAAGCACACAACTTTTTTAATGACACCCGATTTTCATACTGCAAAAACTGGATTCTCATATTTAAGGGCAGCATGTAAACTTTAACTTGGTATGAAATAGACGGTGATTTCTTGAAACCGAACAGATTTTATGTCGTATTAGAATTGTAACCTCTTATTGAATAATGTCCTTGGAATCCTCATAGTCTTTCTCTCCCATGAGAATTATAATAAAGCGTGTACCTTATTAAAAAGTAAAATAACAATGACGTGTTGAAAATGTGATAATTGTTCAAATGACTCCTCCAACCGAAGAGCGAGTCCCTAAATATCTGCTGTGCTTGTCCTGCCATAAGCCCAAACCCCCGCTCTGGTATCTTGTCGTCCACTCATAAATCACAATCGATTCGCTCGTATTCGACCTCTCCCAAATTTCTCACAAGGTACACGTGGAAAAATGATTTGGGTTTCGTTGTCATCGTTGCCACCCATCTCCTCCTCATTCACGACCCTGTGATCCTGGTCCTTCATCCTTGAAAATATAAAATCCCATAAACTTCTGATTACCTTATACGCCGCCCTAACCCACCGCTCCACACCACACATCACGGTCTAGCTCGGCATGTGGTGCGGTGGGAGGTGGATGGGAGTGAGTGTCTATCATATTTTATTGGGAAGGACAATGATATCCAGGATACATTTAGCTAGGAATCCTGTGAACCATCGGACAACAGTTGGGTGTGTGCGATGGCTGGGTGAGGATGTCGTGTATTTCAGGATATTTCATAGAAATTTTCCTTATCGTTTCTGTCATCCGCAAAATCCTCCCCTCCTCGCTGCCTCCTGCCAGCCACAACTCACGACGACACACACTATCCGGCGAGATCCTTTTGCCATGTCCTTTAATATTTGCACAGCATAGTGTTTGGTTTATTCGGTACTCAATCCCTGCCACACTGGCAAGCGCTCTCCTCTTCGATTATCCTCTTTTGAATGCGGGCGCACAGGGAACACAGTCTCATGCCGTGATGGCGATGGCTACGACGACGATGATGATGATGATGATGACGACAACGAACGAGCAGCATGATGGCGGTGGCAATGGTGTACGTATCAACCGGATGGGACTAACTCCGCTCTCAGACGACGTTTAAGGATGAACTGGAACAGCGACGGAGGCAGGGCACGGATGGTCTGCCTCCCTTTTCCCTAAGTTATGAGAAGGATCCTGGGTACTGGGTAGTGGATATATGCTGCTAGGATATAAAATTTAACATCCTTAACCATCATAGCACCTTTTGATCCTTCTACACACACACACACACGTGCTCCTCTGTCATGGAGATAGAGAGCTATGACAACCCTGGAGTGGAGGCGTGTATCGTTTGCCTTGTTTGTCTTCTTTTTTTTTGTTGTCTCTCGTTTGTTCCTCTCGGTTCCCATGTCCCACAAGGGACCATCTCGGATACACGACGATGATGGCAGAAAGGACGAGTGCAAAACAACCTTCGCATGGGGGCATGTACGACAAAAAAGAAGACATTGTCGACACACCCCCTCGTCCCGCCCATGTGAACCAAAAGTTTGGGTGCGATGCAGGACGCAGGGGGCGCTCTGGGAAATGTGAAAGACTGAGGAGGGTTTATAAGGATTTTATTATCGGATTATGGTGTGCAGATGATTTTTCGGTTCAGGTACGGACCTGTGGGCTAAGCTGAGAACATACGTGAACTGTTTCCACAAGCACCACGACAAGGGGTTGCCACCACCACCACCACTCCCATACCCAACCCACATTTTATTTCTCTATCTCCGGACGATGACTGTGAGGACGAACCTCTGGAAAATAAAGCACTTAAGTGATTGCTACTGTTTGGTTTTTCTTAAAGTTAATTTCAGGTAAGGCGACTGGGGGGAGGGGTTGGAGGCGAATTCTCGTCTAACTAACAATATTGTGTGGATCCTTTTTGTCTGTGAAAAGGATTAAATGTGCAAATCGTTCCCCACTCATCCTCTGTCACAGAGACTTTGCACGAACGTGTGGCCACATGCGGGTGAAGTTTCAACACAAAACATCGTTGTCCTGGCAGGATTTTCTTCCATTTTTCTATTTACCGAGTTATGTGTGTGTGTGTGTGAGATCCTTTTGTCTGAACGAACCAGAAATCCTCGCCTCCCAGTTCGGATTGGGTCCTTTGTCTTGCCCTCCCCCAACCCCCCCAATCGAAGAGTGTGCTAAACACACAAAAAGGAGGGAAAAAAGCACACACAGGACGACACAGGCAGATTGTAGCTGGGAATAAATTGATACGGCAAAACTGGACGAGACACCGCTCACTCTGGTTGCCTCGCCACTCTCCTCGTTGTGCATGCACACGCACAGCACTTTTTCTCCCTTCCTTGGAAAGAATAATGGGAGACTTTTGACACACAGGCAGACAGGAGCAAGAGGGTGGGAGGAGAGCGATAGAAGAACCACTCAATGCGGAACGAATTGCTTAGCCAAGCAGACGTAAAAACCCAAATTCGATGGGATAAAGCAAAGGATCAACGAAGAGGACCAGCATTGATGATTCTATGGCTCCCCTCTCCGTCATCATCGTCACAGCATCGGTCGACCCTTGTGTGCATGAAGAGGTTTTGCCCTCGTGTACTTGAAATGAAAACATATGATATGGATATCGCATGTTGAAGACGATTGGGAATTAATTCAATAGGGGTTGTGTGAGACGGCGGAGGGGAGAGTCAGTCAGTCCCAGGTGAAAACACACACACACACACAGGCACACATCTTCCAACAGAGTCAAGGGATGCTAGGTGACGGTGTCTTTCTGGTTTCGGTCTATCAGGACCACGAGTAATTATTTAACGATTCAACGGTGCGTCGCAGCCAGAGGTGTGAGGGGGAATGTGTGAATTCTTTTCCTCGCCTCACATGGTGTTTTATTGAAGGCGAATACGTGCGTAACCAGAGAAGGGCTGTTTCGTTACGGTTACTGGTTGCTGTGCGGTGCGCTCAGGACGACCGGCTGGCGCGGCGACCGATGCTCGAATCAGGGGGGATGTGTTAATTAAATGAAGAAAAAGGTATTGTGGTTAATCGCTTCTCTGCGTTGGAAGTCATGTCGAATTGGTGGGATGAGGGGATGCTCGGCTGCTTGGCGGTCGTCGGTGTGTTTGGGCTGTTAGCACATCACGCCGCGATTGGATACGCCGGCACCAAAGCTAGTGTGCTGTGACAAATTTTTAAGTGTTTTTTTGTTTTAGTTTTTTCCTTTTTTTGGAAATTTAGAATGAGGTAGATTTTTATGAATTTTTGATTGCTGCATGATGGAAGGTGGTCGTTCGGTGGGAGAAGGACTTTTGTGTCATTGTTATAACAAGAGTTATACGATTTGCCTCGTTCGTGGATGTTTATGCAGACCGTCAGGGGTCTCCATTAGTGGGTGACGAAGGAATAATGATTCAACGTCCAAGGGACTAGTTCTCAGTGCACTCGACGGAAAAGTTTGGAAAATAATTGGTCAAGCGTGCATTTTGACACCTCAGACTTGACAATTGTCTTGACAGTTCTTTAGAGGGAAGAAGTGGCGCGCTGGAAGTAACACCTTTAGCAAGCTTTAACCGGCAATTGGAGTGCATTGAAGAAGGCATTACGAAACGAATATGCATCATACAGTGAACTCCCTCTTAACGGACACCCTCTTAAGTGGACGATTCTCTTAGCCGGACAAGATGTACTGTAAAGTTTGCCTAATAAATTGTCATTGATTTTGGCTGTTCCTTTCCTCTTAAGCTCTAAGGCGGAGAAAAAAAATCTGGTCTCATGGCTGTCCACTTAAGAGAGAGAACCAAGTTCCCCCTAACAAAACCGCGAGATTTGGTTAAATTTCTGCGAGGTCTCCTAGGTGTCACCATACATTATCGGGGTTTCGATCTGCTCGTTATTTTGTTGAAATCTAGTTGAAACACCTCGGTTCATCCGTCTGTGAGAGGCTGTCAAACCGAACAAGGCTAAAGCTGAACATCAGTTTATTTTGGGAAGTTTGGTGTTCATTTTCTCTCTCTCTAGCTCTATATTTTCTGATTTTCTCGCACTGGATATTATTGCCGTCAACAAACAGTTGTTTTGGCGACTGTTTTGGTCAGCCGAAAATTGACAGCTAGTGACATTTGAAATCACTTGAGATTTGAGTAAGAATTTATTCAAATCACGCAATTTCGGTTCGATGGGGACAGAATTGACAGCCCCCAAAACCTGATCATAGTTAAGGATTGTGACTACGTAAAGGAGAAACTGGAAATCCGATGTATGTAGAAGTGACCGGTTGCAAGTCAATGACTTAGTTTTCCTTCCCTCTTATGAAACTGACAGCTAAATTAGGTCTTGTCGCCTGGAAGCAGCATGCCCAAGAACGATTGAATTGAAAGCTCTTCATACTCATACATTTTATTTGTCGTTAGCTTGAGGAGCAAGAAAGGATAAGCCGAAGGCTCTAAATGCGGCGAATTTTGGCGTCAAAGAATTTTGGTAATTGAAGAAAATGAAACAGATTTTTTTTGAGAATTGTGTAATAACAGCTGTTTAAAATTGTATTGTAAGTAACTCTGTATGGTCACCGTGGCATAGTGGGTATGTTCGTCAACTCCTAGGCACTTGAACCACTGGTGTCTAGGTTCGATGCCGGATACGGCTAACAATCTTCCCAGCGTCGCCTCTTTCGAGCCACTGACAATGCTCAAGGAGTCAAACTGTCTAGAAAAAACTGCTCAAACTTTCGTAAATCGTTCGGTTTCGGCATATGACAGTAGGTTATCTATACTTGTGCGAGAACAAAAGCACGCACGACACGATTTTGTCACCCATAGTGTAGCGCACAAAATGAGAGTGAGCTTGAAAATGAAGCTATTCTACCTTAAGACAATTCCCGTGGGGCACAGAAGGATTAGTGGTCATAGGAGTTCAAGTGCACGTAAAGTAACAGACAAGGTATGCATAAATTAGAATCTGATTAGCACCTCACGGCATCAAAATTGCAACAATTCGACACGTTACCGATCATTGTCACGTCTATTTCATTGCGATCACATATATCTTCCGTGCACTCTTTTTTGATCTTAGACTATTATTACTCACTTAATAACGTCACTAAAGGGGATTGTGTCTTTAATTTAATTTGAGGCTGTTTTTTCTAGTCCACTACGGTATTTGATTGCTCGAAGATCCATTGTGTCTGTCCACAGTGTCTACAATTATCTGTATTGCTTTGCGTAGGTGATAGCTGAAGCATGTCTTTTGACCAGTTTTCTTAGTTTCAATTCCTTGGTCCTTTTTGAGTTGTTGCTTATGAAATTGTTTGACTGTTTAAGACACTCAGTAGTGAAGTGAAACAATTAGTGGCCAAATTCTGGATATGGAGAGCGAGAAGGTCCTTCGAAAGTAAATTTTGAACTTCTTTCCGCTAGTGCATTGGAATTCTCGTGGCTTTCGTGTCCCCGGAACCCAGATCACTCGTGCTCTTTGGCAAGATTTTGATTTAATAAATCGGCCAAGAAACTTCTTACACCTGTTGATGACTCCGCCCCTCTTACCTCGTAAACATCAATGCATATGAAATCGAACTTACCTGCAAATAGAAGAAAAAAGGATTGTTAGTACGTTTTAAACAGACAAATATAAAGACGAATTGATTTGGGAAAGGATTTTCCACATCGATTCAAGGTGCAGGTGATGAACGACAAGAACTACAAGAGGACGCAAAGATGCGAATGTTTCAAAAGTAGAATAATATTCTTAGTTTAAGTTTAACTCCCGAGTCTATATTGAAAGTTCCTAAATACAGTGGACCCTCCCTCTCTCTCTCTCTCTCTCCCTCTATCTCTATCTCTATCTCTCTCTCGCTCTCTCTCTCGCACTCTCTATCTATCTTTCTATCTACCTCCTTCTCTCCCTCTCTCTCTATCTCATTATCTCTCTCACTCTATCTCCTTCTCTCTCTCTCACTCTCTCTCTCTCTCTATCTCCTTCTCTCCCTCTCTCTCCCTCCCTCTCTCACTCTATCTCCTTCTCTCTCTCTATCTATCTGTCTATATATCTCCTTCTCTCCCTCCCTCTCTCTCTATCTCCTTCTCTCTCTCTCCCGCTCTCTCTCTCCCGCTCTCTCTCTCCCGCTCTCTCTCTCTCCTTCTCTCCCTCTCCCCCCCCCCCCCTCTCTCACTCCTTCCCTCTCTCTCTCTCTCGTTCTCGATTTTTCTCCCTCTCCATCTCTCTCTCTCTTAAGTGGACAGCCACGGGGCTGAAGTTTTTTGTCCACATAAGAGAGGGTCCGCTTATCATATCTCACCTACCAACCAACCATTCCAGTACATCGTGTCCGATTAAGAGGGTGACCACTAAGAGGGAGTGCACTGTACACTAACCATTTTTAGCGATAGTCTGCCAGCAGTATTTTTCAGTTTAATCCGAGGATCTGGTCTTTCCTTTAATTAGAAAAGGGAACAAGTAGTCCACGTCCCTAACGAACGAAATCACAACAGTGGCCTCTCGACATCCTCTCTCAGTTTTTATCTTAGTAAAAATACGCAAAATCCTCTGAGACCACTCAAAGTAAAGCCTTTGTTTTCATTGGACAAAAAACAACCTAATCCCCCCCTTCCTGAACCTCCCCCCACCACAGTCAACAACATGTCACAAGTCTCCCTCTCAAACCCACCTCCCCCTCCGACAAATCCCACTTGTGCCCTGTTAAAAAATTCATTTCATTAAATTAAAACCATGATACCCTCGAGATGAAAACATTTGCACAGCACAGCCCATTCGCCCTCACACCACGCACCAGGAAACAAAGTAACCCACCAAAATAAGCAGCAACACAAAAAAAGGGTTGAATGAGATTGAGATAAGATCCCCGTGTCACCATTTCATCAAAAAAAAGGAAACGAAAACGAAAAACCCAACCACCTACCTAACCAACCATTCATCTATCCATCCAACCAGCTATCCATCCATCTATCCATTCATCCGCATCCGTCCCATCTCTACACCCCCCGACGAACGCGCCGCCGTCAGTTCAAATCCCAACCTAACTCCCTGGTGGTGGTGTCCCAAGTATATCCCCGGGTGCTTCACCCTTCCGATGGCAATTCCTGAAATCATTTACACGCTTTGTTCACCTGTCTTGTTTGCTAAGGCGCCATAGGAATGACAACAATTTTCCCAAGTTAGCATTCCTCTAGCAACCGCCCCCCTCCACCGATCACATCCGCCCACGTCAGGCTAACGCTTTTGTTTGTCTTTCCCTCACGAGTTTTGTTTCTTTCTGTTTACCATCACCACCTCAGCACCCATCACCACCCATCTGATCTACCGGAGCGATGTTATCGCACAAAGAAGGGGTGGTGGGCTTGCCCCCACTCCGTCGCCCTTTGAGTTGCTCGTGTCATAAAAGTTCGCCCGACTTTCCTGCCAGCGCACAAGGGAATGATGGAATGATTTGTGGGTGTTTGTGTGTTTACTTGCCTACAGCTGCGAACGGTCGGGGGGTTGAATGATGCCACCAACAACACCTTTTGCTGCGAATGATCGGGGGGTTGAATGATGCCACCAACAACACCTTTTGCCATCAAATTTATTCAACGGAAAATGAGAAACAAAAAAAAAATTGTAAACAGGAAATGAGTTGCAGGGGGTCGAAGAGAAATGAGATCACACGCTCTCGCATTTTTCATTTTGTCGTCTGCTTATGAATTTTTTTTTTCGGCCGTCAGATTTGTGACAGTTTTTGTGACCCCCGCCTGACATGCACACACACTCTCCGAGGGTGGAGATTGCGTCTTGTGAAGAAATGAAAGAATTCCCTGGGAAATGCGGTTTCTAGATGCCGAGACGCATATCCTTACGTGCTTGCCGCCTTCCTTTCCGTCTTTTGCTTTTCCATGCGGGCAATGGAGGGTCGTAAAAGACGCTGCTGTGAAGATGGAAACTGACAGAGGATGCTGACGAACGTCAGGTGACGACGACGTTGCCAGGATCTCAGTGAAAATTTTGCTTATTGGGAAGAAAAAGAAACAAATGGCACACGCAGGGTCACATAGTTTGGAGGGTTTTTACGATGATAGTGGCTTAGAGGTTTAGGGTAATGTACATCTCTCACCAAAAACCGACATCCAATTTTCCTGTAGCGTCCTACTTAGTAATGAAGGAGACCCTGGACGCTGGTTCCTTTTTCAAAAAGTCCTTTACTGGGACTGGTCACAACGTTTTTTCAAAAAGTAGTTCCTTGAAATTTAGAAACTGCAAGAGAACCTAGTCTTCGACGGCATAACAGTGTTCCAATTGACCGTTTTCTGGTGTTTAAACAGGACGGTCGACGTGGCGTAGTGGGTAAGTGCGTCGACTCCTACGCAGAGGGTGCCAGGTTCGATACCCGAATTTTCCGCCTTTGACTTTCTTTCGAGTCACTGACAATGGTGAAAGAGTATTCCTGTCTTCTCAACTTTCGGAGTCGGCATAAAACTGTAGGTCCCTTCCACTCGTGAGGGAACACGCACAAGACGAGTGGTTGCTGAGAAACTAGGACCAGGTCGACCTCAGATTGTAGCTCAATCCATAGTTATCATCAAAGAGGATGTAGACTAAATCATCAAGAAGGACACTTCTAAAGAGTTATACTTTTCAATTCAACGTTTGCATGTGTAATGAAAATGGGCAACATCGATGAAAAAAGAGGGCAAGGACCTCGCTCACTGATCTCAGGTGTATCACCTTGTTGTTCAATTCGAAATTTTTAAATCAATTCTTCGATGAGTGAAGGACATGATTTTTTTACATTTCAAAAATCGAAGAATCGCCAGTGATGTCGAAGAGGATCAACAACTTGAGTGCTTTCCAATTTCTTCAAGCTGAACTGACATCAACGTGGCCTAATCGACGTTTTTGAGTGTCCACTGGCGAAGTTAGGCTCAAGTCCACCTCGGATGTTCAAGTCAATTCTTGACACTACGTTTCTCTTGTGTCCCGGCTCTTTTCACAGGCGTACGTAAAAATATTTTCGACATTTGTTCTTGGATTTGTGAAGGTTTTTCATGCAGACCTGTGACTCTAAATAAAAAAAAAAAATTTAGTTTAAGACTGTCAAGTAGGAACAGGCGACAAACTAAGAATTTTGTTGGCCTTCACTTGGTTGGAGAATCAGGTATATTCTCTACTCACCACAATTTTGTAGCACTCACCGATCTGAGGCCATCAACGATTGACCTTGGAAGGACATCACGGTTCTAGTTTCTACAGAAATGATTCCCGTGACGTGGCATGTCAAAGTGCAATTAGTCTCTATGGCATCGCATGCATTTTAGATTGAATGCCTAATCGTGCATTTTTCTTTAGCCAGTCACATGATGAGGCATCGAGAATATCACACATATGATTATCTGTCATGTGACTACATCCGGACCAGTTACATCTGCTGCGATAGAGCCAGATTCCATTGGACGAGCGGATAGTCTGCCAAAAAGCTTGACGATTTGATGTAACTGACAAAGGTCGCATAAGGTTGGCTGAGTGGTGGGCTAAAACACAAAAGATAATTGAGAATACACTGTATGTGCAAAGTACATGCCGCCCCCTCTTTCGATTTCGGGACATGTCATACTCATGCACCGTCTTCAAACATACGGCAAACATCTTATACTTGTCTCTGACTTTAATTCGTCTATTCTCAGCAGGTGAATGACATTGAAAGGACAGGCTCAATTGATGTTCAGACTGTGGCTAAATCGAACCTGAATTCTCACGATATTCTCCTAAGTCGGTGTCCCAACTTGACGTAGACACAAATTACAGCCTCTTTCTGTACTGATTCAAATAACTAACTGAATAATTGTGTCACAATGGAAGAGTTGAAGGTAAGCCATCGTCTTAGTTATCCTCCCATCCTCCCAGAGGAAATTCCATTGCGTACTCAATATGTTTGTTGCTGTATGTGCTGAAGCTGGGATGGAGTGAAGAAATCAGAGGTTATGGTAATTTCCTCAACATTTTAAATGTAGTCCAATTGAGAGAGGTCGAGAAGTTTAAGTATCTGGGGGTCATTGATGGGAGGTGTAGTGCTAGATTTCCTGTAGTATTGGTCAAGCTGGGTCTTGAAACAGCTTGCAAGATGTGTAATCAGTAAGAATGAGCTTAGTGCGAAAGTCAAGTTAGCGGCTTTCAACTCAGTATGTGTTCCAACTCTTGCCTAGGTAGGGTTAGGTAGATGGGCTGCTAGTGCATTCACCAGCACCCTTAGACCATGTTGGACCATTGTGATACCCACAGTCAGACTACTACCACCGATTGACCACTCCAGTGATAGTGCCGTTAACTTGAATGGTGACTGGACCAGATTTGAAACCAGATAAAAGTGTATTACTTTGCTTTCACTGGAATTCGAACCAGGGACCCCGCTGACAAGGGGCAGGCACTCTAACAACTGCGCCATCCAGTCGTCTAACTCTTGCCAAACCATACAATGACTGAGGGAATAAGATAGCAAGTTACTCGTCCTAGTAAGCGAGGAACTCGAAATTTAGTAACTGCTCCCTTTTGAACGGAAAGGGCTACACTTCGACGGTTTGGTTACGTGGTACGAATGTCCCCATCATAACGACTTCCGAAGCGGGCCTTGAATGCGATTCCAGCAGGTAGGCGACCACTTAACAGACCAAGGATGAGATGGTTTGACCAAGTACATAAGCTCGCTTGGGCATAACTCCTGATGTGTAGAGACAATGGAAGAGGATCAATTGGCCTGGGCATCGTTTGTGTACTTTGCGAGCACAACCACTTCAGTGGATCAAGCAGGTCAGAAGAGGATGATGATAATAATTTCAAGTGAAGCTATCACGGGCAAATGGCTGCGTCGTTGACTTGTCTTCTAGATGATTCTGGTGAAATTGTGTATCGGTGGATTCCAGTAAAGTGCATGCCGAGTTTTGGCGGCGATCGAATTGTTCTTGAGAAAAAAATGTGTCTATGATGATCGTTGGTGGATTGAGTGCTGGTCCGATGTTTATGACGTTGAATCTTTGAATGTGTTGAATGCCCGTCTGATCCATTCACAAACCAATAGACTATTGTCTGAACACTCTCTTACAAATGAGTCAAGAATTTTCGTCGCTTCTGGGTTCTTCCAAAAGTAAGTTTCGTCATTCAGTTGCTCGAAGAAGTCGCTAAAATAATCTCATTACCGGGTGTAAACCTAAACGATTGTTAGTTAGTGCCGCATAAAAAAGCCAACCATTTTAGCAGTCGCTGATCATTGATTGACGCCTCAGGACCATAAACGTAAGGACCTATCATAAAACCGAAGGTCTACGCCTTGAAACAACTTTTGAAATCATTTATCAACCAAAAATCGAAGACACGCAGATGGCAAGAATTTGCAACGCTCGTTAACGTGTCATAAAACCACGAAATGCACCAAATTTTACGATAGCTGCATTTTTTCAAAAATTATATACACTTTCTTTGAATTATGAAGTTCTAGTCCGTCTAAAGTTTGCCTGACACCATGATCCTTTGTTATTCACTCAAACCTACCCGCAGCATGTTTGTTGTCGCGTTCCTCGAAATACCTTCAATTTCGCACCAAAATACTCGACGTACAGTCGACAATGCTATAAACTACCAAAACGGCCACCCTTTGACAAGCGCACACACACACACACCGGCGTGAATGCGCGCATAACTTCCAATTATCCTAAATTACCTTGTCAGTTGTTCCCAAAAAAAAAAGGAAAAAAACCTTCACTATTCTCCCTTTTTGACATGGCAGGTCATTCTAGCGTGCCCTTCCTTAATTACACTCCCACCCTTGGACAACATCACCGTGGCACGAGGCATACACAAACCACACGCACACTCAAATCCAAACAAAGGCGCACAGATCAATTAAATAAACTCTCTCGCCCCACAAAAGCGGACGCTCGGTCGACGCTCTGTTTACAAACGTTTTGTTTCCTAATCAACAAACATTAGCCGGCCTATCTGTCTATCTGGCGGTCGTTTCCTTTCTTTCTTTTTTTTTTCCCTCGCCCCTTCCACAGCCACACACGCGGCTATGGACGGTCCTCCTGTGCTCCCACCAGACACAAAGGACACACAAGGCAACGTTAATTTATTTACTCAATAAAATATCTCGCGTCCAAAGCCAGAAGCATGACCGGAATTCGTAGCCATCGTCGACTTGTGGCGCACACCACTACAGTGCGGTGACAAAGAGTAATAAAATTACACGAATCAACCAGCCAACCGACCGACGGACCGATCAACCCCCGGAGGCGGCTCTCACGACGATGGTGGCCGCCTTAGGGGACGCATTGAAAACAATTTTATTAGCTCCACACGGTGTATTACCGTTAAATCACCAATTACTCCAAATATAACCCCCGATTGTGCGGAAGAGACGAACCACCGCAATCCACGTTCCATCGCCGTACCCCTGCCTCGCCCGCCTAACACAATCGGAGTTCAACCGAGAAAAGAAAAAAAAGGGGCCGCCACCCCAGAGTCCACAAGAAGGCGCGCACGGGTCATGGGGTGTCGTGAATAATTGACGACTTGAAACGAGTTCACGCCATCAGACATTAAACCCACCCTCGCCGGGCCGTGCCGCTACCCTTTATTACACTCGCGTCCCCGCCCAGCGCTATCCACCCTCGAGTCAATGGCAGCAATCAGTCGTCAGTCATTCAACGGCTTCTATTGTCGCCCATCAGAGCCGCCCTCGCCGAGAACAACGAAAAAAAAAAAAACCCAAAACTTCCGACGGCATTATTATTTCCGACTTTAACAATTTTCTTCAGGGGCCAGGAAGGGGGTGGTGGAACGGCCAAACATTACATCACCACTCACCGCGCTCTGCTTTGACGTGTCCATCAGCAGCAACGTATTAGGCCCCCTTCCCGCAGCCTCATAAATAGTCGGCGTGTCTTCCGGAACGCAACCATCACATTGCCCAAAAAACCCCAACAATCTCCCATCCCCGTACTCGGCCTCGGCGCCGTCCCCCCTTGGGCTTTTCGTGTCTCATTCTTACACGGACGTCATTTTCACGTCCACCCCCCGGGGCACTTGCCGTTTCCGATTGTACGGACGAGCGACAGTCGATTAATTTTGCAAGAGTTTCCTTCAATTTTTCCTTTTAGTGCCGCCACCAGCGCGCTTCCATCGCCCCCTGTTCCACGACCAGTGCCGTCAACGGAGAAAGGCGCGCTCACACCCGCGCCCGTGCCCGCACCCAAACACAACTCACTTCACTTCACATTGGCCTCAACCCGCCTCCTCACCGTGCCTCACCATCGACGAACCTCACTCTCATCAGTCGAGCAACCAACCGAGAAAGCAACCCCTCTCGCCCGGCAGCGTCAGATGAGTCCTTTCGCACACGCGAAAACAATGTTATGCGGCGTTGGGAGTGCTGCGGAATGAGCACCGAGCCAGCTGAGGGTTGACGGCAGGGCGCAGACGGGAAGCAAGAGGTTTCAATGAAAATTATATCCCCGGCTCGCCCTTTCCTCCTTGACCTCGTTGCTACCCTCTCTATTTGCCGTGCTTACACAAACGACTGCCGTCGCCGCCGACAAACAGTCAACCGTCGTCCATCCACCATCCCACCCTCCCTCACACCAGTCACCCTTCATCGGACTGATGGTGGATGGGGAAAACTTCCCTATCGTGCGCAGCATTTTAAGTGATGCCTCCTGGTTTTTGTATTCTTGCCTCTTGCACCCCCTCCGCCCCCCCGCCCACGATCCAATTGTGTTCGGGGCAACCCCTCTGTTGCTGTTAATTTGCTGCTACCGCTGCCACAACATTGCATGCGAGTATGTGTGCGCCGCACCCTGGTGTAGACTAACCAGCAAGCAGGGTACGGTGGTGGTGCCACCATCATCGTCGGCGTCATCGTCATCATCATCTGCGTTGTCGTTGTCCTTTTCCTTCACACCTTCTCACTCTGCCACCGCCGCCGTTCAAATACACTTCGTCGTACGGTCGTCGGTGTTGCACGGGATCACAGTACTGCGGCTGGTTGCTTGCTACCCATGTACAGCCATCAAATGTTGGATAAGTGTTTGACTGACTATGAGAATTTGTTTGTGCACAGTGGTGCCGAACGATGTTTGAAAGCTGGTGGCAATCGAAGGAGTTTGTCGGCTTTTGAAATTTGTCGCAGATTCTAATGAAAATTTGAGTTTTACACGTAAAGGGTGTTTTTTTTAACAAGTTTTATCTGACAACAGTGACAGTTGTTTTGACAGTTCTTGGTTGCTTTGAGGTTAGTTTGGTTTGGCAAATCATAATGACTGTTTAAATTTATTTTGAAACATTTTGAAAGCCCTTTACATCCAGGTCTTCGAAAATTATGACTGACATACTGTTACGGTCAACGCTCAATCTTTTCGCGCAGCACATAGACTTGAAAGCCAAACTTTGACGGGTTATTGCTAAAATGCAGCCTGATGTGTTGCGAAGAGGAATGGGAAATTTGACGTACAGATTACATGCCCAAAATCTAAGACTAGGCGTGTTTTTTCGACAAACGCAACTCAGTAATGGTTTTCAATAAAACGCTCTTTACTCACTTTGAATTCACTTCCCTTTTTTGGGTCAAAATTTGGTTCGTCACAAGACTTAAAAATATCTATGTGAGAATTTAGAATACCAATACTGATAATTTTGCTGTTTCTTCAAGGATTTTTGTCACCGGCATCAATGATTCAGTGATTAGTTTAGTTAGTTGAGGCGCCTCTTGTGATTGCTGTAGTCAGTAATGATTACTGAGTAAATTTTACTCAGTAACAACTCAGTCTTCAAAAGTAGCTTTTTTGTTAATTCGCATGTATTCCTGAGCTGAGTATAGATTCTCAATAAAACACGCATATTTTCTGTCAGGCAAATTGACGTCCTCCGTCTCTAAAAAAAACACCCTTTACACTATTCAAGATGTTTGTTTCATCGGTTCGGTAGGAATGTCTGATAAATATACTGATTTCTTTTTTGTACACGGAACATGCTGATATTTGCAACATCCGTAAAAAATTTTAATTTTTACATTTCCATTTGATCGCGCTTGCTTTCCCCACGGGGCCAGGATCGCTGTTCCCAGCCCAATATTTCCCACGCTCTACAATCCAGAAGATCAACAGTGCACATCATCTACACCTTTGACCTGCACCGGCTGTGCCGTATCTTAACCCCGGACATTTAAGGATTTTCGTAATCTTAAGTGCACACGCAAATTATATATTCTTCTTGCTAGAAAATGATGGAAAAATGACATAGCGTAGCTTGGAATAAAAAAAATAACAATGGAAAGGACGACGACTGACTTTTTCGTGGATTTCGCGGATTCCGCTGAAATAACGAAGAGTGATATGTGAGAAAGCTTTCGTAAAAATATCATTCTTGGAATGACAGCGTATACCCTAGAATAAACTGAAATAACTGGAATGACAGCCTAGGATAGTATTTTCGAAAAAATGACAGAATGCGGCCTACTTTAGGGATGAATCTAAATCAATCAAGAATGGTTGAGAGACCAGAACGGGTTTCGGTCCACATTTGCAGTCAATGCAGTCTGACCGCTGTACTGCGTGTCCATGGGCAAAATAAAGAAAGCATAGAAAATCCTTCACAGGGCGCCCTGTAGGCTATTTGACCCCAAAACATGTTATACACCTAAATTTTATGTAAAATACGTTATTTTATTTTCATTATTATAGTAAAGAAAAAATGATGCGGGCTTCAAATAAAATACCGCAGCAAGAAAAATCAAGTCAATCTGTCAAACCAGTTGGCCACAGGGACATTGCAAAGTTGAATGTGTTTCGTAGATCACGTGTGCAGTTTGAAACTCTGTTTTATTGTGATTTGACTAACAAAGGTTGTGGCACCTCTTCGCTCGCTGTTTTTTCTTAACCCTAAAGTAAAATGGAAGATATGCTTATGTTCCCGACGAGTTCCAGATCTGTTTTTTTTTTTTATTTGAAGCTTAAGCAGCACCTTATGGAGTAATCCCAAATTTTGTGAGTCCTCTTTTTCATACTATTCTAAAGGTCGGCAAGAAAAAAATATAAGTCATAAGATTTCTCCACACAGCTGTTGAAGTTTTTTGCTCTTGCGACAGGGAGGAGAAATAATAAAAATAGGAACAGTAGCCCCACTGCGTTTTAGTAGTATTTGCCGTTTCTGCATGATCCTGGGTTATTTGAATTATTAACAACTTAAACGACAACTACATATTCAAACCCAATAAAAACAAAAAAAAAATGTAACAACTCTGAACATCTGAATGGTCCCAAGCCTAGTTTAAAAGCTTCATGAGTCAATATACAGGGTGAACAGGTAAGAGCAATAAATGCAATTTTTTTTGAAAATGAAAAATTTACTCGGGCTTTATTTTGAGTGGGGTGAAGGTTGGATGAAGTCATTTTGGCGATTGAATCACTAAAGTTGGCAAATCCTCCGGTCCACCCACACCACCCATAACTTCCCAATCATCCAGGAACCCATCAAATTTGCTTGTAGTTGCAGGAAAACACTTTTTTTGAAGCTATGAGCACTTGGCCAGCTCAAACTGAAAGTATATGCCACGTTTTGCTGTTAAATACTGTGTGGCACCGCGGAGTCGAGGTAACGCAGCAATCGGAAAATTTAGTGGTACAGCATTTTTACAGAATTAAGGCAGCATAATGCCTGGAACACAATAGTGCGCTGCGCCAGCCGACTTTATGTTACGATGACGCACTGCGTTGAAATAAATACTCAATTTATCAGCTGTTCTCTCTCTCTCATCTACTAGATGAAAAATATTGCCGCCTTTCTGCATACACTCATTTGAAATGATTTTTGTCGTTAAATTATTTTTAATACAAAATACTCTCAATTTGGAAGAAAACTCTCAATCTGGGAGAAAATCTCTCTCACAGGGCACCCCTCTGTCAAAAAATATCCAACACGTTGAATAATGACGTGCGATAGACTACGTTTTACGTTTTATTACTATTCTCTCAATCTCTCTCATTATTCATTGACGCAGGTCGACGCTGTATTTTGTGCTTGGCCATTGAATAGTGTGTGTTGAAAGCCAACGCCAGCGCAAACGCACTATTGTGTTTCAGGCAAAAGTCATTGTATATAGAGCCCCGCGAGTTGTAGTTCCGATTGAAAATCTCAGGTTGCCAATTGGTATGATACAACTTTCCTGTGGAGGGTGCATTTGTAGCAAAAGCGGCAACATTTAAAAATTTTAAAGGTGTTGAAAAATTTATTTCTAAAATAATCCTGGAATGTCATATATTTTTTTGCAAAATCTTCTGATCGGCTGATATTTTTAAAAATCCGGGGTACAAGTGTACCCCAAGTAACATTACATACTTAAACGATGTAAACACTTTTAAGGGATGTTTATTTTTTTAAATATCAACAACCTGTCATAAATATTATTCACAATTCTCAAACTTTTTAGTTGACTTCGAATTGAACACCTCCAACCTTCGACTCCTTTTCATCTCCCACTGAACAACGACGCCACTGTGTCACTCCACACAGTGACTGGCGAGGCAACCGGAGCCGGCAAAAGAAAATCGGAATGCCCTCCGGCTTACACACATTATTTTCCATTTTCATTTGTTTAGACATTTCACGTTCTATTGCGGCACGGAGTGTGGCACAAGCATGCCATGGTGCGGCACGACTTTCGGTTAATTCCCACACACACACACACACACACACACGCAAACTCACACCCAACTGTGTGTAGACACCCCCTGTCATTGTTCAACCGCGGGCACCCCTAGGGGATAAAGTTCAATGATAATGCAGTAAATAACCTAAGCGTCGGCAATAGATATGCGTGAGCGTGTGTACTGTTGTTGTCAGCTAGAGAAGCGACGGCGGCGACCCACCGCAACGAACGCTGCGCTGCGCCGCCACCGCGCTACCACAGCCGTCGCCACCACCATCCCCTATAAATAAATACACAAATAATAGCAGTCACGCAAGACATTTCACCGCTAAATGAGTGCGTAATTAACAGAGTGAACAGCACACAAAACGTGAAATCATCACACGACCGTAATGCTACGGGCAGAGCCATAGCTCAGCTTTACCAGAGCGCCCCGGCATGGCGCGGCGCGTCTCTCGCCGTACAAAAGCAGCCAGGTACACGTCAAAAGGCGACGACTGCAAGGGAGGAAGGATGGTTCGCGGTCGTGGGTGTAGAGACGAGACGAGATAATGGAGTGAATGGAGGGTGGTGGCGGCTGAGGGGTGATGACTCTTCCAAATGATACCATTCTCTTCAGTCCCTCGACGTGTGCACGGTGCCACGAGGGGTTGGGGGTGGGCGGTGTAGTATAATATTCTATGACTGTCGACTTTCCGTTCCCTGGAACACGATTTTATTTTTATTCCCCAGAGGGTGCGGGAGCGGGAGGGGAGGGAACCGAAGAGGTGTGGAATAGAAAATGAGTTGCTGCTGCTGGTCGTGTGTACGACTGTGTGTGCGGTGCGGTGCGGTGCGGTGCGGTGCGCTCTCGCTCTGCTACTTCTGCTGTTAGCGGTTGAATATAAAATTGGTTTCCGACTCCGATCACCTCCTCGCACATCGCACAGCCGCCGCAGGTCGGTCTGTGTATTGGCGCCAATTTGAAGAGGAGCCCGTGGGGTTGAACCGACTCACTCCACCCCAGAAACAACAAAACCGCCCCCACCGCTGTGTGTCGGTATTTCGTTTTGGGAATGCGATTGCGGTGGATGATGGTTGTTCGGTGTGAATTACTTGTATTAGGTGAGGTTAGTTGCGGTACCCTTGCTCGTTCGTAGGTTGAGTGGCTCGTCTGTGCCTGTGTGTCGTAGTGATCTCCCCTGGCCATGGATTCCCCACCGTCGTGTTCTATGAAACTGAACTGCGTTCGAATGTGCTATTGGTTGTGGTCTGGTGTGGTGTGGTGCGGTGCGGTGCGGTGCGGTGCGGTGGTGGTATGCTGGTGGAGCCGGTTGAACTGGTGGCATCGATGGTGGAGCCAGTGGTTCGAGGATAATGGTAGTGCGGTGTCGAATAGCATGACAACCATTTCGGAAGATTTTCAACTCACTGGGGGATTGGGGAAGCGGAAATTTTTGATTAATTAGTTGCGGCGGTGATGTGCTGCTACAGCTACCCACTACCACTACCACTGCTACTGCTGCTACGACTACCAGGGTTCGTGGTTTTCTATTGCCTGCATGTGCTTGCTTCGGATGGGGTATGCGGGTTGGTTGATTTTCAACCGACGATATGGCGGCTTGATATGAGTTTCTTGGTGGGTGGCCCATGGCTAAAGGGTATAAATCACTCAAGGTCGACACCGACTGTTTCCGTACAACTTCCACCACCGCCACCACCAGTCCAACCCCCATCCCCCACAACCCGAAATTCCATTGTAGCGTGGACTTTGATAAATGAAGTGCGAGACCCGAGCAACCGTGGCATAGCGCACACGACATGGCGTTCAGCTAAATGAAATTATTCCCCAACCGACTTGGGTGGGTCGGTTCACAGTGGTCGGACGGAAATTTGTCCACGGGACATAGTACACAGCGTCATGTGTACCTGGGTTGTGTAATTTGGCCAGCAAAAAAAAAAAAACACTCCTCCCGGAGCACATTAGGTGGTTAACCAGCGCTGTTAGATGGGCGGTGTGGAGTGACAACATTAGGCGGTGGGTGGTTGGATGGGTGGATGGGATGTGAAAAGTGAAAAATGCCACGAGACTCCTTGTGAACCACTCCTCGTGGCGGTACAACGTGTCCATGCGATGGTGCTAATGAGTTTGCTCTAAATTTGCCATAATTGGTGGTAGTTAGTTTGTGGTCGGCACGATTTTGACACTGGATTGAATTGACGTTGGTGGACGTGGTTGGCGAGCGCAGGAACGATGGATTTGACACTGACATTGAGGGTGGTGGCGTGGAGTTCGTTTGGAGCGTAAATTTCGGGCAAAGTTGCAACCTTTTTTTTCTAATCGAATGGACAGCTGCTGGTAATTTGGTTTTGATAAGAGCCGGATTGTGGCGGATTGGTTGGAGGCGACGACAATTGTATCCAGAGGTACAGTAAAACCTCCTACACTCCCTTAAACGGACAATCCCCTTGAGCGGACAATTTCTCACGATCGTTGATCTTGAGCTGAAGTTGCTTACATTCCCATTAACGGACAACTCCCTTAACCGGACAAAAGTGCTGCGACAGTCGCTGTCCGCTCATGGCAGCTTTCACTGTAATTCTAGAGTCGATAAAAATGCAGGCTTGACCCTGTGCATGTTTAACTGCGGTCCAAAATTTCGAATTGTTCAGTCCCAAGTCAGTTTCAGATTTATAAGGTCTCATGACATCAGGACGACTGTGCAGAGCAATGACATGACAAGTACAAGGAAGGTGTCATCCATCGTGGCTTACCAGTCTACCCATATTTGAACTCACAGTTTAGGAATCTTTTCTATTTTTTGGAGAAGGGTCAACATTTTAGACATCTAGAGATTTTTAGATCACTTTGCAATTTTCTATTCAGTCATTGTGACAAATTTGAACTGTCTTAGTTACTTTATGTGACATTTAAGTGACTAATTGAATACAATTTTGTCACATTGACATGTGACAAGACAAGAGAATAAGCGTGATTGTCTATTATTTTCTACCGAAAGGTTGAAGTTTGGAACTTTCTGTAAGTTGATCGTAGTTTAAAGGAAATATTTCACCCATCGTCGTTGCCTACACGTGTGAACAAATAAGAACGATAGGAAAAAATGAAAACAAGAAGAAGCAACAGTAGTGTCAGATATAACATTGATTCTGGCTTCTTTTTTTTAACCTACACTGGACTCCTCCATACTGGAACTCCAAAAGTTGTCGGCATATTTTGCAAACATTTCAATTAATTTTTCATACAAAACCATCTCTCTAAGTCGTACTCCATCTAACTCGAACAAATTTCGAAATAAAGGGGAGTACGAAAGAGCACATAATTCAACTGCGTCCTTGGCAGTGCTTGAAGCGGTTGGTTTAATTTGACACGGTTTAAAAATGTACATCTTTATTCCGGCAATTGAGTTTGACTTGAGCTCGTTAGCGTCGGTTTAGAAATGAGGCCATCCACGCGGGTTCAAAAAGCATGAGTGCTCAACCAGACGCCAAATTTGACCTTCATAAAGAACCACAGCTTGGACATATCGTTGTTGTCAAGCTTTGACCACAAAAATATGGTTGACAACCTCTGTACATGGGACCGGGAACCCTAGTGGTGTCTCCTTTCTTATTTCTAATGATGACATTTTTTTTTTCGTTGAACGAAAAATGAGCCCTGTTCGAAATTGGGCAAATTCCGTATCTCCCGCCAACATTTGTAACGCTCGCATATCGAACTCATGGCTTTTTTCTATGGTAGCTTGCCTTTGATCGCATGAGGAATTGGGGAACTTAACTGAATATTTTTACAAGCTGGATGTCATTTGCAGGTTGGCTTAGGTTAGGTAGAAGTGGCTGACTAGAGAAGGCAGTCACACTTAGCCAAAGAAGGTCCATTATGAGACCACGTGGATTAACTCCTTCTAAGCTTGGAACTTATGAATAACTTATGACAAAGCGGCTGGCCAATACTGACGCCATTCAGTTTGCTGAGATCAATGAAGTATTAGGCGCCTAGAAGTGACTGCTTATGTCTGGCCAAGCGCTACACGATTAGAGGAGAGGATTTGTGGTGTCTACATGCTCTTCATCCATGTAGATTATGTATAAACTGAAGTTCACTCTATAGGCTTGTTCTGTTTGACAGCGTGCCTAGTACCGTCAGCGATGGAAGGCTGTAAGTACTCAGACTCAGACCCTTCATTGGTCGTCTGCCTGATAAGTAAGTACACATAGTGATAGGGTGAGAAACACGGCAGTACGTAGGGAGGAATTTTGAGCAGCTGCTTCTTCGGGAGGAAACAGCTATGATTCTCCAGGCGTACATTGATTGAGCTTCCATGAGGTATTCCTAGGACGAGGTGGTTAGACTAAGTTAAGAAACTCGACTGGTTGCGCTTGGGCATAACTCCAAGATGAGTTGAAGTCATTGGCGTAGGATCGAGTGGCCTGGAGATCTCTCTCCCTCGTGACTCCTTAAATGGATCATGCTGGTCAGGAGATTACGGACCTTTCCGATCACAACGACCCCACTTTCGATGCAATTTCCCCTGTTCTTCATTCGAAAACCGACGTACATTTCCATTCCAAAGTATCCGCAATCAAAAACAAATTACAATTGCTGCCAGCTTCTTTCTGATTCATCCGTGATATCGAACACAACGCCACATGTCCATGACCCACCTCGGATACCATATTTCTTTCAATCGAACTGCCTCCCTCTTCTGCCTCAGCTCCATCACACACATGGTCCCCCTCTCCAGCCCCGCACAATGTGACACACCATCAACCACCAGAGACCCTATTTGCTTTCACTTCCCGGCATCTCTATGTCAAAGCCCAACCCAATTTAGTCCTTCGTTTCATATTCATACAAAAACACAAAAAAAAAGAACAACCTTGACATGGGTGTACGAGTATTTCCCTTCTGTTCGCAAGATCACCGAGGGGAGAGGGCCGGTAAAAAAGGCCCGTACAACAAAAAACTAGAAATGCAAAAGACCGGGAAAAAAATTCTAGAATAAAACAATAAATCGGCACGCTTGTGAGTGGCTCTGTGTGTTAGTGTGAACCAGAAAACCCGATGCCGACCCAAATCATAAAAAACACAACTCACGAAGTAAATTCGTTTTATATTCCTCCCACGTATCCACACGGGTCCACGGTCTCCGGGGGTGGAGAGAAAGAACGTACAACCGAAGGGGACGAGAAACGAAAAGGAAAAAAAAAATGAAAACCTGTTATGTGCGGTGTGTTTTCCTTTCCACCGTCACCTCGGGGGGTTTCCAATTCCAAACTCAATCCTGAATCTTTCTGAGCCCCACCACCCCCACAGCGCAACTTCCTTGCCTTTCCGCCGACGTCGTCGTGTCGTTTGCTGTCAATTTGATTTTTCTGTTTTTTTTTTTTGCGCCTCTCTTCCGACTCCTTGTGCAGAACACACTGGGCCCTGTGCATCGCATGTCATAAATAAAATTCTATGCAAATCTCATTTGAAGTAGAAGACACCGAAGGCGGGCAGACACACAGAAACGCTGATGGCTGCGGGACACGTCCCCCAATTCTGTGCTGTGCTATACACGAGACGAAGGAGGGGTCCACAGACTGACGATGGATGTAATCCCCCCGCAAACACCACGGTCCCCCCACATGACACATCGTGCACACACCCAGAGCTCCGCATCCATGCGGGCTATGTGCACAAGTTTTAAGGGCCGCGCCAGCGGGGGAGGCAATTTTTTTTTTTTCGCTTCTTCCCATCCCATTCCCCGGCTCAAAGTTATATTTTATTTGGCAAACACATTGTCAGTGTGACAGGAGTGTCGCGATGGTGATGCTGCTGCTGCTCTTCCTGCCGTCGGTTGTGTTGGGTTCGTCGGGTGGGGGGAGGGGGTAGGGCGTTTCTCTTGTTTTAGTTGAGTCTTGTTGGTCGTTTGCTTCTTTTGTTTCATTTTTGTTTCTTTTTGCACAGCAAAGGACTCAGGAATCATGGAAATGTGAAAAATAGGACCATGCTCTTCGGTCCATGCACAAGGAGGACGAGAGCCCCCGCTGCTGGTGCTTCCGTGCTGCAACGAATGTTGTTCGAAAACGATTTCGTTTTGCTTTGGTTTCGGTTTGCCTGTCCCAGCGTTATATTCGCTCGGGTGACATCCGGGCGACATGACATGAGTCCGGGCCATGGCACAGCGAAAAGGGGAGCTTCACTTCTTGACTGAAACTTTGAAATGAATTGCATTGAAGTGCCCCTCGGAGATTTGACAGCTTTGAGTATCAATAACCACGACAGTGGTCAACAAAGCGGCGTCACCTTGCTTAGGTTTCAAAGTTTGACAGCTTCAAGTTTCAATGAGTTTTGACGTTTCTCTTGAGTTGTCACTTTGTCATCGAAACTCTTTTGAGTGCTTGCTCGGACAAGCATCACTTGGTGACTGTGGCTGTGTATGGCACTTGATAGCGAACGCACATATTGGGTATGCGATGCGTCATTGTCCATAAGTGGCGATGATTAAGTGTCAGTACTTGACAGGTGTCAAAAGATGAGGACATTTCTGACGGAGATACTGGACAAGTTCAATTAAAAAAGAATTCAAGTCGAAATAACTTGGATTTAACTCAAGTCGTTTACAGATCAAGTTTACAGCTCTCGAAACTTGCAAAATCTGACAGGTGGTAGATGTGGCAAAATGCAGCCTTGCCTTTAAGTTGCCTTTCCACTTCTCAGGATTGTAGTGGATGCCTTCTTCCTTACTCGGCTCAGTACCAAATAACTTGGTTCAGCTGGGTTTTATTTCAAATCATTGACAGATCAGGTTGACAGCTCGCTGAACTTGCACAATCTGACAGATGGGAGATGATTCCAAATGCAGTTTTACCATCAAAACGAACTTGGCTGAGCTAAGTTTTAACTCAAATCATTGACTGATCAGGTTGACAGCTCTGTGAACTTGAGCAAACTGACAGTTGCGAGATGTGTCAAAATGCAGTTTTGCCTTCAAGAAGAACTTGGTTGAGCTAGGTTTTATTTCAAATCATTGACAGATCATGTTGACAGCTCTCTGAACTTGGACAATCTGACAAATGGTAGATGTGTCAAATTACAGTTTTGCCATCAAAACGAACTTGGCTGAGCTAAGTTTTAACTCAAATCATTGACAGATCAGGTTGACAGCTCTGTGAACTTGAGCAAACTGACAGTTGCGAGATGTGTGTGTGTCACAACTGTGGCGACAAGTGCATAAATTCTTACGTCCAAGACTGTACAACTCTGAAATTAGCCATCTAGGTTTCCCAACCCGACCATAGGCACCCAATCACTTAGCCAACAATCCCTTCAATCAAATCCACCCAACAGTTGAAGTTAACAATGAAAGATGCCTGAGATATTCCCAGATGCGATTCGGTCGGTCAACACAAATAGTTCTCTCCGGAAAGCTGAAGTGCCAGCACAGTGCCACCCCCTGATGATTCAGGAATGTAACCTAATCACTCCAATTAAGATGACAATCCACTCGTGAGCCCGACCTGTCGACTCACATAATCAAGGAATAATTCATGACCTGCCCGCATTTCGGGGCCACATAAAAATCCATATTCGCTCCGACACATAACTGACACCGAAACCCTCCTCAATGTCTCATAAAAAATTCAAACTGAAACCACAGAAGGATTCACCTGCTCCGTCTCCTAGTGGTTTGTTCCGTGTTCATCTCTCTCCCTCGGTCTCCTCTCCGACTGGAGCAACGAAAACCTCATTCATCATCATAACTATCCGCAAAAATCATTTACTTTTGCCACAGAATACTTAACCCGACCACTGTTTTGGTGTTCCCCGAACCAATCTCACCCATCGGAAGTCCTTATTATGAATTTTGACGGGGTTGCGGCTTAAGAGATCTGATCGACGATTAGAACTTGCTCTCGCGAAAGCTCTGCGCATGTGAAATGTGGTGAGCTTTGCGACTGCTCTCAGTGGCTTAAGAGAGGTGCAAGTGAAAGGGATTGCGGCGTACTTGAAAGGAAGAAACGAGAAAGGACTACGGACTTAAGGGAGACAAAAGCTCCTCGTCGAAGTTTAAGAGAATTTGTTAAAGTGAGACAGACAATCCGCGGATGGACTCAAATGAAAGGGACAAGGATGTCGAAAGAGAATCCATTTGATTGGGCACAGATTGTGGGAAGAGTTGAAAAGCTTTTGCGGTGTCCTGACCACACCAGCAATTGACACAACAAAAACCATAAAACCACTAGGACGAGAGCTTTTGGGTTTTTCTTCTGCTCCACCAGTTCGTGATACCAATTTCCCGTCATGAAAACCAGCAGAAACCAAACAAACGTAAAATAAAACCGCCGAACTCTGGCTGGAGCTGGATACACCGAGTGAGAGACACGAGAGACCGTGGGAGGGAGTGGGAAGTGTGCTTTGGGGTTAAACTGACAACAGGAAACCCATGAGAGGGAGTCAAAACCCTCACTATAATCAGTGCCGGCGTTATTATTATCATCATTACTGGTTGCTTTCGCCTTGCTCCACTTCTCCGGTCGGCGAAATTGGTTGGCCTGGCCGACGATGATGACAGTGACAGGCACACACAAGGGGGTTGATTTTAATTTTTATTACAGGCAACGGCAGCGACGACGACGACGACGACGGAGGAGCGACTCCCCATAAAATAATTTCCCACTCATTGGCAGCGGCGGTTGGGGGTTACGAAGGTGGAAACGCGGTCTGATTTCGATTGAATTTTGCTTTTATTTTTTTTATTTTTCTGTTCGGTGCTCATCTCCCTCTCTCTCTCTCACACTCTCGCAGTGTCGTCCTTCAGGAGGTTTCGTTCTCGTTTTGTGGCGTGTCGCAGGGGGTGAGTTGGTGGATGTTTGTGGTTTGAAACTTGGCTTGGCATTACCCATACCATCATTCGTTTGGTGTTACGTCCTTTTTTTTCCATTTTGCTGCAAGGATCCACTTCTGTTTTCCGCTCATCGCCTCCTGCCTCCTCCCCGTCGCGCAAACCACTTTAGAGGGATTTTCTTCGGTTTCTTTTTTGCGCTTGCTCTCCTCCAGCCCACAGCCGAGGGTCGACGGATATGATGTGGGGTATACCACGAGCTCACGGTGTATATCGATGGAAGGGTGCCGCTGCGCGGCCGGGGGTTAGAGGGCCCGGTCGCTTGGTACGGATGGTTGGCTGGCTGTTCGGTTGGTTGGTGGAAAATTTCGTATTCAGGAAATGTCTTACGATAACTTATTCGAGAGGAAATTATACTTGCACCAGCATCGTAGACGGAGCGCGCAGGCACAAGTCGGGCGAGCAACATAAAAACGTGTTCCCGGCGAAGTTATGCAGATGACGGTACGTTCGCACTACTTCTAGGGTACTCTTGGCGAACCGTCCGCCCCCTCTCTTCCTAGATATCATGCCCCACTCTGTTGTCGGCAGCGTGGTGGGGTGGGGAGTCGTTCTTTTTTCTTGCTCGATATGTCAGTATGTGCCGCTCCCTTTGTCGTCGTCTTTCTGCTGTGGCGGGATAATAAAAAATGTGTTTTTACCCTCTTCACACTTTCACACTCGAAAAAGTTTGTCCTCGCCCGGCGTCGTGTCGATGTCGCGTTCTCGTTGCCGTTGCCGTTGCCGTTGTCGTGGTCGACATCGTTCGCAGCAGAGAGCACACGGCTGCTCTCGATTGTGTGCGTGCGTCTGACGGAATTCGTTCGTTCATTTGAGGAGTAAATAGGCACAACATGGTTTTACATTTTTTTTTCTGTTCTCCATCACCTCCTTCCCCGTCCGCATCGTTCACCCTTCAATGAGCAACCCGCCCTAGTCGTTCACATTTCGCTCGTTCAGCTGCTGCTGCTGCTACTCGGATTGAATAGCGTCAGGGGATGAGGAGGAATGTTGCCTGTGAGGGGTGTTGCTGCTACTACCGCCGCTGCTGCTGTTGATAAGGGTGATGAGGGTGACGGTGGCAATATGGAATTTCTATTGTTCCGTGCGAGAGTTAAGTGGATCATTTGGATGTGTGTACGAGTACTAATGGGACACACACTTGGTGGGATTGAGTTGGATTGAACGTGAACGAGTCGCACGAGGGTGCACACGGAAGGGATGATGATCAACGATGGACGCGCGAGGGGGAGAGAACGATTTAAATTCATTTATTAATGACAGGTGTGTACGAGAAGTGGTTGAGAGTGGTTGAATTTAAGTGGATTAAGGACTGGATTCGATTTTATGCTGACATCCAGGACAGAGTACGTGGGCGGGGGGGGGGGGGGGGAACTTCCTGGATGTTTTGTTCGTTTTTTTTTTTGAATGATTGGTATCAGCGGTGTAGGTGTGGGTAATTTTAAGGAAAGAAGGAGATGTGGAATGCTTTAAAAAAGTGGATGGGTGACGATGGTTTTATGGGAATGGCAGGAGGATTTCCACAAACGACAGGCGATGAAAATGACGGCCGATAGGAATGGTTAGCTTTTGGATAGAAGCGCATTGCTAGCTGTTATCAGTAAGGATATCGTTCAGTTCGATCTACAGAGAGTAGACGCCTTAATTTCTAAAAACTAGACTCGAAGGATTGGTCTGTGTATTGAAGGAACAGCAAGGGCTCCATGACCTACGCTGAGCAGGAAGAGATAAACATCATGCCGCGGCTTACGTGTCTGGTTCTCGTCGTTCTGGCGATTTTCACGACTGTTTTCTAAATCTGCATTTTATCCCCTTCATAATCGATCGTCATCGATTATCGCACCCTGAACCCTTCGTCTTTATTTGGCGCTACAGTCCGGGGTAGACCTGGACCTCAACCAAGTGGTTAGTAGTCTCCATTTATTATCTCATCCTTAAGTGGATCAAATGGTTTCTTTATTCAGTTAGCGATCGTATAACCGTATCGTTATCCGGGACTATGACATCATTATCTCTCTTGGGGTTGAAACCATACCCCTGGTGCTGGCATATCCAAGATTGGTAGCGTTGACATGTTTAAGGCGCTAATAGAAATTATCGGGCAATATGTCAAAGACACGCATGCAATGCAGAAGGTGTATCGAACATCTGTTCTGATAGCGTCCAGGCCTACAAGGATGAGGATGCAGTTTCTAGGAAGGCACTTCTTAATAGAGCTGGAGGACTTAAGTGGTGTTGAACTGAAAGACTTCGTGTGTGAATGTGGCCGGTTTAAGAACAAAAGGTTGATCTCATGGTAGCATAATACTCCTAAGAAAGGGCACAATGGACACTACACGTTGGTCTAACCGTTGGACCACTCCCAACCAAATTACAGCCCACCAAAGCCCCCCCTTGATTCGGCTGTCCTCTAAAATCATGTTACTTCTTGTCGTTTGAAGTTCTTTCTTCGAAAGGAACACTTTTCTTAATAATCTCCTCTAGAGGCAAATGTCTGTTTTGAAACATCTGAGTCAACTTGCTTCCACCTTGAATCACTCTGGGCGTCAAGAGATGCATGAAAGCCATGTAGCCAATCAAGCTGTCGTTGTCGGTCCCAAAGCAACTCGTTTCGCTCTAAGAAAGACACCCAATTCGATGCTCTTGGCAAGGCAGCTCTTCTGTGTGCCACTTTTTTTTTTGTCTCCGTCAAGAACATAAACAAAGATTGCAGAAAAAATGGTTTCCAATAGAAATCGATTTCAAAACCACCATGCCAAGGCTTGAAATTCACTGATCCTATTCAAGAGCTCCGCTCTCATCTCAAGTTCTCTTCAGCGTTCACTGATACCTAAATTGATAGTGTTCAGATCAGATCCTATGATCGATCTGCATCCAGTGCAGAACTGAACTTGAGATGAGAGCGTAACTGTTGAATAGGATCAGTGAATTTCAAGCCCGTTTTTTACTCTAATTAGGGACCAGTTGGAGTCAAGAAGAGTGGAGCTCTAACAACAGGGTTTCGAAGGCCTTTTCCAGGTCAATCTGGAAAAGGCTCTTGTCTGTCACTAGTTTCGTTGGGGGCAAGTTTCATCGAATCGGTTTGCGAATCTTATAAGATCGGATATATCGGCATTCGCTAAGTCCACAGTCTCTGTAAAAAATCTTTGGCCCGGCGAAGCAGTGGCAGAACATTTGCTCTCTTGGATCGTTTCGGTCTTTCAGAGCATTGTCTGGCCAATTCGCCCGCTCTCTAGTTCCCTGCTACAGTCCATTTGTCACCACAAGGTCACTCACTCTGCTGGGTCCAGCAGTGGTGACAAATGGACTTTAGTGAGTTGCAGCAATTCATAACAGCTCTTAATCTCGACGCACAGCATCCTATTGACTTCAGTGCAGCCTGGCTGTCACCAAAGACGGTGGTATTGTGGGATATCGTTTGTTTGAATGTGCTTGGCTGATAGGAAGACACTCAGGGAGTCTAAATGATTCCTGCATGTGCAAGATATCCGTGAGCATTTCTTGGTCGTTGATAACGGCGTCCGAAAGGCACAGGGAAACGGAAGCTACCTTAGATTTAACCTTATAACCGTGTATCCTCCGATCAACGTATGTATTTCCGTGTTTTGGGGAGTTGTACTCCACCCAGCATTTTATATGATATTTATTTACAGTGGACTCCCCCTAAGTCGAACTGTCGCAGAATACCATAATTCACTCGCGTTAGAAACAGTTTTCATTTATAGAGTGTTTGAATTAGGGAGAGTCCACTGTAGATTGATTAAATAAGGAATCCAAATGTGGACGCACATGGTGTAGGCTTAAAGAAATGTCATCCTCGTCCCAACATTTTTCATGAGAAGAGCTGTTGGACTTTAGTAGAGAGCAGAGTTCGCAAGCTCGAATGTAACGCTTTCTTGCAGCAAAGCATCAATTTGTAGCACAGATCACAAACAGCTCTTGTTTTCGTGTCTTTGTCTTTCGAGCGCAGGGGCATGGCTCACATCCAAGCAATGAATTTTTAGTTCATAAGAAGTCGAGTAGTAAGTGAAAATGATGTAAAATAACTATGGTTTTTTATTTGTATTTTCGAAACTGTTGAGAGGAGAACACGTTCTTTTTCTCGTAACCCATCAAATGCCTTGCAATTTAAACAGACAACTTCTGTGGAATTCAATTACCAACTCGTTGACACTAAAAGAGATTTACTGCAGTTCCAAGCCGGGTGGCAGTTCAAACACATCGAAAAGCTGCAAGTCCACCCGCGTCCACCATGTTGTAAAAAAAGCATCATCGGCCAACGTCTTTTGTTGCTTTTACAGCTTTAGCCACGTACCATTTTGTCGAATGAATTATATGATTGGCTTGCATCTTCCCCTATCTGAAGCATAGACTGTTGGATTCATTCGTGCAGTTCAAAAGGCATGCTCCATCCGAGAACTGAAGCAAGCGGCTATCTTTACCTACAAGATCCTGCCCAGCCCCATCAACCTACAAGATCCTGCCCAGCATACTGTTTGAACGTCTAAAGCCGTCTTACTGCTACCGGCCCGGCAATACAATAGACCAATAGACAAAGACAATAGACCAAATCTTCACACTAAGGCAAATCCTGGAAAAGAAAGATACGCACACCACCTTTTTATCGATTTTAAAGCCGCATACGACAGCATGCATCACAAGGGGTTATTTGGTGCATTGGCCGAATTCGGGATTCCAGGAAAACTGATTCGGTTGTGTCGCACTACGCTAACAAATACGTGATGCACCGTGCAGTTCGGCTCGAGGATTTCCAAGCCGTTTGAAACCTGCACCGAATTCCGGCAGGGAGTATCCAATTTGTACTGGTGAAGATAGTGCGGCGGGCAGCTGTAAACACGGAAGGCACTATCTTCTACAAGCCAGTCCAACTGTTGGGATATGCAGACGACATGGACATCATCGCGCGTTCCCAACGTGCTGTAGTGGAAGCATTTGGGGCAATTGGAGAAGATGCGAAGCGAGATGGCCTTAAGGTCAACGAGGATAAAACTAAGTATAAGCTGTCGGCCAAAAAAACGATCCGGCACACGCCAAGTATGACGAACTATCACAATCGACAGCTACAATTTCGAGGTCCTGTAAACGGTAAACCCAAAACCCTTATTTTGCCAGTCCTGCTATATGCAGCCGAAGACTGGACGATAAGTAAAACTGCGAAGCTGATTCTTGCTGACTTCGCAATATAAATTCTACGTCCCGTAGAAGACACAACCGCGAACTTTACGAGCTGTACCACGATGTGGACGTAGTCCGGAAGTCAATGATCCGTCGACTGCACTGGCTCGGCCACATCGAGCGCATGGACAACAATGCTCCAGCTAAGAGGGTCTTCGAATCCGAGCCTGCTGGTTCGAGAAGGAGATAAAGACCGAATCTCCGATATAAAGACCAAGTAATCGCGGATGCAAGACAGCTTGGTCTTGATGACTGGAAGCAGCGTGCGCAGGAACGTTAGGAATGGAAAGCAGCTATCGCTCAGGCTCGGACTCTGCATGGATAAGTAAGTTTGTGTTCACCATCGACCACCAAATAAACATAACACATAACATTGGTGGCGCCACAGTCCGAGGCGGACCAGGGCCTAGCTTCTCAGCAACCACTCGTGTTGTGCGTGCTATTGTTCTTTCACGCGTGGAAGGGACCTACAGTTTTATGCCGACTCCGAACGGCGAATTTGAGAAGCTTTTTCTAGACAGGAATACTCTTTGAGCATTGTCAGTGACTCGAAAGAGGTGGAAGCCGTGAGTTGTGAAAAGTTGGTAGATTGGGGATTCGAACCTGGCACCCTCTGCGTAGGAGTCGACGCCTTAACTCACTACGCCACGGCTACTCCGTTACTACTACTCGACCACCAAATAGTTTTGTCATTTTTGCCTTGGCCTGTATATTTCTGGCCACGATTTGCTTCAGCTGCTATTTCCGGTACTATTACTCGCAGTAACTCAATATCTGCTGGGTATCCTAAAGCGGCTCAAAGTGTGTCAATTCATTTGAAAGATCATCCTCAAAAAAAAAAAAATCATTAGCAGTGCGAGATAAAAAAACCTACAGGATGGCCTCGACCACCAATAGCTTCGCTAATTTCACACACATCATCCCCGCCCTATCGAAATAATCCACAGGATCCTGCTGTTCTTCATCGGTCAACTCAAGCTGAATAACGTCAACAAGTTGAATAAGTTGTTAATTGTTTTTACAACGCTAAGAGGTATGACGTTGGTGTGAAAGAAATTCTGGCTTATATCTATCAATGAAAAGTGCTTGGGAAGTCCTGCACCACAAACACGGTTCTAAGGATAATTAGCTTCCTACTAGGGCCACTGACAAGCTTGCTTTAAGTGTAGGCACGCCGCTTGCGTCAAGTCTGCAAGCGGGGTACAACATTGACTGTCACATTTATAGCTCTCAGCCGCATGCGCGACAGTTTGGTGTCGCAAATCAAGCCTCTTCGACTCCGTGACAACTCGAGCATATCCAAAAAAAAACCCATTTATCCCCCACCTCTAATCATCGTGCTGCCTGCTCCACATCCAAAGATGCAAACTCTTCAGAAGAACCCTCCCCCCTTCGTAACCAATTCCAGAGAGTAGGTGTCGAATCAATTTATGATTGATTATCCGCGATGGATCCCCGCGCCGACGAAGAGAACCACGCTGAACAAAATCGAATTCAATTATCCAGACCTCACCTCTTTCCGGTTCAAAATCACTCCCTCCCCGCCACCAGGCCACACTCCACACGCGATTATAGGACGACGACACAGCAATAATCGCACCCATAATCTGGTGTGGTGTCTACCAATCAAAAAATATGCTCCAAGGACCCACGAAAAACCGTTCAAAGAGGAACCACTGAACACCGAGGAAAAAAAAACCTGTTTTGCCATCCGAACATACGATGTAGACACACACCGACCGACAATCCTCACTAAACCTATAACTTCCCTCGAAATCCCAAAAAAGGAAAATCCATCCTCTTCATGGAAACCAACGTCGTCATCACCACCGCCACCGCCACCGTCGTCGTCGTCGTCGTCGTCGTCGTTGTCGGCGTCGCCGCTGTTGTTGCCGACAACGATGACTCCACGTGGAGTGCACAAGCCTTAGCACAGCCAGCACACGCAGGATACAAGAAATTCTTTACATTCAACCGTGTTGCCAGATGGAAGAGCACACAAAAACCCGAACACACACACACCGACACACATCCACACGCTCGAGCACAAAATCAAGGAACAGAAAGCGACCGAGGAAGAGCGCAAAAACAGAAGACACAAAAAAAAAAATACGAGGGAATTGGTCGGTCGGGAAGTTGGGAAGTTGTCCATGGATTAATTAGAAAAGGAATCGTCATACTTTCCGGCATTGGATCCTTAAGAGACGCAATCCGATGACGGTGATTATGCCGTACGGAGTCACTGCAGCGGCAGGACCACCACAACTATATTCGACGTCGAAAAGTCATATCGCAGAGAGGGTGATCCTGATTCCGGGCATCTTCAATTAATCCCATACCGCTGCGCTGTCTGTTGTTAATCCCACACCGCCACCGATGAGGTCACAACTTTATTGCTTTGCTTCACTTCAATTTGGATACTTCGTTGGGCAACTTAAACACAGAAAGGATCATCATCGTCATCGTCGTCCCTTCCGACCTTTTTTGGTCCCCAATCATCTCTGGAAGGAAGCGCTTCGCTCCCCCCCGTCCCACCACATCCCCGTCCACCTTATGAAGCCCTGCAAACGCACGTATAGTCTCTTTCGACACCCTCCCCCCACTCGGTCATCCTCTCTCTCACACTCTCTCAGTGTTTCGCTCGCCCTTTCGCCTCCATCATCGGCGTCGTCACACTCGCCCGTCAAGCGTCGTCGTCATTTTAATCGGAATCAATGGCGATGAAACGCCATTGAGGGTTGATATCCTCTATTACCGTTGTGAACGTGAACATTCAACGATACGGATGGGGGAGCGCAAGCGAAAAACAAAAAACCAACCCAAATCCGCCGCCACCTTCCTCACTGACTCGACTTTCAAGGGTACACTTTGCCTTCACATCCGTCGTTATGTTGGATTCGCCTCTGCCGGATTACCAAGTCCCCATCCCCGCCATCGCCCCGTGTGGGTGTGTGGGTTTGTGTGTGTTAATGGCTTCGGGAAGGATAGATGTGGGATCCTGAAGTTCGGTTGCGCTGTCAGAATTTCTGATTTGAAAATAAGCACACACCCAACCGGGCACACACATAGTCGTCGACCGGCAGCGGCAGTCGAGTGAATAAAACGACAACGACGAGCACGAGCACGAGCACGAGGACGAGGACGAGAACGGCGATGACAACACGAAGTGTGGGAGTGAAAGGAGACTTAAGTGGTGTATTGGGTTGGGTTTTTGTTGAGATTGCTGGGGCGGTAGTGGCAGTAGCAGCGACGACGACGATGGTAGCAGGGCAGAGGAGGGAATAAGGATAAGAGACCAAAGAACGTTGAGCATGAAAAGTGGAACTGTCTCTGGCGATAAATGTGGGAAAAACAGCTTTCGTTGTTCGACTCCAGCGCGCGTCATTGCCAGGGGTTTTTGTGGCACTCGCACACAGGACAAGAGGGGCGAACCGTGTGCGGGGGAGGGACTGAGTGAGCGGAGGAATGGATGTGGGTGTGAGCTGGTGTCAGCTGGGTGTAGGACTTCCAAGGACTAAATTAACAGAATTAAACGAGTGGGTGAGTGATTTAATGAGTGTTTCAGCGGGGTGTTAAGCAGCTAGCGTCAGCGCTGGCGGTGGCACGCAAAAAACGGAGACGATGACGATGACGACAGGAAGCGGTGATATGAATTTTCCTCTAAATGCTGCGGCTGTTGGAATTGGTTATTCAATCTCTCGCCAAACCCGATTATTTTCTTTTTTTTTCTATCAGCCAGCCAGCAGCGAATTGGGGATGAAGCATGGGCGGCTAGTGGGTGGACAATTTTCACACAATTATCGGATGAAACTAGGATCGTTAAATGGGGTTTTATTTTTTGCCATCTCAAATGAAGTCTGAGGGTGTGTGGGTGGGGAATGACATTTCCATGAAAAGACGAGGTTGCATGTGTCGACGGATAGGAAATTAATTGAAATTGGCACGGGTCATCGGTAATGTGTTGACGTTCGTTCTCTCCGTTCCGTCTCAGCTAGGCGTGGTTGAAAGAAGATAAGCAGCATACACAAACGGCAAAATGTGAAGTTTTCTGGTCAGAAATGGCGATGGACAAAAGGGCATTGCAGCATGGAGTGGGCAGTTGGATGGTTGACAAGATGGCGAGTGCGTGTCGGTGTGTCCTTGATTAGGGAATTTTAAGGTTCAATTAATTCGGATTAAATCGGAATCTGAATACGGAGGTGGGGAGGACATGGTTTTTCCAACAACAAGCCTCACCAACTAACGTCATTCCAGATTTTTCAATTGCTAACTACTGAGGACTTTAACCAACTTACTGTAGATTCCATGGCAGTCCGATGTAAACTTCTACAGCAACCACTCGTGCCTTGGGTAGGCTTGTGTGTTCACGAACGAACTAGTTCGAAAAATAGCTCTAACAAGTGAACTAGTTCCTTAATTTCATTCAGTTAAATAGTTCAACAAACTCTGCATAGATGTAATACACTAAGAATGATTGAACTAAATCGAACTTAACTGAACTAAATCGACCTAAACTGAACTAAATCGAACTAAGCT
Organism: Eristalis intricaria; assembly: GCA_964034865.1. Lineage (NCBI taxonomy): Eukaryota > Metazoa > Arthropoda > Insecta > Diptera > Syrphidae > Eristalis > Eristalis intricaria. The sequence goes on from OZ035873.1 coordinate 10,356,018, forward strand.
GAATTAAATCGCACAAAACTGAATTAAATCGAACTAAATTGAGTGATTTTCTTTGTTGCCTACATCAGGGTTGTTTTTGTGTAACTCCCGCAAGCACCTCGAGCCACCTGCCAATTGCATTGCAGTGGATGTAAATACATATCTGAAGTATTTGCATTTGCTGAATATGGTTTTTACAACGCTTTCTGACGGGAGGGATGAGCTAAGCTACCAAGGAAGATTTTCTGGTTAAGCTTTCCAGTGAACTTCTTCGTTTTCTGGTGACACTGCAGTCCGTCGTGGACCTGGGCCGCAACCAATTAGTTGGTTGAGGTCCTTCTCCACCTAGGTGTGCCATCGGTTTCGTGGGCTTCCTCTTTTGCTTGTTCGGAGTCGAAGACTCTCCGGGCTGGAGCAGTGTTGTACATACGCTCTACATGGCCTAGCCATATTAGATGTTGGATACGAAGGGGAGTGGCTAGGCTCATGTCGCTCTGCAGACCGTACAGTTCATGGTAGAATCTTCTTTTCCAAGAACCATCAAGGCAAACAGGACCAAAGATTGAACGCCAGGGAACTATTTTGAACTAAATGAACTAGAATAACGAAGTTATGAACTAAAATGCACAAACTGGTACTTCACTTCACTGGGATTCGAACCGGGGACTCAGCTAACCAGAGGCAGGTATTCTACCAACTGCGCCATCCAGTCGTTGACTGACTTAGTTAAGTTAAGTGAGAACATTAGGCACTTTGTTGTGGTAACATGAAATATCACGGGTTTGAAAAGTTCAGACTGGAAGATGGACACTTCTTTTAGGAGAAAAGCATGGAATCATCTATGACTTGAAAGCTGGGTGTGCAACAAAAAAAAGCTATCTGGTTACACTGTTCTCGAAAGATTATTTACAATGTCTTGCACCATACGGAGCTCTATTATAATAATATAATAATATGGGTGGCGCGACAGTCCGAGGTGGACCTGGGCCTAGCATCTCAGCAACCACGTGTGTTGTGCGTGCTATTGTTCTTTCATGTGTGGAAGGGACCTACAGTTTAATGCCGATACGGAAATACGGGCTATTGGAGCGCCAGAAATGTGTCAAGAGCTCTTAGCTAACAAGAAAGAACAAGGGAAAAGAAGACAGTCTCATATGGCGAGTTAGTGTCTTCAACCATTTGCGAGCTGTAAACTAATAAACAGGTGTGTTCCTAAACATTATAACATTATTTCTGTGTAAGATAGGATAAGGCAGCAAAAAGAGGCAAGCAGGCAAGCAAATGAAAGCAAAAAATGTGTATCTAACAGAAAAAGTCAAAAGTGTGCAACTCGACATCGGCAACTTTCATAAGCCGATCATTTTTGGGGAAAAAATGTGCCTCAGATGTGATGTAACCAAGTTTTGCAGATCTTGACCGGATGGGAAAACGTTTGTTTGGCGTCCACCTAACCAACAACCCAACCTAAAGTACACAATAAAAAGGAGTGAAGGTTTAGGCAGCTTCTAGACATCGTGTGGAACCAATTACAAGGACAGACATCAAAATGAAACGTGTGTACGTAATAAGAACACATGATCCCTTATACCCAAGAAAATATGGCACTAATATGTCATTCTATGCTTGGTTACAGGTCTAAGCACTCATCCCGACTTGTGAACGGTTACCTTGAGGGAACCATCAAGACTATTTTACAAGGATCCAGCCAGTCGTTCACAGTCCATCGAACTGAAAAGTGCAGCAACAGCTCGCGTGTGATTCGGCTTTTATTAAGAAAAATAGCAAACAAATAAGTAAAGTCAAGCAAGTGCCACGGTTTTGTCAAAGCAGCCGTCAGCCGATAGAGTAGGGTCAGTGCTCTTGACGCGTGAGACCCAGGTTTAATCCCCGCTGGGGACGACCCAAAATCGTGATTTTTTTTAATTTCTTTCCATTCGCATAAACATTTATTCAAGTCAGTGAGTGCGGAAAATGGATAACCAAGAGCGGTCCGCGCTCTCGGAAGCGGGCAATGACCGGCAAAAACCGGTGGCAGTGTCAGGCCACCAGACAACTGTGTCTACAGAAGGCGCAGTAAAAAGGAGGAGGAAGAAAACGTCTCCCAAAATTTCGAAACGCCGTAACACTAATGCCTCACCCGAAGAGCTGCAGGGGGAAGAGCAGAGTGAGGCGGCGTCGAGCACATCAGCAGCGGAATCTGGAGAAGAAGGAGAAGAGACGGTACAATACGTCTCCGACGGAGGAGAAGGGCTGTTTGCCATCAGCAGCAACAGCTTTGATTCTCTGCCCTCCGACACTGAGGATGAACTGGAGAGAATCATGCAGTTCAAAGAAAACGAAATTGAAAACATGAAGGAGAGGATGCAGCAACTTCTCCATGAAGTAAGAGAGCTGAGAGCGCGGACTTTAGCAAGAAGGAAGCTAGACAAGGAGAAAATGTCCCAACAGCAGATGACGAAAAACAAAGATGGGCAGAAACAGCAACAAAGGCCCACAGCGCAACAGCAACAGCAGACAGCAGAGCAGCAACATCAGCGGCCAGCAGAGCAGCAACAAAGGCAGGCAGCTGCTCAGCAACATAAAACGCCAGCAGCAAAACCACCAAAAAGCAGTACAACCAATCATGTACAAGCGCCAATAGCACAAACGAAAAAGAAGCAGCAGAAGACACCAGCGCAACAACAACAGCAGCCAGCAGCACATCAGCAACAGCAGCAGCAAAGAAAGGAAAAAGTGCCGCCAATAAAATTATATAAACCGGACGTAGAGCAGACAGCAATAGTATGCAAGCGGGCCATAGGTGCAGGTAATTTTATTATAAGTAAAGACAAAGGTTATGAAAAATATTCAATCCACTGCAATACAGTGGAACAATATATTAAGGTTAAGGGGTGTCTAAAGGTTTCGGAGATGGAGTTTTTCTCCTTCACCCCAAAAGGCGAAAAACTTCAGTCCCAACTATTAAAGCTTTCCTGGCCGCTAGAAGCGGAGAAGGTCTTCCAACTGCTCAAAGAGCAAGTGTGCGACGGTGTCGAGTTCGTCGGGGTCAAGCCCTTCTCCACTGTTAAGGCACGGAAAGAGGGGCGGAAATTGCCCTTTTACATAGTTCAGCTGTCTGCCACAAGTAAAACAGACAATCTAAAGAAAATCACCAAGTTAGATTTCTGTCCATGCAAATGGGAAAGTATAACTAGGCGCGATGGCATTGTGCAATGCTACCGCTGCCAAAGGTTCGGGCACGCCGCGTCGAACTGCCAAATGCAGCCTCGATGCGTAAAGTGCGGCGAGGACCACAATGCGAAGAATTGTTCTCTGGGGCAAAAAGGAGCAGCTGACAAGAGTCAGCTCAAGTGCGTACTCTGCGGGAACGCGGGGCACACCGCTAACTATCGGGGTTGCCCTAAGTTCCAGGAACGCAAAGCAAAAGCGGCTCTGCAGAAGCAGCCCCCAGTGAAAAATCCACTCGGGGCAGCCATACCCGTAACTCCTCAAATGACCTTCGCCCAAATGGTGTCCGGTCAGAGGAATACGGAAAAGCAGCAACTACCGAAGGTAGTGCCGCAACCTTCAGTGCCAAGAGCACACGATCCAACGCCGGATTGGAAATCCTCCATTGAAAGGCGTATGGATCGGTTAGAGGAGCGGGTAGACCAAATCTTGGCGCTCCTGCAGAGCCAACCACGTCAACCGTTTTAATGGCTGCGCAGACGAACGAGTTCACGTACAAGATCCTTGCAGTGAATGCAAATTCATTGATAGGGGTCCCTCGAAAAAACGAGCTCTATAAACTTTTGGATGACCAAAGCCCAGAGCTGATGCTGATTAGCGAAACCAAGCTAACTCGGACAGGCATACTGGAGCACAGTAATTATAATGTTATTAGAAGAGACCGGCCCAATTCCAGTGGTGGAGGCGGTGTTGCGATCTTCATTAAAAATAATATTAAACATAAAGTAGTGTATAGTAGTGAAGTACGAAGGTTTCAAGAGTTGGAGGCCTGCATCGTGTGCATTTCGCTCCGCAGTGGAAGGAGGTTGTATGCGGTGTCGGTCTACTCCTCTGGCAACCCTAGTTCCAGAACAACTATATCAGAGCTCGATTCACTCTTTCGATGTTTGAGGCTGGACTCGGAGGAGAACTATTTCATTTTGGCCGGGGACTTAAATGCCCGACATGGATATTGGGGGAACATGGTTTCCAATAACAGAGGGGACCAGCTTTACAGCTGGTTTTGCTTGCACAGTGTCGAGTATAGACTGGATTTGAAGGCAACAGAGATCTCGTCGTTCCCCAGGAGCGGCTCTTATCTTGATCTACTGCTGTTAGACGCAAGACTGCAGCTGACAGACACAGACGCACAAACGGTAAACTGTTTGAACACATTCGTGTATCTCAGTGACCATTGCGGACTCAGTGCCGAAATCAAGATCCCTAACGATATTGCGGAATTAGGAGAGTTTGTTCAAACGTACCCGTACAATTACAGTAGGGCTCGATGGACACGCTTCTCCAGACAAATGACGCGAGCACTCTCTTCGAACGAGCTCCACATACCGTCCAATAGAAACTTGTCAAACGAAGAGATTGACATGTATCTAATTCAATTGGACGAGACAATCAAACGAACGATGGACAGCACGATACCACGGTATATACGTACAAACAACCAAGACATTTACCGCAATGCGACAATTGACGCACTACACCAGCAAAAAAGTAGACTCCTAACAAGATTAAAAAACTTGTACAGGCGGTTTACTGACAGACGTAGTGAGGAAGTTAGGACACTGAAATCGCTAATTAAGAACATTCAGACATTAATTGCCCAGAATTACAGACTTTCTGTTAATTCTTACTGGAATGATAAGATTCGGGCTGTTAGATCTAACAACCCGAGCATGTTCCCGCAAATAAACAAATTCTTTCGAAGGAAATCTAGCGATCTTCCGTGTCTTAAGCTCCCCAGAACGACGGACAACGAACAAATACTGACTACAGCAGGTATTGATCCAGATAACGCTGTACTCGACGATAACTTCTTTGCGGTCGAAGATCCGCAAGAAAAAATGGAGGTACTAGGCGCGGTCTTCCAAGAAGTGTATAAGGTGAATGAGAGCGTTCGCCCGAACCACGACTTGGATAACCGCGTAATAGCTAGCAACTCTCAACTTCGAGAAGACATGCAGCAATGGCGATCTGAGAACACTGGCTTTGTCGTGTTCAATGATGATAACATGGCAGACAATGCCATCGCCGTCGAAGGGGTTCATCCCCCGTTCATATCGAAGACAGAACTCCAAGCGGTCTTCGAATCATTAAAGAAGAAAAAGTCTGTTGGAATCGACGGGATCTCCAACATTGTGCTAAGACACCTCCCCCTGGAAGTGGTTAATATGTACACAATCCTATTTAACAATGCTCTGAATAATGCACATTATCCGGAGCATTGGAAAACGGCTATTGTGCAACCCATATCCAAGAGAGGAAAAGATTCTTCGAATCCATGCAACCTCCGGTCAATAAGTCTCCTGCCGAATATCAGCAAGGTATTCGAGAAAGTGATAAATAGAGTTCTGATCAACTGGACTAAGGACAAAAATATAATTCCGGATAACCAATTCGGTTTCAAAGCGGGGCATGACACTATTCATGCCGCGTCGAAACTGGTGTCGGATATCCAATGGAACAAGAGCCAGAAACAATGTACGGGTGCCTGCTTGATTGACCTGGAGAAGGCCTTCGACACCGTATGGTTAGAAGGTCTTTTCTACAAGCTCAATCGGCTAGGCATTAGCAAACCACTGCTGTACCTACTGTGTAACATGCTTACCGGTAGACGGTTCGTAGTCAAGAATGGCAACGTGACCTCCACAGGTATATTTGAGGTAAAAAATGGTCTCCAACAGGGTGCCGTTAATTCGCCGATCCTGTTCAACATTTACTTGAGTGATCTGTTAAGTTCTCTTCCTCATGCAATTGCGTACGCCGATGACTTGATCGTGTACAGATCAGGCAAAAAGATCGAGGAAATCACTACTCTCACGCAGGGTGACTTCGATTCATTCATGAGAAGTTGCGATAACTGGAAGTTGAGTATCAACTTCCAGAAGTCGGAAACCATTCTGTTCAGGACGCCGTTGTATAAGGCCTCGGCGGATACGAAAAAGAATTGGCGCAAGTTCTCAATTGTTGGAAGACACGGGGAACCACTGGCGCAAAAGACTGTAGTCAGATACCTGGGGATCTGGCTAGATCAGTATCTATATTTTAACAAACATGTAGATGCTGCTCTGGCCAGAGCCCGAGGCGCTTTTGCCCTTACAAAGAGACTGTTTTACAACAGCCAACTCGATGCAAGGGTGAAGGTCATCTGCTACATGGCGCTTATCCGGCCAATGCTCACCTATGGCTGTCCCGTGTGGTTCAACGTGAGTGCAAGCTTAATGGAAAGGATTCGGTTGTTCGAGAGGGCTTGTCTTAGGGCTTGCCTTCGCCTTTATCGAACTCCAGAGTCCCAGTACATAAAATACTATTCCAATGAGGTCTTATACAACAGGGCAAACCTGATAAGAGTGGACAATTTCCTGGTGAAGTTGATTCGAGGTCACACTGCTAGAGCGATGAACTCGGTCAATAACTTGATCTCGGGGGCTTACTACCCCAATCCATTATACCACGAAAGGGTACGTCACAACGGCTTCGTCCCCCCAGAAGCATTTCTCCATCTAGATAAGCACAGTCTGATACAAGATGTTAATGCGGTGCCGCTCATCTACCACGTCGCCAGATCAACCGTGGATGGGCGACTCAACCACGACCGTTCCGTCGCACAACGAGCTGAGGAGGGTCTCCTCCGGTTCAGTACGGCGGTATCCAGGCGGGACATTCGAGAAGTTGCAATGCAGCACCAAAAGTTCTGGTGGCTGGGAAGCGAGGGAACTCCCTCCTCGAATCCTTTAGACCCCGGTTAGAAAGGTTTTAGTTCAGACCCCCGCATGGGGAGCAGTCGGTTTCATGTCTTGCAGTGTATTGAATATAAATATTTATATTATTAGCTGCAACCTATGGCCGACGTACTTAGAATAGGGTAGTATATTTTAAGGTAGAGTAAGGTGTAAATTAAAAAAAAAAAAAAAAAAATATATATATAAATAAAAAAAAATAAAAAAAAAAAAAAAAAAAAAATAATAATAATAATGTATATGTGTATACATGACGATACACGCATACATTGTGTATAATAAGGATATATGCGTATAAACATGTGCATATGGGTATATACATGTGTATATGCATATATACGTAGGTTAGCTTAAGTTAGTTATTAAGTTTTATTTTAAGGTAGAATGTAAGTTAGCTTGTAAGTTTTTATAAAAACCGTCCTGTAGTTAAGTTTTCTATTTTTTCTTAACAGTAATGTGTTCCTTTTAAATTTCCATTTATATTTTATTCGTTAGGTTAGGTCGAAAGACATAGATTAAGATTAAGTTTAGCTTAGAGTGCCCGCCTAGGGCCAGTAAGTTAGAAATAAAAACATTGTTCGTCTAACTAGTTTTAAGCATTTTTGTCTAGTATGTAAGTTATTATGAATTAAATAATAAAAATGAATTAAAAAAAAAAAAAAAAAAAAAAAACAAGGATCCAGCCAGTCTCCAAGGATAATATCTCCTGACCCGCATGATCCACCCAAGGGCAGTCAACTAGATCCTCAGCCATCGACTCTTATTCATCAGGGGTATGCCCAAGCGTAACCAGGCGAGCTTATGGACCAAGGCCGCTTACACACAGGAAACTTTTGTCGGCGATTTTTTCATCTTGTAGGCAAGAAAGGTGAGATGTGATAGGGGTAGCCCGCGTCTGGTGTGCTCGGAGTTTGCTTTTGGATTTTCTATTCTCTTTTATCTCTCTTCGTTGTTTTCTTTGAGTTGCTTTATTCTTACGTTCTCAATGTTGGTGGGTATTGGAAGCATGCTGTACGTGTGTGAGAAGGAGATGACGCATTTGTGAGAGAGGGTAGGAAACAGAAAAAGTTCAGAATAGAGATCTCAATTTCAGAGACTGAAAGATTTCCTGTGTGAAAGTGGCTTGAGATCACATAAGGGAATTTAAAAAAATCGTCGACGAATCTTAGCGAGTGTGAAAGCTGCCCAAGTGGGGACATTCGTGCTACGTGACCAAACCAACGAAACATAGCTCTTTCCGTTCGAAGAAACAGCTGGTCAACGTTGAGTTCATCGCGCACTGTCGTCTTTCTCACCCTATCCCGGCGAGTAATTCCCACAACAACACGAAGAAATCTCATCTCAGTAGCTTGTATTCGCGATCTTATTCTTTCGGTCATTAACCAAATTTCATAGCCATAGGTGAAAGTTGGAACAAATACTGAGTTGAAAACTGTTAACTTGACTGTCACACTTAGTGTACCTCGGCCTTTCTGATTACAGATCTCCCAAGCCGTGTCAAAACTGATCCAGCTTGACCAATCCTACAGGAAAGTTCAGTATCACTCCTCCCATCACTCGTTAAGAAGACCCCGAGATATTTAAACTTCTCCACCTGCTTCAATGGGACCCCACTAACATGTAGAGTGTATTGAACATGCGTTCTGGAAATTATCATAACCTCTGATTTGTCCGCGTTAACCTTCATCCCAGAATCAGCACATACGGCCACAAACCTATCGAGTGCGCGCTGGAGTTCCATCGGGGAAGATGTGAGTATAACTAAGTCAACCGCAAAAAGGAGATGAACTCTCTCAATTTGAAACATTCCTCGCCTCGGCTACGCTGCAACATCCAGTCCATATAAACAAAGAAAAGGAAAGGTGACTAGAAGCAATCTTGGCGAAGTCCAACGCCGACGGAAAATATTTTGCGTATCAAATTCAATTGCCGGAGGAATTGAGTGACACGAGTCTATTGCTTTATTAAATTGAACTACCTTATTTATCTATTGCTAACGTTTAATTTGAACTACCTTACCGACTACACTACCTTATCGACTGTAATCTCAAAGATGATGAAGGCTCACCATGGGCACTGCCCCCATTCCGTTTGAATTTTTAACGAACTTGTTTTAAAATAGGTAAACCGAAGCACATTTTCACCACGCGTTTCAATGTCTTCTTGATTTTTTTTCAAGATATTTATAAAAGAAAACATCAATTATCTAATACAAAAATTATAATTCTTAATTAAGGTAGAGCGAATTAAGAACTTTAACGGGAAACTACCAAATGACGAGGGAAGTATGGCAAAACATTTATAGAAAGGTGACTTCTTAACCGCACCAACTATCGATGGAGAAGTCCCCTAAACAACGCCTTCTTTTCTCTGCCGTTTTGTGTAAGCGCCTTAAACTTAGTCGTGGATATTCTGACAGATCCTTATCAGTGTGGTTTCAAGGCAGGAAAGTCCAACATCATTCGAATATTGGCACTATGGAAAATTCTGGATAAGGATGGAGGGAATAGGGTGAAGGCACCTAAGGTCAGCCCCCAGTAAAAAGAATTTAAGGGGCTGACTACTGGTGCCATCACCTTAACTCACAGAACTTCAACTCGACACACAACCTATTAGTCGATTTCAAGGTGATATATGACAGTGTGAATAGAGACGAGCAATACCCCGCCATGTCTAGTTTTGACATTCCCGTCAAACTCGTCAGGTTGCGCAGGACGACGAGGTAGAGCTTACGCAGCTCCTTCAAAGTGGGTAAGGAATTTACAGAAACCATCGAATTTAAAAGAACGCAGGCAAGGCGACGCGCTGGGCTGTTACTTGTTCAACATCGTTCGTGTAGAACTCACTCTTCAACGAACACCTTTCGTAAAAAAGTGAAGAAGGACCTCAGGCAAGTTAGCGTGCGTAATTGCAGGCAATTGGCTAAGGACCATGCCTGCTGCATAGGCTTGTTGGCCTGGACCCAGATCCAAATCGGATTGTGGTGCCATTCGAAGAAGAATGCGTCCATTTGAATATGATTGTTGAAAAGACTATGGTGTAATCTCCAACAATCAAGGCCCAAACGAATTCAGTTTTTAGGACTTAGCCGGTCCTGTGGACACTGACTGACACCGCCTCAGCTACAAGTCTCATTAAAACCCTCTTTAAAGCGGCTAGCCCAAGAGAAACATTCCACTCCTTCAGTCGCTCTTATCCCCTGCATTTGTCAATCAAAGTGCCTTTGGGGTTCGATTCCAATTTTCAAAATTAAACGTATGACTCCCAAAAATGTTCGCATGGAATGCAAAGGACACCAGGTGGGTGGGTCGTTTTCCAGTCAGTTTAATAAAAGCAAAAACTTTTCACCAGAATCAATAAACCCGCACACAAGCCACTCCCTTCTTGAAAGTTTCGCCCCCTTCCCCCATCACATTCCACACCCCACCACACTCCCACTTCAAAGCCGAGAGACAAAGAAAGCCCAAAGATATGGAGGAAGACCAAAAAGGATAAAAAAAAAGCACTAAAATGAATAAAAAAAAAATGCAAAGCAACTTCTTCTTTCGGCATTTCATTGCTGACCTTTTTTCGTATCCCCCTCCTCCTCCCCTTCGGAGCTATCCCCAGTCACTCTTTCCCGCAATTCCTTTGACCACACGCACACACAGAAGGCCACTCAAAAAGCCTCGTCTCTGTCTCTCTCCCTCCGTGCCATACACTCCTTCAACCCCATTAGCAACCACTACAAAATGTGTTTGCGGTTTTCGCTTAAAACTTCGTCCCTCGAGAGGAAAGGAAGCCACCGCCGCCGTCGTCGTAGTCGGTCGTCGCCGCCGCCGACAAGAAGAACGACGCTTCGACTCCCCCGTCGCAATAACAGGGAGCCCACCCAGAGTGCGGAGGCGACGTAATAGATTTATGAGAATTTCTTGAGAAACCATAAAACCACCAGTCAAACAGAAACAGGTCCCTGTGATGTGGAGTGGCTTCTTTTGAGCAGCCACAGCAACCGCACCATTAACCGTCACTTAAATTAATATTAGCAATGATTTCTGAAGGAGCGACTCACTCCACTCCTCGCCAGGACTCACCCCGTCACATGGATGACTGATTAACCGGCCTCTGGCCGGGGGGAAGGTTGTGCACATCCAATTAAAACGTTGTGCTACCCACTCAAAGGACGAACGGCCAACACCAGCGTCCACACGAGAGGATAATCGGTCAGACCGCCCCAGACACGGATGATCAAAAGGAAGAGGGCAAAAATAATGTGCATAAGCACCAGGGAGGGGTGGGTGGGTGACGGGTTGGCTGGCTGGCTTAATCCCGCAATTAGAGTCGAAGAATATAAATTCCCATCTCGACCCTGGTCTCATGCTCTCATCTCACATCACCACACTTTGCCGCCAACAAAAAGCCAAGGATGTAATGAAAACCGTTCCGGTTGGAGCTCACAAACCGACACTCTCCGTCCCCTGTACACACGCCGCCATGCCATCCGGCGCCTCGCGCAACGCTGCCATTTAAAGTAGCGCAAACAAATCCGAGCAATCAGCACATTTACGCCAACAAACCCTCTGTCGGTCGGTGGTGCGCTCTGGGCCTGGTGCACATGGCCAGGAACCATTTGTACAGCAATTTCCGCACCACCACCGCCATTTCTCCCCCCCACCCACACCCTCAGCCATCAGCCAACAAACTCCCACTCATCAGGCGGCAAAAGAGTAAAGGAAATGGCACAACAGAAGAAAAAAAAAAATGAAGCTGAAGGAAACTCATAGTGAACTTCTAACAAAGTTGGATCCACAGTTCCAGCCCTGCCCTCTCGCAATCGTTTATTGCCGCCGGTGTGTGGGAAAGCATCATAAACCGCACAAATATTCATACAAGTCCGAGGGGTGGGCCGTGGTGGCGATGGTGGTGCTGATGGTGGTGGTTTCTAGGTTTCTAGCGCGCCCACACACACACACACTCGTCCACCCACTGACGACGATGGAGTCCTTCACTGCGAATTTGCCAAGCCGAATGAACGTGGCCGACGTGATGAAGGGGAGCGCAGGCAAAAGGGCGTTATGGGGTTAAATTTCGTCCATACCACAGAAACCCCAAGAGTAAAAGTTCCTTTGTCAAACTCATCCGAAACCATATTTACCCAGCTCCAAGTCCAATGCTCCACCAAACCCTCACGCCGTGCCCCAGACTCGCCCGCCGCCATCCACAAGCCCGGCCGCAACCGACCGACGAAACCAAACCAAACCGACCAACAACAACTGCCAGCCACTGTGCCACCCGATTTTAATGCCTTTAGTCACTCGGGTTTTGGTTTTGGTAGTTTCTCCATTTCTGTCCTCGTCGGTCGGTTCGTTCCCTCCGCCGCCCAACAACCTCGTCGTCCTCCTCATCTCCTCTCCGTCGCCGTCATTCTCATCTACATCGTCGTCGTCGTAGTCGTCGTCCTCGTCACAGTCAGTAGTAGTCCTTGGCGGGTTAGTTGTGGCTTTTCTCCACAGAGTTTCCACCTCGGTGTAGGGTCGATTGGTTAAGGGTGCCGTGGTAGAGAGGAGGCGCCGGAGGGGAGTGGGACCGAATGCGGTTACGTTCGTTGCTTGGTTGGGTGACTATTGCCATGTCAAGCCGCAGAGCCAAGGAAAAGAACCACTTTAACTCTATACTGCTTCGTTCCCAGAGCGACCATCATCAGCACACCATCAGGGACCGTTGTCGTTGTCATACCCCACCGACGACGACGACGACGACGACCAATTCGATCCTACTTTTAACCGCAGGGTCTCGCTCTTCTTATGGAAACCGTGAGGTCGTCGTCGTCGTCGTCGACGTCGTAGTCCTCGTTGTCATCGTCCTCTTCTTCATCCTCCCCCTCGCCAGACCATCGACATCTCCCTCTCGACATCGTCGTCGTCGTTCAGTTTGTTATTGGTCGGGCGGGGGTGTAAGGAGAGAGGCAGAGAGCGAGCAAGCGTATTGGAGTGGAATTAAGCTCTTTTACACACAGAAATTGTGAGATTTTCGGTGATTTAGGGGATGTACCCGTTTGTAGATGTGCACAAGCGAAGGCGTGGATGAGCAGGAGACGACGACGACGACGTCGTGAAACGTGGTGGAGCCGTGTGTGTGCGGAGGGTGGGGGGAGGAGGACCAAGTGGATAGGTCGGTATAATGGTCTGACTTAGTGGAGTCCGTTTCGCAAGAAGGACGGAGAAGTTAATTGAAATGAAAACGTTGAAGACACCGACTGTGGTGAAACGAGGCGCGGGCGGACGGGCAACTATGGCAATGGTCTGGTCTGGTCTGGTTGGATACGGGGTTTTGGTTTTCCTTATCATGCGAACTGAGTGCGGGTAAATGAGTTCTCTCGCAACGGAAACAAGGAGTCTCCAGTGGAAAGGCATCATCAAGAGGCGAAGACTGCAGGATGGGGAGGGAGTGATTGAAGGTGTGAAAATTTCTTTGAACCACACGCACACACACATGTACACTTGATCCATCTCTTCAGTCAGTGCCGTCGTCGACTTAACCCCAAAAGACTATAATCGGGGGGACGGTTTAAATTGTATTATGAACCACCAGTGGTTTGGTGGTAATTCATGTGAGCATACGATAAGGGTTGCTGTTGCGTTCATGTTTTTTCTTGTACGATGACAGTGAGGCGGAACTTGAGAATGGCGATGAAGGGATGGAGAGGCAAAGATTGATTGAACTCGTAGGGTTTTTTTTTTTCAGATTGATGTGTGTCATGTCGTTGAATTTTCATTTTTCATCTCAGTCTAAAAGTAGGCAGTGAAATTGATTTCGTTGTTTAACATTCGACGATAGATGGCGGTTTTGAGAATTTACGGAACTGTTGACACGGAGAAGATTGCGGTCGACAGTGGTGTTGGTAAGTCAGTAGGACGAACGACTGGATGGCACAGCTGGTTGAGTGCCTGCCCCTGGTTAGCGGGGTCCCCGATTCGAATATCAGTGAATGCAAAGTTAACACACTTTTATCTGGTTTTGAAATCTGATCCAGTCACCATTTGCCGTTGGCATCAAATTAACGGCACTATCACTTTAATAATCCAGCACAGAAAATGCTTAAAGAGTATTCCTGTCTAGTAAAAGCTTCTCAAATTTGCCGTTCGGAGTCGGCATTAAACTGTAGCTCCCTTCCACGCGTGAGAGAACAATAGCACTCACAACACGAGTGGTTGCTGAGAAGCTAGGCTCAGGTCCATCTCGGACTGTCGCGCCACCCATATTATTATTATTATTATCACTTTTATAGTCAATCTGTGGTAGTAGCCTGACTGTGGGTATCACAATGGACCAACATGGTCTAAGTGTGCTGGTGAATTCACTAGCAGCCCCTCTACCTATACCTAGTCAGTGGGACAAGATGGAGGAATAATGATTGTCTGGTCGTGTTAGTTGTAATAATAATAATATCGGTGGCGCTACAGACCAAACAACGCCAGGACCTAGTTTCTACAGCAACCATTCGTGTAGTACGTGTTATGGTTCTCTCACGAGTGGAAGGCACCTACAGTTTTATGTTGACACCGAAATGTCCCCGCCAGTGTATCGCTGGGGTTTGTACAGCTTGTGTCATCGAATGAAAGAACTACTCACGTAACTATATGCCTTTGTGAATCTCATTTGCGATTGTTCCAGATTTTGGATTTGCACACTTACCTGAAATGAAAAGAATAGAAGTATATTGGTTAAAAATTGTACAAACGACTTTAAATTTGAATGAAATAAGCTTAAATTCAGAAATGAAGTATTACAGCTGACTTCACAACTGATTGCCCCCTAGTCCATCGACGAATGAATTTTTGACGGTTATTCATGAAATAAAGTAAATGCCCTTCTCTGATTGGTCAATTTGGTTTATGAACACGTTATAAAAAACAGTTGTCAAAAATCTTAATGGGCAAAACTGGTAGAAGTCGGGCATCACTGTAATACTTAATTTCTGCTAAAATTTGTATAAAAGGCGAAAAGTGAAAGGCCTGTTTGTTAGTTGACACTTCAGTCTTAGGGCCCAACCACAACTGGCTTCAGTAAACCAAACACGGTCAGCATTGGAAGACCGTTGTTGTTCAGACTCAGGACACAATATGGGTTACAGGCAGAGATGGCAGAGTAGACTACATGAGGTAATCTACTCGATTAATTACGCGTTTTTCTTCTTTATTTGACGCTACAATCAAGGGTGGACCTAGGCCTCAACCATCAAGCCACTCCAACTAGCACGGTCTCTGGCTAGCTGCTAATTACGCGTAGTTATTCGAATAACATAAGTACATGCTCGATTTGTTTCATTGATTATCTACATTTGTTACGTGTGGATTTTGCAGTGTTTTTAGGGTGTTTTCACATTCTTCACATATTAAGCATGACTAAACTGACGTTAAATTGACATCTCAACTACATTTTGTTATTGTTTCTACGTCTACTAGATTTTCTTTCGTATACTACATTAACAACCCTATTGAGTAGCAGACGTAAGAAATGTAGTTATTCCAAAAAATGATATTTCTGCAATATCTGGTCTACTACATTTTGACATTGTTTCTACGTCTACTACATTTTCTTACATATACTAAATTAACGAGCACATTGTAGTAGCAGACGTAAGGAATGTAGTTATTCTAAAAAAGCGATATTTCTCCCATCTCTGGTCACAGGCTTGATAAATAAGGGAATAAAAAGTATGTCAGAAAAGTACCCAGAAGTGAAACTTATCATAAATCTTTCATCCACTTTTTGAACTTACAACTTCAAGCGTAATTTACGAGTGTAATTAAATTCCATTCCACTAAAAGTGAACGAAACTTAACGAAATTGAAGTGTTCAAGTGGATTTAAGCCTTTCCTCTATTATAGTTGGGCCTTAAATTTGACTGCCGATGATAAAGGACGTATATAAAGTGGTGAGTTCGTTAATTCCCCTCGACAGTCGCCGAGCACCATATAAATTACAACGATCCATCAACGATTGCCGATCAATTAAATGAAAAAAAGACATGCAAAAAATTAGATTGCGGTCACAGCACTTGCCCCGGATGACATTGTCAATCGCAAAACGCCCTCTATTTACAAATGTCAAAAAAGTTGTTCGATCAACTTAATCGTTGTAATATATGTGTGCTGCCAGAAGTTGAAATAATATTTACTGATAAGTCAGCAACGGTTTAACCTGTTAAAAGCTGTACAATCATGCTCTGTCAATAAATGTGATTGTAGCTTTAATTGTACCGCAACAGGAATGTTCTGATCATTGTGTGATCAGTGAATTATTTACCAAGCTGTTCAAGTGGTAACATCGATATTGAATGTGACAGAAACAAGTTGTTGTGACTTGTCAAAATGCCGTTTGGGAAGGGTATTAGTAATGTAATTCTGTTTCAACCACATTCATTTTTAATATGTTGCGAGAAATATTTATATTTAATTATATATTTATGTGAACTCCCTCTTAAGTGGACAGCCGCGGGACCGGAGTTCTTTGTCCACACAAGGAGTCCGCTTAAGAGGAAAAAAACAAGTAGAATTATATCTACCAGGGAACAATTGCAATACATCTTGTTTAAGAGAATCGTCCGCTTAAGAGGGTGCCCATTGAAAGTGAGTTCACTGTATATGTCACAATTAAGATGGAATTCAGTGAACCATGTGTCAGATGTTCACATCATACTGAGTTAAGGGCAACTCAACTGATCTAGTTTTAAGCCCAATGCTGAGAATGCGCAAAATACGCTGTTGAAGTCAGATATATCCACTGGTCACTGCCACTAGTAGCTGGTAATTAACGCCTTGTCACTGAGCACAACCTTTGTTCTCGACACGAACGCTACCACAAGAGAAGAAAGAACCCCCTGGGTATTTTTCTTTTGGATCGTAAATTAGTAAACTTTTGGGGAAGCGGTTTGGTCTTTACTGCCACATCTTCTTGTAACAACACCACCTTACCGTCAAAGACTTCAATTTCACGTCAGAAGGCGGTGTGAATAACCTCGAGGCAATGACCACCCACTTGGAATGGAATCTTTATTTCACCATTAAAAGGTGGTGAATGATGGGGGGACAGGGGATTAAAATTTGGGACAAATCTAAACATATAATGGGAAGAATTTTCCAATCTGTTGGCTGCTGTCTGTGTTAAGGTTCCAACTAAAAATCGCAGCCGCAAGAAGACAATTGAGAGTAGACCCCGAAATGATACGCTGTCATTATTACAACCACTATACCAATTCTCACCGACGCTGCACCCATCTGGCGGCATAAAACAAAACAAACGACTGCATAAGCCAAGCTCGACAAACTACGAAGACTAGCTTGTGTCATTATCACGGGGGCAATGGAAACAACCCCCACAACAGTACAAGAAGTCATCACAAACATTCCACCTCTTCACCAACGAATAAAGAAAGAAATGATCGACGCCTAGAATCTCTTCACAAAAGGAGGACTCAAACGCCAGGCTTGACAGTCTTAACAAACTGAACGGGCATGAAGACCTGAAAACATCTCTCGTAAGCAACGGTCTTCTCAGATACAACATCAGCCAGAAGTACAGTGAACTCCCCCTAAATCGAATTGTTACTGGATACCATAATTTGTTCGAGTTAGAGAAAATTAAAGGAAATGTATGTAAAGTATGGCGAAAAAGTTTGAGTTAGAGACAGTTTCGACTTAGGGAGAGTCCTCTGTACATCACAGCATAGACATTTATAACTTCGTATATTAAGCAGATCTATTCGCAATCGAACTCTGCGTCAGAGAAAATATAGACAGAGCTATAACTAACAAACACTGACAGCAAAGCTGCTCTTCTAGCTCTCCAAAGCTACGAAGTCGAGTGTTGGACTGCCTACAATTGTTACACCAGCTGGCCAACAAAAACCGAGTCCATCTCATTTGGATACCAGGTCACACAGGAAACAAAAGAGCAGACCTACTGACCAGAAAAGGATCCGCATCACCAATCATGACGTCAAGTCCATGCTGCGGCTTACCCATCACCACCGCTAAGAGCTGTATAAATACTTAGCCCAGGGACATGGCCACTTATTACTGGACGAACACGAAAGGTAACAGGCAGGCCAAAATGTTCCTACCAACTACTTCTCGTAATAAAGGGTGGTCCAACGAAAACGCACGATGAGAATTGTAAATAAAACAAAAAGTTTTCAGAGTCAATTGAACCTTATTAGAGTGTAAATTCAAATTTTTATTCAGTTCTTGAGAATATTTGACGGCTCTTCTGTCACACTATAGCCAACAACAGTAATGTTTTGGTCAGAACGAACAGGGAAGGCATGCACAGGTGTTTTCACATTTCACAAACCGGCTGAAATTTGCGGCACAATTCTACCGATATTGGACACCTTTTGTCGAATATGCTGACCAAAAAAATCTCGAAGTGCACGGAATGCGTTTTGATTTGAACGCCCATTTTCGTAAAAAGGTTTCAACACTCTTAACGCGCTGCTCAACTGTGTACCTCTCCATCGTTGAATTTGTCAAATACTGAAACAAAGGAATGTCAAATTAAGTTGTGCAAGGAAACTTGACGTTATGGTGTCACTCACAATTAATGTCGTGCATTATGGGTGGACCAATAGCACAAAGGATCCGACTAGGATCTATGTGGGCCACAACTGCTACAGTGGTGGCAATCACCCTAACCTATGGTTGGACCACCCTTTAGAACGAAACAACTTCTCAGACTCACCAGCGGTCAGAATCGTATAGCAACAGACCTTCTTACTAGGCACTGCTCAGTAAACAAACAAATCAAGACCACAAGCTTAACGCAAGATGACACCTACAAAATGGGTAATGGTGACGAAGAAATTGTAAAACCTAGTTGCCTAATCAGGACACGCTAGGCGACGCCTAGGCGGATACTATCTTGCCGCTAGTTCACTCAAAAACTTACACCCCCTCAACCATTCTTCTTCTTCTTTTGGTGGCGCAACAGTCCGGGGTTAACCTGGGCTTCAAGCAACAAGCCTCTCCAGCCGGCATGATATTTAGTTAGCTGTCTCCAACTGCGCGCATCAAGTTGATTGAGGTCTCTCAACCATTTCAATTCTAATTATAACAACTTCGTTCACGTTCGTTAAGTTTCGTTCATTTTTGCTTATTTCTAACTGTGACCCAAATAAATTACCCTCTATGTCTATAAATCACAGTTGGAATTATGTGATAGTTCTGTGAAGTTTGACGACGCTTCTGGCTGTTCGATTTGTTCGATTCCGACGTAAGGTTGACATTGAATCGTGGTTGGACGCCACTTTAAAGGTTCGACCATAAGATTCCAATCAGATTGGAAATGAAACCACTTCCCCCCCCCCCACCCCCCCCCCCCCCCCCCCCCCCCCCGTTGTCATTTGAGACCTCCCGGGGGTTCAATAAAACACTTTTCATTATTTATTGAAAAGTGTTGTATTTATCTCAAAACGCAAAAACCACAAACCGCAGACATTCATCGCTTTACAAGTGAATTCCATAATCAATCTCCACCCCGATCCAGTGACAGTAGGCGCACACACACGTACCACACACAAACTCGATCAATCAGGCATCAAACTTGTTTTGACGGCATCTAGGGAATTCCTCCCCATGACATCACATGCACACACGCGCGCCACACCGCAATTCTTTCTAATTGACTCTTAATGCCATTGTCATCACATCGCCTGCCCCCCGCTCCCACACACCGGGTGACTGCCTTCTCCTTTCATGTGTCAGTCACGGCACACAGCGAACAAACCGAATTAATGAATCTCATTTGAAAATTTTCTCAAAAAGAGAAGAAAAAACTTGTTTCAACTCGAGTTAACTAATTCATTCGGTCAATTTGTTATTTACTCACATGCCAACGCTCGGCGACTCTGTGTGCGGTTCCACAACCGTGCGGGGCGCCTCCTCTTTAGCCCCCCCATCGACCACACTGGATCCAATCGTGAAATTAAAAATACTCCGAAGCGTTAAATGAATGTTTAAATCAAATAAAAAACACCAGGCAACACACAAATTATGACAGCGATAGGCATCAGTGGAATGTGTTAGCGTGCTCGTAAGCCAGAGGAGGAGAAAAAAAAACGAGAGAGAAATGAATAAAAAGCGTCCCAAGCAAACGACTTATGGCATGAGCAACCTACACACATAATCATCAACCGCCTCGACCACCGCCACCCCACCACCTTATCGACCGGGATTTTTATGACGAACCGTCCGTGTCTTTCTAAATCATACTTCGTCTTGACGCGGCGCGCCACACCGCATCCCGCGGGCAGATCAATTCAATTTGCTTGAATCGCACTCATTAATTAGTTATGATTAATTCTTTAGCCCACCTCCCCGCCAAGCCGGCACAACCAATCGCTCTATCCCATGGTCTGTGTGTCTCTCTCTCACTGGTTTTCTTTGAAATGTTAATTTAGCGATTATGATGATAAGTTGTGGTGGCAGAGAAGCGTCAGATGATGAATCCCCGTTGAATATTCATTCGGATCGTAATGGGGGTCTGTCATGGCGCTATATACACACACACTTATTCAGCAGAGAAGGCGACCTCGTCTCGTGATTGATTGAGTTTTCGGGTCTCGAACGTAGGCACTCACTAAATCTGCCAAAAGGGCCATTAACGAATGACACACGGGCAGCGTCGCATTCAATAAAAGGGCGGAGATGACAGGTCAGAGAAAATTGACAGATTCCGAGAATCACTCGAACATCAATCATTCGACACCTTGCCCTTCAGACATATGGAATTCATTTCATTTCTCTGTGAGTCTACGAAAAGAGTCTCCCCTCCATTGCCAGAAATGATCGATGTTGGGCGGCTTTCGTAAGTCGCCTTCACATTCGAGCCGAAAAAAGATCGCTCATCGAATGTGATAATGCGTGAAGTTTCAGTCACGAGCGTCGCCAATATGAACAAATTTAGACAGCCTTCCGCAATAAATTTTTCCATTCACGCAAAACTATCCTTCTGTCAAAGCGCCCTCTTCCCGGCCCGCCCGCCACCGGAATGAGGCTTTACAGCCAAACAACCAAAATGACAATCATTCTCATGTGACACAAGAGAGCACACAGCATGATATGTGCCAATGTGGTGGTTTATAATTCCCCGCTTCTGTTGACTTAAGCAATTTCACAATTTTCTATTCGAGTCGAGCCGCGGCTTTACAGCGCCAATAAAACTTCTCTTATTCACCTTTATATCCCGAGCAAATATTTGACAACAAACACTGTCAACAGCGCCCTATAACACAAGCGTTTCACCTCGTATCGCGCAGCTCTATTGTCAGCAAACAGCAAGCGCACACCATCTCGCAGTACACAGCCAGTCACACATATGCTGCCTGCTGTGTCAACAATTAACGTTTCAAATAATTTACTTTTGCCTCTGCACACATTGCCGCCGCCGTCGCCGTCGTCGCCGATCGCCCCCGCTCCACCAGCCATCGTGTCGTCGCGGTCGTCGGTCGGTTGGGGTATTTGTTAATAATAAACAATTTATTTTATGCGAGGGGTGGAAATGTTACCCATTTTTGAAAATTTTTGGGAACACCACACACAGCGGCGAATGTTTGAACGCGAGTGACGTCTGTCTGATGTGCGTCGTCATGTGACGAAAATACAATTTGGCATTTCACACTCTATTTGAATTCGAAAATTGAGTGGGCCCCCGAGGAACATGTGTGCTGTGTGGTGGCAGCCGCACTGCACCGCACCGCGCCGCGCCGACCTCTCGATAGATGTTCGTTCAGTGGTGTCTGCAAATATTCAATGACATTAGAATTGAGTTCCTGTCAGTTTTGGGGGAATTTTTATTTTCATTTTATATTTTTGTCAATTCAATTATGCTTTGGAAGTTGATTTAGAGCGATCGTTAAATGCTGACGACGCGACGCACATTTCCAATTGAACTTGTGAACTGTCAGCATTTTGGATATTTTGGCAGAGACATCTGTTTATCTGGTAAGAGTAATATTTTTTCTTTCAATTCCACAAGGTCTGACAGTTTATTTTTAATTTCAGAATTGACTAACTCGCTCTATCCGACATCAAATGTCAAATGTCAGATGAACTGTCAAAATTGACAATTGAATTTAAAACTCTTTTAGTAGCCGTGTTTTTTTCATCGCTATCGATAGTGAAGTAAAGTAAGATGCAAAAAAAACGTTTCGCAGTGGCTTTGATTTTTATTTGTCAAAATATATATGAAGAAAACAACTTTTATGTTCGAATCGCTGTCAAAATATATGAAAAAAATTCGAACTCGAATTTTCATAGGCAGTCACTTTTCACTGCCGAGTAGGTTGTTGTATGTGCTTTACGCGCAAAATCCTACTTCACTATTTGTAGATTTTTGAAAAAACACGGCTAGTCACTGCCAAATTGTCAGATAATAAGAGGTTAAAAATTTGTCAAATTCTTGTCACTGTCAAAATGGCCAACTGAATTCTAGACCAAATCACAATTACCGTTTCTTCACAAGACTATGGGACACACAAGGGTGATTATGCGATGTAAACAATGTCTCGTGCTTCGTCGTAGACAGTGACACTTCTCTAAAGCAGACAGCAGCGGGACCACATTTGAAAGGATTAAAATACACGATCCATCCCAGGACCATGACGAATTGTCCGTAAATAGAGGTGTCCTTTATAGAGGGGTGTCCGTAAAGAGAAGTTCCACTGTACTTACTTTGAGAAAAACGTCAAAATAATAACTTGTCAACACCGTGTAGTGTGATATACAATAAACTCCCCCTCTTAATGGACACCCTCTTATTGGAAGATTCTCTTAAGCGGACAAGTTGTGCTGGAATGGTGCTGTCTGATAGATGTGATTTGGCTCGTGTTTCATTTCCTCTAAAGCGGATGGCCTCTTATGTGGCTGTCCACTTAAGAGAGAGTTCGCTGTAGTTGTAAACACTTTTTCCTAGAGTAGATGCGAGAGTTGAACTTTTCGACATTGAAACGTTGAAAGGGGAGTTAACAATTCACGCTTTAAAAACACGAGGATAATGATTGTCGAAACATAATCAGAATCGTTTGACCTTGAAACGTAATTAAATTTTTGTGCGACGCTAAAGCCCGAGGTGAAACTGGACCTCAACCAACACGCCTCCCAGCTAGCGCGATCTTTGGTTAGCTGTCACCAGTTTCGTACAGGAAGTTGGATGAGATCATTCTCCACTTGTGTGCTAAATCTTAGATAAGGGTGCCCTCTTTTCCGATGTTTCAAAGGTTTTAAGTCGACGCTAGGCCTGAGTTAAGTTATGAATGCGCTCTACATGGCCCATAAATCTTAGGCATTAAACCCCAAACACATGGCTAGGCTCATGGTGCTGTACTGCCCTTACAGTTGCTGCTTGTGCTTGCTTGCCATCTGGGGCAGATGGAATCGAAGATCACATGAAAGCTTTTCCTTTTTAAGAGCCCAAGGACTTCTGCATCCGTTTTTGAGACTATGCAGCAGGACAAGGATTATCAGACAGCTTGGTTTGTCCAGGAACAGCTCTATCACCCAATTACCTCTTGTGCACAAGGAAACAGCGGTTGAGTGTTTTTCTGCGCTTGATCTCGTTATTGGATCTATGTATTTGCATTGTTGATGCCAACTGGAGGTAGACGAAGTCCCTGACCACCTCGACATTATAGCTGTCCATTGCGAAGCTCCGGCCAAGACATCAATGTTTTACGTCCTTTCTTTTTTTTCTTTTACCCATTTTAGACGTTTCCGTCTCAATGCCAGCAAACTCCTTATTGACGTCTCGTTGTGTTCTGCAAATCACGTCAAGGTCAAACGTCAAATGCTAGCATTTGTACAGGTTTCTAGAAGATCGTTCATCTTGTGTGGGTGCGTGAGTTTTGGCCGATAATCTACAGAATGATGTTGAAGACGTCTGATCTAAATAATATTTGAATTTGAAAATCTTTGGGAATTCCTTAACAATCTCAATCGCGCAACCTGACGAGCTTGACAAGGATGTTAAAACTACACATGGCGGTGTACAGCTCGTTCTTGTTCACTATCATCATATATGCGGCTTTGAAATCGATGAATAAGTAGTGAGAGTGCGCTTTCCTGGTCCTTTGCTCGATATGCCGGAGTGTTGAGATTATATCTTTTGTGCACTTCCCTAGTCTGACGCCAGACTGAATCCGTCCTCTAGGACTGTGTAAATGCCTTCAAGCGAGCACACAAAATGGATGAGAAGTACGCGATGGTCAGAAGACTTGTCCCTCTATAGTTGGCCCAGTTAAAGGGATCTCCTTTGTTGTGGATCTCTACTGATGTCGGTCAGCTTTCCTTGGAGCTTCTGGTTTATCGTCGTTCGCGCCATCTGAACGATCTATTTCTGAACCGAAGTGTTCTTAAGGGAGTTACAAAAAAAAACTCACATCAAGACGATAGTGTAGTGGGTAGTCATAATTCTGGTTGGAAGTTTATTGACCAGGGGACTGCCAGGTCCCTTTGTGAAGTTTGAGGTTAGGAACATAGTGTGGTTAGGATGATACTGACTCCAGAGAGGTATCGTCCGTTCTTTCTAGACCATGGGAGCGCGGGCGTAGATTAGACCGATGTTATCGAATGTAGTCTTGGTGCGGATTGTTATGAGGCGCTCTTTTTTCGTAAAGAAACACAATAGTGCTCTGCACCAGCCGACTTCATGTTATGATGACGCACTGCGTTGAAATAAATACTCAATTTATCAGCTGTTCTCTCTCATATAATATATATATATATAATATGGGTGGCGCTACAATCCGAGGCGGACCTGGATCTCAGCAACCACTCGTGGTGTGCGTGCTAGTGTTCTTTCACGAGTGGAATGGAACTACAGTTTAATGCCGACTCCGAACGGCGAAGTTGAGAAGCTTTTTCTAGACAGAAATAAAAAATACTCTTTGAACATTGTCAGTGACTCGAAAGAGGTGGAGCCGTAAAATATGAAAGGTGGTAAATTCGCACCCACTACCCCACGGCGACCCACTCTCTCTTTCATCTTCTAGATGAAAAATATTGCCGCCTTTCTGTATACACTCATTTGAAATGACTTTTGTCGTTAAATTATTTTTAATCAGCTGTTTTCGTTTCTTAAATGACAGTTGATACAAAATACTCTCAATCTGGGAGAAAATCTCTCTCACAGCGCACCCCTCTGTCAAAAAATATCCAACATGTTGAATAATGACGTGCGATAGACTACGTTTTACGTTTTATTACGATCCTCACAATCTCTCTCATTATTCACTGACGCAGGTCGACGCTGTATTTTGTGCTTGGCCATTGAATTATGTGCGTTGAAAGCCAACGCCAGCGCAAACGCACTATTGTGTTTCAGGCATAAGACCTTTGCATCGAACACAAACCCCAAACCTTCAGCGTAATAAATAAATGTCGCAGTTTTTTTTTCCTCTGTTTAGCGAACGCCCTTGCCTTGTAGACTTCGGCTGCAAGTGGTCTATTGAGGGACCTCACATAACACGTGTAGAACCGACAATTGTTGTCCTTTTTTCGCCATCCATGGTCCTGGACTACAGTGAAACCTCTCTATAGCGGACACCTGCGGGACCATCATGACTGTCCGTTATGTAGTAATGTCCCTTCTGAAGGGGTTGCAATACATGAATCATGCCGGGACAGTGACGAAAATCCGTAAGGACCCCTATAGACGGCTCTCCGTAAAGAGAAGTTTCACTGCCATAGTTTTTACAGGATGCGTTTTACACAAAGCGTTTAAATCCCTGTACAGAGTGACTGCTACATATGTGCATTAGGTAGGTGATGATGATGAGATGTGACTGACAAAGCCCTCATGGGTATTTGCTCACTAAGACATTTAAGCTCTGTTGCGATTTCATTATTCGGCTTTTCCCGCCACTTCGTTGACCTACTACACTGTTACTCACTTACTTGTTTTGGTGTGTGTATAGGATGTCCTCTTTGTTGGTAGTTGCTAGATCCTCAAGGCTAGTGGGGAAGGTACCCATATATTTTCTCCTTGTTTCTGCAAGGGCTGGGCAGATTCCGAGGTAGTGCAACACGGTTTCCTCTTCCTCCTCATCCATGCAGTTTCTGCAAAAGTCGTTGTTGGGTGCGCCAAGTCTTCTGGCTTGGTTGCCAATTAGGCAATGGCCAGTGATTACGCCTGCTACTTTACTAATGTTTCATTCTAGGAGAATTGGACAGCAGACTACGAAAGTGAAACTTCTAGGACAATTGGACTATATTTATCCAATTCCGCCCATCAACGATTTGTATTGATTATGGCGTCTGTTAATAGCATTGTTTTTATCGTTCAATGGGGGCTTAGGTGTCTCCTAATTTTGCGCCAGTGGTAGACTCGCCCCCCTTCTTACTAATTCGTCGGCTCTTCCGGAATACCCATGTGCCCAGGGACCCATGTGCCCCAGGACCCAGTCCTCTATCTCCCTCAGATATAGACGACAGAGGGACCTACCATCTCAGAGTTGATCGATGGTGTTTCCAGAGCATTACCGGCCGCCTGACTATCTTATAGATCTACCCGTCCATCGGGCTCATTGATAGCCGAAGGGCAGCCTCTTGAACAGCTTTTACTTCTACCTGGAAAATACTGTAGTGCTTCGGCAGCCGTATGACTACTGCTAGCTCCAGCGTATACACCAGAGCCTGTGTTTTCTTCTGACTTGGAGCTTCCGCAGTGGAGTTGCACGCCTTCCCTTCATCCCACTCTATTCTCGAGGGGATTCCGTGCTTGATTTCGAAGTCCTCAAATGGTGTTATGTAATCAGATTTTTTAGGAATCTTCGAGTAATGGAGTATAGCCATGTACCCTTTAATGTGGGCTTCTCCCCAGTGCTTACACCCTCTCAGTTTTAATGCAGCATGAGTGGCAATAAACTTCCCGTAGACGTCCATGGGACGGAGATTGAGTAAGATTTCGAGCGCCGCCGCACAGTGGTCCCGTTGTATGGCAGAGTTGGAAATAAACCTGTAACTTTTGAACCCGTGAACCGATCTTAACAAGTACTACGAGATCTTATTATGTTTCAAAAATGGCTGATGTATCTCATAGGCTAACGGAGTAATCTTAAGTTAAAAAAATAAAAAAAAAAACACTTTTTTTGTTTAAATGCATAAAATAATTATTTATTATTGTCGATGACTCGAAATTGGGACTTAAAGCAAATTTGTAATCACTATTTATATATATCTATCATTTTGACATTCGGAAAGATTTGACTTAATTCATATTTTTTTTCTCTTTAATCAGCGTTGCATGCATGAGTACACATTTCAAAAATCTGCAGACTTTTTAACAACTTCGACGATAGTCAAAGAGGTCAAACACTTAAAACGTTAATGTCAAGCCACATATGCATTTTTCTGACTTAGCCCAAGGCCTAAATTATTACGATGGGAATCAGTTGTGCCAGTATGTAATACCCAACGAACTATTTTTAAGAGAGAAATGAGAGTTTAAGCCCAAAAAACCCCCAAACTCAATTTCTTGACATAAGACCTTTCTGGCTAACGACGAAGAATTTCTATTGCATTTCCTCCTCGCACAATTTAGATAAAAAATAATTTTAAACATCAATAAAAACCTCACAGACTTCTGTTCTGTTCGAAAAAACACACACGATCGCTTTCCAATAAATTGTGTAATCACCTAGCGACGACACTCACACTTTATCTACGACAACCAGATGTCATTTGTCAAAAGTCGAGTATCTCCTAATACACAATTCAGGGTATCAGATAAAGTGGAATGGATTCGCTGAACCTAAAAGAAAAAAAAAACTTGTTCGACTCATGGTACATAAATACCTACCATGTGGTTGGTTTTTGTATGACACAGAAAAAGAAACAAAATTTTGGGAAAAGATTAAGCAATTTGCTGTTCGTTTCTTTTTGAAGTGTCATCGATCGTCTGGTATTGAGCGCTCCGAATGACCACCACTCGAACGTTGCTTCTATTTGGGCGCTCTATTAATTAGTACCATTCAGCGAGCTATAACCGATCGCGCCAATCCATCAGGCATCGTAATCGCCCGAGACATAGCGAATGAACAGCATTTTTGTTGTTCCAGTGCGGAGTTTGCTGGCGGCAGAGAGGCGGTGGAAGTTAAACATGCGCGTACAAGTGTACACTTAGGTTTGATAAGGTTTTTTTTTTTTGGTGTTTGACATATGTACGAGTAGATTGTACATTATGACTAAACGGCTCCAAAATTAGAATTCAGCGAAACGGGAAACGAGGCATTGTTGGTTATCGTCGAGGGCAACAATTCTCCGGGCGACCGTGTGATCTTTGATCCGCACAGAAGATCTGACATCTGTCAAGGTCTATGCGAAGATTCAAACATCGTCACCTCTGAGAAGTAAACAAACACCACGAGGCACGGTAGCACAGCAACTAAATTATCCACTTCCGCTACCAGCTCAGCATCAGCTTTCGTCGCCGCCTTTCCTGAGAGGTGGACGACGTTTCTAAATATATCAGCACTTCATCAATTTATTGCTACACATTAAGACCCGGAGAACGAGAGTAAACAAACACATCGTCCGTCTATGACCAGTCCCGGGCACAGCGTCCCTGTACAAACACTCACCCGTGGTCGTCCGTCAACCGGACGTTGTTCCCGCATTCCCATGTGGTAAGAGTCACTCTCAATCAAACCGTAAGTTCAATAAAAGACGAACCAAAGAAAATGAATGAAACAATCTCTCGCAGTCCATCGCACAGATCATGGTGCTCGCGTTGCTATTCCAAAGAGGAAACGCATCCACCATCGACATCATCACTAGCATCAACCGCCATGACCCATCACCGCCATCGCTCAAGCATCCACCACACCAACGGGCATCATGACGATCAGGGGAGGTCGTTCCTTTTGGGATTTTTTTTTTTTGTATCTACTTCGCTTGTCTTCTGTTTATTTATACTTGCGTCGCCCCCCGATTTTAGGCATCAACGGTGGCTGCGGGTGAGGAATCAGTTCGACAGAAAAAAATCCCTCCGCTCAGTGGGGAAAAAAGAAGATCGAAACGAAAAATCAACTCAAAGTGAAAAGTTCGTTCGGAGTCGTTGCTTTTTTTTTTTTTGTTTGCATTGTGATTTCGTTGAATAAATTTCAACGAAGAAAAATAAATAACTCTAGATATACGTACGGACCATAAATATAGACGGTTTATTGAAGGACAGTGAACTGCGAAAGTTTTACGCCACACGACAGAAGGATGAGGGGTTGAACAAGTTCAAATTATTGGGATGCCAAGGCATTAATTGCCAGATTTTATGGGTATTTTGCTGGATTTCATCACTTAACTGGTGACTCAGTGCACCCCGTGCCCACTCAAATTTTACTACAAACTTGGGAGCGTTCAAAGATTTCAATGGATTGCAATGGAAATCCACCAATCGAGTTCCAAAAAAATAACAAAGGTCAAAAAATTTCATATAACATAAACTTTTAATCACCACTGTACAATTTCAGTCAGCGAACACACACGCATGATAAATTATTGCGCCACAAACAAAACCACAAATGGAGAGCAGCCGCTCCAAGAGGCCTAGCCACCAGTCCAAAAAAAAACGAAGACTGTTTACATGCGAACGCAAGACGACCAAAATGCGACCGACATGGCAAACACTGCGTCTGATGCCTGCAAGTGAAGAGAAAAAAAGAAAGATGGCAAAACAAGCATCACCCAGCATAGCACAAAGAGAGCTGTCTTGATTACCGACGCCGCAGCCGCCGCCACCGCCGCGGTTGATGCTGGCACCGATGGTACTGGTACTGGGTCTGGCTGCTGCTCCTGGGGTTGGGGCCGCCGCGGCCGGTGCTGGCAGCCAGTGTCAGACAGCAGGAGTATGTAGATGATATGTTTGGCTTGTGTTTATTTGGTTGCACACTAAGTGTGCAAGTGCCATGGGAGACCGCTGTGCAAAGCCCCGTAAGGCCACCACAAAGTGAGACCGAAACAGAGAAACCACGACCGCCGGGGCATGTGCGCGCCGCATTCGTCGTCTCTTGGGGCAACACATTCACTCGGTGAGCGCAAGCGATGTCACCTAATTGCATAGCCACCGTCGACGTTGTCGTTGTCGTCGTCATTGCCAACGCGCAAGCTCCGCTGTGAGACTGCTGCTTGGTGTGTGTTTATGTTAACATGCACTCGCGAACGTAAATTGGCGCAAGTTGAAGTTTATTGCGACGTCAAAGATTGTCTTTTTTTTTTTGCTTGTGTCCCCCCGTCGTCTTTGGCAAGCTTCCATCGTCTGCTTGGACATTTCGTCTGTATCCCACGGATGCTGAACGAAGCCGAGCCAAGACGTTTGCTCGGTTGTTTGCTTGTTTAATCGCCGCGATCGGTTCCCGCAATCGACTCCCCTCCTCCTGCCGGATCGCGCCAAAGACTGATTGATTGATTTATTGCCCGATAGAGAGGGTCGTTCGGTTCGGTTGACATTTTACGGTATTCTGTCGTCGGTCTCACCGAGTGCGCGGCTGAGTTATGTAAATTAGCGGTTGCACTGCTAACACTGGCATATTGACAACCCTCGAACCTCAAAACTGAGAGGCATTTAGCGTTTCGGTTGCTTCATGCTTAAATGTCCGTCATCCGATTCTTTGGCAGGAAATGTCAAAAGTGCCTGCACACCGTGCATGATGAATAGCAGCGGAAGAGATGTCATCAATCATACTTGTTTTTTCGTAGTTTCCACCCATTGTTTGGTTTTGAGAGCGGGACAACGGGCAGATGTGAAGAGTGCGAAGTGAGGATGTGAATGGAGCTCGGCAGCCTTTGTTGAACCGGTCGTAAAACGAGCGGGGAAGAGATTGGACCGTGATTAGAGGCGAGTTTGAACGTATTAATCAAGATCTTGTCGCGTTGGCTTTTTCAAGAAAACCCGCGGAACAACCGTGGGATGGTATTCCTTAATGACACTACGGAGTGCCGAGACAACTGTCACTGAGTTCATAATTTCTTGAGAATATTTGCGGAGTTAAGGAGCGAATGAGTTCGTGAAATTATTTTACGCTTCAGTCATTATTTATTAAGACGTTCAGATGAGACACATGGGACAGGGAATGGTGACATTTTTAACGTCAATTTTGACAGATGTGAGAAAAGGTGTAACGAACTGAGATTTAAGGGAATTTTAACTTTTTTCAAGTCATTCTTGCAACCGTTCAGACTGGAAGGGTGTTTGAAATTGACAAGTGACAGGTGATTGTCAAGTGAAGATAAAGTGTAGTCCCCATCTCCCTCCATCATCTCTCTCTGATTCAAGCACCCAAATCTGAGTCGTAGGTGCAGTTTTAGACGAGTTGTAGGCGATGTGTCAACCTGACAGCGGTCAAATAAAATTGGAATATAAGTGTCAACCTGACAGGTGTCAAATAAAATTGGAGTTGTAGGCGAAGTGTCAACCTGACAGCTGTCAAATTAAATTAGAATATAAATCCCAAGTGATCCGATCGATAGACGAATTGTAATTGAAGTGTCAAACTGACGGCTGTCAAATAAAATTCGAATATTACTCCCAAGAAATCCGATCAGTAGACAAGTTCTAGGATTGTCAACCTGACAGCTGTCAAATAAAATTGGCATATAAATCCCAGATATCCGATCATTAGATGAGTTGTAGGCGAAGTGTCAACCTGACAGCTGTCAAATAAAATTGGAGTTGTAGGCGAAGTGTCAACCTGACAGCTGTCAAATAAAATTGGAAGACAAATCCCAAGAGATCCGATCATTGGATGTTTTGTAGATAGTGTCAACCTGACAGCAGTCAAATAAAATTGGAAGATAAATCCCAAGAGATCCGATCATTAGACGAGTTGTAGGTGAAGTGTCAACCTGACAGCTGTCAAATAAAATTTGAATATAAATCCCAAGAGAAAGTTGAAAATAGACTTTTAAGCTACAGATGACAAAAACTAAGTAACAACAGGTGAGATCTGACATGTGACAAAGACTTCACACAGTTTCATCATGTTAGGTCTCGTTTGACGTCTTCTTTAGAGCCCGAGTTTAATTTACTGCTAACCTCAATCGTATTGACACTGACATTTAAACTGTCATTCAAAATCATCGTTCACTCAACAATTGCATGCTACCTACGTTTCCACTGTCACCTGCATAATCACGCGCTTACACCAATCGACAGGAGACCTCATGAAATAGCTTCACGCAAAGACGTTTATCTCGCATCTCGTGATATGGCTATATCTTGTCAAATAAATTCCAAATTGTGTACACATGTTCAGTGACAATTCGTCGACAGTATAAGACATCCCTAAGCCCGCCTAATCTTGGAGAGATTTCGCTTTTATTTCCGACCCCAAACAAGTCAACTCGTTCCCCCTTATCTAACGCAGCGCTTTCATTGACTGCGATAGAGCCAGCGACAGAATAACCCACCGAACGCACATTTCCCAAGCGTCAATCAGTGTGCGCGTGTGTGATGATGTGCCACCAGCAGTCGCTCGAAAATTCACATATTAGCACGCATTTGCTTAGCAAACGACAAGCGAGCGAAAGGCAACAGAAAACGAAAAAAAAATAAATGGAGAAAAAGCGCCAATGGTTTTGCCCCAAAGATAGAGGCTATTAATTATTCGAGAGCGTGTCTACCCACTTCCCACAGAACGACGACACACCGCACGTCGAAGCGCACACACTGCAGCAGCACCGGCACAGCAACACCCCGGAGGAAGAGATGGGCCAGAGCGCACAACCAAAAAGAAGGAAAGAGGCGAAGACGACAGCGGGGGTTCCTCGAAGCTCATTCACTCATTAACTGGCGTAAATTACGCGCCAGCAGCGGGGAGGATGTGCTCCGGTGAGCACTCAGCCCCATCGGAAGAGGGCGACTGCTCGAGCGACGCGGAGCGCTGCTGATGGTATGTTCGTGTGCGGATTTCCTCCTCCTGACAAATGATATGCGACCGTGGGGGGAATAATAAATGAGCGCTGCCCGAGATGATAATTATCAACAATAAGGCGAGAGAGGGGGGGAGGCAACAGCGAAACAAAAAAAAAATTGCAGCGATGTCGACTCAACCCGAATTGAACTGCAGATGTTCCATGTGGAGTCGCAGAGTCACAGTGCCTGCTCTGGGACTCATTTTTCATAACTGCGGTTTGGTATTCGTTGGATCCCCACGATTTTTTTTTTTTCGTTTCACCCGCCCGTCGTTTTTTTTTTGTGAGCATTGTCCCGCCTTTTTGAATAATGTCTTCCAAGTGGAACCCCTCCATTGGTGGTGCTCACCTCAACCTGCTCCTGCCACCCGTTCGACTTTCAACCGCTACACGGTTCCAGAAGGTGTGCAATTAATCTTATTCACACACAATTCATACCGAGGAGCCATACAAATGCGGTTCCGCCGAAGAAAAATTACGAGGCGAACGACACACGGCGACGATGACGGAGCACGGAGTATGGAGCACGGAGCACGGTGGACGGAGCACGGAGCACGGAGCGCGGAGACCGGCTGAGTGCGACTGAACGGCTAAACAACTGAACGTATGATGTGTCGTGGAGGAGGCGGATGGAGGAGCACGGCGGGCAATGCGTGAAAGCAAAACACAATGATGATGATGAAGATGACGGTAACTCAAATCTCAGGTAATCGGAGGTGTAATGGAAGATTTTAAGGGGAGTGAAACCGAGTGGACGCGAGGAAGTGTACCATCCGCCGCGCCGCATCATGAAAGGCGGAGTAGGAGACGGAGAAGACGATGTGAATGGACCAGTGTGCTGCTCAAAGTGCTGGCTGGAACAATGATGGAAGCCAACAAAAAAAAAATGAAAAATTATGGAATGTATGACTTATTGTTACAGAAACGACTCCGGCTGAGGTTAGTAAACTGCTGCGGGCAATTGATCTTCGCTGAGAGACGAAGGCGAGGACGAGCCGATGAGGAAGAAGTCAAACCCTGACCGGGGGGTAGAGGTTATACTTTTGTAATTATGACTCAATAAAGGGAATGGACGATGGGATTATGATGGACGATGAGATCTCCGCCTTGTTACAGAAATTTGTTGCTTTTTCTTTTCCCATTTTTTTGGCTTGTGGTTTATTTTTTGCGATGCGGCACCGCGCTGCCTTCAAAAGAAACTCATCGATGAGGCGAGTTTTTGTGGAATGAAATTAGTTGAAGTGGATGGTTGACTCTGGAGTGGCGGAAGTGTGTGATGAATTGCTGATTTCAGATTCAGTAGCGATGGAGATTATGTGGAGCATTGAATGAGCCGCAACAGTTAGAAACGTTGGCACAGTGTCATCTATGTGTCAGTTTTTAAAACGGGTTTTTTTTTGCAAATGTCATCAAGATTGTGGCAGTGCAAAGGAAAGAGAAACAGTAAAAGATCTGAAAAGTCAATCTGTTCCTGGGGAAAGAAAACGCGGCGAAGAGACACTTTTGGACGAAGAAGCCTCGTGTGGATCTCCGAGTTCATTGTGAAGGCAATGAAGCGGGATAGGTTTATTTCTTTAGAGAAAAGGTGGCTTAAGTTAAGGTTTCCTATAAGAACATGAAGAGGAGTTTATTGTTCTGCTGAAAAACGTTAATCGGCATAAACAATTTGAGAAGTTGGTGAATAAAGATGAAATATTACTACAAGCGATATCTGAGCATAATAAATCGAGTTACTGCATTGATTTTTTTGAAAATACTTTTGTCAATTTATTTTTAATAATTTGACAATTTCCACGATATTGTTGACTCTACGACTCTGCCCGAACTTCACTCCCACACATATCATCCTCTACCGCATTTGTTGTAACTAACAATCTAAAACGTTTGGAATTTGCAAAGGAGCATTCGAATGATGAGTCCAAGTTTAATAGACTTCGATCGGATGGCAAAAGTGTATGTTCATCGCCCCAGGGCTCACCACATCAAGACAAGACTAAACACTGTGGTGGGATTATCATGGTTTAGGGAGCTTTTTCTTGGCCTATTATCTGGAAGAATGGATCAACATCAATACAAGGATATTTTGCAAACGTATATGGAACCATTCCCCAACGAGGATCTACCCATAAATTGGAGGTTTGTCGTTGACAATGACCCGCAATTATGTTGTGTACTGAATATTGGTGTGCCAACCTGAAAGTTTTACAAATCGTGTTAACCCGGGTTAAAATATAAACAGACCGAGTTGAAACCCGGGTTGAAGAACTCGGTCTGATGGTGAACCGAAAGCAAAAAAATATGGATTATGGAATGGGACAACAAGAGTTGTATTGTCCAATTCTATTTTGTTTCAGGTTGGGTCGGTGTTCTAGGAGCACGGGGAGCACGGGGTAGCCAAGCCAATACCGGCTGTGTGTGTGCAAATTGTTTCAATTTTTCTCTCTTCTCTTTTATCCATCCTCGTATTTTCTTCAACTCACACGTCGCAACGCAACTTACTTTCTTTGAAACGTCACCTAAAAAAAGAGATAATATGTTTACAAAAAAAAAAGCACATAATATACGAAAAGTTACCGAAATGCTGCAGCCTGCTATGGTAGCTACGACCCAAACCAATATGGAATTGTCTAATTCGATTTGGGATTGGTTTCGGTTTGGCATCATATGCTCACACCGGGTTGTACCGTCTACAGTTTTTTTATATATTCCATTCGTTTCATCGGTTTGAAATAAATGCTACTCGGTATGAGTCGGTTTAGGTGTAACCCGGTTTAATTATATCTTTAAACCCGGATTGACACACCACTAGTAGTGAATGGCCCGCCAAAGTCTTATTTTATACATACAGTTCGTATAATTTCATATTACACTGGGAGTCTGACCACCAGATGCTGGATGGTCGTCTGCGAATCTTGAAAGACGGATTGAAAGGGCGTCGAAGGCATTGGCCCAGGTGTCTACTCTAAGGATCTAAAACATCCAACTATCGTTAGAAATAATAGCGGAAAAGGGAAGCTCTGTCCTGGCTAAAAAAAAAGATAAGTACAGTGAAACTTTTCTTTACGGACACCCCTCTATAAAGGACACCTCAATTTACGGACAATTCATTATGGTCCCGGCATGAAAGTTTTCGTGTACTCCAACTCCTTCAAACCGGATCACCCTACATAACGGACAATCATGATCCAGCTGCTGTCCACTAAAGAGAAGTTTCACTGCAATACATACATATAATGAAAGCTCATATTACGGACACTGTCTCAGGCGGACAATTCCTCACGGACGTGGAATTTGAATTGAAGATTCACACATTCCCAAGGACGGACAACTCCCTTACCCGGGCATAAGAATATGTGCTGTCACTGTCCGCCTATGGGAGCTTTCTCTGTATCAAGAACAAGATACAATCTCCTGCAGTCACTTTCAACTCCGCCTATCTCTGAACGCGTTGACCAAGTATTTGAACATATGTACAATGTTTATGGGTTCCCGGGCAGTGTGACATACCAAAGAACCGAAGAGGGGACAAACTTGCTAGAAAGGGCACTGGCTTCAGCACTCTTCTACTCTACAATTGCAGTGATCTCTCCTCCAGAAGAAGAAGTCACCTAGAAGCTGTTGCACGTTGTTTTCCAAAAATGCAATAAACGAAAAATTCCAAAGCAGACAACTTCAACATGGCACCACAAAGCGCGAGGAGAGTGAATTAAAAAAATTCACCACAACTCGGGTGTATTAACCACTCCTTACTACAAAGCCTTCAATTTTAAAAACCTCGCTGAACTAAGAAGCATCATTTCGGCTTTTTAACTGGTTTACGGAAAAGGATCAAACAGACCCGCGTGGTACACAATGTTGGGTGTTTTCATAAACGTCGGAAATGCGCGCTAGTACAATCACATTTCTTTTCTCATGTGTTTTTGAACACACGCACACTGCAGACTGTGTGCAGAAAGTCAAATAAAAACTCTTTCTTCGCGTTTTCTTTGGCAGTCAACAAATAATGACTGCACAGTCTGCCCGACATCGATGACATATTGACATTTATGAACAGTAGATTGTGCAGTTCACCTACATAAGTTCGTTTGATCGTCAATTTGCATTAATGAACATGTTTAAGGCAGCCCTTTGCAAGTCTGACGTTTAAGACACCCTGTGACTGCTGTCACCAGCAAAAAAAAGCTTCAAAATCGAAGTCATCAAATTCATCACATTCAGATTTTCCTTATTATCTCTGAAATAAAAATTATATTTCAATTCAATTTCTAACAATTCCCTCGAACCAATCGAACACACCTTAGATATGAATGCCATACGTCAACTGTCATACATAAGTGCATTCACGTCTTAGTTCTCCAAACCAACTTATGGCCCATCTTGTGAGTATGTTAAACCCTGCATGCAGAAAAAGACCCCATATTATTCACCACAAATTAGAACATCATGAAGTGCAAAGGTACCAACATCTTGCATTCGCTATTTGAACTTCTCAAGCGAAAACAAATGTTTCTTCTCCTTTTGTTGATGTTATACCCTTTTCTCGGTCTCTTCTTGTGTTTACACACTTCGTCGTAAGTAAACATTTTCGCTGAATAATTTTGCACCATACACGGTTTAAAAATTTCACAAATATTTACTTGACGGTTCTCGTCGACATTTCAAGTGTAAATACAAATGAAATTTTTTTTTTTTTTTAACTTTTGTTTTGCTCTTTTTTTGCATCTCCTTTTTTATGTCACTTTCGCAAAGTGTCAAAATGATGATGTAGGACTTATCATTTGAATACGAAATTCGGAAAGGATGAATGGAATTTGAAATGTGTCAAATTTGGAAATTAATGGTGAAAGATGTCTGTTTATGGAATATCTGTCAAGGAATGTCTTCAAGAACAAATAAATTAATTAAAAAAAAACGAAGTGAGGGTGACACTACATCAAATGTCAATTTATGCTGAAAGGAATACAAATATTACACTCATTCAGCTGCTTCTTAATGATGCCTCGATTGGTGGAGCTGTGATCGCAGACTAAAAGGGAAAGGATGTTTGACGTTCTTGGGTAGACATTCCCTCTTGTTGTCTAAGTCCTGTCACCCAAAAATGTGTGTCACTTTGACAGATCTCTGTGTATTCTCTTAGTCACTTTTTGTGACTATTGTCACACTCACGGCGATAATGTGTATTCACTTAGTCACATTTCATGATTTGTAATCGTTGTAATGATGACAAAAGTCACATCCAGTGACTAAGTGACAAGTGACACGACTACGGGAATAAGGTGGATTGTCAGTAGGTAGAGATGTCCAACAGATGACTTCACAGCTGATATTGCCCCTTGCCCGTCGACGAGTTTGGGAAACTTTTTGACAGTTATCCACGAATTGTAGACAATTCTTAACAAGAAAGGCATTCTTTTATTGGTCCAGTAGAAGTCGCCTATATCTCTTTCAAATCGCAATCATAAGAACTAAAATGACAGCAACTTAAATGTCAAAATGACACAAACATCGAAATCAAACACAACTGACAGCCAATTCAATGACATTCACATAAACCAGTGACCCCTCAAAAACGATGCCATTCCCTCTCAATTAACAATTAAATGCCCCCTTTACCGAGCCCCCTGAACCGTTGCACATCTGTCAAAAGGTCAGGAACATCGTCGGATGTGTAGAAGCAATTACAAATCGATTTCTACGGCTTGATTAAACGGAAATCCCCACCTCCCCCTCACTCCATCTTATTTGCATTTCAAGTCAAAGGAGACAAAAGTCCGTAAAAACTTCTCAAAAGTTCGACAATAAGTGCACACGATCGTTAAGCGACAAAATAAAAAAAAAAAAAAACAAAAAAAAATATCCTAATGCGATAAAACAACAACAAAGAAAAACAAAAATGCAGACGTAAGCAAATACGAATAACAAAAAAAAAAAAAAATAAATAACGAACACTGAACTGCACAACAAGAAGGGACGAACGAGACCAAAGGGGAGGCAAAACAAACGGTAGTGGCTTTTTAATTGGTATGACAAGGTGTTACAACTTGTCTCTGGTTCGCTGTCGCGACTTTTCCACTCCACATACAGAGAACGCCGCGCGGCATGGCGCGGCTACAGCACTCTGTCTCAGGAAAAAAAAAAAAAAAAAAAACAGACAAACGCTACAAGCAACACGTTTAGCGCGATTGAACAAGCCAGACACAGCGACCCAATGCATGTACACACATCGAAATGAGCCACAGACGAGGCAAAAGCGGCGATTGAGTGAGCGAGGGCACACAGAGAGCTCGGCACGCCGCTGATGGCAATTAACGACATCTCACAGCACACAGAGCCGCCGTGGTGAGGCGTCCGGGGTGCAACGAGACCCTCTAGATGCGCGCCACTTGAGTTGGATACGCTGCTATCTCGGTCGTAGTCATCATCAACATCGTCGTCGTCGTTGCGCTGTATAAGAGCCTCCTCTCAACCGTGATTACGGGCGCCGCCACCGTCGTAGCCGCGCGTCCATCAACGAGAGAGGTTTCCAGCTGCCGTGCGGCTAAATGTGCAAGAGTGTGTGCTGGTGCTCCTTCAAAGACTTGACTTGGAAGTCCGACCTCGTCTGTCGTACCTCGCCACAGTCACTACCAACAGCCAGAGTCGAGCCTCGTGCCAGTACACCGAGCAACGTCCGCATTTCGTTATTATCTCGTGACTCTTGATTGTAGACCGATGCCGATGCTGTCGGCGTCACTATCTCACCCAACCGCCAAACCACCGACTACGGTATCTGTTTCTTTTTTTTGCTTTTCTTTTCTCTCTGCCGCTTCGTCTCTGCGTTGCTCCCCCATGCCAGCATTACCTTAGGCACCTACACGCTCCGACGAGTTTTTGTGTGGTTTTATTTTACGAGTTCAATCCCACCCCGGGCCGTTCCTCATGTCAGTTTGTCTACCCGCACCGCGCATTGCCATTCACCGCCGCCGACACAATCCCCCGCCATGCTCGCTCTGTCGCCCCTGTCATGAGCATTAATCTAGCAAAGTAATCATGATTGCTGTGTGCCCCTATATCATCATTATTGGGTCTCGGCTAAGTTTGGCTTTGGTTCTGTTGTAAGTGGTGTGCCGCGGCGTCGCACCGCGGCGCTCTCTATACAGACACAGTACGGATGTACGTTTGTACGTACGTCGCCTAGTCTCGTTTCACCAAATCCACTGGACTGGAACACACTCAGCCACCGAAGGGGGTAATCGTTTATTAAATTACGCTCACTCGCCTTCATCGTCACAGTCTTAGTCGTTGTGGTCGTCGTCGTCGTCGTCGTTGACGTTGCCGTTGCCTTTGCCGTCGTTGTGCTCTGAGTTCTGGGCAACAAATTGAAGGCTCGTGAAGTGCGGAGGAGGGCGATAAGTTTTAGAATTCCTCCTCAATTCTTTGCCTTTTCTTGTTGTTTTTTTGCTGTTGTTTGTCAGTCTCTGTTCCTTCGTCGTTGGTTAGGATGTCGGATGTGGTTTTAATTTCCCCCTGCTCTCTGATGTTCCATGCTCATCGACGGACGACATAAACCGAAGGAAGGAGTGAGCGCATGGATTATTGAAATGTAGACACAGAGAGAGACATGGGGAGCAAGCAAAAGGGTCAAGAGGAGAATGCACGCAAGCCACTGCTGCTGCTGCTAAGAGTTCTGAGAATTTTAAGGCGCAGGAGGTGGTGTGGCGTTTAATTGATGGGTTTGCATTCGAAATGAGATTGGGGTCTCTGCTTCTTATTACTACCGGGAACCCGAACGAGCTTGGGGTTGAAGTGATTTTTTTTTTCTCTCTGCTTGAATGTGAGCTGGCCCCACTGTGTGTGCCCAGTTGAAACGAGTTCCAGTTGATTATGGTTTTGCTGGTGTTTCTTGATCCTATTTGTAATGCGAAATGATTTAGATTTAGACCGACATGGGCAGAGAAATGCCGCCACAGCGGGTGGGGCGATGTGAAGAGGGATGGGATTAGAGAAGCGAGCTTTACCCTATTATTTGGAGCGACGGCTAAAGATTGACGACGTTTGCGCCTCTGCGGTCGTGAACATGAGGGGGGGGGGGGGGGGGGGTGCTCTCTGATTTTTCTCGGGAATTTGACTTGAGCGTGAGACGTGTGTGAGGCATTGATTAAGACTGCCGGCTTGTTTTGGATGGAAGACAAGTTTTCGACATGATGAATTACCGGGTTGGGTTGAAAATGACTCAAATGTTTGAGGACCTTCTTGATTAAAGCAGGGCAATGTTCATGAGTAACACTCAAATTGACAGATAACACGGTGGCTAGTTATGAAAGCAGAGTAAGTGTTTATGTGTCATCAAAATGCAGACAGTAAGTGTACACTCAAGTGTCTTCGATTAGCTCGTCAAAACGTCAAGTACTGAACTGTCAAGAGGCTCTTGACAGATGAGTTCAACTTCCTCAAATTAATTTTGAGAAGAAACTAAAAAGTAAACCCCTCTTAACGACTTGCCAATATTGAAGTGTTAATTGTTTCATTCATCTGTCATTTGTCACACATGAAAGCAGTGAATTGACATTTCAGTTTAAAAACGCCTTGAAACTTGATTAAATGAAATAATTTGCAAGGAAAGACATTTGAAAGTGAAGTGAACACGAATCATTGAAATTTACGCGTCACTTTAATTGGCGGTGACAGGAATACAAATCTTGTTGATGGGTTCATTTGACAGATGTCAGTGTTGCGAGAGTTGAACGAATTCAGATCAATTGAAGAAATGTAAAGTGACTTCTATATGGCAGTGAATGACCAGGTGTGACAAGTTTTGACTTAAAATAATTATAAACTTGATCTTAATTAACCGCCGCCGGGTGTCCAGCCTCAATATACGACATGAGGTGTAGATTTTTCTTCGGTTCCGCCTGTCTTCCAGTCGATAATAATGACAGACGTCTTAAATTTGACCGGCACTAGACTATAGAACCGTTATAGGTGCTCGTGACAGAATTATAGCACAAACAACACTAGTGGAATGTTGTAGAAGCTAAACCCATGTCCGCACTAGGTTATAGCGCCACCCATTCACACAATTATTGTAATTTTCGTCATAAATACCGTTGTTCTGGTAGACATCATATCCATATTTATGTCCCTTATCGATGACTTACCTAAAAAGAAAAACAAAAAAAGAGAAAAATTAGCAAAACAAATTAACTTCTGTTGTTTATCTGACTGTCAATCTAATCCTTTGTGCCTTTGTGACAAGTAAAGAAGAATGATTGAGTAAGGGTGCGGAAGTTTTGCAAGCAATTATGGCAAATCTACGTAATAATGAATAACAAAAGTGACAGTGACAGTCCACAATCAAAGATTGATTTATTTATAAGGTGTATTCACAATGGATGACAGAACGACTCGAAGGAGGAGCCATCTAGACTTCGTTAAGTGCTTCATTTGAAAAATTCAAAGTCTTGGAGAGTTTTCCCAAGCCAAAGTGTTGATGGTAAATGATACACAATAAATCAGATAAGCGGCTAAGATGCTTCTGAAGACTTCACAGTTAAAAAGTTACATTATATTCTCAGGGTACCGAAAACGCGAGGATTTGGCAAACTTTTAGTGAAACCATAATAGGCTGTTCTCATCGAATTTGTAGCGTTTTCAAATGTCATTAGCTTTCAATTTTGAAGTGGTACCCAAAACAGTTGTTTGCAACAGTGGTGAGAACACCGCAAAAGTGAGAAAATGGACACCTAAATGTCCAAATACAAGTTTATTTAAAAAAAATTCGAATGGTATTATGGCTTTATTTGTATGAACAAACATTCGTATTAATTATAAAATATAACGTCGTAAATGTGACTGCTTCGGCTGGCCTCGGAGTAGCGCATTCTGTTGCCACAATTTTACAAGTCTTTGTTGATGGTTTCGGGCAGTAGCTTGAATCTTTTCCGTAATTTTGGCATAACATCGGCCATTCACGGTTCCCAAAGTCTAAAGTGGACAAATTGCTGCTCCGAGGCGGCTAATTGACATCGCCAAGACAGTTCGGTTTACGCGATTTGGGAAATTAGTGCGCAAAAGATCGATTCTGGCATGGGAAAGGCGCGCCATCCTACATGAACCACAAGTCGTCCAAATCCATTTCTTCAATTTCAGTAAAAAGAAAAAGGTTAACATGGCTCTGTAATGCCCACCGTTGACCGAAACGTTCCCAGTCCACAGGGGCCATGACTGTTGTCCACTAGCATACCAGCCTCTCGGTGCTTCACTTCGGCCAAAACTTCTTTCCAAAAATGACGCAACGTTTTGGCTGTGTAGCTGACAGCACTCTGTTTGGAAATAAGTTTTCAATTTTTTCCCAACGTTGCTCAGGCGCAAAGCATTGATTTTCTGTCGATATTTCGAGCGGGACACAGCTGTCAGTGTCAAAATAACTTATGATAAAAAAAAAACCACTAGATGGCCCACTCTGCATAAGAAAGGTAAAGACATTTGGTTTTGGTCACTTTCTCAAGAATTGCCAACTTTACAAAACGAACATGTGTCAGAACAAGAAAAGGTAGATATGTCAGCTTTGACAGAAAGAGTGTCTCAAGAAATGAAGTATTACAAAGATGCCCGACTTGTACCTCTCTTGCCAATTAAAATGTCTGTCAACTGCATTTACGTTATTTCGTGAATAATCGACAAAAATGCATGAATATCTGTCAAAAAAGTACTCAAATTGGGGGGCCATCAGCTGTGAAGTCGGTTATCTGTGTAAAACTTCATTTCTGGTCGCAACCTCATTCGAAGACATTTTATGTGAATCTCCGGCACTACTCTGGTTAACACCACGTTTCCACCGAACCGAAACCGCGAAGTTCGGATGAGATTTTACTGAAACCTCAAAAGGCCGTTTCCACTGTCGTTGAAGTGGTTTCGCTCTCAATTCTGAAGCTCTCAATGTATAAGTGCCCGCCAAAACAAATGTCACTCGCTCTCAATTTTTAAATCGCCGCCAGAACAGCTGTCTTTTGACAGGAAATAATAGTGTGAGAACACCAGTAGATAGAAAGAGATAGAATGAGAAAATGAACACCAAAATAAACTGAAGTTCACTCTGTAGGCTTGTTCGGTTTGACAATCTCTCATGGACGGACGAATTCAAGGGGGCTGCAACGAGGTTTATCATAAAACCCAGTGGTTGGCAGACCCTGAAAGTGTGTGGCGGAACCTGGTAGGTTCGGAGAAAATTGATGAAACCTCGCGGTTTCGTTCGGGAGAAACGCGGTATAAAGAAAAATATTTTCCATAGAAAGATGGTTACTTCGGGAAAGGGAAGCAGTGCGTCTTCTGGATTAAATCCACCCCTTCTATACAGTAGATCTCTTTAGGTCGCGGTGTCATTTGCATTGGCTTTATGAGTTGTATCCTAATTTCTTCGATAAACCAACTGCAATTCAAGTTGTTGTTAGAAAAGAGATGCGATTTGATTTCGTGACGCTGCACGGTGAACTCAATGCCAAAAGTTAAATAAAAGGTGGCTTCAGCGTTGAACTGTCAAAGTCTGATTCGTTGCAGAAGACATACAGTGCAAGCAGAAGGACATCCAACCCCTTATCGAAATCCCAATTTCATCAAAATACATAGATATCCAAAGCAAAGACCAACGACACTCGACAGATTGTTGATAGATTCCCACTCATTCCTCATCTGCCCAGGAGCTACAACTTTTGCCACTCCGAGATCTCTGCGCGCGTTTATTTGCACTGCACGGCTACAATCGTAGCCATGGCAATGCAAACAAAAGCAAAGTCAAATAAGGATTATACCTTCGTTTAACCTCTCTATACCCATCCACAGCGTTTCAAAGAATGGGTTTCCTAGAGTAAACAACGGCCAAACCAAAAAAAAAAAAGAAGAAAGAAAGAAATATGTAAGGAATTGGGAATGTAGCTCAAGCGGATAGTGGCGAAGAACATACACTGCCAAAGCAAACAGAGCTAGAGCTGTA
Organism: Eristalis intricaria; assembly: GCA_964034865.1. Classification (NCBI taxonomy): domain Eukaryota; kingdom Metazoa; phylum Arthropoda; class Insecta; order Diptera; family Syrphidae; genus Eristalis; species Eristalis intricaria. The sequence continues at coordinate 10,400,864 of OZ035873.1, forward strand.
CAAACATAAACCGTGCTCGTCGTCGCTGTAAACATTGAAAGACGACTCTCTCTCTCTAAGTCTCCGTCTGTTGTTCCCAATCACTTCCCTTCCACCACAAGGCGGCAGTCATGTCATTCTTTCTCCATACGTGTGCGAACGTGTGACTGTGCAAGTAGGAGGAGAGTTATCTTTGGCAAACAACTTAACCCATATACAAAAAAACGACAACCTCTTCTCGACCCCTGCTCCACCGCCATCGCATAGATAAATCTTCTGTCAACAACTGTTGGGCAAACAAAAACACCACTCGCTCGGGGTACCTAACCCCTTGAATGCATCATCTCATGGGAGGATTAACCACCAGTAGCAGTGTGCTTCGGTCTGTGTGACACTGACAGTCCGATCCAATGACATCATGACACCAGATTGACACATTGTAACTTGAACAAATCGATTACACAGACACCCCCGAATGCTGATGCAGTGAACTGCTCAATTATCTAAAAAATGAAACCAAGGAATTTCCTACAAGATCCGCCACAAACCCACAAACTATCTCGCCGCACAGAGCACAACAACAAAAAATATAAACCTCAAATTGCTTCTTTCATTCATCAAGGCGGCGCGGCGTGCTTGTGGCTGCGGTAAGACGCTGGCGGAGGGGAGCGACGGCGGCAACGGCGGCGTCAGGCCAAGGCAAGTGTGGTCGATCCAATAAACAGCAGAAACAACAACGACAGCAAAAAAAAAATAAAATATCTCAAAAACCCAACGAGCGAACTCTGGGGGAGTAATTTGAAAATCCATCATAATTTTCTACATAAAAGATTATTACACAAGGAAAAGATACGAGAAACCGACCAGCGACACAGCGGCACACAGAAAAAAACGCCCCAAAAAAAAAAAAAAATAAAACCGAAATGAAACACCAAAGTCAGAGGAAAGGAGAAAAAAAAATACACAACAAATCGGAGGGTGTGAGAGGAAACCAAAAAAAGAAGCACATTGTGTGTGTTCGTCCGTCGCATTACGAGATAAATAGATACAGATACAGATAGACACAACCATGCCATACCGTGCCATGCCATGCTTATCCATTATTACCGGTCGCAAATATACGAACACACTCCGTGCGGGCACACATCTATCTACACACCACTCGGCTGTTCTCTTCCACCCTCGCAACCGCGCCGTTCCGTCTTCTTCATCCGTCGTCTCGAGCTGCTCCCCTCTCCTCGCCACCTCTCTCTGACACTTAAGTAGTTATAACAAAACAACAACAACGACCACGACGACGACGACGACGAAAAAAAATTACGTGAAACCAAACGAAACGAAGCGAAGCAAGAAAAACGCAGAAAAAAACAATGCTGAGGGAGAAAAAAAAAATAACAACAAAAATTTGAGAACTTACTAGGGTCTAAAAACCCCAACGCGCGCAAACACACACACACACACGATCACTCCACAGTCCACCGGCTCCCTCTCAACCTCTCTCAGACCATGCGCCAGCCGCCAACACTGAGAGAGAACGTGGCGTGTGTGTGTGTGTGCATGGCATGCAAGCCAAAAACCATCCAACTATTCAACCATCCATCTAAACTGCCGCGCTGCTGCTGTGAGCCGACGACCACCACCGAGTGTGTGTACAAAACCCGCCGCCGCCACCTCACCCATATCTGATTCCATTCTGAACCACACACACAATCTCTCTCTCTCTCTCTCCCCCTTACCCCCTCCGACGACACACACTCATTCTTATGCTCTATCGGCCAGCCGTTGGCTTTTACACAATCCCTTTCGCACACTCTCCCTCTCGGTGTCACACCAACCATGCCGAACCGACGAGCGTCTGTCGTCATCGCCCGTCCGTCCGTCCGTCTGACCGTCTGTCGGTCGGTTGTTCAGTCACATTAGAGGAACTGTTTATTGACCACAGTCACACTCCACGTGGAGTGTATGCCACAGCCCTGGTATGTTAGCCATTATAGCCAAACAGAATTTCATTAAAAATGAACAAGCAAAGGCGAAGAATGAAATGTGCGGAGCGGGCAGAGGTAGGAACTACGACGACCGACGTTGACGACGACGGCGAGTGGTGGCGGCGGTGGCGGCGGCGGTAGCGGCGACGGCAGCGACGACGACGACAACGACGATGAGCGAGGAGGACGAGGACACACAACACTGGAAAGGTACGGCATATGGGAGAGGCCGAGGGAAGGAGGGGGGCGGCTGTTGACTACCCTCATTCTGCTGTTGCCGTCGTTGCCGCGCCACCACTCCCCCTCTGGTCTAAAGTGCCGCTGCTGCTGCTGCCGCTGCCGGTGCTGACGATGACGATGATTCTAGCTAGTGGCTTGGGTGATGGTGCTTGTGCTGGTTGATGGTGGTACTCGTGGTGCTGGTGCCGGTGCTGCCGTTGGGACTGTGACTGAGAGGAGAGACTGTGGGGATTGTGGGGCTGGGCTGCTTTGCTTTGGTTTCGCTTCATCGTCATCGTCGTCGTAGTCGTCGCAGTCTCGTTGTCATTTCGTTTACGTTTCTTGCGGTGCTTGCTCGGTGGTGGCGGTGATGGTGGTGTTGGTCGTCGTCGACGACGACGACGAGGACGACGACGGTGAGAGAGTCGTGATAGAGGTTGAGTGCCAATGGTGAGGAGGAGAATGAGGGACGGTTTAAGTTGAGTTGTGAGGATGGATGCTCGGTTTGATGGGACGACACACATCCGCACAATCCCATGGGATGGGTGATTGGTGTGGCAGGTGGGTGGAGGGGCGGGTGTGTAAGGGCGGAAGGGTTGTTATACACAGGCCAGGCCCAGCAGCAGAAGCAAAGGCAAAAGCAAAACCAGCACCGGCAGCGGCGACGGTAATGTAGATGACGACGATGACAGCACTGATGGTTGGGGACTCTCGGCTCGACTCGATTTTGTGTGCGCTTCCTTCCTACGCCGTACACTCCTCCTGCCTCGCACACAACCCCTCGTCCTAGTTCAGTGCCTTGCATTGGCACGACGACAACGGTGGCGGGATAATGTAGTCTTATCTCACTCAATTTAATGAATTTTCGATGTTTTTTGTTTCACTTCACGTTTAAAAAGCAATATATTTAGGTTTTGGGCTATTCTCCCAACCGCTGCCACCGCCGTCGCCTCGTCCATCCGCAGACGCACACAGCACAGCAGGGAGGACGACAGGACTCAAGGAGCGTCGTTGAAAATGTGTTTTTTTTGCTCGCTGTGATTCAAATTTCGGTTTGGCATCACAAAGGATAAGACGAACGCAGACGTGCGTGGCGACGAAGGTGAAGACGGGAAGGACACAAAAAGAAGAAGAGGAGAAAAAAAAAGGCCAACGACAAGCGAAACGAACTGCAGCTGCCTTTCGAAGTGTGAAAATGTAAGTCGCTTTGAAAGGGATACACACAGCATCAGCCGAGGCGAAGCGAAGCGAAGCATCAAGTCGTCTTCCCGCAAGGGGTCCCGAGGGGATACCGAAAACGAAGGCACGGCAGCACTGGCGGTGAGGGCTGCCATTACAGATTGCCATTCTTAATAGAAATTGAAGGACTGGTCCTGTCTGTCACAGATGGGTTGTGACACAAGGCGGAGGGTTGCGCTTCACTGGAAATTTCATCTCATTCATTCCCCTTCCCAGAGTGGGGTGTGGTTGGTCGGAGGGGGTAGGGAGACTTTAAAAAGGTCGGGTGCTTGATGATTGTAATTGATTTCGGTTTGGGTTAGGGGTTGACGAATGTCTCGCGGCGATGGCTCGTCAATGGATGGGGTGGGCTCGGCTACTTCAACAGTTAGAGTGCCTTTGTTGGGCGCATAGGGTTACCATGCAATGACGGATCGGTTAAGTGATGTCTGAAGGCCTATTGATTGAAGGACGCCGCTACAAATGATCAAATGAAGGGATATTGTAATCATTTTTTTCTCTCTCTCTCTCTCTCTCTCTTCGGAAAGGGGATTCTTCTTGAATGAATCGATATGGCTCTTGGGAAGCCACATTTATTCAAGGTTCGTAGGAATTCTTGTTGTAGACAGTTTAGGGATTCTTTTAATTTTAATGATTCTTTTCCCGAAGATTGTCACGAATGGTTTGACTTGAAAAATGGTTATTTAGACGTTTCGAGAAGTTAACTCGGTCGGTTCATTTATCAATTTAAGGATCCTCGCAATTTGGTTTAAAGAGCCAACTTTGAGAATTTGTTGCGGTAAGAGTCCTCAGAAATAAGTAAAGAGGTACCTAAATCCCGCAATGGATATAAAATGTTTAAGGTGGGAAAGGGGAACTGTCAATGTTAAAGTTAAAAATTGACAAACTACATAAGTACACCCGTCGTGATTAGCGTTGCCAGGCATCATCGGTTAGGTCAAGCAGACTTAGAGGTTTGGCGAGAGCGTAGTGACCCGTTATTACGTCGGTAAGTCGGCGATAGAAATAATGGCGCCGATTTCTTTCAGATATTTGGTCTGTCTGCATCCTAGAGAGCCACGCCACCTCTAGTTGTGTTCTCAAGAGCCCCAACTATCGATGGAAACCTTCAAGGACACAGGTTGTCCCAGCTCAGGTCGGGTCCAGAAAATGTTTGCTCTGATCCTTGTCTAGCAAGTTCATCGGCGATCTCATTTTCCACCTCATTTTTTCACCAACTGGATGTTACCCGGCCCCTGGACAAGTCTTGAAGTTTTACTGAGAAGAAAAATTAAAAAGAAACTTGCATCCCTGAACTATCCTGGAAGCAGTTATAGGGTTGAGCATGGCCTTAAGCACTTAAGTTAAAAACTGTTAATCTGTTAAAAGAAGACTTTATTTATAATTAAATATTTGCTTTTTTATTTGTCCCGAGTAAAAATTTAAAAACCCAGTATTTTTGCACACTTTTTTAAGTGTCCCAACTGGGCTTCGAAAACATCTGGCAACCCTAGTTGTAATGCATCGCACTTGTGGACCGCATGTGCATTAGAGTTTATGAGTTGTCAATTTTTTGACATAACGCAATGCACGTAACGGGTCGTCTAAGTGGTTTGGGCCTTAACTCTCATGACATTTTGTTCTTATTGACTTAAGCAAAACGTGTGACACAAGTTTAAGGCTTCACTGTCGAATCTTTCGGAGTCCTATACCGCAAGGAATTTTATTGAAAGCTAAGCCAAATGGTTTAATCAAACGTTTAAGACTCAATTTGACAGCTGAAAAAGTTCTACAAAGCTTAATCAAAAGAAAAACAATGTCGCAGAGGAGCTACTGTCTTCTGGCACTGCAAAGAATGACCACGAATCAATTACACTGTTGAGCAAAATTGTAAACACACTGGACTTCTTGTCCTTCCTCTCTGTCTCTGTCTGCGCTCTGTTGAGTGATGGCAGCAGACGGCTGATTTTGCACTATTTTTGTTTGATGTTAATAACGTTTAAAATAAGAGTAACAATATGCCTCCACTTAATTTACTTTGGTAGTTCTGAGAAGTTGTTGGAAGAAGATAAATTTTCAAAAAAATAAGCACTGACAACTAAAAGAAGTTAATAGGGTTTCACTTAGACCAACACTTTGGTTCCATTGTGGCCTTGCTAGGCTGTGTCCTACCGTAGGACTTACGGTGGTCTTAAAACCAACCAGATAAGTTCTTCAGCTCTAGAAACTGAATTTTTTTCAGTCAGTGTCCTCATAACGGCATGGGTTCGCAGCCACTTCGGCTTAAAAAACGCTGCAGTCGTCTTTTGGAGCACGGGATTTTTTGGAAAGGTCACTGAAGACACAAGCGTCTGACCGCAAGCTCGTCTTTAACCCGTCAATGTATGGGACAATCTCCCCGTTCTACCAATGGTTTCGTTTCGAAAATCGTTGATTTTCATTACCCTATCTTGTCCTGGACTAGGGTTGATCATAAGTAGTCTGTTTGTCTAATATTATTTGCTGTGTTGTCTAAGTTTTTAGTATCGCAGCATTAGCGTATGACTTTTCTCTCCACAAAATTTGTTATCAACTTTTTAGTACAGTTGTACTAAATTTTAAACTTCAATTTTAATTAACTTAATTTGGAAGTTTTTGTAGCCGTTATACTTTTGAATTGAGTGCTAAGATCAACTTTTTAGTACAGTTGTACTAAATTTTAAACTTCAATCTTAACTAACTACTGGGCTCATACCCCAAGATTTCCAAAAGTTGTTGGAGCGGTTATATTACTGAATTGATTGCTTAGATGAACTTTTTAGTATAGCTGTACTAAATCTTAAACTTCAATTTTAATTAACTAAATTTGGAAGTTTTTGTAGCCGTTATACTATTGAATTGAGTGCTTAGATCAACTTTTTAATACAGTTGTACTAAATCTTAAACTTCAATCTTAACTAACTAAATCCAAAAGTTGTTGTAGCGGTTATACTATTGAATTGTTTGCTTAGATCAAATTTTTAGTTTTTAGTACAGTTGCAATAATTCGTAACTTTTCCCAACAGAGTGCCTGGTTAAATGCTTTGTAGCGATTATACTATTGAATAGAGTGTCGAGAGAAAGTTTAAACATTAGAGCCTCAAGTCCGAAGTGGTCTCACTAATGCTGCTGAACAAGAGGAGGGAGGAAAAGTATGACTTCGAGTACTGCCGTCATTGTTGTTCTGAGACAATCTTTTATACTTAAGCTTAACTTGCTTAGCTGATCCTGGTTAGTGAGATTGTTTGTTTTTAATGCTTTCCGCCATACCGGAGAACCGCAAGTCAAGATTTGTTTTACTATCTGGTTTGAAACTTCACGTTTTACCCAAGGCACGTTTGATCATATAGAACTCCTCGTTCGCTTTCTTTACGCGGCCCTTCACCCAGGAATTTTTTAGGAGAAGTTTAAGTTTAACTGCACTTAAGTTGGACAGATAGGAATGTTTCTCGTCTTGAGTCAACTAAAGAGCAGCAATAGAACATGAATGAAGGACATCTAAAAAGGATCCACCGCAGTGAATGTTTGAGGCTGCTTGAGTATAAAAGATTGTGGTTTGAGGCAGTGTATTGTTAGACCACAAGACTTACGTCTCCTAATCGTCCCAGTGCGGCATCCACTGAATTTGGTGCTGATCAGTTTTTAATCTTCCTTGAAATACTTCCATAACCAAATCAGCCTCAAATCTAACCTTACTCGGCTGTTTCGATAATACTTTTGATCACTTCTGAAGCCATTTTTAATTTGGAGAATTTAGTGGGTTTCTCTGAATCAGAAGATTGGAGAGCTTCAGCAACTGGACCGTCTTTGGGGATTTCAGGAAAATCTTAACTCTGAACAAACTGCAAGCCCGCAAGAGCATTGTATAATCGGCTGAAGAAATTACGTTGCTGCAAGCAAGGGAGCAGATGATAAAAGTGTCCAATATCATCAGCGAAACAGTGACTCAACACTTACTGGTAGTGGCGTGCTTATGAAGCGAGCAGCATGAGAGCTTGTCATCTCTATAATCTAGAAGTGATGGAAAAACCAGGCCTTGTCAGAAATATTTGACCCATATGTGTAGCCATTTCCGAGAAGTCCTGCTTTTCCCATTACTTCTTGATTTCACAGAATCAGAATCAAGAACATTGCAAGTCAGTAGATGTGACTCCTCCTACTATTGGATTTCTACGTTCGATTCCCGATTCGATTTCATAATTCATGGTGGCACATCTCTGGCGTCATTGACAACACTCAGCTTCTAGAATCGTTGGCGGCATTCATTTCTGGATAGCTCCATATTTCAGAGCCTTGAACGAGGATGAAGAGATGAAATATATAATGCAATGTCCAATTGATGCAAAAATTCAGTCGCTGTTTACTAAAGTGAGGCCACAACAGGAAATTTGAAAGGCACCTGGTTTAACTCATGCCTCAGGACATCTGTTGTCGAACGGAAGCATGCACGATTAATGGAATCTGTGTTTATTTTTTCTTCTTTGTGTGCTTCAGTTGCTTCAAGGCAGCTGGCTGCAAATGCTCACACCAAGCGGAGGTCCGTATTTTTATGTTTTCTCCCACAGGCTCGAAATGTAGGTCTCCTTGTTCTGAAAGCTAGTTATCCGCAAACTCTACACGACCCCGCTTAAGAGTTCGACTCATGCATCGGCTCATGACACTGTACGCCTACACACAGAACGTTTGACGGCATCGGAGAGCAGGACGAGGATTGACATGTTCAATGTTTTGTATAAAGTCAATTCGTTCTTTGGGCAGAGAGTTCTATTACCCAATTGCCCATTGAGCCCACAGAAACAGCGCTTGACAAGAATTGACGTTCTTCACCTCGTATCTGAGGAAGAGGTGAAAGTCCATTACCGGCTGGAAGTTACTGTCGTCTATTGTGACAGTCGATGATGTAGGTGGAGGCTTAAACAAACAAGCCAACAACAATCTGCAGCGTAGGTTGTTCTGGGGAACAGTCATCTTCTTTGTCACTGCAAGCTCCTATCACTGATAATAGTCTGAGGCGGAAAATCCCCTTTTGCGAACAATTTCTCACGGCCGTGGATCGTGAATTCAAGTTCCACACTTAGATTCCCATGAACTGGCAACTCCCTTAGCCGGACAAATGTGTTGCGACCGTCGCTGTCCGCCTAAGGCGTTGTTCACACTGACTCTCAAAAAGCTGTTTTAAAATGCAATCCAGTGGAAGCATGTTAAAATAAAAGAAACAATGAAGAAATTAAATTATTCCGCGGTTCAACATTGCTATAGAAAAAGTTACCATGTCATTTGACTTGGATTAGCCATCCATCGTTATGTTCTTCTTGTCTCAGAAACTGGCTGCTCCTCAATGACATTCATTTCTTCTTGAATCGCCATTCCACGACACGACAAAAATCCAGGCATTCATGCCTAGTCTCACAACAATGACCCATCACTCGACAAGAACAAATATTCAATCGCCTTAAACGCCCTCATCCTTCACCCTCCTTCTGCCCACCCCCTTGAAAGGTCTAACTAATAGACTGCATTTTTAATTCAGTCACCCCAACCCTGCCTAGACACAGTTGCCAATTATCCAGTGAATCCAGTTTCCCTACTTTTCTGGTTGACCGCACCAATTCAAGATCCCCTATAAGAAACTCACTCATTTGTCTCTTCACCCTAAAGTCCGGGTAGATTTTCAATGATTCACCCCCATCCCATTTCTGTGTCTCAACAATCCCACAAGCCAGCAAAAAAAAAAAAAAAGTTATACCCTCACCTCAGCCACAGCCGGCAGACCCGAACCCCTCACTTTCACACAGGTAAAGAGATGAACAGCATCGCCAATATCTCTTACATTAACCCGACTACCTACCTACCTACCGAGCAACCTCTAACCTACAAGCCGGCACTGAGTACCACACAATCACTTCAGTCCACGTGGAGTGTGTTCCTTCTTAATTCCTTCACTTCTGCCTCCTCTGTCGACATTCAGCAACCATTACCACGTACAACGTACAAAGAGCCAGCGCGCACACACAACTACCTCTCTGTCTCTCTTGCTCTCTCACCCCCCGCCGGCGATCCCTCTCGTTAACCGACACTTCCATTTTCAACCCCCGAATTCAGAAACTCACTCAGAAGTGTACAGACCGACCGAACGAGGGCGAAAGAGCGTTACCCTTCCCATCCTCATCGACATAAGATGCAGACACACACACACAGCCACAAAGAAAGCAAAAAAAAAAACCCACAGCAACTTCGCTTGATGCCCGGCCAGAGAGCTACTTCTTATTCAATGGCAGCGTCATACTTCTGGAACTTCCGCAGCTCGGCTTTGCTCTTTGACAAGCGCGATAAATTTATCACAAAAAAAAACACGTTTAATGCTTAACGACTTCGAGGAAGTCGTGTTTTTTTTTTGTGTGAAAAATAAAGACCACAACAAAATGAGACCCGCCGAGAGATGAAGATATGTTTTGGGGGCGAACTTATCTAAGATTGTATTCGGTCTCGGGGGGTACTCCCTCGTGAGAGACAATGAAAGCAACGCCTCTTCAAAATTGAGAGGTTACACTCGGTGTTCACGGAGCGCCCATCTGAAACCCGCTTTGGGTCTCTTCGGCGGCTAATCTTTCACGCGATCGCAGCCCAACCACCCACCTCCGCCTCATCTTCCTCCTTCTTCTTCTCATCGTCGTCGTCCTCATCACCCACTGAACAGCGCCAACGACTAGCTGCAGGCAACAAATTGTTGTTGTTTCCCCTTACTCCTCCTGGTTTATTTCTTCTTCTTTTTTTTTAATTTTCATCTAATTACGATGACACGACATTTCACTCGGTCGATTGAATTACTACGCTACCTCCCGTCCCTCCCCGCCTGTTTTCTCACACGACTCGCCCTCCAGAGAGCTTCAGAGGAGATTGTTGAGGAATAGCCGCCGCCGCCGCCGCCGTCGCGTCGTCTTGTACCCACTAAGCATGTGTAATATAATATTTCCGCCCCACGATTCATTTTAATTGACAGAGCTCTTTCTCTCTCTCTAGGTACACACGACGAGAGGCACACGGTGTCCCTCGCAGGCGGCCCCTGTGGCTGGTGGCATGGCTTTTGAATGCCCTCGAACCGAAATAAAAGATTAGATACTTTTCAACCTCAATCTGAAGAGGTAGCGCGACGTGAGGCGGGACATGGAAGGCGGTGCAATGTGAGATGAAGAAATAAAATAGAGAATAAAAGAACGACTACTGAGCGACGATGCGACGAGAAAAGGAAGGAGGCAACCGGTCTGTGGGATTTTTCTACGAAATATAAGATTATTCTCTGCGGACTGTCGATGATGCCGCTGCTCCTGCTGTTGTTGTTGTTGTTGGTTGAAGATGATTATAGAGAAGGGAATTTGTATCTACAAGATACGCGGCGAATACGGAGAAACGCTCTCGAGTGTGGTGAGCTGCCCTACGAGCAAAGCACGAAAAGAGGACGACCTTTTTTTTGGGAAGAAATTCCAAAAGGATACCTTCGATGAGGGGCCACAAGCATAAGCAGGCACAAGATGAGACGACGAGCTGATAGCAAGGAGCGACCAGGAGGAGAGACTCAACCGTCGGCGCTGTCATCTGCTATTTTGGTTATCGCCTTGTTCGCATATTCCGCACACACACACACACACACACCTCAAGAAAAAGGGAAAAACGAATTTCGCAAGAAGTAAAAAAAAAAGAGAGAGCAGGCGAGGCATGAAGAAGAAAAAGAAGTGACAAGTCCAAAAGGAAAGACGAAGCCAGAGTGCTGGAGGAGACCGAGGGAGGAGGAGGCAAAGACCTCTCTGGAGATAAACAAATCGACCATTCAATCTCGTCGGTGTAATTTATTCCCAAGCTGCTGTTGCGCCGTTGTTGTTGTTAGTGCTTCCTTTTTTTTGTGTTTCCGCCCGCCCTTCTTTGAAAGAAAACAAAAGAAATCTAAAGTTCACTTCAGTGGAAGTGCACAAAAATGAAAAGGAAGAGGGAGAGGAGAAAAACAACAAAACGATGCTAAAAATAAGAGCAAACAGTCCGACACACACAAGGCGGCGGCGAAGCGCAATACAAGACCAGGAGCAAGTGGGGGAAGGAGCGGAAAAAAAAAAGAAAAAACAAAACAAAGCCTCGCCTTGGCTGCTACTGCCAGTGTTGCCTTTCCGATGCCGGAATGGGTCTCTTCTGAATGAACTGAAAATCGGAACAATCTGACACATTTTTTTTCCAGGACGAGGACTGACACAATGTCGTCCAATCGACCGAATATACCCTCTCGCAGGCGGGCAGAGTGTGTAGGCACGGGAAAAAATTGCTGAAGGGAAGCCTAAGTGGGACATAGATTGAAGAAGTTCAGATAATTGAACTGCAAAGAAGATAGGGGAAGCGCACTTGAAAGCCCAGAGATGCACCGAGAAATTGGATTGTTGGCACTGGCAGAGTTTGGAGGAACAAGGGGGGGGTTGATTCGAAGGAGAAATCATCAATTATCTTCCATTTCATTGGTGAGTCAGCGGCAGAGGTCTGGTTAATTGGGGCATTGATTCCTTCGTCTCAAGAATTGGGTTTCTCTGTGTAATGTTTGAAGAGTCGACACAAACAATCAAATGTCATTCGATTTTCCTTCGATTCGAACAAACCTAACTACAAGAAATGAAGTATTACAGGGATGGCCGACTTCTACCTCTCTTGCCCCTTAAAATTTTTGACAACTGCTTTTTATAAAGTTTGACCAATCAGGGAACGGCATTTACGTTATTTCGTGAATAACAGTCAGAAATTCATGAATATCTGTCAAAAAGGCACCCATATTCGTCGATTAGGGGGCAATCAGCTGTGAAGTCTGTAATACTTCTGCCTAACCACAAATTACTTGTCATATTCATATGTCAAAATTTAGGATGACACTTGGCGTACATAATTCGTCGCCCAATAACCGCTAACTGGGTATCAATCATATTTAACTTTCGAAATTATGCAAATGAAAAGATTTACAACCTCGTGTGTCTACTCCCACACTCCCTGTGATGACAACGACGCGCCGACACGACCATACCCAATCAACCGCACCAACGCATTGCCCAAAGTGGGAGAATGATATTCATGTTTACACCATTCAGCAAACAACCGCGCAATGTAAGAGGAATACTAAACGGGACCCGTGACCATCCAACGGCCGCCACTTTATGACCGATTCCACTCGATGTGATTCAAGTCAGAAGTGACCATAACACAAAGTCATACGTCTTTCTCCGCATTCCACCTCGTCTCGTGGATTTTGATGTGAAGGAGCAATTTTAAGCTCTGTCGTGCTCGCACTCTTTCCACCCACTCAACGAACAAAAAAAAAATCCGCTTGTCATTTCAAATTCTCTATAAACACACAGCCGTCGACGTTGTCGGGCGGCGTGGGTACGGGTAACTTTACGTTTTAACGACTCAACCATGCCGGCCCATAAAACCATAGAGAACGCACCATCATACCACACAGGGGCTTGCTGCCCGCAATGGTGGTGTGGCACGGAAACAGAAAAACATCACACAGAAGCAAATATATCTCAGTGCTCTCTAGTCACTGGCTGTGTGTGAGTGTGTACTACACCCGACCATAATGTTCGATGGAGCAAAACGTTTTTGGGTGCTGTTCGGTGTTCGGTGCCCGCGCGCCGTCAGTGCTTACCGAGCAACAACACCTGACACGAATTTAATTACTCATAAATTGTGCAACGAGAAAAATAAACATTTTCTGTCGATGCTGTTGTTGTGTTCAGGTCTTCTTTTTTTTTGGTTTGTATACCCCGTCCCCCCTCTTTTGATTGATGGCACTCGATTGGTGGTGACAATTAAATCCGTTTAACAAGCATTCTCGACTTCGTGTTCGGAATCTCTTCTCTATCTCTGGCCATGATGGACGAGGGGGAGCGCAACGTCAACACAACGAAGAATGAACGATTAGATGAAGAGACGCGGAGTGGTGTTGGACAGGACAGGTATGGGGGCTGCTGCTGCCGCTGTGTCGAATCAGTCATGAAAGTTTACAAGAGAAAAAAAGAAAAAACGACGATGTTGAGCACAATACCACGACCAAGATGGCGAATGACGACGAGGACGGCTAAGCCGACTAAGACGACGTCGACGACGATTTAATTAACAGCAGAAGCGGCGGCAGCAGGCACTCTACCGTGCATTGCTACTCATCACGACGACGACGACGATGGCGGTGACGACCAAAACGACCGACTCCAACAACGAGCACAGTGCGGCGCGGCGGTGGCGGTGGCGGCAACGGCGACTCGCCTGGTGGTGGCATAAATACGTTGCGATTTAAATTTTTTCGCCTGATTATGATGATGATGATGATGTTTGTCGGTTGGTTGCCTTTGCCTGGTGATTGTACGACTTGTGGTGGAAGAGTGTGGGGAGACTCATTGAGCTTCTCTAAGTGCCAACGGAGTGTGGCAATGCCAAACCACCGCATGACGGGTTGGAGGAGACGTTGAACTTTTTCCACTCGATGATTTCTTGCTAAGAGTACCGAATTACGTGTGGGATTCAGCGCTTCACTGGTGAATTGTGAGTTATTTTTTTTTTTGTTGTTGTTTCGTTGGTATTTTTCTGAACGATTAAGTTGTTACACCTTAGAGATTGTGTAATGAGATTTACAAGAGATAAGCAAATCAAAACGAAGACAAACGGATGGATATCGCTTTCGAAAGCGATCGTGAACGCGTGCATTAATTGGAGGGTGTGACATGGCGGTGACGACTGTTGTTCCAATTTAAGGCGACATTTTTTAATTAGTACCCAGTGAGTTTGATTAATGATGGGGAGAGGTGTCGAAAGACGTGCGGACACGCAGATGTAAATGGATTCGTCATCGACGAGTTTTTGTTTCTTCTTTGTTTTCATTAGAATGCAGTTCCGCATGACGTTTGAGGAGAGTGTGAAAAGTTGGATGTGAATTGATTTTCTTGTTCTGAATGCATTCATTTATTTTTTTTCTTACCTTTGGCTAGGCATGGCGTTGAGATTGCCGGGTTAGCGTTGAAATGTGACAGCTGAAGTTTTTCACCACGACAAGTTATTTGTTACAATAAATCTTGGCGTGAGAGCTTAACCGGACGCAGACGTAATTTGCCAATGACTTCTATGACTGACAACACCAGCTAGTAATGACACATGGAAAGGCTTAAGTGGGACATATCTCTATAAATGTGATTTCAGTATGTAGAGACAACAGAAGTCTATTTGATTACTTTATGAACACAGCCATATTGATTTCGTTTGTTTTGATTTGTGACGAATTTTCGCTGAGCGGAGCCATTTTTCCTTCTGTCAAATAACAGACATCCGCTGGTAAATCTCAAATAAACATCCTACATCCAGAGCAGAGAGCAAACATAACATTTTTTCACTGCAGCCAAAAAAATGCATTTTCTCAAAATTTTTTAAAGACCAAATATGACAAACCTCTCAAAATACCATATTCACCACACATTCACTATTCTAGACCATTCCCGCGACATTTTGACCGACTTTGTCCAAGAAACACATCAATTTCACGCTTGTAACCGACTCCACGTGGAGTCGCATAACTCGCAAACCCGACCATCTACGGACAAAATTCCACCAGATATCGATTAGTTGACGTGAACATAGGTGACTGGTCATGTTTTGAGTTCATCACCTGCTTGGTGGGACTTAGAAATTCGGATCAACATTTGCACTCAGCAAGCGAAGTGACAGATTGCCCTCAAATGTCACCAAAAGCAATGACATTCCTTACGTTTGCGAGGAGATTGTGATCTGTTTGATTTTTCTCGACATTTGAAACGTTCAGTCAAAATCGGGTACATGTCACTTTACGGCGAATCTATGACAAATTTGTTATGAATTCAGCACATTGTACAACACTTCAAAAATCACCCCCTCTCGAAATAATCAATTATAAGTTGATCCCCCCTCGAGACACAGAAACCCATAATAAAACAACAAATAGCCACCACTTCGATAAATTATCTCAACGACAAACGGGCGAAGAAGAGACGACGTCTCATAAACAACACTTGTGCCTGTGACTCTTCTCCACCACTCGGCCTGCATATCTGAGGCAATCATCGTCATCACCAATGTCGTGGATAGATGGACGAGCTGTACAACTAGCAGAAGCCACACTTTGCTTTTAAAAGAAACGAAAAAAATAATACGTTCATGGGGTTCAATTAAACAATTACACATGCTCGCTCCATTTTGCTTATTGACACACACTCAACAAGCACCGTACAAGCTGACATTTTATTGCTGGTGTGTTCCCTTGTTGTTCATCACCCCCTTTGCTGTTCGTATTTGTTGTTTTAAATCTAATTCTATTAGTTATCGATTAGATGGACTGTGTACTTGTACAACGAACCAACCCATCGAACACACTTCAAAGATAAAAAACACTGCTTGTCGTTTCGTTGTTTCGTGTTTGTTTTTGTTTTTTTTTCGTCAACGACTTGCATTTTGATTTGACATGATTGACAAGCAGAAAAACAGAAATAACTCTCTTTCTCTGTCTCTCAAGCTCTCACCGCACTCGGCAAGCGATAACGAAAATCGCCCCAAGATTGTGGCCAGCGTACACAATCACCCAATGAAACGTAACGAAAATTAAACGCGTACGGGATCCATAAATCAAACTCAGTCGCTACACGCCTGAGGGCGCATAGTCGCCAACAACGGCCTTTGCTATTTGATGTATCGATTATGGCATGGTTGGCGTGATAAGAGGCGAAAAACAGAAAACAAAAACACAAAAAAATATGGGAATTTCAAAAGCACACTTCTTAAGCGATTGACGATAATTGGTCGTTTTGAACAAGCGGATATGCTCGCCGATCACGGTTCGTCAAAAGACGGTGTTTTGTTTTTTTTTTGTCTTGCTATTCTATTTATATTCAGCTCATTTGCAAAACTGAATGGGAGAGGAGTGTTAAAGGAATTCACGATCACCGACTACACGGGGGTTTCGACCATATTCAAAGGCGGTAGCGTGGCGGCGGCGGCGGCGACGATGACGACGGTGGCGCAATGTGTGTGCGAAGTGGACGGTAGCGGCGGCGGCGTAGGTGAAGCGCGGCTGTGTATACACAAGCAATTTTATTTAGTTATTAAGTGTCATGTCAATAGTAATGTGACAGATAGATTGTTATTTGCCATCTTGGTTAACTCTGTTCTGTTTTTTTTTTTCTCCTGTCTGTCTGTCTGTCCGTCTCCTCTCGTCAGGCTCTCGTTTTCCCATTCCTGTTTGCATAAGTGACGGAGGGGGCGTCAGAAACAACTCGCGCAGAGTGCCTATTGTCTGTTTTTTTTTTCCTCTGCTTGTCCCGAGTGTACTCTTGTCTGTCTGCTTGCTTGCTTGTCTATTCCGGTTACTGTTTCTGTGTGAGGGGTTAAGTGTTTGAGAATAAATTCTGAAATAGCGACGATGTCAAGAGGTAGGTGGAGCGGAGAGAGGGGGAGAGCATCTGATGCGAGGAAGGGAATAATTTAAATTTATGTAGAGCGGGGGAAATATTTAAAATAATTATGTACGAGTCATTAATTATCTAATCGTTTGTAGCGCGAGCTGAATGCGAAATGAGGTCGGCAAGGTATCACAAATCGAATTGGAAATTTTACTCGTTCGTGCTCTCCTGTTATCTTGCATGGGTGTGTGTAGGTAGTGTCTGCGAGAATGATTGAAGGAGATGTGTTCATTTCTTGTAGTGCACTGACAGAGCCTTCGATTTTCACACAGCGAATAGACGTCAATTGGAAATTGACAAGAGGTGTTCAAATCTTACGACCAAGCCTGTGCTCTGGTAGAAGCGGTTTTTTGACAGGAGGCTTAATGGAAAACAAACTCTTTGACATCAGAATTCGTCAACAGAGAGCTAGCTCGCATACAAATCGTCAGTTGAGAGATTGCGGGAAGAATTAGACACAGACGTACCTACAAAATGCTGCTTGAAGTCATCGAGCCCGCGGTAACTGTCAAAGACAAGGAACTTGTTCATAATTTCGTAGAGCACTATTTCCAGAGTTTGACAGGACATCTACTGAATTGAATTCATTGAAGAAGACGTTACTAGGCTTGACATGGAAAAGGAGCGAGAGCTGTTAACATTGGCCCCACTCCGTGTGTTGCAAAGTCAGTTTTACTGAAGAGAATATGTCAAATGAATTGACATTTACTCCCTTGGATTTGTCAGGATAGTTTTTTTTTCATTTATAATTTATCTAAACCGAAATGATTACACAAAGATTATTCGGCGAAAATTATGAAGAGCAAAGAGACTTCATGTCCATCTGCGATGACTGCTCGATGACAACTCACTTCTATGTGTCATCATGACGTTGACAGATTATGGAACGAGTTGTGCAAAAATATTGCACTTGAATGGATAATTTGAAACACAAATGTAAGTCCGGAACAAGGTAAAAGCATATGTTGCCGCTCTATGTTTCTTGAGAATCTTACCATCTGTCAAACATAACAAATTAAACAAAAAAAAATTTTCAAAAAACATGTAACCAGAGTCTGTTGTGTCAGTGTGACCACAAGAGTAACATTTTATCAAGAAGTAAACCCTTCAGAAGCCTGCCGACTAAGAGGCCACTTGTTCCCCCTGTCCCGTGTGAACGAACCCTAATTCTCTGGAATCCTTGCAAACCTTTGGTACTTCTGAGAGCTCATCAAGCACACCTGTGCATCTTAACTTAATGAGTGCCTCTGTTAAATTAAACTTCTCCAGACGATTTCTGTAAATTCAGACCTCTCCCCTTCATTTTGCAAAAGTGCCAGAAAACTACCCCGTGGCAATTTCCGTCACAAAACAAAGCACACCCGCAAACGCGCATCCGTCTGTACCTACGTGCAAATTCAATTGAAAAACAACATCAAACATAAATAAATATTCTTCCCTTCGCCTCCTTCGGCACTTTGTCATGTTCCCTTAGCAATTATTTGAGATGACATCGATCACCCCAGTTAAGTGTCGAAGCGGATATCCTCTGTGTCGCTCGCTGGAGACGGGCAAACACACTCATTGAATCCCATTAAATGTCTCTTGCCTCCTCCTCCTCCGCAATTCCTCATTTCTATTTTTCTTCTACTTTTTTGTTGTTTTTGTTTTGTATTTTGTCGCACACACAACTCCTGTACTCCTGCAGCACTTTAAGGTATGCAACGAGCTCGTTGCTAGCACACATGAATACATTCATAGTCGTCGCTGTCGTCGGCGAGGATATTGAAAAACTGGTTTGAAATCGAACCAGATGTCTGCAGACCGTAATTTTATTTTTTTTTTCCTTCTTTTTATTTTATCAATTTCAAGGGGTGGCTCTTGAGACATATGCATCACATTCAACCGGGGCGAGCACTCAGCACACACTCACAAATGGCGCGCATTGAGCATAGAGCAAGTCAGTCGTCTCGGTGTACGTACACGGACCAATGCACGGCAGCATGATAGCAGGGAGAACATGGGCAATGTGCTTATTGTTGTGGCAGTTTTATGATTATAGGATTTCTCTCCATTTGGTGGTACCCTTGTGCGCCCCTATACCTGCCCGGCATTGGATATTTATTTGTATTTTACATTTTCTCTTGTCCTTCGGGCATTTTCCGTCTGCACGTTGATGACGGCCGCACCGGTGTTCGTGTGTGCGAGTTTGGTTTTTAATAAGCCCTTAAGGGTACAAACGTTTGCACTCACGTTTAATTTGTCACTTTTCCACGCTGCTGCTGCTGTTGTGGTGTGTGGCAAGCAAAGATGAACCGACAAGGGGGAGGATTGAGCAAGAAATCACGAGGGTCAGAGCCGAGGTAGAGTTTTGGTATAGAATTTCAGAGAAGTTGGGTCAATTAGGTACGGGGATTGGTTAATGTAAAATGTTATGATATCCGTGTTATAACAGACAAGAGGGATGACAATTCGTGGAAGCGCACTGATTACCGTGACGCTAATGATTTCGAATTTGAGGAGTGAGTGTTGAGGGACGCGACTACGTTTAGGAATGTCGTTTAGAGAGATTTGTGACAGCAGATTTTTTTTTGACAGAACGTTTTTCTTTTTTTAATCTTTAGCTTTGACGGCAGTGACACATGGGATTTTGTGTGAAGGGAGTTGACATTGTTGAGATGACTGGTTCCAATGACAGGTGAAAATAATCGCATGACAGATTGGTGCCAATGTCACTAAATTTGGGCAAGTTCCAAGAAAGGTTAAAAATAATCACACATTCAATTTCCCAAAACTCGTAAAAACTTGCCAAAGATGAAATGTCATATCTGCAGATGTTCTCGTTTTCTCTTTGCACTCATGGGTTTTTTTTTTAAGTTCCAAAAGGTCATGAAGCGTGCTGATAACTTTCACGTCAACAACTTCCACGAAACACGTGCTAAGCACACGTTACTAACAAAACAACAAAAATTGTCTTTAAATGCTTGAAATTGCTTTTCACAAGTGTTATTTGTTTAAATGCATCGCGAGTGTGTGAGAAAATGAAACAGAGATTAGAAGAACCGCACGTGCAGGGGATGTGTTCGAATGATAAGAGAAAATTAGAATTGTTAACTTTTTACACACGGATCATGTTTGTTAACTGACAACTTAGCACATTCACGGATTATAAACGTCAAAATCAAATATCTGAGGAAACGTGACATTTGATCATGGTTTTGTTTATGAGAAAAGTAAAGATAACTAATTTGTTCGACAATCATTGAGGGGGGGGTGGAATTTGGTTGGAATGGATGTTGATTGAATGTTGTTCGATACACATTTACACAGCTGACAGTTGCTGAAGATGGCATGCATATTGGATTTATAAGCTTAAACATATCTCATCAGTTTGTCGGTGTGACAACTGACGTCTCTTGTTTTTTAAGCTTAAAACAAAGCGTGTTGACAGTAGCTGTCAAATACCTCCGAGGTGACTATTTCTAAAATCGCTAAACACTTAGATCAACAAGTTCACAAGAAGACCGACGGCCGTATTTTTACTTGAAACTTGACAATGTCAGGAACTTGCTTGCTTAATTTTTTGTTTTTAAAGTGATTGGGCAAACGTTGGTGACGTTTGCTGTCTCAATACAGCTTCAGGTCAGGATTTTCATCAATTGTGACAGGAGTACTTTGCTGTCCAAGTTGAAGGATATGCACATGTGTGTAATGTCAAGTCAAACTTCACAATCAAACCAGTAATTGCACAAGAAGCCTCAAAAACGACTCGTGTCTCTTGCGGTTTACATGAGCGATTGCATTCACACTTCCCGTCGGCGAAATGACCAAGCAAATCACTTGTGCTAGGGGCGTGTAACAAACCTTAAAAATACATAACAAAACAAGGAATTTATGTCATAATTACATTCTTATGCTATGTGGCAAGGAAATATGCAAGTGTCGCGTGCATTTTAATGGCAAATGAAAAAGAGGTTAGGGATAACACACAAAGGCACATGTAGACAGCTGATTTGATTAAATTGAGACGAAAATGCATTCAATTACAACTTACCCCAGCTGAAGGATGACGAACCGGTGCCGGATACATCCTTGACGATGAATTATTTTACTTCGTACCGAAAGCTGCAAACACCAACAGCAGTCCAAATTAAGAGTTGATCTGTAGTAGTTAATCCAAAATGACAGCGATTATCAAACAAAAATGTGACACTTCTCTTTTGACACACTTTCGCACGCACTTTTCTTGTTGCTCTTGTTGATTTATTGAACTTTATTTGAAACTCTTCCGCAAATCACCAGCGAGGGCGTTATTTATATTTTTTAAAAACAATTATTTAGAATTTTCTTTTTGAAATCAAAGACACACACGAAAAATGGGTGCACAATTTTGCGGCATAAACGCGTCGAGATAACCCTTCGTCTTGCACTCAATATAAAAACAGATGTAATCGGGGAGTAACAAAGACGGGGACGAGAGCTTCAACAAAACACAAACGATAATTGCTCAGAAAATCGCGAAATGAGCGAATATCAAATAAACAAGAGGAAACAATATAAAAAAATATATATATGTATGAAAGAACAGAACGGAATACGAAATGAAAACCACTTAAAACAAACCGATGATGATAAACCGAGTGACTGTCGGCGGCGGTGGCGATATAGATGACGACCAGGGCGATTGCGACGGCGACGGGGTTACGGAGTGTGTAAAACACAACCGAGAATGATGGTGAAGTGGTTGGTTGGTAGAAGACGACAGCGACTACGACGAAGACGACGACGGCAGTATCGGCGACGGGCAATGAAGCTTCCCTCAAAACCACTTAATCCACTTGTAACACACAAACGCGATTCAATAAGTCACACAAACATCCAAAGACACAAGAGTGTGTGCACACACAAGAGCCGACCGAAAAAAAGAAGAAAGAATATTGGCGTCGAGTGGCAGGCAATTTTTTTTTTCTCTTCTTCCTTTTCTTCTCTTTCCTCTCGCTCTTTTTCTCTAGCACCCCTTCTCTTTCTCAGCCTCGTTCTCCTCGATGGTCGATGGCAAAACAAAAAACAAAAATTAATTTTCCTCCTTTTTTTTCTATATATTCAAACTTTTTATATATATTTTCACTTTATTTCGTCAACCTACATCTCTGGTGTAAACGATTCAAAACACACACACACACACTGGGACGCATGCACAGCGCTCCTCTCTCACTTGCGTTATGTGTATAGTTATCTAGGCACAGTGGCTAAAGCGGCAGGCGTTAGCGTTTTTTTGATCCGTGTAAACATAGCGAAATGCGCAATTAATTGCGGTAAAAAGCATGGATGCCGGCGGCAACAACAACAAATTCAATAAAAAGAGCGATGGTCGCGATGACAATGATGAACGCAGGCAATAGCGATGACAATCGTTGATTTCGTGGTGGTCGCTCCTCTTTAGAAATTAACTTTGCGAATCCCCAGCACAGAGTACAACAGAATAACTGAGGACAACGACAGCGGCGGCGATGACAATGGCAACGCGTCTCATTGTGAACACACGCACTTTATATCTTAAATGACTTGACACTCGTGTCAACCCGAATCCAATCAGGAACGGTGGGGGCTTCGAACAGAACTCATTCGAGTCGTATCCACCGATTTCGTTTCTGTTTCTCTAATCGTTGTCGGCCCGTCGGTGTAGAGTAATTTATTTTCTTTTTATTAGATTTTTGCGCGAATGCGGGCGCGATACGTCAATTTAAATATACAGTCACTCTCACTGAATGCACGACAAATCAAAAACAACGAAACAAAAATAAAATCTCATGGGTAAAAAAAAGAGAGCTACAACGGCTACGATACTGCAGCGGCACAAAGAACAGAAATAACGAATGGAAATCCGTCCGGTTGTTGCTTTGCGATGCGATTTACTGCAAAGACTGACGTTTCCCTAACGGCCTGCCTCAATCGCGGTTGATGTTGGTCGCCGCTCCTCGGGTTCGTTGCTTGAATACAAAAATAAACTGAAGGGCGAATAAGGTGAGCACAGTGCTTGTCTCGCTCGGCCGCACGCTAGGGCGAGTGAGATGGCCGCAGTGTTTTGCGGCGAAGTGAAGGAAATTATGACAAGTCGTTTTCGCTCACTCGCTCACCCAACTATGGCGGAGATTGGTTTGATTGTCAATTCGGCCATTTTGATGATATATGGGATGGAGACAGGTTCGTGTCGTTCAGGGATAACCTTAAAAGTAAGAAAGTACTTTGTTTGTTGACATTTCCATCGCATGGATGTGTGCATTTCTGTTTTGAAACTTGGTTGGTTTGCCATATTCAGTGTTTGTGCGCGGAGATGAAATGAAGGACATTCAGAAATTGGCGCCATTTTTAACGCCATGGTGAAAGTGTGTTTATTTTTGCAATTATGAATGGGTAGTTGCGTATGTTGCTCTCGCTCTTGGATGCGTAACAGTTTTGTTTGTCTGCCATCTGGTGGGAAATAGAGGAATGCATGGAACAGATGCGATGAAGTGTTAATAGATGTTGACTGTTTTGAGGCGAATTCATGTTGACGAGGGTATGACTAACGAATAGACGAAAAACAAGTGACTTTCGTAAATGCGACTTCAATATTTATTCCGGAAATACTTGGAATTGGCGAGGAAATTTCGTTTATCGTGAGTGAAGTATAAGTAGGCTTTTTTCAAAAATTATGAATTTGTCACTTCTTACTGCTCAGGCAGCTCAACAAGAAATGTAATTAACCACATGAGCCCTAAAGTAGGCTATACCGTGGAGAGTTTCTGAGAGCTGATTTAGCAAATGATAGCGTTGGCGATAAGAATTCGACCAAAGCCTAATAGCACAACCTGGGACCTTTGTTACAGTTTTAGAAAGGAGACCAAGAATCAATCATTCGATGTTGGATCCACATGACTTGCCTCCATGCGGAGATTCTGTCACTGAAATCATTCTCTCCATCCATACAACATAGACATTAGGGGCGTTCTGACACAACCCCCGTGACGCCGTGAACGCTTGACAATCGTGCTTGATGGGCCAAATTGTCAATGTTAACGCTCGTTACATTGCAACTTACTTACGTTAACTTACATGCAACTCCATTGAGTTGATTTTGTAAGCAAAACTTTTCTTCATTTTGGAGTGCGGCTTAAGAGTGGTTTGTTTTGGACATACATTGAGACCTAGGTTAGTTTGGATTTATGTGACTGACTGCAATAAGACTTATGCCAGAGTGGACCCATTGTGTTCTCGCCTGAGAATTACATTTTCTTAGAGATTCCATTCACTGACGGGCAGTATGCAAAAATCATTTCTGTCCGCCTGTTTTTAGACTGATAAGAATTCTTACTAACCCTGATTTAAATGCTGAGTATATTTGCTATTTGGATTTGAACATTTGTTTTTTTCTATCTTAGGGCACTTATCTGAGAACACTTTTGAAAGACTAAAGAGCCAACTATAATAGGCACGAACGTTCATAATCTAGTATCAAACGGGCATGGAAGAGCGAGCGAATACACACACCCCTATGACACTGACTATATTGGAGTGTGAATTTAACCGCAACGCTCATATGCGAATTTGACAGATGAAACACAGAAAAGGGAAAATTTGAAAAATTGCCAAATCAGCTGAGATTTGATTGGACATATATTCAAACACTCTAAGTGAAAGCAAACGGAAAGAATAAAAAAAGAGTACATATTTATTATGGCTCGTATATATATTGTTTTGTGCAAACATGCTGAAACATTTTGTTAACATTTGACAGTAGTTCATATTCGCTCCTGGCTTTTACAATTAGCCCTAGTGAAGATATGGGAACTTATGGGATTTTTTGACTGGAGTCAAGATTATAGAAGCACTGGGATAGCCGTGTTTGTCGAGTCTGATTCTACCTGTTCTTCGCCATCTCTCTACCGGTGTTCAGATACAGCAAATTGTCGTGACGATTTGCTGAAGATGAAAAGCCAAAACTCTTTGTCTACCTCAAAACAAGTCTGCCGTTTTGATGTCACAAGCATTCACATTAACGATTTGGCCCATCTCAATCTTCCCTGCGAATAACCGTCGTGACCATTGTTGAAGTTTTCCACATATCGCTCGTACTGAGAAATAAACATAATAAACATAACTTAAATTTTAGCATTATCCAGCCCTGGCAAAAACGGTCTTATATTTTAAAACATTTTAAAAAACAATTTTATTGCCAGTTATAAGTGCCACCCTGTGTGCCGATGCAAAACATTGCTAAGGGTTTCGTTAAGAAAAAAATTCATCCATTCAATTGGGACCGTTCATCCGAGAACAATAACAAGTCTGCCTTGCGCAACGCTGCTGTTCCGAGCGAATAAAAATAACGGGCACCCTTATTCGCTTCGATGAATGGCACCAATGAACATCGAATGAACACAATAATACATACGCACACACACGCGCGTGGCTGGCACACAAAATACACACGTATACGTTTCCCCAGTCAGCAGCCAGGCGCTGAGATTATTTTTTCCAATTCTTCTTGGCTGCCGCTTCTTACTGCATTCGATTCATTTCAGTTGCTTTGAATTCGCCGATCTGTCAAAATCGCTAAATAGAACGATTGCGGAGAGAACGGATGTGAGAACAAAAAATAAGTTATTTTTATTTCCTTTATCCACACACAAGTTCTAGTTCAAATTCTATTTTTGAGGATAAAATTGCAAATAAAGTCAACTCGCAGAAGGGCAATTTAAATTCAAAGTTCATAATAAAAAAAAGGAAGAATAAATTAAATCTGAATCTCGGTATCGTAGCGGGCTTCTTTTAACGGATTCTCTTGTTCGGTGATCTATTCGATTGGGCCACGGACCAGCAGCCAATCAGTCGTTTCAGAATCAATTGAGGTCGCCTCGTGGCGTCGCAATGGAATATCTATAAAAGTTCAAATCTTATCTGGTGGAAATTTGAAAAAGAAAAAAATAGTGGAAAGAAAAAAGAAAGAAATACACACACGCGCAGTATACGCATGTACTCACGTATAATTTCGTCGTTTTATTTTGTTAAAAGTTTCATCGTCTCCTCGTCACCGTTGCTGCCTGCCGCCCTCGAAACACGAACAACACAAAACGAGACCTCCTATCAACAGTAGCAGAAAATATCAGAAATAAGCGAACGTTTTCTTTCTTCTCGAACGGCGGAAAGAAAAAGGAATAGAAGAAAGGAAAGGAAAGGAGAAAAACGTAAATAAAGAGGAAAAATCCCCACGACTCGAACTCGAATCCGTACCCAAGAGCAACCAGCAGGAGGAGCAGTTTGCTAGCTCCAAAGGCGGATAATTTTTCTTTGCAATTTTTGTTGTTGGTGTTAGTGGTGCTGTGCTGCCTTCGTTCAGAGTGAATCGTTAGATAATAAAAGAGAAAAAAAAAAAGAATCGCATACGTTCGCCGGATTCCGTAGCAAAAGGGGACAAATTAAGGAAAAGTGCACTATATTCGTTGTAGTTTCGTTTAATTTTTTTTTTTAAGTTTTGTCACCTAATATTGAGTCGTGCGTGTTGTTTTTTCCACTTCGTCGGTATTGCAAGGAACGCACGTAAACATGATTGTCTTTAACGCTGCAAGGGATAACAATTTTGCACTTTTGAAGGTGAGTTCTTTTTCTCCTTATTTTTGCACAAAGATTACATGTAAAATCTCGGATCAATATTGGCTGTTTGGCTGTTGTTGTTTAAGGTGTGTGCGAGTGTGAGAAAACTTTGTGTTCGTGTGTACCTGAGACAGTGACTCTAAGCCGGTGATTACTTCTGGGGTGACCTTTCCTCGCAGTCCTCTGTTGACCTGCAGTTTAGATTTGATGAGTTTAATTGCTGCCTTCTGAGAAGAGAGAAAAAAGATGTAAGCGAACAGGTTCTCAGCACTGGTAAATCCTTTGTTGATGCTCAGACTCCGTCTGGGGTTTCGAGATTACCAATGAAACGTCGTCGAGTTTCTTCGTGGCTTAATTCGTGTCGTGTCGGGAAATTAATCTATGTTTGATTTGACATTTGCGATGTAAACAATCGAAACACTCCCAGTAGCAAGGGCACTCGGGGACTCCCAATTGAGTGCCTTGCCCAGATTCTGCTCAGTTGCAGTTACAATTTGCATTTGGGTATGCAGCATGCATTGTGAAATCTTTTGTATCTGTTCATTATTATCTCTTTCGACTTGGCAGACTACTGTCTGGTTGCATCTTTGTTTTGTCATCTTATGGGCGGGTCTGGTGACCTTTTGCTGCTTGCATTTGCATCTGACAGCTTTGGTTTGGAATGTCGTCAATTAGCACACACTTCCATTCAAAGCATACCTATGCTTCCCATTTTGATATGTATCATTAATCAGACCAACCGACACCCTGCAATGACACCAGCGTGAGCGTCAAGTACTATCTCGGCATGTACATACAGTGAAAGGTCACAGATCCCAAGTTGTTTGCATTGAGTCACTTTGTTGTCTGTGATACGAGGCATTAAGAAGGGCAGCAGCACCGACCAGCCGTAAACATATTCGGCTTTAAAACGAGCACTTTGAATGAGTGATAGAGTGATTGCCCTTTAATTTATATTTCGAAATCTCCATCAGGCAGTCCTTCGTTTGTGGCAGTTAAGGCAATTGGTTGCACTAAGCTTACTTTGCTTATTTTAATGTGGGAACCATGATCTTTATGATTGTCTGAAGCAGACACTCAGACTATTTAGGCAAGTAACCATGGGCTACATGAATGAATATGAACTGAACTGAGAACATATTTATTTTTCTTAGATGGAGGAATAATTTATGTCCATGTCAGATGCAAACCATATTCCCGGGTCCATTTTCTGTGACTAGATTTTTTTTTTTTGTGGGAAAATAGAACGTGTTATCGTTTCGATGTGCTAAATTAAGGAAGTGCTTGGTGAATTGGAATTTCTTTGTGATGTGTGAACATGTGGGGGAGGTCATATTTAGTTTTGTCTGACTGAGGATGTGTGTCAGGATCGACGACATGTTCTCAGAAGTCAAGTGCATTTGAAGTAAAAAACACAATCTGCCTCATGGGCCATAGATCGAGGTCCGAAAATGGCTTCCAAAAAAATGCATACGTATTTTCAGATGTGATTCAAATCGAGAGAGAAACCGCCGAAGATGTGTTGTGGGGAAGTTAGCGTCAGTGTATTTTTGTTTAGTGATGTGATAAAAAAATATTGTGCTAACTAGGCAGCTTCCGGGATGGCTTTAATGAACGAGCCAATATTCGCTGTTTATGGATCTGACAGCGGTTTCGCTTTATTCTTGTCCGCAATAAGATACCTCATGAGGATGCCCTTGAGAGCTTATGACAGGATCAAGGGAAAGGACATTGTCGTTGTAAGCCTTGTTAAATGAAAGCCCTTGTAAGTTACTGGTTGTTATCATTGCTTATACAGTCAAGAGCACGCGCTTAATATATGTTTCAATGAAATTTAAGCTTGAACACTTTTTTTGAAGAAACAAAGGCTACATTGGAGAATTTTCCACGGAGCGGTTGTCAATAGGTGATGGACTCTATGGCACACAGATTGAAAGCTGTAAGCTAAAATTCCGACTTTGCTACTAAATATTAAAGAAGCGCCTCCATCTTAGTCAAATTTTCATGGGATATCCGAATTAGTTTCGAGTTAGAGGGAGTTCGGCTAATAAAGAGAATATTTTTTCTACGGAAAATCGAGGGCAAATAGGGGCAAATTCGACTGTTTTATAAAACTCTTAGCGTTTCTAATTATGTGTACGATTACTTTAATGACACTTTCATGTGACGTACAGTCGCTTAAATAAGAGTACCTCATGCCATACAGTCTCAGGAGGATCTTGACAAAAACCACAGACCTCTCTGGCTAGCTGACTACAGTGTCACTCATGAAGTTGGTTGAGAATCTTTGCCACTTGTATGTGCCACCTTAGATGGGGCCTCCTCTGTTGCGTTGCACCACAGAGTCAAGAAGTCTCCAGGCGACAACTAAGTTGGACATGTGCTCTTCAAGGTACAACCGCCTTCGGGGCTAGGTCGCCTAGACATCTAGCCTAGCCAGGTTCATGTCGATTTATTTCGTAATTGAATATTCTCTTCCCGAATGCTATCAATGCAAAGAAAGCCAAAGGATGTGATCAGAACATTTCTCCAGAAGACACTAGGAATTTCTTCATCTGCTTTTGGGATTATCCACGCTTCTGCACATGCTGTTTTATATTCGAGAGACCATTCTATTACTGAACTGCCTCTTGAGTCCAAGGGCGTCTGCGTTAAACCTTGACGGAGCAGCTAGAGCACAAAGTGACGATTTTGGCTGGAATGTCAAAACTAGACATTAATCACCAACCCACTATGCCACGCAGATCGCTAAGGAACAGCTGCCTTTGATGATCGATGCTCCTTGGTATGCGTCCTCGAGTCATCAAGACCAAGTTGTCTTGGGACCGCGATAACTTGGTATAGTCAAAGTTCCCATAGGCGGACAACGACGGTCGTAGCACATTTGACCTGTGAAAGGAGTTGTCCGTCCGTGGAAATGTATAGAACTTCAATTCAGTATACACGGTTGTTAGAAATTGTCCGTTCAAGGGGATTGTCTGTTTAAGGGAGTGTAGGAGGTTTCACAGTATCTCTCGATACAATTGTCGTCGCCTCCAACTCAACACAGACATTTTGCATCAACAGCCTCAATCCGCCAGTTGTCCATAATAGGAGCTTTCAGTGTATTTATACCGAAGATTCGGTCTTCCTCTCCATGTCGAACCAGAAGGCTCGGCTTCGAATACCCTCTTAGCTGGAGCATTGGTGTCCATGTGTTCGATGTGGCCAGTACAGTCAACAGGCTTTTGCCTTCAGGACTACATCCAAATTTTGGTACAGCTCGTAGAGTACTCGGCTGTGTACTCTAATGGATCACACTGACATGTGCTGACATGAATTGGATGAATACGTGGTGGTGTTGCATTTCATGGGTGTATTCCAGGATAAGCCGTAGTGTTAGAAGATTTGAAATTTATAGACCTGACCTGAAGTCTCACTGATATGGACCGGCCTATCATAACCGGCTTCAAGCGAGCACACAAAGCCACATAAACGAGTTTCTATCTACGAGATGTTAAGTCTCGTAGTATCATATCAATCATACCCAAATTCCATGAGCATAGATGAGAGCGGGAATAAAAGTCGTGAAATTTGGTAAACAACCGAAAGAATGAGAATACAAGCGACTCAGATGAGGTCTCTTCGTGTTGCGCGAATTATTCTCCGGGATAGGGTGAGAAACAACAAGGAATTCAACGTTGAGCAGCTGCTTCTTCGAACGGAAAGATCTATGCTACGTTGATTTGGTCACGTGGCATGAATGTCCCTACCATCACGACTTCCGAGGCGGGCGTTGAATGCGATTCCATCAGGTAGACGTCCACTTGGCAGACCTAGGATAAGGTGGTTGGACCGAATCCATAAACTCTTCTGGTTACGCTTGGGCATAATTCCTGACGAGTTAGGGTCGATGGCGGAGGATCGAGCTGCCTGGAGATCTGTCGTGCGTGCTTTTATCCCGCGAACACTTTAGTGGATCATGCGGTTCAGAAGATGATGACGATGATCATAATATGTCGTACAGTCAAAGTAGTCTCCTTTATTTTGGATTGGGCGAACGATACTAATTACATGTTGTCCTCCGAGTATATCATTCTGAATAGCAAGTGAATTCACCCAACCAGATAATCCCCAGTTGCCCATGCTCATCAAATTTCACCGATGGCAATTACATATTCTTTAAGAACACCATTTTCTTTAGTGAGTCAACAAAACACTCAACATTCGTGGCAAATAAAAATGACCTTAACAAGTACAAGTATCGCATTGAAAAGAATTTCACATCCCCTCAGACAATCGTTTATCGGAGAACAGGTTTTTTTTTTGGAAAAAAAATTCCACCACATGTTATAGCACACAGATTGAGTCTGATTTTGAACAACAGAGCAGAAGAAAAAAATCCCATTAATTAATAAACCAACACATAAAAAGCACACGCCACATAAAATTAACACAGCAAATCAATCAATCAACAAAACCAAAAATCAAATCATAGTTGTCTAGTTGTTCCGCCTGTTCTGTTAATGAAAGTGTTTTTTGGACGTACGTATGTGTACCCATTCTCACTCTATCATCGGACGACACTTGAATGTTAATTATAGTACATTTCTGCCAAAACAAAAAAGTTAAAAACCGCAAACAGTCGCACAAACGGACAACTGCAGGTCAATGTGTATTTTGTGTGCGGAGAGCTGATTTGTTGAGATATTTACCCGCATAAATATCGCCATGATTTTTATGGCAAATATTTGGTTTCAAAAGAAGGTCACGCAACGACCAGCAATCATCGTCCTCGTTTAGTTGGTAAACAAATGCGCATAAATACATCCCCCACCGTTAGTTGCGTTGATGGCGACAAAATGCTTTAGTTTCCTCCAAACGTCATCCGTCCACCGTTCAGATTCAATCAGTCATCGGAGGAGAAATCTACCAACAATCTAGGGTGCAATAACCTACTAAACGGGGACGGCTCCAGCATTGTGACACGCACAGCAAATAAGCAGGGCAACGTAAATGTTTAAATACACGCTCCAAGTGGACAGTAAATTGGCTGATTGCCTCTAAAAAGTAAACCGAAACACACAACTTTACGTACGTATGCACGTAACTGAACTTTGAATTTTGCACGGTGCCATGGACTTTTATTCGTTCATTTTAACTTGACCGCTGAAACCTTAACCGGATGATGATGGCCTTTTCTTGAGTGTGACTGCTGTCCTCCTCTCTGCACAGCTCTGCACTCTTGGATAAATTACCGAAAACCTTGGCCTCGATGGTGAACGATTTAACGATTCAACAACATTTTGTTTTTTTTTTCTTCTTTCTCTCTGAGCCTTAACTTAACTGTGCTTGTCATGATAGCTGCCAAAAAAAAGGCACACACAAAAAAGAGGAGAAAAACGTGTTCAATGATTTAATTGGAAGGAGACGGATTCTTTTAAACAAATGCAACGGTATCCGAATACATACGAACACATATGTGCATTATTTGTCAGTCAAAACTTGTCGCCTGTGCAGCAGTCATGACACCAAGCAAGTCAGGGAACAACACGAAAGACGGGAAAAGAAAAAAGACAAAAAGGCAGAAAACAGCAGAAAACCAGCAAGAGTTTTTATGTTTGTGTGTCAGGTAATTCAATGCAATTATTTGCAACCAGTAATCGAATTGCATAAGAGCTTGTTAGCGTTAGCCATCAATTCAAGAGTGGATTAAGTTTTTCGTCTTCTTTTCAATCGAATTCAGCCAATCGGTGTCTGACGCAAACAGCAACCCTCTTGTTCGTATGTACATCCACTTGGATTTCAATTTGTACCGAGTTTCTGTTCCGCATATTGAATGGGTTACTTCATGATGAGCGTTGGACAGGCTTTTGTTATCACTTGAGAATTGCCGGATTTTTTGTGAGTAGCATTTTATCCGATCGCCGTGAGGTTTTAACAAAAATCGATTTCGACAGACAAACGGTTTCAGCGGATGTATACAGCAGATGACGACGTTGACTGATCAATGATTAATGTGAATTATTTGTTCAAAATGGCACAAGACGGACAGCCGACTGTATTCAGGAAGTGGATGTGTTGTTTTAAGTAAAATGTGAGGAATTTTTGCTTCGTCTAGTTCGATGTGTTTTTCTAATTATAGAAGTAGTTATAGTGTTTTTTCATTTACACGTGAATATTATTGAGTGCTTCGTACATTGAAGAACTTTGCAGTTCTGATTCCACCAGGAAATGACATTGAAATTATACTACAAATCGCACAACCAAGTCGAACGACTAAAAAAATCCATGCTTCATACCCAAGGTGTGGTTTAGTTATTCGGGATCTATTTGGTGACTTATTCCCCTTCGTGACTAACCATACCAACTTCACCGAATTTAGAATCGCTGTTTTCATCACTATATTTCGATAACCTCCATTTTCATCTTATTCGGTACGTACGGTACAACTTGTTTTTCAAAGACTCAACATCTGGAAACCTTTTTTTCAAATTCAGTTCTAAGGCTGAACATTTTTTTTGTATATTTTTAATACGATGCAGTCGCACCCAAACCTGATTTGTACATATTGCATGTAGGGAAGTGCGTGAAATTCTCGTTCCTCAAATGATTTTCCAAAGAGCTAGTTTGGATTTAAATGCTTTAACTTGATAATTATGTGATATTTTCCTTCTTATTGGAAATTTAATTGAGATAAATGTTTTGTTATATCTATCATGAAAGTGAAATTCTGCAGCCATTCTACATCACGAAAGATGCTGGTGTTATGAAATTACATGTCTTCTTTTAATTCTCAGAACCGTTTGAGAAAATAAAGGATCTGCACAGTTATTCGTAGTGGGCCGTGTGCATCCTGAAATGTTTCGACATTTGTTCGCACTCAGATAAGGAAAAATGTTGGTCTACGATGTGACATTTTTGAAAGAATTATCGTACGTTCACATTTTTACCCTACACTTTATAATCTACTTAGAAAAAATGTATATTTTTACTTTCTAACAGGGCACTGTAAACTCAGGTCGCAACTTAGGCAACTAGGCGTATCAGAGGTCTTTGCAGATTTTGTGGAGAATTTAATGAAATTTCAGAACATGTAATGGGATTTTGTGAGGAACTACCCCACAAAATACCAAGATATCTGGACAAGCACCTACTGTCACAGAAAGAATTTAAGTCACTACATATCGAAAACAACTTTGATTGCTTTTATCTTCGTTTGACAGTCAGTATTCGAGTTTTGGGTTTAATATATAGAACAAAAAAGAGACCGCACTTGTGAAGGAATTAATAAACACAACGCGAGTTTTTTTTATTTTAAAAGCTAAGAAGATTTCCGCCTCAGTCTTTAGCGTCATCGTTAAGAGAAGCCTGTTTCGCGAAGAGTTTCAACAGAAGTTGACTAACATAAAATTAAATCTCGAAAACACTCGAAACGCTCGAAAATCGCGCGTGCTTTCCAAATCATGGTGATACAAAATATAAAAATAATAACTGACAGGTCACTCTACTGTTAGTCAGAAGTATTACCGAGACGGCCGACTTCTACCCTTGCTCCTTAAAATGTTTGACAACCTATTTTTTTATATCGTTTTTAAAAACCAAATTGACCAATCAAAGAACTGCATTCACGTTATTTCGTGAATAACCGTTAGAAAGTCTTGAATATCTGTCAAAGAGGCACTCAAATTCGTCCATGGACTAGGCGGCAATCAGCTGTGAAGTCGGCCATCTCGGTATATTTCATTTATTGAAATTGCGAATGTGGATTGTAAGCCATTTATTTTAAATAAAATTCTTCAATTTAAATCTCAAATCAATTCGCGACAATTTGATCAGACTAGAACAGGAAAACAGAACGCACTTTGAATTAAAACAAATAAAGAACCACACCTTAAGTCGCAAGTCGTAAAACGTCAAGTCTCATCAGCGAGTGGGCATGCATATGTACACCCACTCCTGTGAATGCATTCAGCCTTCAGGAGACAAAGAAAATTCCATTACCTCTTCAATTACAGTCCATTAATAATAAAGATTCTCTGCACTTCCCATTCCGCGTTGAATCTTATTTTCTGCATATAACACAGCTGCAATCGTTGCTCTTTGTTGGCGCTCAACGGTCGCGCACCATCTTGTGTTTAGACTTCAGTCTCTCTCTCTGTCTCTCTGTATGTGTGTGTGCTTGTGACACAGGATGTCATTACAAATTGTACATTTTGTGCTTTGTTTTCATGCCTCATCAAGCGGAGATGGCGACGGAAATATGCTGGAAATGAAAAATTAAAATTAAGGGGGAATACATTTTATCAAATCATCATCAGTCGGGCGTTTATTTTCTTTATTGGAAATCGATTTATTTGCACACAAAGTCGTACATGCATTCATGTGCGTGTGGATATGCCAAGTTGCCCTCCGACATTGTTTAAGGTCCACTTTGGATAAGAGAGTCAGCCTCTAAACGGAACTATGCATCTCCTCTTGCTGTCCTTCATCGTTCAACTGCAAAGCGACACCGATGCCGGAGCTGTTTTCTCAGTGCACCAGCAATGTGCTTTCCCGGTTCAGTATACTCCCCAGTGTATGTACGTTCTTCTGGCTGAGAATTTGGTCTTCCCCTTCGTCTTCTTGGCACTTCTGGCCCGATGTATTCTTGCAAGGAAATCACATTAGGAATTCGATTTTCTCGCACATTCACGAGAGGGAGAAGTTTGAAAATAGAATTTGGCACCTCGCCAACCAGCTCTCGAGCGATGCCAACCAACACTTTGTATGTACGCCTCATTTCCCAAGATTTGTTCCGATGATGGTCGCCTTGGTGGTGCTGCTATAGGCATACAGCAGCCCCATCATGTGAGTTTCATTGGGTTGAAGGGTTACAGTCAACATCGATGCATTGACAGCTTGCGACGATCATCAACTTGAGAACGACAACAACGGCGCGGCGGCCGGTTGATGCTTTGGGAAGGACGATTACAAAACGAAATTCGTGGTATTACATTGCATTCACTTCCTCGAATGAAACGAATTCTTTTTGGGGGACTATTTTGAAACTGCAACGCTATTGAGTTGTTGACACAGTTACGAATCCGGTGAGCCTTGCTCGTGTGAGATTTAAATTTATTTCACAATGACACAGAAAATTAAACAAAAATAGACTAGAGATTGAAAATAAATGCTGAGTTGACGGTTTTTGGTTGTGAAGACATAATTTGTTCATTCCGTTGTTTCTTCTGAGGAGAGTCATCGATTTTTAAAACAATAGACGGGCGCATTCGGGGTATTTGCGTGACGCCAAAAATGTGTCAGTTGTGTATTCCTTTAGATGGCAGATGGTGGAGACGGATGCTTAGAAGCTACGTTTTGCCTCAAGTTAGGTTCCTTTTTGTGTGATAGGGTCTAAAAATGGACATTCAAAAGGGTGTTTAAGGTGGAGTAGAATTTTGACAGCGAAAATGGGAGACTGGTATGAAGGACCGTGGTAGCTGGTGAGGCTTATTGGCTGAGATCACTGTCCAGCAGACTATTGCGCTATTCCAAGAAGAAAAATGTAATAGTTGTGATAAGTATATATTGGTTGCGCGACAGCCCGAGGTGGACCTGGGCCTAGCTTCTCAGAAACCATACGTGTTGTGCATGCTATTGTTATCTCACGAGTGGAAGGGATCTACAGTTTAATGCCGACTCCGAACGGTGAAGTTGGGCAGCTTTCGTCTGGACAGGAATAATCTTTGAGCATTATCGGTGACTCGAAAGAGGTGGAGCCGTGACTTATGAAATTTGGTAAATTCGGGATTCGAACCGAGAACAATAGCAGGCACAACACGAGTGGTTGTTGAGAAGCTGGCCCTCTACGGGTTGCAGTACCACAAACATTATTTTAAAATTATTAAGTTTAATAATTACGTGACGTTTGGGTGAGCCATTACGTCCTAGTGGATGTGCCGCATAAAAAGAGTATTTGTCGACGATGACACCGTAAAGCGAAAGTTGTACGACGCTGGAGTCTTTTCGCGTATTGCAAGAAAGGGGCCACTGTTGAAGAAATAGCAAAAACCCTAAGTTGAAAAAACAGTGGATCATAAGACTGAGTTGTGCTTTAATACTGAAAGTGACGTACAATCATGGGAAAATTTGTGAATAAAAAATTAGAAGTATGCACTTCAAAATATAGTATGGAGTTAGAATTACATGATTTATTTGAGGATGATGTGGAAGTTATAGACATTTTAAAAGTTGGAGTTCCATCAAAGAGCACACAAAAAAATACGTTCTGCAAGTGTGACTAAGTTTTGGTTAAATCGCTTTGCACAGCAGATTTTTGCTGCGCGATTAAGGGTCAAGTACCGACTTTGTATCTCACAGACTACATCAAATAAACATTATTCCTCCTCATTTCTATAAAAGAAATTAATAATTTGTATAGCTTTGACGAACTTTCGTTGTATGAACGTTTTCGGCTAATCAAGGACATATGCTACAACCTTGGTTATGTCCTTGGTTACAGAAGATAGAATCAAAATTGGAATGTGCTTTCAATAGTACGGTTTTCCTTATTCATTTGCTAATGAGTATAAATGTAATGAGCATAGATTTTTATAAAATAAGTCGTTTGCACCCATCAATCAAATATTGTCTCATTAAGGTTTTATGTGATAAGAACTTATTTAAGGAGCATTTTATTTCGAATGAGTGCATGTTTCGAGTGAGTCCAGGATTGTTTGGGAAAATTACCGAAGTTAGCTGCGGCAAATGCCAAGAAAAATGATTGATGCCATCTATGGAACACACAATAAAAATCACATTTCCATCGAGTTGAAGAATAACTAAGCCCGACATAAATACTTACGAGCAACGAAAAATAAGATAATCAACGGCACAAAATATTAAAGTGCCGTAATTAATTTAATAATTATTAATATAATTTCTTCGAAAACTGTTAGCGTTTCTAATCATGCGCAGCTTTTACTCATCTGATATACAAAACCTAAAATAACGGTACTTTATACAAACACTCAGAAATTTTCAATTCGTGTACAATAGAGTACTACATTAAAAAGAAAGATATGTTTCAAATTTCATGAAGGGACTGCAATTCCTTTTGGTGAAAACCAATGTTTTATTTGAAAAGAAAGAATCCGTTTCTATTTACGTGTACATGACTGTATATTTACATCCTAGAAAGTAGCATCGCCTGTTTTTGTAAATGCTTTTACGCCATAAAATTGCTGCTGCGCGTTCCTGTTTTAATCCAATGTTAACCACTTTTACAGTTGGGTGTGTTCGTTTAAATATTTTAAAGTGAATCGTCAAATCTCTTAGTCAGGACTTTTTGAAAATGTCGTCGATACGTATTCCAATGCACGATGTTAAAAATGTGACAACGTCGCTTAGTTAATGTTTTTGATGGAATTCAATGCGGAGTTGAGGAAACCGGTTTAAAAATGCGCAGATAGTCGGAAATTTTTCAACAAAGTTATTTTTAATTTAATCTGGACGATAAATGAATTAATGATTTCATTGGTGACAGTTTGTCTGGACTTCTGAGTACTGCTGTTAGTCATTCTGTCAAAGCAACTCAAAACGATTGACTGAACCCATATTCACATTGAGATAGACATAAGATAAAGGTAGTAGAGAAAATCAGCACAATTAGACAATGGAGCTACACATAGTGACAAAACTATGCGTACACCAATTGTAACTGTTTCCTTTTTGCGACAAAGTTCTACAATTGTTTTCAATCGTTTGCTCTAATTTTGCAATCGTTGCTCAATTGTGTTAATCTAATAACTCTGTGCATAAATCTGGTTTTTCCAACGTCACTAACAAAGGCAAAATTTAAGGAAGACACTTAAGGAAAAATGTGCTCAATTGTAGCAACCCCTCAGTTAACCAAAAAATGATCAAATCAATGTCAAAAAAGGTCATGCTCAAAAGGAAATTCAACGCCTTATTACTGACCAGTTCTTTTTTTTAATCTTACGTTTTAACCTCGACGTATACGTAGACTTGTGTCATCCTGGATTTACTTGCATTTACGGAAGAAATTAACTGTTCCCTTGTTTTTTTAGATATACATTTTTCAGAATAAAAAAAGTCTTTGTTTTAAAATTCTTTTATTCAATAAAACTTCTGGTGTACGTAGACTTCTGTAACCAAGTGTATACACAGTGGATTCCCCTTTATTCGGACAACCGCTTAACCTTCGCCTTTCTCATCGCTGTTTCCTCTTTTCACATTACTGGGACAGCCCACAAATTGGGATAAACATTTTTAAACCGAAGTGTCCCAATGAAGACAAAGAAATACAGATGGTATTTCTCTTAGTTTGCTTAGTTTTCAAGTACATTAGCCTCTTCCGTTGTCACGGGATACCGGATAATTTGTTCGAGTTATACCACGTTTCCACTGAACGAAACCGGGAGGTTTCATAAATTTTCTCCAAACCTACCAGGTTCCGCCATACATCTTCAGGGTATGCAAAACCTCACGGTTTCTGATATGTTTGTCTTAGAAAGAGGTTCTTATATGGACAATTGAGGGAAATTTATGTAAAATATGGCAAACAAAAAACCGAGTTAGAGAGTGTTTTCACCAGAAATGAAGTATTACAGAAAAAGCCGACTTCACAGCTGATTGCCCCTAGTCCATCCACGAATTTAAGTACTTTTTTGACAGATATTCTTGCATTTCTGACGGTTATTCATGAAATACCGAAAATGCCGGCCTGTGATTGGCCAATTTGGCCTAAGAAAACGTTATAAAAAAAGTTGTCAAAAGACTTAAGGGGCAAGAGAGGTAGAAGTCGGGCATCTCTGTAATACTTCATTTCTGGTTTCCACTTAGGTAGAGTCCACTGTAAATTAATCTATAAACAAAGGCCTGACCCTTGCTTTGTGTATCAAGTTCGGTGATTGTAATTTCTATTTGTGATGAGCTGTGAAGTGTCCGTCATGCCTTGTGAGTAATAGTTTGATGCTTGTCAGCTCCTGTGCCATAAATGCAAGCACCAAGGACACAGTCAACTAGGTATATAAAATTTCTTTACATGGGCAATCTGATCTGTCAACTACTCATCTTCAGAAGAGTTTTTCATTTCCTCTTCGTAGTCCAAAGTCCACCACTGTCGCCGCGTATTTACTTCACCTCAGACAAAGACTAGGAACATATTCATTTACATAAAAGTCAAGGACTTCTACAAGGAGACCAAGCACTAAAGCAGACGTTCACTCTGCTTAAAAAATATAAAAAGACAGGAGGAGCGCAGTTGACATAAAAGGAAATTCAAACACAACCAACCGAAGAGTAACCATCTCAGTTCTTTGTAATAATCCACAACTCCTGGTGTAGAATGAAAATGAAATCAACAACAATTGGAATTTATTACAGACGTACATATGTGTACATATGCGTGCGCGAGTGTATGCTTTTGATCGTAAGTTGTCTCTCGTTACTTGGTTCGCTTTGTTCTTGGAAGCAACGATGACCATTGCTGGAGTGTATCAATGAGGAAACGATATGAACTCGCCGACACGCTCTTGCCTTGCCTCAGACATCAGTTGCTGGTTGCTGGTTAGATCGTTCGATTGTGCATGATCGTATGAGTTTTTGTTCATTTCATGGTCATCATAGAATGCTATAAATGGGTATTTACTTACAGGGTGGTGCAACGTTTGTTTGCTTTCGAACGACAGTCTGCGCCGTAGGCGCTTATCGTCTACAAGTCTTATTCATTACTTTGTGTATATCGGATTTCCCTGAATCATTCGAGAGTCTTTGTCGTCTCATATCAGCCAATGCGATCATAGCCTTAATCGGCAGTCAGTCAACAGGAAGTCGTAACTTTAACCAAGTGCATCACCCTGTACTTTTGGATTGGGAGAACGATAAAAGCAGCTCACACTTGATGTTCGATCTTTGTGTGGCAAAAAGTCACTGAACGCGCACGCACTTTTAGAATGCTGCTGCACGTTCGACAACAGAAACAAAGACCCGATCACACTCGACACGTTCAAGAATCGACGTAAACAACAAGTTCAAAAACAACAGTTGGGGCTCGAGTGCATATAAGTGAGTGCACTTTGTTTGCTGGCCATGCTCCCCATACGCACTTGCCGGAGTGACGGTTTGTGCAACCCGCAGATTCTCTCCTCAAGTGTTGACTTATGACAGCCGTTTAATTTCCGGTTGAGTATCTCATCTTTCACTTTAGCTATTTATGCGCAGCGGTACGGTGCATGAGTACAAGCCGATAAAGACGCTGACAACCACCGCGACGACGGCGAGTCAACAACAAAACAGGCAAACGCTCTAATAACGTTTTCGTTGCGCGGTGTCGAGTGGGGTGGTTAAATGCAGTGTGTTTTGTTATTGATTCCCGCCTTTATGCCGTGCAACCCGACAACATGCATGCGTTGACTGGGGTAATGGGATGCAGGCTGGGGCTTGCACACGAGCCGAAGAATGCTGACAGCTTCGCATAAATTGCATTCGACGGCGGACAATTATTCCTCGCTGATAGAGGTTATTGAATTTATTATTAAACAACTACCTTGTGGTGGAGGTACACTCATGCGTCAAGGTTTCCCATAGCTGACACGTGTGAATGAACGTTACTGATTTCTTTTGTTTTTATCATGTTTCGGTATGTGCGCGTTGTTGGACCTTGAATTGGATTTATTTCGGGCAGAGTGTGTAGACACATTTTATACCATTCGTTGGCCAGTCATGTTGCCTATCATTCCTGGTGGATTTTGTTTTGAATACAAATTAGATGCGGACGCTTTCAAAGTCTGCAACTGTGGGATAAGACATCCTGTCTTACGGGGTGAATCTTCTTATTTTGTGTGGGTGTGGTTTTGTAGTTACTTATGTCAAGACGATGAAATTCTTCGAGTGTATTTATGTAAAATGTGTGCTTTAGGGGGAAATTAGTTACTGTCTTTGTTTTTAATAAAGTAAGCAACATCTTAGTCAGTTCTGTCGCGCATTTCTTGAAGGGACATCCGTTCACATTCGCCTGTGCTGGCATAGAGACAATAAAGGAAACTGTGAAACTGACAACAGGTGACGGAACATTTTGTGACATATGTACTCCTCTAGCTACTTTTTAGTTACAACTCAATAATCAAAGTAAAC
Source organism: Eristalis intricaria (assembly GCA_964034865.1). Classification (NCBI taxonomy): domain Eukaryota; kingdom Metazoa; phylum Arthropoda; class Insecta; order Diptera; family Syrphidae; genus Eristalis; species Eristalis intricaria. The sequence goes on from OZ035873.1 coordinate 10,442,511, forward strand.
TTGAAGTCAATGCCAGCTGGAATACAGGCAACACTTGCCAAATCACCAAGCAAATATGGCGCAGTCTAGACCCTAAAATATCTACTAGTTTTATCTCCTTGAAATTATCCAAAAAAGCACCGCAGTGGGAATAATCACCGGACACTGCCTATTCATGCGAAAAGACTAAGACTATTCTCTGCCTAGATGAAGAAGAGGAGGAAGGAATGCAACACCTTCTCTGCAGCTTCCTGGCACTCGCCTTTGCTAGGAAAGCCATTCTAGGGTCCTTCTACTTCTTTGATAACCTCAACCATCTGAGAGAAACATCAATCAAATTGCTATTGGATTTCACTGACAGATCTGGCTGGCTGTCATAGTAATCACGGCGCCGCACGGAACCACTCACGTGGCAGTACAACGGACCTACTTTTGCCTAAGGGTATCAAAGCCACTTACTACCTACCTACACCGGCGTTGAAAAAACACAAGCTACAAAAAGTAAACAAAAAAAAAACCATAAAATGATGCCCCTGGAAATTCTGTCTCTCACTACATTGTGCTGAATATTTGAGGGCTTATCTTTTCTTATGAAATTCAGCATAATTGAAAACATGCAAATTGAGATTAAAATTTATCCGTCATTTTTGGATTTGTTTACGTGTCGAGAAACTCTTCCTAAGGCTTCAATCCCCTTTACCGAAGCTGAACGACAGCCTAAAATTCCTAGGTCTTATTTTGGACACGAAACTAAGCAAACCCTAGATTCAGGCACGGGTCAATAAGGTTTCTACGGCTCTATACTGCTGTACAACAAGCTTTATGGTGTAAATGGAGAACTACGACACTGCGTGTTCCACTGGCTATTCGTGATTAAGTTGACCGCATTAGATAAACAGATGTCAATAAAGACGTCACTGCTCGAAAGGGCTCAACGAATAGCGTGTGTACATATCAGCCGAGAACAATTCCCATAGTATTCAACTCATATCTTAATCTTCCGCCGATAGGCTTATTCGGCAGGCTCAGAAAAGTCTCTTCTAGAAGAAATTCTGAACCAGCTTACCCCACTGTGGTCGCCGTGGCGTAGTCGGTTAGTGCGTCGACTCCTACGCAGAGGGTGCCAGGTTCGATACCCGAATTTTTATCACCTTTGATAATTCACGGCTCCACCTCTTTCGAGTCACTGACAATGCTCAAAGAGTATTCCTGTCTAGAAAAAGCTTCTCAAATTTGCCGTTCGGAGTCGGCATTAAACTATAGGTCCTTCCACTCGTGAGAGAACAATAGCACGCACAACACGGGTGGTTGCTGAGAAGCTAGGCCCTGACCCTCTACGGGCTGTAGAGCGACAAATATTATTACATTATATTACCCCCATGATCATACTGAAAATCTGAAGACCAGTCGCCTAATTTTATCAGATGGATCGAAGATCGGTGATCGGCCGTGAGTGTCTTTTCTGTGGATCTAAATATGTATTCAACTGTCATTCCGTCTTACAAATCTCTGCTCTAATAAAGGAAGCTTCGTCCTGGCTAAAAACTATGTAATATCAGTTCTATCAGTGATGAAATCACAGAGTTCAGTCACCTTCACCTCTAAGACTTCCCTGATTTGCTGCCTATCCGTCTACAAGATAACTAAGTATTACCCTTCCAACTTGTGTGGTTGCCGGGACATAGACATTCCAAAGAACTGAGAAGCGGAAGAACTCCCTAGAAAGGGAACTAGTTCCGTACTCATTCATGCATATCGCTACTGCCAAGCATCTACTGAAGCTTGAAACACTTAATCACTCGAATCATAGATTGTATACTGAGTGTCCATTACAAAGCTGTTATACTCTCGATCCAAAACGCTCACATAGCCTGCCTACACATTGTAGGCGGGATCTTAGAATCAGTTGTGGTTAGGCCTCCCCTTTATTAATTTGTAATATACTGCGGAAGCTTCAGAGAAGAGTAGGAACTAGCTAACTCTTTCCGTAGAAGAAGTAATATTAATTGCCTTCCACTTTAATAATTTGACAGAAGTAAGTAGCAGGCAAGTAAAACTCATCTCAAGGAGCAATCACATCCACGTGGTAACACAATAGTCCTGACCTACGTGTTTCTAGCAGCCCACCAGCAGTAACCACTCCAACCTAACCTAATTTAACTTCAGTACTTACTTTCGACTTGTACATCTAACAAATTTGCTAATTCGAGATGTAGTCTTTCACAGCAATATTATATTATATCTTCCAAATTCTATTAATTTCGACATTTAAGATTCGAAATCTTAAAGATTATAAAACATTCCTAATGTCAAATTTGACATATCTGAAAATATTTTGTGGAAAATCTAGTAGAAAACGGCGGCGTTGCCAAGTTTTTTCATCTTCAAAGAATGGAAGAAGTTGAATTACAGTCGAACCTTATAACTCCTAATCTTATTTGTTATACATAAATTTAATTTTTCTCTTCTACTTTAATTTAAATGCCTTTAATTGAATTTCTCTGTACAAATTTAAGCATTAATTTTTTAAATCAATTCTGCTATTTATTTAAATGAGTCATTAAATTATATCAAGTTTTTGAGTAGTATATCAGTCTAATAAAATTTGTTTTGAAAATTTCAAAGGAAAACAAGTTGCTCACTATTAACTACGAATTTTAAATACAATTTGTCAAGTACAAGTTGTCATACACATTGCATAGTGCGTACCCCGTATGAGAATATTTATTGTTGAGTGAAGTAAGAAAATTGCCCCCAAAGTCCGTACTTGTCAGTTCCTTTCAGGGGTGGGACATTTGTATATTCTTTCATTTTTAAAACATTTATGTTTTTGTTTTATATATTGAAATCATCCCATCTCGTAAATGTAAATACAGTAAAAGTCCTTTAATTAGGAAAAAAATTGTCTTGCGAATGAAAGCTATGTTTCCAAATAAATGAGACTCGGTATTCAATTAGAAAATAAAAAGAAACTTAATACCGCAATGATTGAATGCAATGAGGTAGAAAATATATAGAAGTCCGGAACAAATAATCAAAATGTCGATTGGGGGAGTCCTGGCAATACACATTTAGACGTCGGGAAAAAAGGAAACCATACAAAAATTGTACTGCGGAATCCCCAATTTATTTGTTATTTACTACTTGCAATATTCTAATTTATTACTAATTCAATATTCTATAAGTTCTTGCGTTTTTTCTTCAATAGAAACGCGTTATAGTGCATAAACAAATCTCTCATTATTATTTTTTTCTGTCAATTTATTCGGACTGACCTTCCCCCAATGATTCCGAATTAACGAACTGTTACTGTATGTGTAAGTTTACACGTTAAAGGTAAAAACACAAAATATTCCCTGAACCGTCAACATTTATGTATTTCTCGTGGACTTTTCATTGACAATGCAGCATAAGGTTACACATTTTTTCACATGGTCAGCATACCACCTTGCTAAATTCCCTAGCAAAATGTTATCCTTGTACACGTCTTTGTGTGAAAACTAATATTTTTTCGCAATTTCGGCGTATACTAGGCTTTAATCGTGTCAAAACTAGAAAATGTCACTGCATTGAAATTGAAATTGAATGAAAAATACATACAACTTTTACTGTTGTACTCAGTAGCGCGTGGTAATAAAATCAAACGCTTCGTTCAATAACGCGTCGAATGAAAACAAGTTATTTCAATTTACGATCAAAGATCGTGTTCAGTTCAAATGTTTCTTGCGCCACAAGAAATTTATAGTCAACATAAGCGACCAACCGCGGTGTTCGTTTTGACGTTTTATTGACAGGACTGAAATAGTTGCATGTCAAGTAACGTCAATTGGTTTTGTAAATGATTGTGACGTATGGTTTTTGTTTTTTATAGTAAAAGTAAAACGTCTATCCTTGATAAACAAATAACGTCTGCATCATTAGTCAAAAGGCTTGTCGTCAACCTTTATTTAAAGAAGAAACAAAGGAATTACAATCTTAAATCTTGAATTTGCGAGAATAAGCTGCCACCTTCAAATTTAATCAAATCGTTACAGTCCGGAGCGATGACCTATCCCTTGACTTTTGTGATACCTTAAACGCTGACGTGTTCTCTGTTGAGTTGTTTGACTGCCTTGAAGTGGATGTTGTCCATGCGCTCTTACACGGCTTATACAAGCTACACGCGGGATCATTACTCACGTCGACAGCTGTTCGACTTCAAGGAACGGACGGAAATAGTAGAATGCCGGTACAAGACCCTAAAAATGTTCTCGTTTCGCTGACATGTTCCATTTGTAAGTTGTGACTTTTTATTGTATTGAAGTATTGTTACCTCTAAATTAAGTTATTTTGGTTTCAAGTTCTGGGAGAAATACGTGGTTGTGATAGACTCGACTACGAGGTGACAAAAGTCCACACTTTTTGACGCAAGGCAACTCGACGATCACAAGTCTTTGTTGACAGCAGAAATTAAGTATTTCAGAGATAGCCGACTTCACAGCTGATTGCCCCTAGTCCATCGACGAATTTTAGTACTTCTTTGACAGATATTCATGAATTTTTGACGTTTATTCACGAAATAACATAAATGTCGTCCTCTGATTGGTTGTCATTTTTGGTTGAAGGACTGTACAAGTAATCAGAACTCTCTGCTGACAGCGTTTACCGACAATTTTCCACAGACATACTAACGGCAATAATCATTTCATTTTTCTTTTTTAACTTCTTCGTTCTCAATCTTAAGATTATTGTTTGCTGCTTGCACACGAAGCAACGAACCCATTGTGTAAACACTCATAAAATTTACACATGAATCACTTTCGGCAATGCGGTGTCTGCGTCATCCGCTTTGTGGGGGCGTAAGGGGGTCTGTTCGCAAAGTACGATCGAGAAATGAGAACAGACGTAGATATCAAGAAATTCACGATAAACTCCCCTTTGTTGCGCAAAAAAAAAAAACGAGACATTTTGTGCTTCGCCTCGTCGACCAATGCAATTGCTTTTCCTGGAAAATGTGAAAATGTATGCCAACGTGGTCTTATATCGTTTCAGTCGCATTAAATCGTTCGAAAATGAGATTTTTTCCTGTCGTTCAAGTCAAATTACACTCGAGAAAAATCTTAAATTTGTTGTAATTCTCCTATTCACCGGACGGAAGAAATGTTGTTCGGTTCCTTGACTATTTCTCCGATGTCTTCGGATGTCAACGGACTGCGTTATAACACGCAGACTGCGCCATGACACACGAAACGTGTGAGGATTATTTTGACGTTTTTTGTGTGTGAAAATTTTTGTTTCTCCTTTTTCTGTGCTTGCCATATTTGCATATCAAACAAGCTGCTGACTCTGAACCACTTGTGTGCACACTCCATTCAGGCTAGGGTGCGAAATTATTGCGGAAAACATTTGCCCTGTGAAATAATGATTGTTTGTGTGTGCGTCTTAAAAGGCGTGCGCAAGCAGTGTTAACGACCTTGTGTGGCTCGCATTGAATTCAAGCCTAGGCTGCTGCTGCTGTACATATAACTTGGTTGGTTCGTTTGGCTTTTGTTTGTTATTTTCTCATGGCGCTCGTGTTTTTACATATTTTTTTTGACTATGACTTGCGAATGAGTGCAAACTTTTTCACGCGAAAACAAGAAAGTAATTGAATTTGTGTGAAATATGAGAGGGTACAATTCGAAAAGGATTTTAGGCTTCCTTATGGGTTTTGGTCTGGCTAATGATCATCGTCAAAGGTCGATCTGGATAACGAAGCTTTTATTGAAGATAAAGATGTTATCGCTCTCTTTTCCGGGTTCGTTGAACATTCATTATGTTGCCTTTTTGTCTCTGCTGGATTTACAGCCTCGTTGCATTATGAATTTTCCCTTTGTTCTGGGGTCAATGGCTTTTTGAACAGAATCCTTAAAAGTTATCGCATAATCTACGTCAATTATAAATTTTTAAAGACACAACATCATCCGGTGACATCCTCCGCACAAAGATTGTCAAAAGAACGACTTCGGAGAAGCTTCTTGAACATACCTGTTTATTAATACCTAGTTTTATTGGGTTAATTTTACTGTTAATGGCAAACACTAAAACCATCTGACTTTAAGTAAAAACCTCTAGCTGTCAAATGTCTTTACACGCATAATACGCTTTCAATAATTAAAAGATCAAATAACACATGATTCATGCAAATCATTGACAGCTGCGAAGTAACGTTATGTCATGTCATTAATTTGCTTAACAAAGTCGACTAGACAAACCAGTCTTTTTTCTTTATCAACGGTAATCGATACATTGCTTTTCTTGTTCGTCTAGGAAATACCTTTAATCATCAACCGTGATGTGTAAAGAAAAATGCACACACCAACGTCCTTAAGTATTGCATTGTGCGAACTTCATGCTTTCTGACTACCAACTACCGTTAGATGATCCAGTAACTTGAGCTGAAGACGGCGTATGTCACTACGTTGTCATACATTTTGCACATGCATATTCCGCATTGTCAAATAAATGTCACGTGGATTCATTGGGTAGTTACAACGGTTGAAAATCCCGACTTTCCTTTATTTAATGTGTTTCCCGGCAACACGTTGTAATCACCAGTAAAGCCCCTGCCACATCTTCCGTTCTTATTTTCTGACACATGCTTTTTCCCCGTCACCATCTGCTAGGGTTATCAAAAAGAGACAAACAAACGGAAATGTGGACTTATTCAATGAGCTTTAAAGTGATCTATTGTAGTTCATTGAACCATTCAAACACCATAAGTTAAACGACAAGCTTCACAACGATTAAACATCAAACCTGAGCTCGTCATGGGCACTTCAGTCTAATTCCATAAATTAACATTGGATTTGATTGGAGACCCGAATCCACACAGAAAATATGCGTATTCATTAGAAAGAGAAGAGATATCAATGCGGATATGAAAACAAAACGCTTGTACACATTTCAGTGTCAAACTGACATTAGCATATGCATCGTAATAAACTTCAAAGCAGTTGTCAAACCTAGTTTTTTCTAAGATTAATCCGATGTTGCTGTTGTTGTTCGAATGATTACGTGATTAAGTCTGGTTACCGTCAACTCCTGGCTTATGTAAGTTTTATTTAGTTTTGCGTATACCTTATCCGAGAACACGTTTCAGTTCAATAAATGTAATGTGACCAGGGGTATTGTGTGTAAGAAGCAATACTTCACGTAAGTCGCAAAAGAAATATGGTTGACAGGGTTGTGTTAAAGTTTTGATCCACCTACCAGAAAGTCACGTGCCCATCGACAATGGAAGACGTCAATAAGACACATAATATGTAACAGTACTGCAGCCAATGGAGCATTGTTTGACATTTACATGGAAATTCAATTACGCGGTGTTTATTTAGAAGGACGCTGCTTGAGGGAGGATTTACGTTTCTTATAAGAAATGAAAAAGGGTTACGCAATCATTTTGTGAAATGAACTTTGACAATAGGTACTGTACATTATATGCAACATTGTCAATTGACATTTCTTTGGGAACTGAACGCTAAGCATAAACTTGAACTTGCATTTTCTTTATTCACATAACTTTTGTAAAGATGGTGATTGCATGGAGTGTGACATTTTGTGACTTTTTTAAAGTCGAACCCTTTCTATATGACGTTTGACTTGCTGTCAAAACTAAAGAAAACCAGATGAGATCTTTTTGTGTGCACCCTATAACTATGAACTTGTGTGTATATTAAAAACAAAGCATTTGTTTACGTATACCGTTTTCTGCGTCAATAACTGTTTCGTCAGTCGTCATTCCGTTCTAACTTTTGTTTACCGAATAGCCTTAGACGCATATTGCCAGTTGATAACATGTTATTTTAGCATTTATTTACTCGGAAGAGTTGTCTTTCGTTTTTTTTTTGAACATCCACGCGCACGTAAATTTATGCTTTGCGAGAGTTTTTTGTTTGCAACCTTTTTGTCATTAGAACTCCAATATTGATTGCGAATTGTTGTGTGACGTTTGGCAATTCTTTTGATGGAAATACGTTCTCGAATGCTCTTCAATCATATTTAGTGCTTTGTTGAGTCATTTGTATGAAAACGAAAACCTTATCATGTTGCCTATTAAATTCGGTAATACAAAAACAAATTCCAGATAAGATTGTTAATTATAGTTGGTCTTTAAGTTGTCAGCTATCAGTTTTGCCAGTCGTTCGTTATCTATGGTCAAACATACGACTATTTTAGCACATAATTTCTATGGGGTATTGTTCATTGCATTCAGAATATTTTCCATTTGGAATTGGTTATGTGTCATGTGTGTTTGACAGATGATGTGCCAGTGATAAAGTGAATTACGGCGGAAATATGAAACAAATTAGATTAATATTTTCACTGACATTTTCTTTTCTTTTCTTTTATAGAACTTGTTATTGTGTAGTGTGTGCAGTTGGATTGATTGATGTAAGATAGAATGACAGATAGAGAACATTAAACTCTTTTGTTAATGTGTGTGTGTGCTGAAGGAATGTCATTCAATATTTAGCACTTAATTAGGGTGGCCCACATGGCATCAGTGTTCACTCTTGTCATTTTGTGATGATTTTGATGATCACATGGAGCTTTCATAGGAACGTGTAGGCAGACCAATCAATTATTAAAGAAACTGCTTGCAGTTAACCGCAAGTCACGTTTATTGAGTCTTTACTTCTTCGCAGATACAGTGTCAACCACTTTGTGGTTCGTGATTTAATTTTTGTTCACTCAGTGAACTCTCTTTCTTAAGTAGCCAGGGGACAAGAGTTTGTTTTGTCCACATAAGAGAACGTTCGCTGAAGAGGAAATAAAATAATACAACCAAAATCATATTACAGTTACAGTACAACTTCTCCGCTTAAGATAATCGTCCGCTTTAGAGGGTGTCCATCAAGAGGAGTTCACTGGATTTGTAGTATTTAATTTAATTTTAATTGTACTGTTTGACTTTTTTGAATACGAATGGAATATCACATCAACCACGGAGGTTCTACAGGATTCGTGTTTTGACCAGGGGGCCAAGACTTGGCGAACATTTCTTTTCAAAGAGTCAGGTGTTTGTGGATTGCGTACATGGACGCGATATTTTGTCTCCAAAGCACTTGAATCGATGGTGTCTAGGTTCGATTCCCGTGAGTGGTTGTTGCAGATATGGCTTTGGTCACCTACGGGTTGTAGCGCTACATTTATTTATAATTATATTTTATTGTAAATTATCAAATAATTAACTAAACATATACATAGTCTCGGATGACAGCTCGCCTTGACGGATGTGATTATAACAGGGATGTCAAAGACGAAATATGATGAACTGGATTTCATATTTTCTATCAAATAAACCACAGACTGAAGCAACTAATCAGAGATAAAACTCCTTAGCGTTGTGAACTGGATGTCGTTTTCCTGCCAGTTTTTCTATATGTCATAAATTCACTTACAACGGTTGATCCTGGTTGATTGATTGATTTCCAATTGACCGACAATTCTTTGGTCTGAGCGAAGTCTCTTTGGCCTGAATGTGACTTCTGCCACTCAAGGGAATGGGCATGCACTTCATGGGTCGAGCTACAAGTGCACACCTTGACCTCCCTCAATGTTGTCAGTCTTGGGGCAAACCATCCATTGCAACAGTAAGCTTATACCTCGTGATATCGGAATGAGCTAAAATTCCCCTACAGGTGACACAGTTTGTAAAACCGAAGGCGTTGTTTCAACTCTGCTTACAAATTCCATGACTGTGACAGAAGCTCCAGTGTTCACATGCGAATGAAAATCTCTCGTTTATTGTCGTTAATCAGAAATCTACTATCTTTTATTGTTTTATTCCATATGCCGGAAGTCAACGAAATCAATATTCACCACTCATTAGACAGTAGCTGATGAATAAACAATATAGCTGGATGAAATGTCATATTTAATTGACAACGAACAATGAAACGTTCAAGTAGTAATCTAGTAGATTATAATTGCCTCGACTCCATAAACAATTATACTTCACTCTCAATTGGATTTACCCATTATCATATCAACTTTGTGTGATACCTTCATTTCTAAAACGCATCACCCTTGTCGGATGAAGCATTTATCATTGATTCACGCTTTCAATTAACACGTGTTCTGTGATGACGCTTAAGGACACATCCACGTGCATTTACTTTATTTTTCTTATTATGAATGCACATGCGCGACGCTTAAATCTTCATCTTAAATGATCGGAGTGTGGATGCTAAAAATACAGAAATGTGGATCACCTTCTTAAGCAAGCAAAAAAGAAAAGAAAAACGTCTGATGACACATAGGTTCAGTCACTGACGTGCTCACATAAAATTGAGTTGAATTTAGAATGTCTGGGAATCATTATTTACATTTATTTGATTTCGTTTTTCGAAGATTGTGCTCGTCATCGTTCAAACGTTTATTTTTATAGGCCAATGATCGTAGATTAGAGACTGACCAGATTTTGTGTCTCTTTGCCCATGTCTCAAAGATTCCCCTCGAGGTTCTGCTGGTACCTGGCCGTTTCGTAGAATTTAAATGGATGTCGGAGTTAGCCTTACATTAGAAGAAGCAGGTGGGGCACCCTTTATCTTTGAATATCCACCACGGTTTTATTATCTCACCAATTCCTTATAGCTGTCACACCAAATATGATAATGCTCCGCCTTTCTGACTTGTTGAAAAGACATCCTGATGTTGTGTTCTCTTCGAAGCCCACTTGCTTGGGCTACTCATTGAGGGAGGCAGAGAAAGTGGTAGTGGTTAATTTCAAATGTCATTGAATTGTCAGCTTTTTTTGACCTTTGTTATGAAATATGTGTGCCCATTAATTAAGCACGTCATTATGGCCCCAAAAAAAATTCTTTGTTAACGTGCAAATCGTGTTGGCTTCACGCGATATCCCGTTTATGCTACCGAAAAAGAAAAGCAAAAAAAAAAAAAGAAACAAAACAGGTAATTCCAAAAGAATATCAGACATAATCCCAAAAGAGAAGCTATATACCTGTATAACCGTCGGATACCCATCACAAGCTTTTCGAATATAAAAAGCGCACACTCACTTCTCACATTCGGTGCTCACGACACGTGGTGCGAGATTGAGAATTCACGAGTTTGTTAATTGACCATCGAACCCCCTTAATTCTCGAGTGGATTGTATTTCAATTTTATACCAAAATAAAATCGTGCCCTTGTAATAACCAATTAGTAGCACATCGTGGAACATAAAGCCGAACGAAATTGATGTGAAACGCTACAAAATTCAATGAGTGCTTAGACCATGAGAACTTTTTACCACAAGTGTGTGGAGAAGGAAAAGTGGCACATTGAAAGCTAATAAACTACAGGCAGCTAACAGAAATTAATGAACGGGGAACATCGGCTAGAATTATCTTCCCCTAGTCTGTGGGCATATTTTTTGACGTGTGTGCATTGAAAAACTAGGCAGTAGTGGAATTCCCTTTCACACAGGTCGTCAAATCCACCACGAAAATGGCGTTAGATTCGTGAATTTGCGATCTCGTATCGTTGTATGGAGTGTGTTCAGAAATTGAGTCACACTTTAAAGAGAACTTGTACAAAAATCCTTTTCGCTGTGTGGTAAAAAAAAAACTTAATGTAATGCACAAATGAAAGAAAACTGTTTATTAGAAGTGATTCTTTCTCAAAAATAGTATTTTATTAGTTGCTTGTCCACGTGAATGCATCTTACTTTGTTCATACAGAAAAATAAATATATAAACGTATATGTATAATTATTCACAAAATTGACCATAGTGTTTCAGGCAATAACTCTTGCAAATCGGTACTTAAAAAATCTACTTCTTGAACATTAACTTTGTTCATTCGTCCACCCCTCACTGTGTTGAGAACATTCATGTAATAATGTCTTACCGAACCGAAATCGAGTGGTTTGGATGAACTTTTACAGAAACTTTAATAGGCCAAGTTGAAGCGAAGCAAATGTCATTCGCTGTCAATTATAAAGTTTACACTCGGGAAACATTAGTGTTCAGAAGTAAAGAGTATGTTTATATATTTTGAATTCTAAAAATGAACAACAAAATAAACTGATGTTCATTTGTTCGGTTTGACAACGGTTAAGACACGGACCGTGTTTCAACCAAATTTTTTCCCAAAGTATGAGCTTTCGAAACCCAAAAAATGTATGACGAAAACCGGGGGTTTGGAGAAATTTATAGAAACCTCGCGATTTCGTTGGGTACACAGTGCGAACGACTGCAGATGACTGTTTCAAAGATCATCCAATCCAATGGCTGGCTCCCAAGCTCCACTGATCATGCAAGCATACTGGATGGACTACAGATTGAACAAGTCGAAAGCGACTATATTCTCCCATTCCTTATCTATGAAATAACATTGCGATGTTTTCCCCAACAAAGGAGAAGTGGAGAAGCTCTGCTTGTTGAGATATGAAATATAGAACACTGGGAGAAAATTTCTTCCAAGATCACCGCGGAAATCGCGTGATTTGATTTGATTTTTTATTGAAATCTCAAAAAGCAGCTTGAAATATTTTCAAATGTCCATAGCTCTCATTTTAGAAGTGGCCGGCAAAATATTGCTTTTTGACAGGAATTGCTAGTGTTGAGAATACCAGAAAAGTGAAAATGAGGGGAAAATGAGAACATTAATACAAAAATTACTAAAATTCACACTGAAGGCTTGTTCGGTTTGAAAACCTCTCATGGACGTATGAGCACGAGAGGGGTTTCAACTAGATTTCAACGAAATTACGGTTTGTAGAGATGTGAAACACAACGTCATTTTCAAGATTATCAGGATATCCGAGTTGTTATACAACACACTTACAGGACGAGCAAGAGGAAGTTGTGAAGTGGAGAAATTCCCCTAAGGCCATCATAATGGAAACTTAGATCCATAGGGGAAAATGAGAACATTAATACAAAAATTACTAAAATTCACACTGAAGGCTTGTTCGGTTTGACAACCTCTCATGGACGTATGAGCACGAGAGGGGTTTCAACTAGATTTCAACGAATTTACGGTTTGTAGAGATGTGAACCACAACGTCATTTTCAAGATTATCAGGATATCCGAGTTGTTATACAACACACTTACAGGACGAGCAAGAGGAAGTTGTGAAGTGGAGAAATTCCCCTAAGGCCATCATAATGGAAACTTAGATCCTGGTTTAAGTGAGATGTGGATTACGAGCCCACTTACCTAACATAACTTAACGAACGAATTTTTAATTAAGAACTCTAATTCGCCACACTTGTACTGTTGGAAAAAGTCAATCAAGTTTAACACAAGGATTCATTGGCCAATAGGCTCATTTAATTTTTTTAAAACGGCATGTGTTTCCAGGTCCATTGCAATATCAGCTTGCTCTGTACTCTTCTATTCTGTTCATTCCAGTTCTCAGTTATCAATTTTGTGCGGCACTGATTCGTGATCTCCATGCGTTATTGTACAATCATGGTTTTATCCAATGAGTCAAACACAAATCCTGTTGAATGAAATGTTTCATGACATCCTCTTTCGATTCGATGACTAATTGGTTGTTGGACATTTTTTTTTCGTCATTTTATCTTGCGAGAGAGAAACCATCTTATCTTGTTCAATCTGCAAGGATACATATATTCATTGCCTTTCTATAAATTCTCACTTCCACTTGACGACAAAATGATTCCTCATCAAGCGTCATTGAGCATAAAAATATCCTGAACGCGCGCCGCCACCATGACGGCTGACATTTCCTGACATCATCATTAACTAGTCAAGGTCACCTGCTTAGCTCTGATTGATGCTAGTTCAATTTCCTTAATGTTGTTAATTCCACCATTCTCCATCATTTAGCGGTAATTTTCCGATATCGAAAGCTAAACATACGCACCGCTTCTTTTCGAGCAAACTAAATGGAAGCGTATTGATTTCAGTTAAGCCGACGCGTCGCGCCGGTCATCGAAATCATGCTCCCCTCAAACATGAGCGTTTAGCTATTATTTAAATTTCATGTTCTAGAAACAATTTTTGTTGTTTCCGTGTGTGTAAATAACCGCTAGAATGTCATGCATGTTGGTCGCATTTGTTGGTCGTGCTCTGCTGTCTGTCGGGGGGAGAGTGTGCGCGCCTTCATTGATTCGCGTGACGCAGATTTAATTTTGTCGGGTTTCACTTTTGTTTTATTATTTTCCTCTTCATTTATTCGTGTTTTTTTGTATAGTACACAAATACATGTATGTGCATGAGAATGTTGCATATGAACTCGAAGAAAAAAATGCCACGTAAAGTTGACGTGATTTACCGTTGGCACCAATTCAAGAGCCACTAAATAGTTTGGGTCCGATTTTTGTACACACACTCCCCCCTCTTTCTGGTTGCAATTTCATCTTATGCATAAACATGTGCACATGACAGTAAATTTTGCGTTTCTCTTTTTCATTCTTTGATCGAGTTCAATAAAAGCAATGCTTTGGGTGGGGCAACCCTGTCATTACGAAATCGATGCGACACGGACAAATGTCATTGCAGTACATGTGCTTTTCAATCAGCACTACGTGCATGTGAGTGGGACGGTGTAATGTCAACAAATTTGACATTGAACACCGTCCTTTTCTTCTTCCGTTTGCATGAGTCCAACCGGTGGTGTGCCGATGGTGTGTTGAGGGCGTGTTCAATTTAGACGGTTCAACTTCCCACAATCGAAAGGTGAAATTGTAGAGAGGAGGGAAAACAATGAAAAAAAAAAAAAAAAAACACTTTTCAAGTGACAACAGCTGCATGTAATGGGATTTGAAACCTTGACACACGTGACATCGCGTTACGACGACGTTCGACTGCTTGAAGTGGAATAAAGGTCATACGTATGTACTTCTCGTGCGAGTCATTTGGCAAATACAGTAACTGTGATTACGTTTTAACCATTAAAAGTAACTGTAATTGAATGCCTTCAAAGTGGATCAAGGACTGTGTGTCCTTCGAAAATATTATTCGAAGTGGATATTGAGTACTTTCGAATGCATACCTTAACCTGTGATTGCATTTTTGCTTTGCGGTGGTCAAGGGTTTTATTTAATTCGTCTCTTCGGCTTGTTGGACTTGGCCCTCAGCCAATATGCCTCTTCACAGCACGGTCTGCATGCACGTTCAACTGAATATGCTGTGTTCGCCAACGGAGGCATGGTCATCGTTTACTGCGTTCTACCTCGAAAAGGTACTTTCTCAGCCGGGGGGGTTTTGGTGTCCATTCGCTCTACATGACCTAATTATTTGAGACGAGAGACTCGAAATCGTCTGACTGAACCGTTCAGTTTCCAGCTCCAAGCACCATCAGCACAAACAGAACAAACTTAAAACAAAACACTTCTCTCTCGAAGCCGCAAATAATGGCATCGTTCTATTTGGTTGGTGTCCATGATTCTGCGCCATACAGTCGGGACCGGGACAATCAAGGTCTTAATTCGAGGAAGGGTTTCATTGCTCATGCAAGCCCAAAGGCACAACGACTGACAAAGAAGGCCGTTCGTTTTATCGACTGTGTGCTTAGGTAGACAAACTCTTTGACTAATTCAAAGTTATAAAAATCAATCAACTCGATTTTTTGTAGACGGCATATACTTTATTTTACTCTCATTCACCACGAAGTCCATCTTCGCCGTTTCATTGTCGATGTTCAGAAATTATCAACTGCAAGCCGGCTGGGTCCTTCCGATGATGTCAATGTCAGCGACAAAGAGATGAACGTTGTCTTGTCTAAATCCTAAAATTCTTTTGACATCCAAGTCGAAGAGCCAACGGGCTGTAAAACAAGGCACACTATACTAAGCCCTAATCAGAACCAGGACCTGCTTCTACAGCTACCAATCGTGTTTTCCATGCGTTTGCTCTCTTATGAGTGGAGGGATCTACAGTTGTAGGTGTATCTGCAGCAGAAATATCTGTGGGCAGAAAATTGAAGACTGTAAAATTCAGACTAAAAAAGAACGACATTTTGTATTCAATTTATTCCTTTTTTTTCATATTTGAGATAACCATTTTTAAAGTTCTGTTTTGTGATAAATGTACAGACTTTTATAAATTTGTTGTCTTTTAGGTATAGAAGAAAAATAAACAAAAAACAAATATTTTTACATTTGTACGAAAAGTCGTTCCACAAGTTTCTGCACAGTTTCTCAAAGAGAGATTTTTACAGCACTCCTGACAATTTGCTCAACTATGAATTTCTGTGTTCAAATTACTTGGAACAAACTCGAATTACTGAGAAGAAACACGCTACTGATTTTAAATTACAGCCAGAAATGAAGTATTATAGAGATGCAAGACTTCTACCTCTCTTGACCCTTAAAATTGTTGACATGGTTTTTTTTTTATAACGTTTTCTTAAACCAAATTGACTAATCAGAGGCCGGCATTTTCGTTATTTCGTGAATAACCGTCACCAATGCATGAATATCTGTCAAAAAAGTACTCCAATTCGTCGATGGACTACGGGGCAATCAGCTGTTAAGTCGGCTATCTTTGTAATACTCCATTTCTGATTACAGCGTGTTTCCTGGCGACCCGACTGAGCAATCACTTCGAATTAACGAGCATACCAAAACAACACCCTGGTTTTGTTCGATTTATCTAAGTTTTCTCATGGGGCGGGGACCTTAACAATCAGTTCGAATTATCGAGAGTCGACTGTGATTGTTTTTTAGAATGTGTTATCGTTTAATCGGTAATGTAGTGTATTACAGTGCTGCCAGAATTCTATAAAAAAAAAAACCTCTGACAGATTCCTGATTCATACAAGTTATTCACTCATCCATTGCATCAAATATGTCTCATTCAAATTTAAATCACAAAATGAATGACCCCCTGTTTTACAACCAAAAAACAAAACTACAGGAATCTCCGAAATGGTCCCTATCTTTCCAAAAGTATCGTTGTTCCAAAATCAATGTCAAGAGTGAATGAATAAAATATAAATATTCAAATTGTCCGTGATTTATTGCCGAGATAAGAATGTGTAAGGAAACCTCTTTCCATCGTGGAACGACGGTGCGAAGCTAATGCAATTAAACTACTTTACCGCCGGCACCATGGTAATTTCTTGAGCAAACCAATAACCACTTAACGAAATTAAAGCAGTCAGCCAAGTAAAAACATACATTCCACATTTTACGGGTAAATCAACATCAAAAGAAGAAAAAATATCAATTGAAGTTTACTCGCACATTAAGGTCAAATTGGCATGACTTCAAAATTGTTTTCCCAAATAGTCGAGATATGTTGATCTTCAGCTTCTCCTAGCCTTGTAGAGGTCACATAGATAACCTGCAACATCCGATGTGAACAGAAATGTAAACATACCGCAGGGAAACATCGCTCGCTGCAAGTGTGTCATGAGAGATTCCCGTCGACTTTGAGTTTAGAGATGTCATTTACACTGGCATTGTTTGTTCTTCTCCATAAAACTCAATTTTTAACAATGCAAGCCTCTATCATTGACATTTTATTTTTTATTCTTTTTCAGGTAAGAGAAACTCAAACACCATCACACCACTGACACTCTCAGTCGGAGAGTCAATGTCGGTCAGTAGTTCAACTGCCACTTATCCTTATCCAAGGCTAACAGCAAGCAATTGCCTTCCAAACACTTCATCTTTGGTAAGTTAATTGGGTTCATTGAAGGCTGTTGCTAGTCCGAGAAGCGACAGTTACCACTTGCAGAGCTCAAACCCCCCACTCAAATGGAAAGTCACTATTGTCATCAACACGTCGCCGCCGCCGCTGCCATGATCGCCGCTAACACTAAAAACTCATAGAAATCATAAAAGAGAGAAATGAAATTGCGGATCAATGCCTTCGAAATGAAAATAAACGCTGTTTCCAGACGCTGTTAAGATGCCCATGAAATTCGCCTTGTTGTTAATCAAATTGAAGCCCGACTATCATCGCATTTATTTGAATGGCTGATTACAAAAGAAACGCGATCGTTGCGTCGTTGAACGGCACAGAGACAGGTTGGAAACTCTGACGGTTTAAACGACATCCAATCATTTTTTGTGCGTGTGTTTGCGTTTTGTATTTAGGGCTTTGGTCAAGGTCAAGTTTAATGGCAGGGAGAAAATATTTTTCGAGAGACCGACTGTTTGTGTATCATCAGATACAGGCTGAAGGTGAAGGCAACAACTATTCATGCAAAACCGGAAATGCAAAACTTTTGTGATTGTAGTGTGTGCCAGTCGTAGGAAGTGGCTTTTGAGAGATATTGATTTTTAATTTGGGTCTAGGGCGGCATTCAATTATCTGCTTTTACATGTCTACGGAAGATGAGTGTTGTTGGGGGAATGATGACGACTACGAGGAGGTATTCAAGAACGTTGAAAACTTTTGTAAATACAAGGTTTACTCGGGTTGAGTGTTAGAAGGGTTTCGATTACGTTCGATTGAAGTCATGTCTTTGATGAATGTGAATACATTAAGTTTGTCTGAGATGTACGCCTTCGAACTGGTTTAATGGAAGTAATTGAATTCGTCAATTTGAAAGACACTTAAAAGCTGTCATAAATTTGTTCCGATTAATCAAGTCCTGCTTTTGGGCTTTTCTGGTAATCAATTATTAGTTCTTCAGAATTCACTACTTATTTGTTTTGAACTCTTCAGCTTTGGCTCTGATTCAGGACGGTTGTGACTGGGGGAGCTTAGTGGACACTTTTGATTGGGGCCACAGGCAACATAGCAAAAGTTTGTCTTTAGTTTTTGGTCTGTTAATAAAATGATTCGCTAAAACCTAGACATTTAGCATTAACCTAGACCTAGAACCTAGACATATAACATTAAGCTACATTTTAAACGTATTAAAGGCTGGACCAACATCAAGCTCAACTGGTTTGGCAATAAGAGCTCAAGTCACATCAATGAAATACAACCTTCCATCTATTCGGTCTCTAAAAATCATTACCTAGATGAAGATTTCCGTGGTCAGATCCAATGTAATGGTTCTGTCCAGAGAATGTCTGTTCAATGCTATGTTCATGTAAGTGGGGTCCCCATTGAAGCAGGTGGAGAAGTTTGGTATTTTTCACGAGTGATGGGAGGTAGTGCTGTTTTTGGGAGTTACCATGATGCGCAGTTTACTTAACAGGGAAGTGCCTGAGGAACTCAATGCCTGCCCAGGGAAGTGCGTGAGGAACTCAGTACGAATGGAAAGGGTTATGCTTCGCTGATTTGGTCACGTGGCACGGAAGTCCTCATTAGTACGGCAGAATGCGTGAATTGAATGTGAATCTAACATTGCATACATGATCTTCTCTGCTTTTTTGCTGGAAGCTGATAAGTCCTGGCTTCTGGCTTGGTAGACCAGACAGACCAGATTTTCAAACTCTGTAACTTGTCCACTCTGGAATACACCCTTAAAAATCCAGATTGACACTCACCACTTATTAGCAAATCTAAAGTCTGCGTACGACATCGATCACCATATAGTACTTTATAAACTCCTGCCACACTCGTCAGTTTGTGCAAGATGAAGGTGGGAAGTTCTCGCTGCTCACTCAAGATCGACAGCGAAGTCACCGAGGACCTTAAAGTCAAAAAAGTTCATGGCAAAACGACGCGCTGTCCTGGAGACGGAGAGGATCGTGTAAAGCTCAGGCAACACTAGAGGCCCGATTTTCCGGAACTCCGGTATGGTTTTTTGATAAAATAGACTTGATTGGTTTAATGGTGATTCAAGCTTAATTCATACACAAAACATTGATCATCTTAAATCAGCTCTAGAGCGCAGAGGAATAAACATTTTCAAAAGCTGTTGAAGAAGTCATTTGTCTCTTTTGAGTGAAAGTCCTCAGTGCGATGTTTGAGCCTATATTGAGGAGAAGATTTAACCAAGAAGTGTACGGCTTCAACGACACGAGCCTTACCAGGCGCCCACGGATGAAACGCTTAAGGTGGCTAGGCCGTTAAGAGTGCAAGGACAACTTAACCACACATGTCCCAAAAAGCCATTGATGACAGATGCTGTGGGAAAAGGCGACAGAAGATGTCCTCACACAGAAGTAATTATAAGCACTTTGAATGAAACTTCTGGCTACTTTTCACTCGCTTCTCACAACAAATGTTTATATTTGAAATGAATTCGAGAAAATGGCAAGTGAGTATAACAATCACACTGCACTGGGAGCACAATGGATTTATTGTGTCCCGTATCTTTTCTTTTCGTAATTTTATTTTTCATTTGGACACTTGATGAGTAGGTGTTCTATGAATTTCTTTGATTCAAAAATACAGTTATCTGAACTGTTGTGACCATGTGGAGGTGATTCATGAGATGTGGGCAGTTAATGCGCCACATTCCACAGGCCAACCTTGTTCAGACTAAAGACTTCCTTGTTTCTCTGGTAACCGACCCATATGAATTTTTTGAACTGATTTTATTCCGTCTTGACTGTTCCAGAATTCTTCTTCTTCTGGTGGTGCTACAGTCCGGGGAGAAGCTGTTCCTCAACCAGAAAGCTTCTGCAGCCGGCATGATCTTTAGCCAGCTGTCTGCAACTGCGCACACCAAGTTGATTGAGGTTCTTCTCCACCTGGGTACGCCATCTGTACTGTGGGTGTCCTCTATATCGTTGTCCCACTGGTTCGACGTCGAAGACTCATCGGGCTGTAGCTACTTGCGTTGAAATCGATGTCATTTTTATGGCATTTATTTGACCAGTTGTTAAAGTGGTGTTAAACGTCAATGTTGTATAATGCATGGAGGGAAGACCCAATGAAACTATTTATAGGCCACTTCTTTGCTCGGATGACTGCATTTTCATGTCCTGGCCGCCATATCAGCTTTAACCTGTTTTCCTTGGCAAGCGTGTTAAGTGTTTTTTTTTTTTTGACATTCCCAGACAGCCCTCGAGTTGAATTTGAAGCTGTATAGGCCTTAAATTACTGCTTGGATTATACAAGGTGGCATCAAATTAATCATCCTATCGGAAGATGTTATAATTTTTGCAAATGACGTCTTGCCTTAACATATTTGGCATTTGTGAACGAGCCACTTGACAGATATCGTTTTTTTCACTTAACAGAAAAAATTGTAAAGGTCCAAATAAAGATTTTTATCACACAAAATCTTTTTTTTTTATTTAGTACAAAAGTAACTGATGACCCTGTATATGTTTGAATTGGGTAGATTTTATATTGTTATTGTAAGTTTACTTAAGTTATTTAACTCCCCGTCATATTGTCTGTCTTCCTGTCAAAATGTGCTCAAGACAAGACAGACTTCCAACGTCGACGAACGATACGATAACTGTGTAAAGTATAAACCTTTATTAGAACGCCTTACAATTGCGTCAATGATTTCATCCTGTTATACCAATTCAAGCACTTCTTAAACAATAATATAATATGGGCGGCGCTGCAACCCATAGAGCGCCAGGTCCTAGCTTCTATAGCTACAGGTATGCAGGTCAATTTTCGATAAATGTTAAATTTGCGGAGGATAGGTATACAGAATCCACATGCCAAATCCACATGACTACGCACCAAGCGAAGTTCGAAATGGCATTTTGTTTCAATATAATCATCGTCACTCAGGGCATTCCCTTACATTTGAGCTTAAAGATCACATCCAGTCAATTAAGCTTTCTGACATCTAATTCTATTACTTTCTGTGATTGTATTCGTAAGAGCATTTCCGAGTTGAATAATTTGTGCAATTTGAAATAGAAATGCTAACGCAATTTCCTGTCCTGCCATTGCACAGCAGAGACTATATGACTGTGATTAAAAAATCGATAAGAACGTAGGAAGTAAGGGTGAATAAACTAAATTGAAGTCCAATAGACACAGGGGGAGACAGAAATCAAAGTTCAAGTATTCGCATTACATGGAAACATGCGAAGTTATATTTCTATATTTTTTGCATTGAACTTATCTACATGAGAATTTGCACTTGTCGACATGCTAAGGCTTCGATTTTTTCCCTTTCCCTTGTTTTCTGTTATTTTCCGTTTGATACATTCTTCTCTCTCTCTCTCGCACACCATTCGTTCTTACTTACACTTTTATTTACTATTTGTCTCCAAGTGGAGAGCGCCTTATTGAACCGAATCATCACGCTACTTGCATAACAAGAGGTTCTCTGTATGAATAGTCTATGTTTGTGCACTGTATGGACATAGACAATTATTATTGGTTTGACAGTTGAATGACATTAAACTCAATTGAAAGTGTATGTGGAAGGGTGTCAATTAGACAGTTTATGTCTTCTCCAAATAGGGTAACAAAAATGCAGTGGAAACACCATAATGTGATCTATTCACAGTGTGACCCATTCACATTTTTAGAGCGTCACAATATCCATCAGAAAAAAAAGAATAACTTTCGTTACAGAAATCCTACAAAATGGACACTTTTTACACAAGTGAACAACACTCTCTGAGAGATCACACATCTCTGGTCCTGTTTCCATTGACGGTATTTGGAGGAGAATGTCCAGTTGTAGAGGCTTGTTGGTTTTGGCTCAGGCCGCCCCGGTTTGTAAAGCCAACAACTCTGTTTTTTTTTCAATAAATAGGTTAAAAATAAGGAGAATTGACTGCTAACTCTAACTTTTGTTATTCGTAAGTACAGTAGTACAGTCGAACCCGGATAATAGCACATCGCTTAATGACACACTATCGGGATGGCAGTTGTCATTTTGTACAATTTGTACTGGCGTAAAACGCTTAAATTGTAAATCGCTTAATAGCACAACCGGCTTAATATCACATAAAAATATGGCGAAAAAAAGATCTCACATACAATCTTGCCCGCTTATTCTCACATCCTACACAGATCCCTAATTCATGTGACTTTCGAGGCAAAAGTTCTTGTTTTCTGAAATTGACCTAATATGTGTGGTTTATACTTTACACTGTATTTGACTTCCATCCAATCCTGGAAGTGGCCCTTCTACCTTTTTTTTTTGTGGACATATATGCGAGCTTGTTGGAATTTGGGAAACGAACTCCTGTATTGCATTTTTCGCATTTTTAAACTGTTTGTATGTACGATCGGTTAAAGGCATAACCCGCTTAATGGCACAATATTTCGTTGCACGATTGTGTGCTATTATCCACCACCATTGGCCACCCTCCCTTTCGCTCAAAAAGGTAGTTTATGTTGATGGGTGAGTCGATTGAGGAAAGGGATCATTTTTATTCCTCGTGCAATATCGCTCAACACTCTTAACATGTTTCATTCAACGGATCTGCTATGAAATGGCATCGTATTCAAATTGTTGCAATCGCAACTTCCGTTTCAAAGCAACTTTGTATAACATTTTGCGAGCGAAATAGAGCTGCTTTGCATCGATGCAGGTGTCAATTTAGAGGCGATGTCAACAAGTAGGTGTGTTGAATAAATAATTCAAAATTGCATTTATATTTATAAAGGGTCTTTCATTGAGCGATTCCTACCTTCAAATTTAAATAAGACAAAGTATGTGTAAGATTTCATCGACAATTTTGTATTCTTTTGAGAGGCCTAACAATGCTATTAGGTATGGAATAGAACATCGTTCAAATAACCTCCGTGGCTTCTCTGGCTGGCTTGAATCCAAATTGTCCAAATTTTCCGTCGATCAGTTTGCTCCCAGAACTAATACAAATGTGACCTATCACTCTGAAATCGTCACAAAAAAGGTAGAACACCATAATATGTTATGTATAGGTACATACCCTATTATTATACCCACCCGCCCTTTCAGCCTGGTTCAACGAACGTAGTGATTCGATAATGATTTCGATGTTGTTTGTCGGAGATTTTGTCGATCGTTGCAATTGAGTACTAATGATCTCTGTTCTTGTCAAGTTCGATCAATTGTGTTGGAAGTTTAACATAAAAATAACTTCCTTCAGTAATGTATATATGCCAAAAACTGTAGGAAGAGGTGTTCATAAGCCAAAACAGTAACCACCTTCGCATCAAATCATTCTTCTAAGCTTCGCTTGCAAACGCTTTGACTCTTTTCTCTTGAGATTGTTTAAGTAACCAAGTCCATTTTTTGTGTTCACAACAAACTAGATCTTATCACAATTTCCCTTATTTTGATAGATCTCTCTACATGTTAATACGTGTTATACTTGCTTTTGTAATGTGAACTTCGCTACATTTTATGGTTTATTCCTCTCAGTGTTTCTAGTTTTTGGACTACTTTCTTCTTTTTAAAACATAAGTAATTATTATAAGAAAACTGCATCCAAGCTATTTTCCTTGGGCCCTGTTTAAATTCAATTTTTTAAGAACGCATACTTACTTTTGTGACTGACTGTAAAAATCTAATAGACACACTTAGACCGTGAAGAATTGAGGGTCAACAACTGCTTTCTTATCTCAGAGGTGAACAATCCTCAACAGATTGCAACAATTTGCTCAAACATAGCTCTGTGCTGTGCAGAGGTCTTTGATGCTAGAGTGGAGCACAAAATTTGTTCTCCACTATATTTTATAGCAAATTCTATATTCCACGGGCTCCTTTCTCCACTTTTGAGCAATGTTTAATGAAGCCAACTTGTGAATCATTCTAAAATAACAGTGAACAATGATCACTATTGATGAACAGCAAAAGGTCATGAAGCTGTCATAATACTGATAGATTATTTCATACACAATTTAAAACAGAATTGATTATTGTTTTTTGAAATGTCTTCTCCGTAAGTATTGCCACTAATGAGAAAAAAGATCTACATATGAAAAAAAAAAAAAATAATAACAAATGGTAGACAACTTACGTTCACCAGTGTACGAATAACATCAATAGCAATGAACTAGAAGCTAAGGGTGAATATAATACGCACACACCTATGTAAGGCAATTCTCTCAAAGCTATTATTTTAACTTCTCTATCAACATTCTGACTGTGTGATTGGTTCATTGGCCCATCATCACAGTCGTTTTCAACTTCCGATTCATTGACCTTTGCCATGTCATCTCGACTGGTGCTGCTATCGTTTTTGTATTTAATATTTTTATTGTTTTCTGGATGAGCCATTATAGCTTTATATGTTCATGTGCTTCATATAGCATGTTGTGATGATAATTAGTTAAGGTTATAAACAAACGCGTTTGATCTGAACGAATGTGTATGAGAAGATGTAGTCAGTCACTTCGAGCGTAAAGGTCTTTCGGTCTATAGAATCTGCTGTGTGCGTTATTTATTAATTCTTCAATGTTGAGTTTATCATTTGAATGACACATGGAATACTTTACATTTTGACGTGGAGATTACATACAAAGGGTGTTGTTTTTTAAGAGAGAACTTTAAATTGCAAGACATGGTTTTCTGTGACAGCTGATTTGACAGTTCTTGGTTTTTTGGAGGTTAGTTTGGTTTTGGTTTGACAATTCAAAATGATTATACTCCCGCCAGAGAAAGGTTTACAAATCGGTCAAATTCGTGACGAAAAACTTGGTTCAATTCGAGAAAGTCAAACTAAAGCCATTGTTGAAACACCCTTATATAGAGAAACAGTCAACGGTTGGTGCCCTTTAATCAAAGTGGAACCATGGATCCGTTTGTTTAAAAAAATATATATGTATATAATGGACAAAACATGACAGTTAACGGTGAACAGTACAGAAACATGATTACCAGGGATAAGATTTTGTTGACTGAAACAGTAAAAAAAGGCAAAAATAAAACACTTAAAAAAACATTTATTAAAAAAAGGATAAGAAACGTAAAAGTACATTTACTGATAGCAGCATGGAACTACCAAGAGCTGTTTAAAACATTTATTTTTCGTAAGTCTTCGAAAATTCGTGTTCGACTAAAAACCCAAAATACGGATCGCAGTGGCGTAGTTTTTTGGCATACTTTGGTGTTTCGACTCAAACACAGAGGGTGTCAGGTTCGATCCCCGAATTTACCAGTCCTCTTTTTGTTTCTGATGTGCCTAGGAATTTAGGTAAGGAATTTTAGTGAGAAGCATACTTGCACAGATATACATACGCTCGGTTATAACTGCCAAATTCTTAGGTCTCGGTGGAGGTCCATTATAATCCTATTGAATAACATATCGCTTACAACGACCGAATATTCCGTGTTTTTAAAATAATGTATTGGACTAAAATCGAGGCAGCATTTTTATTTCTGAAACGGTAAACTGTTTTGTCTGCAGATGTGGTGCACATAGAATTTCGCAGTATTTTGCCTGATGTGTGCCTGATGTCGGTTATAACTACCAAATTCGTCAGTCCGATTTTGACTGTGTGGATTGTTCTAAAAATTTTTTTAGCGAACAAACTTTGAGAAGGCCACGAAATAGGCAAAAAATAGGCCAAAAAAATAAAAGAAAAAAGACCATAATGGTATAAAAAGACAAAATAAAATACATATACGTACTCGAAATCAGGGGGACATGAAACATGTTTGGGTAAAGTCGATACTATCTTCCTATTAACCAAAAAAAAGGAGGCAAAACCTATCCTCGGTGATTACTCATTGTTGGAAGAATGCTTTCAGATATTTTCTCATCTGCGCTTTAAGTTATTTCTAAAAGATATAGTAAATATAGAAACAAGGGCGAGAGCAGACAACTTACAATTCTCTTCAAAGAAAGGGCATCAACACATTTATCCTTCTTCCAGATCAAATGATTATTGTCACAGATTTATTTATCTGATTAAAATGACCAGCAGTATAAGAGTGGCAATTTCAAATGTACGAGTCTCCGCGTATATATGTCTAAGCTTTTAGTGTTGCCACGACAAAGTAACGAACTCAACAAACAAATATCAATCTTATTAATCTGTGACCTACAAAGAAACAACATTATAGGTCTGGTTATACACCCAAAGTATTTCCATTTGAATACAAGACCAGTGGGCGCAGACTAAGCGCCCAAACTTTTTTTTCTTTTTTTGTTGTCCAGAAACAAAGAACCTTGTTGTGTTTGATACAAATCGATAGACCCGATAAGATACATTTTAACGTTCAGTGTCAGCAAGTTTATTTTCAATTCTCTCTTAATGACATTTGCATTATCTAATGACCAAACCACAATGCTTTTCGTTTATTTGGATTACCTTCGGCTTCTACATTTTAAATCAGTGTATCTAATTCTACTTCCGTTAATGTGTATCTACATACTTTTGTATTGAAAGCCCTAGGCAATGTGCACTGAGGCAAGCAAGGTGAAACACGGGTGCTTTACTCGTCGAACTCGTCGCCACTGGCTTCAATAATTCACGTAAAAATTGCTTGTGGGTGATGTCTGGGATCTTCTTTGTGAATTTGTGATGTGTTACCGAATGGCCTTCGAATACATTTTATGTGCTTTCCCGATTTTTATGTGTGTACTTTGTTTTTATTTACAAGTTATGTCGGTTTCATTGTAAAATGACTCTTGAGGCTTTCGTTGATATATCCAGAATACTATACAAAGGCTTTTTTAAGTCGCCTTTGAAATCGGCATATCCTGCCGTTACGGTAGGCTAAACCTACCGTAGACGGGGTAGGTACGAAGAACACTAATCAATCGGCCTTACAGCATTGTGTAAGTTTGCTAGGGGGCCGTTGGTTAGGGAGCATGTTACATAGTTACAATTTGAATGTCAGACAATTTATATAAGAATTGATATATATTATTTCACTCTTGTAATAGTCATAAAGAATCACACTATGCCTCTAAAATAACGGCTCCACAAAGCATCCATCCCTGGAGAATTCTTTTATCGTGATCACAGGAAAAAAAAGATCTCTGTAGATGAGCAGCATTAATACAATAGCTGCGTGATTGTGAAAATTCTAGTACGACAACCTTCCACTCAAAAGACCCAAGCAGTTGTTGTTCACTGAAAAGCCAAGGCCTAGGAATGCCCCTCAAAAGAAGTCCCAAATATAATACAAACCTCAAAGCTTGTTGGTTTTTTTTTTTTTTTCTCTTTTTTTACTTCACTTAATGTTACAGTCTGTTGCAATATGAGAGAGGTCGGCATTTAAGTGCACCCAGATGCCAACTCATGCGCACATTTTACTAATTTAGAGATAGAAATAATATCAGTGCTAATTGCAGTGAACACATTTATCGACAGTGACAATCAACAACCTTGTTACTTCTACGATCTTTTTGAAATTTATTTACAATTCATGATAGGTTTTTTTCGAAGAAATGAGACGTAGTAAAATGCCACAACAGGTTTTCTGTTCTGATTAATAGACAGACAAGGGATTTGTGATAAGTCTGATTATCTGATTTTAACGGTAAATTCCCAAAAAAACAGTCCGAATAAATGAGCTATTTTAAAGCGGTGTCATTTAAAGTAGAATTGGAGACTTCCTTTTAAAGTGATTCAGAAGATTGAAATGTCAGTTAAAATGTCAAAATCATGAAAGCATTTAACCAGTTAGTAGATAAGGTTGTTTATTGTGAATGAATTCGTCATAAATTCAGTTTTAGTTAGTCATTCTAACATCACTAAATCATGCTGCCATGTTAAAAAAGGAAGTATAACTTGATGATCAACTAGTTTCATCACAAATTCATGGAAAGTCAACAATTCAGAATAAAGGGGTTGGAACGAGCATTACGTAGGAAATAAAGTGCATAATATTTGCATCGAAAAATGTGGGTGCGGTCTTCTCGCTGGTGGCATGTTCAATTCGTAGTGTTAATCAGAATGTAATACGTGTTAAATGTAATGGGCAATATTAACAAGCAGTGACTGATCATTGTTTTGTTTTGTTTTTGACATGCGACATGTTTTCGGATTACTGACGGTGTATGTTCATCGGAGCGACAGTCTGATGTTACAATGACCACTCGTTCTCGTTCGGCCTTCCATTAGTGGATGGACCCGCAGTTTTATACCGACGTGGAACGGCAAAGTTCGAGATGCTTTTTCTGGACAGGAATGTCAGTACCTCGAAAGAGGTGGACCCGTGAATGATGAAACTTACTAACTTCGGGAACTTACCACTCCTAGCGTAAGATCCGACACCGTTACAATCACAGTGGCTGGCTTATAGTCACACATAGGTCTGGATAGCGCAGTTGGTTAAGTGCCTGCCTTTCATTCGGGAGGTCTCCGGTTCGAATTTTAGTGATAGCTAAGTCAAAATGCTTTTATCGGGTTTTCAAATCTGGTCCAGTCACCATTTGCCGTTGGGAACTAATTAACGGCGCTATCACTACATAGCTGGCAGTACTATGGACACAGTCGTTATGTCTGAGTGCTCCAGTTAAAAAACAAAAAAAAAAAAACCTACTCCAAACTCGGTACTAATTGACGCTTGTAATGATTCACCTAGCTTGTGCTGGTGTCGTTCAGGTGTGCTCAAGTTGTAAGAGAAAGAGTGACAACGGTTAGCCAGTCGTCTCCTTGCATCTTAGTCATTCTAACCATCCGGTGTTGGTTGCACATTTGGGTTGTTGTCTTTTTGTTGCCTTTCGGATCTTACGCTTTTATGTTCGTTTAAGCCTTTCCGTCGCACTGTGGGACAGAATCCACCAAAAGCTGGCATCAATTCGAAAATTGAAATGTGACGCGAAGGTCCGTTGCAACACATCCCGAGAAATAATTTGAGTCATTTACTCAATGATAACGTTTGTTTTTTAAGTTTATTTCATGACCCAATTTTTTTCGCAGTTTTAAATTTAAAGATGGTTTTTATTTATTTGACATGGAACCTTCAAGTTTAGGTATTTAATAAGCTTTAAGTATTTTTTTAAAATAGTGCTGCATTTTGAGGTTCCTTTATAGAATTCAGCATAATTCTGTATTTTTAATTATTAATCAACTTAATAATGTTGCAGGTGAGATCAATCGAAGTGTGGCATTTGGACACCTTAGAATTGTTCAATTTTCCTGCCCAAACGGGACGCCCTTAACAATTTTTCATCACTGATTTATAATGTGAGGCAATAACTTTTTAATATGCTGTGAAAATCTGGATATTCAAAATAGGAGATCAGTTAGAATTTTCGAAGGCAGAGTTGGAAAATCGAACGAAACATTTTGACAACTAAGTGTGATTGATTAAGTGTGTAACTCACTTTAAGTCAGATTTTAAAATCCGATCGTCCAATGCTAAAAGGACAAGTGAGGTTTTCAGGGTTTTCAGGGCTCAACTAAGTTTGGCTGGACACGTACATTTCATTTTTAAGTGGCTCCGAGAAGAAACGTGGTCGACAAGTCATTTCTTTTGAGAATTCGGCTGCGCTAACAAAAATACAGCCAACTGTATTAACTGTATACAGTCAACTGTATTTTTGTTGGTGCTAACAAAAATACAGATAACTGTTGTGGAAATCTAAATCTCTGGCCGAGTTGACATATGTAACTGACATGAGTTCGAGAGCATCTGGACAGTCAGATGCAGTAAATTAAATTCGAAGCGTACCCGCGGTTCCAAGGCATGCTGAAAAGTGTAGGAAAGCATTGAGGGGTGCAATTGTACATACTTCAATTCAGTATGAACTCATAGAATTAAAACCGTTCAAAATATTTCTATCTTACAAAACTATTCATGAGCGTAAGAAAAAATGCTAGTCACCATCATCATCATTCAACCACTCAAAAGACGTTATCAAGTCACTTAAGGATGAAGAATCAAAAAATATATGCTTCTACTCTAAGTGGGACTTTGATGGAAGTTCTGATCATAGTTCATACCAGCAAGCATATTTTACCTTTCTTTCATAAACTCGAACTCGTCTTTCACAAAAAGTAAGGTATATACGCGTACAAAAAAACGCAGCTATTATGTTGTCAGGACTAAACATGTCAAATTTCAAGTCCCTAGTTGATTTGATGTTGAGTTTTATGTCATTCTGTCCCACTGTACTTCGTTACAAATTTCACATTATTAGATTGGCAACATTAATATTTCAACATGAATTAGTGGTGTACATTATGTGCTCTGTGGGTGGTGTTTAGACAGCATTAAATGGGTACCGAGGATTATGTCGCATACAGTGGTGGAAAAAATAATAGCAACAAGATGGTTTCGTGGTACTTATTAACGAAACTGACATTTATTTGACAGAAGGCGTACATCAAGCACATACTGGTTGTTGTTTATAATGTTATCTACAGTGTGTACTGTTTCAAATAACACGCTTTTTATTGGTCTTATGTAAAAATATAACAAAAATGGTGTACAAAATGGAGTTCGTCTTATCGCCGATCTTAACCTGGAAGGAATTGTATTTTATTGTATGTATTAAGGAATTGTATACGAAAAAGTAATGACTGTATCATATTCTTAATTTTTCGTCGTTGAACCATCGACCATGGAATGGATCAACTTGGTGCAAGTTTCAATAAGAGTAGAGTACCACGCAGTTTGGATTTCTGACCACGGTTGTTCCTTGCTGGTGGCTCTACCGTCCCCGATCTTGCGGTTTAGAATCCCCTGTAGGTGTTCTATAGGATTAAGATCGGGGGATTGCGATGGGCACTCTATAACGGCTATTTAATGGCGCGTAAACCACTCTTTCGCTAATTTCTAAGAGTGCTTGGGGTTATTGTCTTGCATGAACCCCCGTGGCATGTCCTCTTCGGCGAATGGCAGCATTACTTTGTTTAGCATTTCTACATAATCGACATCACTCATTTTGGTTCTTATCCAAAATAGTGTTTTTGGCATCGAATTTAGCCAAGTCTTATGTATATTTTCCCATCGGAACCAACCATTTAATCTTTGTTTCATCAGACCAGATCACTTTATTCAATCTTTGTGTGCAAAATTCAGTTTTTTTTGAATGTTTTGTTGGCTCAAATATGGAATCTTTCTAGGCGATCTGCCAAAGAGTTTTGCTTCTGCTTTAAGTTCCTTCATAAGCTCATTTGAAGAAGCGAATGAATTTTATTTGAAATGAGTTTTGTTTCTTGTTTTCTTTCCCTAGTTTCCGGTTTGGAGCTAAAATGAATAGCTGTGAACACTTTTTGGAATGAATTGTACGCAGGAGCTATAGATGAACACTAAGAACTTCCTTAGTTTCTATTACTTTTTTCCGCCTAAAAAACATCCCACTCGCCGTTTTTATCATTCACGATAGTTACAAAGTGAGAAGACCAAACAGTTGTAAGTGCAGTTAGGTAGAATTTGTCAACAGAAGGGTTATTGCTGACCTCTTTTGCTGATATTTTGTTTATTTTACTGATATTATATTTCAAAGCATTGGGCATTATAGAAAGCATTGTTTCTATTATTTTTTCCACCACTGTATAAAAATAAAAAATAAAAACGCTACTTCATCATCAAACTGCTGATCAATTGTATTAAAAGCAGACAATATATACAATCGCCATACTGGAAAATGAAAAAATCCAATTCACTCATCATATTTACTTTCAAAACGGTAATCGAGAAAATATTTTAATACGGATAATATCAAAATTTGCTTCCTGATCACATGCACGTAATTTATTCAAAATTGTTTACAATAAACAAATGCAAAAAGTACATAAACTCTGCCAAATATTAATCGCCAAATGCGAAAGTCAGAATGAAATGTAAAGTTCCCGGAATAACAGTACATTCGATACGTTCGGGTTCGCCGCATGAATTCAGTGATTCAACGAGGTGAACAAATGCGTAGACAAGATAATCGCGTCAGTGAAACGAACAAACAAAAACAAAAAAAATCCCCTCTGAACGTGATGAATAATGGAACAGTTAAGACCGCCGAAGCGAATGGAAACATAAAAGTATATGTATTCGTTTAATTGTTTCTGCCAGACACAAGATGTTTTTAGTGGAAAAAAATCGTAGAATTACTACTGGTGGTTCCGTGTCCGGGGTTTTTATTCTGTGAAGACCGATTGACTCACTGAGTTCTATGAAGCGCACAGGTTGGGCAACACTTCTCAGGCTTCTTGCATAAAGTGAGAGATGAAAACTGAAATTTCTGAATCAAAACAGACATCGATTCGTAGACATATCCACGCGACCAATTTTTGAATGATGTCAACCTCATTCATATTCAACTTAAACTCATACATATGCAAACTAATTAAACAGACGTCTGCTCCTTTAAGCTAAACACTTACAATTCTTGGGAATATCTGAACAAGTTTCCCCTGCAAGCGTGCAATAAAAGAAATTCGACAGTAAAATATGACCAGATTAAAATTGTGATAATGCAGTGTTCCGCATGCGCACAACCAAATGACGTTTGTTGTTAGCCCGCGTACGTCCGTGGAGAATTTGCACGAATTTATGACGTGAATTGTTAGTTGTAAAAATCTCACCGAATGACGTCGCATAATAAAAAGAGAAGAATAATTTTGGTGTGAATTTCTGATTCCAGTTTCGCCACGCTTTCTGTTTTGTGTGCGCATACTACAATCGGTGAGCACTCGACTAGCTGACAGTGGTTGGAAATAAGGAAGTATGACTGCAGACAACACATCAAAATCAATGAATTTGGATTGGAATTAAATTATTAGATTCTTGTTTTTTTTTGTTAGTTAAGTTCTATAACTTCGATGGTCGTGCGGTGTGGGGTCTCCAATGAGCCATGGAACTGGTATATGATTTATTTTGGTTAATCAAGCCGCAACCTTGATACTGTCAGAATGACATTTTAGAATTTTTGGATTTATTTTCTTTGTTTTCGTCACGTGCATGCTTTAATTTCCTTCCTCGTTTGAGTTGATATTAGAGAATCTAAAAGAATCTTCAAAAACTGAACACATAGTCCTCATGATCCGAATGATTCTTGCATACATCTCACATCGACGATTGTTTCATTCTTTGTTCGTTTTTGTTGGAAAACAACCAAGAACAAGTCGGAATTAAGATATTTTTCGAGCGGATTCGATGGGACAAATAGAAGAAACTAACGCGATCAGATCTAATGGTGGAGAGATTACTAAATAACTAGAGTGATACACTGGAAAATAGGACTAGAATGGAAATCAAAAATTGCTCTCAGAACATAAGCTAGGTTATGTTGTGTTATCTTAGCGTTCTAATCGATTCTATTCTATTCTCGTTGCTCCGATGAGGGGAGCAGATCACCATCCGGAGAGAGTACTGAACGAGTTCATCCGCTTCGCAATTTTGTAGAATGTCACAGTAATCCGGCAGCCACATAAGTTAGATGATAAAAAAAACTCGGCCATCACGCGACATA
This sequence comes from Eristalis intricaria, assembly GCA_964034865.1. Lineage (NCBI taxonomy): Eukaryota > Metazoa > Arthropoda > Insecta > Diptera > Syrphidae > Eristalis > Eristalis intricaria. Next base: position 10,476,569 of record OZ035873.1, read on the forward strand.
GACGGCCGTTCAGGGAAGTCTTTGAGTTAAATGGGGATTCTGGATGCGGAGTTCTTTCGGAGCTTAGGTGTCTCCAGATATGGATTAAAATCTGTCAAGGGTAATAGAACGGAGATCTTTCCACGAGCGATTTAAATCTAATCGCCGTTCTGGCCACTATCTATCTGCCAATTAAGTCTATCTGCGGAAGTTTTAAGAGTATGTACAATGCTGCGGCGGACGTTGCCCTTAACGCTCCGTTGATCGGTAAATCAATCCCAATCCAAAATCGAAGTAAAAGCTTTATCCATAAACCTCTTAATCGGTCAGCGATAGCTTGGAAAAAAAAATAATCCTACTGGTAAGATTGTGCGAAGATCCAGTTCAGGTAATGTGAATATCACAGAAAGTGAAAGTGTAGTGTCTTTAGTTGAGACAAGAATACACTCAGACCTTTTAGAAGTTATTTAACGGAATTCAAAATACACCATTTAAGGCAAAGAATATAATGTCAATCTTAAATCCTGGAGAAGGATGTTGCGCGTTACTGACAAGACATTTAAACCAAAAAAATCACTTTCTCTAAAAAACAGAAACAAATTGGTTTTTAACACTTCACATTCTTCGACTTTGCTGTGAATTTTCTGCGCCGTCATGTCCTTGCTTTCAAATTGAAAATTTACGTTTTCGAGATTCGAGATTCTTCTCGTTTTGTGATTTCTTTATTCCGCAGATCAGAATAATAAAGCTAAAGTGCAGTTACAAATCATCACCACACAAATACACACATTTTCCATTCGGTAGTAAACGATATAAACAATCCTATTATTCATGGATCACCATTGAACAAACGCAATAAAAGACAAAAGCAAAGTTTAATGACATCCCAAGAATTATCGAAGTTCCCGCGATCGTAAATGAAAACAAAAAAATTCTTCACTTTTCCCATAAATGCACACCCACGCCCTGCCCCAGTGTGCCGCTTATGCTGATTAGCATCTGTCATTTTTAAATCAATGCCTTCGAGATTTTGTTTGTGACCTGAAAACATTTTAAAAGCATCGAATTATTCATGAAACTCGTTTATAACCCATCGGACCACACATTTGCCGCAGCCCGTCAAAAATAATCACAAGGAACACTTCCCAGTGTCCACGCGCAGACGCAGCATAAATTTATGAATTTTATTTCTGTCATGCAACTAATTAAACTCTATTCCGTCTAAGTTTGAAAACATAGAACTTAATCACTCAATTATTAACTTGCCCCAAAAACAAAACAAAAAAAAACTACACGAGTATTCTCGAGGACGTGAAATATTTTTGAACTTCCCCAAAATAGATCTCTGATCTGAGAGTTGAAAATTCTTTCTATAGCCATTTGCCTTTTTTTGTTTTGTTCACCGCGAAGGAGATGACTTTCGAAAATCTATCTCATAAGTTATTTTCAGTGTTTGACAATATAAAAGACGCAAAAAGAGACGTACACACGTGAGTACCTGCTGGGCTGATGGATTTAATTACTTGCCCAAGTAAGAATGCTTTAGCGTGCGTACATTTTTTGTTTTCGGCGGAAAACGAGACGGAATAAAGAGATACCATGAGTCACCGAGAATTTCTAGAAATGGATCTCGCTCAGCACAAATTGAATTCAACTTCTCCCGCGATGAGTGCGCCGCCACAATTAAATGATTCAACCAAAGGCCAATTCTTTGTTTGTAAACGGTCGTGATGAAAACTGCTCCGGCCAGTTGTGTAATGGAAATAGAAAACTATGTATTGGAGTAGACTTTGGCTTAGAAAATAAAAGGGGGCGAAGTTTCCCAATCATGTGAAGAAATAAATGAACTGATGTCTGATCAGATGAGTGTGGTGCTGTAGAAATATATTAAATTTTATAATGTTCGTTTTGTAAAGCGTATGTACATTTACACATCATAACAGCATCTACTTCAGATACTAACAGAGGCGAATGTTTACCAAGGTATTGTGCAAGTCGTCTGATACGTTTGTCACAAGAAGCCTGAGGAATGTGTCCTCCCATGCGGTGTCTCGATGCTGAAAAATATTATATATTCGTTGGATTTGTGTTGTTGCATCAGAAAAATCGTAAAGTGTAATTTTTCATCTCAGAGAAGTTGAAATGGAGCACAGTTCTGTTAATAAAACACATTTAGAGATCACATTAAGGGCCCTAAAGCATCACCCATAATCAGGGATTTGTCTTGTGGATTTTGACCTAGAATGAAGCTTGAACTTTACAACTGCGAGCAATACCTTTTCATTGTTTATTATTATTAATTAAATTAAATTTCTCTCACGAGTGGAAGCGACCTACAGTTTAATGCCGACTCCGAATGGTGAAGTTTTGAAGCTTTTTTTTTTAGACAGGAATACTCTTTGAGCATTGTCAGTGACTCGAAAGAAGTGGAGCCGTGGATTATCAAAGGTGGTAAATTCAGGTATCGAACCTGGGATATTCTGCGTAGAAGTCGACACACTTAAGGCTCCGGCACATAGAATATGCTGGGCTGATGGATGGATATGCGTGAGCGTCAGCAATACTTTGACAGATACATAAAATACATGTGTTCTTATGGGAGGTGGCACGGATGTATTTGGTCAACTTTTAACTTTTCGCTCTCCTTCAGCGTTGACAATCGTCACATTGTACCTTTTCAAGAGAATGCGAATTGTATGTTAAAGTTTGGGTGTTGGTTCTCGTTGAAGCAACGTTTAAAATAGATAAAAATATAAATTAATGTTCATAATTGAGTATTTATATTAAAATACATATTTTAATTGTGCATAAATAGGAAAAACAATTTGAATTTTCAATTCAAACTTGAAACTGTCAAATGAAATCAGCTGTGCGTTGCAGTATTCATTGTGTCACCCCCTTGCGTCATATACTTCAGCGTGTACGTATGCTCTGACGCTACGCAAGTAAAGTATTCTATGTGCCGGAGCCTTTACCCACTACGCACGGCGACCCAATTAAATGCTTACACAATAAAATATAAAATCTTATGGGCGTGCATTACATATAAAGCCATATGTAGATCATTTTAAAGGTAATTTAATTCAAAAACATATTTATATATATATTAGTACAGTGGACTCCCCCTCGAATTGTCACGGGATACCAAAATTTGTTCGAGTTAGAGAGAGGTTTTTGTATGGAAAGTTGAGGGAAATGTATGTAAAATACGGCGAAAAAGTTCGAGTAAGGGAGAGTTTCGACTTAGGGAGAGGCCGCTGTATATTATAACTTTATATATACAACTAAATTCTTGAAAGATCACGATTGATAAAAATGTTTTTCTTTAAAATGTTCAATCAAATAATTTTTAATCGTGCTAAATTGAATGAAATCGTGAAAAAACGGAATCTTTTTCTTTCTTTTTTTTTCGAACCGTGTTATTTCCAAACCGTGTAAAAACAGAATTGGATGTATTTTCTAATCACAATAGTGTGTGGAAATTCAGGTTATACCACGTTGTCACGGTGTACTTATTTTGTTAAACACTGTGCCTGCATTGGTCATAGCCTGGACTTCGTCAGGTCAATATCACGTTAATGGTAGCTCCAAATGATCATTTAATTGACATCTGCTGATATAGTTTATAACAACTTACTTCTTTACGATCTCTTTTTTTTTTTTTATTATTCTACTCTTAGTCGAGTAAATTTTCACTGCTTGAATTTGTCGATTTGTTTATGTTCTAATTTGTTTTTTTTTACTGAAAAGAACAAAGTGTTCTTTTTATTCACTGAATTGATTCATCGGCAATTCTCATGAAAGTACAATGTTTGTGTGCTTATATAAAGACAGTATACGTCAGGCGGCAAACAAACAATTCGATGGATTTTTTGGTACGTCTTTCCCTGAAATAGTAATGTGAGGTAATTTTACAATAAAAGCTATTTTCGTACAAATATTTATTTAGGAAAAATTAATAATTTTGGTTCTATTTTAAAAGAAAGAGAATATTTTTTATAAATGTCTTGATGGTTTTTTTTTGTTTGGGTACTTATCTGTATGTATTAATTGCGTTACAAGATTGATGAATAATGATTTTTGGCTTAGTCAAAATGTCACAGTGGGCAGGAGTAATTCAACAAAATTTGCGAGAAGCTTGTTTGTTGAGATCCATGTTCAATCCGGAATTATGATGGCCACATAATAAAAAAGAAAAAGAATCAATGCCAATGGTCCAGAGATCCATGCTTTTGATATAAAGTTCTGTTTGCGATGATGGCCAATAAAAGGGTCGCATAGCTACATAAGCTCTAAGACATTCTATTTTCACGTGCGTTTGGAATGGTCTTGAACGAGATATCCACTTGATTGTAGCCCAAACAAATAAGCGGCATGAATTTGTGACCTAAAGTGAAGCAGGCATGATTATGTTTAAAACTGTCAAATCTAACGCACAAAGGGATTAAGCCCTGTAGAATACGTAGACGTTATAGCTATGGTCTTAAAAATAGTGCTCTCTTATGTGACTCTGGCGAGCCTCAACGGATATATAGATTATACGACAACCCAAGAAGAAGGAGAAGAGGTTTATCGTATGATTTTCTAACCTATAGGTTATGTCTTTCTATCAAAGGGCAAGATGATTGCCGGTGGAAAATAATAAACGAACATTGCTTAATCTAAGCGGAATATTTTTGCATCAGCATTTCAACAAACATTTCTTTGTTTTGGCAATGTTGCAAGTCCTGCAATGTAGTTATCTTTTATTCGACTACGAAGAAATTTGTTCTGACGGCATTTTTCAACATTTACAAATTCGGACGTTTAGAACTCATTTTATGAGTCTTTGAACATGTAGGTGTACTCTTTTTTTTTGCGTTTCACAGTTTATAAATTTTTTGCATAGTGTTTCAACTGGACTAACACTCATCATCTCGTCAAGTCAAGGTAGGTAGTGTACGAAGATCTGCATGTATTTGCATCAAGGTTGCACATCGTTCCACATTTTCAAACAATGCTACAGCTGCCTCCCTCCCTCCCCATGGACATTTACGAGAAGCTGACAGCTACGAAGGTAGCGATTATGATAATAGAACGTTGGAGAAAAAACACAAAGTTTAGGGCACATGGAAATAATCAACAATGCGAATAGCCCAAAGCATATAGATTATAAAGGGCCCTTCGTTGACTCGAATTTCCCAGATAGGGAAGACTGGTGAATTAGTCAAGAATTCTGCCTTTCTGGAAGCATATGCGGACGGATCTGGAGCGCCGGACTAGGAGTATTCTCGGCATTGCAGGAAAACTGCCCTTTCGGTTACCTAATCGCTGAAGTGTATTCCAGGCGGAAGTAAAATCTACCCAAGGCTGCTCGTTTCTAGACAGGCTTTCTATCGCTGTACACATAGATAGACAGCCGGCCTTCATTAAAACCGATAAAATTAAACAGAAGGGAAATCAGCAATGTGGTAATCATTATTACCGGTCATTGCTTATTCGGCACTCACGCCAGTGGAATGGGAGCCCTCCACAACGACTTCTGCAGGTGCTGTATAGACGAGGAGGAAGAAGAAACTACGCTTCACCACCTCGGCACTTCTCCAGCACTTACAAGGACCAGGAAAAGCACATTAGTCTAGGCAAATATTCATTCTGTCAAACATACACATTCTGTAAACCAGCACAGAAGTGGATCATCTGCCATTAGCATACAAGTAGGTATTTCTCAGACGTTTAGTTAATAGTTGAAAATGAGAAACCGGTGCACAAACTGCCGGCCAGTGATGATCTAAGTGGGACACAACTGATGCAGTTGTGACAAACACTATAACTTAACCTAACACTCTCGTTTCCGTGTATGACATATAATCGGCAAATACATAAATGCCGATGTCTAGGAAATAGGTTCTACAGGCGGTGGCTTAAGTTGACCTAGGTAAAGTTCGTTAGGTAAACAAATCACATTTTGTTCTCGTAATTCCAATAAATAATTTGTGTCAACTCCTGGCAAATAACGGCAGCTTTCAAATGGCATCAAAAAACGCCAATTAACTTTGTCTGTCGGAAAATGAAAGCAATTCTTTTCAATAAATGGTCTTAGTGACTCATAACAGAGGGAACTTTAGATTTCGCAGGAATAATTGACTAATGAGACAACGATTGTATCTCCTTTTCTAAATGCTATTCTGAGGACCGTGGCTATAAACAGATCCGAATGAATTAAAATTTGTGCCAAAAATACATTCATGCTATTTTTTCCGTTTTAGTTTATTGTCTTAAATTTGAAGTCCATCATCGTAAATAAATACGTACTTCCTAGCATTCAAATAATGTCCATCTGTTCACTTTAAACTGGAACAATATGCCTTTCATTTAGAATAACAAATCGAACACACAATAATTGCACAAATATTGATCTTGCTAAAATCAAAACATTGTTAGCTAAATGCACATCACACTGTTTTCTCAGTTATTAATAGAATTCTATTTATTTGTCTTTTTAGAGCTGCTTTGAAGGACGTACTACAGAAGAGACTGCAAATCTTGTATCATCCAAAATGGGTGGTGCAACGCCACTTGTTATAGCATGCCGACATGGACATTACGAAATTGTTGAATATTTATTGACCAAATGCCAGGCGGATGTTGAACAAGTTGGCTCGGTTACTTTTGATGGGGAGATAATAGAGGGTGCACCGCCATTATGGTGTGCCGCAGCAGCAGGTCATTTAGGAATAGTAAAATTATTAGTTAGACGCGGTGCTAATGTAAACAGTACGACCAGAACAAATTCAACACCTCTGCGGGCAGCTTGCTTTGATGGTCATTTTGAAATTGTTAAATATCTAGTGAATCACGGTGCAGGTGAGTGACTGATTTGTCTTTCTTTGTTTAGCCTCACACATTGACTGACCAATTTTTTTCTGTAGATTTTGAAGTAGCGAACAGACACGGTCATACATGTCTTATGATTGCCTGCTATAAGGGACACTTCAGAATCGCACAATACCTCTTGTCACTGAACGCGGACGTGAATCGATGCAGTGTGAAAGGTAATACCGCACTGCATGACTGCGCTGAATCAGGCTCTTTAGAAATCCTTCAACTCCTGCTTAAGCATGGCGCCACCATGGATGTAGACTATTATGGTATGACACCATTATTGGCAGCCAGCGTAACCGGTCACCTACCAATTGTTGAGCATCTCATTAGTTTGCCAAGTGTGAAACGCGAGGATCGCATTAATGCCTTGGAGCTGTTGGGCGCCACTTATGTAGATAAGAAACGTGATATGGCCAGTGCGTTGGCACTGTGGCGTCGTGCCATGGAGGATCGAAATTTGTCGCCGAAGATACCAAAGATTGTCAGTGAACCAATAGCTGCCTTTGAATATGCCACCGAAGTCACAAACGTTGACGCTCTGGACGAATTAGTCATGGATCCAGATGAAATGAGAATGCAGGCATTAGTGATTCGTCAGCGAATACTCGGACCAACACATCCAGACACTAGTTATTACATTAGATTTAGGTACGTTCATAAATTAACTCCATTTCAAACTGTAAATAATTGATATCATATTTTCTATTTCTATAGAGGAGCACATTACGCTGATGCAGGTCGATATGATCGGTGCATCGAACTTTGGACATATGCTCTCACAATGCAACAAAAGATCTTACAACCGTTGAGTCCGATGACACAATCGTCGCTGCTCTCCTTTGCTGAATTATTTAGTTTTATGTTAGTCGAAGCCGGTCGTCCGTTGCCGCGTGGACGCGTTGTACCGCCAATTGCAGCACAAGATATATTAATGATTTTCAATAAGGCTGTTTTAGAAGTTGAACGAGGTAAATTCACTTTGATTCTAATTAGTTTGATCAGATTATGTATATATTGCGCATTTTTATAGGACAACTTATGTTCCACGATCAGGGTAAATATTCATCAATGCCGGGCGTGGAAAACGATCCGAATGCCTTGTGTCGTGCACTTGTCAGTGCTCTGCACATTGGTTGCCTTCTTGGCTGTCTAGTCCATAATGAGGGTGTCTGTCCTAAGTTGAAACATGAAATTCTCACCGCACTCTATGAATTGAATAGGCTGAAAGTTGTTGTCCGTTCTGGACGATCGGCGCTGCATTATGCCTGCTATCGTGAGGGTACACTTCTTGGAAGATATCCAGCCTCTCAATTTCCATCACCTGCCTTAGCGAAAGCACTGTTAATGGTTGGAGCAGATCCAAATGCAAAAGATGCTGCCGGCAATACTCCATTGCATTTGGCCGCTACTGCTCAACCATGCCCGCGTGTATTGGCGCAAACACTATTGGACCATGGTGCACATCTGGTAAGTAAAGATTTTATTTTATTTTATTTTATTGATAAGAGTTATTTTAACGTTAGTCATCTTTGTGAATGACTGAGGAACGACTTGCAATTCATTGAGCTTCCGCCAACTCTTTGACAACACTGCAACATTTCAAAATTATGTAATCCAATTATACGCCAGGATTCCTTCTACATACTGTGAGCGTTGAATCTTCGTAAATTTTGGGGATTAAAACCTGCGCCCCAAGCTCAAGAGTCGATGTAGAAACCCATCATCCCACTGCGACCACAATATGTATTCTAATATCTTCTTACTGCATGAATAGAACCACTGACTTATTCCAAAGTAACCTCTAATGAATCCATGCTTTCTAAAACATGTTCCTTTATTACCGCAATATAAAAGCTCCTAATTTTGAAACGTAGCTTTACCATTTATTGCGTTCATCGGCATTCTCACGCACACCTCAGAAATCGCGCACCGAGCGCGTCAAATCGTTTCCGAAGCTTATTTTATGTCAAAAATTGGGTCTTGGTCTGATTAAGCCTCAAATATGAAAATGTGATTCAAAGAAAAGAAAGAGAAAAGTTCTACGCTCAAACTTTGGTCCTGTTTGCGTTGATGGTTTTTAGAGAAGAATATTGAACAATGAGCTGTACGGGCTGTACAGCGAAGTGAACTTATTCAGGGGTCTAGTAATTCCACGCCTAAGGTGGCTAGGCAATGAAGAGGACATGTAGAACACAGCTCCAACCAAAAGAATCCTCTACTCCGACAACGCAATAGATGACGCCCACGGAAACGATGGCGCACACAAGTGGAAAGAGACTTCAACTATCTTGGCGTGCGAAATTGGAGGCAGTTGCCTTAAGATCGTACCAGCACCAGAGTATTGATGACTGAGGCCCAGGTCCATCCTGGACTTTAGCGTCAGTAGACGAAGAAGATTCAAAGGTGATATTCCCTTTTACCATTTACCATTATTGTCTTCGAAAAGGTTATTCTTAAGCAGCTTCAGGGCTATTTACGTACTAAGGTGCCTCACTGCTCCTTTCAATCTGGTTTCCGAGCCGAGCGGAAACTGGTGATAAGTGATAACTGGTGATATCAGAATTGCGCTGGATAAGAATGAGATAAGCCTCTTCATACTGCTTCTTGTCATACTTAATCTTGTCTCCGAATTCTCAAAACAGTTTATTGCCATCATTCTTACATGAAATCATCCAAAGAAGGGAGCTTCAGCTCTCTATGGCTCCTAGGTCTTTAATACGAGACACGCCTGCCTTATGTAGGTAGGCGGGGCGGCTAGTGAATTCACCAGCATACTTAGACTATGTAAAGACATTTGAGACACAAAAATACTAAGTGCTTTCTTGAGATACTGGTCACTCAACGTTTATGAAATATTAGTCTCATAAGTATACTACTAATCATATAAGGTTAGGTTAAGTTAGGTTAGGTTAAAGTGGCTGAGTGCCGTACGGAAAGTCAGCGGCCGCACACTGGTCAGCATAGACCCACTGTGCTATCACGAGGATCTATGTTCAACTATTCCACAAACCAATTAGTGCTTTTAATAAAGCTAAGAAGATAGCTCTTGTGCTACTTAGTTCGGCCAGGTTGTCAAAGTAGTATGCCTCCAGAAATCTAAATCTGCGGCATGAGATAGCACTACAGCGGCATAGAAAGTGTTGAATGGTTTCTTCTTCATTGTCGTTCCTGCAGCTTCTGCAGAAGTCGTCGTAAGGATGGACTAGTCTAGAGGTGTTCTAAAATTCGGCCTACTCAATCTAATCAGGTTCAGAGGCTTAGGGTCGATCGTAGGCCAGAGTTGTTTGGTAATGAGGTATCCTTTGTCTTTTTTTTTAGCTTAAGCTGATGTTTTCTTGTAGCGATAGGTATGGAGGATGGATCGCGACCCGGAAAGAGTACTGAGCTTGTACCCTTTCTAGCGTATTCGTCCGCTTCGCAGTTCTCTGGATGTCACCAGGTCCCGACACCCACTTCAACTATGATGTTAAAATACTTTGTTATCTCGTTAAGCGATAGGCGACAATTGAGGGAAGTCTGTTGTTTCTGTGTTCTTTCTGCAGCTGTGCTAATCATTTTTTTCAGATTTACCTTACTGTCTCGGCCTGAATAAAAAATAGAAATAAACCCAAGCTACCTTTGTATAGATCTAGTCCATGATTGTTTTGTCGAGTCCTCGCCGTCAGGATCAAGTGTCGAATTTACCTAGAATCAGACTCTAACTTAATTTTCACAATTGCATACAAATTTTAAATATTCGTTTTATTTATCTTTCAGGACACCAAAAACGCCAATGGAGAAACATTTGAATCACTGCTTGAAAATCAGAAACTCCATCAAATCGTCAATCCAATCAAGTATACCACTCTTAAATGCCTAGCAGCCAGAACAATACAAAAACATCGAATTAAGTACGATAAAATGGTACCAGAGTCCTTAAACAAGTTCATTGAATCGCATTAAGAATAAACAAGAGAAAAAAGAAACCTTCGAAGAAATAAAACAAATTCAAATGACCACATATGCAAAGTGTGTATGTGGTATGTGGCACAGATAGCGTCAATCACAGAGCGACTTTAGCGAAACCCACGAAATCAAAAACAAAACAAACAGAAACAGAAAAACTTTGAGAGATAAAGTGAGACTATGATGTGGCATATTTCAAAAAGTTTATGTGTACCAACATTTTCATACTGCACTATTTCTTCTCATTCACATGCTCTTTCTCGACCATATATAGATTGTATCGCAAGATAGGGAGCACGGAGAAAGAGAATTAGCGAACAACAAACAAGATCTAGATTTTTTTTTTGTCTGCATCGTCGTTTCAAACAAAATGAGAATGAGAAGAAGATATTTGCCATTTGCTTTGTTTTCTTTTTTTTCCAATTTTTTTTTTACTGTCCGAATTTTTCTCGGAACTTTGTTGTTAAGCGAGACTTACTATATAGTTTTATAAATGTAAACATAAACAAGCTAATTTTTTTGTTTTTAAAAAAGTTTATTTAAAGAAACTCTTTTCAGTGGTTAACGTAGAGTTTAGTTTATTTGTAAAACTTTTCCTTATTATTATATTTTTTTCTTCTGCTGGAGATATGTCTTCACCAATTTGTTCTTAGATTTGTTTAAGATGATTCTGTATTAGTGTTTATTGATATGAATTTGTATTTTGGTGAATGAGAGAGAGAGAGAAAGAATTTAGTAAATCATAAGTAGATCAAATTGTAACTTGGCAAGCTGTAAAATGGTATGCGGTTGAAGGTGTGTTATATTTTAAAAGGACAGGAGAGTAGCTTTTTATAAAATTATCTCAGCACAGAGTTTCAGTTTCGCGACCATATCCACCGAATGATTTGTATTTATGAACCCCGAAAACTGCCTTGTAGACTTAATATATATATATTTTTTAAAAGTTAATCTACAGACGAGTGAACAACGCAACCGACGTGATCTTATTCAAATATCTCTTTCAAATAAAGACCACTCGTGAAGTAGCTAAGTTTTTTTTTACTACATCAACTTACTTCAGTCCTCGAACAGGAGAGAAGAGACAATTAATTTCGTCTTATTAGTTGCTTCATGGGATCTGTTAGGGGCCTCTGACAATTTATGCATGATTTCATTCTTGATGAATACCTTAATTCAATGACAACTTAGTTCACAATTCGGTATTATTGTTTCACAAAAATTTTCGAATCAACTTCTCAACACCTCGGTCGACTGAATAGATCTTCTGTAACAAGAGTTTCATTTAAGCTTGAAATCGACACAAACGTGCTTTCCATCAAGCTTTCCATCAGTTGCTTTACATCTTCGCAATGAAAGTGAAGAAGACGTACAGGACAGGGGTTCGATCAGTAGTATGACAACAATTTGTTTGGAAAATGAATGTCTTCTAAACAATTGCTTAACACGTTCGCTAACAGTTGAAATTTAAAGACCCAGGTCCGAAAACCACCAAATTCAGCGACATATTCCGCTGAGTGCGCGAGCTTGTTAAGCCTAAGATGTGTCACCAACTTAGCAAGCCGCCACAAAATTTTACCTTCAACATTCATCCGCTTCCTCTATTTTGTCGATTAGGTGTTAAATGCTAATTCCTTAAACTCGAAATAATTGTCTTTCCGCATCAACACCGGTGTTGGCCAAATTATAATCGTAACTGTGTTGATATGACTTCGCGGAATGCTAATTGACTGTGTCAACTGTGCCATCTGTAGATTGACTACCTTCGTCGGATCGTTGCCTTTTACGGTACAATGTTATCACCCAGATTTTGTCATTGTTTTTTTTTCCAATTCATTTGACTACAACTTAGTAAGTGAATACATCTGACTAGATTGGTGATCGTCATCATTGTACTGTACCTGCTTGCGACTCTGAGACACTTCAAGGGGTTGTTGCTTTTATACTGACGAACCTTCATAGGTGTGTAGAAGATTTATCTCTCTATTGATCAATGACAACTATGAGACATTGCCATTCTCGTGGCAAAAGAAAAATATTTCCCATCTAATCTGTGAACAGAGTGTCCTCCCCTTGCTAATGTGGGGTTTTCCCATCAGCACATACTTTTCAACCGCATATCGTGCAGCAAAAAAAAACAAATTGTACGTATTTTTGTCTTATGAATTGCTAAAAGAACTACTCTTTGCTAGATAAGTGTATATCCCTAATCAACAGGCTTTTGTGATTCTCCTCTTATACTTTGATTTTAAAAGGTTCAAACAAGTTATCAACAAAAGTCAAACAAACAAGTCCTATTTAATTAAACATATTTCCTTGTAAATTATATTACCATCCGTGAGTCTGTTTAGTTAACTTTACATTTTTTTCCTTATATTCCGATATATTTTCATTTATTTTGTTATAGCTTTATTTTTATTTTTATTATTTTTTTTGTTTTAAATAAATTTATATATTTGTTTGCATATTGTGAAACCAGCAGTCTTTTCTTTATTTGTAAATAGTTACCGTAAGTGATGATCATACATATGCAACCGCTCTGCAAAACAAACAAAATTCATTATGATTTAAAACACAAAATATACATAAATAATAACTGTAAAATTCATTTTTTATTTACAATAATTTCGTTTGAATTGAAGTGCTAAAATATGATACATATACGTATAATAACAACAAAAAAACAATTGTATTTACTAAACATTTATTAACTGATATACTTATACAAAAGCATATTAGAAACCAACTAACCTTAAAAAACGAATGAAAAATAAAAAAAGGCAAATGAAAGGGAAAGAAATTGATAAATGAAACACAAGGAAATTATCTCTCTCATGAGTATGATGTGAGTAATATACGACTTATCGCATATAAGATTATATTTTCTTATTTAGAAAGTAAGTAAGTATGATATATGAAAATTGTGAGTAAATAAAATAATGTGAACGAAAATAATTGTAAGTGAGAAACAAAAAACCGAAAATAAAATGGAACAGCTAAACAAAAAAGCAAACAATGATAATAAAAAAAATTAAACAGCAATCGTATTTAGAATGAAATTCTTAAACGTGTTTCATTATGATATATGAATGAAATAAATATTAAAATATTGAAAAAAGTAATTAATTCATGTTTTCTTTAGAAGTACACGATTGGTGGTTAGGACGCTCACTATCAAACAGACATCGCACTGGGCGATGGGTAATTGCAAATAATCGAATAATTCGCATTAAAATTGAGCGGAGTCGATTGTTGATATTCGATTTTTGTAGATACAATTCCAATCGTTATCACATCATCAATACATACATTCGTAGTAGCCGATGCTTCAATTCGGAGTGAGAGAGAGGGGCGGCCCCTATTGCGAGTGTCCACTATCGACTGATAATCGCTCGTTATCGACTATCGATTCTGAGGTTTGGTATTGCGTAGTCGATATTTGTCGACTTGACAGCAGTTTCTTAGCGATTGCAAATTTGTGGTCGCTGGTTGGCGACTAAGAATTTTAGAATGACAATGGCAAGTATATTCCGGCAATTCGTTTGGGTTTTTGTAATGTGAAGCGATTTTGTCGCTGCAAGTAAGAAATAAGAAGCAAGTGGAGATTTTAGTGGAAAATCCAGACATTTTAAAAGAGAAATGCAGACATCTGTGTCTCGTAGAATCATAAACAACGTATCTCAGATAATAAGGGACGTTTTTAGAGACGATTTATTTTCATTTTATACAAGATTTTCCTTAAATTCAGGAAATACAGATGATTGCGCTAAACTAACGCAAAATTCATTGCTGACACTATGTTGATAGCAATCTTGAGCACATAATTACAGAGTTGTCGCAAGTTTGATGATATTAGGTACATATGCATTGTTTTTTCTCTTATAACTTTTCAAGGGAAATTTAAGTAAAAATGCCTACTATTATGAATGAAATTGACTCGGAACATTTTAGTATAAAGTCAAACTAAGCTTATGGGCGGATTCAGAAACGCATCACTGCGGCATCGATGCCGCTTCAACTTTGCATCTCGTTCATAAAAGCAAATTTGAGAATTACCGCAAACGTCAAACGTTCATTTAAACATCATCCCACGGATCCAACGCACAAACCTCAAACATTAAATTTGCTGATGCGTTGTTGGTAGGAAATGCGGAAATTGAAAACAATTTTGCAGAATCTCTTGAATAAGATAAAAGAACGCTCTAAAATAATTTTGAAAGAAATCATCTGTATATTTTTCAATTGTGATCATTGAATCCTGAATTTTTCTTCTTTGAATTTACATTATCATTGTGCGCATCAGCCTTGAGCGCTTTCTTCTTGTATCATACATGTTTAACAACGTATTTCGGATTATTATCATACTAAACTAACTTTCATATTGACAAAATGTTTAAGATAAAAAATGCGTTCTTAAACTTCAGCGAACAGTTCAATCAGCATCAAATGTGCATCGCATCAGCATCGCAAATAACCAGTGATGCCGCATCACTGCGTAAATGTTTGATGTTTCTGAAATCAGCTTATATATGCCTATATATGTATATTCAATCAATTAGACATTTTTCATCGGCTACCATACAATTGAAAAAAAAAATTAAATACGAGACAAATGAAAATAAATTATTTGATGCCAAGGCACCAAAAGTATACAACGAAATTATTGAAAGTAGCCAATACACAAACCAACCCTGCAATTTATAGAATATCCCCCTTGAAATGTTAGGACATACAACCATCACATTTTTCGAATACAATTTCGTATCAACTATATAGAAAAACATTCCGATGAAAATTCATGAATATCTGTCAAAAATTTCGTCGGTGGACTAAGGGGCAATTAGCTGTGAAGTTGACCATCTTGGTAATACTTCATTTCTGGCTTGATTCGGAATTGCCAATCGCTCCGCTTCACTACCGCAATTATCAGTCCATTTATCAGAGGAGGAGTACGATCCTCTCTCTAAAAGGATGAGGAGTACAGTCGAACCTCCATAAGTCGAATAGTCACGGGAACAAATATTTTTCAGAAATTTTGTTTGACTTGTTAATTCGGCTTAATTTTTGTTTGATAGTTAATTCGACTTAAGGATGTTCCAATTACAGAGGTTTGACTGTGCGTCCATTCTCGATGTTTTAATTAAAATTTAACAAGTACACTGATGCCAAACCGATAAAGATATCGAGAAATATTATACATATGTACATTACTACACTCGGATGTTAGCACGCGCCATTGTCTTGCTTGTAATGGGTACTCAGAATAAGTTGTAGAATTCGATTCAATTCCATTGTTATTCGATTGTTTTCTAATGAGATGAGGCCGAATAATTCGACAATCGAATTCAATTTTTTGTTTTGATTGTGAGATTCATTCGAAATCGCAAATTGTGTTATTTTGCGAATCTATCGGAATTTAATTCAAAAATCAAAGTCGTTCGAATGACAGAAGTCAAATTCATCGTGTTCGTATGAAGTAAGTAGCCATGCCATCCTTCTAATTTTTTTTAATTTCTTGCCAGTTATTTAGTTAATCTTTTTGGTAAGTTTGAACCTTGTGCGACTTCAGCAAGTGGTAGTAATAATTGCCTGGCTTGAAGGCCTTATGTTTTACCCGTTTTTGTACATTGTCACTTTGCGTATACTTTTAAAAATGTACATCTGAATGTTGCCTTTCAGAATCCTTTTTCACTCTTTGCTGTTAGCTGCGCACCCCATACATTTTTTTAACGAACCTTCCTCGTGCTCTTGCTGTGAAGTTTTCCATCTCATTTGTCATATTAGGCTCCTTTATTGCAACATTAAAAAAGGGTATTTTTTTAACAGACCTACAGTAGTGCTCATCAATTGAAGCCATCTCCACATCCGGCTTTAAAATTTGGTCATTGTTCCGGTTTTTTTTATGTATTACCCCTGTCCGAAGATACCCAAGAAGCTTAAGCTTGCTAATCCTAGAGGCTAGAAGTCAGTTCAACTGATAGGTTACGCTGTACGCAACTGCATAATTGCGCGTGGAAGCTTTCAAAGCGATTGGAACACAAGCAATATGGGTTGGTCTAAAGGTCAATACGGAAAAAATTAAATATTTGTTGTCAAGCAAGGATCGTTCCGCCTCACACCAGCTGCGACAAAACATTACGATCGACAATGCTACATCTGCGCAAATGTGAACTTAACAAATGACATCCTAAGGTACATAAGTTGAGGAGAAGACCGCGAATTGAGAGAGATAACCGCGAACTCCGAGCGCAAGGACAAAGATGTTGATGTTCCTAAAGGGTGTTGTATCCGAAAACACCCACCGGTATAAAGGCCAACGATTTTACTTTCAGAAAGGCTCTCAACACCGTCGATTACTAGCACTTGAGCGCTGTATCTAGTTTTAGGAAACCTGCAAAACGTATCATGTAAAATTACGATAAAAAAGTCCATTCGGTCGGTAATAAAATATGATAACATTAAGGGAGAATAATTTTAGACAACTCGTTTATATTGGACAGCAAAGACCAAGTTGGTTTTGTACAATAAATAAAAAGCTAATGAAGAAACCTAATGAAGAACCCCTCGATCAGATTGAGTGATCCCTTGTGCGATCTTTTAATTCGCTTGCGTTGGTCAACGGGATTATTCTGTGCAGGTGTCTACAGATTCAATGCATAAGGTGAGTAGGCCCATGTCACTAAATTAGCAATCTAAAGGCGTTTCTCCCCCTTTATCCATAAAATACGTATTTTTTCTTTTCACTGATCTTGTCCTAGTGCCTGACCAGAACTTGTAAGCATTTATTTTTCTATTAAGATTATCATGATTGCCAAATGAAAACTAAAGTTCAGCGGACATGTCACCAAATTTGTCAATAATTCCGACGTCCTTTGTTGGTTCACACAGCAAAGGTTATAATCAGCGAATCCGTTATAACACCAGATTAAAATGGTTGACTGACGTTTTCGAATTTGTAGGCATAAGCATTCGTACTTTAATTGAATGAGTCTCTTTAGTTAAGTGTGTACATATATATTTCATATTTCATAATGAAAATCCGTGTAATGCCAAGGACCAGTACACCTATTCAAGTTGCTGTTGCAAGCAAACCAAGACGGCCACAACCAAATGTGACTCTAGTGAAAAAGAATACTCAAGAAATACTTTCGGCTATAAATGCCTTCATAGTCGAATTAGATTCATTCGTCGAATGCCGAAGAAGATTCATAATCAAGCTGGAGAGATTGTTATTACAAAGGAGAACAACGTCTCATCCTGGTAAGCTAAATTATTTAACCCTAAATCTTGTGAAAATTACTCCTTTAATATTTCAGGGAGAAGAAAACAAACACGAACGAGAAGAACAAAGTTGACTTCAAGGGATTTTTGTGTTAGTGACAGAAATTGGTTGTTACGTCATACTAAACGATATTACCTTCTTTTCAGACTTCTTCATAAAATTAGTATGAAGAGAGGTGCAATATAAATCAGAATTCCATATATATTGTGGAGAAGAAACATTTTGTAATCAAGTTGGTGATACATTGGCACTTGAGCGAGAAGTCTGGGATTTTTGGAATCTGGAGTTAAACTAAGAGTTTATAGTAAGAACAGTGTAATGTCTGGAACATATTTAATTAATGAAGTGGCTTGGTTTCGAATTTCAAAAACATGGTTTGAATAATTTATATTTAACACAATTATAATTACTAACTTACGACCCATGGCGACAGCTATCATCTACCTTAAGGGTCGTTGGCAGCGCGTTGCTTAGATTAGATTAGAGGGTAGACGCGCAAGCCACGTCTCACTTAGGTCCTGATGGGCTCTTTTTGATGCCCATAGGATGAATTTTTCTCCCTTCACTTCTTCTTCGGAACCGTCATGACAGTATGCTGTCCTTCCATCCGGAAATCCTAATAAACCTGAAAATAGAATATAGAGGGATTTTTTTTAAGTTCCTGGAGGTTCTGGAAGATGTGTTGGGTATATCAACGGGCAAAGACTTGAGCAGCGGCAAGAGTAGTGAAGATGGTACCGCAACATTGTTCCAATTTGGTACAATGGCGCTTTTGAACGTGTCATTAGACCGTGTCATAACAGTACCCGGGGGATTGACCTATCATCGAATCAAGATTAATCACCAAAGTGAGAAAGAAAAGATAATCTTTACTCATAAAAAAGTAGTTTTAGTAATTTTCAACTTTCTCGAAAACTAGAAGACATAAAACGATTCAGTTTTTTGTGCTCGAATCAGAGTTGATATAATTATTCACCGAAAAAAGCCAATAAGCACATCAATTCACAATTTCTTCAAATTCACATGAATAGTTTTTAACCACTCTACAAAATACCATTAGCATTTCTTGGAGCCAAATTTATATACTCGTGCCGGTGCGAAGTTCTGCGCAATGAAAGTTAATTTTTATACATGTTTTTCTTAGACTTAAGCAGAATATACATGCATACAGTTTCGCACCTGCCTCAAATCCGAATATAGAACGCACAGACATTTTGGAAATGTGTAGATGTACCTTTTTCAACATCATTCTCGAGAAGATCGTGTAAGATTCATCATTCTCCAGAAGGATCTTCCAGAAGTCCGTTCATTTGAGCCTAATCATAATTCATAACGTACTAAATCTCGACTCAAAATAAATTCAATTCATCACATGTCCTATATAAATTTCTCATATCGTGCATATTCTTCCAGCACGAATGAGCTTAAAGCCAACATAACTATTTACAACACTCAACGTACACGACGATCATATAACTCCAACAGTACGTCTTATTTCCTCTTCCTCCTCCTACAGAAGTCGTTGTAGGTCAAGTCTTCTAGCCTGGTTGCATATGAGGCAGTGACCAGTCATTACTTATTAGTTTACCAATATTCTTCCAATACACTTCCTGATTTCGTGCAGGCCACATAGTTTTCGATGATCTGCAAACTGTTAACATACGCCGATGACATTGACGTGATTGACAGAATACAGCGAGCCGTCATAAAGCGTTTGTTGGTGTAGGATCGCGGACTGTACTGTTCTCTATTCCATATTCACACTTATGCTTGCTAAAAGCAAAGCAAACATAACCAGGTCGCATGCACATAGCCAAGCTCTTGAGAACCCCTGATAAGACGGTTTATCAAGCGTCCAGACAGTGCGGCTAGATTTCGTCTGGCAAAAAAATTACATACAACATCGACGTCTTGGACCGAGCAGATTTTTTTAACAGAAAAAAAAAAAATTTACATATGACATTTGAACTATTCTCACGAAATAAAGGTTAAGATGTTGGCTCAACAATAGGGGCCCAGGTAACGCACATTGTTTAATTTAATGTTTAGTTTGTTGTTTATTTTAATGTCCTACAATGTCTAGTGCTTGCATCAGGTTGATCAAATCCGTGTGTTCGTGTTGTCGTAACAATGTCCACCTATAACTACGAGATAGTTAAGGACTTCGTCTGCCACGCGTTCACAGTAAGCACTACGAACAACATCAGCACCGAGATCACACGCAGAAAAACGTTTGCCCACTAGAGTAAATATATTGATATAATAAAAAAGAATACAGTAATAGACCCTTCTCCCGAAGGACCAAGCTTCCTTTATATTGGGCACCGATCATCACAACCCTGCTGTACAGCGCGGAGTTATGAACAATCTCAAGAGCGGCCAACTCAACCCCGCCTCGAGCTTCAACTACAAACCTGTGGGACAACGTAACAGACGACGTCCGTGTCGAATGTGGTACAGAACTACTTTAACCAATTTTCAGCATTCGAAACTGGATACAGTTAGCCAGAGATCACGTTGAGTGCCAGGTCCACCCTGGACTGTATGCACAACCACACACAACCCACAATACTAACATGAAATCAATTCCGAAAGCATCCTAACGCAAGTAAAAGACTTTGTTTTGTTTTTTTATAAATGAGCAAGACATTTAACATATATAATTTTATTTGGTAAAAGTAAGGCTTGGTTATAATAATTTAACTATACAGAAGTTTGTTTTTCTGCTTTTCCTCATATATAGTATATCATAATTCTGTAGGGTGTGTGAAACATGTTTTGCAGTAGGCTCATAATATAATATAATATAATAATACACTTATTTATTAATAAACAAAAAAGAGAAGGATAAACAATCATACATAAAAAGAAACAAGTAAACATTAAATAAACAAAGATTATTATATAATGAATGACACTTTCCGTTTTGTTTTGTTCTTTTCTTTCCGTCGTTAGTTTCAACAAACAAAATCAAAAATAATAATAATAAAATCAAACGTCTCCAGACAACGTTCACATAGTTCTTCTTGTTCGATTGTTTTGCTGACGTCGGCGCGGCGGTTTGAAATGTCTTAGTTCGATTTAGCCGAGTATGGACTGGACGAGCCAACTGATGGTGGTGTTGGGGTGGCTCCGCTACGAATTCCATCTCCTTCACAGATATATTTACCTACAAAGGGGATCAGGTTTAAAGAAATAAGCGTTTTGAGACATTTCGAGGCATTCTTACCGGAAACAAAACGTCTCTTTACCAACGACAAGCGATAACCTCCACCGATTAATTCAAATTCTATTCCCGACAGTGTGGTCCCTTCGCAATTGAATTGCGTAGTCATAGTGTTAGGAATCGATGGACCATCGTTTAATTCTAGTCTAGCACGTAATGTCCCCACGCCGCCACCAGGTGAATTTTGTGAAATGTCCGTAAAGTTCCACACCAAACGGTTGGATTCACCTAACCTGGAAGGATACAAGTGTTAATCCGCTAGTATGGGGAGCGGAACAGTCCATGTCTTACCATGCAGAGTGAGGTTTTGATTGTACATTCCGAACAGATCCATTCACGGGCACAGACAGTGCGACATTCAGCAACGGAGTCGCAACTGCCATTGCATGATTATTGTACTTGTAGTCAATTTTAAGGGCGGTATATGTCGGTTCACATTTCCAATAGCAGACCAATTGAAATGGACACGATGAGGCACCTGGTTTTGTACGTACCTGATACTTTAGTATGTCAACATTGAAATACGCAGCGGACGGGTTCTGTTCTGATTGGCGACGCAAGAGTGCCGTAAGAGCGGCCATATTAAATTCAAGAACAGTACTCATAGGATTCGATTGACTATGATCACTGCGAATTGAACAAAAGTCCATTAAATACTTCAATCAAATGCTCAATCCTTTGCAACTTACATTTGAACCAGCTGTTTGTTGGGTGTAACGTTCTCGAGATTGTTTATGTTCTTTATACGGAAACCCAATTTTGCTGGATTAGGATTGTTTGCTAAGACACCGGCTATACCAGCTGGAAAGGATAACATCATATCACCAGAAATCTTCACTTGACACCTTGACTCGTCGGTACCCCTGAAAGACAAATATGTTGACATATAAGCAGTTTTTAAGTCAACATTTGCGGAGAGCTAACCTAAAGTATGCATGAATAATTTCATGGAAGGCCACAGCAAGAGGTATCGTATCCGACTTTCCAATTGTCAGAGGTGATGGTCCACGCGATGAGCCATGCCCAATACCCATACGGAATTCCATACTGCCGACGCTATCCGCTCGAGACATTGAAGATGGACTTATACGACCACGCGGAGCCATCTCCGAACGTCGCGATGGTGGGCGCGGTATAGCTATGCTATTGCCTGATGTAGGCGTCGGTATTTGTCGGCTCACAGATTTCGATAGGGTAGCAGAGGCAGGAGCTGATGCACTTATCTCTCCAATTTCAGAGAATATATCTCCCAAGTCAGCGTATCTAGCGAATCATTAGTTACTAATTGGTTTACTTAGCGAACAGAAGACTTACCTTGAATTGTTCGACATCGAAAGAGTGGGACTTTGGAGTGGTGCGTACGGATGCACAGTTGCAGTCGGGGTTGATGCGTTTGATACTTCAGGGCTCTGCTGGCGTGAGGCAATACTTGATTGCTCAAGTTGTTGACTATGCTGCAAATGAGAAAAGCAATGCCGATGATTATTAGATTTTCTCAAAGAGAAGGCAGCCGCCAGAGAGATTTACCGAAAATATCCCCACTGGAGAGAGTGACATATTTCCAACAGTTGCCCGTAATTCATCAACACTTGCTGACATGGGAGCAGTGCCATTGTTGAGGGGTTTAATTTTTACGTGGATCTTTTTATCAGGCTTATCGTTATCTGAGTCTGAATCTGAATCAGAGTAGAAACTACCAGCTGAAATTATGGGGACATCAAATACATTACTCGAATTCTGTTTATGGTTGAAGGCTTACCATTTTCGGGATTTTCTTCCCATGCGATATCCTTTGGTGGTTGAATACTGTAACCGTCTTCATCAACTTCCGGAGCAGCTGTTGGTGCAACACCTGGAATAACTGGATTAGCCACTGTCGTTGATGTTGGCTTTTGTACTTTATTCGGTTCATCCTCTTGCAAGTGGTCCTTCTCCTCACTATTCGTCGATAAAAGAAAATTTTGTAAATTAATTTCAAACTTCCATGTAGGACTGACAGTACACCTATCTTCCGCTTAAAATGAAAATGTTTGTTTAAAGCATTTAGAAGATGGAAACAGTGGAGCTTCCCGTAATGAAGTAAGCCTCAGGAATTCGGCAGGTGGGAATTTGAATTTATTATCTCACACACTTATCCTGCTAACTATAAGAGTGACCCGATAGCAATGGTTATCAGTTCGGCGTCGATTAGTCCGGCTTATTTTGCGGTCGTTTTTTGGGATACAAAATTTGCAAGAATTGAAGTCGGACGAATGTAGACAACGTCGTGAGTTCGCTTATTGACTGCTGGAAATGTTCGCCGCGGTTCCGTATTTTAAAAAAAAAAACGCATAGATTGATTATTATAGCTTTATATTTATATTTATAATTAGCAATAAAGAAACGAAATTTAAAATTATATACGCGTAGATTTTTACATGTGACTCTAGTGGCCAAATTTTTAAATTTCCAATAGAAATGACGGTCTTCCATCACAACTTTATAAAAAATAATGGGTTTGCAATCGAAACGGGTTGTAATCTAAATTTGTTGTTTTTTGAGATATGACGGTGTTCTTTCTAATGACCGATTTGGTGCGGTTTATCCTCTTCCATCCCGACCACAAGCTGTGCGGTTAAAAAAGTTTAATTTTTAATTTATGTAAACATTTTTAACTTAGAACTTTAAGAACAAATATTTATTTTAAATCTGAGTCCACATACAGTGGAGAGCAAAACTGGATACATCATTTCAATTTTTCAGATTGTTCATCAACAAAATCGTTACCCTACGACGGATTTGATTGAAATTTTCAGTTTACATCGGACTGGAACCTGGTGATTTTGACTTGTTTATAGTCAATGTACGCGCAATGTACGCACATACTTTTGGTGTTTTGGCACCAGTTTTTGCTATATCAATCTCAGTAGGATGCGGATCAACATTTTCGTGCACCTACCTTTGTTATGTACGGTCTCAAATTGTTTTCCCTTTTCATACCATATCTACCGTGCGGTGGCATGGACCGAATTTCTGTGTTCCATTCCAAGATTAAAGAAGTTCTTAAGAAAGAAAAACTATGCTCTTCTCAATATTCCATACATATTTCTTAAACATATTTTTTAAGTTTATGTTATATTTTTGAAAATTTAGAAATAAAAAGTTCAGCTCAGTATGATGTCAATATCAGAGTGACGAAAAATATCATGAAGTACGATACGTCAAATTTAGTCTAGTGGTGTGGCAACCCGAAAGGTTTACAAGCCGAGTTAACCTGGGATAAAATAGAAACACACCGAGGTGTAACCCTGGTTGACGAACTCGGTTTGATAATGAAACGAAAGCCAAAAATATGGATTATGGAATGGAGTAAATCGAGTTGTATTGTCCAATTCTATTCTATTTCGGTGTTCTATGTGTATCCTAAGACGATTGTGTTGGCAAGGGAAGCGATAGCACGGGGTAACCAAGCTAATATCGGCTCTATGTGCGCAAATTGTTTCAATTTATCTGTCTTCGCTTTTATCTCTCTTCGTATTTTCTTCTTCTCGCACGTCGCAACACAACTTAGGCCGCTTTCACAAAGACAATTTTTGTCGGTGATTTTTCCATCTTGTTTGCAAGGGCGGTGAGACGTGCTAGGGGTAGCCCGCGTCTCGTGTCCTCGGGTTTTGCTTTTGGATTTTCCTCTTCTCTTTTACCTCTATTCGTCTTTTCTTCGAGTTGCTTTATTCGTATGTTCTCAATGTTGGGTATTGGAAGCATGCATGTGTGAGAACAAGATAACGCATGTGTAAGAGAGGGTGGGAAACAGAAAAGGTTCAGAATTGAGATCTCAATAGCAGAGACTGAAAGATTTACTGTCTGAAAGTGCCTTGAGATCACAAAAGGGAATTTGAAAAAAATCCCCGATGGATTTTACCGAGCGAGTAAGCGGCCTTACTTGGTCTGACATGTCTCACACAAAAAGAGAAAGTATTATGCGTACATACAAAACACACAATACACGAAAAGTTACCGAAATGCTGCAGCCCGCTGTGGGGGCTACGAACCGAACCAATATAGAATAAGCAAATCGAGTTGTATTCTCTAATTCGATTTAGGGTTGGTTTCGATTCAGCATTATATGTACGCTCACACGGGTTGTACCGTCTACAGTTTTTCTATGTATTCAGTTCGTTTCATCGATTTTGCCAATTCGGTTTGAATTAAATGTTACTCGGTTTGAGTTGGTTTAGGTGTAACCGGGGTTAATTCGGTTTTTTAGCCACTAATTTGACCTAACGGTGAATGCACAAAAAAACGGAAAACTAAAACATTCAAAACTGGATACATGGTATGCACTTGGTTGTTATTTTCTTTCAGCTTTCTGTGAACCATCTTTGTTTTCAGTAATTAAATAAGGGAACACCTCTTTAAAAACTGCATTCATAAATGACAATTAAACTCGTCGTAAGGAACAACTTTGAGGATGAAAAACCACAAAAGGTAAAATGATGTTTTTGCTCGCCACTGTATGTGCTGCTTCACCGAAGAGGGTATGGTTTGGTAACCTTATCGGGTCTTATTTCTTTCGAATTGAGAAAACAAACACACACAAAAGCGTCTTTCAACGCTTTCCAGACCGGGAACAATGGAAGGAACGCGTGACTCCAACAGAGGGGGAGGTCGGCCTATACACCGATGGCATAAAGATGAGCGCTGATAAAGTGACAGGGATCTTCTGTGACCTCTTTGAAAAAACCCTGACACTAAGGGATTTCTGCAGCCCTTTCAAGCCGAAGAGGCTACCATACATGAGGCGGCGCTCGCGCTGAAAGACCAAGACTTTATCGACGGATCGATCACCATCTTTTCTGAAAGCCAAGTGGCAATAAAAGACAACATTAGACATCCTGACATCGAAGCTGGTTGGACTTTGCAGACAAAGCATCAATATATCCTTGACAATTCGATGACTTCTGGGTACTGGGAGACACTGGAATTCAAGGTAACAAAATGACGGACAATCTCGCGAAGAAGGGCTGAGAGTTGGGAGAATCTCTGGCAAACCCGTATGCGCATACGCCACTCAGCTCCATAATGAAAGAGCGAAGCCTGAATAGAGCCAGTATTCACTGGCTCAGCCTCAATACTGCAGTCACAGCAAGGGCTCTTCGCACATGAATCTTGCTGATTTTAGTATTGCAGTATGTCTCGTTGTAGGTTAATACTCAGGTTAAATCTCAGGGAGCCGTCGCCAATTGGCCTTTAGGGCACCCAATTAACCTAACTACCTACCCAGTCTACGCTAGGAAGACAACCACTTTGGACGAACTGGAGGCACATATTAGACCGAGTCATCAAAAGGAGACCACTTCGTACATTTGTGAGAATTGAACACGATATCCCAAACTTGCGAAGCAAACATAAATTCGATTTGATTAAACCACTTCTGTGACAGATTATTAGCCGGTTGCCCTTCTTATGGGTCTAAATAGAAATTATTATTATTGTTCAAAATCTTACATTACGGTTTTTTCCTCCTTGTTGTTATCGCCGCCTTCGAGGTCCTTTTTCTTTTTAAGTTTCTTCGTTTTGGTTTTCTCACGTCTGCTTCGTAGGATACCTGAAACTATCGTTATTCATAATTTAATGAAATTGCATTATTTGCGCTGGTATCATAAATGTTTTATTTTTATAAAAAAAGTATAAAGTGAAGAATAGTTCGTTTTATTTTTATTTTGAAAATGTTAGTAGTAAGTGAAATCCGCAACAAGAGGAGTGTGTAACAACTAAAATGACAAACAAACTATAGCGATTAACAAACCAACGAAAGGATAACACAACCAGAAAAGTGTTACGATATTTCACAGTAAGTTTGAATGATTCAAAATAAATAAAGAGATACAAACTAAAGGAACATTAAAAAAATGTTTTAGTCGAACACAGTTTGTGAGTGATATTGTTTTGTGAAAAGGAATATCGAACAGATTGGGATGGTGGTGGTGTTTGATTGTTTTTTTTTTTTTTAATTTTGTTTTTTTTTTTTTATATAAATTTAGATTTTGTAACTCTTTACAAAAATATTAGACCTAAATTTGTACCAAGCAATAATTATATTTTTAAGCATTCTTTGATATATGCGTTTACTCCACGAAAAAAGTTCTCCACTTATGTCCTATTTAAATTTAAAAAAAATACTCCAATATATCCAAAACCCAGTTAAACTAAACTGTAGTCTTGTATTTTTGCAAAAAAAAATAATAGTCGTACACATCAATTTTTGGGCCTGATTGGTCGTTTATCGAGATAGGAAAGTGAATTGGTTGAAATATGAGTGTTTGAATGAGGATTGAAGAATATTATTCGTTTTCTAAATATCTGCAGCCAAGGATTGCATGATTTTGTGCCAAATTCTTCAGTGAATCTACTTGTCACTTAGAATAACCTGTTTCGAAGGTGTTTGGCTTCTTCAGAAAGTTGGTCACTTCTTGTTGCCGTCTGTGACTTTCTTGTCAAGCAGCGTCGACAGAAGAGAGTTTATGTCAATTCAAGAACACAGATATGTACATAATTGTCCTCTCAGGTAGAATGACAAAGCTGAACCCCTTCGATAGCAGGGCTAACAAGATATGCCTTAGAAGCTTTCAGTTTATATGGTGAACAAGAAGATATCTCAAGTAATATTGAGACATAGGCTACGTTCTTAAAAGCAAAAAAGGCAACTTTAAAAATTGTGTTCATCATTGCATAAGAACAGCATTACTTTCACAGACGTTTGGCAGCACTTGCGTTCATAAAAGCCAATTGACTGTCAATGAGACTCCTGTTTTGCAAGTTTGCAGCATATTTCATATTGTTGCAGAAATGCAGAACAATGTCGTGTATTTTTTTATGAACTCAGTCTTAAATTGTATCACGTATTCAATCCCTGGCAAGATTTTCCGCTCAATACGAGGAATCCGTTGGCGCAGATTGACGCTCAGCCTAGTTAGCTAAACAGACCGAAAGATCAACGTTTCGATTTGTAGGGTCCCACATGAGCACCATATTTGTTAAACTAATTCAACCAATGAGTAACCCAAGATAAATTTTAAATTATTTTAAATATCTTAACATAACCTTCTCCAGTTAATACCTTAATCATTGTATTATACGTTAGGGTTACTACTTAAAACCCGTCGAAGACGAAACCCAAGTAAGATGAGAACACTCCTACTTAATCTTCAATCCTCATAGAATGTTACAATGATGTGAAAATAAAATATAAGAAATTATATAAAAGTATATACACAAGAAAATCAAAGAAGAAATTATAACGTGCGATGATAGAATAGATAAAAAGATGGTTCTTTGAGATAAAAAAGAATATATATATAAATAGCTTTCCACCAAGCGAGTAGTAAATTTATTGGAAAATGATAATAGAAGTATACATAGATATCTAGGTTGGAACGTCTACTGGAAAGAGAGTAAAATAAGCGTTCGTATCTGAGTTTGTTAAGCTTTTTATTGGAGTTGTACACTTTAGTCGAATGAGTCGCATTTCAAATGACATCCATATCTTTCAGTCTTTCGGGGGAACCAAGTTCTAGGATTCGTAGTGGGCCATTGTTAGCAATTTGCCATAAGGTCGGCAAATTTATTCATGCGACTTTAAGAAGTAGAGTGCTTAGGATGAGCAACAATTGTATACTCAGGCGACGAGAGTTATGATGGACCACACAAGCCAAAACGCATATTAACCAACATCACGACTGGAGGGATGCTTAACTGGTTAGGTGCACAAATCAATGAGGTTTATTATGTAGAATACTGATATCAAATATACCGTGGGTATTGTGCGAGTTAAATAACATCGTTGGCTCATCTAAGGTTCCAGACTCTTCCAAACAGAGAAATTGTCTAAGAAAAGCGATAGAGACGAATGAATAAATACAGCATGTAGAATACAGAAACATGTACAGAAAATTACTCTAAAGACCCCAGTCCATAGAATCCGTTGAGTGTGTGCCTTTAGATCACGAAGAAAATTGCCTTTACGCAACGCAAATTGCTGACCTAAAAGTTAAAAGTTGACCATTTCCATCCATCGAGATATATTCCCCTTGTGGGTCGCATTTGTTATCTCGCTCCTTCTCATTCGGGCTTTTGAGTTGTCAATTTGTAGACTCAACGCAACGGATTCTATGGACTGGTCAATTAAGGAAAGCTCTTATTTTTTTTTGGGTTGACTAAAGTGCCATTCATATGCCATCAAGTAAACTCCCAGTAAATTCACGCAAACATGAGTACTTTTTGGTATGCAAAAATATGAGGATAGAATTATCGAGTTGTAACAATTTTAATTTTTTCTCCACGAATCAATAATTCTCTTTGCGAACTGCCAACCTGACAAGAGAAGCAAACTCGATCCACAAATACACGAACAAATTGGCGATGAAGTGTTTGTTTGCTTAAAATGTAGCCACTGCTCTCTGCGAATGAGAAAACTCGATAAGAATGAAATGCCAAAGTGGCCAAATTCGCGATTCGTAGTGAGCTCATATGAATGGACCTTAAAATTCCGGTTTGTTACTTGTGCCCAAAGTGTCATTTATATGATCACACTACCAATTGCGAACTTCGAAAACTCTGATACTTCGTAGGTTTTTATCTCTTTTTTTATATAGTTTTCTCACACCAAATCGACCAATCAGAGGACAGCATTCACGTTATTTTGTCAATAACCGTCAAAATTGTTACAATGTCTGTCAAAAAGGCACTCAAATGCGCCGGTGGAATAAGGGGCAATCAGCTGTGAAGTCGGCTATCTCTGTAATACTTCATTTCTGGTTTTTATGGATGGAGTTTTCAATATCTACATATTGAGCAAACATACATCTCATAACGAATTTTCTTGGTCGTGAATTTGTGGATCGCGTTTGCCTCTCTTGTGAATTGCGAACTCACCTTGACAGTTCGCAAATAGAATGGTTGATTGGTGAAAAAAAATGTAAATCTTTATTAAGGATAGGTACTTTAACTATTGTTGAGATTTTGGTGGATAAGAACTCGCTAATTCAATCACCATCTGCTTACTTATCAAGAAGTATAACTTTTTCCTTACATTCTTGGAAAGTAGTTTTTTCGGAAAATTCGCATTCGCGGTTCGTGGTCGTGAATGACACTTAACTTATAGTGTTATCCGCGAAATTGTTCTCTCGCGAGTGGATGCGGACAGTTTTATGTCGACTCCGAACGGCTGGGTTTGCTTTTAACAGGTGTATTCTTTAAGCACTGAGTTCACAGAGACGGCGCCATAAATATAGAAGGGTGATGCCTCCAGCACCAACATGAAGTCTCGGTTTCAGTGAACCAAACCGCTCGTTTTGTATTAGGAGCCACTATTTTATCCCGAGTCATATGGCTAGATATTTATAGTATATGTCTCAGGGTTTTTTAAACACAGCGACTTCAAATTATGTTGCGATTTCGAAGTCTAAAGAATTAGCTTAGATTTATTTCGTGGACAAATAAATGTCAATCTGCTGTCACTTGAATACTTTTTAGATCTATAACCTAACAAATAAATAACGTCTCTCGATTTTGTTCATATATTTATTTTTTTGTGTTTATTTGTTTATGAACATAATTCACTCAGTTTTAATGATGGGTTCGCTGCCAGACCGTGGCGTTGAATCAATCACTGTTCGAATTAAATCATTTATAGATAAATAACTACGCAATATCTATCATTCAATATAAATAGAGTGCGATTAGTTTATGTGTTAACTCGTACCTTTAGTTTGACACCAACCAAGTCTAGTTCTTCTCAACAGATTAAATTAGATTATGTGGGTGTAATGTAATGTAATGTGCTCCCATTAATACAAAAAACCACAAAAACCATATGTGCACACAACTCCATAAAAAGTTAACAAACTGCATTGTTTATAAGTTGCCATAAAGTGCATTGAACCATTTTGTATTAAAAAAATTATGTTTTCTTTTTTTGTTTTGTTTTTGATTTCACTTATCATACCCTGAGAATTTGAGGAGAAAATATTTAGCAAGGATGTCGTTCGACGCTGTGGTTGTTGTTGATGTCGTTCGTTGGTTTGCTGCTCTTGTTGCTGAGATTCTTGATGGCGTTCTAGGGTTTCCCATTTATTTTCCATTATTTTATTTATATTTACGTTTATTTTTTATTTGTTTGTTTAAATAAATGTAAAACAGAGAAATTGGTCATTATTACAAAAGGAATAAAACAAGATACAAAAAAAGAGAGGAAGAGAGATATAGATAAAGAGTTTGAGAGAGCAAATATATAAATTTCTTTGAGAGGTTTTTAAATAATTTACTGACCAAGTTGATAGTAGTGAATTTAATTAAAAAAAAATGTAAAATATAAAGCTCCTACAAGAACCCTAGCGTTTGAGCGATTTAAATATTTTTTTTTTGTTTACAGATTCCGGTTGAAGTGTCCGGTATAATGGAAGAATAAATTTAGATACTATGCAGATGGAAGCTACACGATGCTTGGTGTAGAGAGAGATATCTCTTCCCAAGACTGACACCGTTCCTGTTCAAGCATGCACACTAGACAACCATAACAACGCCGTCTCCACTTTAAATCAATCAATTCCGGTTCATCGTATGAAGAAATCTAGTGGAGCCAAAACAATCCATGTCCAAACAAACATTTTGCTTTAGAATAACGACTTTACGGGCTCTGTTAAAAAGTTGGACATGAGATTTGACGTCGTTCATTTTTCGCCACTGTTTTAGCACGATGTCTGTTCTTTGGTTGATCTCTTGATGTTCGCAGGCAACATTGAAGCGAATCGACATTGTATAGTTTGCCCACAGAAAAAAAGAGCTGTTCAGATTAAGTTTTCGATGTTGGGCATCTGCATTTCCAGTGGAGATTGCGTGTATAATAGCTGAGTTGCCAAAAAGGGGGGAGAGTGCATTTTGACACGAATTCGAGTTTATCAAATAATTTGTCATATGCCAAATCAATATACTAAATACTTTGATGTTCAAAGAAAAGTTTATCTAAGTATGTTTTCATGAATTCGATACAATAGATAGATCTATCCTAGTCGCGGTGTCGTTGCCTTCACGGCATGGGTTGTACAAGAGGAAAACAAAATGTTTCCATGTTCATCTGGAACGGCATAGGTTGTACAAGAGGAAAACAAAATGTTTCCATGTTCGTCTACGTTCTACACTAAATTGTCTGTGAAGTCTTCTGAAAACTCTGGTTAAGAATAGTGAATAGAAAATTCAAATGAAGTCAGTATAAATTAACACCCGGTACCGGATCTTTCCCAACCGGCACACCCTGTAATCCGTAAGTAGTAAATAATGCGACTGAACGTTCACAATTTATTTCGAAAAATCTTCTTTAATGTGTTTGTGTTGTAACTGGTCGCGTTGGCTAAATTAATAATAAATTTTATTCTTTTTCTTCTTTATTGGGACCTACAGTCCGAGGTGGATTGTTATATTTTATTATTATTTTATTTCAGCCTTTCGTGAATTGGAGGAAATTCGCCCCAATTCATATATTGCTCGACACACTCACAGTTTTAGATTGCACACCCATTCACAATCACACTTCGTATTCAATCACAATCACTATTTTTCAGAAATGGTTCCCAATCCATGGCTTACCTAAACCACCCTTAAATATTGAGTGTGGAAATGAAATCTTCTTGAGCGAAGTTTATATACAATCATACACTTAGCTAAACCAGCTCTTAAGCTTGCACTGTGAAAACGGGCTTTACGAAGAGTTTTTCAAATTTAAACGCATTTAATATCAAGGTCTAATAATTTGTGAGCGTTCCATTCGTAGTGAATCAGTTTGATTATTTGCACAAATGTGTCCATAGCCAATCTACAGTCGATGGAACAAAACATCCATCAGAACCATATTCACTTTGAACGGTGTAAACTTTTTAGAACTATACATTCATGTGCATTTTTGTATACAAAAATTCTAAAAGAAACATTTTCAATTCTCTAAATACTTCCAAACCAATGAACATAAACAATATATTTGAAAAAGAAAGCAAAAGAAAAACAACCCCAATATATTCCACGAACTGAATGCCAATCATTTAAACCAAAATTCATTGCTTTGCCCAAATTGAAAAATCTACAATTTTGTAAAGAGTTGTCAACTAATTTTGTAGAAATAAATTTCTTTTTTTCATTTTAACTGAAAATTAACCTAACAAAATTTTACAGTCGTTAACTTTTGATTCTGAGCATTCTTTTTTTTGTTTAGATAAGTTCAATCACTGGTTATATACATATCAGTTTAAATCGGTTGCTAGAAACCATACAACAACACTGGAAATCCAACAAACGTGCGCAACATATACCATCCAATCAAAAGCTTCTTAACATTTTGTCAAACACTTAACTATTTCAAATTTGAATGACATGGTCAATGAATCATCACATAAAACTTTCAGACATGACTGGGAAACATAAGGAGATGGTATGCAAGCATAAACATATGAAATATGTATTCACTCACTGAATGATGACAAATAATGTCTTGTAAGCGTGCATTTTTGTCGTTTGAGGCCCTGTTGATCGTTATACAGAATCATTTTCGATAAGTCTAGTTCTTCCTCTGCGATCGATTAGTTAATCGAGTAATAAAACTAAACAAAATAAAAATAACGTGCCTGTCTTCATTGGAGGAGGCACATCTTGAGAGTAGGGAAAATTCAACGAATTGGAAGACAATATTTGGACGGTTTGAACTTTTCTGCAAAACAGCCATGTATGAAAAACTCGTTTAACATATATCTGATGCATGGTAATGTCTGGGAGGAAAGTGAATGGAGGATAAGGCATTACCACTAACTCTGCGAGCTGTAGCAACACGTGGACGCAGTACATGAGCAAAAAGGTCTTGAAGAATAAATATTGCGCGATGTTTTACTTGCACGACATAGTGTACCGTTGTCCAGCTGTGATCTAAGTGAACCAGCTTCTCAAGTGAACGACCTAAAGTCTCCATGGACGAATACCGTCAAATCAACTTATATAAATACACTGACCTTTAATGGCAGTGTTGAGAAACAAATGGATAATCAAAAGAAGAAGTTGTCGCAGTGTGAATTGTTGTTTTTATTTCTTTGATAGTTTTGGTGTCGTATAAATGCTAGGACACATCCAGAGCTTGGGCACCGATTCTGCTATAAGCATTCTTAGATAGTGTTCGCATCCGAACTGGTTAGTTTGGGAAGGAGGGGAACGCCAAATCTCCGGTAAAATTTTATCGCATACGTGGTCTGCCCAGCACCGTCAGTGATAGAAGGCAGTTATTGATGAGATTCAGACCCTCCATCGGTCCCAGACTTGATAAGCAAGCAATACCTATGCTATCAAACAGAGCCAAGGGGAGTTATATATTGCACATACTGTCAGAATAATTTAACGTTGCAGATGGCGATCTAATTGGAAACTGATGGACCAGAAATGCTACAAAACAATTTTGAAAGGTTTTTTTTATGTTCGGTCTGGTAACACTGTTTCTACAGAATGTCAATTTGAAAGTTGAAAGTTGATTTGTACGTTTTGCCATTTTATGATGAAGTGATTAACGCCAGAGAAGAAGAACCAAGCTATCTTTATATAAGACCTTGTAAGTTCTAGGCCTGTTGTATGGAGCAGAAGCAAAAACGACGGCGCAAACAAAGCTTATATCGAGGACATTAACATTAGCTTGAATAATTTTCATATAGAATTTGTATATTTCTAAAATAAACACCCTTTACATTCCAACCACTTTTCTTGTGTCCGCTAAGAAGTTAAGAAAGAGTATGCAAATAGTTCGCATGTGCGTACGTACACGAATCCCATTTAAGTCTTCTATGTGTATACCTTAGATCCTCTATGAACTAGGAACTGCAACTGGCAATTTAAGCCTGGTATCTCTACTTCAACATTCGTTGCTGACTCACAAGTTCACTGATTAAAAATGGTAAAGGACGACCAGAAATTCAATGCTAAGGTGTTAGGCGAAAAATATGAACTAGTGTTGCCAGTACAATTTTTTACGGAAGAAAATCAAAAGATTTCATCAAATTTCTTTGAATTTTATAGTTTTCGCCATGCATTATTGGTGTTTTGAAATCAGTTGATTCCATAGAAATCTAATTAAATCAACTTCGAGTTCATGAGAGGTTGTCAAACCGAACAAGCAAACAGCGTAAACTTCAGTTTATTTTTTTCATTTTGGTGTTCATTTTCTCTGTTTGTTTCTCATTATTTCTAGTGTTCTTGCACTATTTTCCCTATCAACAGGCAGATGTTTGGCGGCCATTAAAAAATTGAAAGCGAGAGAAATTTGTTGTGGCGGACACATACATTTTTTGAGTTTATGCCTTAAAAATTAAGAACGAGTGTCATTTGAAATCACTTCTCGGTGGAAACGGCCTATTGAGATTTCGGTAAAGTTCATCCAATTCACTCGATTTCGTTTCGGTGGAAACGTGGTACTTAAACAAAAACGCATTCGGAGAGAGATTTGCAGGAACATGTTTGGATGGTTTAGGGGAATTAGTGAGATTTTTGATTTTTGTTTCTCTGACTTTCGTGAAGACAACAAACAAGTGCCATTATAATTTCGCCAAAAACGCTTGCACCGCAGCTACGTAGGTTTCACTATACCAGGTTTCCACCGAACGGAATCTCTTGATTTCATCAAATTTCTCCAAATATTTCGCTGTTCCGAAAACTCGCGAATTCGTAGAAAACTAGTTGAAACCAACTCGAGTCCGTGGGAGGTGGTGAAACTAAACAAGCCTCAGCGTTAATTTCAGTTAATTTTCTCTTCCTCTATTATTTCCTGTTAACTAACAGCTGTTTTGTGCGGGTATTTAAAAATTAAGAACTACTGGCATTTGTTTTGACGAGCACGTACCCACTTACAAGTTGAGAGCTAATGACTTGAAAATTGACATTTGAAATCTTTTCAACTCGTTGGGAACGGCTCATTGACATGACGGCAATTTCAGTAAGGATTCATCGAAATGACGCGATTTCGGTTCATTAGGAACTGCTTAGAAATGGAGTAAATGTTGTCTGCTAAAATACTACACTTGCTTATAATATAGCGAGTCCTTTTGTCCAATCGGTTGAAGAACGACTAAATTGCTCAGATCGAGGAGGCCATCGCATGAGTAAACGCCTAAATTGTGGACCAAGATGAAAAGTTTAGAGAACGTTGAAAAGGCCTTCATAAATTAACTTTTTTCGTGTTAAGTCTTCCAATCGGTTGACAGGCTCAAGTGTAAAGTAGCCAATTTTTTCTGGCAACGAAGTACTTTTTTTAACAAATGTTTCGAAACTTTTGAACGGAGGTACGTATACTTTTGGAAATCTTCAATATTTTCAACAAACGAAGCATTATTCGTGGCTGCACATCACTCAATTTAAAATATTCACAGTCGATTAGGTACAAGAATGAATGGTATTAAGATATGTATATGCACAAAAAGTTAAGTAAGTAATAATGAAAAAATGCGTAATTCATACTTGGAGCCGAAGAGGAAGACGATGAATTTTGCTCAGACAGTTGATTCAATGCTGACGATATAAATGAACTTTGAATGATGTTGGTATTGGTGGTGGTAGAAGAAGTAGTAGTAGTAGTAGTAGTATTTGTGGTGTCCAGTTGTTGGGAAGGACTGTTGGAATGGTTAGCACTTTGGGAATTATTAACGCTGGAGCTGGAGTTAGTGTCCGTACCAAAGTTCCCATTTATTAATTTATTGGCATTAGATGAGGAGGAGGAGTTGTTATTGCATGTACTAGTAGTGTTACTTGTGGAATGTTTCGCCGATGGAATGTTAGAAGTAAACCAACTCCGAATGTTCGATTTCACTGAAGTGGCTGCAGTGCTTATGGATGTTGTTTGTGTTGGCTCTGGTGACATGGCACGAGAAATGCTTTCACCACCCTCGGCGCCCTTTGAATCCGTATCGGGATTTGTGGAGAGAAAAAGCATACTGCCGCTGCCACCACCACTGCTAGACCCACCGATGTCCGATG
This sequence comes from Eristalis intricaria, assembly GCA_964034865.1. NCBI lineage: Eukaryota > Metazoa > Arthropoda > Insecta > Diptera > Syrphidae > Eristalis > Eristalis intricaria. The sequence goes on from OZ035873.1 coordinate 10,513,891, forward strand.
TTGTTGTTAGAGCATCCAAGTGTTGCGGTTGCAATTGTTGTTGAAGTTGGTTTTGCTGTAGTTGTTGTTGTTGTTGTTGTTGGAGTAGTAGTTGTGTACCTGTGAGATTTGCGGGTGATATGGGCTGATTGGTCTTATTTATATGTGAGCTTGTCGAAGAAGTGGATTGCGTCGATAAGGTAATGAACGGGAGTTCGGAAATTTCTGTAAGTTGTTGTATTGAAAATAAAAACAAAAATTGTTAATGAAACGAAAAATCAAAAGAAACAAAAAAATCACAAAACATTAAAAGAAAAACAATTACAACAAATAAAATATAACAAAATACAATGGAACTCATTGAAAAGAAAAATTGTAAATTTTATTAGTATACAATAAACGTAATAAATATTTTCAAAAATTTCAATTCAATTCAATATCGCATCTTTGAAACAAATTTTACTTTAATCAATGCTGTGCAATTTGAACACGGACGCATGAGATACATCAAATAAAAATGAAAGCAACACATTTAAATTAAGCTAGCAAGTGGGTGATGAAGAGCTCTACAAATAAAAAATGGGTAAAAAATGTTCTATTTCCTTAGTAACTTCTCTACTCCGACAGTCAGCCGCTCTAACCTAGTAACTTCATACGGTGATGACCGTTGACAATTGCCTGCTTGGCTCTTCCTAATTCTCTTAATAAAACCTGAGCCACATAAAAATCAAATTAAATTAAGCAAGCACTGCGGCAAAATGACATGGTGAAGCACAAATTTGGAAATTGCGAAATTTGTTTGCGATTGCGATTGGGATTTTATTTATAAGGATGGCGGTTAATAAAATTCTATTGTCATCAACGCTTTGAAGTCTCTTAACTAACGACTGACTTTAGATGACCCTAGGTCTCAATAAAGTATCCACCAGTTAAACTTATTTTAACTTTCCCTTGAAATATGTAAGCAATTCTAAGCTGTCTAGTTTATTGCTGATATCATATTTTATTCGATGTTATTGCCAACTTAAGACACAAATATTATGCGCATGAAGAAACATGAGCTAGTGTCAAATTTTAACGAAATGCTTCGTAAAAACATATGACTAGCGATAATAAGCATATGCGCGCATATCCATCTGTCTGAAATTCTTCACAAATTGGCTTTATTTTTTTCATTTTGTTGCAAAAGAGACACAATTTCTGATTTTTTCATATCCAGGCATATGAATGTAGACACGAATTATAACTCAATCTTAAGCTATCCTTATTAAAATGGAGAATCTCCTTATATGAATAAGGCCTGATTAATCTCTTGGGCTGCCTGAGACCATGACCATGTGTCCACTGGTCTAGGTGAAGTTTGTATTCCCATTCGTTAATCAGAGTTTTAATTGCTGTCCAATTGATACTACAGAACGGTTTTAGGCGGATGAACGCTGATTCTAGGACCCAGCCAAGCTTCACTTTGTTGTGTATTGCAAGACAGGGCAGGCAGCAAAAAAGTCGGAGTGCTTTAAAGGAGACAACAAATTAGGAGGATGCAATTAAAAATTCAAACATTGGCAGAAACTAATACCACGTGCATTGCTGCACTTACTCAACTAGTTGGAGTTTATAATACTGATATTGTTCATTTCATACACTTTATTGGTGAATGATGCTCCTAGCTGTGTAGCGGAGCATATGCGCAAGTGTATTTGTATGAAAATAAGACAATGAAAACTGAAATTAAATTGGAATCTATCAAGGCATTAATGAACGTATATAATAAGCGTGTTTTTTTTGCAAGCCTATATACGCTTAAGTTAAGTGCACAAACAACGATCATCGGCGTTAATTATTCTTCATTAAAACTTGGCAGCACAGACGACATTTAAGACATTTGTGACAATTTAAAACAAAATAAATAAGTTAGAATTGAAAATAATTTGCAACAAATACATATCGAAAATACAGTAAGGATTTCCGTGATTTGTGGCGACAATTCAAGTTCTAGTTCTGAGGAATCGGGATATGGACAGGAGCAGCACATTAAATGTGTTCTCTCATAACATTTTACAATGTCTTTTCATTTTTAATTTTTTTCAATCTAATGAATGATGAATTTTGTGGCGTTTCTAGGCAAATTATCGATAACATAGAAAATAATGGTTGGAAACATTTTTTTATTGGAGCTTATTTCACAAGCGGCGATAAATATCTCGGTTTAATTAAGCGGATAGAGGATTTTTTGTGTGTACTTTACACACAAATTGAAATATTAGCGAATATACGCTTGAAAAAAAAAAACACTCCAAAAGTGTTATAAATAACAAGTATATTATCTAGCGAGCTGGTCCTCCTATAAAGCATTCCAAATTTGGTTTGTATTGACATCCATGACATGTACGAATAATGAAATATACTTAATAATAATAATATAGGTGGCGCGACAGTCGTAGGCAGACCTGGGCCTAGCTTCTACACAACCACTAGTGTTGTTCGTGCTATTTTCCTCTCACGAGAGGATGGAACCTACATTTTAATACCGACTCCGAACGGCGAAGTTGAAAAGCTTTTTCTAGACAGGAATACTCTTTGAGAACTGTCAGTGACTCGAAAGAGGTGGAGCCGTGAATTATGAACGGTGTTAAATTCGGGTAATGTACCTCCCACCGTTTGCATAAGAGTTCACATACTAACTCATGGCGTCAGCAACTAGACAGGTGAAACCGAATGTATCTGCTCAGCAATTTGAATATACCATTAAGCCCCTAGCCATAGAAAGTAAAAGAAGAACAAACTTCAAATATAAGAATAGCTTAGTCATACAATACTTAATATGAATATGCAATGTGATCAGGTAGAAAAGCAAGGATCTAAAAAAATTAAACCAACCTCAAAGCAAACAAATAAAAACGCATATTAAACGCTCATGCAGTTGCAACTTAGCGCATGTCCTTTGTATAATAAAATAAAAATAAATAACAAACAACAAAATACATGATAAAATTAATTCTATTACAGATTTCCTTACTTTTGAGTGGGTGAGGATTTGCAAGAGCAAAATAGTATAACTTGAGAATTTCGAAAGGTTATGTTCAGAATCAAAAGATCTTACAAGAATGATACAGTCTAATGGGATCATTGATTTCTTTAAAAATTAAAATATACACATATATATAAAATACTCGTATATATCTAAAATATTGTTTTCGACTATCTAAAAGAATCATCAAATTTAAACGATAAGTTTTTTGATGAAAAATTAACGAAATTTGTGTTTGTATTCATTCGTGGTTCACATTCCGTTTTCAAACTGCACAAACCTTTTTTTTGTTTATTTATTTGCCAAAACTATTTTCAACATTTCCTATGAGTGTAAAACAAAAACAGAGAACAAACTTATCACTTACCGGGCTTTTCCAAACCTGTGTACTTGTTAAGGACAAACTGTTCAAGCAGCTTATCAACTGTCATATCGAGGAATTGACGTTTAAAGTCAGAGTGGACCTAAAAAGAATGATTAAATGTTATTGCGAATGTGGAAGTGTAAATGAATGACTATGCAAGCAAAAATTGGTGAAAAAAGATGATTGGTGTCCCGATATAAGAAAAAGTTAACACCTCAGGTTAAATCGATCTGTCTTTTACAGGTGGTTAACAACTATGCAATTGAATCAGATAAAAAGACACATGCACGCTGTAATCCAGACAGAGGAAAACGCATATTCAGAGGATTGCAGCGGAGACGGCAGACAAAACTAAGTACAATTACAGTTATCTCATCCGCTTTGTTAAAAACTCAAACTCAAGCTGGTACTCTGGCCTAAGTTTGACTGATAAACACCGGCAATCAACCACTCTAACCTAACTTAACCTAAGGCCAGGGTTTAAAATTCCAGTGAGAAGGCATGTTAGAGCCATGGTCTGGAGGGTCTCTACGGTCATAACTTTGGCATCTATAGATGAATTCTGTTAATGAGGTTCGCAAATGAAGTAAGCACAATGATTTTCGGTTTTGTACGTAAAAGTGAGTAAGGGGCAGTTACCTTCGCCTTGCTAGACCGCTACACGAGGAGAGTAGCTACTACTAATAATAATAATAATAGTTTCCACCTCTTCTTCATCCATACAGCTTCTGTAAAAGTCATTATAAGGGACACCCATACTGCGGTTATGACGCCGATGAGTGTCCGGAGTGAAGCTCTGTTAAGTCTAAGGAGATTGAGAATAAGTGATGGCATGTAACGCCTTCTAGTAATTTAAGATTGTGATTGGCATTTAAGGGAGAACTACTCCCAATGTTACAGAACAAGATGTACCACATCTAGCGAGTTCTTCGACTTTGCAATTGACCGGTATGAACAATTTCCCAACACCCACATGAGATGAATTTGAATTCTAAGGCATCTCTTTAAGAGACAGCCTACAATTATGTTATGATATGTGTTCTGAGTTAAACATGATATTGTCCAGGGACATAATTCCAGCCTGACTGACAGATGGTGCAAGCTTTCTTGGATAATACATAGGACAGCTTATTGAGCTAAAGTGATCAGGGAGCTTCAAGAAGATAGCAATATTAAGGTCTTTGGGATAGACACCTGCACCAAATCTGTCTGTGGAAATTTGCAGGGGATCAATCAGCGTCTTAATATCAGTTATCCAATCTGATCTAGAGGGAATGCTGGTGGAGTATTTCTTTGGTGTCGCTGGGGAGGGAGTTAAATTCGTTTAGAAAAGTGGAGTGGCCAAAGAACCAAAGTCGAAGTGGTGGATGGTGAAGGAGTATGTTAAGTGCATCCGACGGAGTGATCCTCAGTGCCCATGGGATACACATGCAGGCCAATATCTGCACCCGATTAAGTATCGTGCAGTTGACAGCTTTGTGTCGGTCTAACAATCGAGGCAAAAATATACTAAGCGATGAATGGTGGTAGTCCAATTTGTATCCTATGCCTTTTTACAGCTGAAAAGGGCACAAGAAGCCTATAATCGGCACTACTCTGCCATATGACGGAACACTTTGTGATATAGGTGCTCCCTTAGCTACATTTAAGTTTCAACTCAGTAATTAAATTAAACTAGAAGTCAAAACTAGAAGTCAAGCAACAATTCACCAAACAAATCTCTTAAAAAGATCCAAATCAGCATCGTCACCGGGCACTGCCTATTGTATCTACGCGCGAAAGGACTGAGACTATTCCCTAATGATTTTTGCAGAAGCTGTCTAGATGAAGAAGAGGACGAAAGTGTGCAGCACCTTCTCTGCAACTGCCCCGCACTTGCCTTAGCTAGGAAAGCCACTATAGGCTCCTACTTCTTTGATAACCTAAGCCTACTGGTTTTCTCGGATAAACTGTCTGACTATTGTAGAATCACATGGACATGGCCTACCACCGGCGTAGGAGTCGACCTATTACGCCAGGATGGCATGCATTTTTATTGTTGGAGTACGACTTAGGTTCAATGTCTTAATTTGCCCACGTATCTGTACAAGAATGATGACTTCTGTGATCTTCTAGAAATTATGAACAGTAAATGCCTCAAAAAAATTACATCAAACATAAGCTAACTAAAGTGATTTAGTTTCACTTCGTTTTGCATCTTCTGTGATCATCTCTCATCCTGCGCATCCATTTCATCAATTGCGAAGCAGCTGTCAAACAAGAGCTTAAGCTCAAAATTGGTTTTGCCTTCAACTTTTTACCGAACTGTTGCTACCTCCAGCAACATATAGCAGGAAAGGGTTAATTTTTTCGTTGTACTCAGTGATTTGACAAGATACAATCTGCCTACAGCAAACAATTCACAATTTGATTTTTCTCTTACCTGTCCAACCATATCATGATTATTTTGTACCAATTCCAAATAGGTCGATAAGAATTCTTTCATTTGCCTCAAATGAACTTCTTCGATTTCTTGGAACCTCTGCAAGGACACACGTAAGAAACAATCAATTTGTTGATCGACTTAGTTTACGAGCTTTACTCACCCTACAAGTTTGAGTCATTTTACGTTCGAACTCAGATTTTATGGGATTATGTTTCTCCAAAAGCACTTTATAGTCTTCTTGTAGCTTCTTCAATTTGGCTTCAACTTTCTCAATATCCTTCGGCGATCCATTGTCCTTTCGCAGCTTCTCCAATTCCAGAACCTTAGTCGTATACAAATCTTTTGATTTTTGCACAGCCGCCGTCGATGATTGCATCGCCTGTACACTCTCCAGCGTCTGAGACTCCTCCTCTTTCACCAATTTATGCTTTTTATGCAATTCGTCTGCATACTTTGCAACATCTTTCACCAGTTCGGTTAGCTTCTGAACCATTTGCAGATGCAAGGTCGATAGTTTTTCTGCCGATGTACGTAGTATAGTCCATACTGGAGCAAAGGTGCTATTCAGTGTACCGGAGCCAGCTTTATGGGCTAGTTTCGTCATCAACTTTGAGTTCTGCTCTTCAATGTTGGATTTTTCTCGAAAAAACTCCGAGAGTTCTTTGCTGGCAACGACGCCAAATTTCATGTTATGGTACAGAACATCGAAGCCATTGTTCTTTTCACCCTGTAAATTCGAATAGAGAAAACACGGTTGTTATGGTCAACAAACAAGTGAACGGTTATTAAGCAAAACTTACCCAAAAATAGTCATTGAAATCCACCGTCATTTTGACAAGCCTTGCTGGGGGTCGTACCGCCGATTGGTGTTTTATATTAACTCGTAGAATGTATAAAAATGCTGAATGTAATAATAATTGACCACGTTCTGCAGAGAACTCATGAATATCTTAAGAAATAGAAATCAATTTAAGTTAATCAACAGCGCGTGTACAAAAGTATCGCTGTAGTCCAGTCGTTAGTTCTTTTCATGTGTAAATTGTTGTGACTTTTTGCTTTTCCTGCTTTTCATCATATGAACGTACATCGTCACCCTTTCGAATTGGATAGTGTTTTTTTTTTTGTTTTTAATTGTTCTCAATTCAGTAATTTTCTGTTGGGTAACAAATGAAATGATAACAAAATATCGTTCATGTTTTATTTTTTTGTTTGCTGTAGACAGGTGCGGCTCTCTTTCCTTATTTTAGGCGATATAATTGGGAAGAGGACCTGAAATAAAGATTAAAATTTGATTATTACATAAAAGTTCAACCTGAATGTCTGGCAGACAAGTTAAAATGTTCAACCCTTTCGGATGACGCACATATGTATATACAGTTACGGACGAAACAATAGCACCAGTAGGGAAAAAACAACTTTTTTTATTGGCGGTAAATTATTTAATAAGGCTGACCGCATATTTTCCTTTGTTGGTAACGGTTCCTTGTTTTCAGCAAAAGGGAAGCATGAATGTGTAGAGAACATTTTTCAGTAAACGACCTGCAAAATGGCGCGGACAAACGACTTCTTCAACATCATTCTAGAGAGAATTGTTCAAAAATCGCACGCCAACACCAGAGGAACAATATTTCAGAAGTCCGTCCAACTACTCGCAACGAAGGCCACGAAGATGATTTTAACGGTAAATGAGGGCAAGATCAAGTATATGCTGTCAACGGGAAAAAGACTCCCAACACCGACGTGTCGCACAGAACGTCACAGTAGACAGATATAGCTTTGGGGTAGTCAACGACTTTCTTTACCTAGGAACCGCTATTAATTCAGACATCGACACCAGTGCTGAAATCAAACGAAGAATAACTCTTGCCAGTCGCTGCTTCTTTGAGCTAAGAAAGCAATTGATGATTAACGCCCACTCTCGAACAATCAATTAATCGTCCCAGCCTTCGTCTATGGCGCAGAGGCATGGACGTTGTCAAAAGCCGACAAAGATATTCTTGGTTGCTTAGAGAGAAAAATTCTTCGGGTGATTTTTGGTCTGCATAGATTGTGAGTGGATGAGATATAACGACAAGCTCGTCAGTAACAACGCCTTAGCCAGAAGAGTGAAGATCCAACGATTGAATTCTCCGGATCGGAAAGTCTTCGAATCCACGCCAGAGGGACTGCTCAGTAGAGAAAGACCGCGACTCAGGTGGTACATGCAAGTGGAAAGGGACTTCAACCAACTATGCGCATGCGAAACTGGAGGTAGTTGGCTAAAGATTTATTCAATCTCCTTCCCTTGGACATCAACGGGAAGCTTATTGCCACTCATGCTGCATTAAGACTGAAAGTGGGCACATGGAAATACTTCATAACTCGAAGATTCCTAAACAATCTTATTACATAACATCATTTGAGAACTTCGAAATCCAGGACGAAACGGTAATCTCCTCGAGAACAGAATGGGATGAAGGAAATATGTGCAATTCCACTGTCACGGAAATTTACATTGATGGCTCCAAGTCGGAAGAGGCACATGCTCTGGTGTATACGCCAGTTCGCTGGAGCTAGCATTAGCCGTACGGCTCCCGAACCACTGTAGTGAGTGCAAAAGTAACAGCCATTCAAGAGACAGCCCTTCGGATATCAATGACCCCGTTAGTCGGTAGATCTATTGTTATTTACATAGATAGTCAGGCGGCCTTAAAGGCTTTGCAAACACCATCGATCAACTCTGAGATGGCAAAACTCTGCCGAATATCTCTGAGGGAGATAGCGGACAGATGCAACCTTACCTTGTGCTAGGTCACTGGGCACGTGGGTATTCCGGGCAACTAATAAGCCGACGAATTAGCGAAAAGGGGAGTGAGTCTACAACTGGCGTAAAATCAGAAGACACCTTACCGCCAATGACAGCAATAATAACAATGATATTAACAGGACAGGCGGAATTGGACACATATAGTTCATCGTACTACACTAGATCCATCAAAAACTAAAGCTCTCCCAGAATTGGACAGGAGAAAAAATTAGTAAGGTAGTAGGCGTAATCACTGGCCACTGCCTAATTGGCAACCAGAAGACTACCCTTCAACGACTTCTGCAGAAGCTCCATGGATGATGAGGAAGTCCAAGACGGACCTGGGCCTAGCTTCTCAGCAACCACTCGTGTTGTGCGTGTTACTGTTCTTTCGCAAGTGGAAGGGACCTACAGTTTTATGCCGACTCCGAACGGCAAAGTTTGAGAAGCTTTTTCTAGACAGGAACACTCTTTGAGCATTGTCAGTGACTCGAAAGAGGTGGAAGCCGTGAATTATGAAAGTTGGTAGATTGGGAATTCGAACCTGGCACCCTCTGCGTAGGAGTCGACGCACTTACTTATTCTATGTAAATAATTATTTATATTATTATTACGTATTATTCTTAAATTCAATTTTATATTTTCTTAATCTATTTATAAAACAATTTGTTAATAAAAGAAATCGTTTGTACAATATAAAAATTATTACTATATTTCCGAAATCTGTAAGAGTATAACTCTGTAGATAGGATCAATAAATAAATAAATTATGTCGGCCTGTGTGTGTGTGTCGGTCTCCATTTAACTCGAACTACTTGTGTTATCCCGTGAAAATTCGACTTAGATGTAGACGACTGTATACACATAATACCCACCTATCATGAGCATGGAATGTCTTGTGTTTCACCGACATCAATTCCCATTCATTCAATGGACTCGCATCAGTCATTTTCCTACAAAGTACCAACCACGTGAAAGTCCTCCTCGCCGGCACATGGCTGTATGTACTACATTGTCTCAGCATCCGCCGATAAGCAGGTACCCGCAGTCATGTAAAACAGCAAAAATACTTCTGATATAAAAAATAAACCCAAACACACACCGCTCACATACATTTAAAGATTTTCCGCTTTATTCTCTTATTTATCTACAAAATGTTCTTACTCTAAAATTCTTAAGTAATTCACAATTAACTGAATTATACATGCCCTTCGGCATAACATGGTAGACTCTAAAAAATACTTCATCTCGCCAATGTATTTCTTCTTCTATCACACTTAGGCTGTACTCTACTCTACGACATCGATTAGTTTTTTTTTCTGTTTTGTTCAATATAAAATTACTCTTAATGGTAGGTTGAGATGGGTGGCCCATATCTGTGGCTGTAGCGAGTATAAAAATGAGCAAACCGTCTCTGGGATCGGGGTTGATTTACATGTGTCGACTCAGAAGATACGTCAGATATGATGTGGTGTCCTTGACAGCGTGATATATGACGTTTCTTATCTGCAACTTGTCCTCGTGGTTTGTGTGCGACATGGACAGCTTCCGGAATTGCTGTGATAAGTGGTAGCAGTGCTGAATGTTCTCTGGCGACACAAAATCTTCGGCTACTTTGATGCAGTTGTGTAGATTTCGCACTTGATGCGGAGCACCAGCCGGTATGAATACCGCATCTCCCAGACATTGAACGATGGGAAACCCCTCAACACCGTAGTCATCGTAGAGTCGTTCGCGCAGCTCATTGTCCAGATACCAGTTCTGATCGTGTATTGGATCGTGGTCAGGTTCCAGTCGGTAGCCACGTTCGATCGTCACACGATTGAGAAGGTCTCGAATTTTGTCAGCATCACGCGCCGAATATATGTGCCACAATGCTCCTGGCATTACGCCCGGTTGACGAGCTCTTCGTCTTGTCACGATATCACAGCCGCCCCCGTCAATCGCTCGCAGAGCAGCGGTGATCTGCGCCTTGGCTGATGCGTCATTGGGTATGCCTACGTACACCATCACATTGACTGCATCCGATATGTCTAAGTGAAGATTGGTGGTGCCCTTGTCGGGGTGTAGGGCAGATCCATAGGCGTTGTACATTTTCGGCCCCAGGTCCGGTGGAACGAATATGCTGGGAAGGCGACTGGCGATGTTCAAGCACCCACTCCGAAGTGTATACTCAGGCATTGGAAGAGCGCTCATGAGATCCGCGAAACGCGTCGGAAGGATTTCGGCAAAATCGTCGCCTGGTGGCCAGTCCTTCAGTTTCAGCAGCATTGGCTGACCTTGTGCGTCCAAGAGGCGCTTACTAACGCACTGGAAGCCCTCCCAAAAGTGCTTCATAGGTTGGTTCGGCACTAGATTGCCGGTCATACAATTGATGAGATCATTCTTCTTTTCGCCGAAGTCTCGACAAAACGCCTCTGGATGCCAGAGATTTATGTTAAGGAATTTACATAGTTCTGAAACCATTACTGGTTGCCCACGCCTCCACACGTCTTGGAAGAGCCTAGCATTTCTCTTGTTTCGGGCATCGAGCAACCGCAAGAGTTTTCCGCTACACAGCCAATCGTGATCAATTCCGGGATACAAGTGCCGTGACGCTTTTAACGTCATTACTCTTTGCGCCATGTACCGCTGCTTCTTTTGATTGCCTTGTTGCACGGCATTATACTCCATTGTCACAACATCCCGTACGTCGTCTATGTTGTCTTTGCCTGACAGAGTTGCCACTGTCGGCGCACGTTTAAGGTGCTTTAGCGTCGTTGCCAGGACAACAGGAAGCATACCCGCTGCCTTGGCTTCCTCCATCAGCTCGGTCTCGGCTTCCATTATTTCCATGCTATCGTCCAGATTTTCCGGATTTAAGTTCTTGATCCTATCGCGGTACTTGATCTCGCATTCGCTGCTGTAAAATCGAAGGTAGGACTCTTTGATGATTTTATTTGCGATTTCAAAATACTTGGGCAAGAACAATTCGTCCCTCAGGCCCTTGATCAGGGGACATTCGCACTTCTGTGGAATCTTCCATATCCTGCAGACCTCGTGTAAACGACTCGCGAGAATGTTCAGGCAATCGCCGGGAATAATTTGCGTCAACATCAGGGCATTCTGTTCGTGCGTCTCTCGAAACGTGCACACCAGCCAGCCGTAATCGTCGTAACCTCTCTGTGGTTTGTCGATTTTTTTCGTCACCTTTCTCTTTCTGTCTCTATAGCAGTCGATGCACACGCCGAAGCCACACTTGCTGCATGTCCAGTGAAAATTAAAGAGCGTCGTTTCGCAGACATCACAGATTTCTCGCACCCCCTTGACCACCTTCTTCCAGGCTATCGTTGGGTCTGACGACATATTCTCTTTGATAGCATCCTGTTCCTCTTGCCAGATGCGACAAAATTGATCTGCCACGTTCATCAGCATGAATCGGCTCACGTCAAGGTCGATATCGCGCGGTGGTGGCCCAGGCATCCAGAGTGCGACATCATTTGCTCCCGGGTCGGTTTTCGGATCAGAGAATCCATCGACGACAAGAACAGCTTTCTCCTTAAATCTCAATCGACGGAAGTCGTAGAATCGACAAAAGACACTGTCACTGCGCAGCGACGAACATCGGCATTCCCGGCATTTTGTGATCCTTGACGCCAGCTTCACACACGGCAGGTTTTGCAGAAAAGGCTCTTTGGACTCTATCAATTTGTTCATCATAAGCTGCTCTTTCCGCGTCAGTGGATGCAGTCTGTTTTTATTTTTGGAAGCTGCTGAGTAACGCGCTCGTTTATTCCTTGAGTTGGGCTCTTTCTTGATTTGTGGTTTGTGGTCACCTTCTTCTTCGTTTTTTGTAACTTTTGATACTTCCTTAGGTTTCTTTTCCAAGCCAAGTCTGTTTTCAATCTCCTTAGCGGGCGGCTCTGCTTTCATTTCAGGGACTTCTTGCTTCACCTCGATCTTGTCGTTCACTTGTGGCGGATTTGTACTGGGTTCAGTTTTGATGACTGGATTGAAAAATTTGCTCTTTACGGTCCTTTTCTCATCGGCAGATGATGAATCCTCTCGGTAGTTTGTTTTTCGTTTCGAAGTACGCTTGGCGCATTCCTTTGTAGGCTTTGTGGGGTTATCCAACGCTTTGGCTTTGGACACGGCGGGTTTTCGCGGCCGTGCGGGTTTCTTTTTGGGCGTTGCTCGCTGTTTAATTGATGTGCATGGCAGTTCAGCTTCTATGTCCACGTCTGTCTTGACTGTTATCAACGTCGGCTCTACTTCTTCTTTAATATTTAGCTGCAGATCATCGTTGAGACTGGAACAGTTGTTTGGATGTGAGTTCTCCTCGTTATGGCGAGATTGCTGATTCGATTCTTTGACACCTGGGGGCTCCTCTTTTATCTCCGGCCTTATAATCGAAGAATTAATGAATCGATTGCACTGAAAGGTCTTTAGGATGTTTGAAATGTTCGCAACATCGTACTGCTGTGGTGGAAGAGAATTCTGCGATGTGGGTGCCGTTGCTGATGGCGCTTCGTTGGAAGATGATTGCTTTGTCCCTGAGGATGGCTCTTGTGGTTGGGCACCATTTTGAATTTGGTCGCAATGATTTTTGATGGACATTTCAGTCTCCTTGACCTTGGCCGCAGATGAAAGTGGAGATTTCGATGTTTTAACATCCTGTTTGTGTATTCGCAGGATAGGCATTTCTGTGGATGGCTGCGAATGGAATCCATTGGATGATTGGCCATTTCGATGCGGAGTACGTCGCTGGAGTGGTTCTTGAGGATTTAAGCTTTGATTTTCGTCCTCATCTTCGGAACCTTTTTTGAAATCGTCTTTTTTCGGATCTAAGCTCCAATCCATTTGAAAGCTGTAAGCTGCTGTTGATCTCAGTGCCAGCATCTAATTCTTGTCCATTCGCTGAAATTGTGATTAATAATTGCCGGTTATACTTTTGAATTGTTTTAGTTTTTTTTTGTTTTTGGTTTGTAGTTGTTGTAGCGAGGCGAGAAGAAGAAGGTGGTGAGTGAGTTTATTTTCGACGTTTGTTGAATTCAAAATAATTATTATTTGCATTTCTTATCTTAACACTGCAGTAGTTTCAAAACTGTTTTATTTTTTCTGTTTAACTTTAATTATAAGCATTTTCTGTATTTTTTTTGTTTGTAAAAGAATAAAAACACATACTAAACAAATAAAGAGGTAATGTGGAGGCAAAAGGAGAAAAACGATGTTATCTATGACTTCATGGATTGCTTTTAGTTATCTTTCGTTTTGTGAACAAACAAAAATTATAACAAAACACACTGCACGCGGCGTTGTTACAGAGTTTAATTACTTCATCGACTTTCGAATTTATTTACATTTACAATAAAGATTCGTGTAAATTTACTTTAAAACATCGTTAAAACTCACTACCACCACATTACCTGCATCACGACAACAACATTTATGTATATTGCATATTTAATTGTTAAAAATAAATCATTATGTACTCGTAGGCAATGGGGATGTTAATGGACATGGAAAGGAAACAACTCTGATGTCGGGGGTTGTATCGATTTAATTTTAAGCAAATTAACCTTAAAACAGCAAACATCTAGACAGGAACTGCAGAGAATGAACATGTCGACGCTATTTATGATCAGAACACGCAAAATAAAACCAATCTGAAGTGGGTCATGTGCACTTTCTTGCGCTGAACTGTATCGTGTGTGTTGAACATCTTACTCCATCCCTCACAAGCAGTCATAAACAACCTCATACCGTGCTATGGTCTATGGATCCTATTGCACAACGCATGCGATAAATATACCAAAACAAACGATTATTCTCAACTTTAGGTATAGAAATCTACACTTGAATGGGAATATTTGTCATTCACAGTCTGAAATGTTTTAAAGTACATATGAATGTATCTAGTCATAAGAAAACGAATAGAAACGAATTTTTGTTATTTTACATGAATTTTATTGATGTTGCTAATGGCTTTTATGGCTCTACTGTAGTGGCTCTGACTAGCTGCCATCTCTGGGTAACTGCCTCAGTTACACCCACTAAATTGGTTGTGGTTGGTTGGTTATTGTGTCACTGGCCTCCTCTGTTTGGAAGTTGTCCACATGCTCTGCATTTACCAAGATCTTAGATGTTAGATCAATGCTCTAGATAGAATGGTTTTAGAATCTGTGACTCCACTTTGTGTTAAGTACAAGTGACCGCGGTGACATGAAAACTATGTCTCGCCTCTACAGACTGGAAACAGTGTCACCAATTAAAAGGCGGCTATCACCTTAGACCTTCCATGTTAGTGGTGTGTCAACACAGGTTAAAAAATCGAATTAACACGGGTTTAAAAACCGACTCAGACCGAGTAACATTTATTTCAAACCGAATTTTCAAAACCGATGTAAAGAACCGAATACCAAAAAAACGGTTGACGGTACACCCCGGTGTGAGCATATAATGCCGAACCGAAACCAACCCCAAGTCGAATAAAACAATACAAATCGTATCGTAGCAACCTCAGCAGGCTCTTTTTTTGTGTGACGTAAAAGCAAGTAAAATGGCTTGAGATTACAACAGTGGATTTGCAAAAATCGCCGACGAATTTTAGCGTGTGTGAAAGCGGGCTGTTGCGTGAGACGTGCGAGAACAAGAAACGAAGAGAGATACAAGAGAAGAGAGACCAATTGAAACAATTTGCGCACACACAGCCGGTATGGGCTTGGCTACCCCGTGCGCCTATCACTTTTCTTGCCAACAGAATCGTCTTAGGATACGCATAGAACACCTTAACCAACCCGAAACAAAATGGAATTGGACAATACAACTCGACTTGCCTCATTCCATAATCCATACTTTTCGCTTTCGGTTCATCATCAAACCGAGTTCGTCAACCCGGGTTACAACTCGGTGTGTGTCGATTTTAACGCGGCTTAACTCAGTTTGTAAATCTTTCGGGTTGGCACACCACTGCTCCATGTATCGTCGGCCTGAAAATACCGAAGATGATTTGCTGTCTAGGTGTAAAAAAGATGGTCTAGGTGCGTCGTCTCCTACGCTACGTATAAGGGTGATATTCCCAACATGAACAACTTCCATTATTCACATCTGAAGTACAGTAAAATAATAAAAGCTTTGGAAATTTCAGGAGTAAGTGCAGTAAAATCATGGCTGAACTCATGTTTTTGTACAGCCCACCTGCCCAGTTCGTGGTTTAATCTTCTCCCAAACAGGACCAAAGTTCGCAAACAACATTTTTGGTGCGAAATGACCAAGGATGCAGATGAAATTTAATCGTATTTATTTTTCGTTATTTATTTTAACGAAAAAAAAAGTTAATATCCCTCTGCCATGAGGACTCATTTTCGTTGTAAGGGTTTTACATTCTGGTTTGTAAGTAGCCTTTTTGGGAAACAATTAGCTAGAGATTGCGGTCTAGGGGTTAACCCATGAAAATCAGAGTTATAAATCATCACCGGGAAATACACTGGCGACAAACTGGATACATCTCCCGTGTTTTCTCCATCAGTGTAGATAGTGAAATGAATTGAGATTCCAAAAATGAATACAGGGTGGGTCATCTAGTGGTTTTTTTTTAATCACATGTTATTTTGAAACTCTTTCACGTTCAACATCCTGACAGAAAGTCAGTCAGAAATAAGCCGCTTTAGGCTTGAACAACGTTGGGAAATATTGAAAACATATTTCCAAAGTGAGTGCTATGTAGCCCGAACAGTGCGTTTTGGAAAAGAAGTGCTACCGAATTGAAACTGTACGCAAGTTTGTGCAAAAAGTTCGTGAGACTGGCCTGCTAGTGGAAAACACTCGGGGGGACCATCCCCGTCGTCGTACGGTGAGCACAGATGAGAATTTGTGCCTCCTGTGTTCGAGAGTGTGATTTGACCAATTTTCTTCGAAAATGAGGCTGGGAACAACGTTTCGTGGGCCCATGCCCCTATCGATCTTCTGCGCAATAAATTCAGATATCAATAAGCCGCCTCGGAGGTACTATTTGACACGTTTGATTATAGCAACCTTCGATTATAGCAACTAATGAAAACATGACCCGTTGCAATAATCGAACAGATATTTTAAACACTCTAAAAAAGCTTACGCAATATACTATTTAATGTATAAATAAAATATACTGAAACCCAATAAAAAAAAAAAAAAACACTCATAATATGTAAAACTCAGCAGTTGTTTTAACAGTGTATTTTGCGGTTGAATAATTTTTTTCAATGTTTCTGTAATTTTGTTCTGTCCGCTACAAGCATATTTTTAAGCGTTTTATTACGGCTTCTAATTTAACTTTGGACTGTATATCAATAACTTTCATTTTCGCAGTATCGTCGGAAACTTCTTCTCGGGCTTTTACGTTTTATAGATTTTCGGAGATCCATTCAGAGATACCTTCGCTGCCATCATCGTAATGCCTGATCTTTTTGACAAAATTTGAGCTTGATTTAAAAGCAAAGGAATATAGTCTTCTTCCTCCCAGTAATCATTTTTCCACTGATGCATGCAAAAAAAAAGTAGCGACGAGAAGTATTTCGTGAATAACCGTGAAAAAGTCACTCAAATTTTTCGATAGGCAAGGGGACAATCAGCTGTGAAGCTGGCCATCTCTCTAGTAGTTCATTTCTGCACGGAATTATGTCTAGATGATTTATGATCTTTTCAACAGTTCTCTCTGGCTGTTACATTGCATAGTAAAGTGTGCACACATATGTATATGAAAGTTGGTATAAGTATATTTTGAGCCGAACAATTTCAAAGTTCGAAAATTCCTTTTTTCGATTTGTTGCAAAAATTTAAAATAGATAAGTCCATTACATTGGTTGGGAAAATCGAGTGTTGCAGAAATCGAAGTTGCAATAATTGAGATTACACTGTATGTTCGAAATCATTGTCAAAATAAATGAAAAAAAAAAACCAAAAATCGAATTTGCAGTGTCAGTCACTTTTCACTGCCGATATTATTGGCAGTGATAGACAGTGGGCTTTTATATGAGCTTTACGTGCAAAATTTTACTTCACTATTTATAGATTTTTGCAAAAAAAAAAAAAAAAACGGCTATTCATTTCTTCCTTTGTCGTTTTTAATCAATCAAATTTCAAAATACTGTATCACATTGGCTCGCTACTGTGCAATACTCCTGCTTTTGACCCTACATCTTTATGAGGAACTGATGGAAGGCTAAATGACAGATGGGAGATAGCCTCATTTGGATGTTCGAATTCAATGCGAAGTGAAATTCAAGGTATATTCGGTAGCAAGAAAATGTAACAGTAAACACTGAACTATTATCTATAAAGCAAAGAAACACAAAAGTAATCCATTCCACAAGGGTGTAAGCTCAGAGAAGTACACATTTATTTTAACCTATAAATGCAAATATGTAATTGTATTACCGTTGGCTAAGACGATTAAGTGAACATAATCCATTTAGCTTGATTGTTAAAAAATACCTTTTCCAACTGTTGTTAATCTAACCTTTCTTCTGTTCTCATACGTATGAAAATGCCTACAGGTTCAAGTCAACTCTGAAAGTATTCGTTTAGGTGATGCAATGAATTGGAAATGAAACACTCTCATCGAGAATAAAACCATACACCTAACTTGTAATTTAGTACGAGACAACTTGGGGGTTGAGTGAATTCGTTTGAAAGCAAATAAGGTAAGATGTTGATTTGAGCGGCGCGGGGGTACAATTCATGGAAGGGCAAATAGGAATCCTTGGCCTACAAGGAGCAGCAGTACCTCTCACTTGCAAAACGGGTTTAATGGTGAATGATGGCAAAACGATTTATATGCTGTCTCGCATGGGGTTGTAAAAGTAACGACAAATTGAATATTCGTTACTTTGTTATCTATCGCTACTAGTAACTTTCATTTCTTTCTTCAAAATTGGTATTTTTATGTTAAATTTGATATTTCTGATTTTATAACCTCAAATATGAATGTTGTATTCGACTGAATAAAGTATTTAGGTTGGCATCAGTGATATCTGTTTTGTGCTATGAGCAAATCAAAGTTACACTCACAAAAATATAACAAAAACATACGAATATTTGTGATTTGCATCTCGCACTCTAATACTCAACGAGAGGCAAAGTAGAAACAAACACTCATAGTGCAGTCTGATCTGCACTTTGTGATCAAGATGCAATTGAACAGAAAAAACCTATCTTTCGTAGGACCAAACTGACATAAATATAACAACTTTATCCATCCTGTCCTGTTCTTTGGAATGCAGACATGTGCAATCTCAAGAGAAGCTGAAGAGGTCATTGGTCTCTCCAAGAAAAATTCTGCGTGAACCTTTTGGTTATGTTTGTATCCAATGCATTTGGAGTAAAACATTCAACCACCGGTCACCTAGGCATCTACGGTCGTAACCTTAGCCATCTAAGGCCATAGAGAGAGCATAAACAATACTCCTCCAGGCGAAGAGTCTTCGACTTCGAACCTGTGAGCAACGAAACCGATGTCGCATGAGAATAAAGATCACAACCAACGTTACGTCTGTAAATGGTGGCCCAAGGCCTAAGATCGTGCCAACTCCAAAGGCGTGCTGGTTAAGGCCAGCAAGAGGAGTTATCTTATTCTTTTGGTCCTGTCATTGCCACAGGCGCGAGTTAAAATTCAATACATATTAAATTATTAAACAGTACAAAGTCTGACGGAAGTCACTCAAAACTTTACAGGCTAGGAAATGCCGTACAATGTCTGTCTACTATCAGTCCTCTCTGAACAATAATCACACCAAATATTCAGTGGACTCTCCATAAGTCAAACTCTCCTTAAGTCGAAACTCTCTCTAACTCGAACTTTTTCGCCATATTTTACTTACATTTTCCTCAAGTTGCCGTACAAAAACTTGTCTCTCTAACTCCAACCAATTTGTTGGTATCCCGTGACAATTCGAATTAGGGGGAGTCCACAGTACAATGCAGTATATTCCCTATCCGGATATCAACGCTCAAATAGTAAAACATACGTTCAGAGTTGAGGAAACACAAAAATATGTTTATTTTCTAAGCACAAAATTAAAGAACCCTTCGCATTGTGACTGTATTCCCTTGTGTAAAACCGAACCGCTTATCTTTCAACATATCGTAATAGATAGATAGCAAACATGATTCAATGAGCTACACTCCTTAGTTTATTAAAAGCATACCACTTATAATATAATATGGTTAGCGCCACAGTCCGAGGTGGACTTATAAAACAAACAGTTGTGTTGTTCGTGCCGTTGTTCTACCACGGGGGCCTAGAGTATGTGTGTAGTCACCCGAGACTCTACACACTTTACATCTTGTGTGTGGATTCCAAACCGCGAAGTTTGAGAAGCTTTTTCTAGACAGGAATACTCAGTGAGCATTGTCAGTGTCACTCGAAAGAGGTGGAGTCGTGAGTTGTGAAATTTGGCAAGGGGGATTGAACTGGCACTCTCGGTTTAGGATTCGGCGCACTAATGTACCTCACCAAGGCAAACAAGGCACATCGACAGTGCTCTTCTGAACGATGACCAAGACAAGTATGATATCGCAAGGTACATTTAATTTTAAGAACATCTCACCTTGTCGCAATCACACGTCCACAGCAACGGCATTCCGTATAAGGCGTTACCTTTGATAAGCGGTCAATGATCCGACAGACCCCTCGATGTAACGGTTGTGAGAAATTTGATTTGTTTGGGTTGTCTGAGAGACGTACGGGGGTCCTTATCAACAAATTTGTCCAGCTAACGTGATCTGTGGCTATTTGCCTCCTCTCAAACAGACCAAGTTGCTTGATTTCAAAGCGTTAGGAATGAAAGAAATAATTGAATAGACTTTAACTGTCAAGTTATTGAATGATCAAAAATAACCAAGTTTTAAGAAATTTTGTCTAGGGAATATTTGATGCCATTGGGTATACAAGCCACACTCAATTTGAAAGATTCGGTCGCAAATGTTGAACATGTGGTCAAGATCCAGTGTGCAGTTCTGACAAGTTTCCGTAATGGAAATACGCCCGCAATCATGTTTCTTCATCAATTCCAAAAAATTATTCAAATCACACACCTTTTTTCATATTTTATATTCCACTTGAAATTTGCTGGAAACCCCAAATATGTCTTCCTCAACGAGAACCAATATCGCAAGAAACTTAAAACATGAATCTGAAATACACTCCCCTCCTCATTTTCCGTCCCTCAGACCGATCTGAAAGCTGCTTAACTTCCTGTAATTTGTCATTTCCTCGATGATAGACGATTGATTTGATAAACATAATTTCAACGGAATTCCTCGCGTCAACGCTGTAACGCATCAATGTCAGTTAAACCAAAGCACGTGTTGCAACTATTGACTCGGAAAGCACAACAAAACAATGCTCTTTCCAAGGAGTGGCGGATGTGCCTATATGCTCAAGTAATGTATCGAATAACAATAAGACATACAACGCGTTAACAGTTTTCTTTTTCTCTCTCTCTTTCAAATATTAAAAGATCAATTTCATTCATTGCTGATGTCAATTGCTAATAGACACTGTTAGTGTGCGAGCTAAGGTCAGGCACCTTCAACACATGTTAATTAATGATTGTGGTATTTTACGACTCAATTGGAGTACGGACTCTGCTTTTATATCATTTCGCTTTCTTTGGCTTCCATCCGAGCAAGAAAAACGCACTAACTATGCACCAATCGTATACAATTTAAATTTAGACTTAATTTAGATAGTTGAAGGAGGAAGAATATCACATAGCTTACGTACATCTCGGGACAATCCCGAACTTATGCACAGAACACCGATGAAACGACATTTCCGATCAGAGTTTAATCCAGAGACAAACTAAAAACAAACACCCAGACGATAATCGCTGTAAACGTTGTCGTGTCAACAGTTGTCGTGTTTGACAAATTAAGCAACCACTTCTTTCGAACGGGGCCCTGTCGACTGCCGCCGATGTCGCGAGAGACTCTTCAAGAGGTTACATGCGATTGCAAGTTGCGCTGGCACACAATACATCCGAGAGGCCCGGCCAGAGAAAGATTCTATTAATGGTTCCGGCAGCAATACATCAATTTCATTATGACACTGCCAGCAAATTGTTCTCGCTCGTTCTCTCTCTCTCTCTCTCTCTCTTTGTTTTCCTAGCTCTCTCCTCTTCCACACACTCTCTCGCGCTCTTTTTCTGTGGCTGTTGGATTAAATAAATTAGCGAGGTCGAAACAAAAGGGGCAAATATAATGTCAACACGTGAAGTAACGCTGATTAAATGAAAGGTTTCTTAGTAATTGACTGCACATAGGCACATCACATTAAATGTGTGGGTTGGGATTTTGTTGCAACCTCTGAATGGCAACATTTGCCTCCACCCGTTTTCAACCCTTACATTTACTAGGAAATCCCAATCATATGACTAAATATTTCATAGTATTAATATGTGTTAGTGGAACGCATGTCCCAAGGGACAGGGCTAAAATAAGGACATTAAAGTTGACATTTTAGGCAAATCAATTCATTTGATGACACATGCTTAGCCGAGACATTTTAGTCCGGTGGCAGGTTGAACAGTGAACCGTTAGCGTAGGAGTCGGCGTATATATTCATCAATTCGACGCCATGGCGGTCACAGTTGTACAGTATGCAGTAAAATTATTTAATAGTGCCGAAGACAAAACAAGCGACATGAGCTACTCATCAATGAACAGGGTGTAACTGCACGACAGAAACGTCTTGTTTGCGAATATTTAATCTTGCCTACAGTTTGAGACTAAATAATGGAACGCTAGAAAAACATGTACTAAAAATTAAGTTTCCGTTAGAAACTTATTTTAAAACCTCTCAAAGGACACATGGTGGCTGGTCAAAACCCTATCAATTTACAAGCATTTGAATAATTTTTGTAAGATACAGGTATGTTTTATGATTTTTTTTTACAACACTGACGACCTTTGCATATTATTGTGTGATGCCCCAGCGACCAAAAATATTCCAACAAATGCATCAAATCCAGTGCTCGTCAAATCATTACACATTATCGGTCTGGATTCGGTATTTTATTCATTCCATTTTTGTGCTGCATCTCTTCCATACTGTTTTTTTTCTCTTATGATAACGAAAATAATATTAGACTAATTGCGTTAAAAAGTACTATTTTATGAAAAAAATGTATAGATTTTTTTCCGCTTACTCCCTTTTTAAAAAATAACATCTGACAATTATAAATAACGTATAAACAAGAGAATAGCGCTTGTAAATAACCCTAATCGCAGCCTAATCGCAGACAACAGAAGTGCAACATTTCCGAAGAGAGTTGTCTAACATGGCTAAAAACGCTCTCCCAATGTAAATTGTTTACGTTAGAGAAAATAAACTACAAGAAAATCTTAATTGTTTCTTATAAAGTACAAAATTGTTTATTCATATTCATTAAAAATTGCATTTTAGTGGAAAAATTTCCTTTTTATACATCCACCCTGTGCTATAGTGTCTTTAACAAAGTGTAAACAACCAATGGTAGTTAAATTTGGTATTTTTCTCCTTGTTAGTCATCAGAAATACTTGATGGCAGAAAAGATTTGAAGATTTGATTTTAGGGTTAGGATAGGTAGGGAGGCTGCTAGTGAATTTCACCATGTGATACCCATAGTCAGACTACTGCCACTAATTGACCACTCCAGTGATAGTGCCGTTAATTTGATTCCAACGGCATATGGTGACTGGACCAGATTTAAAAACCAGATAAAAGTGTATTAACTTTGCTTTCTCTGGAATTCGAACCGAGGCAGGGACTTAACCCTCTGCGCCATCCAGTCGTTGATATGAACGTGACCTGTAACTGACGGCGACTAATAAACAACAACTTTTAAAATATTTTATATTTATTTTGCTGAATATTATAATATATACACTACGCCGTGGCGTAGTGGGTTAGTGCGTCGACTCCTACGCAGAGGGTGCCAGATTCGATACCCGAATATACCACCTTTCTTATTTTCACGGCTCCACCTCTTTCGAGTAACTGACAATGCTCAAAGAGTATTTCCTGTCTAGAAAAAGCTTCTCAACTACGCCGTTCTACGTGAGTGAACAACAGCACGCACAACACGAGTGGTTACTGAGATGCTAGGCCCTGGCCCTCTACAGGCTGTAGCGCCACCCATATTATTATTATTATAAGTTTATTTAAATTTGCAATTTATTCTTATTCGTTGCTTTTGCTGTATTTGGGTTTTCTTTCTTGATTGTGTTGTGCTCCGTTCCTCTCGACTGCTGAAATCCAACTGCCGTCCAGCCAGTCAACTGGTTTTCAGATGCAATTTGTTTCTCTCTCTCTTTTCACTCCATAACATAACCTAACCAACATATCTGATAAAATGTGTCATGTCTACAAACGAAGATAAAGCGGTTATTGTTATCCTTTGTCACATCAAATTGCAATATTGGCTAACCCGTTGCTGAAAATGAATTCTCTCCACGAAAGTTCATTTTGCGTTTGGGAGCTTCAGGACCAATTTAAACTTCATTCATCTCTATTGTCGATTCGGTCCCGCTCACCTTGGAAGGCTGCTGTCTACGTACAACTCCTATGATTCGGTATTAATTATTTTCCTCCAGTCATCGCTATCGCAAAAGAATTCTTCCAGATGGAGCTTCCATAGACCCAATTATGGTTCTTTCGCAACAAGTTCGATAGGACAAAATTCGTGGTTCAATTCCTACAAGTAAAAATAAAAATATGGGACTGTTCATACAGTGTCTCGCATGATCCACTAAAGAGGTCGCAGGTGTGAGGCACGTACGAGAGATGAAGTGCCCTGATCCTCCGCCATCGACTCTAACTCATCAGGGTTTATACCCAACCACGAATTTTTGGAATTGTTCCAACCACCTCATCCTGGGTCTGAAAAGCGGTCGCCTACCTGATGGTGACCCATTCAAGGCGCGCCTAGGAGGCCATGATAACGGAGACATCCGTGTCACGGTACCACACCATCGAAGGTAAGCCCTTTCCGTTCAAAGAAGCAGTTGCTCAACGTTGTCACAAGTCGTGTGCAGTCCTGATTATTTTTTTTTTCCTGTCGAGTTAATCCCACAAGGCTTTTCCATGTCGGCAGTTTGTATTGGCAATCTTATTGTTTTGGTCATTACCCAAATGACACCATGTGGGAGTTGGAATAAAACCTGAGTTGAAAACCGCAAAATTCGTCTTCCCACCAAGCTCGGCCTTCCTGATTACAGCATTACTGCTCCAATCGGTCGTGAAAACGACCCCGAAACACTGGGACTCCACTAATAAGAACAGTAAATTGAGTAGTCGTTCGGGCAATAACCATAACCTCGAATTTGTCCGCGTTAACCTTCAACACTGCTTCAGCACATGCGGCCAAAAACCTTACTTGTGCACGATGTGAAAGGGAAATTATGTTCAAATTGACTGAAAGTGAAATAAAACTGATGTTTCACTTTTGATGTACACTGTTGAACTATCTCTCTGCTAATACATAGGTACACAAAGTCATCCAAGCAAACACCGTTATTATCATTCTGCATAATTATCGCTTTCATTTAATCAGTTGTTATCGGATTGGGACAACATCACAGAGCATGTGTATAGCCAAAAGAAAAATGGGAAAACTAACGTCATTTATTGACGCAACATTCATGAGTAAATATGTACTTATACATTTGTTTTTCACAAAGACTTTTGCTGGAAATTAGATTGGAGAATTCAGAGGAATGTCCAAAGCAATGATAATTAGTTTGTGTAAATTCTTCGTTTTGACTCCTCCATTTAGTGCATTTAATTGGCAACATTTAAATGAATTCATCCTTGGAAATTACTAAATACAGACGTGTATTCGTCCGTCTTCAGACAAGACGGACGCACTTTGCTAGTTTATACTCAAACATCAGTTGCTTGTGCAAAATTTAATGGCTTGACTTGTGATAGGGCTAGGCGAAGATTACCTATCGTGAGTCATCCATTCGGATTTGACTTGCAATAAGATAAGATTTATCAGATGGCTAAAGTCCCATATATTGATGAATGGGACAAGGTTTCGCAGAGTTCTCCACAGAGCACCACCAATTTAACGTGCAGTTAGCGCGAACGGCACTCATATTCAATACGTGGATGCAGTCTTTTCTGTGCCGTGAAAGGAATCTGACACATGCAGCGAAGGTGGAAGCCTACAAATCAACGCTGCAACGAACAACGAGAGCTGTTCGTGAGGACTACGAACAGAGACGAAGGGACGAGATCCGGCTTCTCAGAAGATAATAGAAAGAGCATGAGAAGCGCCCGATCGCGGAGATGGAGAGGTGCTACGGCAGGAAAGGTGTCCGAAAGTTTTACCAGAGGCTGAAACAGTTATCCAGTGGATATAAGGTTCGGACAGAAGCCTACCGGAGCGAGAATGGACAACTAGTAGTAGAATCGCAGTCGATACTGAGAATTTGGAAGAACCATTTCTGCAGACTGCTAAACGGCGACGAGGACACCAGTACCGCTGACAGGCAGAATGTTCCACTCAATATGGACGATGATCGACAAGAATTCCGTCCCCCAGACTTAGACGAGGTCAAGATAGCAACATCAAAACTGAAGTCTTACAAAGCTGTAAAGTGTCGTACGCATTTGATTGCGAGGACAAACGCATTGTTTGCAAATTCACGGTCGAAAAGAATTTGTGACGAGAGAAAATGTAGGGCTCCCTATTTGTGTCTGCCTTCTCTACGGCAGGTGGTCGCCGTGGCGTAGTGGGTAAGTGCGTCGACTCCTACGCGGGTGCCAGGTTCGATACCCGAACTGACCACCTATCATAATTCACGGCTCCACCTCTTTCGAGTCACTGACAATGCTCAAAGAGTATTCTTGTCTAGAAAAAGCTTCTCAAATTCGCCGTTCGGAGTCGGCATTAAACTGTACGTCCCTTGCACTCCTGAAAGAAAAACAGCACGCACAACACGAGTGGTTGATGAGAATCTAGGCCCAGGTCCACCTCGGACTGTCGCGCCACCCATATTATTATTATTATTATTATTCTCTAGGGCAACACATGAATCGATGCTTCCAGAGTGGAGTCCAAAATTGAACGTGAGATAAGTAACTCGCCGTTTTATTTTCTGTTTCTGTTTACACTATAAGACTTTAAATAATTTACTTTACAAAGCAAAAAAATGACGCTTTGCAGGAGCTCACAGGAGAGTAGATTTTTTTTTTAAATTATATAGGAGCAAAAATAAATGTTTTCTGGATTGTCTTGAGAAGAGCACCCTTCCCAGCGATTCCTTAATAATGACATCGCAATGGTCCCTGTATAAGTGAGGACCACATCCACCGCGACAATCAAAATTCTGACACCAGTAGGCATCAGTGATGGGACTTGGGAAATGAATAATGGTGGTAGATAAGCAGAAAAAAAGGTGGTAGCAAAGATAAAAAAGGTTTCCATGTTAAATCACTTATTCATTTGATGATGATAGATATCATATATGAATATTTACAATTACGGACAAAACCATAGGATCACCGAATATCTTTAGTAGACTCCATTCCAAAGCGCTGAACTCTGTATGCTGCATTTTTTGATGCAATATCTACCTTGGACCATCAGATAAATCCAAATTCACTTTCACTTTGTTTGCTTCTTATTATTATTATATTTGTATTATCCTGTGTTTTTGGTTAGGACCGGCGCTACTCTGGAATACATCTTCCTACTCTACTACATCTTCAAGTCTTTTTTGTGTTATTGGAGATTATACTATTAGGTTTAATTCAACCATAATCTCTGTAGCTGATTTGAAAGGGCTTTTCATGGGCAGACTTTTAATTTGGTTATCATCTTTGATGGTATTTGATATTTTGATGGATGAGATTTTGACTTCAAAAATAAAATAAAAAATAACTAAATAACTTAAAAACAAGTACCCCGGTCTTATTATTTTGTCGACACCGTTTTGTAGGTCAATCTAGTTTACTGAACACTTTTCTCTTTCCATTCGTGCTTACATGGTACCATTTTTGCTGACAATAAGGTACAGTAAATAACAAATTTGCAACATGCAACACATTGCAGGCATTTTAGGGAGTTTTCCATATCTTTAATAATTCGAAATAAATTCCATTAAGCCGCATTGTCATCATCAGTCGTTTCTCTTATTTTTCATTCGCCTATGAATTTCATTCACTCTACATTAAAATCTTCAATATTCACTGTGTTTAGTGGAAAAAAATCTGATAAGTCCAATAACTGGTGGCATCATTCAGGATTTATTGTACAAGCTTTTAGGATCTCAGGATTTTAAAATTTTAATTTTAACGTCTGACAGACCAAATTTTTCTCGAATCATAATACAAAGTCAGAACAATGCAAGGGATATGATGAGCAATGGGCAAAATGTGGTGGATATAGAGTTAAGGTAGGTAGGTAGGTTTTCCAACATTCTACCAAAAGTGGTAGAAATACCACTTAAGTGGTAGAAGTCCCATCACTGGTAGGCATTTAAGTTATAACTGATTTGTAGCTTTTGTACTTTATATGACGACGAAGCTTAAAGAGAGGAAGCAGTTTTACGAAATCATAATAAATACATTATGGAAAATATGCTAACGATGTCCATTATTGTATTTTTTAAGAACAAAATTGTATAATTGCAAAACCGTGTTCATAATATAATGCACCAGCGGTACCCCGTCCTCTTCCCTGGACGTCTCTTTTATTTGTTTTCTAAATTAAAAAAACATTTTTCTTTTTTACTTTAAAATGAATTCATTGCCTCTGTGATAAATCAGTAGGTTTCCCTCTACACGTGAACAAACTACATACAATTATATGTGAGAAACAGTTATTTTCCAAATTCAAACCACATGCTTGCAAAGTTTGCCCCTGCGCTTTATTGATGGTCATTGCAGAAGCCAGTCGCACTGGAACTGTTTGAATTCGAATGGCATGTCTGGAATTAAAACTTCTTCAACTTTAATTTTCCCATTTAAAACAGGTCCTTCTATAAAGATCGTCATTAGCTTCTTAACCGCACGTCTTATGCCATTACACAATTTTGGTTCGTTGATATTACGAAGCCTGACGATTGGTGATCCAAATTTCAGTTGCAATATGTGCGGTTGCAAGCCTGGGAAGTCCAATGAATATATTTTGAATGTACACATGTTGCGTCAACAAAACATGGTTTTCATAGCATAGCATAAATAATGAAAGCAAGGCAAGACTCATCTAATGGCGCATGTTGTGTATTTCAAGGTTTGGTTAACAGAATTAATTTCATTTTTTAATCAAATCGACTTAACATATATGTATATGTTTCTAAGATTAATAATAAAGTATTTTAAGTAACATCTTCATCAAGCTACTCGTCAATGTTCTCAAGCCTACCGACGAGATTATTAGATATTTTCCAAGAAAACAGATGCAGTTTAGAAGCTTTCTTTAATTGCAACCATTAATCAGGGAAATTTA
Source organism: Eristalis intricaria (assembly GCA_964034865.1). Taxonomy (NCBI): domain Eukaryota; kingdom Metazoa; phylum Arthropoda; class Insecta; order Diptera; family Syrphidae; genus Eristalis; species Eristalis intricaria. The sequence goes on from OZ035873.1 coordinate 10,542,929, forward strand.
ACTTTACGACACAAGTTGTTAAAAAGTTATCAAACAAATAGTATTCGATCGGAGCTCACTAGGGATTTTCCGATTAGGAGACGTGTAGGCGGGTGTGGGTCACCATATCTGATACACGTCCGGGGCATGTGTACATTTTTTTTATTCACTTAATGATGGGCAGTCATTTTTAACTGATCCGGTTTTTCTTTTAGAATGGGTGGTGAAAATTGATAGCATTCATTTCGATGGTGGTCGCTGTGGCGCAGTCGTTGTACGCGATGTGTGCAAAGGAAATAACATAAAATCCCGGAAAATAGACATCATGACAATTTTTTTAGTACATGCCTCCATAGGCATGCAATTTTCGTGTTGAGCTTCTAAAACATAGGCCATCAATGTGGGCATAACGTGGGACGTCTCTTCTCCACGTACATACGCCTCAAGCTCGAGTGATTAATGAACGATCTTAGAATTTAACCGAAAATAGATTTAATTGTTTAATTTTAGTTAAGTTGCTCGAATTCCACTACAAGTTTGTTTCCCATTGTGAACTCTGTGGCTGCACACCACGAACTCGGGTTTTTGTTATAAACTTTGTCAACAGATTCATAGGTTTTATTCTCCCACACAAACATATTTTCAAGCAGAACTGTGTCAAATAAAAACTAACCTATGAATTGTGTGTAGCAGAAATGAAATATAACAGAGATAGCCGACTTCACACCTGATTGCCCCCTAGTCCATCGAAGAATTTGAGTGCCTTTTTGAGAGATATTCATGAATTTTTGACGGTTATTTACGAAATAACGTAGATGCCATCCTCTGATTGGTCAATTAGTTTAAGAGCACGTTATAAAAAAAAACAGTTGTCAAAAATTTTAAGGGGCAAGAGAGGTAGAAGTCTGGCATCTCTGTAATACCTCATTTCTGGTGTGTAGTGTCATTTGACAGATCGAAGTACAAGACAGTAATGTCAACGACCCTCAGCAACGTCACCCGTTTCCAAACAGGGTACTTATCGATACAAAGTCGGGCATAAAAAAAACTGTAAATGTTTTGTATTGAAAAAGGGATAGACTGTGATAATGAATGCTTTCCGGAACATTTCACAGGTTCGCACATGCACGCGAGGTTTTTTCAAGACCTTGTAATTGATATCACGCGTTTGAAGCCAGGCATTGAAAACAACTGCAGTATGAATTTACACTTCAAAAAGAATAATTGAGTGCAATTTTGAAGAGTTCTATTATCCCCGTCCTTCAATACATCAACTTAATCACTGACTAGAATTATTCTGATTCTGACATGATGGGCGAATGTTGTCCGGACTTTCAAAGGATTAAGAATAAGAATCAAAATTAATTAATATATTATTAATATCGCTCTGGTTGCCTTGACATAGTGGGTTAGCAGGTAGAGTACGTTGGTTGGCTTCAAGTACAATGTGACCATGGCTAGAGCGTGTGAAGTCAGAAATCTTATCAAAGAGGGTAGTGATTATTTTCCTTTCGAAGCTTTGAATGACTTAAGAAGAGCTCTTAATCATTCTCTATCGAATTGATGTAACGATATCAAAACTGAATCTTGAAGACGATTTTTAAGAACTTGAGAGACATTTCCATCCATTGCTAAAACCTGGATGAGCACCGACAAGACTTGGTCAAAGTTCTAAATTTTTTAATAACGCCACAGCAACTGGCATAACGATGAATAATCAAATGCCATGAGTCTCGAAAGATACATACTGTCTTTTGTCAATAGATACAGTTGGAAAGTTTGACTTGAACTGTGGGCCCACATAAAAAAAAACCCTTGTTACGGAGGAGCGAGCAGCCTCGGATAACCGCGAACTATACGACCTGTACCAGGATGTGGGTGTAGTCTGGAAGGCAAAAATCCGTCGACTGCACTGGCTCGGCTATATCGAGCGTATGGACAGCGATGCTCCAGCAAAAAGAGGGTCTTTGAATCGGAGCCTGGTTCGAGTAGAGGAAGATGGAACCTCCGGTATAAAGACCAAGTAATCGCGGATGCAAGACAACTTAGTCTTGAGGACTGGAAGTAGCATACCCAGGACCGTCGGCGATGGAAGGCTGCAATTGCTCAGGCTCAGGCCCTCCATGGGTCGTATGCCTGATAAGTGAGTTCAACACTGAACCAAATATCAGAAGAAGCCACATTACATTATCTAATGTATGTCAGACATGTCAGACTTCAATTATCTGTCGTGGAGGCATTACTACCAGCGCTTGTAATATAGGTAGCATTACAAAAGAACAAATCAAAGAAAGAAGTTATTGGAAACTTCAACGAATTTAGTTAAATGAATGGATACAAAAGCGTTCAAAGTTTATTTCTGTTCATTTGCTTATATAAACTGAATTCTCGAAGGATTGATTTTATTTTGAGTATGGACATGTTGCAAATTGTTGGCGAAAATTGAGATGTGCATTGAAGATGAGAATGAGAGATTCTATCTCATCCAATGAAATTAATCCGGTCAACGGGATGAAAGTCGAAGATCGACAATATTTTACGTTACTTTATTTTTCGTGGGCAACCACAACTACTTTCGGATGAACCAAATATTAAAAAATTGTGGGAAAAAATTCGACATATCCGACAGGACGTCGTTTCTTGCGCTCACGCGATATGATTTGAGTCTGTCCGGCTTGTTTGACCATGTGAACCCCCTATTGAGCAGTAGTACACCGAAACTGCTCTATAGCTGACTCCCTAGAGACTGTCATGATTGTCCGTTCGGTACAGGTGTCCGTTCTAGGTGGCATCCTGAGTTATTTATGCAAATTGACAAAGAAAATACAACCCTTTTTATTTTAAAGCGCGCGTTTCGTATTTTTTTTACCAGGTTTTTAATAAGAAGGTAACATTTAATACCCAAAAAGTGTCAAGTCATTTCAAAACCACATCCAAGTCGCTTCCACACTCACCTTTTGAAACAAAGACACACAAGTTTGTATATTAAGTGTGATCATCTCTTCAAACGCTGAGTCTTCCTAGAAGTCATTATACGTGTATACACATACATTTACATCGTTCGCCCCTTCCACGTTCAATAAGGGTTGAAATGCACGTCCGTGTGAGGGGGTCTGTACCATTACGAATTGTCCGTAAAGAGAGCTGGCCTTTATAGAGGGGTATTCGTAAAGAGAAATTTTACTGTAAATACTTTGCAGGGCTGCTTCGCTCAGGTTACGACCAAGACTGTTCACTTGGATGCGATTAACAGAATTCATGTTTAAAAAAAACCTGAATCACTGAATCACATTCCGAAATGCATTTTTTATTAAATGCTTATAAACTCCTCAACAACTGGTGTCATATGCGATGATTTGCTATTTTTGAAGCATTAGTTCAGTTCGAGGGAAATGGATTCTACTGATTTGTAATATAGAATCGATGTAATTCACATCCATTACTTATTCTCTATACCACCGACCATCATCGTTCAATCGTGCAGGTGATTATAATGCAATATAATCAATGCCCACCTTTATGGCAATTTGCCCAGCGGCAAAGGAATACCATTGTATGAGTAACTCATCAAAATTGAGCTTAGTGGTGTCATATTAATCTCAACATATCACTCATGGAACAGGCGTTAGTGTCAATGACATCGGCTTCATAACAAAAGCATTTTGCGTAGGTTGCGAATAATGCGTTTAATGTTAGAGTGAATAAGTACTGAAAACCAAAGATAGGAAGGAGCAGAAGAAAAGGAAAAAAAATCGAAACAATTGGTTAGGAGACTAAATAATGACAGTTGGTTCAGTCATGCTGCTTATTTTTTATGCCGCTACAATTCGGAGTACACCTGAACGTAACTAGCTCTTATATTGTATATTTTTGGCGGCATCAAGTTGGCTTGCGTTTTCTTTGTCTTATATGTGTCATGTAAACATTTCGCTTTGATTCAACAACTTGAACAGGCGCTAACTCAGGATTAGAGGTGATAGCGACTGAATTTCTAATAGGGAGCCAGTGTTCTAATATATTATACACTGGCTATTATTATTGTTATATTATATATACTGTGGGTGTAGAAAAGATGTACATGCAGATGGATGTTCATAAAAACAAGTGGAAACAAGCATAAATACTACATTTGTCCGATAAGACTACGTTACGTGTACAACATAATTGCACGGGTTTAATTGCCGCACAACCTGAGTTTCGCTACGAAAACTTGGTAAAAACACAGGTAAAAACACCTTACGCGCTTGCTCCCAGAGTTGCGTCATGATTTCAGTGCTTGGAGAACAAGAGTTGCCACTGAAATTTGATGTGATGAATTAAATTATGATAGTTATGGACGTGATGAATCCCAGTTATATTTTCGTATACAACTCACTTGGTCGCACTTGAAATGAACACAATCCAGAGATGATCCATCAATTACTGACAAAGATTGAACGATTGATCGACAAGCGGCATCATCAGCGAGTACTTCGTCCAGCAGCCGTAACTGGCGCCTAGGACAGAAAAACACATGAAAAGTTCGCATCCGATTATGAACACCGCGGCACATTCGAGAGAGCAGTGACATGCTATTGAACCGATGGAGTGTCATTATCAAAGCTTGTCCGAAAATTTTATTACCAGTTTAGCTCGTTGTGAGTGGGTTTAGCGATTGAAAATGCCGGCAAAAATTTAGTAGTTATTTCTGTCTGCTGTCAATAGCCGTAATTGCGATTAATGCATTGCAAGACTACAATTTATACAATTGCTTTCAGTCTACTTGCCGTTAAAGTTTATCTCCAATCTAATAAACAAGCCAAAAAGCTTAGTCCGTTCTTGTATCAGTCATGTCATGCCGTATCCTTCATTCCCCACACTGGTAGTCCCGAAATCCAACAGAAATAGAGAAATCGTAGCTGACTTTGTATCAAAACCTTTGAGTAATACATTTTAACAACACTACAATTTTGTAAAACCATGTTACCATGCCCGCTTTTGCAGAGAACTTCCCCTATTTTGGATAAAATAATTCTCACGGTTTAATGTACAACTAAAAGTTTTCTTTCCCACCAACTGCTCTTCACAAACCATACAGAAAAAAAACAGCCGCCACAAGAAGCTCGTGCATTCATTAAAAACATCTGTGAACGACCTGTTCATAACTCCCCAATAATATATGAAACATATTTCTTATCTTTCATTTAAAAGCTGAGCATATCAAAGCAGAAAAAATTCCAGAAATTCATACATTCACAGATAAAATGCATGGCAAACGTCCGATCAGAGAACAAAAACGCGTTCCCAGACTCGAATTATGTACATACGAGTTTGCATGCTCACAAAAAAAAATAAAATAAAACAAGTTGTATTCAGGATGATTTTCATTTACTTTTTTCCCTGGCCCTGATGAAACAGTATGCCATCAGAAAAATTATGAACTGCAAAATATCTCTTGGACTAGAGGGAAATGTAAAGAGCATTTACCCTATCAAGGAAATGGAAAAGAAACCTTGCAATAATCTCTCCATCAAACAGACATTGGAACCAATTTAAAGGTTAACCAAGCAAGTGGAACCCCAAGCGTTACTTTCGTCAATGGCAGAAACATGAAAACAAGTAAGTAAAACATCTCTTACTAAACGACTTCCAATCAGAATTGATATGAGATTCAATTTTGGGCGTGAACCGAACCTCAATTGAATTTTATTTCGTGTTTTTTTTTCTTTTTCTTCTTTCATTGCAAAAAAGTACATTGAATATGAATTGTATACATTTATCATGCATATACACATTACAGATATTGTGATACTGACCTTATAATGAGCAAAGAAAAAGGCAGCAGCAGCAGCAGCGTTCCTCGTTGGGGGACTCTCAATGTACGCCCATTCACCACTGATAAATCGAAATTTTTCTTCACTTTTTTATGATATCTAAACGATTTGATCAAACACACTTTCAAGGGAATACAGAAATATTGACGAAATTATTTTTTTGTTTAACAAAAACTGTGCGGATTGACAAATATTTTACGGTCAATCAATACTGCTACTGCAACAAAATGTTTGACATTTCCGCCATAATCACGTACGTAATTCTCCACTCGATTCTTTTCCCTTTTTTTATTCGAAATCTCTGTATTGGATGATGCGGGAAATGTGGTGTAAAGAACGTTTTTGCCAATTACATGAAAGAGGGATGTTGTTCACAAAAACTTTTCACTTAATTCATGAAATAATGATATGAATTTCACACATATAGACTCGGTATTGTTCAATGAATATTTAGAACACAATTTCGATTGATTTAAACAAATTTAGATGGGAATAAAAGTATTTTCTTTTCTAAGGAGACTTCTTCGAGTTGATTGATGTAAAGAAAAATATGTCCTCAGCGGTGTGTGTTCATTTTGAAAATCTGAGCAACGCAAGTGTTTCACTTTGGTCGAATTGGAAGTTTTGTTTGTTTTAATCATTTCAATCGTGAATATGGTGGTTAGATCACAATGGTGGTTTTGTTTTTCTTCTGGAAAGAAGTTTTCTCATTAAATACATGGAATTGTTGCCGCATTTTCCACTGAGACCATAAAGTAATTTCCAAATATAAAATTTTATTAGTTATAAGTGCAAAGCATTGTGCAGTTTTTTTGTTAATCTAATGACATGTGAATAAATAGCATTGCTGTGATCTGTCAATAATTGTCTTTGTCGTTTGAGACGCTCCAAAGCACTTCTTACATTTTTTACCATTGTGGTCATGAAACACTAATATACAGATCGATTGTAAGAAATTTTATTTGGTAATCGTCCTTCAAGACTAACTGCTACCATAATCAATTTTATTTTAATGTTTCATAATATTTCTAAAAATAAACCCGTTATTTTACTTATATTCAAATCAATAAATAGATCATTGACGTCCAATACGAGCTACTCGATTGTGTTACTTTTTATTTAATCCTCTACCGTTAAGAATTTCAACAAACAAGTTCGAAAATTAACACAAAATCTAATAAATCTTAAGATTTATTTATGTAAACAAAACTTAATTAAATCTTATTGGTTGGCAGCGCCACGAAATCAAAAATCAAACAGAATTATATCTGATCTCATCTGGCAGGGTAGTTTTCTCTCACTCTCGCATTGTTTTTAATACATTGAATTGCCAGTTCGCCGTTCGGGAGCAGAAGTCTTCTCAAATCTACGATAATTTTTCAAAAGCTACAAATCCTCTCACAAGTCAACCTTAACGAGTAATATATCGCTTAATATCTAGTAATGTGGTGAAGATAAAATTGAACGTTTTAGACTGTCTTATTAAGAACAAATAAAAAAATGACTGCCACCCGTTTGACGCGGTCGGGTCGGGGCCGATTTCTAATCGGATTTGGAATCTTAATTCTTATGTTTGGGTTTATTGCAATATTCCATAGTTCACAAACACAGCTGGATGAATCGAGGCAACAACGACTGAGGTGTGAACAACAGCAAGAGGCATTAAACGCACGCATGCAGGGTAAGTGCAACACTAAGATGGATGATATGTTGACCCATTTAACACACCCCTTCGCAACATACAGCTATAATAGAACATAAATTTCGACTGGAACGCAGTCTTGAAGCTGAACGAGAGGAACATCTGGAAACACGAAAAAACTTAGAGCAGAGAGCCAAAGAACAAAACGATCATAATGCAAAAGCGAAGCTTGAATCAAGTTTGCAATATGACAGCCTACATCAGCGATACAAACTTTTGCAGAAGGAACACAGTGATTTGGTTGAAGACTGTTCAAAGACAAAAAAGAGTCAACTGGAGATGATGAATAGTCTTGAGAGTAAAGTGAAAGCCCTTCAGTCGCAGTTGCAGCAAGTGCGCAGCCTCAATGACAAGGATCTCGAGGAATTAAAAGTAAATGCCAAGATACTGATCTTGCCTACAGAAACAAATAAACGTCATGTACTTGCTCTTTTTTTTTAGGTAAAGTATGAAACGATAGTTCAGGAGAAGAGCCGTCTAGAGATCCTCCTTAAGACAACCGCATTAAGTGCAGAAAATCATAAAAAGAAAATCTCCATTATGCAAGAAACAATAAAAGAGTACGAAAGCAATTGTGAGTACAAGCCAAAAGCCAGAGGAGATATAATTGACGAACAGCCACTAGCGGCTCCGCTTGTTGGTAATCTGCAGCAACTGCCAAACCATCCAATAGACAAACCGCAAATACAGAAGTCATTTAACGAGCAGCAACTAGTGAGTCCCGATTTGTACAAAGTATCTATTAAACTAACTAACCAAACAACCACCATTCAACCGGGTGCATCTAATCTGTTTACTATCAGACCTTCCTTTGATCTTAAGTCTGCGCAAAGTAATGGTGCTGGGGACTATCGAAAATCTCGTCCACTAGATAAAAAGTACAAAAATGCGATAATTAATTCTGTTGAAAACTTTCAGATTATACCCAAGCCCTTGGCCAGTGAAGAGGATAAAAATCGTGCGGCAGAGAATGTTCAACAGATTCCACCACTGAACTCGACGTCTAAATCTTCCACTCCCGCCAATCCGTCAGTAGGTGATGCAGTTCAAGTCGGTGCTAGTCATGATGTGAATCGACATGCGTTATCGGTGGCAAACCAAGGAAGTACACCTACCCTGAATAAGATAAAACGCTCCAGCACACCAAAGGAAGTCGTTAACGGACCTCACAAGGCGCCGAAACAAATACCTCTTGGTGTCGCACCGATTCCAGCAAATTTCGAAGATTTACTGAACAACAACCAGAACGATGATCAGGAAGGGGCAAAAGTCAAGAGCGACAAAAAGAAGCTAGATGCTGACAATAATCGATACGCTAATGTGGTGGATGATTTGATCGGCAAAAATAATGAAGGAGAGTTAGATACGGGAGCTCATGAGGTAAAAGATCCCGACTTCAATGCGGACAAAAATGACGATAACCTTAATAATGGGGCGGAGGAAGATAACAATTTTTTCGAGGCAAAGGCAGGACCGAAAGATGACGATCACGCCGATGGGGATGACCTTGAAATGTTTGGCATGGAGGGTCACAAACACAATCGGAAGGACGGGGATGATGAACTGGGGGCAGCTGGCAATGCAATGCTTGATGGTGATAATCTGAATAACGAAGTTGCTGGCGACCAGGGTAAGGAACAATTCGGTGATGGGCTGCATTTGGATGAGGGAAACGAAGAAGAGGAAGATGGTAAGAAATGCGTTTATTGAACATCATTTTGTTTATGTTTGTGTTGTGAAGGTACATAAAACGGCTTATCTTTGCTTTTTCCCTTCCACAAAAACAATCCAATCCAACAATTCATCCAAGCATGCTTCTCGAATGTTTTTCCTGTGGCCTTCAAGATGTGCAATTTTTTGGCATCCTATGTATTGGGACATGCCGTGACAGTTTGCTTTCAACAACAAATCTTGAGAAACGATGCCTTACTGTGTTTCTGTTCTAAGTCGTTAAGCAGGACGTGAAGTTTCTAAAAAAAAGTGGAAGAACTAGGTACATCTATTGTTTTCTGTAAACTCCATTCCCATGGATGATCTTTGCGGCGATGCAGTTAATACTGTCAAGGTAGTTAATACGCCAGGCCGTGGCGTCGACTACTAAACGCTTAAAGCTCGGTTCCTAGCTTCGATTCCCACACATCACAAGGGTTCGACTTTGGTCCAAAATTGACTGCCACCACTACAACCTAACCCGCCCACCTCTTTTGAGTCACTGACAATGCTCAAAAATGATTCCTCTCTAAAGCTTCTAAAACTTGGCCGATCGGAGATAAACCAGTTGCCCTATGTAGTAGATCCCTTGTACTTGTGGGAGGACAATAGCACGCATAACACGAGTGACCCTGACCGTGATCCTCTACGGTATGTGGCGCCACCCATTATTCTGAACCAGCCGAACATTGTGTATTTCTGACTTAAATTTATGGCATGTCCTACTTTATTCTGTGTCTGTGCGAGTCCTGCAGAAATGATTTTCCTAAATTCTTAGTTACCTGACTCGATATTCTACTGAAAGTTGGTCCTCTTCATCTGGGAAAGCTTCTGTTCAAACCTTAACCATTTTATTCTCGGATAAAATCATAATCATTGCATAGCATCATCCCAGCTACATATCATATTTTTATTTACAGAAGATGATTACTCAAATCCTGCTGCAAGACAGCAAGAGGGTCCGGCGATTCGAAATTGAGAAGTTGATCAAGGAAATTGTCGGCGCCAATCTATAAATCTAAACACCGCAGCTGCAACTCTCATTCGATGGCATAGAACTGTTAGAATAGAAGTGCCGGAAAGAGAAATCCTGAAATTAGATATTTTTATATACGTAGAAATCATATATGTAATTAATTTGTTCTTTTCGCTTCCAAGAGTGTTTTTTTTTTGGTAATTAATAGTAAATTGAGATTTACTTCCTTTTTAAGAAAACGGCTTTGATCTGGATTCAGGCAACAAATGGAATTAATACCCTTGCAGATCTCAGCCCAACCATTGTTATATAAGAAGAAAACGCTTTTGAATCGTTTTCCAAATTCGCCGTTCATATCGGATCAGTAAGTTTGCACTCATTCAGCCCACACAATAATACACCACCATAACCACACGTTTTCGACTTTTCTGTGATAATTACTCCCGATCTACTTCATAGTATACATGTAAGTTGCTACATAATCATGTACACACATACACCGCACTGCTTTTGAAACATAAGTAAATTGCCGAGATGAACAAAATGTTTGAATATTCTTTGAATGAAGAGTTTCCTTCGTGTTTGATTAGACTTAACTTAAAAGATTTTGTTTAATAACAGTAAAGGTATTACTTAAATGAGGGAATGTATTGCATTTGTAAATTTTATTTTCGAAATAATTTTGTCCAATCATTGTGAAGGATTTTTGTAAGAAAATATATCGATTAAAGTTTTATGTTTTGGGATTTCCTTGTAGTTTTGATGGAAAGTTACTTCCTCTCGCTGTTCAGAGGGTTGTTTCGATTACATGAGACGTAAGCTCATATCCCATTACAAATCTAACACAAAGACTTTCACGAGAAACTAGGGACTGGCAACTTTTTCAAAGAAAGCAACTCATGATATTATGAATAGTTCACTGAATAAATTGAAAAATGGACAGGAAAAGCTGGTCCGGACGTTAACCCGTCCAGAACAGAACTCGTATTATTCACAAGAACACACAAACTACCTCCAATAGGGCCTCCAAGGTTAAAGAGAGGGGAACTGAGTTTCATTAGTCACGCCAAATACACCATACAGCGCAATTTTTGACGGTAAGTTAAGATGGAAACTGAACATCAAGGAACGCATTTAGAAGCCAGCTGGTTTACACATAAGGATCCGAGGCTCCAAATGGGGACTGAAGCTGAGAATGAGTTACTGGATGTACACAGCTGTCGTCAGCCCAATCGTAACATATGGTATCCTTGTTTGGTGGCCAGCACTGAATAACCAAATCTTAAAGTAATAAGTAGTATTCAAAGATGTATCTGCATCACGGGGGCACTTCGTTCCACAGTCTCAGCCGCCATAGAAAGTATGCTACAGCTCCTTCTCATGGACATCTATAGCAAGCTAACAGCTACCAAGGCAGTGTTAAGGTTGTGGGAATGCAACCACTGGAACAGATCACACAACCTAGGACACACAGAAATAAATAAAAATGTGAGGATACCGACGGATACAGATTATACAGCGAACGCCTTAGACTTCGAGTTTGGGTATGGTACTTATCCCAGACAGAGAAGACTGGGCTGATGATGTAGCAAAGTAATCTGCCAACCTGAAAATCTACACAGGTGGCTCAAAAACCGAGAAAGACACCAGACTAGATGTATTCGCAGCATCGTCGGATACATCTTCCACCCTCTAAAAGCTACCCGAGAGGCTAAACGCTTACTGTCAATGAAGCCTATAGACGCACAATCAGGCGGCCATTAAGGATTTGGATGCATCGTCAAAAAAAACAAAGACGGTAAAGCTTTGCCATCTATCTCTTATGGGGATAGCGGTTAGATGCAACCTTACCCTATGCTGGGTCCCAGGGCATAGTGATGTGCTAGGAATCGACAGAGCCGACGAATTATCAATAGGAGGAGTGGGGTAGCCATTGGCAAAAAAGGGACACCCTATATCCCTCACTTCAAGTAATAAACACCTTGCTACTTACAGATGCCGGTTATCGGAGATGGATGGAATTAGATAATTGTAGGACATCGAAGCTTACCTGGCCTTCGATAAGTCCAAACTAAACAGGAGTGAAATAGGAAATGTGGGCATTAATACCGGCAACTGCCTCCTTGGCATGCCCAGAAGAATGAGAATCCCCCACAACGGCTACTGCAGGATCTGCATAGATCGGCACTTGTCCAGGCTTTGCAATAACAAGAAATAATATTCTATTCAACTACTTATCAGCAGCCTAGAAGAAATGTCACACATTAAGATTCAGGACAAAGCTAAGTTCATCAGGAAAACGAATTAGCTGTAACCCATCATAGGAGGTGAATATCCGAGATAGTTTAACAGGAATCTCAAAATTAGACTTAGCGTCTCTATGCACGCCTTGAGATCCACAAGTAGGTGGTGGGTCATCCGGATGCTATGGATGTGTGAACATCTGGTCGATGGTGGATCTCCCTAGCTTCTTTGGCCTGGCACACTAAACGGCAGAAAGGATGTTTTACGCCATTCGGATTCTTGTGGATCTTAAGCTCGTAAAGATGGGCAATCTTCTTTGAAACGTAGAACATCTTTATCTTGGTGGGGGTGGTGGAAAAGATCCGTAGCAATAAAATATTCGTTGATAATGTCCCTTTTCTGTTTGAGGAATACGAACTGATGCCTCTATTGTGTTGATGACAAATCCATGCATAAAGCCTAGACAAAAAGTTCAACAAAAAAGAATCAACTTGGAATAATACCGACGAAGAAAAAATAAATCAATGTATGTATAGTGAAGCCCGTGTAGTCGAACTTCCTTTCAGTCAAATTTATTTCAAAATCGAGTCAGAAGTTAACTGAAAAAACAGCCGCATATGTAATTGGATAAAAAAAAATCATACATTTTTATTTATAATCACTGCTACCAAGGAATATAATAGCATACAGAACATACACGTCATCAAACACTAAAGCATTTAAAAAATACAAATAATTGGCAGTCTAACAGTCGTTTTCCTTTGCCGAGGTTCTAAAATTATAAGTGCTAAAACAAAAATAGTGAGATTTAATTTTAAACAGTGTTGGCAGTGATCCAAGGATGGGCCATGACTTGGTCCAGAGGCAAACGTGCCTCAGGTTTGAGTACCAACAGCTTAGACATGAAATGTGCAGCCGCCCTAGAGACATGCTCCGGCAATTTGTAGTCAACCTTAATTATCTTTTTATAAGTCTCATCGTAGTCTACGGCATGGAAGGGTGCTCTTCCGACTAGTAGCTCAAAGCAGAGCACACCCAAGCTCCAGAGATCAACATTCTTTGTGTGTGGCTTGCCCTGGACCATTTCTGGCGGCAAATAGTCCAAAGTACCGCAAAGTGTTGTACGCATTGAATTTGGCTCGTGAACAGACCAGCCAAAATCTGCGATTTTCAGTTCGCCTTTATAGCCAAGCAAGAGATTCTCTGGCTTAATGTCGCGATGGATGACATCGCGTTCGTGGAGATACCGAAGAGCCGATGCCAGTGACTTTATGTATGTGGCACTTGTCTTCTCGTCAAATCGCTTGTCGGGCTGGCTCTGCAGCTCCTTGTACAGAGTGCCTTTCGGTGCATATTCGAGAATTAAATAAATCCGGGCGTCGTCGTGGAAGTAACCATACAGTCGGAGAATGTGCGGGTGTCGTAGGTGGGATTGTATTTCGATTTCCCGACGCACTTGATGCTCCACGTTGCTGTTGTATATCTGTTTCTTGAAGAGTACCTTAAGAGCGACGACGAATTTTGATTCCTTCTCTCGGGCCAAGTACACGTTACCAAATTTCCCCCGACCCAAAGGACGGCCAATGTCAAAGTTGGCCAAAGCCCAAACCTTCTTGCCCTCTAGAAATGAATTAGTATTAAAACAGAACATTTAAAAATATTTACAACATTGAAAACCCACCGCTTTTCTGAACTGTAGCTGTAGTACCGCTTGCTGTCGACGAAGATTCCGTTGCAGGCTTTTCAGATGGATTTTCTGTAGATGATGCTGTGTTTGGTTTTGCGTCATCACCAGGAGGCTTAGTTTCGACTTTTTTAATCACAGTTGGAGCAACCACAGCTGTAGGATTGACTGTTTTCGCGGGTACATTTCGAGTGGCTGAACCGAGAGTAGAAACCTTTTGCGGCAGTGATTGTGTTTTAGATGCACCGGGTTTATCATTTGTTTTTTGTGGATGTGCATAATCAGATCCAGGCTTGTAAATTTAACTGCTATTTAATTTGCTTTTAATTCAATAAAAGTAAGATTTTTACCTTTTTTACAGCTGTCGTCTTTGCTGACACTGGAACATTCTTGGTACCCTCTGGTTTTTGTTGAAAATTTTCCTTTCCGAGCGGTCGTTTGAACATTCTGAATTACTGAGTATTTTTAGTAATATTATTTCCGCCTTGCAGCTGGTACAATCGATTACAATAAAATGTGTGAAGTAAAATAAATAGAATTGTTCCGGTGAACGGAGGATAATTTTCTCAATTTAAACTGAAATGCCGTTTGAATAATTGAAATGAGATGACTGTGGAATTTGTAGAAACTGAAACATTATAGAGTACTGCCAGACTACTTGTAAAAAAGGGCATAAAATTGTTGGTGTTATGTAGTTGGGGTAGAGCATTGAATTCAATTTTTGTTTGCTTAAATATTTTCCATAAGAAATCTTCGTCGTTTCTACATACAATGAGTGTCAGAATTATCATGTGAATATTATTAAATACTCCACCCGCACGTTCAATTCACGGCCTTAATATCAATTGCGTTAAGATTTTTTGCAAATAGTTTTATATTTTCCATTTGGATTTAATTTAAGAATTTTATAAGGGAATTTTTACTCAAGTCTGATCATCACTAATTATTTGGTTATTTAATATAAATAATAAATTAATAAATTTTGTATACATTACGAGTACGTTCTGCTTTAAATGCCTACGTATGGGTCATAGAAGGATCATATTGAACATACAACATGAAATAAGTGGAACCCATTCGTTAGTGGGAATGGGAATTCATATATGTCAGGGTCAATGGGAAGTCAAATTTCACGATTGGGTCTATTGGTTTAGTGGATCGCTCATATATATTCATTATTCTGGTTAATTATATTCATATATTTTTATAATCTTTTCAATTATAAATAAATACATATGATTGAACTACCTTATCAACAATTCGATTTAAAGAAATCTTCGTCTACTACCTTCATAAGAGAAGTTCCACCCATTCCAGAGCGGTTTTTGTGTCACACAAGCAGTCCCTCTACTACTGTCCAAAAAAGTCATTGTAAATTCTATTGTCAGAATCAAATTGGGTGGCATTCTGAAGTGTTGTATTTACTGCTGTCAACTGGCTTAATGTCATCGAAGAAATTCATAATTTTGTGATGACAATTTTTTATATGAAATTTTTCATATTTTTGTGGTAAAATAAAATGGAAAACTTAATTAGCTTAGATCAACAAACCTGTAGAACCTGTTTAAATAGTTTCGAGAGTTCAAATTCGCTTTACGACTGTGTAGAATACGAAACGAGAATAGAACTGAAAGAGATCCTATGGAGGCTGTCCAATGTTGTGGTAAATTACAAAATCAGAATTTTCCCTATTAGCTAGCATGCGTATTCATTATTTTGTTGTATTCTACCTCAATAGATCAATCCAGATGAGAGTCTTCAACCAACACGAATTTGTGTGGACTGTACGGAAAAACTACTCGATGCGTATGATTTTTTAATAAAAGTAGAAGACAGTGAAAAACGTTTGAACGATTATTTCGAATGTATGAAAAAGCTGGAAGATCAAAATGATTTCCTTTCTAACATCGAAGTCCAATCGGAAGAGTTTGCCGTCATTGATGATGCATCACAAGAGCCACCAGAAGAAGATTACGACTATGAGGACATTGTTACGATGGAAATGCATGAAAGTCAATCGGGGGATGCGATATTTCAACGAGACATGGATTTGGATGGAGTCAGCAATCTGGATTCTGGGACTGAAGTTGTTCAAATAGTTGACATCAGGCCGGAAGAATGCAATAGTGATAGTGCCTTAAGTGAGTTATTGTGCAGGAGAAATCGATTTATTTTTATTTAGAATGGTGACTGTCATTTTGTTTGTTTTGTTAAAAGTACGCATCTTAGGGGAAGTTTATTCATTTAATCATGCGCAATACATGGACTTCTTATTGCATTAGAAGAATAGGGTGTGAAGTTGACTTAAAATCCTGTGAACGGGGGTTGTTTTCAAAACCACAGGGGTGCGTGTTGTAGCTAGGATATTCGAATGTTAACGCAGCATGCGCAGGGGATTTGCTGAGGTGTTTAGTTTTCATTTGCTTTGATATTCGAACAATGTCTGACTTTTGAAGCCATGGCTACAAAAATATGTTAATTTTAGGGTTGATTTGTGGTGCATTTCAAACGGGAAGTAGGACATCTTACGTCGGTTAAGTTTTAGGTGTTATTGTTCGTTATGAAGGAAATAAGTAGAAAACTGTATTGCGGCAGTAACAACAAAAACGACGGGTTAACTACCGGTGCTTACCTTACCCAGTGGTGGGCCCATAGTAAATGCTTCTGACCTTCATTACTGACCAAAGTCTGTTTAAGGAAGAATGGTAAATAATGTCCAGATTTGATGACAAACGAAATATCTTAAGAGTTCCTACATTTTGATATGAAACTATGCACAAAAGTTTTATTTAATTTATTTTTTCACAAATCAATTTACACCGTCCGGAAAACAGGACCGGGGAATTAATCCCATATGGCAGTCGCATTCTATAGTTGGGTTAAGCGTGGAGTCTAAGAGGGTATCTTATTTTGTTGGTGTTGTATTGTTATGTGAAATTGCACTGTGGTGTTGATTCGTTACTAGAAGGATGTATTTTGTTGATGTTGATGTATGTATTATGATTAATGCGGCCAAAGCATCTTCGACTGTGGGAGCCTGTGGGACAAGGCAACAAAGGTCGTTCAGTTGAAGTGGCGCACATTAGTCGAGGGGGATCTCAGCCAGTCTGGTGTGAAGACTCGAGACCGCTCCATATGCCTGTCCGGCCGGCACGATCCGTTTTTTTTTTGTTTTCTCAAAAAGGCTTTGAAGTAGTCCAACATATTGGTGTACTTACATTTATGTACTTTCTTCTTTATTTGGCGTTACAGTCCAGGGTGAACCTAGGCCTCAACGAACTAACACGATATGTGGCTATCTGCTTACAGTGTCGCACACCACTTTGTTTGTGTTCCTTCTTCATCTAGGTTCGCCACTTCAAACGCGTCGCCTGTTGCCTTGTCCTACAGCATCGGTGTAGAAGACTTCTGGACCGGGCTATGTTGTCTATACGGTATACCCGGTCTCCTTAGAAACCGGATCCATAGACGCCAGTGTATGCTCATGTCGCTTCACTGCCCGTATAGTTCATGGTTGGATGCCGTCAATACAAACATGACCAAAGATCGCACGCAGAACAATTAATTGACCCGGTGTTGACAATTAAACAACCCGGTGTGAACATATAATGCCGAACCGATACCATTGCTACAACTGGAGCGCGTTAGATAACACTGGTTACGACTCGATCACAAGAGCGATCAGTAGTCGAAGTGTGGAAGAATCGACCACAAGTGGTGTGTTACAATATTAGACCCTAGAACTCTGGTAGGGTTCACAGACGGATCAAGAATGGTTTCTGTAGTTAAAGTCTTTGGACCCAATACAAGGATTTCGTGTTCCAAGCCGAAATCCACGACGTGGACCTACCAGACTTCTGGGGGAACAAATCACAATCATTGGTCCAATTCAATGATTCATAGCTTGGTCGATTTTTCCACACTTCGACTACTGATCGCCCCAGACACACTCTCCTCAAAGATATTAAGGGCGCAAGAATTCAATCTTCTCAGACATTCAGGCAGCACTTAAGGTACCTTATTGACTCCAAAACGGCAGAGGTTTCTAGGACGCACTACAACCCTTTGCCAGACACAACAAATGGATGCTCAGCTAGATCCCTGGACACTGGGGGATTGCAGGCAACAAATCTGCAGATGCACTCGAGAGAGGTGGCTCGGAATGTGAGATTATAGGTCTCGAACGGTACTGTAATGTCAATTGGACAACAGATGCACCATTCACGAATGGGAAAACAAACTTCGCCCAAACCAATTGACCAAATCTTTTGTATAGACAAGTTGCAATGCTAATGAGCTTTTTCACGGGCGACTTCAGCCTGAATTACCGCCTTAACAAATGAACATGTGTCTAGACAAGGAATGTCGGCTTTGCCTGGAGTATGATAGAACATCTGAGCACATTTTATGTGAATTTTGCGGCACGTTTTCCGGTTAAGCTTTTATACGCCAATCTTTACAGTATTGTAAAGAATTTCGAGGGGATTCAGGTCTGCTGACTGGGCTGTCCATCACCCAAACTAAACCATATTTCTTGTAAAAAAAAATCTTTACCCAATTTGCTGGTATGTTTTGGCTCGTCGTTTGGTTACAGGACCCATCTGAGAGGCATATTTTATTCCTCGTAGGGAGCAAGATTTGCCTCATGTCAACATAAACTTCACTTGTCATTTTCGTTTTTATCCAAAATATGAGCCAGTATCAGCACCCACATTTTTGTGGCGTCGTGTTTCATTGTTTTTTTGGTACATAAATATATCCAGGGCTAAATCGCATTGTTTTTTATTAATAAGATTTCACCAGTATTATGTATGGTCTCCATTATCTTATCATCTTGCACCAACTGTGATAACTTGTACATTACCTTGGTTGCACTAAGCATTATTCTCCCCCGAGTTAAATCAAGATCGTTGAAGTGTCATGCCATTATTCTCCCCCGAGTTAAATTAAGATCGTTGAAGTGTCATGCCACTGCAAATTAACAAAATACAACAGCTGAAGAACTATATTTTTATTTCCAGCACTGCCTATAGAATGCAATCTATCTATCGATGCTGATACAGATAGCAATGCACTAATCAAGTCCGAGACGCCCACTTCACCAGAAATGGAAGAGGAAAAACTTTCGGATAGGTAAATCATAAAACATATTCGAATGCATTTCTTTTAACGTGAATACATTTCAGTGAATACATTACTCCTAAATTAGAACCAGAGTGCACCAAGCAAAATCAAATAGTACAAACGGAAATCCTTGAACCACCATTCCAGTGCACAACGTGCGGCCGAATATATGCCAAAAAAGAGTCTCTGGTGCGCCATCAGAAATCTCACTTGGGCCTGGGAACGTTTCAGTGCTCGCAGTGTGCGAGAAGCTTCACACGTAAAGATAACCTCATAAGACATATGGCCACGCACAAGGAGTCTACCACCAACGATGGTCCAAAGAAACACACGTATAAGCATGGACTGTGTCCTTTCTGTGGTGAGAGTTTTCCGCAAGCTAGCCTTATCATTCACATACGTCGACACACCGGTGAAAAGCCATACAAATGTGACGTTTGTGACAAGGGCTACCCCCGATCACAAGACCTGATGATACATAAGCGCTCACACACCGGAGAAAAGCCGCATATATGTATTACCTGTGGAAAGGCTTTCTCACGACCGAACAAACTTGCCCGACACATTCGCGTGCACACCGGCGAGCGACCTTACAAATGCAATCAGTGCAACAAGGCGTTCGCTCAGTCGAACGATCTTAATTTGCACATTCGACGGCATACTGGCGAAAAACCCTACAAATGCGGCGTCTGTGAAGAGTGCTTTATTAATGGTACAGCTTTGAAAAATCACCGCAAATCGGCATCACATTATAGCAAAGAAGACGAGGACGACAGCCGAGACAGGTACGAAAAAATTCGGGTTACGAATCCCCATCGACCGTGCTGGAGGACAAAGGCACCTGGTACTGGTTCACAGGGCGAGGATGATAAACCATCGGAGGACATAAATGAGGATCAACTGTTGGAGCAATCAGAAATGGTGGAAGAACTAGAGGATGAAATGTAGTAAAGTTCAAATTTTTAAGCTGTAGTCAAAGAAAGTATAAAGACAACCAAATTTCATTAAAAAGTTTATTTTAGTCTAATTAGTTTCGAAGGCTCTAATAGTTTAAGTAGCAACTAAATACACGTGTATTCCCAGTTTTGGGGGAATAGAAATTCTACTGCTGTTTTATTAAAATTTTCTGAAAAAAAAAAAATGTTTAATCTGGATAAGGGAAGGGAGTAGGGGATCTTTATGTTAATTCTTCTTCTTTTTTTGTTTTTTTTGGAAGCATGTTTCTTGATTTGAAACTTCGTAGCAGTTAGCTTTTAAAGCCCTGTGCAGTCTACAACACACGAGATTGTGTTTCTAAACGTAAGGTCCTGAAAATAGAAGAGAAATCTCTCGTGTGATCTAAATGTGATCTAGTAACGATCAGTTCGTCGACTTGAGCTGTACGTTGTGGATCTCGATCGTGACCTAGATCTCGTTCGTGAACGAGACGATCTTGAATCAGATCTACGACGACCATGCCTTCGAGAGTATAACGAAGATGAAGTAGTCTTTGCTTGTCGATGTTTTTTATAGTTATCGTTATCGTTAGAGTCGGACGAATCCCGCCTGCGACTGCTTCGATATGAGCTGCTACAATGAGATCGTTTCGATCGCTCTGTGGATGAGCGCTTATGGCGTGAAGCACTGTATTTGGATCGTCGACTGTGTGAGCTGCGGGTTCCGCTTGAAGTGGAATCGGAAGAATAGGATGGTGAATCACTGTGTCGGTGATGTTTTGATGTTGATGATGATGTGGCTGTTGGCGTTGGCTTTGATAATTTATTGGCACTGTTGCTACTACTCGATCGTTTATCATTTGGCAAAGGTGCAGCTAGTGAAGAACTAGCTGATGCATTGCTAACTTTA
Organism: Eristalis intricaria; assembly: GCA_964034865.1. Lineage (NCBI taxonomy): Eukaryota > Metazoa > Arthropoda > Insecta > Diptera > Syrphidae > Eristalis > Eristalis intricaria. Next base: position 10,564,006 of record OZ035873.1, read on the forward strand.
TACTTTGCCGAAGTCACATTTGTTGGCGCACTGGCTGATGATCCGGATCCCGGTACCGCTTGCGATGATAAATTTCCCGAATTTATGCTCGGTGCAGGAAAATAATTGGTTGCAGCTCTATTTCTGGAATCTTTATTGTCACTAAACCGAGATGTGCGCTCCTTCCTTCGCTTGCCTATAAAAGAGAAGTGAAAATAAAAGGAAAAGAGTAGACTAATGTTAGCACAATTCTAATGCAGGATTTTGCATAAAGTTCGATGGACAATCTAAATGCGATTGCGGAGCTGGATCCACATTTACTTAATTAAATTCGTATACGTATTTTGAATGTAATGCAAAGCATTTATGGTTTTTGTTTTCTTTGTTGGTTTTATATATACAAACGCACCGTTTGAGTTAGATTTTTTATCAGGCTGTGGCTCACCGATTTCCTTGTCAAACCCTTTTGATTTATGCATTGGACTCCTGCGTGCGTCAGCTAAGTGATCTCTGGTGTTTCGTTTTTGTCGTTCTCTTGACAGCATCTCTTCCCTGGCAGCAGCTGCTTGAATTTTCTCTTCGATTTCTTCCACAGTCTTTGCAAAAGCGCGTTTACAAATTCGAATATTTGCCTTAAAAATCGAATTCGAATCAATTGTGGACATGAGGAGCGGAAACAATAATACATACCTTAAGTTCCTCTTCGGAATCGTTTTCGTCATCCGACCGTCTACTTTCATCGTTGTTTGTGTCATTGTCGGATGCGCTATTGTCTGTATCGCTGTCTGCGTATGCTTCAAGACCTAAAAGTTATCGTTGCACTAATACTTTTTTTTTTTGTTTTGTTTGATTGCATATACAGGTTACTAGGAATGTATTTATTTACATTTTTTTTGTGTCAAAAGCGGTATTATTTTGCAGTGAAAGGTAATAGGAAGTAAATTTTGGTAAATTTAAAAATTGTGTTTGTGACTACACACTGTCAGCTGGAGTCGAAAAACAAAAAGAAAACGTTTCACATATATTCTGGCAGAAGTGGGAGGGTGTTCATTATATGAAAGTCATAACCAACGATGAAGGTAAACAAAAATATAAATCAAAACTGAACTCTAAAACAGAGTAAGTTGGGAATGAGCATGAAACGACATGGTTTGTAAAAGGCGAATGTTCGGGGGAAATCCATTTTGTAGCCTAGGATGCTCTGTTGTTAATGTGAACAAAATAATAAAGAAAGAAAGAAAAAGAATGTTGTGTTGTGACTAACTGTAGGTATGTGGCTAATTTTTATTGAATTTCGAAATTTGCAAACAAGGAACACTTCCTGTGTTGGGTTATTAGGTCTGTTAGTGGATTATTATTACGTTTGCGTCTGCATTTGGATCGAAGGAAGTATAAATAGCTAAATAGGTCGAGCAGTAGGACACGTACGACCATTTGCCGACTGTATAGGTATTCTGCTATGAAAATGCCTTAAATTCTATTCCTGACAACGACGAACAACTATCTTCTCAAGTCACTAACATCTTCTTGGGCTTCCCTTCATGCAAAGCACAATACATGTGGTTACTGGTAACAAGCATTTCAGAGGAGCTGCAACGACAACTAGCTCGCTTGTTTCCTTGATTGGCCATAATTTGTATGTAATTTAATATCACATTATATAATATATATAATCACACACATTATACAGAGCGGGGCGTACAAGGGTCTAGCGAACCTGTCACCAACGGCGTAGGAGTCGATACACCAACCTACAACCCCACGGCTACCCCATTTAATATCGCACAGCTTGGGTTTATTGTCACATGGATAAGCACTCTTCAAGATTCATGCAAAAACATGAACATGATTACGGGATAAGCATATGTAGGAAAACCAATACAGTTGAAGGAGAATATCCAACTTGTCGGTTACAAACGTAAATTTAGTCTGAGCGCATAGCGACGAATGTAGTACATATATTATAAACCGCACATGTAATTTAACTGCAGAATCATCACTGAAATAAAAGTAATCAATTGCCTTACATCATACGATATCAGTTTCAAAAAGTGGTTAGTAATTGCTGCAATGGAATCGAATGTGCAATGGGACAGACGTTTGGCACTGAAACCAACAACCAAATGTCGACATAATTAGAGAAAGAAAAAAAAATCAGGCAGGCGAATTATGAATAACTACTCCATTTAATTTAGAGAAAGTAGAAAAATATTACTATGCTAAAAGAATGAGGAGATCAAAAAGAAAAAACAAAAAAAAACAGAAAAAAGTAATTTGTTGACTTACCTAATTTGCCGGTTATTGAAGTTATTGCGCTTTTGCGGATTACTTGAGCCGATGACGCTTTATGTACACAATAGTATAAGGTTTTTAAATAAATTATTCAAGAGGTATTAAGAAACAAATCAAATAAGAGTGTCTTCATCCCTATGTGAACGAAGAACGATTATTTATGAGATGAGATTGATGGATTTTTTTTTTTGTTTTTTTGCCTGTTTTCATTCACTTATTTATTATCACAAAGTCCAATTGTTTTTTTTTTTTAATATTTCATATGGCTGTTAGGAATAAAAAACCAAAACTACCTTTTGCTCGTCTTTTTCGAATTGCTTCGTATGCTATACTACTTATTTCTTCGTTAGTCACTTCAAGAAGAAGTTCCGTTAAAGTTTTTCGCACAGCAATCATCTAATTTTTGCAAAAAAAAAAAAAACAAAAAAAAATATACAAATAAATATTTTCACACTGTTCACACACAGTAACTGCACACAGCATTATAGAGCCACCTACCATATCAGCCATTCTCTCTTCATATGTTTTACCCGATAACGAATTCACGCGTTCTTGTGGGACGCTCGTTAAAAGCTGTGTGCCAGCTGATGCGACCTCTCGATCAGTGTCAGCATCATAGGGAGCAGGCGATTTAGTAGACACCGCTGCCTCATTACCTGAACTTTCACCTTCCTAAATTTTCATTCATTAATGCATAAGGATTACAAACGATTAAGGATATATGTATGTATACAACTAGCAGGAGGGAGGGTAGAACATTTAGATACATAGTGAAATATTGTTTCCTATTCGGTTAGAGAGAGGCGAGATTGACTTGGGACTTAGAGAAAATATTTACCATTTCCATGATGCTATTTTTTACCATAGTTTTAATTTTACTATTTATATCACTGTCTGCTGTTGGTGTACCTGCTATGCTGGGATCTTTATCTTTCTGTACCCGTTCTAATTGCTTAAGTTTCTCCCGTTCCATCTTCTCGAGTCCCTCACTAAAATTCGGACAATGACTCAGGGAAATGTTGCGCATGCAATTTTACTCTCTTACCGTATCCATGCTGGTAGAATCTTTCGTTTTGCTGCATCCATTGGAGGCAGTTCCACGGACTCCTTAGTTGGTAATATTGACGTCATCTCATTGGTATGTTTTGGAAGACTTGGAATACTTTTCAGAGGTGGTGTTGTACTGGGTACTATCTCCTTAGGAATTGGCGGTGTTAATGAACCGGTAGTTATTGGGACATGCAATGCAGGGGGTGGTAAAGCTACTCGGTTTGACCACGGTGTCCATTGATTTTGCTGCGGAGCGCCTTTTGATAAATCAAGAACATTTATTTTATTTCAAGAAAATATCACTTTTTTACATGAGCTTACAATATGGCACAGTATCTTGTGGTGGAAACCAACCACCACTATTTAGATTTTCTGCTTGCGAGGAAGATATGGTCTGACCGAATCCCACAATTTGCTGTTCATCTTCTTTTTCAACTTCCATATCAGCTTCACCTTGTTCATCAAATTTTGTAATCTTATTTGATTTCGAGTTGGCACTTATAATGGGTGGAGGAGGTGTATCGGGTAGGCCTGCACCTGAATCTTTCATTTGTATCCATTGCTGGGCAAGAGATGCCCAGTCGATTACACCGCCAGAATTCACATTACACGATGTTTGTGATGTAATTTGCCAATTAAATTGATTCCGGCTATTTACACCATCTCCACTGGAGTCTCCACCAGAGTACATTTTTACAATTTTTCTATAAAAATTGTTTTTTAACAATTTTTCTCACTTAGAACCTTGTCTTCTATTTTCACCACCATTAAAGATTTATTTTATTGTAATTGGAAATCTACATGGGCATTTAGAATGTCAAAGTCATGAATGTGACATTTCGTCGATGTTCAGAATTAAGGCGGAAATGCATGGGAATCAAAAGTAATTTTATTTATAAAAGCCGTAAAAACGAATGTCCAACTGTCGGATACAAAAAATTTTAAAAATGGTGTAGCCGGATGTGGACAATCGAAGAGCCTCTAATAACCTTCTACGCTCACTACCGAAAAAAATAAAGTATTTCTTAATGAAGACGTGGAATGGCAGAATGGAAAACGCCATAAACTTTGTTCACCAAAGCAAACCATTTCTGTCGCAATTATCAGCACCGCAACAATATATAGTTGTCGTAAGAAGGCGTCGCAATATTTTGGTCCCGATGCGGAGGATTCCAAGCCAACCTTTGGAACCTAAATGCTCATGCAATTCAGTGTAGACGAGAGATATTACACATAATTATTACTCAGCATTTTTTCTTTCGGATGCCTTTGAAAATCAGATTAAAGAGCTCTGGCCAACTTTTTTGTTTTTCAACTGTTCGAGACTCATCATCACATGCTCAGTGACCCGCATATTCCACTAAAGGGGTCGCTAGAACAAGGCCCCTACGAAATATCCCCAGGTCACTTGATCCTCCTCCATCGATTCTTTATCAAGAGCTATCCTCAAGGCGTTTTTTTTTTTTTGGACTTGGTTCAAACATCTCGTAATCGATCGCCTAGCTCATGGAGTTGCTGACAGCTGATAGCTCTATCTGTGTGGTGTTTCAGAGGTTAGTTCCATGAATTCAACAACAATGTAAAACAATTGATTTATAACAACGTTAATGTTTTCTTTTATTTTTAAATTTGTTGATACACAACACCGTACAATAGAATTGTACGAACGTAACTATATAGAATCATCGTATATAAACACAAAAATTCACATGGCAGTGGAAGTTTAATATAAATTTCCCAGTAGCATGCCAATGCAAGGAGGAATGCGTCAACATTACATCATCGCTTATGCTATCTACTATCATATACATATACAGCGTAAGAATAATTATGTTAATAAAATTCTCATTCCTAGGCAGTCGTCTGCATAAGGCCTTTTAAAACAAAACCCATGGAATTGAAAATGGTTTGTCAGTCTTAAAAAAGCGCGATTGTTTTCAGTGGAACACAAATGCTTTGATTTCAGTGCAATAGAAAATGAAATCATCATTTGTGTGATCGCTTAAGCAATGCTATCTATCATGTTGTTGACGATATTCACACGAACATAAATTCACAAAAATTGTTACGCATTTAAGAAATCGATCTCTATCCTGAGGTGCGTACAAGTGTTTGATCATGTGCTAATAAAATCTAAACGAATGCATTTGGTAAAAAAGAAACAATTTTGTAGTGAACTCAGGTCTTAGCTTAAAGTAATTAATGAAGTGAATATTGTGATTATTGCTGTTGTCCTCCAGTGATGGATTTGTGGTCTCCCTTTTCTTCTTCTGATAGCCATGCCACCTGTGAATGAAAGACGGAGTCAGCTTAGTCGATACAAGAGCGGTATTGGAGCTTACCTTTTGCTTGTGTTGCTCGACTGCTGCCAGACAACGATCCATAACCATCTTTTCGGTCAAAACTCCATTTTCTGAAGCATACACTGCTGCTTGCCATGAGACGCCCAGTTTGGAAATTTCACGGCCGGACATTCCTTCGCACAGTTTCGCCATTTTCGAGCAAGCGGCGCCGTAGTCAAATTGCTCCAACTTGAAACGTCTGAAGTGAAAATTGGAAAATATGTTTTTAAGAACGCCCTCTGAATGATGGAGTGATGGATGAGTGGACATAATCTTTACTTACTTTGCACCCTGAGCGGCAGGCTCTAGAACAAATTTGTCGAAGTACAATCGCAACAATCGTTCGCGCTCCTCGAGGCCAGGTAAATGGAACTCCACCATTTCATCCAAACGATCATTGATAGCATAATCGAACTGCTCCGGCGTGTTACTAGCCAAGACCAACATGAACTTTGGATTTTGCTCTGATGTTCTATACAAGAATGCATTGAGTGCAGCCCTGAGATCTTCTGAGATTTTTTCCGATGAACGTTTACGCAAGAATGCATCTGCCTCATCGACGAACAGCAAAAGACCACGTCGACTTGTGTTTGCCCAATCGAAGACTTTATGAATTGCTGTTACACCTTCCTTGGCCATTGGCGCAACATCGCCACCGGTCATAATGGCGTAGTCCATTCCTGAATGCTGTGCAAGTTTCTTTGCAAACATTGTCTTACCTGTACCTGGGGGACCATGCATTAGAATGTTGCGGTAGAGACCACGATTTTGGCGAGTGTTTTTAGTCGCAATGGCAATGTCTCTTAGACGCTCTTCCAAATTTGGGTTGAGAATGACTCCCTAAAATAAAATCTGGCTCAAAAGTTTAATCTTTGGACATAAATCATGTGCACGCACCTGAAGGGCGTCGCTTGGCTTTGATTTCAGACGTTTCAGGTATTGTAGAGGATTTTTCAATGCGTCGGTCAAGGCAAAACGAGATGTTTCACCGACAAGAGTCGGTTTGCCAATGCGAGCTTCAATGTACCTAGACACTACTCCTGTGGCTCCCCGGGCGGAGTAAACACCGAGCGCCACAAGCGACAAACCACCAGCAGCCGTCAGAACTTTATCCCAATCAGTAAGCATGGCTTCAAAACCGGCTCCGACAACAGTGCCAGCAGTCCTGAAAATAAGTTATAGTTAGATGCTAGTGAAATTAAACATTAATGGTTGAGGTATACTTGATTCCCTCGAGGACTGTGGTGCGATGCTCTTGGGCTTTGAGACGAATTTGTTCTAAGGTTATGTCTCGATTTTCCCGTTCAACCTTAGCTTTCGTTCGTACCTCATGCTCCAACAGTTTCAAGCGATTCTTTTCCTTCATCTCGATTTCATGTTCAATAGTCTGACGACGCATTGCCTCCTGACGAGCAACACTCTCTTCTTGTCTAAAAAAAAAAGCAGATTATCGTTGATTGGAAATGGAAACGTTGGAAGAACATTTTTACTTTTTCAGATTTTCTTCTTGTACACGCTGTTGCTGTGCCAATTGGTCCTCATAACGACGTCTTGATAGCTGATCTTGATACTGTGCCCTTTGTTGCTGCTGCTTTGTCTCTTCCTAAATAATTGGACATTTGATTTGAGGTCAAGGCTCGAATATCATTTTGAACTTACAATCAGTGTTTTACGACGTTCCTCATGATCAATGCGCTTCTGCTCGACTTTTGCTTGTTCAATATGTGCTTCATATTCCTTTACTTTTGACATATATTCCTGCTGTCTAGATGTCTCTTGCATTTTGGAAAGATCAAGAGCTTCTCTCGCATGTTCTGTAACAAAGGGTCATGGGTTCAATTCATTGCCGCTATTGCATAATCAAATATGCTCAACTTACTGGACTTCTCCAGGGTTTTTGCTGCTTCTGCAGCTCGCTCTAAGGCTGATGAATCGAAACGATATGCTTCCATTGCTTTTCTCTCTGCCTTAGATAATCCGGGATCACCAGTAGCCTGTCCTGCAGTACTAACTCCAGCCTCTCCACCATCACCAGTTTCTTGATTTTGGTTTTGGGGATGATTTCTTCCTAAAATCCACGACATGTTATCTTTCAGTAATTCTTTTCTTTATGTCACGTTCAGTTAAAGGAAAATAATTGAAAATAACTGATGCAATTTCTACAGAAAATGGTTATAAAAACTGAATCCACAAGAAAAAACGTGTAGGTGAGTTATTTGACAGTTGAAAATTGACAAATGGAATCCAAGTGGAAAATGACTGATGGACATTTTTCTTGTCAGAACATGTGGATCTTATTTGCATGTTTTAAGGGTACCGTGCTGGAAATCATTTAATCACGATCTTCAGGAGACTTCGATTCGATAGAAAATTAAATCTGTAAAAAGTATAGGAGATGTTTTTTCTCGCCATCGGCCTTAAAAAAACACAGAAAGAAAAGACAGGACTAGGAGTCTTCATGGCACCGCCTGGCATACGTACAGGACTCACAGGATTGCTGTTATTCCATCTTTTACATTTATATGAGTCGAGACGCGACATAACGTATACAGGCATCCAACAATTTGTCGTTATGATTTGCTTTTCGAGAAATTGGTGCTTAGTATCCACACACAAAAAATTCTTGACAAACTACAGTTTTGAGAGTAACTTCGAGGATGAGATGAAGTACTGGAAAATGAAGGAAACCTCAAAATGTTTTGTCTACCGCACTACGTCTCCGCCGTTTTCTTTTAACGAACGTTCACATTGACAATTTGACCCATTCCTTGATCTCCTTCCCCTCCTTCCCCTTGACCATTCAGATTACAAACAAATTATCTTAACAAGTTGTACATTTTCATTTATCGTACGTTAGTAAAATTATACCATTAATCTGTCTTAAGTGAAACTGCACCCTATGCTATTACAACGTATACCATCCCTGACCAAAAGTACCTCCGCCAGTTTGTCTACACAACTTGACTCAAGTATAAATAAATACATTTTTCAGTGGTATTGTGCAGCCAGGATCAATGAGAAAATTAAGGTCCGATTAATTTCATTGAAAAAGATTAACAATGTCCCATTTCAATAATGTAAATATTGAAGAAGTGTGTCGGGCATGTTTTGAGCAATGCAATGAATACAAAATATTATTTGAAGAATCAGAAACGTTCCATAAGCTTACTCTGGGCGATGTCTTTAGCCAAGTTGTAAAAATCGAAGTAAGTTGAAAAAGTGCTTCAAATAAGAGTATGCTATAATTCTTGGGTTGATTGTTTGGTAATTAGGTTTAGTAAACGGGATTTGATCTTCTATGATGATAATAAAACATAATTGGAGTAGTTAGAGACATTTTTCAACGTAAGAATATAAGTTTATGTGTGTACACCAGGGCCGCAGTGAGAGTTGAATTTGAGGTAGGGCTACGCTAATCGTATGTTTATCGTATAGTCGATTATCTTATTTCTTAAGGTAGACCATTGCCCCATATGTACACGCATAAACGATAATTCATAGGTACCATGTTCATCCTTGCCGGAAAAATGTTTTTCAAAGTGCCACCTCTGCTATCAAAAAGTGCAATTTAAGGCCAAGGGTGCCTCAAACGGTTATGAAAAATATATTTTTTAGGGCGACGCACGACTTCTTAAAGTCATTCATTTCGATACCATCGAGTCTAACTCAGATGCCAACACTAGATGCACGACCTCCCGCAAGTCTATGTAAGTGGTCGCATATGTCGAGGACATTGAAATCATCTAAGCTAAGGCTTATACCACAAGAACCACATACCGTTGAGGACCATCTCTGGTTCAACGCTTTGAGTTTTACTTCAGGTACCAATCCAGTTCGTGAATTATTAGACAATCCCTTTCGCTCGGTAAAGTGCGCAGCTGATTTAAAACGTCTTGCTCTTCTTGATTTCGCTTAGAGTCGCACAACTAGATGACGCGTTAGCAATAATCTCAAGCCATTCCCTTGATTGGATTGCACCTTGGATTTAATGCACAACCTCCACGACGCTTCCACAAGGAAGGCACCACTTTCTCTGGCCGAAACCGGATGTTAGTCAGGCTTCGCTTCGCACTCGAGTGGTATGCAGGAGGCTAAAATGTGTCTTCCAGTCATAATCCATTAGAAAACTAAGCTTTACTCAGTGAACACACTCCCTTAGAGATGCGTCGGAAATCAATCAGTTTCCTTATGCATTTCATTGAAGTCGTTTTTTTAAAGCTTAATTGGATACTCATTTGCTAATGCACGGAAAATGCAACAGAATGGAGAATTGTGTTGATACTCATAAAAACATGTACACAGTATATTCAGAGATTACAATTTTCTTCCTTTTTTTCAGTTAAAACCAGGTTTGGTCAATTCCCCGACAAAACTTTGCCTCAACTGTGTAAAGGATCTGACCGCTGCCTATAACTTCATCAAAAAATCACAACAAAATAATGAAAACTTTCTCGAGTATATTAAAAATGGTTCTATTAAGCAAACAGATTGCCTTTCCGAATTTCCTATAGACATTCCAAACGACGCAAACATTATAGTATTTCCAGAAATAAAAGTTGAAAATGAATTATTAAACGATTATAGCGAGACTTTCTCGGAAAATAAAATATCAACATCAGACAGGTACGACTCAACAGCTAGTGACTATGATGAGCCGCTGTCAAACAAAAAAAGGAAAACACAAAAATTGGAATGTACCTTCTGTGGTCGAACATACAAAAGACTCGATTTTCTCGAGAGTCACAAAAAGAAACACGAAGATGAAATCAAGAGAAAAGGTTTGACTGTATTATATTTTAATGAATTACATTCTAATCTTCAATCTATATGGTTTCTCTTTTAGAAGAGAATCCGGATGACAGTGGGTCGCTGGTGTGCAACGAATGTGGGGTCAGTTCCAGTTCTAATATAGAACTTCAAGCTCATCTGGCGAAAGAACACAAGGAGAGGTAATTATTTTTGTTATTTTACTAACTAGCATACACATTTGCTGAGTGAATTTGTTATGATTATGTACTATTCTAAATGTGATCATTTGTTTATCCTCTTCGGTGAAAGAGTAGACATGTGTGGATTCAGATTTCCGCTCTCTTCTTAGGCTTTTGAACTACTTTTTTTATTTTATTAATATTGGATTCCAAAGAGAACGTATCAGTTCTCTTAAAAACACCTGCCCTTAAATGGTATGTCATTATTTTAGCGTGTTTTTTTTCCAAAGTAGTTTACAACGATGTCGTGTCGGAAGACTTCTCTCCTTGGTAAGTTAAGAACTAAAGCTTGTAAATCGTTAGAATACCCTCTATCGGCAGTGTCGCCTGTATGCGGGGATAAGGTTAAAAACGACAATACTTCCAAATTGTTCAAACAAATTAGACAGTAGGATTTTTTTCATCGAAAAAAAAATGCCTAGTTAGAAGGTTAACCATTTACGAAAATGTGAAGCTAACGTACTATTCTATTTGTGAATTGGAAAATTAATGAGGGTAACTTCAGTTTTTTTAGAGTTATGTACATATTTTCTCTAAGCAGTGGGTACACTACACATACGTGTACTTTGGCTACTTGCACAAGAAAGTGAAGGCAATTTCGGTTGTTTAGACAAATATAAATGTCAAGTATAATTCTAGATTTAATCTTCAACTCAATTTGTCAATTTGAATCTGGATCAGCAAAAAGAAGAAAAGAGAGGTTACCACTTACGGAGAAGAGCGTTATGATTGTGTGAGCAAAAAATGGCACAAAGTATCCCGCTCCCTCTTCTCGCACACGAACTATTTTCACAAAATACAAGTTGTACCTTTGCACAAATGACAACAATTGTTTTATATTTACCATAATTATTTAATCCAGCTCTTTAATAACTTTTTAATGTACCTTTGAACTTAAGACTTATGAATCATTTTGAATTTGGAAGTTTTGTTTTCTACATTATTATTTTGAGACTTATTTAATATTTTTCGTTATTTATTGAAGACTGATCATGAAATGTATTTACAGTTTAGTTTACAGTCACTCAAAAAAGAATTCAGACAAAGGTCGTTATTAAATTTAAAAATTATTTTTATATATATAATATTATTTTTATTAAAAAAAAATGGGTCTCAATTCACAATGTAAACAAAAGCAACCCAAATTTATATACATAGTTCTAAAAAGGATAACAAAAAAGTATTCTTGCAAGAAGTAAAATAATAAGAAATTTAACGATATACAAGTCAAATTTTATTTAAGATTAAATGTTAGTATCTTGTTGGACCACCTTGGCTAACTTCTCTTCAACTAAATGGAACCAGTAACTGTAACCAGTTTATTGCAAAGTGTTGGTTCTATATTATATATATAACTTAACTGTCCCTTATTTGAAACCACATGAGTTCTTATACGGGTTTCTAAGTAGTCGCATAGATGTTCTATAGGATTCAAATCAGAGCTTTGAATAGGCGCTGCAATGATCCTTGAGCAATTATAAATCTTCCAAAGCATACAAATGTGAGATATAGAGAGAAAGCAATAAGATTTATGCTTTGGGTCATTATCTTCTTAGTCAAAATGTTCAGTTTCGTGGCACTACTCTTTACGTTTTGTTTTAAAATGTTAAAAAAAAAAAACACTTTTTTCCACGATTTCATCAATTAAATGCAGATTGACAGTTCCAGCTGCTGCCTGTATATTTTTCAGATTGAGCTCAGTATTTGCTTGTCACCAAACTCTGATTTTTCCATTGGAGCCAACCAAGTTATATTTGCTCTCATCCGCTAATAAAACCGTTTTTCAGAACTCTACTGGCCTGTTTTCGTAAAGTTTAGCAAACTCGAATTTGGCTTTCATGTTCTTCCGTGTAATATATGGCTTTTTTCCTAGCAATCCGTCCTTATAATGCTTTACTATAAGTTCCCTAATCTCATACGGAGTATAATATTTCTCGAAAAATCTACTTTTTTTAGTGACTGTGCGTTACTTGTTAAAGTTGAGTAGGTACTTGTGCCTAAAGTTCTAAAGTAACAATAGAGTTAAAATGGTTTACAGAAACTAAAAATGAACATTTCTTTAACTAAAATAAATAAAAATCTATGTAATTTTTTGTTTGGATGCCCATAGCTACAAATTGAGCTTATTTTACACATAAATCTAAAAAATCCAATACCATCCATATCTGCACAAATGGTTGTTGTTTCTCTTTAGCCTCCAGCTGCATTTACAACTGAGAGACGAATAACAGTTATTTGGTCTCTAATATCGCACGCAAAACGAGCAAGGGAAACAAGAGAAATATACGGTTACAAACAAATTTACATTTTAAAGGTTGAAAATTTCGGAAGTTCTCATTCGCTTTTTTTTTTTTTGCAAGCGTATATACGCTTAAATTACAAGTGCACAAAAAACGATCTTCGGCGCTTAATAATATCTTGTCAGCACCGACGATATGTATGCCAATTGTGACAGTCAGGGGATGGAATCGCGTAAGGTGATAGTTGATCGTTAATGGGCACAATCTTCGGTCTGCGATTGTGTAGCGTGACCATCACATTAGAAGCAAAAACACTTAATAATTATAAAATAAAAACAATTTTCATCAAATGAAATAAATCGAATCCGAAAATACCTAAACGGAATGTATAGCAGAGACATTCTGCGTATACCAAAAGTTGCATACTTATGGATGCAAAACATTTAAAAATGATCTAATACATCAACCACATCTACAAATGTAAGCCACATACAGCAACCTAAACAATGAATGAATAAATTCAGGAATGAACACACAGAAAATAATGTTTGGAAGCATTGTATTTTATCCGCGCTTATTTCTTAAGCGGCGATATATATGATGAGTAACTTAATCGGATATAGGATTTGTTGTTAGTGTATTTTACATGCAAATTGAAATTTAAGCGTATATACGGTTGCAAAAAAACAGCTAGTGTAGTGGCCTATTAGAAGGTTTGCTTAGCATTTTATACTCATTGATGAGAAAAAAACAACTATCTCCATCTGGCACGATCTTTAGCCAGCTGCCTCTTTGCGTCCACTATTAGGGAGTCGAAGACTCTTCGGACTTGAGCAGCTTTGTCCACGCGATCTACATGACCATCTTAGGCGTTGAATGCGTAGACGAAGATTAAATTTGTGTTTGAATTTTCTTCTCCAAATGGTTTCAACTGCACCCAAATTCTTACATGATCTGTTCGTTTTCATCGATCCGAAGAGCGCCATACTCTAAGTGAGGAAAAAACGAAATATAAATTTGAACGATATATGATGATGGCATGCTTACAATTGTTCACCCATTTTTCTTGCAGCAGCATTAACCCTTCTGTCAACACCCAACATACCCGGGTATGTCCAGCAAAACCCCAGATTTCTCAAAATATATCCACTAGACATTTTTTGGAGGCCACGTTAGGTTATTCCTATCCTTCTGTTTCTAAAGGAGAGCATTCTGATACCAAACGCGATGCATCAGGAAGGATCAAACAGAAAGGAAATTGTTTTTTGTGTGAAAAACGACGTCCGACCAGAAAAGCGTGTGAGAAATGTGCCAAACCCGTCTGCGATCAACATTCCACCAAGCATACTATTTGTAACCAGTGTATCTAACTACTGTTTATTAAAATAAAGCGTTCCTTATCTTTAGTTCATATTTAAAAAAATTGCCTGCTCTTTTATTGTATGTTTTGTACTTTGTTTTATACATACCTCGGTATCTTGGGTGTTGATCAGACGGCTAGTATTTTTATTTTTTTACGTAATTTTCTTTAATTTTCGTATTTGCTAGGTTTTTCTGAAGCTCTTTTCGACTGTAGTTCTGTTATAAATTAAAATTCCTAAAACCTACCCGGGCGTGCGTGTGTTGACAAAAGGGTTAAATTAATTAATTTTGATTCTCGACTATCTCACGCAGATATTGGTTTATTTTTGCTTTTCAGTTTATTAGTCAGTAGCAGCGCCTTGACATATAATCGCCTTGAAGGTTTGAATTTTGTTTTCTTTTTTTTTTGGTCAAATTTTACTCAGATTGGTTTTATAGGCAATGTTATGGATTCAAAAAAAAGGAGACATTTTTCCCTAGAGGACAAGATAAAAATAATAACCCGTATGGAGGAGGGAGAAAAAAATTACGATCTAGTACAGGAATTGAGCATTTCCCATTCAACAGTATCAACAATTTGGAAAAATCGAGAACAAATAAAAAGAAACTTTGAAGATTGCTGCTTGAAGTCGAAAAGAATTCGACGTTCGTCTCATCCTGAAATTGATGAAGCTTTATTAAAGTGGCTTAAGATCAAAAGGAGCGGCAACATTCCAATAAATGGGCCAATTCTTAAGAGTCAAGCAAACAAATTCGCGGAATTGCTAGGGAAAAAAGATTTCAAATGCTCAGAAGCTTGGGCAAGTCGTTTTAGGAAACGTCACAATATTGTGTTTGGAAATAAGCGACGTAGTGTGAATAATTGACTTATAAAGAGAGAATGAAAGGTGATGAAAAGAATTTGCGCTTGCATTTGGCTAAAATAATTCATTAATCAATTGTAGCTGAATACTTTTCAAGATCGAATTTTTTTTTCTCTGCTTTAAGTCTTTGCCTATTTATTCTCATCCAAACAAATATCAGTGGATGGCATCAGATGGTTTTGTTGAATATATTCGTCAGGAGCGCAAGGAGTTTACAACAGTTCACTTAACTCTACACATTACTGACCTGAACGATGTAAATGTCATGATAGTCTGGCAATGCCTACAATTTTGCTAATATCGAAATGTACCGTTCTTTTCATAAGAAAAACAAACCGAAAGATGAAATGAAATAACCGCCACTCTTTTGGCAAGCGTCACAGTGATCGGACGTATAAGTACATAATTCTGAATATATAAAATAGTGAAAACTGTAAAATATAAAATAGAATTATTAATAAAGAAAAAAGAATTTTAAATAAAAAAATATAGTGACTTTACATACCATAATAAAGATTTGATTTTGATAAACCTTTGTTTTTCAAAAAAAAAAAAAACTCATAATTTAGACTTTTTCCTCATGAAGAGTTTATTGATGTTTTCTTATATTGTTTCTTACTAATGAATAATAACACAAATAATAATAGGGAGCAAGAAACAAAAACCCCGGAGAAAAAGATAAAAAACAAAAAAAAAATGTAATTCAAGACATTCCAAGACATTCTCTTTACAAGATTTAATTCTCTGTCCAGAAAAAAGATATACATTGATTCAATTCGTTATTGTAGCACAATTGGTGTGCCACCCTGTATTTTTAATAAAAATAATAATGAGTATACTCTCCAAGAGCCGTCCCCAACTATGAAGAGGTGCCCAGCGTTATAGTGGAATAAGTTGAAAAAGTGGTCAAAAACTCCAAAAAACCAAGAGAGGTTGCGCCGGACGAGATACCTTCTGAGTCCTGGAAAAAGATCGGACACATAGGGTTCAAATGTCTCATGATTTCTTCTCTAAACTTATGGGAAGTGATCTAATGCCTGATCAGTGGAGGAAAAATTGTCTTCTTTCTTTGTAGAAAGGTAAGGCCGATAAGCGAATCTGTGACAATTACCGTTATATCAAGGTGATGTCACACACCATGGAGATATATGGCCGTATATGATATATGGTAGACAACCAAGAGATCGGTTATGTGTGGCTCTAAGAAAAAGAAGATTTCCAGAAACGACAAAAGAAATGGAGCAAAGTCGAGAGTAAGAAGTCTGCGTACCCTAGAGAAGCGTTTTAGCACTTTGTTGTTTATTGTTGCTCTTGATTATCTGCATGATGAGGGAAAAGTGATGCACCGAAACGTGCATCTGTTCGCAAAGTTCAAATATTTGGGATCAATGATTAATAGCGAAGGAACCTGTGATGACAATCATAGCGTAAGCGCAGAGTGGATGAAGTGGCGTGAAAACTGCAATTTTCGGTGACCGAAGAATGGCCCTTAAGAAAAGAGGAAGGCTCTAGACCGCAGTTGTACGTCCGTGAAGATGCTTCGCATGACTGCAGGAGTAACACTAACAGAAATGAAGTATTATATATTTTGTTTGAGAAAACGATATAAAAAAACAGATGTCTGACATAATTTCTGAATACAAATATTCGTGGTAAGTTTCACGTCAAAGAACCCATCTCTAAGAAAGTTAAGCTCGACCTGCTCAATTGGTATTTCCATGGAGAGATCCCGTTAAAAAGACAATATCATCAACGTTGCAACGCAAGCGCGAAAGAGCCAGGTCTAAAAACTCACGGAATGCAAATACACCACCATTTGATCAGCCGAATTGATAAAGTGATCCGAGACAGGGAGGCCTGTCGATCTATCTTGAGAACAAATCGCCGAACCCCACAGGCGGACCAGTGGAGATGAAGTAAGGTCAGTTCAGATGACATAATCTCATCGAAAAAGAAGAAGTATGTTTAATAAAAGTGAAAACATGGATTGTGCACACTTGGGCCTGAGTGGATCTACAGTTGAATAGTAGGAATAACAGTGCGAATATCGAAGGAAGCAAGTGTTTTAGTTTTCTATCGCCAAATATTAGGTTAGGTACTAATAATGGTTCATTGAATTTTCTCTTTAGTTCACGTGTTCTTTGATTATTTTGCGAGATATTCTGCTGTCGCTTTTGAACAGCGATTGGCTCGTGTGCCAATTTTTGTGTCTTTATAGTTTCCAGTAAAGTGCAGCAGTGAGGGTGTTCCAAGTTATTGTTACAAATATGGTTCGTAAACTAAATGCAGCAAATTGGAATCCGGTAGAATGAGAGTGACTTGAGAAAGAAATTGAACATATTATGGGGCTGGAATGCGACTCAATCGAATCAGGTGACGACTTGGACGATGAAGACTACCTGCCAGAAGATGAAAATGTAGATGAGGCTTTCGATATTAAACAAGAGATTGCGTTAGAGGCAGTTTTGGACGATAACGATGATGATTATTCGGAGGATTTGCACAAAGAAGCACCAACCGCAATTCACCAGACCACGCTGTTACAGAAAACTACGTGGCTGCACCTGTTCATGAAGAGAATTATAGTTCGAAAGATCGCAAGGTACGGAATGTGAATCAACCACCGGGGATGCTGCGTTCGAGGTAATTAAATAGCCTTCCAATCTTTCCACTATGGAACGCAAGGCATCCCAATAGGAACCAGGAGGACGAAATATTTGTCGTTGGGATATTGGTGTTTGCTGGTAAATTTGCAACTAGAAAAATAATTATGGGCGAGTTACATCTCCAAAGCCACCATGTCCTTCAATCGGTATAAGCTCTTGACCACATGTATCCGGTTGGATAACGTAACACTCGTGCGGAGAAACTTCAACAAAGCCACTCTTCGCACGTAGACTTAGAGATGGCTTGGAGATAGCATACACTCCAACCGCCAAGTTATCGCCGATGAGCAGTTGTTTCCTTACAGCGGTCGCACTAGGTTTACTCCATATATTCCGAGTAAGACCGCAAGATACGAAATATGTGGCCAGCACCAGAACAGTTTCCGCTAACAATGGACAGATGTTGATGGATCGAAATGTGGCATTTGTGGGCACCGTTAGAAAAAACAAAACATTCATCTGTCGTCAATTGCTGAACATTTTGTTTTCCTTTATGGCAAAGCAAATGTAGCGAGTAGTCATGGTCTCCACCCTTCACTACCGTCGTGACACCGATCCATCGAAAGCATAAAAGGAAACTCAATGGATCAGATGTTGACTGGATATTCTTCTAAGCGTTCGACGAATCGGTTGCCTTTTTACAACATGCTTGATACCGCCGGCTTAGCCTCATTCATCATCTATGCCGAGTTGAATTCAGCAAAACACAGCGAACAACGCCGTTCACATGTCATTGAATTGGCGCGTCCGCTGGTAACGCCACACATGATGAATCGGGCGACCGTAGGTTTGTTCACATCAAGCAAGTAATGAGTCTGTTCAATGTCATTGTAAGAATACTCGAAATGTAGATGAAACAACAAACCATATATTAATAATTATTTCATTATTTTCAGGTACTGGACACCCACCCATCGACAGCCATATCCTGAAGTAGCCTCCAGGCGTTTATCATGCCATATTTGCCGTTCTTCTACAAAAAAGCGACGTAAAACTCGATATCATTGCTACATCTGCAGTCGCCCTATATGCCTCAACGAACATTCTATCCAATTGTATAAGTGCAAACCAGAATGCTCTTCATAAAGTTTTTTTTTTTGATAATAAATGAAGGTTTCCTCAGCTTATTAAACGAACTAAAACATTCGTTTTATTATATTTTCACACAACGCTCATACCAGCCACATATACTAACACAATCACGCACTAAGTACATTTCTAGTCATCTCCCGTTCCCTGTCGTGTAATAACGTATTCGAGTGGGGGCACCTTTGAAAGTGGGATACCTCTGAACAGCCCATAATGTTTATTATTGCTCCCATTTACGCTATTCAGTAAATTCAACTTAAATTCAGCCCAGCGACCCTTGGGGAGCCTGAGTCTGAACTATGGAAGGCAGCTCCATCGTTGACGGTCTTGGGCACGCTGCTTCCTGTCATGAAGACCAAACTGTCTCGCATCCGATTACTTGGTCCTTATATCGGAGGTTTGGTCTTCCTTTCCATCTCGAACCAGGAGGCTCGGACCCGAATACCCTCTTAGCTTGAGTCCATACGCTCGATGAGGCCCAGCCAGTGCAGTCGACAGATCTTTGCCTTCCGGACTACATCCATATCGCTCGTAGAGTTCGCGGTTGTGTCTTCTCCTCCATTCCCCTGCCTCGCATATGGGCCAGAGTTTTGTAGAGCATGATCTTCGTCCTTCGAGCCAGGAGTATTGAGCCCAGTTCTTTCGACAAACCGAAGTAACATCGGTTGCCAAGGGTGATTCTACGTCGAATCACCACTGTGATACCATTCCTGGAGTTCACGTTTGCCCGGAGGTAGACAAACTCCTTCACTGCCTTGTACTACATTGCGCTATTTTTAAATTAATGAAAATGTACGTCT
Organism: Eristalis intricaria; assembly: GCA_964034865.1. Classification (NCBI taxonomy): domain Eukaryota; kingdom Metazoa; phylum Arthropoda; class Insecta; order Diptera; family Syrphidae; genus Eristalis; species Eristalis intricaria. Next base: position 10,583,677 of record OZ035873.1, read on the forward strand.
AACAAACTTTGCATTTTTTGTTTCAGCAACGAGGCAGAGGATAAGAGGAAAACCCGAAGTCAACGAACCAAAATCAATACTCGAAGTCAAAGTAAAGCCCAGGAAACATCTTCCGGTCGTTTTGAATGTGATTCTTGTTCAAAAACATTCGCTTGGAAAAAAGACTTGTACAGACATGAAAGATACCATGAGCCAAATATCAAAAAGTTTCCCTGCCCACATTGCGATCGTCGGTTCATACGCAAGGATAAGCTTTCGTCACATCTTCAAGTTCATTTGGCCGTTCAGAACAAAGTCAGCACATTGAAAAGCTTTCAGTATTTCGCGTTCAATCTCTTTTCCGAAAAGAAGTTCATGGAAATAAAATGCATGATTTGCAATTCAGAAAGCTTTTCAAACGTTCGTGAGCTACGACAGCACATCCTTCAGCATCGCAGTAATCTAGAGTCAGTTGAAGACATCACAAATAGCCTCGTTGTTGAGAGGTTTTTCCCCAACATGGACGTAAAAGACGTCTTGCCCATTTTGAAGAAAGAAATTGAACAGAAGGAGCTCGGGAAGTTCCATTCAATAGTTAACAGCCATAGTTTCGAAATGGGAATTAGCGATTCTGACGAGAGTGATCCGGACAACGTGAAGCGCTACAATTGCGAAGTCTGCACTGAAACGTTTAATAGAAAACACAAGCTCATGATACATCAAGCGTGCGAGCACTCTTTCGACGAGTGCCCCTATGAATGCAAAACGTGCGAACTAAAATTTACCTGCAAGGAGATATTCGAATGTCATCGCAAGCATTATTGCGAGAATCCCGACAGGGAATTCCGTTGCAAATATTGTCCAGGACGATTTACTTGGCCAGAAAACATCAAGAAGCACAAATGCAGAAAGAAATATAACACACACAAGGAGAAAAACAAATGCAATGTATGTGATAAAGCATTTGCGTCTTTCACGGATTTGGAACTTCATGCAAAAACACACATTCCAGAGTCATACGACTGCTCCGTGTGTGGGGAGAAATTCCGCCGATATGAGAGTTTGCGGTTTCATGTGTACTCACATAAGGATGATAAGTTGTTGGCTTTAAAGAAAATCTCGTGTATGCTTTGCAACGCAGAGCTGCCAAGCATAAAAAGTCTAAAAACGCACTTGTTCCTACATGCCGACGGACAGACTGGTGTGGACTTGAAGAACTGCAGATTCGCACAGGTTTTTTGTCCAGATCCTGACGAGACCAAGGTGTTGGAGACGATTAGAAAGTGCTTTGAAGATCAAAGACTTGGGGAGCTCTATGTTGGGATAAATAAATTCGGACTCGAAATGACATTGAGTGATTTAGACAGTGAAGATGATGTGCAGTTACAAAATGGCGATGTAAAGATATTCACTTGCGAGGTGTGCAATGTAAAATTCACTCAAATGCAGTCCATTCTGGAGCACCAGCATGCCGAGCATGATGATTTAAGCGATAACGCGCCATACACATGTGATAAGTGCGACGATAAGTTTATTTGTAAAGAACTCTTGCGGCGTCATTCGATCGTTGGTTGCTTGAGCTTAGACCAATTCCCGTGTCCGAAGTGTGACTGTAAATTCGTTTATAAGCACAGTTTGGCAGAACATAATTGCACAAATAGTGAGAAAACGTCAGAAGATGCTAAGCAATGTGAAGTTTGTGGAAAGAAATTTAACTGGCTCAAAGATTTGCACAGGCACAAACGTAGCCATGTGCCGAATGAGAGGAAATTCGAGTGTCTCGTGTGTGAAAGAAAGTTCAACAGAAAAGACAACATGCGAGCGCACATGAAAGTGCACAATGTCGACTATAAGATGCGATCCAAAACCATGCTTAAGTGGGAACAGCAGGACGACAATGTATGCAAGCCTCACGGGGAAAAGATCATACAGTGCAAGATATGCTTATCAATTCACAATTCAATTCGTGACTTGACTACACACTTGATGACGCACAAAGATCGCAACACCTTAAAGCAAAAGGAGTCGGAAGTAAGAGAAATTTCGATGGTGCTGTACAACAAACCAATGGATCTGCGAACGTTGGCAAAGGCAATCTTCAAAGATCTAACGAATGGGAAGCATTCTCATTTCTACTCGATCACAAATGAAGTCGGTTACGAGTTGAGTCTGATTGATTCGGAAACGGCAACCGATCTGGACGCAGATGAAGACGAGGATGATAATGGTGAAAGTAAAGGCTACACCTGCATGCTGTGTAGCAAGACATTCAACAGAAAATTCAAGGTTTTCGAACACCAAAAGCAGGATCACTCGTGGAACGAGCTACCACTCGTGTGCACATTCTGCTCGGCCAAATTTGTGTGCCAGAGTATATATGACCTGCATCTGAAGAGTGAATGTGAAAACAGTGAAAAACAATACAAATGTAAGCTGTGTCCGCTGAAGTTTATCTGGAAGGAGAATCTGAAAAACCACGAGAGGTACATGCATGATAAGAATCCGGTATTTCCCAAGAAACATCACTGTGACACATGCAACAGAAGTTTTCTCTGGCACAAGGACCTGTTGAGACACACAAAGAGTCATCAGGAAGAAGAGAAGTTCGAATGCACATGGTGCTTTCGTATATTCATGCGAAGGGATAACCTTAAGGTGAGTGAGTTGTTTTGAATTCTGAAAGTCGATTCATTCAAACTCCCAACAATGTTCTTTTTATTTACAGGTTCATATGAAAGTTCATAAGAATGCCACTCACCTTTTGCTGCCAGATATCTATTATTTGGCTCGCCCGAATAGCACGAAAGTGGCTGAGTGTAAGCATTGTAATCAGAAGTGCACAACTGTCAAAGAATTGCTGAAGCATATTCGAAGCGTACATCTGAACTATGAACTGCAAGAGACTGTTCCAGATCCAACAAGTTATTCCATAACAAACGCATTAGGCTACGAGATGGACATTGAGGATTCGGAAACCGAAAGAGAGGAGCCAAACGATAAATACTCTTGTGAGCTGTGTCAGGCTCGATTCAACCGTCGTTTCAAACTATTGCAGCATCAGCAATCGCTTCATTATTCCGATAATATACCGCACAAATGTGATCAGTGTAACTTCAAATGTGTCTCAGAAGATGTGCTTGCTTATCACATGAGAACGCAGTGCATGAATGATCTAAAACAATTTCGTTGCAGCAAATGCACCATGCGATTCATGTGGCGAGAAAACCTGGAAAACCATGAGAGTGTGATTCACGATAGCCCACGGACATATACCTGCGAAATTTGCAAACGAGATTTCGTAACGCAACCCGATCTGAAGAACCACAGTGACTGCAAGCCACCAGAAGAAGTTAGACTGTTTGAATGTGATATGTGTGATCGGAAATACAATCGCAAGGATCGCTTGACGAAGCATATTAAGGTCCACAATGAGAAGTACAAGGAGCAGCGTATAAAGACTGTCGCATCAACGGATAAGAAATTCTTGTGCGCCTTTTGCGGCAAAGAGGTGTCGAGCTCCTCGAATTTGGTTATTCATATGCGACGGCACACGGGTGAAAAACCGTTCAAATGTGAGTTTTGTAACAAGGGTTTCCCACGATCCTCGGATTTGAATTGTCACAGGCGAACGCATACCGGAGAGAAACCACATAAGTGTTCTGAGTGCGGTAAGGCATTTTCACGTTCGTATAAACTGCAAACGCATATGCGTATTCATTCTGGAGAGAGACCGTATAAATGCACGTACTGTGAGAAGAGATTCACGCAATCTAATGACCTAACGCTTCACGTACGAAGGCACACTGGTGAGCGACCTTACGTGTGTGAAACCTGCGGTGAGAGATTCATACAGGGGACGGCACTGAAAAATCATCAAAGGATGCGGGGACATTATCCTGTTTGAGGGCTTCAACTAAAGAAAACTGTGAATCTAGGCTATGGTTACGATAAAAGTCGCATTGAATGTGTACTGTAATCTAACAGTAGTTCTAGTTAAAGTATTGTAACCATTTTGATATTATATCTTGCGTCACAATACAAGTATAAGTTATTATGAACGAAAAATATCCATCATTTAAGCATGTATTTATTTTGTATACAATTTTGAGCGATTGAATCATATTTATTTAGATTTCCAAAATACTTTGTAACCGTCAAAGACAAACATCTATTCTGTAATAGAACAATCGAAGGACAGAGGTCGTACTGAAACAATGAAAAATATGTACTATTGCCTAACAGTGGCAAGCAAAACGATACATTTCAAATCGACTGTTTCTTTCAAATAACACTAGTTGTCCTATGACCGATTTTTATAAAATGTACAGGATTTTGTTATTTTATGATGAAATAATGGCGTAGGTTTAAACATAAGCAATTGTATTAGCATAAGATGAAAAATTAAAAAAAAATAAACACGAGCTTCATGTTTTGCACGTATCGATTTTATTGTGCCTCTAATCTTGATCGTACTGATTTCTTCGTCATATTGATCCGTCTCAGGACATTTTATGGGGACATGTAATTATTCTGGTTGATGTCTATTATTCAATTCAACCAGGTTCTTATTCTACCAATCATACAATGCAAACTGTTGGAATGGTTAGAATTTCTTTTCTTCTAAGCGCAGGGTTCTTTGTGTCCTTCCGCATGTGTACACCAAGATGACTACATTGACCACAAGGAAAACAGTAATCCGAGCTGTGTGAGAATCTGAGTGTGAGAGTTTTCGTCATTCTGAAAATCCTAATGCGAAAGGTTAGGTTAAGTTAGAGTGTCTGACTCCCATCAAGCAGCAGTCACTTTAGCCCACTTGTGCGTGCCACTTGTTACCCCGTGGATCTAGTCGATTTTTTTCTAAACCAGTTTCTGCTTTTGATGATGGATACGGCTGATGCTGCTTTGTCCAGCCAAGTTTTTGAAGAAGTAAGCACGCAAAAGTTATATAGAAGGTGCAGAATAGTTTCCTCCAATGTCGCAGCGCCCAGTGAGGTCGTCAATAGGAGTTTTGTGATTCGCCCTACTCATTTGATCAGGCATCTTTCATCCGCATCATGCAGTTGCGGATTTCATACGATCTGACTGATTTGTCTCAAATAAATCTTATAATTGCATTGCGAAATGAATGTCAGCTGTTTGATGAAATCGCCTTGCGCAAGTGGCCGTCGATAAGGTAAGCTTCCCGGCGGATTCCACGATAGCAGTAGAAAGTGAAAGGGAACGAACTCAATTCCGGTGGATTCCATTATAGGAGTGTATGTGTCCCTTTGACAAATTTGTATTCTCTTAATCGCTTTATGTGGCTTGTATTACCCTCACGGTGAGCCTATGTATTCTCTTTGTCACATGAAGGGACTACATTTGTCATAGTGGCAATTATTTTTGGGTGATACGACTAAGGGAATAAGGAGGATTCTCTTCTTAGGTGCCATTCATATGACCCGCGAACTTTAAAGAACAATCAATTTCCAGCAAATTTAAACTAATAGGAATACTTCTTGATATGCAAAAACATGAGGAATGAAAGTTACCGAATCCCTTAAGGAGATTCATAAAAAAAAATCGCGAACCGCGAAGCAGGGCCTCTCCCAAACGGACCGACTTACAATCGTACTTCAAATAAAACACACATTTTGTATATTAATTGGTTATTGTCTTCGAAATCGCTTGGTCTCTACTCAGAACTGACTCTACCGCCAGAAAGCCATCCCCATTACAACTTTCCCTATTCGTCGATCCGCGTATTTGCATTCCTATAGTGACAAAGGTGAATGTAACAGGACGCGCGCGTGTTTGCAGCATCAGCATTGTTTCCATGCATTGGCTGATGCAATCCACAATAAAGATTGGTAGATCCTATTCCTTCAGGTCGACAACGTGTGCAAAGTGATAACTTGAATTATCGTGTTTTTGTATTAACTAAGATGTCAATAATAATAAGTTCAAGTATCCTTATTAACGATTTTAAATTTTTTCTTCACGAATCAATCATTCTCTTTGCGAACTGTCGAGCTGAGTTCGCAATACACAAGCGAGGCAAACGCGATCCACAAATGCACGACTAAAAAATTCGCATGAAGCCTCTGTTAGCTCAAATTGTACTGTATTCTACGAATGGGAAAACTCCATATGAATGAAGTGAAGTCAGAGTTTGCGTGGTTCGCGATTCGTAGTGAGCTCATATGAATGTCCTTTAAGACGAGACAAGACATCAAAATCTGATGCTGCTCCCAAAATTTTGGAGATAATTCAGCCAAACCTTTTTTCAGTTAAAAATTCATGTTTCAACTACAAAAATACGCACTTCAAAGTTTCCGAATTCTGCAACAAACGAATTCTAAAATTACACAATAAGCGTACATCGAAAGACTAAAGAAAGATTTTAGAAAACTGAATATGTTTTCTTGGGAATGAGAATTAGGATGGATTTTTGCCACCTGACTTGCCTTCAAGAATTTCATTTGATGTGAGGTGACACGCCAAAATGTGGCGTGACAATGGGTGATAGTAATCAATGGTACGCAAGAACAATTAACTACATACAATTTATACATTTTTACATACCCGCTCCAGGATATCTTTTTTATAAAAAGGCTTTCTGAAACGAGAAATTTTAGCAAATACATCGAAATTCTATGTATACAAGTTTAGCAAGTACACTCACGAAATGGAAAGTGATGTCACTTGGATTCTTTTTTATTGCCTTTTTGTGCAGATGTTGCTTTTTTCTGCATTTTTTGCCATTTTGAAGTCTTTCCCAAAGTATGGTCGCTAAAAAATTCTAGAAAAATCCACTTTTGCATGTATGCATATCTGTGCAAGCATCCTTTCCTACTCACAATGCGTAATATGCATACATAACTTCCTAGAAGCATACAAAAATGAGGACTGGTAAATTCGGGGATCAAATCTGGTACCCTCTGCGTAGAAGTCGACGCATCAAGTCCATTTCGACCAAAAAACGAATTTTCGGATACTCACAAAAAGCAGATACATTAAAAATCTCTTGGTAGTTCCATGCTACTGCAAATGGGTTTAGCGGTGAACGAGGGCAAAACGAAGTATATGCTGTAATCGAGAAAGGACGCAGAACATCGACGACTTGGCCAAAACGTCACCATAGGCAGCTATAACTTCGACGTTGTGAAGGACTTCGTCTACCTCGGCTCGTAAGTGAAAAGTACGAACAACACCAGTACCGAGATTAAACGCAGAATTACTCTTGCCAATCCCTGTTTCTTTCGGCTCAAGAGGCAATTGAGTAGTAGAGTCCTCTCTCCAAGTACCAAGTTAACATTATATAACACCTTGATCATCCCTGTCCTGCTCTATGGTGCGGAGGCATGGACAATCACAACAGCGGATGAAGAAGCAATTGTTCTTTTCGAGAGAAAAGTTCTGTGTTCAAACTTTGGTCCTGTCTGCGCTGATGGTTATTAGAGAAGAAGATTCAACCACGAACTATACGAGCTGTACAGCGGCATACAGCGGCTAGTCAGGCGTCTACGGATTCAACGTCTAAGATGGCTGGGCCATGTAGAGCGCATGGACAACACTGCTCCAGCCCGAAGTCTTCGACTCCGAACCAGTGGGACTACGCAATAGAGGACGCCAACGGAGCCGGCTGGAGAGGCTTACTGGTTGAGGCCCAGGTCCACCACGGACTGTAGCGCCACCAGAAGAAGAAGTTCCATGCTACTATAATTAAATGTGCACGTTCCTTTTCGTATTTTTGGCTCAATGCCTTTTTTTGCCTTTTTCAGTGTTTTCAGTCATCAACTCTCATAGTAGTCGTTTTACTTTCCTCAATTATCTGTGAATCCCTGCTCTTTAATGAGAACTTTAACACAAAACAGATACAATTAAATAAAAGAAGAAAATCACAAGTATCTTGTATTCATTTAACACATGGTTTTTGTCTAGTTACAATTACAAATATAAACGTATTTTATTAGTTAGATAATATAAAAAATAACATTTCTTTTTTTTTTAAATTAAATAATGCACAAGTAGTCAATTAAATATATAAACACCTCTTGTATTCATTGGTGAGGTGCAACTTTGTTCTCCATCAGTTTGCCTGAAACAGTTCTTTAGCCAAAAGTAAACATGCAAAATGGAAAAGCCATAAGTGCAATAAAATAAAGTTTGTCTGTATTTAAAATTCTCAGACATGTACATATGTTTCTCGTTTGAACTGATTCTAATTCGCTTTATGAACTATATACACGAGCAATTCAAAGTTTTACTCCGTAAAATACTCAAAAAAAATAACAAAAAATAAAAACAACACAACTTGTGAGAATATCAATCTATGGAAGTGAGTGATCATTTAGAAAAGAATATGAGCTAATTGAATGAAGTCCGTCTAAAGTAAGTAAACAGAAAGGTGCAGATTACATTTATAATTATTTGAGAGAAATTCACTAGTTGACTTCAGGTGGCGGCGTTTGTGGTAGCCACGTGTAGAAGAGAATGTATGCAGCGCTGGATACGACATCCGATGTATCGATTGATGTTACAACTTGATCGTCGAATTTGAACCATCTGCAAGATAAAAAATAAGTATATTCTATTGTGTGTCTATGGTGAGCAAAGGTTTTTAAAGGGCCCAATTTTCTGACCAATATGGGTGGTGCTACAGCCCAAAGAGGGCCATGGCCCGGCTTCTACAGCAATCACTCGTGTTGTGCGTGCTATTGTTCTCTCACGAGTGGAAGGAACCGATTAAAAAGCTTTTTGCCAGACAGTTATTACTCTTTGAGCATTGTCAGTGACTTGGAAAGAGGTGGGCCGTGAAAAATTTTTTTGGTGGCGGCCGTGGCGTTGAGGCTCTGTGTGTCGACACCTACGCAATTGAACCTCGCTGCCTGAATTCGTTTCTCGGCTAAAAATATTACTAGTAAAAAAAATTTAGATCTTGCTTACTATTACGAAAAAATGGAGAAAAGAAAGGAATAAACCACCTGACATTCTCAAATCGTACAGACGATAAGATTCTAAAGATTACTGAATAGCCATCGTACGAACTATTTGCATATAAAAAGGGAAAATTCACAATTATCGCTATATATGTATGTATAGAAACTTACAGAGATTACAAAGAGAAATTCCAACAAGCCGGAGAGCCTGCTATTGCCGCGTATATCGAAGGGGCATTTGACGCTGATCATGATCACTAACCACTGCGCTAACCACAAAATTACACGATGCATAAGCCTGATGCTAAGAGTATGGCTTTTAATAGCCAAACTGGATACTGGGTTATCATCCGCCACCAGTCGTTAATTCTGGCGGATGAGCTTCTCGTGTACTCCTATGTAAATGGACAACCTTTGGATTTGCAGATGATTTACCTTTCATAGTGATGGAAAAGCATAAGAATGTCGTCGGCAAACTCATTCAAAAGGCCTTAAAATACATGGTGTGATAATGAGGGTGAGGTTAGGTTGCCGGTTTTCAACTCAGTATTCATTCCAAATCACAGCTATGATGTCATGAGATTTGGGTAAGGACCGAAAGAATAAGATCGCGAATACAAACAGATGAGGTGAGATTTCGATGTGCTTCTTGAGCCCTTCCACAGAAAAGGCTCTTCTTCGATGGTCTTGTTACGTGGCACGAATGTCCCCATCATGGCCACATCCGAGACTTGCCTTAAATGCGATTCCATCAAGTAGGCGACAGCTTGGCATACCCAGGACGAGGCGATGGGCTAATTTGAAAAACCCGGTTGGTTGTCCTTGGGTATAACTCCTGTTCAGTTCGAGTCGATACGGTGGCGTGGTTTACACTGGTTACCCTTTTAGTGGATCATACGTGTCAGAAGATGATTATAATGATTGAAAAGTGTCTACGACCAGTCTAGCCTTCCAATGATGCCAACTGTGATATCTGTGAGAGGATCTAGGTCCGGTATACCAAACGAGGAAAGCAATCTAGTATCTAACGCTCTATAAACCAAAAATCTCTCCTTAAAATCAAATCAAAAAATAATCGGTTCTCGATTGTTGGCTGGATTGTGCTAGTTATAACTACAGTGGACTCTCCCTAAGTCGAAACTCTCTCTACAAAAACCTCTCTCTAAGTCAAACTCTCTCACTCTCGTACAAATTATGGTTTCCCGTGACAATTCAACTCCCCTAGTTCACTGTATTTAGAAACACAGTCAGTGACTCCATAGAGGTAAAAGGCCGGTAATTGAACCGTTGAAGTCGATACATACACATTTAATCACACCTAACTTACGCACAAAATTCAAGACTACGATTGCTCTGAAAGCTTGTTCCACACTGATTATGTGCTAGTACAAAGTGACAGTACAAAACGCACACATACGATCTTACACGATTCGTATACTCTTCTTACGCCACCAATTGATTTTATGGTAGAAATCAGATATCCCACACCGTCATTCACCTCCCACCCCTCATCATACACAAATGAAATTATTACTTACTTTCCGAAGACGCCACTTTTGCAAAAAGCAGTGTAGTGACCGCTTTCCATTGAACCGTAATGATTCGATACGCCATACAGTTGATAGGTTTTCGGTGACATTGAACGTAACTCGGACTTGGCAATGTATGGCGTCATATCGAGGTTCTCCAGTGGAAAGGTAACATAATTTAATTTCTTCTTATAAGAATGACACATACTGTCGGTATCGGCGTAGAATCTGTAAGAATTTCAAAAACAACTGTTATTTAAAATCTGAAGAGGGATTGAGTAGAGTTGACGAACCTCTTAAAATGGACGACCAAGATGGGAGGAAGTTTGGAGATATCGAGTTTTTTAATAGCTTCACGAGGCTGCTTGCAATTTGGGCATATCCATCCATGAATACGTTCTCCGTTAAAGTACATATCCATGCATTGACTTAGGGCACACATATTCGAATTCGAAGGTAATTCTAGGCTTAAATTCGAGAAACATTCGTACGTGGCACTCTCCTTGTTGCAGTACACACATTTCACCGTGCTCTTGATTTGTCCGTAGAATAAGCGTAAAATCAAACTCTCTCGGGCCTTGGTGAACTCTAGCCAAGCACGCTCCGATGCTGGCATATTATCACGCGGTGGTTTGTGCACCTGTAGCGTCTGCAAATCCGAATGCAACCAATCCATGAGGATCGTCAGGAATTCATGTGAATCCTGCTGTTCAATGCCACGGAATATTTGCTGATATTGACCTATAACATACTGAAAGCAAAATCAGATAAGTCAAGTTGAGACGGAATCACGCCGAATCAAGTACCCGCAAGTCTTTACTGGCTACACATTTGTAATTGCCATTCCAGAGGACTTTGATGAGCGCGGCGACTTCCTCAACCACCTGTCCGTTTGTCTTGTTCGCCCTACTTATGTTGTTCTTATATTTATCCGTTATGCAGTATTCCGTCAGCGGTTGCGTATTGCTCAGGCACTGAAGAATGCTGTTCATGTAGCAGGTATTCCCGAGATTCTTCAGGCCGGTTAAGCCGCGTCCCTGTAATTAATATATGTAAATCAAAGTTAAGTTGGGGGACACTTCAAACTCCAACACACACACACACACACCCTTTTGAAAGGACTAGTAAAATTGTACGTTGGCAAGCGAATTTCAACACAAGGCAAAACAATCATCTTGCTAACGGATTAGTTTGGCGGTAAAAATGCAAATTTCGAATGGTCATTCTTTGAGAGGGACCCAAAAGGAACTGGATGTACGACATTTGCCAACATACCCTGCAGCAGGTACACACCAGTGGCAGAATGGTGGTGGGTATGGCTAATCAGATTTGCCGTGGTGGAACCAAGCACTTAAATACACTTTGACTTTAATTTCAACTAAGCACGTGCTGCACACGAACACTTGTAGGAGGTGGGGATTAAAAGAAAATGACACGATTAACAACACTTGTGTGCTCACTATGCAATGAAAAGTGAAACCTTGCTTGTAGTGCGGGGTCAATTTGGTGTTTTTATTTCTCGCATAAAGTTTTCTATTGCTCACCGAAGGGTTGTGAGAATGATCTGATTGATCTGATTATTCATGAGTAACCCCGAAGGTAATGTACTCATGTCGTATAACTTTAATACTTATCGATCTTTGATATGCTTTTCAGAATACACGTGTTGATGCAATGTTGTTCATGAATGGTTCCAGCCCATGACGCATTCGCGGAATTCGTGGCAGAGAAAAATTATTCGTGTGCTTGCATGTGCTGCGCAAAAAATAGATTCATTAACGGTTAAAAATAAATGACACGTACATGACAATGTCACTAAGTGAAATTGGACGCGTAAGAATGAATTGCTGTGTATTGGATGGAAGGCGATTTGCTATTTTGTTTAAGGTATTCAGTGAGAGCAGGATACAAGGAAGACTGTATACATTTAAGGTGCGACTGGATTGAAACTATGTGCTGACCTAATGTTGAAAGTTGAAGGCTAAAAATCTGTGCACGCGAAAAAAAGTAATCAGGTTAAAGGTCGACTCCCGTATGGGAATATCTTAGACAGTAACCACACGTGTTGCATCAAATTCTTTCCTGAGGCGAGCATGTTCGAATTGCTTTTACACTCTTCGAACCCCTTGAGATATCATGGTAAGAAAGTGGATCTACTGAGGACACCATATGCAAGGGCTGCGGGGACGAGGAAGAAATAGAGGACACTCATTACTTCCTGTGTCATTGCCTCAGTCTCTCTGCATTGAGACGCAGAACACTGGGATCATATTTCTTCCAAGATCTTCATGAACTTGCAGAAATTCCACTAATGCAGCTTCATCGGGATCAACGGATGGCTGAACCAACCTCATAGTACAGGATGACACGAGAAGGAATAGGAGGGGTTTCCTCCCCCATATGGGTATCACAATGTGTCTAAGCGAACCTCAGTGTGACGTGGTTCCACTTGCCCTTACAACCAACTTAACCTTACCTAACCACACGTGTTATGTGTGCTACTGTTCTCTCACGAGTGGAAGGGAAGAAGTTTTATGCTTTTCTAGCTTTTTTGTTGTTTGTGCTGGTAATCGACCTCAGGCAGCGAAGTTCTAGTGCCTATGTTATTTTTTGAGCAGAACAGTACACACATTTAATTTTCATTCCAGGATACGAAGAAGACGATGTAAGGATTCATAAAAATGATCTAGCCTAAGAAAAACTAAAAACCGTGTTCCGTGATCTGAATCAATTAATTTAAAGAGGTTTCTAACTAAACACGTTACAAAACTGCAACATACCACTGTTCCAGGTATTGGCGAGAAATCTCGTATTCTTTCAATGGTCCTCACTGGTGGTTTCACTGATCTATCGAATTGGGGTATCTTTGGTTTCGACATTTCCTCATCCTCATACGTTGGCGGCTTCATATGCCGCTTCTGTTCTCGGGCAATTGCAAGTTGTTTCTCTAGTCTAATACGTTTGTCGTTCTCCCTCTGCTCCTGGAGCATCTTTTGTTCTTGAATTTTGTTTTCGATATTCTTGGTGGTCTCTTCGATAGTTTTCACTTCTTTTGGGGACTTAATCTCCAACACCTGTTCACGCTTAGAATCTTCGAGTTCTTGCCGCAGTCGATTGTTTTCTAATGTCTGCAAGACGAACGGTTTTTACAGAAATCTTAAACTTTTCTTCAGCCCCACTTACCAGATCCTTTTGTTTGTACTCCAATTGGAGTATCTTGTAATAGAGTTCTTGTTGGGCGAGCAGATTACTCTTTTGTTCCTCCTGTTCAACAGTTGCCGTCTGATCGGTCACCGTTTGCCATTCGTGTTCTGCCTGCAGAAGTTGTTTACCATTGTCTACGGCCTTCTCAGCCAGGAGTTCCTGCTCCTTTAAAATATCAATGACTGGTTTCTGCCGTTCTTCATAGGTCTTGAGTGCAGCCATTTTGCTGCTTCGATCTACGGTTGGTGTAGCAACACTCGATGGGACATTGTTGTCTTTCACTTCACTATCTTTCATAGTGATGTCGTAGATGGTTGGATATTCTATCTCCTCGATATCGGTTTCTTTTTCCTTTGCACGTGGAGCTTGGACGCTTGGATTCGTACACAGCGTTGGGTACATGAGGATGAAGTATTCATAACCGTTTTTAAGAATTTTTATTGGTGATTTGTAGGTTACATCTGGATCCCACTGAAATGATTAAAGGAAAGCTAGAAAGAACTGAGTTATGACAAAGGTATGTACACATACATTCTGTAAAATTGACCGAAGCATCGCTATAGGTGTGTTTGGTGGCGGATCTGCTTCATAACAATTCCAATCCATCAGGACAACTTGATCTTTGATGGATCTTGATGACCACAAGGGCTTCGATGCATTGTCCAACTGGTCCTGGACCTTACCAGCAGACATACTGTGAAGAAAAAGCAATTATATCTGTAAACTTTAAATTCTATGCAAATAATTTAATTTTTAAATGGATTGGTCGGCAGCCGATAAGATCGGATATTCTAAAGTCCCTGACAAGAACTTTCATTAATTTGAGGTTATTGAATGACACAGCAACTGTTTATTGGAAATGAAATGAAAGCATCCCAAGTGTGCCTAGCAATATCCAGGTTATGGTATCAGCTGACAATAACTTTCACAATTGACTTCTTGGACAGAATGTCACAACTACGAGATGCCAAAGGGCACATTGGATACGCAGCAACTGACATCTAGCAGGTTACCTAATCTTAATGCTTAAATAAATATGAGCTGGTGTAAATCAAAGGAAAACTCACCCCGGTTGAATATTTTCTTCAGGTACATTCAAACACCATGAGTAATGTAAACGTGAGTTCTCAAAATCGGTTTTCGATCTACAATCCATAATCAAGAGACTCGAAGACGTACGTATCTGCCTGTATAGCTCCTCGCAGGACATCAGTAAAAAGTGATTCATATCAGTAGCTCCATCTGAATCATCACTCGTCAGTTCATATTTCGTGGGCTTAATAGAATTGTTGTTGTCAAGAATAAAATTCATTTCGGACGCTTTTTTCTTATCGGCTAATCGCTGATATCGCCTCTTAAGTGATTTATTTAATGTTCCCAATTTGTCCATTGTAAGCTTAAGATCACCATTCCCCCCAAGGGTTTGTCGAACTTGTTTCTTATGCTCTTTATAATCGGGCATTTTTCGTATACAATCGACCAGATTAAAGTACTTCATGTACTGAATGTAACTCTGCTCTTCGTCTCCGTCTAAATGTGATCGTTCGGCAAGTTGAAAAAGTTTACGTGCACTTGAGAGTAGCCTAGGAATGAAGAATCAAATTGAAAACAAAATAGAAATACATTTTCATAATGTATTAATTTACATTGTTAATTTTTTCGAGCTGTAGTCGGGAAGATCATAATATTTCTCCAAGTCACGGAGATCCTTTCCCATGTATAATTCCTTCACTTGAGCCATATTCAGTTATTGCAATTTCGGTTTTAGGTCACAATAGGCTTTTGTTGGTTACTTAACAATGAGTTATTATTCACTTGTTTTCAGTGTTTCACTGCATTACAAAAAGTACATCGAACTTTTACTACCAAATTGCAACCACTATCAAAAACATTAGTGACCACTAAATCCGATTGGATTATTGAACCGGCAGCCATTGCTATTAAGTGACATTTTTTCCATCATGTGACACATGCAATTTTAAAAGAATAAAAGTGATACCAAATCTGCGTGGTTAAATTGTAGTAAACTTGTTTTACTATTTAATGTGTTTTCTTTTTTAACGTTTGGTTTTTCTCTAATTTTTTTTGAATTTCTTGTTTTAGTATCGGATATCATAAAAAAATCTTCTTCGAATGGTGAAAAATTAATAACGAACATAAATTTGTTTCCAATTCAAAAAATTTCGCATATTCAGACAATTTGGTATGTAAATAGCGACGTTCAGACACAACAATTTGTCGTGACGATTTGCTTGATATGCTAAATCGTCAATGTGACGAACACAACCAAACCGAGGACTTGTTTAACGGTAGACAAAACATTTTGACTTTTCAGCTTGATTAACGCCAAGCAAATCGTCACGACAAATATTCTGTTTGACCGCCGCTGATCACACTTTGCGTTGAACTACAAAAAATATTCCGATCTAAATTTATGCATATATCATGACAAACTTGATTTTGTATGATACTGGCATCATCTTTCGTTTTCTTTTTTCGATAACTTGACGTGCCATAGAAATGTCAAATAAATCGTGAACGTCAATTTTTCGGCCACCAATTTTTCAACCAATCGTGCCGGAAAGTTCCCACAAAATTTTCTATCTTTAATTGGATTCATTTTCTCAATAACTTTACCCTCATAATCAACATAAACGAATCATGTTTGAGGAAGCAGATAATTTTGCAGATATATTTCGGGGCGGGCTTCCTTACTACCTTCTAATTACATTGCCAATTCTAATCATATGCTCATCCAATCCTGTCTTGGCATCCAGTGAATTCACTGTGCAGAGAATGTCCCAATTCGACGTGAATGGTGTATCTTACGGTAAATGCATTTAATGATTCATACATTTTAATTCAATTAAGACGAAACAACGCTTTTGAAGTCGGGCTGTCCCCACATTCTTTTTATGGCGGCGATCAGCTTCGACATAATTAGGTTAACCTAGAGATAAGATTTGATTCATAAGATAAACGAGATAAATTCGTGTGTGAAATACTAGGCCTTATAAAAGTGAATTTGTTTTTGGTTAGGTTGCCGAGCATCTGCATTAACTCTGGAAGCGAAATCTTTATATTCTTGGAGCACATCTCGCCACTGTGTGGTGGCAAAGTAAGTACAAATCGTTAATGCCGCATGCATTTATTCTGTTGCATCAAATTCGAATTTCAGATTTCAAGACATGACAATAGATCAATTTCGGGAAATAAGACAAAAGGCTGGCGGATTGGTGATTCTATTGCCCAACAATATCGCGTCCCTATCGGTTGAAGAAAAAGAGGTATTTTATGATAAGTAACATAAACAGCCAAAAATGTATCAATTGTTTCTCTCAGCACCTATATTTGCTTGAGCAAGCAATGCTGGTACAAGTTTCACCGATTCCTGTGTACTTCTCCACATACAATGAAGACTTGGATCAAGTTATAGCAGATATAACAAAAACAAGTGACGCAGCAAAAGCAGCACAACAGACACACAGCGGAAAAGTTGAGCGTGGTTCGGCTCTATCCGAGCTTCTGGGTACTATCTCTGCGAACGGATATCAAATAGTTGTTTCTGGTGCAAGTCATGCAGCGAGTAAGCAAAGTAAAATCCCAATCATCCAAGGTGAACTAGCCCCGATGAAGAACGTCAAGTCGGCTGAAGTTGAAGTGAATCCAAAATTGCCCTTAATCATTCTTACATCTCACCTCAATACATTCGGTCTTTACAACGTAAACCTCAAACAAGTAGACAGCTATGGCATGTGAATTTCAAAGTATTTTTTCTTATTCAGGAATACCCATTAAATGCTGACGCTGCTGTTTTACTTACACTTGCCGATTTGTTCAGCAAGCTCCACAACACAGTGAACGCTGCACCGAAGTTCCGACTTATGTTCCTGCTGACAGAATCCGGATCGTTGCTGAATTTCCAAGGATCTAAAAAATGGCTCGACGAGAATATCCAATTACAGGTAAACAATATATTTTCTCATTTGTAACGATTTCTAATTGCAATTGTGTGTGAAAAACGTCGCGGCCAGGACGATTTAGTTTCAATTACTGGGTATTTAATTGCAGCAAGAAAAATGAGTACCATCATAACGAAGGTAGTATTATCCTGTCATTTATTCATCGTTATCGCTAGTTGAGGAAATTAATGCTGATGAAGTGTAGTTCGGGAACTCTAATGATTTAGTTGGATATTAGTTTGCTATGCTAGAACAGTCAGTCGTCGTGTTTAGTCTCTCTGGTGAATAACTTACTTAAAGTTTACTTGAAACTTATCCCTGTTGGGACAATTTCTTTCTAACTTTGGCAATCTCTAGCATTTGGTTGAGGTCCTCTCATTTAACGCCGTCTTAATTGTGAGCGTGGCCCGTTGTGTTATCCAAGAAAATAGAATACGAAGATTCTGCATCATGTTTAAAAGAACTCGTTTGTACATCAGAAAGACGATGTTGTAGGTTGGCAGGCGTGGTGTCCTTCGCGTCTTGTGTTCGGTTCCCGGAACGACTAAAATAAGTTTAGGCTTCTCAAACTTGGCGGTTTGTAGTCGGTATAAAACTGTATGTCGATTCCACTCGTGAGAGAACAATAACACGCACAGCACGAGTGGTTGCTGTAGAAGCTAGCCTTTGGCCCTCTACGGCTTGCATCAATACCAATATTAGGCAGGCAGGTAATGGCGTCTTGCCAAGTTCATACTTCACTTAGAACACAGATGGGGTCCATTGTACCGTCACACTCCCTGACTCCTCGATAATCTCTGCAGCTGCCCTGTGTTCAACATTGTTGTAAGTAGTAGATGTCTAAATTGACCATCAGAAAAATCGTTTTGTGGTTTTAAGGTATGTGAGAATATACCTTATGTTGACATTTATCAATTCCTTGAGATCGTACAACGAATAACAACCTGGAGATCTTTTAGAGTAAGTTTCCATCTAGGAAGTACCCAGATAGCGTAACGTTTCCTCTTCCTCATTCCTTCAGATTCTACAGAAGTCATTGTAGTCTTAAAGTCTTCTGGTTTGATTGCCTCTGAGGCTGTGTCCAGTTCTTAACATTTTCTTTTGGCAGAGGCCGATAACCCAAGGAAGGCTGGAGTTCGCATACAAGTGGACTCTCATAGTCATGCATCTCTCGATGTTTGCTGTTCCAACGCTAGATTAGAGATTTTTTCCGGATGTTTACTCCTCCCGTTGTTTACTTTGGCGGAATAAGTACAGACTCAAGACTAAGGGTCATACATCCCAGTTCCACATCCCATTTCCATTGCCGCAGGAGCTTAAATTTGATGATGTGGGAGTTTAATGCCATAATAGCTGCTCGACTGACATTATTGCTATGTCACAGATTGTATAGTTGCTATCTAGATGGATAAATACGCTAAATCTGTCTATGGCATAGATTTCAGCTTGAAAGATGCTGGTGCGTTTGCTCATGTTTTCGAAGTACTTTGGCATGGATTCGGATACACCTGCCTCACCTGCTTCGTCTCTTTTTACCATTTTAAAGTATTGCTCCTCATTCTGTGGCTTATGGATTCACTTCTCCTTTTTGGGGTTAAGCTTACTTGTAAATTTCTTTTGGAAATTGAATTTCATAATCACACCATCCTTCGAAATGGAAAAAGCTGTAGGTTCTGCTACTCCTAGTATTTTGTAATGTACTTTATTATTTCACTCAAAAGATTAAAACAAAATTATTTGCAAATGTACGGTTAAGCATAGCTAAACCGTCTGCCGCTCTACTGCTCTTAGTACAACAACAGTAAATCTTGTTAAGTTATAAGTTATGCTATAACAGTACAAATGCTAGTGAAATGATGTTTGGCTTACAATTTGAACCCTTACCCATATCCAATGTATATACAATTAAGCTAATTTAATTAACCATTTTAGAACGTTGATTTTGTTCTCTGTTTGGACACAATCACTCAAGCACTCAACACAGAGAGTGGACCCCTGTACATGCACGTATCGAAACCACCCAAAGAAGGAACAGCTATGAATAACTTCTTCAAGCTGCTCAAATCAGTTGGCCAACAATTCAACAATATAACAGTCGATGGAGTTCATAAAAAGATAAACTTAGCCGACGTTCAAGTAGCCTGGGAACACGAACGATTCAGTATGAAGAGACTGCCAGCATTTACACTGTCAAGTTTGAAATCGCCAAAGGAACCTGTCCGTGGCACTACATTCAAAGATAGCGAAGATAAGATCCTCACAATCACCGAAAGGAATACAAAGGTGATCGCTGAAGCATTAGCGAAATACATCTACAACGTAGAGGAAGGCGAGATCTTCTCCGGTGCCACTGTAAGTTCATTCTCTTTTGTTTCTCACATTTCATCTAGAATGTTGTTTTTCATGTTTGCAGCAAATCAACAAGAACCTTATCAAATCGTGGATGAACGTCAAATCTGCGCAACACAATAACGATTTGAAAAACGCGTTCGAGAAGTACTTGAAAAACGTGAAAATAACTCACGATAAACCAGACGCACGAGAGCCGGATTTCATGCTGTACGATGGTCAAGAAGCCAACCTCTACGTGTACCGAGTTAAGCCCGCAGTCTTCGATCTCTTCCTCACAATTCTTATCGCAGCGTACTTGTCGTCTGTGTACCTGTTCATTCAAAACTTCCCAGCGCTCTACACACTCATCTGCAAAATGACTAAAAACATTGCTCCAGCTTCAAAAGTGAAATCGAATTAAATGCGTAGCCAAAAAATTAAAAGAAACAAAAAAGCCGATATCAGACAAAGTTTAGGATAGTTTATTTAGAATCTAGATCTCGCTCTGAGACTAGAGGAACTTGTTTTTTTTTTCTTCATTTCGAATTGACGCTTTAGTTGTAACTGGTGACGATGGTCCTATTTTATTGTTGCCACTTGAATTTTTCCTATTTTCCTGAAAGGTGCTGGTTACTACAGTTCGCCGGGAGGCGTACACATGTGTTTAGAAAACGGCTTTTCATTAATTTAAAGTAAAATCTCCGTACAGGGGAGATCGTCTGTGCTGCACCCTAAAATGAATTCATGAGAATTTCTTTATAACTATCGTTCATTGTTGTGTTGAATATTTAATTAATTGTGTTTTTCAATTCATTTCTTCATGCATTTAAATGAAATAGGCTTTAATTTGAATGTTGTGATGCTTTCAGCTATTTTGAAGGCATCACAATATGTGTGTGACCCTTTGTAGAACAATTGAGAGTAAAAAAAAAGAAGTCGTTAAAAAAACTTATTTGTCTTTTTGTATTTTTACAAGCATTTGATGGTTGCGCTCAGTGCGGTGAACTGATTGCAATTGAATTTGAACTTAGTTGACTGGCTTGCGCCAGGCGAGAGAAATGCTTCTCAGCTGTTAAATGAGTATTTAATATTTATGCTTATACTCTTTCAAATTTCGAGGTTAAAGAGTTAAGCCGATGATTTGTTGAAGCAATGTGTTTTTATAATTTTATAGGTTTGACTAATGCCCTTAAGTGTTCGGGAAAGTCACACTAATGGTCTTAAATGTCTGCGGATTATAGTCTGTTGCAAATATTGGGCTTCCATATTCACATAGTGCGGCTGTAAAACGAGTCTCTAAATGGACCAGCATTTTTGACGAGACGGATGTTGCGGGTGAAACTACGCATAGAAGCAATATAATTGGGTAGAGCACTTGAAAAACTTTTGGTAAAATAACGACAAAGAAGATACGGCAAGTCGATGTTCGACTAGCGAGTCCAATGTCTCTGATATTCTTGTCTTTCTAATCCATAGAAAACGAGATTGATCCATACCATACTTTGATGTCAAACATTGTTAAATGCCTTAGAAAAATCAGGCGCAACAATCTTTCGCTCGTACTGTGCAAAGATTGGTTCTACTTTTCGGTGCCATAAGACTTCGCGATACAAGATACAGTCGAACCTCGATAACTCGAAACACCACTAATAAATTTGAAGTTATCAAGTAAAATACAAAATTGATATAAATATTTATTTATGTGCGATAATAATAATAATATGGGTGGCGCTACAGTCCGAGGCGGACCTGGGCCTAGCTTCTCAGCAACCACTCGTGTTGTGCGTGTTATTGTTCTTTCACGAGTGGAAGGGTCCTACAATTTTGTGCCGACTCCGAACGGCGAAGTTGAGAAGCTTTTTCTAGACAGGAATACTCTTTGAGCATTGTCAGTGACTCGAAAGAGGTGGAGCCGTGAATTATCAAAGGTGGTAAATTCGGGTATCGAACCTGGCACCCTCTGCGTAGGAGTCAACGCACTTACCCACTACGCCACGGCGACCCACTACATGCGATACATACAACACATAAAACGTAGAGGAGCATAATTATAATTTAAAATAGTCTGTTACACATGCCCGAAGAGCGGATTTTTTTTATTTCTTTAAAAACAAAAATCTTCAATGCAATTTAAACCATTGTAGGTACACAGAATCGTTTGTTGTTTGATGAGTCTTTAAATATAACCACAAAATGAGTAATAAATTTGCAACCAACTCGTTTGAAGGTGGTTGAATCAAATCATTCTCAATTATAGCCAAGTCTTTGCCTTTGTCGAGCTGAGAAAATTCGGATTCACATCTAAATATCTCAAAAACATTTTCATCTGTAGGAAACTCCTAAGTAACTGCCTGCAGAAAAACATCATACGTAACACCTTGTATATTTCTGGTATTTTTTTAAGCTTCAAATTCCATTTGTAGTTGAGCGTTCAGATCTGAAAATTAAAAGTATATCATCCTCTTACCCTCGGAATATTCACCAAAACCACTAATTTGTTTATACTAGGTCAATGGAACATACAAACGCAGTGCCTCAAAAACGATTCCTTATAAAACTAACTTGTAGAATACCCAGAATTTAGGAATTTCTCTTCAGAAATCGACTTATCGAAGGTGACGCCATATAATCTGTTCGAGTTATCAAGACATTCGAGTAATCGAGGTTTGAGTTATCGAAGTTAAATTACAAGTAAATTTTAGTCTTGGCGCTATTGCCAACCAATTTCATTCGAATTATCAAATATTCGAGTTATCGAAGTTCGCCAGCTGACGTTTATCAGCGTTTCCATGTTCTCGAGAGGAGGGGCGTTATACATATAGGACGGTACGAGGAGGTTGACGAAGATTCATTCTGTGTCTTGACCTCTGACACTTAAGTAATCCCTTTAGGACGCCCAAATTATAAAAAAAAGAAATGAAAAATGAAATTAGAGTCTCACAGTAACTTTCCATGAGTTAATAAAGCGCCACTTCGAATTCTAACTCCTGGCGACAGTGGCTCAATAAACCAATACTGATTAATCCCGAATTGTTAAATTCCATTAGTGTCCCTGACAAGGGCAGAGTTTTCCAAGCGTAGGTCCTGGCAGTCAAAGAGCGTAGCCATAGGCTGATATTACAATCCTAATTGACAGTCAAGGGGTCATTAAAGCCATTAGAGCTAGAAAATCAAATAAAGAGTTTATCGTTCTGAGTACGTAGCACTGGACAATTCTGTGCTGGGTCCCGAGCCACGTGGCATAAGCAATGCAATGGCAATTAAGCTGATAAATTTGCCATGAAAGGGGAGTGGCCCAACCCAAGGAGTTCTACAGATTAAACAACCTGTTGCGGGTGTGAAGAAAATCGTAGATGAAACAATTGTAGATGTGACGAGACCACTCCACCAGACAGGCTTGCGCAACACTCATGTCATGACATGAAATGGGATTGACCAAAAAGCAGAGCCTGATGTGACTATGGTGAAAAATAGGACACCTCTGTCAAAGCCCCAGTCTCTGCCAGTTGAGACAGAAACCACAGGAAGAATATTTCGTCTAAGAACTACAGGATTTCACAAAAATCGCGCTATGATGATTGAACAGCAGAAATCCTTAACTTATCGTTTGCCCAAGGCAACATGCGTGTCCATACAAATATGCACATTTCCATTAACTGCAAAACAATTAGCGACATTTCTACGTTTTGAGAGTTCTGCGAGTTCGAAATTGAAATTAGAATAAAACTATTTTAAAGATACAACAGAATAAGTTAATGCATATGTAACATCATGAAAACGATGTTTATTTATGGGTTTCCTGTCGGAAAGAGAAACCGGAAGAGAAAATTGACTAATAGCGATAACAATCGACAATCGCAATACCAAAATCAATCGACTACCGAAAAACATCAATTCTTCGTCGACAATCGACACTCGCAGCAACCGGGGTCTAATTACACGTACGTACGTCATTGGCATTGAAGTTAAATGATTCTATTGAGACTCTGGTGTTTCGTAAAACCAGCCTTTGGAAAGCTTGCTGGTGCTTGAAACTTACGAGGTTGGCAGGGACTAAGCTTTGACTGGACGAGATCTGCATACGAGATTCCATTCACCTCAGAGTAATGTAGATTTACTTACCTGAGTCTGAGCAATACTCCTTCCTTCGCGAAATTCACCAGCACACTTAGACCATATTGGGTCATATACAGTCAGACTACTACCAATGATTGACCACTCCAATGATAGTGCCGTTAATTTGATCCCAACGGCAAATAGTGACTAGACTAGATCTGAAAACCAGATAAAAGTGCATTAACTTTTCTTTCACTGTGATTCGCACCGGGGACCCCGCTAACCAGGGGCAGGCACTTAACCAACTGCGTCATCCAGCCGTAATACAGGAAAAGTCGTTAAAAATGTTGCTGTAGAATGCATGATTTGTTCGCTGATATGAAAGATCCGTTAAATGCAAATATTCAAAATTCAAAACAAAATCATCAGCTTTTATTGTTTATTCTGAAGAGATTATACAAAAGATCGAAAAACAATTATATACAAGTCCTTAAAATACTTATCTTAAATATAACACACATCTCATTGGTTAAAAAAACTTATATTATATTTCTAATTCACAAGACATTGCTTTTTAATCACCATAACTAAAGCCGGATCGTTAGAGATATTTTGAATAACATAAGAAGTACCTGCAAGTAAACGTGAACAAATTAAGCAAACACATAGCAAGGATAATGCTTTCTGCATACCTATAAATACAGTGATTAAATCACCATTGTTGCAATCGAATTTACTGTCGTTAACAGTGATGTTAACCTTTCCAGATAGGATCACAAAATTCTGCAGAGGAAAATAAGATGTCAATTCTCAGAATGTCGGTGACAAAACCAAACGTCTTTACGTACCAATTCGAATTTCTTTGCTGTGCACTTTTTCTTGCCCGTTTTCGGATTAAATCGAATGTAACCAATGCTAAATGGCTGCTTCGTGTCATAAAATGCATATTCCACACCGTCAACCTCTTGGAAAATTAAGTCTTCAACGGATGCTGTTGAAAAAACGTATTAATTGGGATTTTCTTTTGCACAATTTGAATGCTTACAAGTGTGAAACCCATCTGCTTGCAGAATCTTTGCCACACCTTTGTCTGCTCCCGATGTTGATTTGCTATTTACTATCATCTGCTTCAGCCAGTTGAGGAGTACATCGCCCTTTTGTTTCGGAACGGAGGACTAAATGAGGTAATTAAATGTACTTTATTTAGGTGAATTCATGAGATGAAATCTATTTATGAAATAATGTCCAAATGTGTTTTCCTACAACTGAATTCAATTCCGCATAACCTGAGCTGATGCCATATCCGACTTCATGACGATCCAATAACTAAACTTTTAAGAGATTGCAGAGCAAGTATGTCTTGCAAGTTGATTCATTAACACAAGCCAAAAACATTCATTGAACAAAACCATAAACAGTAGATAAAACCTCGTCAGTCCCTGTAAGAAAATGTGCACTACTGACGTGGAAGGAAGTTTGGTTGAGTCAGTCTTGTGTGTAAGGGATTTTTGATGAGTCAAATTGTTGTTGAGTTGAGCTTGATATGCATATCAGCTGTATAGATATAGTTATGGAGTACGGAATGCGTGAACAACTTACAAAAAATGCACAAGAATGGATGCTTTCACGGCATCATTAACATGCAAAAAACTGCTACATATACAGATGAGAAATATTTGACTTGATTAACTTACACATTTTAAAAAATTTATTCTAATTTTTTCTAAAACTGTGAAGAATTTTTCAGACCATACACGCAAGTACAGGTTATGATCGTACATTGGAGACCGTTATTTGCTTTATAAATACGCAATATGGTTGCGTACCACTAAGGTTTTCTTTATCTTCAATGAGAGAATGTACTTTAAGCGGTAATTACGACAGCTAAATCAAATTTTGCTAAGAATCGCTTTCATTGAGGGAGAATGTCCGTAAGAAACCATTTAATGCCCAATAATCAAGTAAACATACAACTTCTTCGGATCACTTAATTTATGAGCCTCTTCTTGCGTAATCCCTAACAACTGTGTAAGACAACTTCAGTCGATTTACAGAAGCTTCTTAAACAATCCTAGTACGTTTCAAACTCTTGAAACAACTCTAACGTTAACAACAAATCTCCTGTGCCCTCATTCACACTAAGTAAAAAACCCGAAATTGAGCTCCAAATAATTCATATATTAAAATTAACTTAATAGGCGTATTTTCTCACACTGAATTTAGTTGACGAGTAAACACAACGGGCATACATGATTATGAATATTTACCATATCTTCAGACGAAAACCCAGAGTCGCACACTTTTTCGCTTCTATTTGCTGTCTTCTCCTTAACCTCCTTCTCCTTGACCGCCTTCTCCTTCTCCTTAACCTTCATACGCGGCAGCAGTATGGCAATTTTTTTGCATTTCCTTTGAAGGGTCGAATTAAATTCAATTGGTCGAGAGTGTGCGGAAGCCTGCCCGCTGTTATTATTCAAACTTGCTGTCACATCTGACGATGGGCACACGCTTGAATTTTTCAACTGATCGAAGAGTTTGTTTAAGTGATCCGATGAGACATCAGCTATCGATTGATCGTGTTCTGTACGAAATGCACTTCGCTTTGAATTCTTTACTTTACTCGATGATTTCTTACTTCGAATGAATTCAGTCGATGGTGGTGGCGGCATTAGTTCTCTGCTTAAACGATTTCCATTTGATGATGCCATCGTACTGTTTATGTTTGTCTGCTGTACACGTGGTGGTGAGTCCTCAGCAATTGTTGCTAATCGTATCTGTTGAACACTGGACACATCAGATGAGTAACCACTCGAGCCTTGGATCGATGTGGAGAGGAGACTTTTTGACATTGGAATTAATTTTACTACAGGCTCCCTGCTCCGATTGCGCAAGGTTGTGCTCGTCTCATCGTTGGAGACTGTTGCCTCATTTTCTTTTTCCGATTCTGTGTAGGGCGCATTTGCTTCTAATGTTATGTCTGGGCATGGATCGTCGATGATTTTATTTGATGTATTGGGTCCTGTACCAAACCTATTTTCATCACTCTTCTCTTTTGTTCGATTATTCCTGTTTGAGTTTTTTCTTTGTGGGCGGGCTTTATTGTCGTCGCTGGATTGCTGTTTATTCAACTCTGCCACAGGAGTTTCACTCTCCCCGGAAAGATCGTCCTCGGGCTCCTTCGTTTGTCTAGTTTCTTGTGATTTTTGCTCTTTATTGCCTTTGGTTGACTTTTTTGCATTTTTTGCCGACTCCCCAGCCCTATTGTTCTTTTTAACTTTCTTAGTATTTGCTACTAAATTCATTTCAGTGTTATTGTTCGGCGTGTTCTTCTTTTGTCTCCTAGGCGCTGGTTTATAAATTTCATTGTAGTCATACAGAGGCCTGAATTCCGTTTGCGTGGAAGACCAATAGGCCATGGGCTGTTTCTTTTCTCGCTTTGAACGTCGACATAGATTTTCTACAAACAAATTTCGGTTAGCATTAATTTGGGTATTGCATAAATAAATGGAACATACCTTGATTGTTGACCGAGACAAAACTGGTTCCCCTATCCGGATCAACCGGATCCAGTCGTTTCTTCGACTTCCCTCTTCGCCTCTCGTTCTTTGTTGTCTTTTTTACAGGTTTCTGAGATACCTCATTATCTTGTGGTAAAAACTGCTCAGATTGTACAGATTTCTTTACAGATTCATTGGATACTTTTTCTGATGACATCGAAACATCTCGCGAGGACGGGGAATGACTTGGTTTAGTTTGTGCTGGTTGAGTTGGTGGAGGAGGAGTTGAAGCATCCTTATTTGATTTACGGTGGCTTGATCTTCTTTTTGTCGGCTGCTTTGGTGGTGAAGGCCTTTGCAGTGATATCGATTCATTTGAACTACACATTTCAGAGTCACCTTTACTGTACAGTTTTCGTTTCGATAGATTGATGTACTTTGATTTTTGTATCTTTTTACTTGTCTCTAGATACCTTTCCACATGCTCCGACTGAAAAGTTATGATTCTTGTCAGTATTTTGGAGAAACAAAAGGAAACTAGTTGTTACGCTTACCACTTTTTTCTTCTTTCTTACCGGCTTTTGACTTATTGTCGATAGGGAATGCCGCTCACGTTGATTCTGAAAGGAACACTCGTGCAATTGATTGACTTTGATTTTAGAATACAAAACTTACCAACGAAACTTTATCTCCACTCATTTCGTCAAGAAATTCTTCGTTTAACTGAGAGGGCAGGTAATTTTGTGATCGCTGAAGGGATCGGTCACAGAATTCATCGGGTGGTGCCGGTATTACTTCCATTTGCAGTACTTCGTCTTCGTAGTTCCTCTCTTGAATATTGCGCCGGAGAAGTTCCAGTTCCATCTGTTTGCCGAGCAGCGAACTTTCGCGCTGCGTTAACTTCAGACTCTGTCTAAGTTCACCACGGCTATTGCGCTTACGCAGATCTAATATCTCGTGATCACTCATCCGTGAGAGCTGTTTTGACTTAATAACCTCGCGTACTTTGCTTGAGTTGAATGGCGGCCTTGCGGTGAGACTTAGCTTGTTCTCAGGTCGATTTGAAAGACGCGAACTCGTACGATGATGTGAAGTGTTCAATGATTTTTTGAACTTTCGACGGATAACCACCTTACGACTTTCCGAAGAATAAGGATGATAGTCAGAAGAATCGTCTTCGGTTAGGATGTCTTTCAGACGCAAGCTGTTCATTTTGATCGGAGTACTTTCTCCAGAGGAGGAGCTTGCCGGTACTGAAGGGGGTTGCGGTGTCTTCGATTTGGCTGGGGACGCCATTGGGGCTGGTTCAAGACGCAGGCTTTTCATTTTGACTGAAGTACTTTCTCCAGAGGAGGAGCTTGCCGGCACTGAAGGGGGTTGCGGTGTCTTCGATTTGGCTGGGGATGCTGTTGCGGCTAGTTCGAGTCGGCGCGGACTTTGTACAAATGTTGCCGACGAGACGGGTTCCGTGGTCGGTGCTTGATTGAATGTTTGATTGACTGGTATAACAATTACCGGGACATTTGATGTGTTCTGCCTCTGCAGCTGTTCGATTAACTTAACTGTTTCCGGATGTTGCTGTGATAAGTTAGCTGATTCCACATAAGGATCCGATTCTGGAGAAGCATGGGCGGCGCCAGTGTTTCCATGCAGAAAGACTGGTATTCTAGATCTTGGCGGACTTGGAGCTTTCTGAGGTGAGGGCACACCTTGTGGTGACCGACCAAACTTGGACAGTAATAATTGCTTTTGTTTTGGTGTCACAATCAGTTTCGTATTTCTACTCGTACTTAAACGTTTGTCTGGAGTCCTAGGATGGGAATGGTGCGCGGTCGTAGTTCTGCTCAGCGATGTCGATGGCGACAACATTATGTTCCTCGCGTTTAAACTTCTCTCTGGAGTCTTAGGATGGGAAAACTTTGACCTTCTGTCAACCGACTTTGATGGCGACAAAATTAAGTTTCCCGAAACGCAATCTCGCTCGATTGTATACGTCTGACGATTCTTCGGTTTCAACGGGGTCAATGCTTTGTTGGTTAGAGTGATTGAATGCCGATCGCCTTGATCGTCTTCACCACTATGTTCACATGCCTCGCTCATAAGTAAGTTTTGATTCGAATTTCGTTCCAACACAAAATCGACTTGTTCCTGCAGATCTTTAGCCATATCTGCAGTTGGCTTGCTGCGATTCTCTTGTTTCGACGAGTCTTCGTCGGTGATAGTGATGGGAGTACATACAATATTCAGATTGCCTTGATTAACGCTCTCGATCTTTTCTTTCATAGTGCTGGTTCGATTGGTTTGTACGTCACCGGTCAGGGGTGTGCTACATGTTGGAGGAAGCTGAAGAAGGACAATTTTGTTAGACGATTTAAGGAAAACAACTGAGGTCACAAAATAATCAAGGTATGCTAGGGGCGTCTAAGAGAAGAGTTTTAAGAATTTCTGTTAATTTCCGTTATAATAGAAATTTTGTCTCAAAACTGTACTTGGTCCACAGCGCACATGTGCGCCCACTTTGTTGTCCAAATCGGTGTCGCTGTTCACTGCGCACGTCACACAAAAATCGTACACATTAGAACTTCGACGAAGATGGATGAGCACTATGAGTAGTGTGAGTAATAGATAGTGCTACTGCGCATCAAATTGATCTGTTTATATCTCCTGCATGAATGTTTCATGAATTAATTATGAACTTATTGTCCGCAGTCAGGCAAGTCCATCAGACAACGGACAAAATCGGTATGCGAGTTATATTTTGCACTAAAGTGCGCGGAACAAGCTTCACATCGCGCTTCTAGGAACACATAACATGAAAATCTTTTCATACAGACACAACGATAAATCAGTTCGCGGAATGACTAGTCCAGGACTTTAGTACTCAAAACAAACGACTCTTCAGCTTTTATTGATTAACGTTGAATTGATAATTAGTATAAATTAATAAGCACTTTTCGTGTATTTGTTAAATAGTGTTCCTTGAACAACAATGAAACATTCCAGAGCTCCCAGGTGGTGGCTGTTTGACAGTCAATATTTGTCATATACATATTTCCCGTCATGCTAGGGGGTGGTTGTTTTCCTTCAAATTCACTTCCAAATTATGTTCAACTTGAACGTGAAATACAGTCAGTCGCAAAAGTGTAAATAAAGCATATAATTTTGTGTTTTGTGTTCTCACAAAAAGTTTAATGCGAACAGGACATGGTTTTAGATGTAATTTTCGAAAGCAATTAATTATGTACTTAAAGAAAAATATAAGGATCTCAAAAGCCATAGGCACATCGGGTTCACAATTGGCCCTTTTAAATTTTACTTGCAAACGCTCGCAGGTTACACTTGAGTTTCTTTGTTCAAGTAACCAATCATTCATTTATTGATCAGTGGACACTAAATGGACCACGCTACAAGCTACCATAAATCCCCATATTAGGGCAGATCTAATTCATTTTACATGTGGTATGCTTACTTTTCTGATGTGACTCGCTGTGCCTATAGTTGTTGGACTATAGCCATATATTTTCCCTTTTTAAGTTCATTATTAATTACTATAAAAAAAAATACATTTAATGAAATTCCTTTTTGTTGAGTTCAGGCACCTTTATGCTGTATACTCACTTTTGTGACAGACTATAACCACCTGGATTAACTTCAGATTATCATGCAACGAGATTCGATTCAAGATCCGATAAATGAACACAGAATCAAAATACATACTTCCTTCTTTGAAAATGACCAATCACCTCATTTTCAAAGCAAACTGACCCCGCATAATTGAGAAATGTTCAATACCAAATATTTCAATTCATACTTACAAATCGACTTTCTTGTAGTAGTGTCTTTTCAAATTCCTTTAGTAGCGTCCGTCGACCAATGCTTTGCGATAATCTCTTCACCAATGATTTCGGTTCTACATCGTACAATGGAGCAAATAGTGAATATTTATAATTGTGCGAGGTTTTGAAGGACTTACGTGGTGGACTTCTTAACGACATCCTCTTTGGAGATTCCGGAACACCATTTTTAGTGTTGTTTTCATTGGTCTCTGGAATTTCGATTTCTTCTTCAGGTTGCGGAATATTTTCCTTGACTTGTGTGGCATTATTTTCATGTACGTCGAGTCGTTGGATTTCAATATGTAAACTTTGCCTATTGGTGGGAACATCATCGAAGATCTTTTGCGGTTGGGCTCGTAAACCTTTTTTCTTTCGAATGAAATCCACCAACTGATGGCCGTCACTTGCATCGAATATCGATGATTGGAATTCGCCTAAACTATCTCTGTTGTCAATACTGAAAATAGAAAGAAATATATTAATTTGGGTGGCACCACATTCCGAGGAGGAATCAGCTATCCCTTGTCTTCTGGGTTGTACTGTTCTATCACGAGTGGATGGGATGGGACCAACAGTTTTGTAACACCATTCAAAGTTTGAGATGACGAATACTCTTTGAGCCTTGCCAAT
The DNA here is from genome assembly GCA_964034865.1 of Eristalis intricaria. Taxonomy (NCBI): domain Eukaryota; kingdom Metazoa; phylum Arthropoda; class Insecta; order Diptera; family Syrphidae; genus Eristalis; species Eristalis intricaria. The sequence goes on from OZ035873.1 coordinate 10,615,622, forward strand.
GACTCGAAAGGTTCAATCCGTAAATTATGAAAGTTGCTCAATTCGTGGATTGAACCCATAAAACCCAGTGTAGGAATCAGCACAAATATTCGTAGTCTTGATGGAAATGTAGTTTATTTAGGGCTTCCAATGAATTAGTGAAATGCTCCTTAATGACTCATCAGCACAATGACACAAAGCACGACTTCCCAACTGATCCCATTGGTCCTGAAGTCATTGAACCCAAGCAAAATTTATATGCAGAACAACTGGAAATTCAGTTTTTTTGAAATATCTAGACAAAACAGAAACTGCGGAAGAAGTTGGTAATGCCATTCAACTCCAGATAGATTAAACTTCTATGAATGGACTTCGTTGGAAGTGGATGAGGTTGCGGAATATTTGAGGAATATTATTTGTTCTATTCTTTAGATGATTTTCGGTCCCGTCTGTGAGTGGAGAAGATATAACAACGAACTGTACGACCTGCTCAGCGACATCGACTTCTATTGAGATGGCTAAGTCATGTAGAGCAAATGGAAACCAATGCATCGGCCCGAAAGGTCTGCGAATCCACCTCGGGGACGGCCAACTGCGAAACTGGAGGCAGATAGCTAAAGATTGATATTGCTTACAAAACATGACAAAATAACTGACGAGTTCCTTTTCAAATGGAAGATCATTCTCCGTGTATTTGATCCTGCTAAGAGGGAATAGGAATCAACAGAACTTCACATATGCGGATCTTGTCCGCATGACACACATCTATCGAAGTAGCAGTCAAAGATTTACAGAAATTAAGATGTACATTATTTATTTTTACATATTTATTTTAAAACGGCGTGGAGCAAGAATTTAGCAATGTATGATTGAGACATTAGATAATCTTAAAAGATGTTGGTTATGCGGATAAGACAAAAATTATTCCGGCCATTGAAACTATCTATCAAAACTTATAGATTAGAGATATGGACTGTGTTGCTTAGAAGCCCCAGCAGTTCCCATTTGTAAACCCCAATTCGCTTATGTATCCTTAATTTGTAGTCAAATTTGTAGGGCCTTGATTCAGTTTCATAGGCTATCTGGAAAAAAATACATCATCGTCATCTTCTAACGCACGATCTTCTGTCATATCATCAGGAGTTATGCATAATGGCAACCAGGTTTTTGGACTTGGTCCAATCGTCCTGGGTCTGCCAAGTGGACGCCTTATCCTACCTGATGCAATAACCATCAAGGCACGCCTCGGTAGTCGTGATGATGACACGTCATGAGAGGACAAAAATAATTTTTTTCAAAATAAGATACAACGCGCATCCGTTGTGTTTCGCACTCTATGAAAATTCCTACACATTGGCAAGGGAATTCCGATGTGAATTATGAAATGTACTTGTGTTGATGTTTCCTATAGCTCGTCGTACCCTGTGCTAAAATCAACATCTAAGGTGGTAACAGGAAAATTGCAAGACTTTGCACAGGTATTCGCTTACAATCTCTTATTATCCCTAGTCGAAAAACGATCACAGATGTACGATAAAAAAAAAACAGTTCAACTAAATCCATATTAATCCAGCACAATTGAATTGGATGAATATTTGAGATATATTACAAATGGTGAAGATCATCAACTCACAGTATTACAATTGAAGAAATGCTAACAAACAAGAGATAACAATTCACCAACTGATGCACATTCATCAGTATATAAAGTCAAATATTTAAAACATCTGAATTCGTAATCATATATTGCGTATCGGCATATGTAGGTACTTACTTCATTTTGTTAGCAGGCTTTGATTTTTTATGGGGCGGAGGATTTGAGTGATTCCTATTTTTGTTTGTTGCCCTGTGTATCGCAATAATAAGTGCATAAGTTTTTTGTTTCTCTTTATAAACTGAAATTATCAATTTCAGTCTCTAAATAAAAACCACAAAAAACTACGAAGAACATTTTTTAACAATACAAGCACACGATGTAAATTTACTGCGTTTCCGAGTGCATACGATAATTTTATCCAAGAATAAACACCCAAGTCACGATCACTGGTTTAACTTACATTTGTCCGGGTAGTATTTCACTTAGCTTTTTTCAACAAAATATAATTTTATTACAAACTTTGATTTGAGATTGATTTTGATATGTTTCACATAAGGGAATTGTTAAATAAACACATAAATACAAACAAGCGATCAACGAAAATGTCACAGCTTTCTTTAAAAACGCACCCGTTAATATTGAGGCAACGCAAGTAATTTAAACGAATTTTTCATGCGATGCACTGCGATGAATTTGATTACCAAATGTCACTCCGATGTCAAAAACTGAAGTGACATCTAGCGATGAGCACAGAAGCTAATATTCTTATAATTCAACAGTTCTGTTTGTATGTGGCATTTGAAGTTTATTTAAAAAAATATGTTTAAACGTTTTACACATTCAATACTATATTATGAAGTATTTTTACTTCGATTCTAAGAAAATGGCATTGCTCATTTGTACAACTAAGGCTGCTTTCACACTCGCTAAGATTCGTCGGCGATTTCTTTCAAATTCCCTTTTGTGATCTCAAGCCACTTTCACACAGGAAATCATTTAGCATCTGCAATTGAGATCTCAATGCTGAACTTTTTCTGTTTCGTATCCCTTCTCATGCATGCGTCTTCTCTTTCTTACACATGCATGCAAGCATGCTGTACGCTTCCAATACCCAACATTGAGAACATAAGAATAAAGCAACTCAAAGAAAAAACAAAGAGAGATAAGAGAGAATTGAAAATCCAAAACCACGACAAAATTTTTCTCTGTGAAAGCGGCCTTAGATTTGCTCAATTCTACTCACAATGTTTGTTCCGTTCCATTCGACAACCAAATGGAATCGGTTCTCGATCTTATAGTGATCTACAATTTGTCGTGCAGATTTGTTAAAGCTGAAAATTTAAAATGCGTTGTCTACCGCAAAACAAGACTGGCGTTTTGTTGTAACCAGCCGTCACATTCACGCCCATCAACCGGGGATTTCAAATAAATTTTCGCCACAAATCATTGAGTGTGAACGCCGCTTATTGTTGGTAGACAATCTTTTACGTATTTTCGATTTCAATATTTTGATTGTTGAGCGTACTTATCTGGAAACTTCAGGAAAACGGAAAACATAAGAACTCGTAGCAATTTGATTCTGCACTCTTTTTATGAACTCAGATATTCATAATAGCAAGAGCTTGGTTTCTCACACTCATTAGTGCATGTTGTTTGTTTATTCACGACGATTGTTCCGCATCATCCTACATTGAGAATAGCGAAAGAAGCAGACACGATTTGGTTGTAGAACAAATTCAAACCTTAGGTAGGACATTTTGTGAGACGAAGCGTTAGAACGGAACAATACTTTTTTGGGACGGAACACATTGGAGTCTGGAGTCGTGATGTAGTGAGTGCACAAATTATCTTAACACTTGAGCAAAAACTCTACTTCACCCATAACGTGAAATAAACTTCTTTATAAATAATCTCTCTTCAAAGAACAAATCACAACAACATTGAGAAATCAAAATTCTGGCACCCAATCGTTGGTTCGTTCAATAGTCGGCCCAGCTTGCGTTGATGGTATTAAGAGAAGAAGATTCAGCCCCGAATAGCACTCCTAAGGCTAACCATAAGATAGCAAGGCCAGCCTATGGACAGTTTTGCTCAAGCACGAAAAGTCTTCAACTTTGCACCAATTTGGCAACGCTATAGATGACGGCCAAGGAACCGATTGATCACACCCGTGGAGAAATATCGTGTCAACGTGTCAGCTGGAGAGGCTTGTAGGTTGAGGCTAAGTTTCACCCGGACTATAAAGTAGGAAACTGGGAACTTTTTTGTTAAATCTAACGCAACTTTTAACGCAAGGCCCGTAAAAATCATCAAAAACATGCCAAAAACGTGAATGAATTAAGCTTACTAGGTTTTAAATGATTTTATAGCCCCTTCTTGGTTAGACCATCAGAGATTTTATCCCTCCAAGAATTGCAAGTATTTTGCAGTCCAACTTCGTTGAATTGACCGTTATCTTTCTAAAACTAAATTTTAGTGTATTTAGAGGACTTAGTGAAATAGTGATGCCACAACTGTTTGGCTATTATTCAGTATTCACTTATGGGTAATTATATAATACATATTCTGCCGAATACCGAACATTAAGTAATGAACAAAAAGCGCACGTATAACTTCTTTTACGCGGTCGATTTTGGCGCATCAAATCCAAGGTTTGTATGAAAGGGAAGCGAAAATTGCGACGCTAAAGCCGCTTGAGTGCGGAAATCGTACCAGCTTTCGAGTATATTTTCACTCTTCTCCAGCATGTAACACATGATGTGTGAGTAAGAAATAACTTGTTTGTGGAATAGAGAGAGAAATAACAAGAATCACATGCTATTAACATTTAAATTGAATTTGAAAGAATGGTACGATTACTTGCGATAAATAGCCACATTTGCTGCAACGAAATTTGACCATGTAAAATCGGCCTAAATAAAAAATGCAATGTATGCAAGCAAATTTATTACTTTAATCCTTAAAATCTTCTTCTTCCCGTCTACAGTCCATGTGGCCATGGTCCTCAACTAGTCTCTCTAAATGGCGCGATGTCTGGTTTCCCAGACAATTTCGCACGCCAAGTTAGTAGTTAGCGATCGTCCTCTGTTACGTTGTCCTACAGTTTCTGAGTCGAAGATTCTCCGATGCTTAAAATTGACTATGTACTGGTAAATTGTAAAGAACAAAAGCAAGTTTTTCAGTTTATGTTGCTTCTACACGAACAATCCCATCTTCTGAAAACATCCTCTGATTATAAACACTAGTCTCAGGAGACATATAGATATAGCACTGACCAATGCTAAAAAAGCATTTGCTGGGGTATAAGGGTTGTTTTTGCAGCAGCCGAATTGTTTCAAGGGTGAAGGTGTTTTGCTACATGGGCTTCACAAGGGCAGCTTTGGAGTTCTCCACTCTGGTTGAATGTGGGTGCTTCCAATATGGATATGATGAAATATGACGTAGCGCGATGCCACTAACCAGTGCGTGTGAGGCAATCTTTTTTTTAAGTTTTATGTTAGTTCTAAGTAGGGTGTCCTTTGTATCTCTTTGTTCTCTTTTTTTACACTTCATATCTCTTTCTTTAAAGGTATTTATTGTTCTCTTCCTATTAAGTTCTTTTGATCGAAAAGCCATATTAGATAAAATAAAAATTAAAGAAATCTATCAAGACTACAATGATGAAGAGGTCTTTGTTGAATAGTTTCAGCTCGAGCTTTGATATAAATTACAGTGGACTCTTCCTAAGTCGAAATTCTCTAATTCAAACTCTTTCGCCATATTTTACATAAAAACAAAACAAACACAACAAAAAACAAATTTCAATACAAAACACTCGCTCTAAGTCAAACTCCCTAACTCGAACAGATTATGGTATCCCGTGACAATTTGACTTAGGTGGAGTCCACTGTAAATTAAATATTTTTTTTAATGTTGCGTTTTTTAACTGCTATCTTTTTTGGCCTCTATTTTTTCTTGAAAGTTCTATATTTTATAATTAGATGCGGTGGTAGGCTAGAAGGTTATAATGCCTACCGCCATCTCTAGGCGGGGTATACGTTTGCAGGTATTATGAGATTCTTTTTTTTTTGCAATTTTAAAAGCTCTACCTCTAGTTTGAATATTGCACTTTAAGTTACAATTTATTTTAAGAGTGCATGCGTTCTGTTCCCTAGATAAGGTCGGTTAAAGTTGAAAATAACACATTTTGGACGAAAATAAATATTTTTGTGACAGTTTTTGAATTTCGACCAAGAAAACAAAAATTCACTTTTTTTATATTTATTTATAATTCGAAATAAAAGATAATAAAATATTATCAGGGATACTTTGCTTTTTTCAAATTTTACACGGGTGCAAGTCTTTTGACTCTTAATAACTCAAGGCGGCCTCAGGGCGATTTTAGGATTATGGCCGATTTTTATCTGTAAGTAATCCGAAATTGAATTTTTTTGCAGATCCTTCAAGAGATATGTGTGGCGAGATTTTTATTCATAAGAGGGATGAATAGCACCCGCATGTGGTCACCACGTTAGGATTCAGGAAAATGTGAAGGTGTTAAGATAGTCATGCTTACTATGAATCCCGGCGGAATTTATTATTCCCTTACCATTCTCCCTTCACAGGAAAAGTTCAGGCCATTGGCAATCTCTATCGGAATGTTTTTCCCCCAGGTAAATTCGAAATTGTTTTCGAAGAATTTGTTGGGTGTACGTGCTAACATTTGAAGATGTATATTCCAAGATGTGAGGGTTTTTTTTTTGTATTTCCTAGTTTCTCTAGTCTTAATTGGAAGTGGAGCTTGTCTAATAATTGTGTTAGTATACTATTGATTGAATATGCATATATACTTAGTTAGGCTTTATATTAAAAATGTTCGGGGCAATCTTATCATAATAATAGGCATGTTTACTTGAATTGCCCCAACGAAATGATATGGGAGAAAATTGAGGGAAATTTACTATTGGAAAGTTGTTCACAGTAAGGAGTGCTTTTTCCTTTCGAACATTCTTCATAATATCGGCTTTCCCAATGGGAGTAAAAATCCCGAGGGAAATTTATTCAGAATAAGCGTGAGTATATTGTAAGAATAGTAATTTTTAATAGGGCCGTCGTGCGAGTTTTGATGGAGTTACGCAACACGCACCAAGTTGCTGCAAATCTGCAGATCTCATGTTCTACATATTTCATTTATTATTACCCTTACTCTGTACTCACCACTTTGAGGAGAATAATAAAAGCTCGTCGCTACGCGATCCATTCACAAATGACAAAAATTGTGGCCCAACTGCCGGCAATCCCAGATCGTAAGCCAGTCACGTACCCATCTTATATTGCGTGTTAGGTTATTGATCTTGATATCTCTACCACGGATCTCTTTGCGGACCACCTCGATTTGGACATCATATTTAAATAAAAATTTCAGCATCTAAAATTATTTAAATATTTTTTGTTTTATTTTTTTTCATGCTTTGCTTTTTTTTTGTTTTGCTTTGTTTCTTATTTTCAAAAAAAGATTTGTTTTTTGTTTTTGTTTTCGATTTGTTTTTTATTATACAGACTGTCCATTTAAGTTCATAAACGCACTTATATTGGGACATTTATCTAATTTCTCGGCATCGATTTGGAAAACCTTGGACATCCGTCTCCAAGTATGTGCATCGAAGTAATAAAAGGTTCCTCGTTCTTTTGTACCATTTTTTTCATATTGATTAAGTCCCGGAATTCGAGTTATCCAGATTTTCTCCTCTATGTGATACCTCCATTCACGATTATGTCTACAAAAACAAATGATTGTTGGTCAATAAGCCTCGAAACACTTTCGTAAATATTTGAGACTTACAATTCAGCTGCAGCCATTAATTGCATCACATCACCAATGTTAGTGTAGAAGAGAAAGAATAGCAGATCTTCTTGCAGTTTTTTGAGAGTCGGTTGCGACAGTTTGTCTCTTATCGCGAAATTGATCAGATATTCAGGCGGTACGCTGTAATCAACATCTTGTGCTCTAAAAATACAAAACAAAGTTTATCAAATCTCTAAACCATTCTAGATCGGTCAGAATTCACCCTTATTCTCTTAGTGGTGTCAAATGTCAACTTGACAAGTTTGTACTCAATTAGTCACTTAAATGTCGTTTATCGTAGTGACATGTGACACGATGTATATTATACTCTTATTATAAGGGTGATTATATTAAATTTACCTGCAGGGGTGGTCCGAGAAAGGCCCGGCGAATGTAGGGTGCAAGTTCTCTTGCGAATTTAAATTCAACCCCAGTCCAGTTAGATCCTGTCCCATGGCTAAACTCACTAAATTCGGATCGGATTCAGCCGCCCGTATAAATGTCAGCAAACCCACCATTCCAAATTGGTTATTCACCATAGTCGCAGGGATGTTTGTGACTTTACCTGAGATCGCAAACAGAACATGAGTGATTACAGTGGTGTCGATTGCTTGTTTTTTAACTTACCATCTGGCGACGTTTGTACTCCTCTTTTCACAATTTTGTCATTGTTGGAATTGTCGTTTTGATGATCCATTCCACCGCTACCGACAGCCAAGCCGCTGCCCACAATCGAGTTCATCGACTTTTCCGTGCCGTCCAGGTTATTTTCCGATAATCCCGCATTCGTTGAACCATCGGAATTCTGAGTGCCAGGGAGCGCAGGAAAATCTTCATTTGACATTGTAAACTCTGATTGTTCGGATGTTGGCTGTTTCACCATCCCGACTGTAAAATCAAAGGAAAATTCTTTCATTGCTACATGATAGACAGATAATTGTTTTCTATGCAAAAGTATTCGGAGTGTATTTTATTGTTCAAACTATTAACCTAATTACAGTAACAAGAATTACTTTAACCAAAAACCAAATAAATCAGGAATAACGAGGAAAAAATGAAGAAAGGAGAGGAAAACCAAACGAAATTAAATACAGCTGAGTGTTAAAAGATTCCACAAGTTGCGAGTACAGTGAAACTCCTCTATAGCGGACACCCGCGGGACCGTCATGATTTTCCGATATGTAAATCTGTCGGTTTTGAAGGGGTTGAAATACTCCAATACCTTTATGCCAGGACCATAACGCATTGTTCGTAAAGAAATGAGTCTCTAAGTCCGTAAAGAGAAGTATCACTGCATGTCTTTAAACCTCGTACACTTTAAGTATTCGCAAATAACGCAAGCATCTTTCTATCAGTTGCAGCTCTAACATTAATGAAGCACCCTGAGTAGCAGCTTATAGCGTTACGGATGGTTTCGATGAAATGTGTGAAAATAAAGTACGAGAAGAAGCAAGCAAATATCAAGTTCATTAGAATGTAATAAATCTTCTTCGGCTAATATTCATGTAGGGTACAGAGAGCAGGACATTTGTTGGATCTCATGATTTAGTGATATTTAAATAAACGAAACATGTGAGTTGTTGATGCTGAATAATGCGGAATCCATTGTTAATAAATATAATAAGAATCAATGGATAGAGATTAGATAACATAGTCAAAATAGACTCATAGGAAGAGTTGTGTCTATTGTGACTGATTGGTTGTGGACTGATTGGATTGTCTTGTTATACATATACACACAAAGCTTAACAAAATTGGAATCCACTTTTGGTAACTTGTTTGTTGTATGATACAGTTAAACTGGTGTTGTATCAAGTAAGATGTATTCTCAGTAGCGTCTGGTCTCGTTAGGTGAACAGCGTGTTTTACATAAATGGAACGGTTCGTTAGAATTAGGTGAGAAGTCGAAAAGGTGACCTCTAATGAGCGAATTTCAACATATGCAGATGTAACTTAAGCATTACTGATTGTAGTGGTAGTTGGATTTTGGGAGCTTCTGTTCCATTTAACGATCGCGGAATAAACTGGTTATCTCAAGAGTTCTGATATCAGCGAGAAGTTAAATGGATATGTAAGCCACTGCTGTCGTATCTGGACGATGATGGTATTGCCCCGCCAGAAATTAACGAATGACAGCATTCTTCATTCATCGTTGTCAACTCACGCGTTCAAAGTAATGAGGTATCATCCTCATACTCCATCTAGATCGATACTCACTCGAGCCATTGAAAATGTTTTATACAAGGCAATGCGCTGTAATGCGACTCCGTCAATATCATCCTCACACGCCAACAGTAGACACGACTTTCCCGAAGTCCGTGGATCTGTTAGTATACGAGGATGACATTGAAGTTATTGGCAGAACATATAGTGCTGTCAATGAGGCTTTTGCTGGCATTAATTCGGAAACGACTAAAATGGTACTAGCGGTGAATGAGAGCAAAACAAAGAATGTATATGATGTTCTCAAGAACGTACATACAATATCAACGTCGTGGACATAGGGTCTCAATGGGCAGCTATGACTTCGAGATAGTTAAGGACTTCGTCCATGTCGACTCTGCATTAAGTACTGCGAACAAGTCAGCTCTTGCGAATTGTAGTTTAGGCACAAGTGGCAATTGATTAAAATAGCCGACACTGATCATCCCACACCAACAAACTGTATAGCAACATGACTGATCATCTATAGTTCTTATGATTTTTTTTTAGATTACCTGCAGAATTATCGTGTAATTCTCTTAGGCCCGATTTCACAATGCAACCTTATCTGCTGGTTTAGCTAAGTGTAGCTTCTAACTTAAACTTCACCCAAGAATATTTCGTTTTCACACTCAATATTTAGGGGTGGTTTAGGCAATCCATGGATTGACTGGCATTGTGAGCTATTCAATCCCACAACCATTCAAATGATGAACATAATAGTGATTGTGATTGAACTCGAACAGCACACTGCTGAAAAAGGAAGAGAACGCACCAACTCAGCAAGCTAATGTTCATACATGCAAGGATATTGTTATAATATGCGTGCATTTATAAATGTGTGTGCTCTCTGTTCTCTTAATTAGCATGTCCAGACAAATAATTGATTGCATATGCAGGTTTTCTCTTTGGATTTTGGGGTTGAAATTATTTTAATACACTAATGGCAATTATATACTCTCTGGATCGACACCGAAGCCATGGCAACCGGTGGCTTAAGTTAAACTACTATTTAAGTGGAATTTCTATTGACTCTGAGTTTAGAGATGGAGCGACACTAAAGCTCACACTGCGAAATGCGCATTTGTAGGTTCGTACTTATTACCATACTCATGTTTTATTCTTTCTTTTCATTCTCCAAATCTATCATCATCGCTGTATGAAGAATGCGTTCTTCCACTCTGAAGCTGCAGTATTATCCTCATGAAGGGTCTATTACCTGTGTCGTATAAAATTGTGAACGCAAAGTTTTTTTTTCGACCGACTGCTACCGACATGTGGTTGAATGTGAACGCCGCTACAGGAACATTGTATTCCGGTCATCGTGGTTTCTTCGTGAATTTTACTTCAGATGTCATAAGGAATAGTTTGAAAGTAGTGAGTGGTCCGCAATGTTTAATAAAACAAAAACGGCGGTTATTACATTAAATTTTCAAAACACCTTGTCTTACACTCTTCATTCGATATTTATGCAGTGCTATTTAAGTGAGAAAATAGAAATGTGCATAAGGATCTGTTGAACCCCACAGGACACATATGTCGCATTCAATGTTTTCCCATAGTGTTTTCGAAGAAATGAGCGAACCTAAGTTATTTGAACAGATCAACACACAATTATTGATGTTAAAAATCATTGACTGTATTCCGGGACCGCATGTGATTGGTCCAGAGAAAGCCTACATTGGACATATTCTGTTGACACCTGGAAGGGTGGGTTTTAACAGTGCAGGTGTATGTACAACTTTAAAGAAATAAACTGACGTTTATATAGCCAATAACGCATTAGAATATATATCCATATATCCTGAACGCATTAATAGTTGATTATGATTTTATGGCACAAAAAAATGTGTTTAAAAAGACCAGAGGATGATAAAAGAAAGACCTAAATTATCTAGTCCTAAATTATGAACGCCCATACGGTTTGTGCTATGTTATTGATCACATCATTGGAACAGGGTATGTCCCTAATGCCCGTTTTCACAGAGCAAGCTTATTTGATGGTTTAGCTGAAGTGAAGGATCGAACGTAAGTTTCACTTAAAAAGATTTTGTTATCACAGTCAACATTTAAGCCATCGATTGAGTGGCATTGCGAACCATTTATTTTTTTATTTCCATTTCCAAATCAAAATAAAGCCAAATTTAAAATTTAAGAAAACAGAGGCATGAGGTGTATTGCTCGTTTCGCTCGCTAACTAACTAATTTTAACCGTTCACTTGACTTTGTCGCTACCCTAAGGTTATGTCAACAGCTGTCAAGAAGACGTCTGGAGCTAATTTAACAAACATCGCCAGTTTTTGAAACGACAAAACGAAATCAAACAAAATTGGCCCTATTATTTTTTACGTCACCATTCTCAAGTTTAATGTAGAAGCAGTGACGTGAAATAAGACCCAATGAAATAAAGCCAAGAGTTAAAATTTTGCCTTTAGTTCGTTTTAAATCTGGAAAGGCCAATTTGGATTTTGTTTCCTTTTGTATATTTTTTTTTGTATTTTGATATTTTCTTTTTTATTGACGGAGTAAGTATAATTAATCTTAAGCTCCACGCGCCTGCCTGACATTTGTTGACATACCCTAAGGGAAGCGACGAAGACGCGTGGGCAATTTAACCTTGCGACAAAAAGTTTTAAGATCCTGTTAGCGAGCGAAGCTGGCTACCCACTGCACACTTTAAATACACCAGACTTTTTTACAAGCTAAATATCAAATTTGAGTTTATTTCATTCGGCGTTTCAAAAGTGGGAATTTATTTCACAATTAGAGGGAATTAAAACCAGTTTTTTGGGATTAACCTTGTATGGGAATTAAGTCCACGTTACCAAAGTGGACTTCTTAACACAGGAATGGCAGCTATGTACTCTCTGGATTGGCACTTAAGCCATGTCAATCGGTGGTTTAAGTTAAACCACTCCTCAAGTGGAATTTGTCGTAAAACTTCCACTGTGAAAAAGAAATTTTTATTTATTTTGACTTTATCCATGGATTGACATTTAAGCTCGCACTGTGAAAACGGGCGAAGTGTTGGAGCCGACACGATGCAATATATATAATCTCATCTTTCGGTTTACAGCTTTCCCCAATCGAAGAGCTTCAAGAGTTTGGTTGTCGGAGGATTAATACTTTGAATTCTACTCTAAAAGTATACAGATATACAAGTATGTAACGATGTATGATGCAACTTTAAATTATCTTTCACAAACCAAACAAAGACTATGAAAAAAAAAACAAAAACGAAAAAAAAATGGAAACTTAAAAACAAGACAGAAAGAGAGAGTGAAAGTTCAAAACTAAAGACATCACAAAAAATGGAAAACAAAAATAAAACCAAAAAGATATTGAACACACAATTGTCATATAAAAAATTACTAATGCATAAAATATATGTATATATAAAAAGGTATCGTTGAAAAACTCACAAGAGGTAAAAAAATTACCATAAGGTTTACTTCCAGGTGGCTGGAGGGGATTCGTCTGAGGCAGTGATTGATCGTTCTGGCCACGAACATTCGTCAATGAGGGAAATTCTGAGAGATCAAGCAGTGGCGGTGTCGATGTATCACCACTTCCACCAAAAACATTATGGAAATTATTTAGAGAAGTGCCGGTTCCACCAGAACCATAACCGCGGGTAGCCTGCATAAATGATCCCATGTTTGACTGTAAGATTTAAATTGGAGAAGAAAAAAAAGAGAGTGGGAGAAAGAGAAAAAAAAATAATATATATGTTATTATTAAATCCATTGAGGTAAAATATTTGTTGTACCACCATTGGACCACCACTCAGTGCTTGCATAGATCTTCGTTCCACAAACGGCCTTTGACCAAAAATATTCGGTCGTCCACCGCTTGATAACGCCGGACCACCAACGGACAGCTGGGCATTTCGGTTTGGTGACAGTTGAGGTTGTTGCGATTGACCATAGTTTGCTCCGCCTATAGGTAATTGCAAACCTACTAATACGGCAAATGTTATTAACAATTTGTGATTGATTGAAATTTTATGAACATTACCCGTCGGAAACATCCCAGATGTCGGCGTCACATGGCCGGATAACGAACTAGCACCAAATCCCCCGGTACTTCGACCGATTGATGCGTTTGCTATGCTTCTCGGAGGCTGTTGAAAGTTTAAATTCGCCATAACCTGTAAGTTAACAAAAGACATATTCAATAAATTTTACACTTCACTAACATGCAACAAATAGCTTTACAAACATAAACATATTCTTTGTATAACAATTTGGCTAACAGCCATCGAATATTTACTGAAAAGAAGGATCGATCTTTTTGTTGATGTGCTTGGTACTATTTTGAAATTGATTTCCAAAAAGGACAGGCATATCAGTTTGACCAATAAGAAATGATTACTCAAGATCGCAGAATAACAAAAGTAAACAATCAAAAGAACGCTTTAAATGACACCATTCAGAGAAGATCAAAGCTCGAAGCCAATGAGATCATTGGTTTTGATGGAAGACGAAAGGGTTAAAGGTTGTAGCACAAAAAGTGTTGTTACAGTTTTTATTTAGTTCAGTGATCTTTTGGAATCACTGACGTTATTATGTCTGGTAGACTCAGGGAAACGGCCAAAAAATAAATATCTATTGTATGTAAAGAAATTCACGCATAAAACAGGAATTATTCTCAGACGTACTAGATTAAGGTAAACTTATCGCGAAGAATAAAATGAATGTAACAGGAACGGAGTGTTCAGTGATACCATATTCATCACTCTTTTTTCCAACAACCACCACGCTGACTACACTAGAGATAATTTCTCAAATGCTCATTATTCGATGAAATGTCTTGTGGGGTCACTTCATTTCTTGTTAGAGATCTCTTCATCGCGGTTATGTCTTGCCGCACATGTGAGATATCACATGAAATGTAACAGATGGTGCTTTTTGTATGGGAATGTAATTTTTTGTTTCATTAAATTCTTTTTTCAAGCCTGTAATTGTCGGTGGGGTGTTTTTGTGCAATTATTAAAATGTATTCCTCTTAACAACAAAATTAATAGTTACTTTGCAAATATATGTAAACCATATCATTGCGGTTACCATACCAAATGATATATCATAACATGATTTGCCCAGTGCAGATAAAAGAAAATGTTATGTTGTCGATATCTGACATTTAGTGGGTAAGATAAACTTCTAGGGAAGTCGGGGTGTTCGGAATCACTGATATTATTTCTGGTAGATGGTAAGTACATTCAGTGTTAAAGAACTCATGCATGAATCAGAACTAATGCTGAGACTTACATGAGCTAAGCCAGTCCATAAGTAACATTTTAAAGAAACACGAGATGAAATTATAGAATACTGAACAGGGTGTTCAGTGATACTGTATTAATTCATCACGCCGTCTCACCTAAACATGTTGATGGCCGACATCGCAACCACAATCTGAACAACCACCCATATTTTTTTTTTCGTGGGCAAGATATGGCATGCCGTTTCACTTCAATGTTGTCTGCCAGAGAGGCGAAGCGGGCAACCAACCACCAATCAACGAAAAGAGATCGCACTAAGAAGAGTGCCAAAAAAGCGGCACTAACAATTCTACTTGTACTTTCATTATTTGCAACAGCATATTGCACATGTACGAAAACGTCAAATCTCATGGCCAACATTGGAACAGAGCTCATAAGATGTCGTTAAATCAAGATTCACCGATATGACGCCTGACATGGATTTTAGTGTCTCCACTAGAGTTTTTTACATCATGTTCATGATCCGGGCATCCCATCCACCCATCCACTCGTGGAAGAACAATAGCATACATAACACGAGTGGTTGCTGCAGAAACTAGGCCCAGGTCCGCCTCGGACCATCGCGCCACCCATATATAATAGATGTCATGAGAGAAATATATCTTCAGGTACAAAACTGTGCACTCCAAGAATTGCTTGGACTGTGGTTTTAAATGGAGACAACGAAATTCGAAATAAAAGAAAACACACTGTATCCTCCTTTAACGTGAAATTCAGCAATATGCTCTTGGCATTCTAGCTAATGCATCGGAAAAGCTATCGTTAAAGAAATTCACTCCGCACCAGAGACGAGATCAGTGTCAGTACCAATCTGTTTATACTATGTACCGATGTCATCTTTTGTGGGAAATGAATGTCTTTAACTATACCATAGGTATAACAGATTACATAACTAATTCCGATTCCAAAAATTATTTGCTACAATCCAAGAAATGTACGACCTTCTAAAACCAAACATTTTAATTTAGGACACAAGGATGCACCCATCACTAACATTCTTACGTGCCAAACAACATTTACAGTCGACGTAGAGTTACGAAGATGCCCAGATGCATTTGGAATTGTTTGACGAAAATATATGCATGTTCTATTTTCTTGGTATGCACAGCTTGCGATCTCATGACATCTGCTTACAAACAAGCAGATAGAAAAGGGAACGTCAACTAATTTACATGAGTGCTTCGTTATCAGTGATTACCAACTGTTTTTGCAAGAATCAACAAAACAAAAACCCTCCAATATATCAGCGGTATGTATACATAACCCAATAAGATTAACTTCAAGGCCCACACGATCGCAATTTCACTACAGTAATTCACCACCAATCAAATGTGCATGAGGTAGGTTAACAACCTTATCAGTTAAACGATTTAAATAATATTTCACTTTCCGAAAAGCATCCTTCAACAATTCAACAATTTGCGATAACAATCTGAATCTGAATGAGTGTATTGAACGAACTCAAGGCGAGAATAGTTTATCAACAGAAAAACTCTCGCCATCGACCTTGTTTAAATTGACAGTATTATCAGAGTGTATCGAATTAAACTGTCATGGGAATTGTTTCATTGTTGCAATTTTTGTTAGTCTATTTCAATCACTGTTTATGTTAATTTCATTCGAATTTGAGGGTTTGATGGGCTCTTAACTGACTTTGAAGCTGACAAGAACGCAAATGTCTTGGAAAACAAAAGACCCAACATCCATATGAGTTGGTGATACAAGCTATAACAGCTTGTATCACAATGGAATAAACAATGAAGACATCCGCGAGCAAAGTGCAGTCATTCAAGAAAACTGAAATCAATCACATGTCCATTGATACATTGCATATATCCGTCTTCTCTGAATATAATTTGGTAACAAATCTGACTACAAAGTTTACAATAAAGTCACAAACATCTCGTCATCATCACTGCCTTTTCCATACATGATGCATGAAAGATCACAATCGATCCTCCCAGGCCACATGTACCACAGATGGTATTTTGTATATAAGATGTGTGGAACTCCGCCATAACAAAAAATGCGTGGAATACTTTTATTAGATTATAATAAGAGTGAAAGTATACTTGAATTTAAAAGTTAATTGCTTTTAAAATATGATAGGAATTGAAAAAACCAACAGCCATCCAAACTTCACAGAGGATTGTTTAAAATCAAATTAAATCTGTGACGTCTCATTCAAAGCGTAAAAGTTGCTCTTTTTTAGGGAGGCTTATGCTGATATCGACCGTTTAGTGATTCATTCGTTTTTATGATAAATCACATCAATGTAAATCCACGTTCATCACTTATCCGGAACAAAAAAATTTACAAATGCTGCTTTTGGAGAGTAATTCCTAGATTTGTAGGGTTTAACAGTTCGACCTAGTTTTCATTCGTTAATTGATTAGACAAGGGCATGATTGTTCAGGTAGATGCCAAAAAAGCATAAATTAGACATGATCGCTAAAAAGCACCAAGTTGAACCGATTACAAACTTTAAACTCAAGTGAATGGTCGTTACATAGCATCATCTACGAGCTTGTTGCGCCGATAAAAAGAACCTTAAAATCAATCATGAATACGTAAGCTGCCGATGTCAACTAAATGCAACAAATTCATTTTGAATCAACTTACCAAAGACGATGAAGCGGATGTGACACTTAATGAATTAGTATTTAAAACAGACGATGCATGTTCAATTAAAACAAACAAAATACATCTGCATACCTAAACTTCGCTGAAGGTAGCATTTGCAAATGCAATGCTCTTCGTTGAACATTCATTTATGGAAGTCTACGTACGTCTCAGTCGGTCTAGCGTTTATACGCCTACTCTTCTAACTCACAGATAAACATTTCAGAATTACCTTGTATCATTCAAAGGTACCTTTGCAGTGAAATGGAGAATCGCAATTGCCCGCATGTCTTCTGATTGAAAGTCGACACATCTCCAATTGTCACCGTTTTGCAACGACCCGTTCCCATTCGCCTTTGTTCAATTGTTTACATCATTTTCAATAAAGAGTTTTATTTAAAGAACCAACAATGTCGATTCATCACCTACAAGACGGTCCTCGGTGATCCATTCTTATATTGTTGTGGTGAGTAATCAAAGCATTAAGGTCGGTCCCAAAAATAAAAATCAACTTCCCTTCCTTATCACTTTGATTAACGTCACTTGATAATTTCTTCTTCATTCATATCGTTTTCTTTTTTTTTCCTTCGTACACCGGCGATGGTGTGTGCGGATCGAACGATCATCAAAATAATTTTCGACCACACTGAAATAGTGGCTACCTATTCGAAACTAATTGTTGATTAAATTAATTTGCTAGATGGATTACAATCATCGTTTAATCATTTTTCGATTATGTTAAATTGAGAGTTTATGGAAATTAAACTCTGGCTTGTCGTTACACGAGAAGAGAGGGAGAGGACACGGCGGAAAAATGAGTTTGAATATCAATTTCGTATTTCTTCTTCTTCTTTTTAACGTTAAGTCTTGGCTTTGACTTGATGTTTACGTGTTGTGTTACACAAATACACACTTAAAGTGAGAAGTACCAAGAGTTTTTTTTTGATTTCTATTTCTTTTTGTTTCTTTTTTAAGAATTCAAAAGAATGAGATGGATATAATTTTTCTTCTGGGTGCTAACAAAGAGTGAAAGTAATTGCTTGCCTTAACAGAAAACTACATCTAATCAGTGGCGATTAAGGAACTCCACGATTCGAAAGATATATATCATATCTTGGGTTATCTGAATGTTATGATGAGCAGTTCCGATCCATTCACCGAATAACTTGCCTTCGTCATAAAATAATCAATTAATTGCGGATAACTTTATCTACATTTTTGAGTGTTCAAAAGCATATATACCCGATTTAGATATGCCTTCTTTCGTCAACAGTGACTAAAGACGAGTTATGAGTTATAACAAACGTTATCAATGATTGTAGGTATCCGTAAACTCATGCAAGTAGTAAGATGAATTATGAAATCTCTAACTTCAATTCCAAACAAGTAACCTTTTGTCTTCATACAGTAATATATGCCCAATAGCTTCTGCACTGATGTCGATTGATTACCCAAGTGTTCACGTCTATGCTGACCTTAACATTTCTAAAACATGCAGTTTTGCACAATTAATCAAATAATAAACATGCCTTTCCCTTGAAACCCGCAATATTTTTTCATAGGCAAGAATAAAAAAAATGTGACAAAGTTGATTCGTTTAATACTGTCAATTGGATCCAGGTTGGTTACCTTTAAGCGTATCGCGGAATTGAATTGACACCAATTATATTCAGAATTTCCAAAGTGTGTATTCGTATATTTAACCACGTATGTACACGTTCCGATTCAATTCGAGGAAATAATGTAAACTCATGTAAACTCAAGTCGACTCTGCAGTTAGTAGCTAACCGCTTAACCACAAACAAACAAGGCAACTTAAGTAATGAAATAATCCACGTCTTTATATCGAAGATAGTTTCAGTTTGAAGCCTGAGCTTCGAGATGGAGGTTATATTTCAATGTAACATCCTTCACAAGCTTCGTTCCATTAGTATCGGACTTCCCTCAGACATTGATTTCGTGATGGATCATACAAAAATCATGTCTCTCTCTGACTCTATCAACAACACACTACAGCTGATTCCCAACATCCAGACCGGAAAGGCCATAAGAAGAAAAAAACTCTAGATGCTTCGTAGTCCTGAATGACAATTCTAATTCAGACAATTTGTCAAGAATATCGGCTTCTTCTCCTTCCTGACAAATACTTTCTAATGAATCCAAATCTCGGTTGTAACAAATAAGACTATCCGGGTATCATAGCCTGTCCTCAAGACTAGTGGGTTGTGGTGCCGTAGTGGGTCGACACCTACGCAGAAGGTACCAAGTTTGATACCCGAATTTACCAACTTTCATAATTCAAGACTTCACATCTTTCTAGTCACTGACTATGCTCAAAGCGCATTCCTGTTTAGAAGAATCTTCTCAACTTTGTCGTTCGGAATCGCCATAAAACTGTAGGTGCCATCAAATCGTGGTAGAACAATTGCTCGCCCAACATGAGTGGTTGCTGCAGCAGCTATTCCCTGGTCCATCTCGGACACAATCCATATTATATTATTATTATTATCACAAGTCTAATGGTGGCTCTTATAAGCATCACCAACGAGCAATAAGTCTTAAGAGAAGCAAGCATTTTGTTAGTTTCTTCTTATGTGTAGCTTTACACACAGTCCTGGTCAGTCATGGTTTTCGATAAATGGGATGAGGTAAACCTCGAGATTTGGATCGTGTTTAATTTGAAACACTTTGGACACAAGAATTCCCCTCAATCGCTGATACAACATTCTCAATTTCCTAACTTTCTCCTAGCCTAGGTTGAATCTATATCTCCATACTTTCATAACTCTCCGGAGTCCAATTTGCACTCAGGACTTGTTGATTTAACTAGTCTTTGATTTCTTTGAACAATCGTATTCTTACCGTTTTTTCATCAAAATCATTGACGATTACGGGTTAAGTTGAATTGCATATTTTTGTCGCTCTGTTGCTGGAATAACGTCATGCGAATGCAATTCACAAAGCTACGCATTCGAAGAATTGCATTGCTGCTATCCATTAGTTATGTTCGTAGCCATGCGTGTGATAAGATTCAGGAATCCACTAAAATTAACGTCTCTTAACAAATTCACACTGCAATTTGAATTATGTGTACAACTAGTAGTTTCGTTTAAATTAACATTTAGGAAATTTCCTCACTTTCTGTCAACAGAATAATTGACTCTTCTTTCTATACAGATACGAAAACTTTTGCAAAGACCTTTCATTCAAAATTTAGTCGCCGTGGATCGATTTTTTTTCCTTTCACTTCTTTTATCGTCGTTAAGATTTATGTGCTATCGGTGAACTCACGCTCAAATTATCGCCTCTACACGGCGATGTTGTTGAAATTTGTAAATTAGGTTTGCCTTCAAAGATGTGCATGTTTTTATTTTGAAAAAGTGACATACATACACATCTGCTTTCAGGAAAAATTGCACCTAAACCCAATCAAAATTTATTCAGTGACTGTATGAATAAAAAAAAGTCTATTTAATGTCATTCCATTCAGTTGTGAAGGGGTGGTGGTGTTTCACCATCACAAGACAGGAGAAATGCTTCGCATGGAATGTCAAAACCCCCGCACGGACGAACATGTGTTTATATAACATCTTTTCGTATAATTTGAGGTATACATTTTGCGTGGACATCGATGAGTTGGTTGGTTGTTAATGAATCTCTACTCCATTAAAGTGCTGCGCAAATAATACAACTCTCCTTTGCAGATGACTTCCACATTTCGTCCAATGTATAGTACCTGTCAGGATTTGCTCCATATTCCCTTAATAAACAACATGCACATGGACAAGAGCTTTGTAATTTTCCACTCAATTCCCTCTGAATTTATTCTCATTTTTTATTTACACATATCGAAATATGAAACATGCTACTGCATAAGTTAGTGGAGCATTCAGATTGATTGCAGTACCCGTAATAGGAAACTATAAACACTTCGATTATGTAGGAAAACTATCTAAATGATTAAGCTACCACCACAGGATAGACTGGACTTTTTCAAAGACGAATGGGATAGAATTCGGGACACATATGTAGATAATTCAAGTGCATCACACACTACAAAAACAAAAATCAATCTAAAGACAATTATAATAGAAAATAAATAAAACAAAAACGCGCTTCACTTGTCCACTCCCGGTGAAGAATCTACCTAACACACATGAGCAAATTGTACGTCACAATAAATTGAATCACCTTTGGTTGAGATGTGTTTGTGCACCAAAATTCATTTTGATAATAATTCAACAAACGATTTTGTGAAAATAAGGCATATCTTCATCCAAGCACTTCTCAAAACTTACCTAGTTGATTAATTTTTGATCGACGATAACAACCATTCAATGTTGAGCAAGCGGACTCCGCATATAACATTCCAACTCGTCAAGGATTTTTCGGATTCACGTTCAGCTGCGAACGATCCTTCACACGAAACTTTTTACAATTTCTTCGTTTTGTTTTTTTTTTTGGTTTTCCTTTTGTTTATTATTTATTCAGTTTGATATTTACTTGGCTTGGGTTTAATTGTATATCTGGAAATTCGAATTGATAGATATTAGGATATTTTGTCTAACAAAAAAAAAACACTTCGGACGAACAAATCGAATGTAAGAAATAACACTTGATATGGTTGCAGTAGTAATTCGCTTTTTCTTTATAATAGTTGTTTGTTTGTTGTTGCTGCAGCTTTTACCGAGAACGAATTACTCCAAAATGATTGTGCAAACATGTGTGCAATTCGCAAAATATTCCTTTGATATTTTATTTTATTCGGAAATTATAAAGGACAGCAAAGAAATGTAAATTTCATTACACGAAGTATCAAGGCGTAGAGAGGAAGAAGAAAGCCTTTGCGCACCGACTTCTTTTACACCAAACACATATGTAAGGAAAAAAAGACTTTTCTGCTTTTGCTTCAGAGTAGTGATGTGCGTCAGAGTGACAGAGTACGCAGGAATTTTTCAAAGAATGCATCCAATTTGCAATAACACTTAATCTATGCGATTGAACATTATTTTACAGATTTAACAAAAATTAAATAAGGTCTATCGAATAATTGCGTTAAGTTAAAAGGCAATTTACTAGCAAATCCCGCTCATATTGGATACAGCTATGCGTAGTACTAAGATTCCGCACATCACTAGCTTCTTCTTCTCGTTTTCCTTATGGTACTGATTCGTTTTTTTTCTTCGCTCTCTCTTTGTTTAATTTTTTTTTCTTCTGTAGAAGGAAACTCACAATTTTTTATTGTATTTTTTTCTTATCACACACTAGATTGGCGGTGCGATTAATTTGATTTTGTTTTGTTTAAAACCGAACTTGAATATTTTGTGAAGCGATCTTTAGAACTTGTTGTAATTAAATATATTTTATTGGATTTTCTTGTAATCGGAGAAAAACTATACACCACTCTTCCGCAAAATTAGAGCTCAGCCACTCACACATGTGTAAAAATTGGCCAGTTTCGTAGTTGGAGTTCATGATGTTTTCGATGTGTGCAAGCAGGCACCAATACTACGGAAAAACTGACAGCCATCTTAAGCTTTTCGTAATTCGAAAATGGCGAGTATTCATCGAATATGAATGTTTTAAAAGCTTTTACGTGTTTTTTTATGTAAAAAGAAACTATTCAACCTTGTAACAATTGTCTAGGCAAAAATTATACGAAAATACGTGGCAGTTTTTTTTTTAATTTGAAAAGAAAAACTGGAAAGCGAAAGCTCATTGCGGGGCATATTTTCAAACGTAGATGGCACCGGTTTCTATGTTCCAGCATTGCCAGCAACTGCTTTCAGAAGTGGAATATCTTGATGAAAAGTTGCGCTTTTCCCTGATTCGGGGTGATTTATTTACTTGACGTCACTATACTAAGAGTTTGACTTAGACATAGTCACTTTACTGGAGTTTGAAAATGTCACACGAACCTGACTAATAGGCGCATTCAAATGTCTCAAGTTTGAATTTACCAATTTTTCTAATTCACCTTTCGAGTCACTGACAATGCTCAAAAAGCTTCTCAAACTTTTCCGTTCAGAGTCGGTAGATAACTGTAGATCCCATCCGCAATAGCACGCACAACTCGAGTGGTCTCGGACTATAGCTCAACCGATATTATTGTAATTATATAACGCAAGAAACGACTCTCTGTCTGTGAGGCATGTTAGATGGTTTTCAAAGATTTTTAATATTTTCGTCGATGGACTAGGGGGCAATCAGCTGTGAAGTCGACTATTTCTGTAATACTTAATTTCTGGTTGAGTCACTACATCCGTCGCATATCTGTCACCCGAGCGGCAAGTAATCAATATTTTTGCGTAGTTGTACATATGACGTCGGCGTCAACGTGTTCATATGACTTCACGCGAATACGTTGTAAAGTATCACCGGAGCTGACGCAAATTAAGTATTTTTATTGCCTACGAACGTAGAAATCAATCGATTTGTATGTCCTCCGTTAAAAATAATATACTGTAAACGTTATTAAGATCGCTGAATACTACCCTTGTCAAACAAAATATGACAAAAAGAATTAGTTTGGTTCGGGTTAGATCTAGAACTTTTTTAAAATTACAAAAAACAAAGAAAATGCATCATGTCATCACTTTGACAATATAAATAAAAATAGCCGACGAGCACGGGACGCAGACACCACAGAAATTTCCTCTTCGAAAAATTGCCACTCGATTCGATTGAACTCTTTTTCGAAAATTCGAAAAGTACTTGGCCAGTCAAAAAAAACCCCAAATCATATGACCGAAAAGGAATTCGTTTTGCTTCGCACAAATTTTCATCACGACGACGGTACGTAACTTGGAGTAGGCGCACGCACTTTAACTTACTCCCGTGAGTATTTTTTCTAAAAAACCTATTTTCACTACTTTTCCAATAAGAAATAAATCAGATTCATAATTGGTTTTGTGTTCTATGAAATCTTGCAGATATTACGTTTGTGAAGGAATTCTCGCAATCTGAATTTTATTCTTGCGTAGCGAAGGTAGAAAGGAAAAAAATCCAACAAGATGGCTCTAAGCGACGCAGATGTACAAAAACAGGTATGTCCTTATTATTGAAACATAATGATATTTAAATTTCATGAAATTGAGGGCAATAACGTCTTCCAATTCACGAAAGAAAAAGTGAAAATCTTCGTCGACGGGCATAATCATGCAGCCGAAGTCATAAGATTAGGGGCTGTCATGTGAATGGGAAAAAATTGGGATTTTCTAATAATTTAAGTTTTTCTCTTCATTCTAATCGACTTATTGCATTTATTCAAATGAAATGCAAGCCAATTCTCAATTGGAATTCCAATTTTGTTAAACATTTTGATTTTACGACTGTTTGCAGTTTTAAGATTTATTATTTTTTTTTTTAGTATGTCAGTCATTTCTGTATGTCATGTGACCTGAAGGTTATTATGTGCGAGTGGAAGTACCTGCATGTGTGTACTCATATGTGTAAAGATTCTTCCATGACCGCCCCTTCTTGTCTTGATTTGATGAAAGATCTGTTTTGATAAACACAAAAACCAAAAAGATCGTGTTTTGTTCAATCTAAATATAGAATTTTTATTCGCGCAGACAATACTTGAGCGAATGGGCAGAGCTGCTAATGATAAAATGTTGATCTTGTGATGTAGTTGAAGACATGAAAAATTCAGAAGTGCTTCAATGTTTGATATTTTTGAAGTGTTTTTACAATTTCTTTTAAATATAATCATGTGTCTTTGTTTATCCGCCTAGGGTCACATGTTTGCACACTTTTTTCAAAATTCTATACCGAAGATTATTCTGTCTGACTGATTGCATCGAATTGCATTTGTCCACTCTGCAGGGCTAAATAGCGGAGCAAACTAGAATTGATTTTTCAGCTGTATTTTAATGTGTTTTTTTTTTCATGATAGACGTCCACCAATGACTGTGGAACCCTATGCTCACACGCCCATATCTTCAAAACAGCTACATAAGTCCAAAGAAATCTCTGTTCAAACTTCGTGAATGCACATGTGACCTAAAATCATACGTAACATATTTACCTCAATTAGGTACATAAATCGCCAACACTTCTGATAGAGCGTCTACTACTTTCCTCTCATCAGTTAGGAGAGGGAGTATAATTAATATTACGGGGCAGACTGGGACCGAACCTAAACAACGTCGTGAGTTAATAGTATTAGCTCAAGTCAATTAAGTGCTCTGAAATGCTTCGTTCAAGGCTAATTCTTCGTAAGAGGTTACACATACTAAAGGTCTGACAACTTAGGAATTCTGACTTAAAGTTGTATAGGGGTAAGAGGGGCTGCTACTTAATTCACCAGCACACTAAGACCATATTGGTCCACTGTGGTTCCCACAGTTAGCCTACTACCACTGATTGACTACTCTAGTGATTGATTAATTTGATCCTAACGGCAAATGATGACTGGATCTCATTTGAAAATCAGATAAAAGTGTATTAACTTTTCTTTCACTGGAATTTGAACCGGATACCCCATGGACCAAGAGCAGGCACTTAACCAACTGCGCCATCCATTCATGGGTCTTTTCTAAAACTTATAGAAAGTACTTTTTTAATTTTTTTAAACGTCAAAATTCATTGCCGTCTGTTTAATTTTATTTATGTACGCAACTGTCTCTTCACAAAACTTTCTTGCTTGCGACGAAAGGATGAAATTGATAAGGTGTCTGTGAATCGATATAATTATTATATTAATTAAATATATAAATAATGTCGTTTAATCTGCATAGTATAATTTCAAGAAAATCTAAATGGTGGCCGTGGCGTAGCTTCGACGCCTATTCTAGGGGCGGCAGGTTCATTCCCAGAAATTACCAACTTCCATAATTCACGATGGGTCGTCGTGACGTAGTGGGGTGGTGCGTCGACTCCTACGCAGAGCGTGCCAGGTTCGATTTATCGCCTTTCATAATTCAAGACTCTACCTCTTTCTAGTCGGTAACAATTCTCAAACGGTGTTCCTGTCTAGAAAAAGCTTCTAACCTTTGCCGTTCGGAGTCGGCATTAAACTGGAGGTCCCATCTACTCGTGAAAGAACAATAGCACGCACCACCCGAGTGGTTGCTGTAGTAGCTTAGCCCAGGTCCACCTCGAACTTCCTCTTCCGAGTCCCTGACAAGTGACAGAGTGCTCAAAGCAGAATTAAAGTGCAATAGATAGAGACGACTTTTGACTCCATTGTCCCTTAAATATGTTTGACAGCGTTTTTATATCGTTTTCTTAAACCAAGTGGTCAATCAGAATATTCTTCACATGATTTCTTGTATAAATGTCGCTCAAATTCGTCGATGGACAAGGAGCAATTCTAACTCGGAGTATCCCCGTCTTGAGAAAGCTCCTCATACTTCTCTCTTTCGGAGTCGGTGTCAAACCTTAGGTACCACCGAGTCGTGGCAGAAGAAAAACCATGCGTACAGCACGAAATTGTGCGATGTGTGTCCATCGAACTGACGCGCAGCCCATATTAATATTATTATAAATCTACAGCAGTGTACTTCCAAACTGGGCTATATGTTAGTCCACCAAACTTCCTAACCACAAATTCAAACTATTTCTATTTTTTTTTTTTTTTTGTTTTTTAGATCAAGCATATGATGGCTTTCATTGAGCAGGAGGCTAATGAAAAAGCCGAAGAAATTGATGCTAAGGCCGAGGAAGAATTCAACATCGAAAAAGGTCGTCTGGTACAGCAGCAACGACTGAAGATCATGGAATACTATGAGAAGAAAGAGAAACAGGTCGAACTTCAAAAGAAGATTCAATCGTCCAACATGCTTAATCAAGCTCGTCTTAAGGTAAGTCACAAAATAACTGCTTTCTCTTGTATGAATTCACATCCATTATCCACACGCATCGCTCCTTGAAAAATAGGTTCTGAAAGTACGAGAAGATCATGTCCGCAGCGTATTGGATGAGGCACGTCGCCGCTTGGGCGAAGTCACAAAAAATCCAAGTGAATACAAAGTTATTCTTGAGAAGCTCATAGTTCAAGCTCTGTATCAGACCATGGAACCAAAAGTAATCTTGCGTTGCCGTCAAGTGGATCAAAGTTTGGTCAATGAAGTGTTGCAAATTTGCTACGATCAGTACAAACAAACCATCGGAACTGATGTGTCCATTGAAGTCGATACTGATAACTTCTTACCACCAGACACTTGTGGAGGAGTTGAATTGATCGCTCTGAATGGTCGTGTGAAGGTAGGAAATTCCTATGACTTGAGGAAGTGGTCATATTTTAATTTATTCTTGTCTGTAGGTACCAAATACTTTGGAGTCAAGGTTGGAATTGATTTCACAACAACTTGTTCCAGAAATCCGTAATGCACTCTTCGGTACAAACCCCAACCGTAAATTCACCGATTAAATACCTTCTACATTTTAATTTTTTTTTTTCTTAATTTTTTTTTCTGTTGATTAAGTCTGTATACAAGTAAAGAAAACGGTTATGTTTCACGAAAGAAAAACAAAAAACAGCAAACAAACAAAATAATCCGTTAAAAGTCACGTACATAACTGCATATAGTATATCTATACATTAGCATAACATAAAGAGCATAAATTAAACAATAGATTCATTATATAATTAAAAATTTAAAATTACATATGTAGGTGAGAAGAAGAAAAAAAATACACTGTTACAACATCTATACGTACACGTGAATATTCAATGTAAAGCAGATAAAGAGAATCATGTTTGTGTTTATTGTTTGTTTTTTTTTTCTAGTTAAATATATATATATATCTACTTCAACTTTGATATCATAAACATTCCTGTTGAGAACTAAAGTAAAAGAAATTTAAAATTTCTCTAAATATGTGTTTGTATCTAGTAACTATACAGTTTATAAATGTATACATTTTCTTTTTTTGTTTAATAATTTGTTCCCCTTCGATTTGTACTTTTGTTGTTTATTGTTAAGAAATGTTAAATAGTTTTCCGTCGTCAACTCGTGAATTGTTGAGAGGAGCTTTTCGAAAGAGTTTCAATTTTGAATAACCGTTGCAAAATTATGGGTGCATGAATTCAAATTCGTTCAATTGTGCCAACTAATCAAATGGATGAATAGTCAGTCAGCATCAGGTATGTTTTAATCACTGGAATTGTGAACGATTTTACACTGAACTAATGACATCAAGTTTTGTCTCAATTCCACTGTTTAAAATGTATTTTTGACTGTTCGTCTTTTTTGGTTTGTTGGATGCAAGCATATTTAAAAAAAAAAGTTGTTAATGCGCGTTTTCCAACTTTCCCTCACTTCCTCTCTCTCGCTGGTCGGTGTTTATCGTTTCCAACAAGTGTGTGTTTAATATCGTTCAGCTGTCAGCTGCCTCCCCCGAATCATAACCGAAATATCACCCAATTTTCGCAACAAAGTTACAAAGCTCCCAGCAACCTTCTCAAAGCGAATGTTCAACAATTCATATATTTAAATCCCTTTATGTAATTAATTCTCCGTTTCTTTCCTTGTTGTCACAAAGAAAAAAAAATACATACGTTTTAACAAAATAAAGAAATAACAAATGTTAATAGTTATCAGTTTATTTGAACGATAATAAATCAGTATTCCATGTATTAGTCGAAATTACAATATTATTTACTTTTGTTTGTGTTTTACGTCAAGAGTCATTAAAAAGAAAGAAAATTAATTTTGATTTGTTTCCTTGAAAAATTAAACCTGCATGTGTTTTATTTCCTCCCGCACTTCCTTCCATTTGTTTTCGAACATTACTTCTTCCTCTTCTTAAGAGTAAGATTAATATGATATGTGTAAACTCTATGTGTTCAAACTATATATTGTATATTGAAAAATCAAATAGCATATGATCATATTTTTGGCGCTTCTTTTGAATTGAATGTGATTGTGAAGCAGACGTTTAACCGTGAGTCAAATAATAACCAATTATTCTAATCAATAAGAGAAATGTTTGCAAATAATCCACATGCACACAGGCACTTCATCAATGGATTAATATGCAATCAATCAGTAAATTCAAGTTGTTTGTGTCTTGTGAAGAACAACAATAAAGGCAGAGACCATGTGTTGGTTTAATCTAGACTCAGACACAAGATCGATCGATGTACAGATTATCACTTCTAATCAAGCAACTAGCAAACATTGCAGTTCATATGTATTGTTCAACGTTTAAAAAAGAAAAACACACAAAACTGTTCGTACAAGTTTTTAGTTTTGTTTTTTTTTTTTGAAGAAAATGGAAACCTTGTTCGTTTAATGAAATAACGTAACGATGATAGTACATTATTCATTTCGATTGCTGTTTGTTGATTAATGTAAATATGATACCAATAAGTGTGAATTTAATAAAATATATTGTAAATTATATATATATATAGCCAATAAATAAATGAGAACAGCGTTTTAATCTACATTTGAATTGAAGGTTTCTTAGTGTTATCATGGAGGTTATTGTGTCAGCAGCATAAGATCATCATCACATCTTCTGACCCGCATGATTCACTAAAGTGGTTGCGGGGGTAAAGCGCATTCGAGGGATCTCCTGATTCGATAGTAATGCGAGTAATCGAGAGAGAGATTAACCCAGGTGAGTTTTTGGACTTGGTCCAACCACCTCATCGTGGGTCCTCCAAACCAACGAAGCATAGCCCTCGCCGTACGAAGAAACATCTGCTCAATGTTGAGTTTTTCGCGCACTGCAGTTCTTCTCGCCTTATCCCGGCCGGCCCGGCAATTCCCACAACAGCAGGAAGAAATCTCATCTCAGCAGCGTGTATTCGCGATCTTGTTCTTTCGATAATTACCCACATGTCATGACTAAAGGTGACAGTTGGAATAAATACCGAGGCGATCAAGGCTTTCCTGATTACAGATCTAAGATGTTTCAAAATTGATCCAGCAAGGCGAAGTGCATTCTCAAGAGAAAATGCTCAGCACTACTTCTCCCATATCTCGTGAAAAAGACCCCGGGGTACTTGAACTTCTCCACCTGCTTCAGTGGGATTAAATTTCATTGAACAGGCGTTCTGGAAATGACCATGACCTCAGAATTGTCCACGTTAACGCTGTGTTCGGTTATTACAATTTGTGTATTAAGACTGTATGGCCCTCAAAAGAAAGCCCCAATCCGATGCTCCTACAGAACATTCCAGAGTTTACCTAGTTCCTTGGCCGCATTCCTTTTCCAAATTTACAAAATAGCTGTAGATCGGTTTGGCACACTACGCAGGTATGCTCCGCGGCAGATAAGCCAACTCTCTTAAGCTGCTTGGACAGCCAATTTGCAAGTTCTTTGCGCCTCAGCCTGTCACAGGAAGCAGAGTTCTCCATGACAATCCTGTCTCAGTAGGGCTTCTTCTTCTCTCTTATGGTTTCTTGAACTCCGAGAGTTTAATTCAACCACGCAGTTCACTTCTCACATGCAGCCGCCACTGTATAAAGATCGCGTGCAAAGGCAAACGTCTATTATTCGAAGAATGGGAAATAAATAAACGATTGTTGGAGCCTGTAAAAAACATTATTAATCAATTTTTTTTTCAGAGCCGGGCTCCAACTCTGTTTTTGGGGATCTTTTCAGATATTATTATTAAACTGAAACTAAACAAGAATTATGGGAAGATTGGCTGATTAATTCTACTATATACAATGCGCCATACGTCAGGTGTATTTTGTATCACGAAAACTCAGGTTTAAAGACCAAGTCATCTTGGACACATACCGTTAATGATAAAAGAAAGCTATCGCACTGGTTCAGACCCTCCACGGATCACATCGACGTCTTGGACAGAGCGTCACAATAGGAGTCATTTAAGGACTTCCTCTATCTTGGCTCCGCAGTTATAGTACGAACAACAAACTCAATGTAATTCTTGTCAACCGCCATTTATGGACCATCTCTCGAAGTACCAAGCTGACTTTATTTAACACCTTGATCATCCCAGTCCTGCGGTACGGCGTGGATGCATGGACAATCTCAACAGCGGATGGTATCTTCGATAGAAAACTTTGGCGTGGGATCCATTGTCCCATTTTTTTAACTATTTTTCGAGGAGAAGATTCAACCACGTACAGCAACATGTGTCTAGTAAGGCGTCCACGGATTTATAGCCTATGGTAATTGGGCTACGTAGAGTGTATGAAAAATTCAGCTTCAGCCCGAAGTGTCTTAAACTCCGAACCTGTATGCCAATGCAAGAGAGCACACCCGTATTTAAGGTGAGGCACACATGTGTGGAAGGACCTCAACTAACATGGCGTGCGACACTGGAGGCAGCTAGCCAGAGGTTATGCTAGTTGGAGAGGCTTGTAGATTGATGCCCAGATCTACCCAGAATGTAGCGCCAAATAAAGAAAAAGAAGTAAATACCGAACGACAATAACTAACAAACACCACACTTTATTTAACAAAAGGCACACATTTAACACTTATTTTTGTTTGGCTATGTCAACCAACTGTTTTACGATTGTCTGGTCTGTAATGTAAACCGCGTCCACATCGGCTTCGTTTCTTCCCAGTGATATGTTTTCAGAGTTCCCGTAACCAGAATCCTTCCTTCTCTTGGCGGATGCATGGAACTCCTTGCAATTTGTCTCTATCAGAATCTCTTTCAAATTCTCGGCAGAAATACCAGCTCCTGGCATTATGATTATATCTTCATGTTGTCGACAGAGCTCTTTCAGATTTTCTAAGCCTTCTGAACAAGAGGCTTTAAAACCACTCGTTAGAATTCTTTTAAAACCTAATGACTTGATTTTTTCCACAGTTTCGTGCATTTTATCTGGGTCAGTCAGGTCAAACGCACGATGGAATGTAACAGGCAAGCTTCCGGACATTTGTACAACCTGCTTGCACTGCCACTCGGATATGTTTCTATTCTCATCTAAGGCCCCAAAAACGAATCCATCACAGTCATGCGACTTAAGAAGTGCAATGTCGTAAAGTATAACATCCATTTCTGAATCGGAGTACAGGAAATCGTTTCCTTTCCTAGGACGGAGCATACAAAATATAGGAATTTTTAAGGCAAGAGATTTAAGTGCCTTCAGTGCACCAACCGTTGGGGTAAGGCCACCTTCACTTAAGGCGGAACACAGTTCAATGCGTGATGCACCACCATTAGCTGCAGCGATTGCGGACTCTATGGAATCCACGCAAACTTCTAGCATTTTCAAAATGTTATAAATAAATAAAAAACAAAATCTTTATGAAACACCACTGACTATAAACAAAATCTAATTGAGAAACGTCAAATTGCTTGGTATTTTTAAGCCTAAGGATATGCAACAAAGAAAGCAGTTGACAATTTCTGCTGAAAGCTGCAATGAAAGCCGATAAAACAGAGATGTCGTCATAGTCGATAGGAGGACTTTTTAATTTGACTAATGTGAAAGTGTGTTCAGTAACTAAGCCGCGGCAATTTAAATTATATTTGCGTACATTGAATTGGCTTACATTTTGCAGAGTAGTATATGCTGTTAAAACCGAGAGATAAGCAAGTGCCTCCTACTCTACTGAAACAGATTAAATATAGCTTTTAGTAAGGTAATAAATTTCCACCCCTTAAGAACAAAAGCCAATCACAACGGTTATCTGATTCAGAAAAACGGAACGCCGGAATCCATAGTTTTAATTAATTACGGACAGTATACACGGACGTTAACAGGAAACAAATTTTACAACAATAATTTGCCCATCGAATTTCATGAGCCAAGGCTGTTTTCACACTCGCTAAGATTCGTCGCCGATTCTTTCAAATTCCCCTTTGTGATCTCAAGCCACTTTCACACTGGAAATCTTTCAGTCTCTGCAATTGAGATCTCAATACTAAACTTTTTCTATTTCCTACCCCTTCTCACACATGCGTCATCTCTTTCTCACACATGTACAGCATGCATCCAATACCCAACATTTTGAACATAAGAATAAAGCAACTCAAGGAAAAAACGAAGAGATAAAAGAGAATAGAAAATCCAAAGGCAAACCCTATCACGTCCCACCACCCTTGCCTACAAGATTGAAAAATCGCAGACGAAGTTTTTGTGTGTGAAAGCGGCCCAAGCAAGAAACTTTATAGTACACTTTTATATCATTTAACCTCTCGGGGCCACGTTCACGTTTGCGAACCATTTCGTTCGGAGGTCTGCAAAAAGTTTTTGAGCTCTCTCCAAATCATTTCTAAGGATTCATTCGATTCCTCTTCGACTGTTCTGAGTCACATTTGTCAAGAGTGTCTATTCTGCTTACCTTGATATGGGATGTTTCTTAAACATTTGTGACCACTTTTCAGGTACTGCACCCATGAAGCCAGCTCCAATTCTACGTGGAAGCGTAACAGTCGAAGCTTCATTACATTCATCAAAAACGGAAAATTCAAGGGCTTTTCGTAATCGAGTACAAAAACTAAAACCCACCAAATCTATTGCGCCTCCTTAATACAATGCGTACAATCGAACTGTAATCCATGCGGTAAGATGCAATTGGAAAGTTGTACATCTGCCCCCAAGGAATGCAAAAATAAAACATTGAGAAATAAGTGTTTTTGAGATTAACTTAATTTTTATCTTTTCATTTATTTATTTTTTTGTTTGTTTTGAAATATGATGTTAAAAATTCTGGTCTTTTGAATTTATTTTACGAGTTTGCAGTTTTTTTTTTCATTACACAGTACGATTTTTAAAAACAGTTGGTTGTTGAATTTTCTGGTTGGTCATGCAATAATGAGCAACCAAAACGGTACACGTTAAGTTGTTATTGCGTTGTATATAGTTTGGCAATCAATTGTATTTCTCCGTTGGTATAAAAATCATCTCAATGAAATCTGTACTTGTTGATGGTTTAAGTGTATGACTTATACAATTATTAATATTTCCTCCTTACAATTGTTGATCTTTTGTAATGTGTTCTGTTGTTGGTTTTAATAAATTCTTGGTTTTTTTTACTTCTCTTCGTCTACTGTAGCTTTTTCTTGATCTGTAATTTTTTCTTCTTCTGTAGCTTTTTCCTCTTGTTCGTCTTCAGATTCTGTTTCAAAAAAAAAAGCGAAGTGAGGATTAGATTACAAATTCGAACATAATCTATGATATTACAAACCTTCTTCGGCGTTCTGCAACCATTCGACAAGTTTCTTCATTTGCTCAAGGAAGTGCATTTTTCCTTTAGGAGAATGCGCGTCCTTATACCATCTCAAAATTGTCTCCTCTGACAGCACCTCAGCTACAAAAAAGTGAAACAACGAATGTCAGTTCAATGTCAACCGATTGATTGATTTGTGCAGGGTGGTGGTTGGTAAGTAACTTACTTTTGTAAAATAATAAAATTATCTTTTGGAACGCTTTCATGAAATTCATATTCTCATAACAAAATTCTTGAACTTTTAAGATCAACGATAATTCAGAACGGTTTGTTGATGCAAAGGACTGCAGCAAGGTGCAGTAGCCCTTCAAGTGTCTGACTGCTTGATCGGTTACAAGTTCTTCCTTTTTGTTCCATTCACCGAGTGACATAACTGTTGACCAAATCTACAAAATAAATAGCAAATTATTGATTTTGTTCTATTCCAAGTGGTTGATTTGATGCTTACAATGCTTATGATTTCATGTTCGGGAATGTTTGATTTCAGTGCAAATTCTTTTATATCAGCAGTTATTTCTGCGTGTGGTTTCTCATCATTAATATCATCAAGAAGTGTCTGAAAAAAGAGAAACGAAGTTTTGACTTTAAGAAACAGTACTTGCAAGAGATGTATGTTGGCTAAAGTTGAAATTGAATTGAAATGATTGTATGAAATCTCATTGACTACAGACACCAGGTTAATTTGGTTTCATCCGAAGTAAGCAAAGCTTTCATTTATTTTTCTAGCATATATATACCACGATATTGGCATTGGGCCAATACCGATTCTCAACAATGCCCAAAAGTGTAACAAGATGGTTAAGTTTCCATAAAGTGCAGGACGTCTCAGATATTTGTTCATCCCGCAATATATGTTAAGGGAGCATACAATTTTTTAAGGAATTGTACGAGATCTCATTGACTACAGACACCAGGTTAATTTGGTTTCATCCGAAGTAAGCAAAGATCTGATTTATTTTTCTAGCATATATATACCACGATATTGGCATTGGGCCAAAACCGATTCTCAACAATGCCCAAAAGTTTAACACGAGTAAGTTTCCATAAAGTGCAGGGCGTCTCAGATATTTGTTCATCTTTCAATAGATATACATTGGTTTAAGGAACAAAATAGTTTTCTGAAAAGAATTGTATGAGATCTCATTGACTACAGACACCTGGTTAATTTGGTTTCATCCGAAGTAAGCAAAGATCTCATTTATTTCTCTAGCATACATGTACAACGAATTTAGCATTGGGCCAAAAATCCGTCCTCAACGATGCCAAAAAGTGATACAAGTTTTTTTTTGTGATATTTGCTTACCTGTTGTAATTCCCGTTTAGCTTCTTGACTAGCCTGAGCTTTGTGTAATTTAACAACTTCAGTAAGTTCTTTATCAAGAAAAACTTGTTTAAAATATTCTTCAGTACGTTTGTTTGGTGGGAAAAATTCCATTAACCTGAAAATATAGAAAAGAAATATGCATTTAATAATAGTGGATACAGAGCAGATATTTTTAATAGGGGCCATAGCCTAGAGTACAGAAATGGCTACTTGGGAGAAACTAAAGATGTAAACAGTGGTAACGAAGGAATGAAAGGTTTATCATATATGATACAGTGATATGGGTGGGAGTACAGTCCGAGGTGGACCTGCGAAGATAAAGAATCGCCGAAGTTTCTCGACAAGTATAGTCTGTGAACAAAATATACTCTGAACTAACAAAGTATGTGTATGTGAGTGCTATGTGGAGCACTTGGCTTTATGAAATGGTCCTGGAAATCTGTAGGCACTGTGGCCAAGTGAAAGAAATAAACACCGGAAATATGCGCTAGTACAATCGCACTTCTTTTCTCACGCTGCAGAATGACTCAAGTAAAAATGTTTTCTTCCATTCGCGCTTTTTGGCAGTCAAACAATAATGACTGCATGAAAATGTCTAACGTAGCCCTTCTTTAGAATCACGCTTATGAAAGCACCCAATTTCTAATCCGGGAAGTAACAGAAATCCCACTAACCACTTTTTTAAGATACAGGAACAACATGATAAGGACTATGAACATGAGTACGAAATAGGAACTATCTATTTCCCATGGGGATCACAATCAGTCTAGCAGGAACTAAATGAGACGCGACCTAAGCATGCATCTAATCTAACCTAGTCTTCAATAGACAATTTGTTTTTGTTCATGCTTTCCTACCATGATGATGTTCGAAGATTTGTCAGAATATGATGAAACCACAAATGAAACATGTTCATTCGCGCATTACATACAAGTTCTAATTTGTTTTTCTTGGAGAGTGAATTAAAGGGCTCAATAAGAATTAACTGAGTCCACCTGAACCTCTCCGTATTTCATAACAATATCGATTTGCGTGCTTTTAAAAAATTAATTGATGCTTAAAATCTTAAATTCCGCTTTACAATTTTGATAGCTGCGTTTGTTGGCAGACTTGATCTTTTCGTATGGTTGGCGGGAAAAGATAAGAAAAGGGATACATACACTTGTGTCGGATTGCCTTAGCCAGTTCATAAAGATTAACATGAGACTATGTGGGTAAAATTTTAACAAATGCAACGAATTGGACTTTGGTAAAGATTCCATTTCTATGAAAAGATAACTTTCTCCTCTTGAAGAAAGTTGGCCCATGAATAATTTATTTGTCGCCAAAATGTGCGAACATGTCGGGGAAGTTGAAATCGTTGCAATTTTTTTGGAATCAACTTGTGGAAATTATTAAAATGAGACAACATCAAAAGCAGCAGCTATTCATTATTAGACAGTAAACAGAAGTGAGAAGGTTATGTTTATGTAAAAACCCAATGAAACCACAAATGAAATGTATTCATTCGCGAATATCATCAAAGTTCTTGAAAATTGTTTATCTTGGAGAGAGATTAAAGGAATCAACTAGTAGAACGTTAAATCCATCCTGAAACTCACCGAATTAAGTTTTAAAAATGATTTTTTTACTTACTTGCTTTCCAGTCCACCTTTTTTAAGAGCTTGAACAAGATATGTCATTCCTTTCTCCTGTTTGAAGGTTACAAACAGTTCTACGAGGAAATCAAGCGCAATGCCATCTTTAATAAGGTGCTCGTTGTTTAATACCAACAAAACGGTTGGAGGTATTGCCCCGTTAACTGTAATGGAAAACAAAACAATAAAATATCTGCGTGTATATTGATATAGAAAATAATTGTTAAACGTAAGCAAATTTGGCAGCACTAACACCGACTGAAACGGTGAGTACCGATTCAATGATTGTGATTAATGCACATTTCGGCCTGTCATAATTTATTTCCGTAACCAAACAATGCGTACAAATTCAAAATTAAATTCATATTATAAAACTTATTTTGCATTATAAATTATTCATGTACATGGATTTGTGGTTCTTGTAATAAAATACATCCCAAGAATCAGTACACCAAATGAATTTGATCTTCCAACCTACAATTACTCATGAGAAATATTTAATGAGTAAATTTTTCGAGTAATAAAGTTGGATGACAGGGGGCAGGATAACGAACTGCTAATAATTCTAAAAAGATATGGGAATTCTACTTACTCATCCAAAGTGCCGTCATACGAGCCAACTTGATTCGTTCGCTGGGAGTGAAGCCTTTAGTAAACAACAAGACTTTCTTCATTTCCTCCTCGAACATCTTCTCCAAGTACTTATATCTACGCATGAGCTTGATGAATACCTAATTTGTAAAAATAAAGTAAATCGTTGTAATTGTGTTGAATGTTTTTTTTTTTCTAGGAACAGCCATCAAATGGGTTATAGAGTATCATTGAATAGAAATTTTAATTGTGAGCAAATTGAAATCTCTAAATTCATTTAAATCGAAAATCGAGACAAGTAATTTGCCATTTGTTATCGCAAAACTTCGACACCAGCTATCGCAAAATTGCGTTAATAAAACGCGACAAATAGCTAGTTCTAATTGTATGCGTGTCTTCGTTCGTTATCAGTCATCTCACATTCATCTCAAATGCATGATAAATCCTCACACTCATTATTCAATCTCATTCCGTTCTCAGAATTTGAGACTATAAAAAAAAAAAAAAACAAATTTATTACCTGCTCATGGTTTCGCATGGCCTCCATATCTTCGGGTGCCTCGAAAATACAGTAATTTGTTCGAGGTTTTTCGCCATCCTGAGAGATTGACCCACCAGGAACTAAAATCACATAAAAACAACAATTTAGTCAACTATTTTACGAGAGCACAATGAATGTGTCGTCATTCTTACCCAAAAGACCGCCAGCAATTAGAATATCAAAAAGTACCTCGCCGTAGCGGCGATAGTCTAGTTTGTTACCGGCAAGATCTAGATATTTAGAGATTTGTTCCAAGTCGCCTTCAGTTTTATCGAGACCAGCAATGACCGCGTCACGGAATCCCGTGGGGTCGAATTTCTCTTTTTCATCTTTAAGAAAAAAAAAATAAATATAAATTGTTAAATATCTTGATGGTCATGGAAGTTTATTGTTTCTGTTTACCTCTTTTTCTGGTCTTGATGCGCTGACCTGATAGTACTGGTCTTTCAGTTTTTTGACTCATACAACAAATTGCTAAAATAATAATAAAAAAATAAAAACATTTTCTTTAGATAAGCTGTATAGAGATAATTTTTTAGTATATAGAG
Organism: Eristalis intricaria; assembly: GCA_964034865.1. Classification (NCBI taxonomy): domain Eukaryota; kingdom Metazoa; phylum Arthropoda; class Insecta; order Diptera; family Syrphidae; genus Eristalis; species Eristalis intricaria. The sequence goes on from OZ035873.1 coordinate 10,654,886, forward strand.
AGCTTTTGACCTCAGAAAAAAAAAAGTTTTCAAGATATATAAAAAAAACCCTAAACGACAAGATAGAGCTGCGACCTGTGATTGTACGTATCTTTCCTCGTGCTCTTTACGTACATTTTGCGCCAGCGGTCAAGACACAGAACGGTCTGAAGGTTTAGAGGGAGAGAGACAGTTGTACACATTGGTCTTCAATGTCTGTGGGAAAGGCGCATGAAAGAGTCTCTACGGGTATTGGGAGCTAATCGTGTAGGAGGAATGCAATTGGCCAGCTCATTTGAGTATAATTTGTTCAGAAAGCGACAAAACAGGGACAAAGGACATGACATCGGTGTTTAAGCGAATCGATTGGTCCCGTGAATCCCCTGAGTTTATCACTCGCTTTAGGATTCTGTTGTCTTGAAGTTTCTTCTGCTTCAACGTTCAAATCAAGCTTAGGGTGGATGTAAACCTTGTAAATTGAAGTCTAATCAGAGGGGGATGAAATATTTCTTGAATCGATGGAGGAAATCTAGACAAGCGGCCGCATTTTTTGGCGACCTCGAATGATCACTTATTACAGCCAAGAATATGATTTTAACAAGGAAATGAACAAACGACTTAAATTAACTGATCAACCGTAACAACCTCAAGAAGCTATTGATAGTGACGATGTAAAATTAGAAAACCCAGGCAAGATTATTTGGTTGGGATGTTTTTATTGTGAGTAAATTGAAATCTCTAAATTCAACTTAATAGAATATAGAAACAAGTAATTTACCGTTTGTTATAGCATAACTTCGACACCAGCTACCGTACGATTGTGTTATTAAAACACTACCGATAGCTAGTTCTAATAGTATGCAGGAATTTATTCCCAAACTAGATCTTGATTGAGCAGAAAAAGTAGGAACATTTCACATATTCCAAGTTATTTTTAATGAAGTTCTGACCAAGCAAATATAACTTCGAATGTTTGAATTTTTTAATTGGATTATCAGCCAACAACAAGGGGACTACGTTTTCTGTGATAAGAATTAAAAAGGAAAATGGTCAAAATAGTTTTAATTAATCAACTATTATTGAACCTGTAAGTCGACATCATTATTTTACATACGCGAGTAAGCGCGTGTATATAAAAATAAAGAAATATGTGCTTTAACCTTGTTAGTCGTCATTGACAAATGATTACGAGGGGAACTTCTCGATTAAACGTACATACATATACATATATAAAAAAATTTCCTAACCATTGTAACAAATACAACGCACTGCCTGGAGACGTGCGAAAATTATAAATTATTCAATAGAATCACCTCTCGGTTAGAGCACACATACACTACCACCATATGTATGTACTTATACATACTAACCTCAATGTGGCCATGTGGCATTTGGATCTCACATTTTTAGTGAAAGAAAAGGGAAAAAAGAACCCCCCCTCTCATTTGTATTCTTGACAAAAAAAATCACAGAAAAACCTAAGGCAGAATTCAAAAGCGAATATGATTGCCCATTGCCCAATGTCGTCAGAGTACCGTAAGAGAAATTTCTTTTTGGAAAGCTTAAAAAATGTATATGTATATTACTAACTTTAGAGAAATTCCAATGAATCATATTATTTTGCAAGAGAAAGATCAAATTAACCATACACAACCACATGTTACGACAATACAGAAAATGCCTCCACCAGGTCATTTTGAAATTATACTTACTTTTACTTTTATTAATGAAAAAAACTTCGACTGTACTTTGTCCTCGATTCAGAGAACAATGAAAGTATTCTCACAAGAGATCACTTGTATCCCTGGGTCTTATTTATTCGAATATACAAATATTCTTTATTAAATTACGATTAACCTCGAATTTCTTCTGGTTCTACACGGTGTGCACCACTATTAATAGGCAAGCTGATAGATAAGAGATATTTGATTCCTAAGACTACAGGTAGAATCGCTGTAAACGATATCACAATGATGGTTTAGAGTTTCTTATGAAAATATACACACAATTGTCTTAATAAATATTCAAATAAAAAAAAAAAACAAAATTAAACTAAAACAGCAGAAAACGCGTGCTGTGCTAACAAACCGAATGGCTTCGCACGGAATTGAAATGAACAAGTGACGTGACTACTTCGTTAAATGTGGCGGGTGCCGTTGAACAAAGGCGGCATGAAAGAGAAGCAAATATACCAGTTCCACGGTTGGAGCAGGAAGGAAAATAGAATGAGTGACCTTTCTCGCCTTCTTTCTTTCGCAAGTACATTTTTGTTCTTACATCCGTTAAACCTCTGGAACAAAATGTCTGCCGTTCCAGAATTTTACATATTTTTCACGCAACATTATAAATTAAACTCGGAATTTTTTCCTCGAAAAAATATCGATGAATACTTTTGTCCCAAGGTGTGGGCGTAGGAAAGAATGAATATTTTCCTAGAATGTTTGACAAAAAAGTAACGCTATGTAGACAATGCGTCACCTGACGCATCACCTCGAAGGCAGCCATTTTTTTTTCGAGTCATGGACTTCGAAGAAATATGAGATCTTTTCTTAGAAATTTCTTAATGTCTAGGATTTGAGTAACACTTTTTAAATAATTAACAAAATGTATACTTACAATTAAAACAAAAAAATAGTAGCTTAACCTGGAATTTAGTGAAACACTGACCACGATTGTTACACCAAGTAGGAGTAGAACGGGAAATGCGACTTTATATGATTTTGAAATGGCCGTGTACTTGTCGAAGAGAACGACTGGAATGATTGGAAGAAGGAAAGAAATATGAAAGAATAGAGAATTGAGAGGAAAAAGGAAAAACATATGTGGACTTAATAGCCGGCCTACACTTTTTAAAAAAATAAATTGTGGAACATTTTTACAGGCGGTCAGACACACACTAATTTTTAAAAAAGATCCCGAAAGCAAATAGAAAGTTAGATTAGATTATTTGAGAGTACCCGGGAAGGGTCAGGAAGAAATAAAAAAAAACAGTAATTTGTCGTGAAGATTTGCTTGGCAACCGTGATTGATGTGCCAAATCGTAAATGCGAATTCTCGTTACAACAAAACGGAAAACTTGTTTTGTTGTAGACAAAACATTGTGACATTTCAGATTCATTGAAAATCGTCACGACAAATCTGATTGTTTTTGTCAACCCGATTGGTTGATGAGAAATTGGTGATAAGCCCGCTTTCCCACTCGCTAAGTTCGTCGGGGATTTTTCAATCTTGCTGACATGTCATCTGAGGCAAAAATACAATGTTGCGATAAATTTAGCGTGCGTGAAAGCGGTATTAGCGGTAATGGAAATTCTTCCCAATGTCTTTTTATTACAATTATTTGCGAATGGATGCACATATCAAAAGAGGGGGCACTCTTTTAAGAGGCTCTATTTTTCTGGATGAACTGCGTCTCTAAGATTTTTGGCAACAGCAAGATTTCTCAGATCTTAGACTCACCACCCATATCAGTCCATAAAGTTTAAAAAACCCATTTCTTAAAGATCTTAATTTGTCTTCTTCTTCTTATCAGGCCAACGACGTGGTCTCCGAATGATGTGGTCGAGCCAATTCAGTTGACGGATTCAATTAGTCAAAATGTTTTGTCTATCGTACTATAAGTCTATCGATTTGTAGTAACGATAGAGTTCACATTGAAGATTATGCTCATCAAGCACGATTGTCAAGCAAGTCGTATCGGTACATTGTTGAGCCTGAAAGTCGCTAAGAACATGTGAAGAATCACAACGTCTAAAGGCACTATACTAGTTTAGAAAAGTAAATAACGAGCAACAAAAAATTCTATGTAAAATCGTCTTATTATTCTCGGTCGTATGGTATTTCCGTTGGTCAAACGACCTGTAGTTGGTTGTGAACACTTGTCAGAGAAGAGAGAAAAAATGTTGGTACGCGGTAAATATGTATGTAACGCGATGTATGTAAGTGCACATGAGTGGTGACTGGTGAGACGTGGTAGGGATGGTCAAAATCCCTTCTACTCGAGCTTTGGCGATTTTGACACGCGTTCTATTGGTCACAAGTTTTTTTTATAATTTGTTGACTAAGACTTCTTTCACACTTGCTAAATTGGTTGCAGATTTTTCGACTGGTGAGACATGATCGGGGTAGACCGTGTCTCGTGTGCTCGGGATTTTTTTATTCTCTTTGAACTGTCTTCGTATTGCTTTGTTCTCAATGTTGGAAGCATGCTACACATGCGTGAGAAACGCATGTGCGAGAGAGGGTGGGAAACAGGAAAAGTTGAGAATTGAGATTTCAATTGCAGAGACTGAAAAATCTTCCGTGTGAAAGTGGCGTGAGATAACAAAAGGGAATTTGAAAAAATCGGCGACGAATTCAGCAAATGTGAATAAAATAATATAATAAATAAAATAACTCCACATATAGCAGCTGTCTAATCAGGGTCATTTTCGGTTCCCTTCTTTAAAACGAAGGGTAAAATTCTGTCAGGAAGAGGAAATAGCAAAAAAGTAATCGAACACATCGAAATTAATAAATCGATAAAAGCACTGTTAAGTGCCAGGTGTATGCAGCATATTTCCCAGATTTACGAAAAATACCACAATCAGCAATATCAGAAAGTACAACTACACAACAAAATACCCCTTTTTTTCTAATTAAAAACAACAATTTATTCATTGAATGCTTAAGCAGGCAGTAGCTTTTCCTTTTGGGGTTCTGCAGCTCCCGCTTGAATTTGTTCTACTTTTTCATCTTTTTGGGTACTTTCTTCGATTTGTTTTGGTTCCTCGACTTCCTCTTCGACCACTCTGAAAGTTATTGGTCCCGGCTGCTTTGGTGGAAGCCAATCGGGGATAATTTTATCGTGCATTCTCCATTTACCATACTCATTTGAAATATGCTTTTCCAGAACAACGTACTCGAGTACGTCCTTAGCTAGAATCTCACTTCCATGCATTAGCCTGCCGAATCTATCGTAAATGGCCAGAGTTTGTTGTGTATGGAATCGTACAGTGATTTGGGCGAATTGATTTTCCTTCGTGATGATGTCTGTGCACCGGGCGTGGACCACTTTCGGTGGTTCCAGGGATTTTAAGAATTTCCAGTGAATCGTCTTGTCCTTGGTGTTATGGATTATCTCTGGATAACAGCGCTCTGTAACATGCTCTCGGAGCTCATGTTTATTTCGTTCTGCCATCAGCTGGTGAGCTTTTATGTAGATATCTTGGGCTACAATCGCGAAATCGTCTTTGTCAAATTCTTCTTCGTAGCTCTTGATTTTTCGTATAGCCATCATACTTTTTCCCTTCATACTCACCCATTCGAACTTTTGCTTCGCGCCAGTGCTGGAAATCATCGATTTCTTACCATCACCCTCTGGTGGAACATACGGTTCAAAGATTCCACCAGTGCAACTTATATGAAAAGGTCTTTCTAACCACGGGCGTGGTGGTAGCACACCACGTTCTTTCATTCGACTTCGTACCTCCTCTTGTGGGAGTTCTTCAAATTTCTCCTCATAGTTAGGCAATTCAATCTTAACAAATTTCTGTTTACGCAATTTTTTGAATTTTGGGTTCCAGTGCTTAGTTTGACGGTGCCGAACTTGCTGAGCGTTCAGAAGCCCTTGGATTCCTGGCGAAAGAAAACCTGGTTGCAGGACCTTAAAGTTGAATGAAAATGTGAATTACTAAGTGATTTAAGGCATAATTTATTGAATTATACTTGGAGGAATTTAACACAACTTCTAGCTGGCCCTATAGCTTCCATTGTTATTGACAAGTTTTAGTTTTTGAAAAAGAAATATTTTTATAAATTAACACCGAACCTCGTAGCCATTCGGTGCCGTAACTTTGACAGATTTGACATTTGACGTTTCACAGTTGCTCTCAACCTGAAGATATGTTTGTTTTTAATTTATTTCTTCTTAGTTGATTAAGGTGCTGTGCACATGTGCAGGCCGCAAAAAGCTTTGTATTAGGAACATCGTATACTCTGACATTTAATTTGAATTATTAATTTTCGTTATTCTTAAATATAATAGGTATGGGTAGAATTATCATATTCATTAGTTGTACATTTTTTAGATACTACACCCTAGGATTTTCTTGACTGCGCAGTAAAATTATTTGAAACCACTAATTCGTATTTTCTCCATTTTATTTTCCCTTGAATTAACAGAAAGTAGATACAAATTAATTTTTCGTTAATTTTGCTGCCAATTGATGGCAGAATAGACTATATGAGTTATTTTACTCGATTAATTAGTCATTCTATTATCTACATTTGTTATGTGTGGATTTTGCAGTGTTTTCACATACAAGCACAATTGAACTGACGTTAAAATGACATTTCAACGGCATTTTGACATTTTTTCTACGTCTACTACATTAACTACCATAAAACAGTAGCAGACGTAAGTAATGTAGTTATACCAAAAAAGTGATATTCCTGCCATCTCTTTTTATTACTGAAAAGTTGCTCACGCAGGTCGCAGTACAAAAGTTGAGAACCTTTTTTCTAGACAGGGATACTCTGAGCATTGTCAGTGACTCGAAAGAGGTGGAGCCATGATATATGAAAGTTGGTCATTTGGGGATTCGAAACTGCCATGCTCTACGTAAGAGTCGACGCACTATGCCACGGCGACGAGACCCAGTGCTTTTGAATGAAACGTTAAAATTTGCGATTGCGATTTTTCCAAGTCACAGGGCGTTATTTAAGACATATCTGTTGATTTAGGGTTTCCTCAGGATTATATATTGCACGGACTTACGATTTTAACTGTGCAGGAATGCCTAAGCGTCATCGCAGACTGAATGCTACTTCACATACACATGGTGAAGTACTTTAGAATGCTGGATAACTACCTTCATTGTTAGTAAAACTTGTTTCAGTGTCTTGTTTTATTCAAATTCGCCATTTGAACGTTTCTAGATAACACGTGTCCATTTGTACAGTTATGTATGAAATCAAGTATATTTCCTTGCTTCATGTATGTTTACATTAGGCCAACGCTGGCTACGACACACTCAGAACGTATTTCGCTTTGTAATGACAGAAATGTAAGCCTCACATGTTACCCTTTAGGTACAGTTCTCCCGAGAATTTCAAGCGACATAAAACACGTTTCATTGTGTCCTCATCACATGCATTAAGCACATATTGACATATTGTGCCTCATTGGTCATTTGAATTAAACGAGTCTGTTGAATAATGAACTCATTCTGAGTCTACAGTTCATCAACATTTCACGGAAAAAGTTTTAAATTAAAAAAAGTCATTCTGATTCATTAAAAAAATGTGTTCCTTTATTTCTTTCGAATAAAATTAGCATTTCCTTTTATTAATAATTTACGAATATATGGTACCTTAATTACATGCGTGTCTATATTACTTTATTTACATGGATAATGCTATCAAATCGATGCGTCACAATGTATCGATCCATTCTTACGTATTTTTAACTATTTATCTAAGTTCTACCTATAGCTGGCTATTAAAATTCAATTGTCTCACATTTCACTTAAACAAAACTACTGCTCGGCTCGTCCAGGTATGCACTTCTGCCAGTTTGTTCGGATCCAAGATGTTTTCTTGAGATATCAATAGGAATCTTGCTGGGTAGTGGAACTGTCGAAGTGGGCGATGTGGTGGCCACTACTGGTGACTTTGCATTGCCACTGTTGCACTGACCCCAGTTGGAAGGCTTGATTGGAAGTACTTTTGGCTTAGGCGGTAATGGTGGTGGTCCCTTTGATGATGACGAATCTCCATCGGTAGATGGATCAGCAGACGAAACCGGAGTCGTTTCTTCTTCATCGATTTTCATAGGTGATATGGATTGCTTTTTGGATATTGATAATCTTGGTGCCGGTTGCGGCTGTGGGCGATCGTTTTGTTGTCCGTCTAATGGAATTGGCGCTGATTTATTAACGGGGCTAAGATTTGCGCGGATTTTTCTCAATTTGTTTGCAGCACTGAGGTTCTCTTTATTTTTCAGAAAGTCCGGCAGTTCGAAGTTGATTTCGGTTCCGCGTTGATCCTCCAATCGGGCGCACTGGGCACGTTTAAGTCCTTCTAAAAATTCATCTGAAATTGGTTACTAATTCATGAGCATATGTGCTACAAGTTAAGAGGGTAGGTCTTTGAACACGAACCTTGATACTCTGCGCGTTCGGTTACTTGGACTTTAACGCCAGCCTTCCACTTAGCAATAATTGGCTTCTTAACAGGTACTGCTGCCGTTGATGATTGATCGCTTGTACCGGTCACTTGTGTTGAGTTACTTAATGTATCGTCTGATTGACTTATTGATGTTTTATTGATTTTCTTGGGTCGCAGTCCCTTCAAACCTGGAATGTTTGAGTCTCTTCTGCGTATGCGATCGAATATTGATGATGTCTCCGACGCACAATCTTCTGACTGCAACAAAAAATAATTATATTAAAACCGTGTTGTTTAAGGATGTCTTAGGGCTTGGTGGGGCTTCACCTTTAATGAGCACATATCAGCTGCCTTGTGATTCACTTCATGAGATTCCACTTTGCCTTGGAGCAGCTCATTGAAAACCTTATTCGTAATTTCATCTAGGGTACTCTGCTGGGGATTGACCATTGCATTGGGTATTGAACCGTTTCTGTACGGTTTAATAGCAGGAAAAGATACACTTTTTGGCATGGCTTTAAGCTTGGCTGGATTTGGCGGGTATTCATTGTGCTCCACTTTCAACATCACCACTTGCAATCGCTGACCATCGGCAATCGTGACTGGCTGCGACAAGTCTACCGGCTCATGAGTGTCACGCATCAATACCTGAACATTCTCCATGGAATAGTTGTATTTTTGTAGAATAGGTTTGATAACTTCACACAGAGCCTTCTTCGGTTTGCTTTTTACTGAGATTACTTTCGGATCTGGTAGATCTAATTTAAATGCCACTCTCTGTTCGATAAGCAACTCTTTGCCAGATAAGATTTGTGACGAGGCATTGAGGTCAACTGATTTATTAGTTGTATTCAAGATGACATCGAAGAACTGATATGAGATGCCACGCTTCTCTAGTAGTCTTTCCACCAACTGACGTACAGTTTCTCCAGTTCTTGTTTGAACAATTGTTGTTGCTCCATCACTTAATATAACACGACAAAGACAGCATGCTTTAACATCATCCGAGGTGTTATTTAGTGTACACTGTGGTAGCGTATCGAAACTAGATAACGAGCTGCGCGAACTATGAATATCGCTTGTTGAGTTTGTCGTATTGGAAATTTTTAATGAGTTCCCTGAGAGTTGATTCTTTCCCGTGCGATTGGAGGATTTACTTGTTGGATTGTCTGATTCATCACGATCACGTGATTTGCATCGGGTCTTACGATGCCATGGCAGAAGACTCTTTCGGCGGCGATCCTCTGCATTGCTGGCCGATTTTTTCAACTGTAATGAATAAATTGGAAAATAATTAGAATAGTTGATATGTATTGAATGGAAGGGAAAAGGAAAAAAGGCAACCCTACATGTGTGGTAGTTAGTAGGGCATTGGATGATGACACATTCGTCATTAAATATGTAGACCTAAAAAGGAACGTGGCCGTAGCGTGTCGAGTATGTGCGTCGACCCCGACGCAACATAACTTGGCTGCCTGGGGTTCGATTCCTGGTCAGTAGGACCAAAAAATATTTCGAGTGACTATCTAGAAACAGCTTCTCAAACTTGGCCGTTCGGAGTCCGCATAAAGCTGTAGGTCCCTTCCACTCTTGACAGAACAATAGCACGCACAACATGGTTGGTTGATGAGAAGCAGCTAGGCCCTGGCCCTCTACGGGCTGTAGCGCTACCCATATTGTTATTATAAAAAGGAAAGGATTTGGTCCGACGGGTAGAACACTTTCTGGTACGTGTCTTCCTCACGACGGTTTTCGAATATCTAGGCAGACTGAGCAGAACGACTTGGTTTTTCGGACTGTTTAAAAGAAAAAATTACAGCGGATGTAGTTACGTGATCGTATTCCTTTAACAACCAGTCGCACTTTTAAAATCTACAGGCTTGCAAGGTGAAAATAGTGATAGGACGGCTTGAGTTGATAAATCGAGTCAACCCGAGTTACATCCAAACCGAATTGAAATGAGTTAAAATTATGTCAAAGTAAAACGAATTTTTGAACAGCAAAACTACTAACGGAGCGACTCCAATAAGTACTCAACCTGGTCGCGAGATGGTGCCACTATCGCATACGACATTAGTCTAGGCGATTACTGACAATATTCCAGCCGAAATTCTTTCTTTTGACCGCTTGCGGAAGCGGGCATGTCCGCAGATTTTCCATTGCTCTATGATCGATGACAACGCACTGGCTCACACCTCTGCCGTCGCCATTACTAAATTGGTTGAAATCTTCGGTTTGACACATCACTAGGTGGAACCTATTTCAGATTAGTCCATGTTGAACTACCCTCATTCCTCGCATTGATTCAGAATGTAGAATATATATTTTACCATAAAGTTAACTACCGTTCGAAAAATAAAATTAATCAATTTTAATTAACATCTCATGTGCACAAAACAATGCCACGTGTGTATACCGAAATTTCCAAGAGCAGCCAACCTCCAATCTCTTTCATTAACTCGATTTCATGTTTCTCGCCAAAAAAAACCACAGAATTCAATTTAGGGGTCGATGTAATTGACCCCAAACATGTGTCCTATCAGACTCGTGTCAAGAGAGACTAAATAAAATGTACCTGTTCCAGACATTACACGATGATAGTGCATAACTTGAAATGTCACGTCATTAGCAGCCTGAAACCAGCTGCTTTAGTGAATGATAACAAAATATGGAGATTATTGGTTCAATACGTTGTAATTAGTGCACATTTATCTTCTGTGATGGATTGCTGACACACGCATCGGCAGTACTTAATGAGACACATGGAAATGTGAGTGAAATTTTGTGGGCTTTCACCAGAAACTTAATTAATATTTGATGCGATTGCGATGCTTTAAAATGTATCATCAGTCGATGGATAGATGGGACAAACATGAAATAAAAATAATGTGCTTGATTAGGGGCAACCAATCAGCTTAATCAGGACATGCATATTCATAATTTAAATTAACTCACCTTAGATTGGGCAGTTTGGTGAAAATTTGTCTTCAGCAGCTCATCTAGTCCCTCCGCTGTATACGGCAACGGTTGATTATTCTCATCAGCTTCAATGCATTTCTTATACAAATCCGATCTTATGAAGCGCTGGTAACTGTCGAATTTCATTAAATTGAAAATTTGCTTCTGCGCCTGACTGAATAAGTCTTTTTCAGCGGTTCTCAGGTTCTCTTCGGCTGTTATTCGAGCCTGTGAATCGACATTAACCGGTTCGGCTCCACCATTTGTCAAATGCTTTGAAAATATTTCCATTGCTTGTGCGGCACGTTCACTGCCCGATTCAATATGACGATACCTTTCACATGCAGTCCAGAAATAAATATTCTCTGCTGAGAATTCCTTCTTTAGGAATTCCGCAAATGTATGCAATCCGGCTGGATCATCAAGTAATTTCTCAAATGAACTACCCCAAGCTGTAACCCCGATCGGTGCTGTTGGCTCCTGTTGAGCTGCACCATAGCCACCGACACCACCACCACCACCATTACCATTCACGATATTCTTGATATCGGCCAATTGACAACGAACTGCTGCTGCGGCGGCTGCTTTAAATTCTCCTACGTAGCTATCCATTGATTTTGTGTAAACATCGTTGTCAGATGCGGTCAAAGATGATGGTCGTCTTGGCAGCGATACTTGAGGATCGACAGCTTTCGGTGCACGAAATGATGATTGCGCCCAGCGGCGAAATGGTGAAGCATCTGACGGTAAAGCACGGGACTGCAAGCAAAACAAAAAGAAATATTAGACTTAAATCACTGACTGCCAATGAGTTATAATTAACAATGACTGGGTGTTGGAAATGTAATCAAATTATTTATCGACTTGTACCGATAAGACATGTATTTGCACGGGAAGATTATTGCGGCCTATCAGTTGTATGCGACCGAAATATCTGATAAGGCGACTTGTGAATGTGTAACCTCGTCAAGACTAAATTTCGCTATTAGTAATAATTCAAATAGAAAACTAATACGAAGATAGCGAATAGATGCAATTAAGCCAAAGATAAGTTATATAGTTAGTAAATAGGCACAAGGCACGATCGACTCTGGGCATGCAGAAATGATCGGCGCTTTTCGAGTGCAGCGAAACAAAGTCGAACAAATTTGTGAATCCAATGAGGGGGGGATATTTTCTTTAGTATCTGCATCGTGAGAAGTGGTGCGAATGATTATTATTGTGGTTACTTTCGTGACATGATTTTTTGTTATGCAGAGAACTCTGTACTTGCGCACTATTGGGAGCAATGCCCTCGGGGACTGTACTCGAGATTGATAAAGGTCTGAATCAACTTCATGCAGTTTACATAATTTTATGATCAATATTGGTTTTGTTATGTGAGTGAGTGCATTTATGTATTCTCGGTTTGTTGAAAGGAACATTATATAAACGTCATACATAAGCGTATCCATTTCCTAAGGCCGTACTGTAATTGACATCAGTTAAACTGAGCTTATGTCAGAAGAAGCATCATTAACGTGCTATAATTGTTCTTCTAGGAATTACCGCAAAGTTTCAACACCAACAGTAATCTACGTTCGTTAAGAGTGATTGATTTTGCTCCCACTTAAATAAACATAATTTAACGAAACTTGACGAAACCAGGCGAAATGGTTATGGTATGCATGGTATGTTATATACATAATGCATCATTTTAATGCATTTCCTTAATTGTTCAAGTTGACTTATGCCCATTATGGTTGGACCTTAACCTTGTACTATGAGGCAAACTTAGCGGAGGACGAAGAAAAGATCATGTTGGTGCGTACTTGTTATAAGATGCGTAAATTAGATTATGGTGTAGTGGGTCTGTCCGTCGACTCCAAACCCAGGCAGCAAGTGAACATCGATACCTGGGTTTGATTCCCGGTACCACCAAAATCATTTTTCACGTCCCCAACTCTTTCGATTCATGGACAATGCTAAAAAATAACAACTCTCTAAAGAAGCTTCTCAAACTTAGCTGTTCGAAGTCGGCATGAAAATGTCTGCCCTTAACAATAGCACGCACAACACGAGTCGTTGCTGTAGAAGCTAGGCCCTGGCCCTCTACGGTCTGTAGATTCTGACATGTTGAAAGACAGGCATATGATTTTATTTAAATTTGTCTTCCTTATTTTATTTCTATTCCCATTTCAGGGCTCCTATGATGTGGGGACCCATGTAGAGCGAAGGAAGATGTCAAAGTACAATACATCTACATCCATTGTTCCTTCGGTCTTTATTCTTAACCAAACGAAAGAGGAGTTCATTCAAATAAGACCGAAATGAAAGATTCCCAAAGCACAATATATATCTATTGTCCTTTGTCCGTGTTATTCAATCGGCAAATATGTGGGAACTTTTTTGTCCTATTGTTGAATGATTCATATTATAATTCCCGAAGCCCTACAAAGATTCATCAGATCGGATGTAGCTCCCAATGAAAAATCAATAAATCATTCATCCCACAATGACATATCTCACTTGTTGTGCTTTTGGGGTCAGCAGATAACTCTGCTTATGAAAAAGAACTCCACCCTGATTTACTTATAATCCCAAAGAAAAATGATACGGCATTGTTTCTCCATGAGGGTATTCTTTGCTGATAACATGAACAAACACGCTCCAATAATAATTACTCCTTTTGTTGATTTCATTACTTCGGCCTCTCAATTCCAGACACCAGCATCGCATTTAAATTCACTTTTCACTCTTCTTCGCTTGTACAAGTATTGTTGCTCTTTCTCAACTTTTTCATTTATTACTGCGTGTGTTTAGGTTTTCTTGTGTAACTATGCACTAAAACATAGAATATCATTTTACTACATTGCCGAACAAAAAAAAATAAGATCTTACTTGAAATAAAGTTTCCCAATGCCCTCAGGGGGTATGCACACACAGTCAGAACACGAACCACCAATTGGCTGAGTGAGGCAACAAAAAATAACGTCTGAGTGTTATTCTTGAGAGCAAATGTATACACAAGATCGGAAGTCTGGAGACAACAATATGAATAAGGGGGTTTTACGCCCCTCAAATGTCCCCCTTCTCTGTTGCAGGGCGTTCTTGATAGCATGAAGTATTCCAAAGAGGGAACAACTTCAATTGAATTGATCGTATTACAAAACGAAAAGACGGGTGCGAGTCATTTTTTTTTTCTGTTTGGATTTCATTTTTATGGGTTTTTGTAGATTAGACGGCAACTTGTAGAGGAATTAATTTTGTTAATTTATTTATTTTTTGTTCTGAGAATATGTTACTGGAGTGCTTAAGTGGGTTCCTCATTATCATGGTCAAAGGGGTGGAAAATCGCGATAACCTTAGGGTTTTACAATTTTGCCTGGTTCTGGTGTGATGACGTTATTCAGTTGTATTAGTAGTACAGTACAGTTTATCGTTGGTTAGGTTCACGAAAACCGTTTCTTTTTATAGGTTAGGTTAGAACATGATTTCATTTCGTTTTCGAAAGTATTTCGGAATTGTTGAGTTGTACTTCTGGTTCATTTTTTTTTTTGGATCGTATCGTAAACTTGTATCGTGAATAATTTAAGTGATTTAAAGTTCTCCAAAAAGTGAAAGGTAAGTACATACATACTCGGTCGTAAATATAAGTTAGACAAGAGTCATTTGTTTTTAAGACAACTGACTTCGAGCGCCGTGGCCGTTAGTTTTAATAGCTGTAATTCTATGATGTTCTTGTTCCATCTATACAATTTCGTATGACCGTCAATGATACCCGGATCGACCAAATCTCAACCAAATAAAATGTTGTTCATATGATCATCTACGAATTACGAACTTCGCAAGCTCTTACACTTCGTTCATAAGGACTTTTCTCATCCGCAGTACAACTTGGAAAAACTAACACTTCATCGCCATTTTGTGGATCGCGTCTGCCTCTATATGGATCGCTCAGCCTGACAGTTTAAAATCGTTAATAAGGATACTTAAACTATACTCTGTGCGTATTGTCAAGCTGAATTCGCAATTCACAAGAGAGGCAAAGGCCATCCACATATTCACGCCAAAAAAATTCGCGATGAAGTGTCTGTTTGGTCAATTGTGCGAATGAGAAAACTCCATATGAATCACATGCCAGAGTTGACGAAGTTCGCGATTAGTAGTGTGCTCATATGACCTGAATGGCCCTTAAGAGTCCACTGCAGATGACTAGTGAGATGATAATGTGAAGTGACTCTGGGTCTGATTGTTCACGTGAACAAATGAAATGTATATAACTCATTGCTGCTGATGATTATTGACCAATTCATTGCTGAAAAATATAAATTCAATTTTTTTGAGAAGTCTGATTAGTTGCAATGTTTAGTATTCATTAAGATTTCAACATTTGAATGTGATAGAAAATTGAGTCCTTCTCAATAATTGTGACTGATTTTTTGCTCTAAATTAAACAGAAAAAAAACTTTTCGCAACTGCATTTCCATTATATATGGGAAACAAAAAACCTTGATTTGGCATCACTCATGAGTGAGTTTGTGTTTCGGTTATCCACTGTCTGCTGCATTAATCATTAAATGCATGTCAAGATTCCAAACGGATACGTCATTATTACTGCACATCATTACTCAACATATGCACTCTCGATGAATTAGCACAGAAAAGTCTTCATTCAATAATACCGTTTTAGTCAATCGACGTTAACAGTGATGGCATTCAAAAATTTGAAATTCAATCATCTTCACCAAATGATTGAAAAACAAATAACAAATGGAAAAGATTTAAATGGCTTAATGGTCGCAAGATTCAAACAACGGCGAATATTGGCGAACAAAGTAAATGTTAATCATCACGTCAGTACGCTTCGGGAATGCTAACTAACAGAAAAAAATACCGTAGCTTTCTGTGTCTTTTTGCATTTCTGCATATTTACTTGTCATCTGTTTTTTTGTTTTTCCTTTAAAGTGAAAGTAAGTGAAGATGATGTCACTTGTGAACTGAAAAGTGCGACAGAAGAAGAGAGTTAGATGTGGTTTTCTCTTGAAAATGTATAACATGTACTTGTTGGAATTATTATCTTATGTTTGCACTGTCGTCACTTGTTTGAATCTCAGAAAAGGAATACAGTTATTCAGTTGGCAGCGTTGTAAATAAGTGATAAGAAATTTTTGAGAATGTCTGCATACAATATGTGAAAGGCTCAAGTTGAGGGTGAGGAAAATTCTTCGTAATAAGATATATTTGTTATTGTTTAATCACGAGAAGCGTATGACGTTTGTTTTTTATGACACATACTAACGAAGCGCCAACGATTTGCGAAGTGTCATTACTTTGCTTTTGAAATTTATGCTTATCGGATGTTTGCAATGTTTGAAAGAGGAAAACTGATAAGACTTTGAATCATAGTTTGTAAGTTAGAAGAAGAATTGCTTAGAAAACCCATAGGAACTTCCTGGAAATCTCATTAGGATGTGTTGGAACACAATTTAAGCATTCATTAATGTATCATGAATCTATGGCGTTTTCACAGAACGTATCTTCGTTTCGGCACTCGAAGTAGAGGCTTAAACACGAAGCTGTGTTGTTGCTACCATCGTCTTTCAATACAAGCAATACAAAGACAGTGAAGAAAATACTGTGTCGGACTGTAATAAAGAGATGAACGTAATAAATCGTCAGACGTAAGACGAACGCACGATTTTATCGAGTATGTCGGATATTTTTGAAAGTAAGGTGCATTCATTTGACACACTCTGACACAAATTAAGAGTTTTTTGAATCAACTGACATTAGAGAAATGAAAACAGTTGACAAATTGAGTTGTCATTTCAACGCATGCGTTGACGTCCTACAGGCCCAAGTTGATAGAATCCTTTGCGTGTGTTCCGTTCTGTCTAAAAATTGACAACTCATAAGCCCTTATGAGAAGGAGAGACACATAAAAGCCGCCCACAAGTGGAATACATCACGCATGACAAGTGGAATACAACACGACGGAGATTCATTTTTGTGCTCTTTATCTCTGTCTTTAGGATATTTTATGAATGAATGAATACGTTTTGTTTTACAATAGGTTCTGGATAATTCCTTATAATTCAGGAAGTTTAAAATTTCGGATTTCTTAGATTTATACAAGAGTGGACGGAACAAAAGAACAGACACAGCCACTCGGCGGATCGATGACCTAGAACGAAGGAGAAAACTGCACTGCAACTTCAAATTGTAAATGCCTCTGAAGTGAGAGATCACTGAACCTTTGTTCTCTGTTTTTGTCCAGCAAAACTACTTGGGTGGTCACTCTCTAGTCATTGACAACTTTCCGCGACTGTCTCAAAGAGAACGTAAAGCTTGTTTCATTGAAACAAAAAAAAATAAAGAAGTTGTGAAAGTACTAGTCTTCACTCATCCAGGAGCCGGTGCCAAAAGTTCAAATTGTGTTCACATGCGCACAGTTAAGCATAAATATTCAACAGAAACCGAACTACACCAAAGCCCAACTAGAGAGCCATTCGAATGCAAATCAGCTTCACAAGCTTTAACGAAATGTCGCACATAAATCTATTGTGTTTTGAAGAATTAACCTTGAAACTCTCATGTCGTCCAACTGGCGTTTTTTTTTTGTTCACATATTCGCTACACCCTGCTCTGTGGTTTTATTTTTTAACGTTTTCTTTTTATAACAACAAAAAGGCGGTAATTTTCGTGTGCGTAGACAGATTCAACGGAAGCGTTAAATCAAGTTGATCACAAGAAGCGAACTTAAGAAAGCATTAAGCTGGGCAAGAGGAATGGATAAATGGTAGGGAAGGAACCACCATTAGACTCAAATTAGATTCTCTATTGAATTATTTTGAATTTCTAAATAGAGGCATTAGGCGACCAGCTCCAAAGAGTACACCGTAGTAATTTGAAGATGATTTCTTTCTTCCTCCTCTTCGCTATACCGAAATTGTTTTTTTGCTACATAATTCGTTAATCAATCCGAATTAATAGGGAACGAGAGAGTAATGAAGAGCTAGACGATGATGGTCTTATCGAAATGAAAAGTTATATGATCGCGATGATGCTTTTGGATGAGGAGGAAAAACGAACGGAAGACAAACAAAAAATAAACGGAAAAAGAAAGCAATTAAGGTCAAGCCAAGCTTAGATACAAAAACAACAGAAGCGTACGTTGTAAAAATTCGGCAGAGTAGTTAATTCGTAGAAAAGAGGAAGGAAGTCATTTGGAAAAAGACCAAACAAAAAAAGCACATAAGCTTGAGACTCTGAACCAGTATCAAATGATCGGTGTCTTGAGGGGACCGGTTGTTAATGTGTGGCGTTGCCTAAGAGAATGCGTATAAATCTATACATAGATCGACGCAACGTCGACAATGACACGAGCACTATAGAGGTATGATGTTCCCCCGAAAACGTTGGGGTGTGACGATCGTGGGAATAAACAGAAGTGGAAAAAATTAAACGTCTGACGGTTGCGATAGAATGAATTCAAAAAACATGTACAGTGACCCAAAAAATGTGTAATGACGGTAATTTGGTTTGAATTTCTCGGAACAATGGTTGCAGTTTTTAAAGAAGTGTACGTGAGTTTTTGTCTTTAACCAGGAGGTAATCTGTTTTCCCCCTTTTTTTTTCGCCATCCATCGAAAATATTTCCGAAATTTTATTGAATCCAAGTAAATCGTTCCTAAATCCCAGTCATCCTAAGAATTTACCTAGTTTGAGATTTACAAAAAAAATAATTAAAGTGCTGTGCAGATCACCTGCGATCTGCGACACCGAATTTTCAGAAATAACATTTGTACATTGAATCAGTGTTAAAATTTAAAAACGACACAAAAATTTGACATTTTACAGGTGGTTATCATTTGGTGACTTGCCAACAGAAAATGCTATTCACAAAGACGCAGACACGTGCCATAAGTTCACGACAAGAAAACACGATTTTAACCTTAACTATCTGCGAATAGAGAATAGTCAATTTGAATGAAATACCAGAGTTTGCGACGTTCGCAGTGCGGTAGACGTGGTTTATGTGGACAACATTAAAGGCCTCATGCAATATCGTGTGTTTAGAACGATTTGGAAATCTGTCCAAAAAAATTAGCCTCTAGTTTTAAGTTAGACTAATCTTGAACAGCAGGGACTCAGAGAGAACAATGTGACAGGCGCTTTATTGAGTGAAGAATGGCACGTGTTTAGCCCTAGAAGTAGTCCGAATGTCCTCTGCCTGAAGTAAGCAACTATTGTTCGGGAACAAGTAGGTCTTGAAATATGAACATTGGCCAGACTTAACTGACTGCCAATCATGTTCCGACGAACCTCATTCAAGGCAATTCACCACACCGAAAAAAAAGATCGTTTGACAATACACATTCAGCAGTCCCCATAAATAAAGTTAACACGAAAGAATAAATAACACATCGTATGGAATCACGAATCAGTACAAATTGAATTAAGATATGTAAATAATGATTTGCCTTCGAATTTCTCATGTTTCATTGTGGTATATAACCTACAACGGTCGTTTCTTTTGTCGGTCTATAAATTTCATTCATGCTTGATGATCGTTCGAAATTGAATTTCCAATTAAACTCTGGATTGTATTGGTTGTTGAAATTGAGAATTTATAGCCTCATTGATAAACATCGGAATTCACAAATAAACATTTGCCAACAGTTTGTCCGATCATTTCGCATTGAAAAACTTAGATGGTTTGGGCATCGATGGTGAATACAAATTGTTTACATCAGAAAATCTTTTTACACTGAAATAACGAGCAACAAATTTGAGTTAGCGTGGCTCAGAGTTAGTGCTAATTTATTGGTTATTGGGTAATTAAATAAAAAAAAATGTATGTCAACATTTTTAGATTTGCAAGATTTTATGAAACAATCTCAATAACATCCCTGATTAGCATCTCAATTGTCAATAATGATAGCATACATAAACAGGCAATGCGGAGTTGCCGTTGTGATTTTCTATCAATTTTTTAAAACCGAAGGGGATATAGTTAATACATATAAGCGCAATAAAGTGTATCAGTTAAAGTATACGTGTCTCGCATACAATAAATATTAAAAAGAATTTGGTGTTCTAAATTTGACATTTGGCTTATGATGACTGAAACTGTCAACTATTATGACGAATCCTCGGATCATCCCGGATTGTAGTAGAACTCGGTGACCACCTTTTGTCGATGTAACGATAAGTTGAGAATGAATGTCAAATTGACAAGACGAAAATCTGCACGACAATAATGCCTCCAACTTTTCTTAGTTCACAATAAGGGGTGACCTGATATGATAGTTTTTCAATTGTTATGTATCATGCGCTGTTGTCAAAGTTATCAATCTGTCAAAATAATCAGTAGGCCATTTCCTCATGCATCGTTTAAAAATACTGTCGAAATTCCAGACCGCTTGCAAAACACGCAACGTCAGCATCATAGCTTCAGTGTACAGGCAACTCTTCGCACCGTGGAATAAGTTTGACCGTGAGCCTAGTCTTTTGGACCTTAAGTCAACAAACAGGCAGAAACTAGTCGGAAATAAAGAAAACATTGCCATTTGAATGATGTGCTATTCATGTGATTTTGAATTCATTTGGAACCCAGAGTGAATTATTCGATTTTGAACCTTCTTCCCGTGGTTAGTGGTGAATTTTCTATTTCAGGTCCTCAACAGCGCCATTTTGACATCTGTTAGCAATTCATTGTAATTAATAAAAATGCATGCCTTCTAAATAATTGTTTAGAAGACATGTATTTTTTGATGACAAGTTCCGAGGTTCCTAAGTTGATGGTGCAGTGCACCCAAGTCAGATCAACATCTAAGAAATATTAAAGCTTCTCACCCTACTTCTGGTCATCAAAACTACGTACATAGAGGAACAAAATCAACACAAATAAGATTGTGAACAGACAGAATAAAGGCTAATTAATTGGAACTAATTTAGAGATGTCAAAAGGTCGTCGCACAGAACTGGCAGCAGATCGTTGAGTGATCTCTTTTTTCTATATAAATGAATGAAGCACTCACAAAATGAGTCATGACTTTGTCGAAAATGGAACGCAGGAATTAATGTTTCGTTAAGTGTGTCTTGGGACCATTTGCGAAGAATGAAGTGTAGGCACTTTAAAAGCAAAGCTAAGTTTATCTAACAAATATTGCTATTTTATAGACTGTGAAAAATGACATTGCTTTTTTTTTCATTGTTTAGAGGCAAAATTTAAAGCTACAAGGCAGTGTAATGTCAGGGTTAATTGAAAAGTCTTGCTGAGCCAATGGGAATAACTTCTTCGAGGTTGATCTCCGTTTTTACACGCAATACTGCCTGTCCCTGCTTTAAAATGAAATAATGGCACGTCTTCCTTTTTGCATTGATCAGCAACACATTGCGTTAACCAAATGACCAATATTTGACGAGTTAAACTTGAAAAGCAGACCATCAAGTGGAACTTATCTGAATGACATGACCATCTTCAC
This sequence comes from Eristalis intricaria, assembly GCA_964034865.1. Taxonomy (NCBI): domain Eukaryota; kingdom Metazoa; phylum Arthropoda; class Insecta; order Diptera; family Syrphidae; genus Eristalis; species Eristalis intricaria. The sequence goes on from OZ035873.1 coordinate 10,676,443, forward strand.
GTATGTTAATGGGACTGAGAGCGCCACGCTGACACGATCGTCAAGATTTTTCTTATGCCACGCGTCTTTCTTGTGATTTCCATGCAGAGGCAAGGTCAATCAAATACCCATCACCGAGCATTCGTTAATGCACCTCTCAGCACTAAAATTCAAATCAAAACGAAAGCGTTACAAAATTGATAGATGTTGTTAGTCTCCACTGATGGATCCATTGCCTAATGATCACCTTTGACAGATTGACTGCCATGATGAAAAGAGGTGAATTCAATTTATTTTATTCGGTTTTCGGTGCGTTAAAACTTAAATGTTTCCCCTTGTTAAGTGGCCATTTAATAGGTTGTTATTCGTCTCTTATAATCTTTCGAGGCTTGCACACACTTGCAGCATAAACTTTGTTACCCACTGCACGTCGTTAGTGCGACGACTACAACAACGACGACGACGAGTACCAAACGAACACAACGACTTGAAGTACCCCCGGGAACGTCTTTCGTTCACTATTCACACACAGTTTATTGTTCTCTCACTTGGGTCACTTGCTTTATTATTTTCTTTTCAGTTTCTTTTCTTTTATTTGCTTGTGTAATTCTTTAACTTTTGCTTATTCATCAATAACCGCAAATATGCAGCGAGACACACAGCCAGCAAAGGAATGAGTTTCGCTTGAATTGCAGTAGAAAACGCAAATACGATATCGTATGCAAAGCGAAGATATATGAATTTGATCCACCATTTGCGGGGGGAAAACTGGGGATGGCATGGGCTTCATAACAACACTTTTGCTTTCATTTGCAAACAAATAACAAACTGCACACATTCAGATTCGCAGACACTGAGGTACACACACCAGATCGTCGTCGATACGATCGCATTCAATTGAATTCACCTTCAGACTAATTTAGGCACAAAAACCATCTGGAAGCACGCACGATGGGACGCTAGAAGGCTAGAACGTCGTAAATCGAATAGAACCGATGCCACTGGATACGTAAAATATTTGCAAACAAAAAAAACAGAATGAACAAAACACAAATTACATTTCTATTCCATTTGGAGGACGAGTCGGATGTGGACGGTGTCTAAGCTTCGATTGGGATGGTTAGTTGATTTAATGATGTGAAGCGAGCAACAAACTTGTCGTCGGCGAAAGGCCGCATTTGGACACAGGCACACTGCACCACCACACAACCACCACCAGCACTAGTTGTACCGAGCCGCAAAATTAAACCGAACTTCGCTAGAGCTAGAGCGGGGAGACCACCGAACGAGGGCGATCACAAAAACAACGATCAACAGCAACAACGACAGCTACAGCGACAGCGACGACAACGAACAGTTCAGCGCCACGAAACATATTCTACTGATCATATGATCTCTATGCTGAGTTAACGTTCCCGATGTCGGAAAGCTAAGTTCATGTGTGCCAGCATGCGGGCAGTAGCACCGCGGAATGAAGGAGGAAGGGCAGACTACCAGTGCAGGGTTGCCTCTCTAGGCTCTCTTTGATTGGATTGGGGACTAACGAAAGTCTGACTGTTGTTGGCTGGTGGAAGGAACGAAGATGGGAATGAACGGAATGGAGGAGTATAAAGTGCACTACGCGCACAAGTGATTCGAGCCACGGTTGGGGTTGGGTTGAGTTGAGTTGAGTTGTTACTTGCGTTTGTGAATGAAGATATACTAGATATGTACTTGAGTCGCTGACATTGTTTTTCTTTTTGTTGTTGCTGTGTCTGCCTTTTGATTTCTTTTTTGTTCTCCGTTATCGTTGGGTGGGTTTTGTGCTTTTATTGTATTCATATTTTTTTGTGGGAAAAAAGATTCGAACAATTCTCTAGACGCTCGTCGTAGTTGTGCGCCTCTCTGACGGGAGCGCATTCCGGGAATGGTAGGGTTGGCCAAGGAATGAGTAATTGAATTGTTCCGTGACGAAATGAGCTGGATTATTACTAAACATAAGTTACTAAGCGCGACTTATGAGAAGCACGAGCAGGTTGAAGGTCTGATTGGTGGAATGTGTGGTTGATGACAGAAAGGGCTTTAGTCTGGAAGCTGTTGCACGTAAGCAAATGCGTTATCTTAAGTGGGACGCTTATGTTTTAACAGCTGGGTTGTTAAAATGTATACATATGCGTGTTTCGGAGTGAATGGGGACGTATGCAATGTTCCGGAGTGGGGGTTTTGAGTTTCGAAACAGACGGAACATTCCCCTTTTTTATGATGTAGTTTGTACACTCGTTCTAAATAAATTCTCTTGTAAACATAGGAGCAAGATGAAGTTATTTTTGAAAGCTATAACTTTGGATCGTTGGATTACTTTGGAGTTGTTCTAAAACCTCAGTTGGGGCTGTGAAGATAACACCCTCCAGTCATTTCGAGAAACTTTGTTTACATTTTATCACATCGGTAATTCCCACTTTATGTTTGTTCCTGCACTAGTTCGTGTCGAACACCTGAGAACAGCGACATGTTCGGCTAATCCATGAAATCTGCTTGCTATAACTGGAAACAGGATCTGGTGAAGACGGGTCGAATGTTTCCAAATGAAAGCATACCCTTAAATCAAACAGCGGTATCTTCAGCTTTTCATTTCAAAATCTCATCATATTTAGTTGGCTTTGTAACTTTTGACGGTTAAAATAAAACCTTTGCTTCAATTTGAAAGCGTGGTAGAGGAAAAGAGTTGCCACTTTTCAATCTTTTATCAAACAATGTTTTAACACAAGAATCCAATCCAAACCATCGAACACTTGCTATGTAATTGCAATGCTCTCTCATCCCGCAGATTCAGACTTCTGGGGGCCCTTTTCTTTGTTAATCTGGATGAACTGAGCAGCATTAAAATCAGCCCTCTTCTTCGCTTTATCGAAAGCACGGATTGGTTTGCGGAATAGGTAGCCTAAAATCCGCGTGGTAACACAATGGGCCTAAGTGGGTCTGCTGCTTGTGTGAGCGGCAGTCAGCCACTTCAACCTAACCTAACCTACAAACCTACAAGAATCGTTGTGGTAAATTTCGGGATGTGTTTGTAGAGCAAATTGATGTAGATTTTTTATATATATTTCTTTTGCAATTGACATCCAAATTTTGACCAGAACCTAGTAATAAATCTAGTACTAAAGAGATCGTAGCTACCTGTCTTCTTGGCAACCGATAAAATTGATTTGAGGATAAATACATTTTTTGACGGTTATACAGGAATATTTTGACATATTCATATTCAATGTCTGTGAATATATCAGTACGCCCACGCTGTCAGAACATTTTATGGAGGAGTAGAAGTAGAAGTCGGCTGGCTACTTGAATTTTTATAAACACAAACACAACTCGCAAATTATGAACTATTTTGCTGAGCTTCGAAGGGAAGGCAAGGAAACAGAATATTCTCCTGTCATAACATAGATCTACTCCAAAATCTGCAAAAATTGTGTGTTTTTCTGCCGTTGTAAAACATGAATACCCATTGAGACCTAACCTTAAGTGACCGACTCCCAATCGGATCATATACGTAAACATTTCGACTGAAGAATGATTGTCTCAAGGGGCAAAAGAATATATTCAAATGAAACGATTGCTGCAACTAATACCTAAATTGTTTTGTCACCTCCAAATCGGTATCAAATTTCTCATTTCCAAGCCGCTCAACTCAATAAGTTTCAATCTAAAACGATTGCAATTGACAATTTGCGGAAACAGCGATACGATAGCGGTAATTGTGCTTACAAAGGCGATTTATATTGCTTGAGGAATTTTCAAGTAAGGCGAGCGTTATTACTCTCGTGGCAGATCTTAATTAAATAAAATGAACGACAAGTCCTGTGCCTCTCTCCATCGTATTGTACTTGGAATCTGAGACACAATTGTTTTGTTTTCTTTTGCATTTCTTTTTAGGTTATGTCATTTGTGATTTATTCTTATGGCATTCTTAATGATTTCAGAAATTAAGGCAACTTTGATGATTCAAAGTGGGGATGGACGCCAATTGGCGTGGGTGGTGGTGAGTGTGCGAGACTTGTTATTATTTTCTTCTTTTTGCAAGCAATGTTTAAGCGATGATTGTGTAAGCAAATGTTGTGCACGTTAATGGGTAATTCAGGGGAATTCATGCGATTGAATAAGGGCAGAAAGAATTGTCAAGTTTCGTTATCTTTTGAAATCTACACCAGCCCACGTTGCTGTCCTCGGTTCAAGGTAGCGACAACGCTTACTCCACAAAATAATCTTTTTTTTTTTTTTAATAGAACTGAACTTCTGACAGTAAAGTAAACTGGGTTAACAAAAATAGGTTCAAATCATCGAATAACTTCAGTTTTTAAATAAATACCTCACGACAAAAATAGTCGTGACGTACATCAGTAACATATTTAATATAAAACCTGTTTTCTCAACCATTCACAATCGACCTGAAGAAGACCCTCCCTCTACTTTCAAATATTCTACCTCGTCAACAACAGAAACTAGAAAATGTACGAACGACATCACAACTCCACCCGGACGCTAAATAACCAAATTTCTTTCAAAAGCACGCAAAGCCGATCCCAAACGTGGCAGCTAATGGGTGGCATATTACAATTCAATGCGTTTCCTCTTACTTATCATTGTACTCCTCTGTACCTGCTTCGGTTCTTCAAATTATTGACTACGATTGCCACGCCCAATTGAGGTTGAATATGCAAGCTGATTCGTCTGCATATTTTTTGTGTGATTTGTTTTTTCTTTCTATGTACAGTGCTTTAACATTTAATTGGACTTTGACTGTCAGATGTCGGTGGAAAAAACAAAGGTTTCTAATGATGTCTAATTACTAAGCCCGTGTGCAGTTAATCAAACGAACAAATCGTTTGACTGGTTAGTGTTTAACCCGAATTGAGTGGCTGCTTTACACTTATTTTGCATTCGTTGATGCTTGATATTTAGTGGTTATCTTGGCAAATGTTGCTGCAACCATTGTTTTGGGATTATTTCAATTATTTCGCACACTTTCTCTTTCATGGGGTAATGTTCGAGTCTTCAAGTGTCAGACATTTACACACAGGTAGCACCCTGTATCTTGTATTTGAGCAGAACAGCCGACATGCTCAACGGAGTCAACTGAGGGACTTAATGGAAACAAAATATATGGTAACTCAACAGCAAGGCCAGACGATTCAATAAATAGTCAATTTCCACTTTGGAATGTCATTCACCCTGTCGTGTAGCATGTCAATGTGATAAATTTGTATTCTATTATCGCTTATATATCACATAAGCTGATTAAGAGAGTACAAATCTGTCAAAGTGACATGTGACTAAGAGAATCAGTACGATTATCATTTTTGAAGTTGCAAAGTTAATGCCAGACTACGCCAGCAAGGTATGCAGCGCTCATCAATCGTCCCCCCAGAGGTATGCAATCAATGCCAGTCAATAAACGTCACTAAGATTCCGTTCTGTCAAATCCCAATCAAAGGTTAAAACAATCAGTTGCTGCTCAACTAACAATAATGTTTTTTTTACGCAATTCGCTAGCAAATTCATCCCTCAACGTAGGGTACCATCCATTAGTACCCACGTCCAATTAAAGCTTTCCATGTCATTCAATAAATAATTTCATAAATTAGTCCAGCTCATGAAATCAATTGATGCGGATGAAGAAACACAAATAAGCCAGACATCTGTCAATAATCACGGTTGCAGTCGGCCTGATGGCGCTGACAGAATTATCGGATGTACTAAGCAAAGAGTGCGCCCCCCTCAATTGAATGACGGCCGGGAGGCAGGAAAATAAAATTCTCAGGGAAAGAGAGAAAAATTATGTTTAATTGAATTTCCGGCTAAATACGATTCTTAAACGATTCAATATGCGGGACTGATAGATGCCCATTGTTCATTGATTTACTGCAACCGGTCGGGAGTGAGGTCTGCCCAGACACAGTTACACAGCTACAAAAGCCAGAAGATCTATGACACAGACGTAAACATACACACACACGATTACGGGGTGTGTGCCGCGGCCGTCGGCGGGACACATTTGCAAATCCACTCTGTCCCTCTGGATGTTTATTTATGTGAAACCATATGACTATGCAGTGGTCGCACTACGCGCAAAGAACGAGAATATCTGCACAGATTTTTCATAAACACTGCGAAATCGTTCGTTTGGCGGATGTGAATTTGAGTGGGGGTGAGGATGTGAATGCTAGGTTTGGATTGTTTGTTTGGAGAGAGAGACCAACGATAACGGGGAAAGCGATTGCAAACTGATTGACAGGAATTATAAATATATTTTAAAGAGATTATGAATAGATTGAATTGTTTTCTTTCTCACTTGGTGCGTCAGATTTAATTTTTTGAAATTGTTTTAAAGTTTTACCTAATATCCGCTATCAACATAATTTCATGGCATACATTTAGGCTGCTGGTCATCAATTTTAGTTTAATTTCATACTATTGACAAGTGGGCTCGAGACTCTTAAGGGGAGTGTTCGTAAATTGTTTCCTTGCCATTGAAAATCTATTCATAATGTAAATACTTTTGATGAAAAGGAAAAAGGCATCCCATCTCATTTGCTTCTGTCAAAACTGCTCATTCAAGAGCTGAGTATGGATTTACAGCATCGTCAAGACATCAAGCAGCCGGTAAGCAAAGTGTAAACAATGTTGAGTCATTTTCCGAGTCATAGTCGCAAGTAAACAATGCATTTGTAAGGCATTTTCGTCTGGCGCTGATTTAAGTCGGCATGCTTAGCTTCCATTGAAAATTACATTTTCACATCAAATGATAAACGTCATTGCAAGTCAGAAACTAAAATTTTATTAATTGAAACAAATTGCTTTGGGGAAAATACATGTGATTACAAATAGATCGAGTCATTCGTAGAGTAAAACCCCGCATTGAATCACTCCGTGACAGATGGAGTTTCTCTTCTGTGATTCCACGCACAATACTTATGAAAAACGTATGCCTCGGTTACAATGACGAGAACACGCTGCCCTCGTTTTCGAATCGCAACCAATTAACAATGAATTACTAAACAGCGGGGTTGGTTCTAGAGTGAAAATCGTACAAAATGTAATGGATGATGGAACCGACAATCCACGCAAAGGAGAAAAAAATGACTACAGGAAGATGTGGTCGTTCGTTATCAACTAAAAAGTGATTTGTATTGAATACTGTAAGTTCAATATTTTAGGAAATTTCTTTCTAAATCTTCATTTTGTTCACATTGAATGAATCAATGACTTGTCAGGAGTTGAATCACACGGTGTGAATGTGACTCGCTCTTTTATAATTTAGACATCATGCGTTAAGTAGTTAATAGTTTCTCTGAAATGAATATGTCTCCTTGACCGTATATTAGGTCGTTAGTAGACACGCTTCAAGGCTTTATCACATGTTTACTCAGACCAGATGATGTACGTTGGCTTGTGTTGTGTGTGGGGAACTGGGTGTCTTCCACTTAGCAAATTCTGCGTAAGAGTAGGAAGTAGCTATAGTCCTGCTGCTGCAGAAGGATGAATACTAAGCTTGGATACGAGAGTTCTTAGTTGATGGTGTTTCGAGAAGGAGACTAAACGACGAACTATACGAGTTCGGGTCTCTGGTCTCAGAAAGGACACCAATGCTCTGCCTCCCACTCGACTCCAACATCGAGGGACAAGGAATACAACGCCTTCGGTGGATTCCACAGCTAGAAAGGAACCTTAATGACCTGAATGTGCATAGCTGGGAGTAACAAGCACAACGTGTTGGGTGAATCGCATGTTGGCTGAGACCCAAGTCCAGCTTAGACTGTAGCGCAAACCAAGGATGAACAAGCACGGGGAAGTAGAAGGAGAAAACTGGGAGAAAATCATCTCCAATTCAATGATCTGTGTAGCAGTTAGGAGATAATTCCATTCGCGTGGTATCATAAAAAGCCACATTTCATTTAAGCGTGACTGCAATTAAAATCAGACACCTATCACTGAAAACATACCTAAACCATCCTAAAGAATTGTTTTCCGGAATAGAGGCATGTCTTCAAGAAACCTAGTCAAAATGAAGGACGGGTGGAAGAAACTATTTCGGGTCAGTGGTTAAGTCAAGGGCCCTGTTAAAAAAACGGTTCTCAAGATCCTGGGTATTTTAACAACATCGACGACTCATCCAGAACGTCTCAGTAGGTGGCTATAACTTGGAGGTAGTAAGAAGACCCATCAGTACCGAGATTAAGCGTAACGTATAACTCTTGCTCATGGCTGTTTCTTTGGGCTCAATAGGAAATCAAGTAGTATAACCCTCTCTCGAAGGACTAAGCTAACAACTGGATCAAAATTCTGCGTTCAATCTTTGGTCTTGTTTGTGGTGATGGCTTTTGTAGAAGATGATTCAACCAGCGAGATGAGTCTAGATAGGCGTCTACGGATTCAACGCTTAAGATGGAGAGGCGATTTAGAGCGCATTGACAACACACTCTCGCCCAAATCGTTTTCGACTACGAACCAGTGGACCAAAGCAAAAGAGGAGAAGAGCCTCAATCAACTTACCAGCTGGAGAGGCTTGTTAGCTGAGGATCAGCTACAATAGACGGAGAACAAGAACCGTCCTAAGAAAGTGTTTTCCGGAACAAAAGTCTGACTTCGGGAAATAAGAGTGAAGGGCGGACGGAAGGACCACTTAGGGATCAGTTAAGACAAGATCCTTACTTATAAAGACAGTTGGCAACTCATCAAGGAATCCTGGGTAATATAGACTTACTAAAGGTTAGGTATTGGATGTTTTGCTATTTGCTACTGAAGATATTTCTGTCCCTTCGACTGTCAATATGTCCGCTTGATGGCAAACCCTTTCTCTTGTATATATACAGTCAAGGGACAATAAGTGCACTGGCCTCACTATCGATAAAATTCATGATAATAAAAACATGCCGCCGGAAATATCGGTGGTTAATAGAATCTCGCCCAATGGTGTCTCATTGGGCATAAGATACAATTGGAAAGTAATGAGAAGGGCGTTGACAGGGCTAGAATACGGCGTTGATTTATGTGAGCACTGAAAAAAGACGCAGTCAAGAGCTTACTACTAACAGGTGCCGTCACTAATATCAATCATAAATGGAAAGACTTGAAGAATTGCATGACGGCAACGATATCATGACCGACTCTTAGTCCGAAAATAAAGAAAAGAGAAGGCGTTCCCAGAATTTCTAGAAGGAATATGTGGAGAATGTGAGTCCCCCAACCACGACTTCTGCAGAGTCATTTTGACTTAAGAGGGCACGGAAACTACCCTTCACTTCCTTAAAACCTCCATCGATCGCAGAAGCTAGAAGGAGAAAAAGACTAGTTTCCTCCTACTTGCTTGAATATTTGTTAGTTTTTGCCAAACATTTCGGGGTTGTTGAACCGAATGTTCCGTATGGTTTCACAATAGACTCGTAAAGTCTAACTGGGGCGCGGCTTTTTATCGTGACAATCACACTTATCCATTTTCTCAGAAAATCAATTTAAGAAATGCTGTTCTCGAAGAGCATGATGCGCTACTTTTTGATGTACATTCAACAGATGTTCCTAGTCCGTCATGACATATTTAATGTTCATTCTAAGATTTATATTGTATTTGTCATCAAAGTTTGTCAATTCATTTCAACCCATTTCAAGGAATTTGATGATACTGACTGAAGAAGACCAGATCTCATCTGTCAACAGTTAACTTAACAAACAACGCTGAGTCAAGCAACAACTGACGTAATGAACAGCGATTAATTATAACATTCCATTCCTTCAAAATTCCTAAATCTACATTTGGCTTATTGACACAAGAACACTCAAATAAGCAATTGAAACAGTTATGCTTGCGACTAGTTCTTATCAAATCATTCAGCTGCCGTATTCAGCCAGAGCTTCCTCAACTTCGCTCCGCCAAAAAACGAAAAGAAAACGATGTGCAATAAAAATTCTTTTTGAAAAAAAAAAAATTCGCATTAACAACCCACAAAAGTGTCAGCCTCGCAGCCGGTTAAGGCCATCACCTAACACGGCACAAAAGCATTGACGTCACAACTCGCCAAAGAAGAAATCTAATCCATTTTCAATGCAAATTAACCTGGCACCGAATAGAAATCCCATACACCAAACGAAGAACCCCATCAAATTGGACGAACAAGTCAACCAGAAGATTTTATTCAATTCAACATAAGCAATATTTGAAATTGTCCAAGGAACAAGCAAAAAATAGCCAAAAAAAGAGAAAACTAATCCAGATACGACCTCGATATGCGAATAGTCTCTTGGAGCAGGCCCTATTGATTTTTATGGCCTTGTATCAACAAACCAATTGAACGAGGAAATGGAAAGTGGACAAAGCCGACTGTCCCCGCACCACAAAAGGTAGTCGTCGCCGCACAAGACACCAAATCCAATGCAAATAAAAATAATTACGGGCGTACGAAAAATGGAAGAGAAAAATGAACACTCGACAATGGAGTCCAGGAACCTAACAATCTTTTCATGATGTTCACCAGCCAGCAAGCAAACAAACTGAATGGTGTGTTCGCCGATGACGATGAAAACCGGAACAAAAACAAAACGGAAAAAAGGAATACTCCTAGAAATGATGCAAATTCCATTGTTCAGCGTCCGCTCTTTGTGAACCGGCAGATCTGGGGGAAGAAAGGTTTATTCGTTTTTATCGGCGATAAAAAATAAGTATAATGGCAGGGAACACTCCGAAGATTGTAAGGGTGGAGACTAGAGCTGTGAGAGAATAGGGAAAAAAAAAATAGGATATCAGGACAGGATACCCTAATCTAGGTGCAGGAAGAACACGGGCGGGTTTCCGGGGCAAAAATTGGTTTTGATAGAATAACACGCAAACTGCTCAGTAAATTCAGGGACCAAGGGAATTTGAGAATCATTCGCATGGAAGCGAAGCAGTGGACAAATGCGCTCGGTGCTGGTAAGGGGATGATGCGTACTACCTTGTTGAAGAAAAGGCACCTTCAGGGCAGGTGAGTACAAGTGTAAAACTGGCAACACGGCAAACAGAATGAAATTTAATTGTAATCGCTGCATCTGTGACAAACTTCATAAGCTTCTGTCACAAACTATTGGCGGGAAAAGTTCAGAGGGCTCAATTACAGACCATGATTAGAGATTAAAAAGTCTAGTACACACACAAAACAATTGAATAGAAAGATGACCTCCCAAGTGAAATACACAGAATTGAAGACGTTTTTTGAGAAATCAAACTTGGATCCAAGTGTACAATCCTCTCAGACAGCCTTGTCACCATTTTGGAATGAAACCAGCAAAAGTCAAAAGAGCAGTTGACAACTGAGCGAAGGGGCAAAACTTTGCCAAGAAACAAAAACACCATAATTTCACAATACAATCCTAAAATGAAGTCACAGTTTTGGTGACGCTTTTATTATTCCCTTTTGAAACAAAAATTCCTTATAAATTCTAAAAGTGTGGCTTTTGTGCAAAAATCACAAGACTCTTACACTCGCTTACACACACAGCTATGCAGATCAGTTCAAAGTGCGAGGTATCTCTCATATGACAGATATTCACTAAAAATATTCAGAAATGACTCACGCGAAATACATCCAAATTCTTGATGGTGGCATCTCCCACTCCGCGTCTTGCTTCGGCTTTTTTTGCGGGCACGAATTTATTCTCGTCGGCTCCTCCTCGTTTGGCGGCAGCGGCGTCTACGTCATTTTGATGCCGATCTGGGTCGCTCAATGAGCGCCGAACCTTGGCGACAGAGGCGCGTTTTGCGTGAAATGATCCTCGGATTATCCTCGCCAATTCGTATGCTGGATTACGCTGATGGGTCTTTGTCGATGGCGGTGGAGTGATCTTGAATGTGGGCACTAGTGGTGGCTGCATTTCGAAGGAACTATCTGGGGATGTGTTTCGGGAGCCATTTGAGGAAATGCCATCGTCCAGGTCCTCTTCATCGGCATCTGTGTCGTGGTAGTGGTGCAGCGGCTTGCATCCGAGATTCGCCCTCATCATGACGGGCGAGGCGGTGGCACTGTTCGATCTGGAAGGTGTTCGCAAGTTTTGAACCTTCTTCTTGGCGGACGAGAAGAACTGCAGGACTTTGGAGGCTGATTTGCAGGTGGATCCTTGGGTTTTTGGTAGTCTTAGGTTATCATTGAGGTTGACGTATGTCATCTTTGGTGTGCGCAGCAGTTCCTCGTCGTGTCCATCGCTGGAACCGATGTCTGAGTCTGTTGACACGACTGATTCCTTTCGCGGAACGGGAATTTGGGATGGCTTCTTAATTGGAGTGGACGCCATCAGCTTGGCGATTTCCATTTGCTCTTCTTGCCTGCACTTCAACGGCGAACACCGCTTGGCGGCGTTTCTCTCCTCGAATGCCTTCACAAACTTCATCAGACTTTCACGATCCAACTCGGTGACACAACGATGCCGGATGTACTGCTTTGGCTGTATGGTTTTCACTTCGAAACTGGTGTCGAAACTGCCAGAATCGTTCACATTTGCAATGGATTGGACGAATCTCTCGACCATGATGGCCACGGATTTGGTATCACAGTTCTGTTTGAAATCGTTGGAGACTTTGCTGCTAGATCTCGGCTTATTCGGCGGCTCACTCTGACTGACTTTGACCATCCTTAAATATTTAGATACAAAATTTTGTTAAGATATATTTTTCTTTTTTTTTCTAGTTTCCGTCCGGTAAACGTTAACTTCACGACTGCGGTGTACTGACTGACTGAGAGTGCTTGCTTGGAAAATATTATTCGCTGCCAGTGCTGCTTCCGACTTGTGCCAGAGCAGATATTATTTTGATCGCCCAAATACGGCGAGCATGTCTATATATATCGAAATTTCCCATAAGAGGGGTGAACTACACTCAGTGAGAGATCGAGAGAGGGGTGTATGGATTTAGCGCGCGCAATTCACAAGTAGGTGCGCAATGCGCGAGGAACACGTGCGTTTACGTATGTGCGACCGGTTACTCATGTGACGATGACTATGGCACAGGTACGCCCCTTTAGCGTGATTGAATTCACGATTTCCATCACTCGGAGATACTTGTGAATGGGAATAGATGCCAGCTATGACGAGCCGTTTATTGTGCACACAATGACCTGGCATCACGGGAAAATTGTGAAATTTCAATCGGGACTGGGCGGAGATGTTCGTTTTGTATGCAAATTCGAGTGCAATTGAATAAGATAATTCCTTAGACGCACCCTGTCATTATAGGATGTTCAAGGTTGACAATTCCCAGAGGTATAACGTTACGGGCTGGAATTGGGTTGCTCCAGAAGGTATAGTCGGAAGGTATATATAATAGCTGCAGAAGGGTTTATGAAGAACTTGAGGCAGTTTCGAAACGGTTACTTTCCGGATGGACGGTTAAAGAGAGTAGTCGGATGAATTTGACAAGTTATCAGTGACTGGATTATCCTGCCCGTGGGATAACTTGCACAAAAACAATTAGCTCCGAAACAACTACAAATGTCGGATGTGTATAACTCTACAAAGGAATAAGAGCACTGCAAAAACTGCGACATCTTTTACAGCGAATGCTAAAAAGAGTGAATGTTGCGGATGTTTGGCATGACAACATGTTCGAAAATGGAAATTTCTCTTTAGCAAACAGGTTGTTCGCTCACCACAACATTTACAAAGGGACATGGTGGTTCCCTGATCAATCCGTCAACCAGATTGATCGACGAGAGCATTATCGATGTCCAAACATTCCCAGAAGCTAACATCGACTTGAATTATTTCCTTGTTGTAGGCAGGTAAGAACACGGATATCAACAGGATTACGGGGTGGAGCAAGACCAAAACAGTTTAACGTCGGAAAGCTTCAATCGTAATCGACTGCTAGGAACTTTACCAATCTAGTCTGCCATTGTCGTTGTCAAAAAGCAATCCGAGAAGCTGTCTCAGATATACTGGGTTTTAAGACGGCACCCAGAAAATCCCCTGGTTTGACAAAGACTGCAGGCAACTGCATTCAGCGCAGTAAGTAGCATACAATGCAACTCTGGACAGAAGGACGAAAGTGGTTCGTGAGCTCTACGAGATTAAAAGAAGGGAAGGGCAACGTAGCACCAAATCTATGCTTCCTTAATAAATATACACAATTCCATCCTTCTGAAACCATCTTTGATCACTAAACTAACGATTCATGATCCCGAAGTCTTCTAGAATAAGCAATCGTTGAGCGGTGTTATAGGTAATGTGACCGTGTTCGAATGCGGTCGATCATCCACTTTGGATAAAACAAAAGCGTTAAGCAGTTCTTATGCTAATTGAATTAACATAGAGCATCCGGAAAACCAGCACCGATTACAAATTAACAGTCCCGTGCCTCGAAAGTCGAATTTTCACGGGATATCAAAATTAATTCGAGTTAGAGGGAGTTTGAGTATGGTTTCTGGTATTAAAAATTGTGGGGAATGACAAAATATGGCTAAAAAACGACTTTGAAGTTCGAAGAAGTTCGACTTAGAGGGAGGGCACCGTACTTTCAATGAAATTTGAAAACACGTACAAAAGGATAAGCCGAAACTTTTCACAGCAAACAACTCGACTGGCACAAAATCAAGCGTTGTGTACGTTTGGTTTTATTGTTTCAGCAACCAATTTATGTGGGTGACGGACATACAGAAAGGGCATTGTACGTACTTCGTACGGATGAAGATTTTTAATCGCTCGCTAATCCAAACGCCAACAGAAGTTTGAAACGCTTGTTCACACAAATCGTAGATTGTCCACAGGGTGCTTCACTAAGACACAGTTATGGCCAACTCTTGAAACAATCGCACAGACTGATCAGACTGTGTAGACTAAATCTCAGAACTCTTATCGGCGTCATCTTTGGGCACTGTTCCTATTAAAGTCACGGCTCATGATTCGTTGTGTCATTGCACGACTTCTGTATAAGCTGTAGAGACGACGAGGAGGAGGATAGGGACTTACTTCGTAACCTGGCCATTAGTGTCAGCCGTATTCATTGCTTTATCAAATTGCGGAATACGGACAACTAGACCCCGTGGTAACACAAGGCGAAATGTGCCTGCTGTTCGCGCACGGCAGTCAGGCTCTCTTAATCTGTGCAGATAGTAATCATACTAAGGCCAATATCGGGACGTTGTGATATCACGCGGATTGATTTAATCCTCTACTTGGAAGCAATTCGGGATTGTAACATAGCGGTTCAGTTGACTTCTGCTGATGCCGTTTTTTTTTTGCGCAGGTGTTTGAAAATGAATGTTCCTAGGTTTCTATTCTACGATTAGCCAGAGCACTGCACGAGCTAGGAGGTGATTTATGGCCTAACCCTCCTCGGGTCACCCATTTTGTGGGCTTCTGTGTCAATGGAAGGGTGTCCTATTATGACGCTCTGTTTAATGGAGCACGTTTAAGATTAAGCGTTGGCCATATTTCTCTTGTTTTAAACCACTTGGTGCCGTACAGCCATTTGTGGGTTGCTTCAGTTGTATGTGCCCTTAGAAGTTGGTAGGTTTCATTGAGAGTCATGGGTCTCTTTCTAGTGAGAGCGAGTTCTTGAGTTGTCTTTGGCTTTGTACTGTATCACAGTGTGTCAAAAACCAGACATCTCGGTAAGACACAGCCGACTCAACATAGGAATATTTTTGTGTGCAGATTGTTAAAGGACTTGATTGCTGTCCGAAGAGAGGGCAGTGTCCCTTTTGGATATCACACTGTTCTTCAGCAGGATACGTGCCTCTTTATTCGATAGAAGAATTTTCTGTCTAAAAGACGCTACCGTAGGCGTTATTTAACCTAAATTACATGCATTATTGAATATTCAACTAAGGATCCTCGTTTTCTCAAATCATTAAACAGATTAATTTGAAGATACCCAAGATGGGTGTATAAGTATGTTTTAAGACATTTGTAATTCCGTACCAAACTCTGTCAATTCAATTCTTGGTTTTATAAACCGATGGTTCAAAGACTTCTTACGGGGTTCTATCTCTCTGCATATCCCTTGTTCGGTCTCTCAAGTGTGGTGCCCTTATGAAGACATTTTCCGAATAACGTGCATTTCTTTAAGTTTACTCTCGACGCCTACGTTGCAAAGACTTACTAACGTTGCCTCCATACCAAGCCCGCCGTCAATAAATGACTGAGGAATGGAGAGAAATCTCATTATTCATTGACTACTTTCAGGTGTTGTTGTGGCTGCTCTGGAGACTGTTCAGAAGGCGATTGGGTTGAGGCTTCACAAGAAAAGTAAGATTAAGAAGAGACTGTTAAATTTGAAATCATGTGGAGACTTTTGTCTCCGCATGAATGTAGTCGTGTATATCAACCCTTTCAGAACGGACAACTCTGCGTATCGGGTAATAATGGTCCCGCGGGTGTCTGCTATAGAGAAGTTTCACTGTATTATGTTCACTACTAGATTATTGCTTGTCACTCCAAGCGAACTAAATTCAATCACTATAAACCCTTCTGTAGTGAAGTGAAGGCATCTTAACTTGTCAAGTTCCCCGTTGTGTAATGGGAGTTCAGCAAAGCAGAGCGTTTCTGGCATGGAAAATGAATTTAACAGACCAGATTTATATTATTTATCTCTTCTTGGGATAGGCTTAATTAAAGAATACTCTTATTCTTTAAAAAAAGTAATCAACAGAAAACCAGTTCCAGGTTTTTGGCACCATAACTTTAAATTCACGAAGAAACTCGTAAAATTTAACAAAGTTAAGACAGGGATCCGAATGCCAAACTTTTACAAGCCGGTTTTGTTTTTCTTCGCGCCATTTATCGTCGAAGATATTGATCAGAGCGTTTGCATATTTTCAATCTGGTTCAAACATTCTGATTTTGTCCCATCAAAGATGTTCCGAAGTTGGAGAAAAGTTCGATTGAAGGTTGGAGGTGCGAATGATTTTTTAACGATTATTTTATACGGTCAACTGCTGGAAATCGTGGCGTCGTTGTGGCGTATGTGCGTCACACCTACGCTCGGGCTTTTAAGTTCAATCCCCGAATTTAGTCAATTCCATAATTCACGACTCCCCGTCTTTCGAGTCACTGACAGTGCTCAAAGAGAAGTCATTTCTATAAAGAGCTTCTCAAGCTTCGTTATTCGGAGTCGGGGTAAAGCTGTAGGTCTACACCACTCCTAGTAGAACAATAGCAAGCACAGCATGAGTAGTTCCTGTAGATACAAGGTCCAGGTCCACCTTGGGCTGCCGCGTCACACGAAACATTAGACTAACGTTGAGGACTGAGCTCGACGAACCAACCGCGAATCGACATGGATGACCTTTCGACGTTAATGAACAGTGGGTACTGCCGTTCACCTAAGTACGATCGTCGATTCACATGTCTAACGCAACCCTTTGTTAGTCTGAGATTTATGAAAACACCCTAGTCTTCAACAGGCTTTAAGAGGAAAAACTACGCCTCCATAATGGATGAAATTAAAAAAGTTACACTGTCAGACCATTATATTTCGTATGTAATCTTATTTTTGCCTGCCACTATTAAATTCATTCAACCATCCACTCCCTTACCGACAATGGACATTATAAATTCATGATCTACTTAATTGGATTAAAGTACAACGATTGTGGTTGAAAATGCCACCGAATTAAAAATCACTTGAAATCCTGGAGCATGGTCAAAGTACAACAGATGAAATCAAGTGAGTTTC
Organism: Eristalis intricaria; assembly: GCA_964034865.1. Taxonomy (NCBI): domain Eukaryota; kingdom Metazoa; phylum Arthropoda; class Insecta; order Diptera; family Syrphidae; genus Eristalis; species Eristalis intricaria. Next base: position 10,694,093 of record OZ035873.1, read on the forward strand.
TCTATAAATTCCCGTTTTTTTGGTGTGTATAAACTCCCACCATCGAGGAAGGAAATCACCATCAATTGAACCAGATACGTTTATTGGATTTTTGACCTCCATTTGAGTGTTAACTGTCAGATACGATGCAGCCACGCTTCATTTGAACGAATTGTTATCTTAATTTGAGTGAAAAAATGTGTGTGTTTACACCGTTAAATTAATTCCAGACAACAACCACAAACAGGGTGTGTGTAAACACAAAGTGCATGTAATATATTGGACATTCAACTCGAAAGACATTGATTATAACACCGTCTGTTGAGGGACTTAGTGACGTCGCAGAGAAGAATGAACATTTTACGAATTCATACTCATAATCTACCGCTAAGTAGGCACTCAGTTTCGATTAGCATAAAGCGAATAAATTATATTGTCGAAAAGGGGCTTGGCAGGTTGAAGCTTTTGAATCTGATACGTGGGAGGGAATGTCTGAAGGGGCAGGAAAAGATGTCAAATGTTTGGTAAGTGGAGGTGTGGAAAGGGAGAACAGCAGTCATTATTTTCACAGTGTTTATTGGCATATGTTTTGGTGCAGCACTGTATATCAAATGAGGTTTTAGCTCGGCATTCGGTTTGTAAATTGCTATCGGGTTTATTTCTATGTTGCTTATATTTGAAAATGTATAGGATCAGTACAGCAAAGCTCCAGTGTGAGACGAACACATCTCAGAACGTTAGCTTGCCTACCAAACTTTTGTAAGAAATATTGTCTATTTAGGGCACTTAAGCTTGCTTCTTTTCTCCTTCTGTACAACCCTTGCCGCCATGGGATATGACAGCGCCAACCGACCTGAAGAATTGTATTGTATCAAAGGGTTGGAGTTAATCCAGGAGACGTACTGCCTCCCTTATAAAATAACTTATGTCTTTTGTATTCAATGTCTAAGCTCCAAGTGAGTACTTCTCTATGGAAATTACTTTCTTAACCAAAGCAGTGCAGTTGGTAACGGAATCGAAAATATGTAGACGTTTTAATTCAAAATCAGCAAAGTCTTCATAATAATTAGTTTGATCGGCCGTTTCGATGAACGGAGGGCTTCTGTAAACACCGAAGGCGTTGCAACAGGACAGTCCAACTGTTGGGTTACGTAGATAACATTAACATCGTTGCGCGGTTATCAACGTAGAGGATTTCACGTCTATGGAAGAACAGACGAACCAAACTAGTCGTAAGGTTAAAACAAAATACATACATATATGCTGTCGTCCCGGAAACGTTCCATGACACACCACCTGAGCTGGGACATACCATCACAAGAGCTTGTCTACTTCGGGGTAAATGTGAACATTCTAGAGTTCGACATCCTCGTGGAGAGCGGATGTTGAATCGCTCTTCGCAACCATTGCTACATCGGTTTGTCGAAACAACTGGGCTTAAAACACCTGACTTGAACTTCGACTGAAAAATTCTACATCAGAAATACGATACTTTCTGCGAGGGAAGACATAACCACGCAGATGTGGTTGCAATCCGGAAGCAAAAATCCGTCGACTACAAAGGCTCGGTCACATCGAGCACACTAATGCCTCAGGTATGAAGGTTTTCAAATCCCAGCCTCCTGGAGAAGAAGGAAGACCGAACTTCCGGCTTAAAGATCAAACAACCACGGACGGTAGACGGCTTGGTCTTGACGACTGGAACCAGCGTGCCCAATGCCCTGAAAGCCATTGCTAAGGATCAGACCCTCGGGGGGGGTCGTTGGTTTGATAAGTTTGAAGTAATGGAACACAAAATGGTGGTCACGCTACACAATCGCAAACCGAAGATTGTGCTCATATACATACGATATACGCTTACACGATTCCACCCCTGACTGACAATTGTCTTAAATATCGTCGGTGCTGCCAAGATTTTATGATGAATTATTAAGCGCCGAAGATCGTTTTTTGTGCACTTATAATTTAAGCGTTTATACGCTTGCAAAAAACACAGCTAAAGTTCCATCAGCCGGCATTCTTGTGGCAGACAGCGGAGTTAGGTGATCAAGGAAGACAGACCACTTATGTTTGAAGTGCAACGTGAAACATCATCAAATGTCAGGCGGCAATCAAATCCCTGGATTTTGTCACATTCCACTTGAAGATAATCCTTAATTGCCGTTTATCTTTTAATGGGTTGGCAACGCAATTCAATATTCACCTTATCAGGCTCCGGCGGCACTCCTGCATTCCCTAGTCATGGAAAGGTACACACTTCTCATTTTCTGATGCGAGAGGATTATTGCTTTAATGATGGAATTAGGTTCATTAATCGATAGAGGTCTGCTGTGTAATGTGCTTCATTACAGGCACTCAGAGCGAATTTAAACAGAATGTACAGACGTGAGACTTTCAATAATTCAGAACAGCAGAAGAAGAAGGACACCAGAAGAGTCTCTCCTCTAGAGCTTCAATCCCAGTCAACATGCAAACAAAGCCCACTCATATAAGGAAGCACGTTAAATCTATCAGACAGTGACAGATCGGATCAAGCCCAATGAGTTCATCAACCACAACGATGCAGTCAGTTCAAGGCCTCAAAAGTAACACCTCAACTCTCCCCACATTCCTCGCTTGACATCAACAAAAACAACGTCTAAACAAATTGGCTGGGTAAAACCTGCAAATCAGCACGTAAGGCGTTAAGGGGAGCCTCAGCAATCATCACGCACGAAAATACCTCTCTCTTTCTTTAGAAACGATGACTAACATTAATTTATGCAACGATTCTCATTAAGATCATCGGCGTGATGCAATCAATTACTTTGCAGGCACCTCTAATCGAGAAGAGGCGATGAGTATCCATACATTTATCACGGCACATGTTCCACCAGACCGGACTTCCCATTTCAATAAACTATCACAGCGGTTCCTCCCACGAAGGATTCTCACTCTCAGTCCACAATGCAAGTCATGAAATTCATTGTTCACCGAAGACGCCACTACAGGATCTACTTACAATTGGTCATCGTTCCAGAGATTCGGGGAAATTCCTCCGCGCTCAAATTGGATCACTCGAAAAATGTGGCAATTATCAATAATTTGATCTAAATGCCAACAAATTCCACCAGAAAGCCCCCAATATTTTGAATCTCGTGCTGTTTTGGGGGCGAACAAAAAAAAATTCTTCGAACTGCTTAACTTTCGCGTAATCCCAACAACAACACAATAAATTTGGCGTCAGAAGTGATTCACGGCAACCGACGGCTCCAATTCGGCATTTATTACTGTTTACTCTTGGGGAGAAGTGCTTTTTGTTTTTTTTTTTTTGAAAAATGTTTCAAAATTCATTCGATTTTCACATTCCACGAACCCACGGTGTATATGATGCTTCGCGAAAATCTAAAATTCCGGTAACCAGGTGCGTTTGGGGAATTGTTTACACGGAATCTGTGGGCAGGCGCCTCGACAGTACGAATCCTTTGCCAGAGATACACTTGTACACGCGCGCACAGACGGACAAACACACGGATCGACACTCAAAAGTGTAAACTATCTCGAACGATCAATTATAAACAAGTGAATTTCTCGCGTTCGATTCGGATACGACGACTTTTCGAAAACTGACTGCGGCCGATCGGATTCGTGTGGCTGGAACCTGCGGTTCGGCTGACTGTTGACTGTTGGTTGTCGCTGGCTGAAGGTGGTTACGATTACGACGAGAACTCGCAAGATGTCACGATGACCTGTGGAGTGTGCGACGAAGTGGTGCGGTGCGCGGTGTAGTGGTAGCCCGTGCTGCTGATACATACTTCCCGTATACAGGTGGGTATTCCGTCGTGTCCGTGTTGTGTGGTGTCTGTGCGTTGGTTGGCTGGTTGGTTAGTTTGTTGGCATTTGGTATTTTCTTGTCGTCGATGAATAATCGCCGTGTGTTGAGGAAACTCCCTATCCCGGCTGCCGTGTGTATCAAATATAATGCATCAAATGAGGGGACAAAAGAGGGACAACGACTGCCTCTATAATTGACGATCGGTTGAGTGACTCTTAAAGATACACACATACATTGTGGGGAGACGACAAGTGCACTCCGGTGGCGGTACATGCATCAGCTGGTCTTGGTTCCGACGGTGGGTTTTTTTTTTGTTTTTGTTTTTGGATCCGATCCTATTCTATCCACTGGTGTGTAGTGCCGTCTGCCGGCAGTTGACGAGACAAAAGTGTGTGTTAATTGGACTTTACAACTGTTTAGGCGGGCTGTGTGAATTGATAAGGGTCAGAACTCAGAAGTGGTGAATACCCGTTAAATCGATTTGTATTTAGTTGGAACTGGAAGAGTCTCACGAGAAGCTTTTATGGATGTGCTAAATCTAAGTCAATCGGAAGTACCGGTGTGGTCTTGTTCAGTGGATGGGCACGTACACCGTTGAAACTGAACACGAGTCTCACTCGGAGTTGTCAATTGACGTGCCAGACTGATTTGGAAGAACTTCTTGGGGACGCATTTCAAGTTCATGCCGTAGACGACATTCGATACATCGATTTAGGTGAGGAAACGTTTTGGATTTAGACATGCCGCATCGAGTATTGTGTTACTGACAAAGAATGTGATTAGATCACAAAGTTTCTTTGCGCCAGCGCAACGCAATGATGTCAATGGTGAGGAATTATAAGAACTCAAATGGAATTAGTGATCTGTCGAGATCGTTAAATGAATTTTAAAACAATCAACAAATTAAGGAGTTTTGGTATAAAAAAGTTTAAGAGAGGTAGCAAATCAATCGGTAATGAAGAGTTGTTAAATTCAAGATTCTTTAAAACTTTGCTTGTTTAAATGTAATCTACAGCTGTGCTCTAAATAATACGACTGCAGATACAAAAATTGTTAGGATAAGGAAGGGAAGGAAGAAATGAAGTGTGATGGTTGAACATCACTTCCACTCGGAGTCCCTAGTGCCCATTTAATCCCTGTATTTGTGGAGTACACACTCTGTTAACTTATCCTGGCACACGATGACTTAAACCACCCCGCGATCGACCAATCGTAGAACATCCGATATAAAGTGCAGCCTCGTTAATCTCGATCTGTAAAAACAAGCGAAGTTCCGGATTAGCGGGGTGTCCGGATTAGACAACGTGAGATAAAAATGGCGATTTATAAATCTGCTTTTTCTAGAATTTCTGCTAGAATTTCTCCTGAAATTGGAACTTTAAGTTGTATCTGCTGAACAAACCAAGTAAAAAGTAAAATTCGAGTTCTCAACATTTGGATTCTTAGGCTGTCGCAGCGTGTAGTATGGCTTATAAACTCTTGTTGCTCCTTTCTTTGTATCACCAGCAGTTGACTTTACAGTGCCATTTTTTTCTGAAATTACGTTATAACTGACATCACGTTCTAATCTTTCAATCACTTCCAGTTTATTTTTCATGGTCAATGTTGTATGTTTACGCAATGGCGGTGTTTTGTCTTTTCAATCGCAGTTAACATATTTTTTTTTATACTTGTTCACGCGTTCGAAAAGGGTATGTGTTCTGCCAGACATATAACTGTTAACTCTACCGATGCCCGTCCGGATAACCGAGATCATCGGATTAGCTGGGATTGTGAATAAAAGCACACGGATCGATCCATCCAAAAGTTTCTTTGTTTTGTCGTTGTTAAACTCTGGCCACGTAGATCCTGTCGCATGACAGTCATCTCTTGCAAGCCAAGTCAAGGTGGCAAGAAGTAACTTATTTTTTCTAACGGTACTTTCAACGGGACATAAGAAGCAAAGCACATGAAACTACCTCACGACGGATATATAGTTTCAATGTATTGTAGTCAATTTTGTGATTTCCTAAAAACTGGGCTTTTCATAAAATAAGTTTAGGAGTGAATAGTAAGTGTATAAAGTTTTTTTTAAATTAAAAATCGTGTTAAAAAAAAACGGGGAATCAAATATCAAGAAATTATGTGAACTTTTTGTTTCTTCAGTGGGTTGTGGAACGTATTACTCCGAAGAAGAACTTCAAAATTTGCGGCCTTGTTGTTCTTTCCTTAGTGCGAATTCGCTGCAGCCAAATGAATCCCTTAGCTTATTCTAGTGAGATTCTAAAATAACAAGTGGTTTTAGGTAAGCGCACTCACCATTCGCAGACGATTTTTAAAGAATAATTTCGGTAGTGTCGACGCACCTGCACAACTGCTCTGAGAAAAGATCGAACATACACACAAGCCAACAAAGATAAGAGCTAAGATGCATGTCATGAGTATTATGACATGTAGAAACGCACCTCCCACGCTCTTATAACGTGTGTTGCTAATACACTACATCAGATAGAAGTCCGCGAAAAGTACCACTCCTAACAAAAAATGTGTATTTTTCCTGCTCAACTGGAATTTGCCAAAATACTCGTCCACTGGCTTATAGATAAATGACGAAACATATTGTGAGAGCAAGATCGTTTTATTTGGTGGAACAGGATTGAGACTAAATGTTAGACGTCCCTCTAACCCCGAATACAAGGTATGGTATGGTAATGGTATGGGGCAGTTTATCATAGTCTGTAGTTGGCAGGGCTTTTTTTGGACACAACTGTATGTATTTTGTAAACAAATTGTCTTTTGTCAATTGTCTTTCTTTTGATTCACATCTGTCAAAGTAAAATGTCATTCGAGACTGTATGTGTGTGTTTATTTCAAGATCGCTAACATTCGCTAAATGTGTAAAAGTTGTGAAAATTTACAACAAAAACCCCGTTCTTTCGCGTATTACGAGCAAATTATGAACTATATAATCCTCCATCTGATTATCCTGTAGGCAAACCTGTGGACGATTATATGAATTCCACGGTGAATTTTGAAGTGGTCTTATAGGCCGCCGTAAGATAATGTTTGTGGGACTATGCCAAGATATCGTAAGCTCTTGACGTTTGAAACCGATATTCGTCAAGCAACGGATGACGCCGAAACGTCATCAAATGTCATCGAAAATTAACTTGTCAGCAGAGGCCCGCAAGAGTTCACGTGGAATGAATGGTGTTGTATTCCATTCATAAAGGCAAGATCCAAACATTATATATCCGAATTTCACTCCGTTCGCGATAAGCTCGAGAGCTTCGAGTAAACATCTTTATCAGAAATCGGATATTGCTTTCTATATGATACAGCAGCATGTGTGAGTTGACGTGTGAGACTCTGGGTTCGTTGTAACCACAGGAATTGTTTATCATGATGCTGTCGACGCACGGTTCAAATTCGGACTCTCTTTGCACATTAAATCTGCGACATAATGCGTCGCTGGGAGCGAAAAACATTTATGACGCGTTTAAGGATGTGGTGAACGAACGTAATATTCGACTTTGGTTTGCTAAGATTCGCTCCGGAGATCATAGGCTTGAAAACGAAAATTTTTTCACGTGATACATGTCTGTGCACACAAATCGATACATAATTCCCGGACCAAATCCAATTCCTCCAATTTTTCTAGTGGAGTCTGAGTCACTCACAGTTTTCGTATGTAATTATTACTTACTTCCTTACTTATCAGGCATACGACCCATGGAGAGTCTGAGCCTGACACACAAATCAACTTTTTGTCGCTTTATATAGAACGGAAACGAGCACGTGTTACAGAGAGTAGACCGTCTGCGCAAAAGAACGAAAGAGAAGTTAGAATATTAAATTTTGTTCAGAAACATCCTCAATTGTCATCTAAAGAAAGCTGCAACTGGGATTGGAGATATTGACTCATCAATAATAAGACGAAAAACTTAAGAGGCTGGGCTACGATTCTGTAAACCTGTAAGGAAACCTATTTGTTTCAAAAAATAATGTCAATGTCCACTGGATCAAAATATTAATGTTTTACATTCAATCACCAGATTTGTTCAAACGAAACACAAATTTCGACTTAATGCAAATCATACATTTTTTGTTTACATTTACTTTCGTAACGGCAAAGTGGACGTCTGTATGATACTGACTTTGCGACATATTTCAGGCACTTTCCAGTTAGTGGTGTTCTACGTCGTCGGCAAGGTGGTTCATTATCCCACCCCAGTAATTTCGTACATCGTCCCGACTTAAAGCGTCTAGTATACAATAATAAATACAGTAGACTCCCCCTAAGTCGAATTTTCACAGGATACCAAGATTTGTTCGAGTTAGAGGGAGTTTGTCTTAGAGAAGGGGTTTTGTATGGAAAAATGAGGGCGGTATGTGTAAAATGTGGTGAAAAAATTCGAACTAGGAAAAAATTCGACTGAGGGAGAGTTCAACCTATGAAGAGTCCACTGTATTTCAATAAATCACGTGTTTAGTGTGCTGCATTATTGCTGCATAATTTTTGTTGAAGACCTAATATCGTTCCTATTCAATTGAAGAACTTCAAGTCATGAACTGTAACTTTCTAGCTTGATTAGTGTCCCCTCAAATATGAAATAAGACAGCGACTTCAGATAAATGTCTCAAAATATTAAAAATGATGCAGCCTTTTTCCATCAATGAATCACCTACCAAGTGAACTAAAAACCACATATTCTATTCAAAATGAGCCCAAACATCCATTCCTTCAGCCAATAAAAATGACAACCCAAATGAATTATTTATTATTTTATAAACCCTTTTAGCATTTGTATTTTTGGAAAGTCAGCAGGGGTTCAGGCAATGGACATGCTTCTAAAAATTTTACAACATTCCATCAATCTCAAATTTCACACTTTATTCGAACTGTTTGCGAATTCTCGCAAGTGTGCCGGGAGTAATAATGATCGCATTTTATTCAAATTAGATACTTAAGTCTTTGCCAATAAAACAATACCTTGTTAGGAAGTCAATAAAGTCTGCTTTCGAGGTTAGTGGCAAACTGAGTTGTACCACTTTCTCAGACACATTCATGACTGAGGACAAATTTGCTGAGCTGTGTTCGGTGATGTGTCAAAATTAAAGTCTTGAAGTGTTTTTTTTTTTTTGAAAATAAACAAAAAACTGGGAAGCAGTATTATTGTTGCCCCACTTAAGAGGGAAATCCAAACTTAAGTATTCATTTCAAACACAACTCTGTTCGAGCGTATGAGTTTGAAAACGCTTGCTCACCCACAAAATTTTGAACTCATTTTGTAGTAAAACACAGTTCAAAAGTATGTGTTATGGCTTCTTTACGGATCATGACCAACTAAATGCATAAATTCAACAAAAAGCCGTTACAACTAGTTTCCCTGTACATTCTCAATTTCAATAGAGTTCCCCAAGTAGAGCTTATTGCATACATTTACGACCACATCACTCCATTATGCGGTTCAAATGTTAATTGGAGTTTAAAAAAAATGAAGTGATACAAACCTGCACTCACTTCCCATGACGGGCGGCGGGGCTGCAAAGAGTCACAAAAGTACCTGTTCATTGGAGAAAGGGAAACAACCGGAAAACTTAGATCCCTTCCTTTGCACCTGTCCTTGGCAACATGCCACGGTCATTAAGCATATGACCTGTGTTTCTTATAATTTTTTTTCTTTTTGGTTTTCTTTGGTTTCCCCTCCAGACCATGTGTCTTCGTATTCCAGGGGGTCCTTGCAAGCCGTTGTATTTTAAAATTGCTGCACCTTGCAAAGGCAGAGACAACAGAGAGAGAGAAAGAGGACCCGCATGTGGAGGTCACCTGACGACAAGTTGAACCTAATAGTTATCAAATGAGGTGAATCCAATGGAGAGACATCGCATTAAAAACCAATTACATAGTCCTGTGGTGTTTGGCTACAAAGTCGAAAACCATGTTCACAGAGAACGACAACAGGCACACGATAACGATATCGTATTCCTCTTCTTTCGAACGATGTGTGAATGTAAAATGTGCTTCTCTGGAAGTTCAAAAGTTTCCTCCGTACATCGGCACACAGCGCAAAGAAAGAATCAAAATGATTGGTCTTGTATAATGCGTCATCGCCGGAACAACTCGAAGACAGCACGTGTTTGTCTTTCCACCCACATTTCCTCTGCATGCACTTCCTCTAGCACTTCGTTATGCAGTGAATGATGGGATTGAAATTTAATTACTCAGGAAGGGGGATTATAAGTAGCCAGTCATTTACGTCATAATGACAGTCTAACGATGGATAAGCTGAGAGTTTACACGGGACACTTTGCTCAGAGATGCGATCTTTAATTTGCTTTCGCTGATTTCTTACTTAATTTGGGCAGACCACGTCGTAATGGACAAGCACTGTAATCAATCTTGACATCTGTCATTTCTGATGAATAATTGTCAAAACATTGTCATCCGTAAACAAATGAATGGGAACTCAGAAATAGCAAGGCATGAACGTCAGAAGTCGATGGAGTGATCTTAGTGAGAGAGTATTCCTCGCACATTGTCCGCGATCTGTTTAGGAATCTGTCACTAGTCTCTCTCAGCTCTCAAAGAGGACACGTGCGTTAGAGTCAGAAAGCATTAATGTGATGTCTCCTAGTCTTCCTAGTCGCAAAGCAAATGTCTTGCCAATTCATTTCCACCAATGTGACATCGGTGGCGGCTTTACAAAGCAAACCAATTGACTTTGGAGTGGGGAGGCAAGAACGTATGACGAGCAGGAAGGAATGTGTCGGAATGGAGATGACAGTGGAACTTGTGGCTGATACTTAATCGACTTGTTTTGCGTTTATTTCTTAACTCAATTTCTTTCTCTTAAAACATAGTCACCATAGCGTCAGTCTCAAAGAAGAACCAGACATCGATCAGCTGAATCTGGCATATTCTGTTTAATATCAAAAAGACGGCGCGACGTGACTTACAAGCGACGCAGCGCTTTAAATTGTGAATGCGACTTTTTGGGACCCGCTCATCTCACGACTTTTCATCAATTGGCCGCCGCGATCAAGTCCTTAGTCTACGCTAACAAGATACCTATTTTGAACGAGCTTTAAGCCAACATAATTGTCCGAATCACCAAAAATTGGACGCACAACTTGAGGCTCTGATAACGAATCGGAGCCTCCGTTTGAATTTCATAAATGTGACTTCAAAATACACCCTTAATCCAGTTTATATCTCACACCGTTGTTATTTTATTTGAATTTCTTTTCCAATCGTTCTTATCTGGTCAACCTGTATACACACTGTATATTCAATTTGATTTATTCTTCGATAACTAACGCAGCCAGTGGAATGTGATCACTTGCGAATAATTCAGCAAACTATGCATGGTATACTCATCTCAAATGGAGAGCTTGGACAAGCAACTGATCAGAACATCTCCAGCTGCTTCTGAATTGTCAGTCAGTTGCATATCCACGCTCTTTGATGTGCGTAGTTCCTCTTCGTCCTTTTGCAGTCCTCGCCGTTAAACCCACATGCCTCTCTGTTTTTCGACCTCAATGAAGATCAAAGACACAGAGAGTGAGAGAGACACATAGTCGTGTTCGGGCTGAAAATAAATGCCAAGAGAACAAAAATAATCGGCCTTGGAACGGCCTCAGCAACTCGGCTATGCATTGGCAGGACAACCGGTTGAATGAGTAGAGGTATTCCAGTATGTTGAAATTACTGTTCCAAGTGATGCCGGAACCGAGCTGGATGCTATCGCCAGACGGAGTCCGTGGTTGGAATGCTGTTCGATATTTGGCGCATGTCGTTACCATGAACAGCAAGCTGAAACAATTCCACAACAGAAGCGACAGGTGCCGAGATATGGAATGCAAGGGAAGAGAAGCCATAAAAAGTTCTTATCGAGGAGAGTGAATACTGAATTGCGCAATTTTTAAACAAATGAGACACATTGTCATAAAATTAACGCCATGGCATGGTTGGAACGTATCTTAGTATATGGGTGCCCTTACGTCCTCGTTTTTGTCCTGCTGTTGTTCTAATTTCCAGACCAGGCCATCGATTTCTTGTTTTGTCGATAGTTTCGTATTGTAGTTTTTTCCTTAGTGGCGTGAATGCATAAGGGATTGCATGAGATTCTCAAAGCTCAGAATGTTTTTTGCAAAACTGTCCTCTGTTTTGTTTCCTCAGATGCCAGTGTGCTTTAGTACCCAACATAGGATCCATGTGCTCGTCAAGGATATCTCACCGACACTCTGTCTACATAAGTCTAGGCGCGGAGATGCGTTTTTTCATCATAGCGATATACTCAGGCGCAAACAAAAGAACGAACGCCTTATAATGTCAATGTACACATAGGGACCTAATAATCACAACGGTTGACGAAATAGACATGACGACTGTTTCGCCGCAAAATAAACTAGTTCATATGGATGATCTCTGGTACTTGCGACTTGTTTCTTGGCATATTATGCAGCTTCTGTCAGTTGTAAGTAGTGGAAAATAATATAACCCTTTTATTGGCATTGAAAATTTAATAATAGAAAGAAAAAAACGACAATCTCTATAATGTTAAAAAAATCCAAAGAAAATACTAATCGAAATCGAATCCTTTGAAACTGTCCCTTCAGTAATCTTTCATTTATAAAGGGACGAACTATTTTTCATTACCTATTTTTAGATTTTAAGCGCAACAAATGAGCCATGACGCAAGACTTGTCCGCAAAATCCACTTTCATATGAAAATAACTAGAATGCTATGCAGTTGCAGGTGTGCTGATTCATGTTTATCCATGCGTTCCATTTTAATGTGCGGCATATTTTAATCGTTGCGACTACTTAGTCGCTTATGTGTGCATTCATAAATAAAACAATATGACAATAATCTTCTTGTGACGTTTTTGTTTTAATCGCAGCGATTTAATTCTCAAGTTTGTCGCCAGAAAAATGGGGCAAATTGCACAATTTTAATCGTTGCGACTATGAGGTGTCATGAAAGTTGTGTTCTAATTTTTGCGACTGAATATTCTTGCGATTGAAAACGCAAGTGCACCATAGAGTAACCTAACCAGTTTCGCTTGCCGCTCGGCTCTTATCTTTTCTCACCTCAAAACATGGCATAAACCTCTACTGGTGAGGCTGTTGCTACAGAATATCTCAAGGGGAGCGAGGAATAGGATAGCCTCGAGTGTTTTTCCAAGACAACCTGTTATTCCTGCAGGTCGATCTTTGTATTTTGTAAGCTGCCTTAGGAGATATTTCATCTCCATAACTTTCCACTGTCAGGATGGGTCTCGCTACCATGGTTTACAGCGATGGCATAGTTAAGGGCTTTAAGTGGATTCGGACATTATTAACAAACAAGTAGCGCAAGTTTTTGAAGTTGGTTCGGGTTCAATTCGACATGCGTGTGACTGTTTTTACAATCCGTTATTAATACGATTCTGATGTCGAATGTCGGTAATGCCTCCTGTCTCATATTTAGTTTTCACATCTTTGCCTCTGATTAAATGAGCTAACGGTATATGTACATATGTAAATTAATTTTAGTCTTAAGAGCTTAAATTTTCATGCATGATTGCTCTCAATTCAGTCCACCGCCATTATCGACAACTTAAATAACTCTTCTGTGCCCGCTCGTCAACACATTATGACACCTTCACCGATACATCTCCCTTCCCTTCAGAGCAGAATATCGATTAAATCTAAAATTAGAAGGTAATTGCGTGATATCAACGCATCAATTCATGTCTGCGTCTATAACTCACAAAATCAATAAACACCTCCTGACACGCCCCAGCGTTTGTTTCATCTTTACGACCAAGTCTTCAGCAAATCGAACCCATCCATAAAACATACATATCTTCAGAACGCAGAACTAAACACGCTGGCGCCTTGGGCAATTCAAAATTGTAAACATCATAATTTTGAAGAAGTGCGACGCACGTCTGCTGAACTCCTGACACCTCAAATAAAATGTAGAATCGGATTAAAAGAGAAACAGAAGTAGAATCAATTCTACGCTGAAAAACAACTTTATATTTATACTTCCCCCAGCCAATTTCGAATTCCCCTTTGATTCGTGCGTAATGTGTTTTTTTTAAGACAAAACAACTTTTAAAAATAACATTCAAAACATCGCCATAATTCGCCACATACCGCTAATTGCTTTCGTTCGGCTAGATGATTCAAGGCTTTCCACCAACCTCTGTACGTCATTCTTCGAAGGAAACGGGTTAAAGAGCAAATAGTTGGTCCGACGAAACCAACAATTTCACAATAATACGTGGCGTTGTTGACATGGACAATCGGGGCCAGCTTGACGTATCAAAGAGTCGTATGTTTTCAAGAAGCTATTTAGCCGCCTTCTTGAAGGCACTCGTACGATTTTTTTTGTCTATTCCCAAGCGATAAGTCGAATGTGAAGAGTGTCAACAATCAAGGGACTCGGAAATGTTGAAATACCGACTGTGACGTGTTTTGTAAGCTGACGGAGGGTGTGATTCATTATATGTGGCATCTGTTATCATTTCTTGAGAATCATATTCGAAAAAGTAGGCCTCCATGAGAAGATAGGGGGCACACATGCGACACGATTGATTTATGTTTGAAATTTTGATTTCATCCATTCGACAATATTGTGCAGTTGGCTGATAAACGATGATGACTACAGATCGTTAGCGCACTCGTTAGCAAGAATGTGAGAATTTCTAGTTGAGGGGGATTACTGATTCGTCATTCAAGTCGAGAGAGGAATTCATCATTATTTGTCCCAGACGCCAAACATGGCCTTGGTTAGCTTTGATCACTAATTGCGTTGAAGTAAACATTTTTGAATGTCGATGTCTCTGCGAAACAGAAGACTGATTCGAGCTAGTTATTAAGACAGGAATTAATTTTGGCATAAAAAGGAAATTAATTTCCTTTTACACCTCCGAACTGCTGTCGGTCTAAAGATAGTTATAACTTCGAGATGAAGGTTTTAAATCGACAGAGATTCGCTAAATTGTTAAGGCCATTACGAAGATAGGAACAGCGATTGAAACGAGTGTTATTTTAACCAATCAACGATCAAACCAGTTTTGTGTAAGATCCTCTTCATTCCAATCTACCTTTCTGTACATGCATTGGTAACGAAATAGACGTTCAACGTGCAATACTTGGTCCAAGTATATAAATTCTACTTTATTCTTCTTCTTCGGATAGCGCCAGTCTGGGATTAATATTGTCTTCAACCAAAAAACCCATCTCCAGCTGGCCCGATCCTTGAACAGCTGCGACACCTGCCTCCAAAAACACGCCAAGATGACTGCGGTCCATTTGTGTGCGTCATTGCTTTCCTCTTTTGGGTGTTCACATAGAGTATTAACAGTAAGATGGCGTTCAGACACAACAATTTGTCGTAACGATTTGCTTGACAACCGTGGTTGATGACAAAATTCAACCACGAACTGTACGCGCTCTACAGCGATATGAGTCTAGTAAGGCATCTTCGGATACAACACCTAAGATGGCTAGGCCATGTAGAGCGTATGGACAACTCAGCTCCGGCCCGAAGAGTCTTCGACTCCGAACCCGTGGGACAACGTAACAGAGGACGCCCGCGTTTAAGATGGCGCACCCAGGTGGAGAAGGATCTCAATCAACTTGGCGTGCGACACTGGAGACAGCTAGCCAGAGACCGTGCTAGTTGGAGAAGCTTGTTGGTTGAGGCCCAGGTCCACCCGGACTGTAAATTGTACATAATTCACCGAATAAATATCATGACACCAAGTCTGACCTTGGTTAATGTCTACAGCAGCGATTATTATGTGTGGTCTCTAATGAGTGGATGGGACCTATTGTTAAATACCGACTCTGAAGGTCTTTCTAGACTGGCTGAGCCAGTTGTCAGTGACTCAAGAAATGCGGTACCGTAAACTATGAATGATATTTGAGTTGGGAATTAAACCTAGACACACAGCGTCGGAGTGCACGCACAACTAAAATTGATATGTGTTAGTGCTAATCCCTAGCAGTCCAATCAACTGCAAATTTTTACCCCCTAACCCAATTCTACACGCAATAGAGGTTTCTTATTGCTTATCTCTTGTTATTCACGCCTTAAGTGTCTCGGTTACATAAGTTTACATACATTGCTGAATGTGTGGACTGAACGAGTCGTTCAAGTTTACATCGGAAGATAAGCGTGTTTATTTACTTTTCCAAGTTACTTAAGTCACGAGGATTTATTTAATGGACAGCACTCAGAGCTTAATTAAAAGGTGCGGTAAATTTGCGGCAATTAGCATGTCCTTGCCCAAAGGTTGATGTCATTCGGGTGACATACTAGCTCTGGACGAAAATAGAGCGGTTATTTTGGTCAGTTAGGATAAGTAATCATGTATTAATTGGACTGAGTTTTACTGCCTCACACACAGGGTGCCGACAGATAAGATATGTCCATAAGTGGTCACATTTTTAGTGAGCAATGGTTGGATTAATTCCAAAGGGCAACAATATGCAGTTGAAATATTTTGTTTACTAAAGGTTAGATTGTGAAGTTTATTTGTTTGACTAATCTTTCATCCCGCCGAAAATAATGGCAGGGCGAGCCTGTGCTAGCTAAGACGTCACTTACTTTCCACAGACAGCCTAGAAGTCTAGAAATCTTAAAAGGTCTCCATGGACTGCAAAGTGACCGTATACTCCTTTGTGATATTTTAACTTTACTCTTTGGTGGATGTAGATTAATGAGGATCAAATCAAAGGCAGCAAGATGGACGATATTACCAGGGGAGACAATAAATGACATCGCTTATTTTAACCAAAAACGGTAATGTAGGTGTCCCTTTAGCTGATTGTGAAATAGTTGTTGTGAGAAGTGCCAACTCGAAAGTATTGCAACGAATTTGAGAACGCTCTCAGCTGAAATTTGACAGTAGAAGTTGTCATTTACGAAAACACCTGTTACTTATGAGAAATGTAACACTTCCTCTATTTCTTAAGCCGGCAAGAAATAACGTCTTATTTTACTCTGAAGTTAGTCGTTGTGACCGTTAAAATCAGCGAAATAGAAACAATTCTACGTCGGATGTGTGTGTGTACCCGGCTACGACGAAGGTAAATGGATGAGAGGACATAACCGCGATCTCTACGAGTTATACGAATATGTGGATTTAGTCCGAAAGGCGAAAATCCATTACACTGGTTTGTTGATATTTAGCCCATGGACACCTTTGAAATGGGTCTTCGCATCCGATCCTCCTGGTTCGGAAAGAAGAGAAGGACCTAATCATCGGTACAAAGACGTTGTAACGGATGCAGAAACGTTGGCCTTGATCACTGGAAGCAGCGAGCTTTCTCACCCAAGGCTCAGGCTCAGACCCTCTTAGAGTTGTTGGCCTGGTAACTAAATAAGAACTGAGTTCGTGGAAGATCGGAGGACACAAGCTGATTTCTGATGATCTTTCCAATATCTTACTCTATTTGGGCATGGGTCCTGAATGCGTAGTAATGTAGATACATTAAACATACTCTTAAGGCTCTAGGTCCCATCCATTCGTGAACAAAAGCAAGCAGAACAGGAGTTGTTGCTGTAGAAGCTGGGTCCAGTTCCACCTCGGCCGGTCGCGCCACACATGTTATAAGAACAATGTTGGTAAATATTTTTAGGTTGCATCTTATGAAATGTTCGAATTTCATTCAGTACGCGATAAGAAACTCTCAAATTAACATTTTTAGCAGAAATTGAATTTTTATCATAAGACGTGTGTGGGGTGTGTATGTGTGTTTGTCGTGTGCAAATTTTAGGGTACGTTGCAACTACAGTTTTTTTTTTCTTTCTTGGAATTGTTTGTCGTGGTTTTTGCGGTTAAAATACACATTCAACAGAACAGAGCAGTAATTAAGAAGAAAACTGAAAAAAACTCGAGAACAAGCAAATTTCTTCAGTCGAAGGAAACGATGAGAAGCCACCTCCGTTGGCAAATAGGCATGGTCCGATCCGTATAAAAATAGGGGAGTTCACATGGTCAAACATTCCGGACAGACTTGTCCGGCGCTCGTAATGGAAAATAATTTAGAAGACGAAGAAATTGAAGAAAGCTAGGGAAAACGAATAGGGTAAAAGAAGAGAATTCAAAAGTGATCAGTTGTCTTCTTTTAATTTACTACACACGCTTTCGCTTTCATTCTCCACGCTTGAAAATCTGTCTGAAATGAAATTTCCTTCCGACCCACTCGTTCAATCAAAACCTTCAACACTTTTGAAAATCATAACGTTTTGACGTTTAACTATTACATTTAGTACGTCCGACTCTATTACAATATTTCCTACAAATAATAATTACGTTCCGTCAGCATTCGCGTGATATGATCCCAATACATTCGTTCGTATGACGAGTAACGTAATATTTTTGTTCGGTGATTCCACCTGTAAGGCACGTAGAGCAAAAGAAAAACAACTTGTTTGGATGATCGCTTTATTGCAACTGAACTCTTTTCATCTCATTTTGTACAGAAGAACATATAGATAACATGTCATGCGTTATATCTCATAGGATAGCGTTAACTTAACTAAATATTGATCATTCGATTTACGATTACATAAATTATGTGATATGTGTATAAAAGAACAATAGTGATTATGTGTGTGCATATAGTGAGTAAAGGGTGGTACTTTAAGAAATATATTTTGTTCGAAATTGAATTGAATTGAATCTCCTATACACCCTTCAATTGCAGTATGTATGGCGTCCGGACAACTCTTCAAAGAGAAATTCTCTAATGAACTGACACGAGGACCATCTGAATGCTTACACAATTATAAAACCTGTTGCGCATATTCCTTTCTTTTCTACTGGGTGGCAAGTTGTGATTAGATGTATTATACGTAATCAAAGTGCTTCAATTGTTCCATAGTTGAAAGGAGACGCCGTCTTCTTTGAACTCCTTTACCTTGCCATTTAAGAGCTGACAACGATTGAGATAAGCCGAATGCACATCAGGACAGCTTGAATTTGAACATTCTCAATTCCAATGGCAGTGCAACGCCTAATATTCATGTTTAAAAGAACATGCTTAACCTGACATTCACTCTTTTCATGCGCTTTTCACAGCAAATCTCGAAAACTGAAACTAAAACAGAATCGAAAGAATTTATAACAACTTAACGTCTTGCGAGTGTTCGGTTTAATTCATCGTAAACCTTGATCGATTTAGATTACTCAGTGCCGAGGGAACGTGACTCGGATTTAATTTCTTGCCGGCTCAGTACGATTATCGACAATTCAGAGCGATAAACTCAGTAGTTTTGCAATAAACACTCTAGCGCTATTTGTGAGTGACTCACGCCACCCGTGACTCGATTGGTAACAAGTCACAACAATTCCAATGCAATGTTTATATTCGTCATGTGAAGAGAAACTCAAATACAAGTCATTGATGTCCTCTTCAATTTTGTGAAAGAAATCTCAAGCCAAAATGGAATGAATAGAAATGAAATGAATGAATGTGAAATGTGCTGCAGCAGTAGCAGTTGCTCACCTTAGGATGGTCCTCAGAGTATAATCCACACACAAGTTCAAGCATGTTGTTGAATGACATTCCACCGTACAATAAATGATGTGTTCCCTCCTGCAGGAGTCAACGTCCCACATTCCCATGCACACAACACCCTCGTTTCTGGCACCACTTTGCACTGCACACACACGCACCCTCCAGCAGAATGCTTGGAGTTTCCACTTGAAAAACAAATTTAATCTCGTCACACCGACGCGAAATCTAATTCATCAGCTCATCCGTAATCAGTGGATATTAAGGGAAATCCAAATCCAAATTCAAATAAAAGATAGAATTCCAGATCCGAAGACTAGATTATGTGCACTCTTCGCGAATTTCCAGAAATCACCACCCAATTCTGAGTACAAAAAAAAAAATACGAACTCAGGAAGCTTCACAGCGACAATGACGAGGAGGACAGAGAACAACAACGAGAACTATTGACACCACCGACGAACGACTAACGACAAACGACAAAACGGAGTACGCGGCCTCACAGAAACTGGTGACATGCGAGCGCCCTATGTAATTTAACGTCGTATTTCAATTTTTCATTAGATACATTTATTCACAATTAATTGGCACAAATTAAGTGGAATGAAATAATGCCGCCTTGGCCGGGGGGAGAGTCAACCAGGCAAGTAGTGGCATGCAATATTGGAATAAGCTCGCGTCAGTGATGTCATCTATGCGCACTTCCGGACGCTACTTCAGTTTGACAATTCTTCATACAAGATGAGCTCAGAAATATGGGGAACTGTTGCCTTTGAATCAATTAACAGCGCTCAAGTAACAGGAATTACACACTCATATGCGTCCACTTTTCACGACTGGCCGGAGATTGCTGCTGAAAGCTGGCTAAGCAAAATGCCACTGGTTGACGAAAGCGCGTTTTGTTTATGTGAACCCACGAAATGGTGGTATAACATGCTCGCTTATCATCTCCAGATAAGGGCGAGTGAATGTGTGAAATTTTGAAATAAGCTCTCCACAAAAGTTATGCGGATACATTGTCTCCTCATGGGCAGCAGGGCGGTCTGGCCTGGCGGTGAGACTGTGTGTGGCCGCGTGGGAAGTGGTACATAATGACAGTGGCAATAGCGCGATATTAGCGACAGCCTGTGCACTGTAATTGAATGATTATCAAGGAAAATTCTCCGTTTTTTTCCAGATTAAGCGAAAGTAATTAATGCTAATTATAATTTCCTCGTTGCAGGAACCAGATTGGAACTTAGTTTTGATAGCTACGATAAGAATTCGAAAGTTTGACGGTGTCGGGTTGAACTTTTGGTGTGGTCTCAGACGACGAAAAGTGAATCATGGTTGCGCTTAGAGGGCGTTATGATTTGCACTTGGGTGTTTACCCCGAAATTTGGGACCGTTTCATTGAGTCATATAAGTGACACTGCGAACTGTCACTTAAGTGGAAAAAATTAATTTTAATTCTAAAGTTAACTGTTTCTATTCAATTGAATAGCGACAGCGCATCATTCTCAGTTCGACTTCAACCCACAGTGTGGACTGAAGCTACAGACGGAGTGAGAAAATGCATCAGCGGAAATTTGTCTTTATTATAGCTGATGAATCGCGCGAGTCGGTTGTTAACGTCCAAAGGGAGTTTCGGCGCACGTTTAGCGTTACGTCTACGAACAACTATTTTGACGAGCGTGGGACGTTCGCCTTACCACCGAAATCCTCGCGTTGAGACACGAGAAACAATTGTGCTGTGGATGCTGCCATACCGGCCACTCGAAGCGTTTCGACAAAGAATGTATCTGCCCAAATGGAATTTCTTTTCTATTACGATTTAAATAACAAGCAAATTAAGCCCCGCAGACTTTCCGATCAGTTCCAAGTTTTGCAAGAAGCTCCTTCAACGAAACCCTGCTCAACTCTATTTTCATGTCGTATGACGCCTACATCCCGATAAACGGTAATGTCAATAAGCAGAATGGTTGAATAATGAACGACTTAAGCCCAGCAATTCTCCATGAGACGAAACTTCATCAAGCTCAAGTGCGGTGGGGCAGTTTCCCCACGTCGGATTGTCGCGCCATACTTTTTCGAAGAAAACGGCTGCACTCTAACGTTCACTGGTCAAACTTTACACGAATGTTTTTTTTTTAGAATTACGCCGGAAGAGTATAAAGACCCCAATACATACGACACTTGTGTGCAGACTGTGTGTCGGTGTGCTAAAATATGTCCTGTGTGGGGAATAGTCCGTGCACCAATTTCTCAGTGTGGCACACGGTGTTCCTAGAAATGTGTTGTGTGTGGGCTTGTCCGCACACTTTCATAGAATATATCAGTCGCAACCCGATCGTTGATGAATGCCGATATCTGATGCTGTAAAGCGACAATAGGGATTTTTGAACTTTCTTGTTATCCCAACGAGTAAATGATTCTGGGGAGTAAGTTTGCGACTATTTTATGAAATGTGCATGCAGGAGACATAAACAGATCTTTATTGATGCGCATAGTCCAATATTTCTACCACCCCAACTGCTCAAGACGTTGTTTCGCTAATGTGGACAAATTTGTGTGACGTGTGTGGCGAAAAGCGGCACTAGTGTGTACACATGTGTGTATGAGGCACTTAACTTTCAACTCGGTGTGGTTCTAACAAGAAACAGATGCAGTCAGATATAAGGCCAGAGGTCTCTATATCTGACTGCACCTGATTTTTTCTTATAGGGTTATTGCAAACAGGAAGTTTATAAAACGAAACGATCCATCCATTCAATCAATAATTGAGGCGATTCCACTCTTTAGGCAGTCGTGAACAATTTTCTGCTAAGTTGCCATTAAATGGACACCATTAAAATTTAATCATTTTTATAGATAACTAAAAAATAACTACTACAGTCGAACTACGATAACTCGAACCACCACTTGCCACAAAAAAAAATTCGAGTTATCAAGAATATTTATTTATCTGCGATATAACACAATAAACACAATAAAACGTAGATGAGCATAATTATAATTTAAAATAGTGCGTTACACATGGCTGAAGAGTGGAATTTTAGATGAAGTTTTTAAAAAATTATCTTCAGTAGAATTGCTGGTACACAAAATCATTTGTTGTTTCATGAGTCCTTAATATAAACGCAAAATGAGTAAGGAATTTGCAGCCAACTCGTTTGAAGGTGGTTGAATCAAATCATCTTCACCCATCCCCATCTTTTCCTATTATATCAATGCCGCTGTCATCGTTATTGTCAAGTTGAGCAAATTCGGATTCACGTTTAAATATCTCGACAATATCATCTTATTTGAAAACTAATGAGTAACACTATCGCCATCCACCTGCAGAAAATTATCGTACGTAACACCTTGCATATTTCTGGCTTAGGCGTTTCGTCTGGGCGTTCAGTTCCGAAAATCAAAGGAATTGCATGCACTTCCCCCGCTCAGAATATTCACTAAAACCACGATTTTGTTTATACTAGGTCAAAGGAATATGCAACGCCAGTGCCCCGAGAGCAATTCCATATAAAACGAACTTTAGAATACGCAGAATTTGGGAATTTCTCTTCAGAATTCGACTTATCGAAGGTGACGCCAAATAATCTGTTCGAGTAATCAAGACATTTGAGTTATCGAAGTCAAATTATGTAAATTTCAGTCATGGCGCTATTGCCAACTAATTTCATTCGAGTTATCGAAGCTAGACTGTATGTTCAACCTGAGGGGCGAACTCGTTCAGTTAATCTCTATACCCTATCGACCAGATTTACAATTTTTTTTTTATAATTTGCTCGTGCTCAAGGGATTCTTATGTGTCCGTGCTGCGTCTTGAGCCCGGACACATAAGGGTGTGTCCGGGCTCAAGACACAGCACGGGCCGAAGGTATAGAGGGAGAAAGGGAGATTAGGTACCTGTGCATATTCGTCTTAAATATCTGCGGGTTGTAGTCTGTGGGAAATATTAGGCTGGGAACAGCATTCCATATTCGTGTAGTGCGGCTGAAGAACGAGTCACTGAATTTAACTGTGCGTCCGAAAGTAGACATAAGGTGACCTCTGCAACATGGAGATGAGAGGAGACCTCTTACATTTTCTTGATGTTTATCTGATTTTAAAACAATTTCGACTATTAAGATTCGGAAAATATTTGTTAGACGAAGATGAAAAAATGAGCATCTTAAATGGAGAAATGGGTTGGGAAGTCTTATACGACTACTCAGTAGCAGCACTTTGTTACAGAAGGGCATTTTTAATGCAAAACTTATGTAAGTTTATATTTTGTTAACCTGGTAGACGGCCATATGTCAGAAAAATATCATACACGTCATACAACAATTTTATTACAAATTTATCATGCATTTCATACAGCATTTTGAACTGCTGCCACTACAAAAATGAGTTTCTAAAAGAGAAAATGCACGAAAATAAGAATTTTTGGGTTTTATGATCGAAAATTAGTCATGTAAGAAATTCCGTTATTAAGTTTTTGTGCGTTTGTAATAACGTATATGATGTAGGACAGTGTTGTATGCTGTACGAAATGTATGATGTGATGTATGATCTGTTTCTTTTTGAACAGCTCGTTAGTTTGTCTGTCAATCAGTTCGCTTTCATACAGCAACGATGATTCTTTTACATACACATTTAATTCGCTTAATAATTCAGACAAAAAAGAAATTATTTATTATAACTTCATATTTTATATTTGCATACCCAAAAGAGGATTATTCGAGGAATTGCAATAGAAAATGTCTTAACTTAACTAAGAGAGATTTTCTCCCAGATTGAGAGTTTTCTTCCAAATTGAGAGGATTTTGTATCAACTGTCATTTAAGAAACGAAAACAGCTGATTAAAAATAATTTAACGACAAAAGTAATTTCAAATGAGTGTATGCAGAAAGGCGGAAATATTTTTCATCTAGTAGATGAGAGAGAGAACAGCTGATAAATTGAGTATTTATTTCAACACAGTGCGTCATCGTAACATAAAGTCGGCTGGCGCAGCGCACTATTGTGTTTCAGGCATAAATTCGAAAGGAAACAATTAACTGAACTCTTTTCAGACTGATTTTTCAACGAAAACAAAAATCGAACAGATATTTAAAACGCTTTAAATTAGCTTACGCAATATATATTGTATAATGTATAAATAAAGTATTCTGAATACATATTTTTAAAATTTAAGAAAAAATTTAACATTTTTATTTGCAGTTGCTTTGCAGAAGATCGCTTGGCAACACCTTTATCCCGCACAGTTTGCAGTTCCATCATTTTTTCAATAGTGAGATAATTTTGTTCTACCCTCTGCAAGCATGTGGTAAAGCGTTTTATTACATCTTCTAATTTCAGTTTGGGCTGTGTTAACTTCCATTTCCGTACTATCATCCGACACTTCATCTTCTTGGGCTTCTGCGTTTTCCAGATTTTCGGAGATTCATGCAGAGATGTCATCGCTGGCGAAATTCTGGTTTGGAAACATTTGGTTAACCAGCATTATAAAGTCAGATCTTTCTGACAAAATTTGATTCCGAATTAAATGCAAAGAAAGTGATCAGAAGTTCTGATAACTTTTATCCAACATTTAGCGATTGTTGCGCTATTAATTCCTTCCATGCGTGTGCCAAATAAAAAAAAATAGCGACACATGGAACTATGTATGGACATATGTCTAGACGACTTATGACGTCGTCAGCAGTTCTCTCTTACTGTTACATTCCATAGCAAGGAGTAAATACATATGTATATTAATGATTGTATATATTTCGAAGTCGTACAATTTCAAAGGGAAATTCGAAAACTTTTTTTCGATTTGTTGCAAAAATTGGAAAAATTGGCATTAGATTGGATGCAATAATCGAGTCTACGCTGTATATATGAATGTTTTTCATAACCTTCAAATTCCATTGCATCAACATAATCTTTTTTTTCTGATGCGTAGGTTGGTTTTGTTCGCGCTGTGGTTGCTCTCATGTGACGTTTTAGAATGCGATGCATTGCATCATTACGAAATGTTGCAATGATGAACGCTTGCCGTTGCAGTACTGCGATTACAAACTCAGCCGTACTTCTTTGTACGACTAAAAGACACAAACAAAATCGAACTGAAGTTCAAACGTGGACCTGGTTGGTTTTTGAAAAAATGAAGACCCATTGTGGAAATATGTCTGCCACAAGCGTCAACCAACTCGTTGGTCTAAGTGAACGGCCACCAGGATGACTGTATAACCACCATATAGACCATAAAAATGATAATTTTAATATATTTTCTTTCACTTTGATGTACCTTAAACAACGCCACATGTTTGGTGTAACATGCATACATTCAGAACTTATGAAAGTAAACCACAAAACATGAAACCCCGGGAAGAGAAAGGCGGAGAAAATGTAACATAACTTATTTTTTATTCGTTTTGATTTTCATCGGGGATTACACAGTGAAGGGTTAATGGAATGCCAAAGCGAGTAAAATCGAATTATTAATTATATCGGCGGAAGGACTACACACGCTTATCTTAATCCCATTTGGGAACACATCAATGGCATGTACATCGACAACATTTGCGAATATTTGTTTTGCATAAATTAATAAAGTAGGTCGAGCCAATGCAACAGACCTTTAGAATAATGTTGCTTTAAGGCTTCACACGGAAATGGTCAAAGTGGAACTCTTATGTTTGCAAATCGGTGTTTGTGTATGGCATCGAAGGGTTTTTAGAAAGTTAATATACGAAGCTCAACGCCAAGAGTCATCAAGGCCTAATGGATGCTGTTGAGTAAGAGGGATAGTGACCCACAAAGAGTTGAAAACAACCATCAAACGATTCCGTTTCATTACATTGTTCAATCAAACGACCGTTTGAGTCACTCGAAACTCATGACACATCTGACACATCCAACCATGTGACATGAACAACAACAAAAAAGAATAAACAAATAAATTCTCACTCACCCCCAAATCAGGTTCACTGTAAGTCGCCTCCAAGATCGCATTCTTCTGTGGCGATGCTCGATAGTTGTCCACCTTGTGGATGTCCTGTAGACTGCCCCAAGTCTCGAAATCCTCAGCGTTCACCCCATGGTCCGAGTCGCAATCGTTTTTCGAATGAGTGTGTGACTTTCGGTTCCTCTCCGTGGTGAGATTCTCGACACTTGCCGAGTTGCCTCTTGTGTGCATCATTCCGTAGACCTTCGGACTTAGCTTGTTCATGAGATGGTTGGTGTCTGCAGATCGTACGTCTTTAAGAAAGCAGTATCCGTCGTCGGTTATATTTGTCGGTTGCTTCGGCTTTTTTTGCTGCTTTACGGCAGCGGAGAGTGGGGGAAGGAAGACGTGGTCCTTCGTGGGGGACCGCCCAGATACGTTGTCGTACTGATGATGGCCAGTGGAATGTATTGAGATGTCATCCATTGACATTTGCAGCGATCTGCGGTTGCTCTGGCGGCAATTTCTATCCATCAATGAGAGAACGTCATCACAGGATCTGGTTGCCACCAGGCTCGATATGGGACTCTTGATCAAATTGAAGCTGGCGAGGAGATTGGGTCCAGTTTGCATTGGCGGTGCTGTCTTCGGCAGAGGCGGTGGGGTGGCCTTTGGATCGGGCATCGCACGAACTGTAAGGCGGGTATCCACTGCAGGAGCCACGTTTGGCTCAATGTTGTTGAAAATGCCCAGGGGTCGTGCCGGGCAGCCTTGGTTGTTGCCACGGTTGCCGAGAATATGGATTCCTGGAAAGTCCACGACGAGGATTCGATCTGAGATGTTCGTGCAGTCGTTGTGAAAGCCAATCCCCGAATCTGAGTTCGATGATGTTGTAGTCACTTCGCTGTGGTTGCTGGGCTGTGGCGAGTTAGCCTGGACATCTTGCGGCTGCCGACTGGCATCTGCGTTGCGGCCGGGGTTCCTGGCCGCTGGTGGGAGAATTTTCATCGTGTACATGCTTCTGATGAGATTCACCACGTACTCCGAGTTGTTGGGGAACTCCAAGCAGAGATTCGAGATCGGATCCTTGGTGCAGGTAATGCGGAATTCGTTCGCCTTTTGCTCGTGGACATAATGCTCGCAGATCTTGGTATCCACGACGAACACGTGACAACTGTTCGAGATGCTAACGTCCCGCTGGACTTCATTCGGATCCTGATCGTCGTCGTCAGGGTTGGAGGAGTAAATTGCACTTGTCACGAGGCCAAAGAAGCGATTTTCACTTTCAGACGACGAACTCACGTAGTTCAGGCGTGAGGACGGATATGTGGCGAGTATTGTAGCGTTTGCACTTTGCAGGGTCAGACAGTTGGGCAATATTGTCATGAGCACTGTGGTGGGGTTGCGCTTCTCTTGGCGCAGCTTCCGAATGCAGCTTCGAACGGTCTGCAACTTGGAGCTGATAGCGATTTGCTTCGGCATCTCTATCGTCCCCAGGTATCCCACAATTGCTCTGTACTCGAGGGAGATGCCCCCTCCTCCATTTTCGAGATTCACTCGAACCATGGCGCTCACGTTCGAAATATCGTTCGAGGTACTCGCCTTGGCCGAGTGAATGATATTATGCGCTGAAGCCAGTGAAGCAGGCAGAGGAATGTCCTCGATGACCGGCCGCAAAGCATGGTCTCTGCAGCCGCCGCTTCCTCCCGACGAACCATCACGGTGCTTCTGTGGCGAGTTCCTTAGTCGGTTCATTTTTAGCTTGTGATGCAAATAGCTCGGCTTCCCACGGTTCATGTGCTGAATGGCATTCTCCTCATCTGAACTGTCTGAGAAGTAGTTTTCTGCGATTTGCATTTTGATGCTACCGAATGAGTTGCCAATCAACTGCACAACTGTTTCGTGCGGCAGTTTCGAAACATTCAAATTATTTACCGAAATTAGAAAGTCTCCAGCCCTCAGGCCAGCTTGATCGGCTGGCGAATTGGCCACAATACACGAAAGTATGCACGGCTGCTGGCCAGATATTGTGAAACCGAAACCATTGTAGCCACGATTGACCTCAACAGTGCGTGAACCGTAGTTGGGGCGTTTCTTACGACGCCGATGTTGATGATGATGATGGTGCATTGCGAGAAAAATTGCTCAATTCTCTCGAATTGCCGCCTCAAATTATTAGTACAACAGAAAAGAAACAAACACAAAAAAAAATAATCTTTTCACTTTCAGTTCAGGGGCAGACGTTGTTAGTTGCCATTTATTTGGGCCACTTGTTCATATAAGGCTTCATAGCATTTTTCCGTCTTATTTCGATGGCCTCACACAATATGTGGGTGGCGGTGATTGTAACAAATGAATTGAATGTTATAAAAACAATAAATTTAATTCAAACAATGCAAAAATATGAAAAATTAACACAAAATAAAGAGAAAAATAAACTTCTTCCAATGGAATGTGTCAAGCCAACATGACAGCAAAAACTTGATTTGTTTGACAGCTTGAGGTTTGCCAAGCAAAACGAAGAAAAATCTTCATCCCAACAAAACTGTTATACCAAGGTAGTAGTAGATGATGGTCGTTAGTGAATGGAGTAGAGGTTTTTGAAATGTGCGTTACATATTAATTTTTTTAAGTGTTTATTTAAAATCATATTTGTTTTAAATATTAGTAATGCTTTTTGGTGAGAATTTTACTAGGAGTTATAACAACATTTTAGGGTGCAGATATTACATATTTTGGCAGAAATATTATGAACATATGTTCAATGTATTTGGAATTTTAAAGTTCGAAATGTCCGATCGGAATAAAAGGATGTTTATTTGCATGAAAATTACAAACAAATTTCAATGATTGTCGGAAATTTTTTTAACAATTATCAGCAGTGACATCAAAGGCTCTCCTGACGACTGATTGGAGAATAAAATTAATTTATTGTTTCAATCTAGTACATTGCCAAGGATCAAACAACTAGAATAATTTTCTAGTCTACAATTAGTCAAATCCTAGTCGACTGGTCTACTCAGGACAACGATCCGGTTTCTTAGAAAAATATGAATGCCTTAAGGGATAAACCGTAGAGAATTTTATTTCGAATATTCCCTTTATGGCGCAGCATAGAAGAGAAGTGCATTGCAGGTAGCAAATGGGTATACATACACATTTGAGGATACAAATGTTTTTCAAGTGGTGCATTGAAATCGTATTTCAAAGTCATATCCTTTATCATCCTTAGAGCTGTCATGGATTTTCTTTGAATGGCTCAGGTAGATAAGTAGCTGTATACACTAACAGTCTGTGGTTGCTGCAGTTTGTTGAGGATACTATTAATCAGAACCGGCCATTAATCGGACAAGAAATGAATGAACAATATTGCACAGAATTACTTCAGTGATCTGGGTTAGTTCATAAACAATGAAAACTGTCGCATATGCCACTCTGGAATAACCTTGTCCTAGACAACGGATCATTTTATTGCAAAGGCTGTGCTTGTGGAATATAACACTGGTGGGTGTATTTCAGCGAATGGATTCAGTAACCAAGCGATGCTGACTACATTTAAATTTGCCGTAAATAGGTGCTCTGGACGTAGAGGGATGTAGCGAAGACACTGTTGGTAAAACAAAGCTAATATTGCGTGACGTGACACATTTCATATGTCTTATTCATTGAAATGGAGACTGTCCGAAGGTCAGCTGTCTGAAGAGTAGAATAAATTCCCCTTTCTTCAGGGTGCCATCATTTACACCATCAAGGATTCTGAGCTCGGTAAGTTTCCATTAGTCGTTCAAGAGCCAATGCTCCGGATTCTATGGTCAGTCTATGCTCAGGATTAACAACTAATTTATTCATGAAAATATAGAAAATCATTTACATGTTCGATAAAGTACATCACACTTTGCTTTTAAACAAGCTCATCGTCCTTGGGACTCCATTCTTCAATGTTAGAGTGGTTTTCCAATTACTTAAAGGGCAGGGAGCAATTGGTAAAGGTCGATAGTTTGTAGAACTCGGGTAATAAAAGTTACATCGGACGTGCCACAAGGTAGCCATTTGGGGCCATTACTATTTCTTTTGTTCATAAACGATGTTCATGAAATTTTCAAATATTGAAAAATTTTAACGTTCGCAGACGACTTCAAATTGTATTTATCTATAAATAGTTAGCAATCAGTTGGCATTAAGTTCGAATTCGATATCCATACTCTAGTGTAAACTAAATGGACTAGAGCTGAATATTCGATAATGTAATGTCTTTACTACACATCGAATAACCTCGCTAATCGTCTATGATTATTGCATAAATGATGACATACTTAACCGCTTAGGAGAAGATAAAGATTTCGGTGTAATTTTTGACGGCTTCAACTCTTTCGAGTCACTGACAGTGCTCAAAGAGTATTCATGTCTAGAAAAAGCTTCTCAAATTCGCCGTTCGGAGTCGGCATTAAACTGTAGGTCCCTTCCACGCGTGAAAGAACAATAGCACGCACAAAACAAGTGGTTGCTTAGAAGCTAGGCCCAGGTCCACCTCGGACTGTCGCGCCTAGGTAATCTATTCAACATCGTACTATTTCTCGATGTTGAATAGATTGTCGAGCAGTACTCAAAATGGGGTTTTCTAATGCTATTATAAACATTTATTGCACAAATAGTTGATAGCCTTTTTCTGAGTCTTCCAAAGAAACCAACTTGTTTGCCGTGATTTAATCCCTTAACTTCTGCTGTTTTCTTAAGTTGAAGAAATGACGAGTTGTAAATTGAAAGTTGAAACCATACAATTTGAGTGAATGAAAGCAAATCAAGAACTTGAAAAGAAAAATCCCAAAGTTGTGTTTAACTTTTAGTGAACAATATGACTCTTAGTGCAGTTGCCAGACCGGAACCTTTCGGTCGGTGCATGATCACTGGTGGCCGAGTCAGCAGGCGCCGACATTCGGTCATGTAGCTATGGCCGCTCTCGAAGTGGAATAGTGACTGGATCAGATTTGAAAACTAAATAAAAACGTATTAACTTTGCTGTCACTGGGATACGAACCGGGGCAACCAATTTCAGGCATTCACTTAACAAACTGCGCCATCCGGTCGTTTCACTTTTGGGTGTATACGCGTTTCAGGAGTGTTCTTGAGCCAGTGCATCACACAGGAATTTTACCTCTTCCTTTAGCGTAATTGACTTTCTTTACCTTTGAAAGTCTGAAACTTATTTATTCTTCTTTTGGTGAATCGGATAACGTTGTCAATCCTTGCTTAATCAGCTCGAGCCGACTCTCGCTTGTGCGGCTATGGCACTCCTTCCTTGTAGCGACCAGAGTTGGTTTCCTGAGTTGAGCTTTGTTTTCGAAGATTGTGTGCAATGTCGCCATAGTAGATACCAGTATCGTTTTTGCTCTGAGGACTCAGGACCGACTATATACAAGTTGGTAGCAATATGAAATGTTAATGTCATTCTGCAGAAACCAATCTCGTCCCGCCTTCTTCTGACCGAAGGATTCCTAACGGCATGAATTAAGTGAGATTTTCACATTTTCCCTGTAGTGCCTTGACTCCCGAAAATGAACATCTGAACAACTGAAACTACTCTTCCAATGACTAAGAGAATCTCATTCGAAGGTTTTGACTTGCCATCATTCGCATTGCCATCGGTGTCAATTCGGAAACATCCGAGATCTCGAAACTGGTCTCTGCTCTGGCTGTATGCTAATTTCCTATTCGAACACATGTGCAATCTACCATATCAATATTCCACGATATGATTAAATGCAAATTTCGTCGGTCAACAGATTCAAATTGGACTCGATTTCAACTTCAAATTGGTAATGGGCAAATTTCGCATTTCCCCAAAGAAAACAAATCTGAGAGTGCCCGAGAGACGATGGTAAGCAATTTCGGGGGCACTCGAGAGGATGCCACAACTACCAACTCAATGACCAAGTGAGGATGCAATATCGTAGGATCATCCCCATCTAATATTCCGCAGCATATCCTGAAGGAAATCATGAAAAATCCTTAAAAGGCAAAACTGATGGCCAAGATTAAGCGAGCGCATATCACATGAAATTTGTTCCAGCTCGGATTCCTGTGGGAAAAGGTATATCAAACGCAATCACCCACCCCACCGAGATGAGCCGTCCCCATAGCCTATGGCTGGCAACCCCATTTATAAGATTTTCGAGAGGAGCGACTTCTAGGTTTGCTGAGAGTGGGAGTGGGAGCGGGAGTGCTCCTAGAAATTGCAAGAAATCTCTGAAGTGAAGTTTCAATTCGTTATTGCCGGTCCGAGGGGCATTTGAGTGTGGATTGGTTTCTCGTAAGGACACCCACTCCCCCACTTCAGCCATGTTTACCATCAACGCTTGGGTGTCAAAGAAGAATTATCCCTCATTGTGAGAGACTCTACAGTCGAAGTGATTAGATTGAAACAAATTTCAAACTGTGATTATCCTTTACTGATGCTCACCGGAAAAGAGGAAACTTTCCGTTCCCCCGCTCGATTCACACCACCTACAGACGGTGTCGCTTTGGCGAGTTATTTTTTTTTTGTTTTATCCATTTTCTCTGATTTACATAATCCCTGCTTCAATCATCAGCAACGGAAACGAGTGCTTCTCGTGCACCCAACCACCATCATTTGCAAGTTTAGTGTCGTCAAACGGCAGCTCGGGCGGGGGCAAGGCGAGCCTAGCCAACAATGTGTGCGCACATCCTTAATGGTTTCCTCTGTGAGGCTTGAATTAATTTCAGAAAAAAAGAAGAAAAACACGCACACACACCTTAATTCGTAGAGAAATGCAAATTTCTTAAACTAAAGATGAGCAAGCTCTGGCAAAGGATACAACGACGCGACGCTACGACGAAAAAATAAACTCTTTCTGTTGTAGCTAGATTAAGAAACATCTATGCAAATCCTTACACACACACTCGACTGAATCTAGGAGCACCTACAAGATACTCGTAATAATGATATGTTCATGGAATGGAAATAGGAGACTACGAATGCCCAGGAGAGGGCCTATATTTGGTGTAATTTTGTGTATGCGAGGCAATTGCGGTGTGATAACAGCCGAGGATTGAGAGCAGATTGAAGGAGACTTGGTGAACACTTAATTTCGGGTGAAATTACGTTTTGCAGACTTGTGTAGGCGTTGATTTGTTGTCGCGTTGTGAGGGGAGCAGTGCTCCATAGGAGGACACATTCATTGACAGTACTTGGAAGCAGATAAATTTGATTCAATTTTGGTATGGTATCAAATTCACACATCTGCGGTGGGTTTTCTGACGAGCGACGTGTGGGCGATATGATGTGATCCATGTGTAAGGTGTTAAGGAGTTGGATGTGCTTCCCCGGAGCTCGAGGGAAGCAGCTGTAAGAGGTGAAGGCACATCATTGATCTCAGGCGAAAGGATTGCTGACAACTTTGAAAGATCTTAGCTCACTTCAAGTCAGACTCTAACTCGAGTTGAAACAATTTTACTTTCTGGGATGATGCAGTCAGTCGAGTTGCACCTGAAACTGGTTGAAACATATTCAAGTGCATAAATAACACTATTTACTCTAGTAGTACTGTTTTTTTTGTATAGTAAGTAATTAATCATTCGAATTTAAGATTATGTAAGCTTTGTAGAAGTCTCCGAAGGTTTTTTTTCAGAATCTGTGAAGCAACTTTATATTACACCGCTGAACAATTTTGTAGGAAGGTAATATTTTCGGCGCTTTTGATTTTATGATCTCATACTGAATTAGAGAATGTTTTGGTTTAATTTTCAAAGCCAATATTCCTTCTTGAAGTAGGTTTAGTGGACTCATTTAAGGCGGTTATTTGTCGATAATAACCATAATATTTTCTGTTGGAAATTAAAGAACAATTTCGGTTTTAGTGAAAGGAGAACATTGTTCCTCCTTTTTGGATGTCCACTTAGGCGTTCCACAGGGGTCAATTTTAGGACCAATACTGTTCTGCTTGTTTATTAATGATCTTCCTTCTGTACGCAAACACTACTCGGTACATCTATATGCTGATGACGTCCATCTACTAATTTCCAAACGTTTTCTGATCTACGTGAACTTGCTTATCTAACGAGTGACGATCTAAAACGAGTCTACTCTTGGTCAATCAAGTAAGGATTGGCAGTTTCACACCATACACCACTTTCCACCACAGGTGCAAGTTCTAAATACAGCATTTAAA
This sequence comes from Eristalis intricaria, assembly GCA_964034865.1. Classification (NCBI taxonomy): domain Eukaryota; kingdom Metazoa; phylum Arthropoda; class Insecta; order Diptera; family Syrphidae; genus Eristalis; species Eristalis intricaria. The sequence goes on from OZ035873.1 coordinate 10,728,479, forward strand.
CACATTTATTAAAAATTTCTAGATATATGCTACTCTCCTTTAATAGAATCTTTAACCAACACCCGTAGTGTAGTACACTTTGTTTCCTTCTTTTTTTCTCAGTATTGCAGCGATGCTCATTATTATTTAACAATTATGTGGTAATGCATATGATTAAATAAATGAGTAGAGAATCCATAACCCGATTAAAGACACACACTCGAGTCGGATGAACAGACAGATAATTGAGAAATTGAGGGCGAAGTCGATATCACAATAATTCCAGTCTCATCATAACCATCAGCGGTCATTGTTGGTGAAGGAGATCCTCGCATCTGTTAAGTGTATCAACGATTGCATGCTTCTAGGAGCTGTGCTCAATGGAGCATGGATAAGCACCCAAATGAGATTGCCACAACATGAGGGAACAAGATGGAAACAATACAATGGCTGGCTTTAAGAACTGATACAAATCGGACATGGATTCATGGTGGAGTGGTCGTCTGGACGGTGTATGGACATGTTCTTGTATGAGATGTAAACAAGTGGATGGCAAACGTAATATAACTTGATTTGGAAACGGGGAAATATTCTTTATTGGCTTATCTGTCTTCTCTGTCCTGCTCTGCTCAAGAGTGGAGAGCAAAAATTGGCCATGAAGGGATATCCAACTATGTACTTCTCTTGTCTTTCGTTTAGGTGATCAATCAAATATCATTTTCATGGCGCAATGATGAAGGTTTAACTGTCAAGAAAATGCATTATCTGTCAAACAACATGAGGATTGTTATCAGCTGGAAAAATTCAGCATTTTGCTGTAGGTAGGGAGGTAGGAGGGTGCTGATCAATTTTGTAATACCCATAGTCAGACTTCTACCACTGATTGACCACTGCATTGATAGTGCCGTTCATTTGATCTCAACGGCAAATGGTGGTGTTCGTACTGGTATACGAAGCCTTTAACTACCTAAAGTATGTCTGCCTATGGTGACGTTGTGGCCAAGTCCTCGATGGTGTGTGTCTTTTCTTGAAGACAGGATATTCGAGTGGAGCAAGAGATTAAGATCTGTAAAGTTTGCTCACTCCTAAAGAAAGGAGACCCTCCAGAACTGTCCCTAAAGAGGAATGAAGTCCTGAATATAGGTTCCAAGATCTTTCCTGTCGTCTTGTTTAAGCGAAACCCTACGACAACAGCCTGACTGGTCAATATCAGTGCGGGTTCAGTCCAGCGAAGTCCAATATTGACCAAATATTTACATTAAGGCAGATCTTGAAAAAAGGACTCTTGCCAAGCGTTTCAAGCCGATACTCATCACTTATTTATCGATTTCAATGCCACGTATGACAGTATTTACAGAGACGAGCTATACAGTGCATTGTCTAGTTTTGGCATCCCTGCAAAATAAGTCCGTTTTTGCAGAATGACCTTAGAGAATGCCCGTTGCTCCGTCAAGGTCGGCTAAAGATTTTACAGAGACCTTTGATGTCAAAAAAGGATTGGGACAAGGCGACTCTCTGTCAAGATTTTTGTCGAGAAGATCGTGCGTAAATCAAACGTCATCACCAGAGGCACGATATTCCACAAATCTGTGCACCTGCTCGCATATGCCGATGACATTGACATCATCGGAAGAACACATCGGGCTGCCAGTGATACAAAGTAGTGAGAGTAATACAAAGTATATGTTGTCCACGAAGAATGTCCATCAACACCGAGTTCTTGGACAAAACATAACCATAAACCCAAGCTTCAACTTGGAAGTAGTGAAAGACTTTGTGTACCTAGGCTCCGAGTTTAACGCAAGCAGTGACCGACACCGCGGAGATAAAACCAAGGATTACGTTTGCCAATCGCTGCGTTTATGTGCTTGGAAGGCAATTCGGGAATAAAGCCCTCTCTTGAAGAACTAAGATATCCCTACCCAAGACCTTGAAAGTTGCAGTCCTGCTGCATGGCGCAGAAGCATGAACAATAACCAAAGCGGATGAGAAGATTCTTCGAGAGGAATCGACGTATTATCTTTGGTATCGTATATGCTGATCGTATCTGGAGGAGGAGACTGAACCACGAACTGTTCGGACTTTACAGCGACATAAATCGACGGTAAATCGAGTTCGAGTCTCTCGTCTCAGATGACTAGGTCATGTAGAGTGAATGGATATCAATGCTCCTCTTCGACTACAAACCCAAGGAGAAAGCCCTAAAGGAAGACCACGCTTGCGATGGCGCACGCAGTTGGAAAATTACCTCAATCAGCTGAATGAGCGTGGTTGAAAGCAACTAGGACAAGACTGTGCTAGTGCAATAGTTGAATCTTCAAGGAGGTATACACACTATCGAGGACTAGGCCAAAACGTCACCATAGGCAGACATACTTTCGAGATAGTTAATGGCTTCGTCTACCTCGTCTCTCAAGTGAACACTACGAATACCACCAGTACCGAGATTAAACGCAGAATAACTCTTGCCAATCATTGTTTCTTTGGGCTCAAGAGGCAATTGGGTAGTAGAGCCCGTACCCGAAGGACCAAGCTAGCATTATAGAACTCGTAGACCATCCTTCTCCTGTTTTATGGCGCGGACAATGTCAAAAGCAGATGAAGAATCCGTTGGTCTCATTGGCTGGGTTGAGGACAGCTGGGAGTGAAGATTCGACCACGAACTACTGCCCAAGTCCTGGATATACAGCGACATGGTATTACGCCTACAATGGCCATGTCCATGGAAACACTGCTTCAGCCCGAAAAGTTTTCGACTCCGCACCTGTGGAGCGATGAAATAGAGAACGCTGCTGAAACCGTTGACTTATACAAGTGAAGAAGGACCCTAACCAAGTTGTCATGCAAAATTGAGGCAGCTAGCCTAACTTCGTGCCAGCTGGAGAGGCTTGTTTGGCTTAAATCGAGGTCAAACCCCGGACTGTAGCGTCAGTAGAAGAAGAAAATGGTGGTGGTTTCCTCAAAAAACTGGCATTGAACTACATACCCCTTGATTATCTCTCAGCTCGCCCAGCAAACACGAACCATTGTGTTCTTCCAAATCACAATTTTTGACAGTCAACATCACATGACGAGAAATCTTATCAGCTGCAAAATCCAATGTCACACCGACGAGCACCACTGCCGTCGTCCTCACAAAACCAAAACGCGAAGCGCAATTGTTTGGGCACAACCAATCCATTCAACTCCATCGCACCTAAGACACACCCTCTTACTTCGGGGGCCCCTTGCAATTTCACATCAAAGCCTGTTTACCATAACCTCCCATAAAATGACATATCCTAGATAATTTCATTCGAAGCAAGCCCCAGTGTGCACTTTTCCCATTTTCGGTTCCACACCCCCACCTTCTGTTTGATCAGCTTATCCTCGTACACATGTATGTCCTGATTTCGTTTCGGAAGAGTATAATGTCGCCACGATTGTAAGTCTATGGGAAATCTCCTGAGACTTGTACCCCTTTGCCTCTAAATCCTAGCGACGATTTATTTCGTTTTGACTCCTCCCACCCTTGGACCACACACACAAACTCACCCAGAAGCCCCCTCATGGGGCACGAAGCAAATCCAAACAACCTTAGTTTGGTCTCGCTGGCGAAGCCTTTAATGCAATCCACTGCTGAGAAATGGGTAGAAGCGGGGCTATAGGTGACTGAGGAGAAAATAAATTTCTTCCTTCTTTAAATGTACAGCAGCAGGAACTCAGCAAAAAAAAAGAACCCCGAAGAACTGCGAGGATCCGAGTTGAAGGGTTTTTTTTTGTACTTTTGTAGCGAGGATATTTCTTTTCATCCAATCTCGCCTGATGAGATGACGGGGCGGCGTGGCGGTGAGGCGCGTTGTGGTTGGTGTTCACAAGTAAAATCTCCATTTTTGTTCCCCTCATGACTTCCTGGGTATGTGGAGCAATCAACTATTTGCACTATCAACCGCAGAGTGCTTGTGTATCTTCCGATTCTGTGATTCTGTGATTCCGGGACTCTGGACTCCGGGGCGGATATCCAGAATAATAATAATAATAATAATCGTTGTTCGTCCTTTTCCCCAGTCGAGTGGGTAGGCATTTTCATTTTCATCAGTTGCGGCCTAGTTTGGGAATGCCGGGCAAGAGACCATGCACAACACCCGAGAAGCCGGGTTGGAACTGTTTTCAATAAGCCAAAGCCACGGAATCGGAACAATAACCCCTTGTTGTTTGTTTGTGAGTCTCTTCCATCTGCAGTGGCTGGCTTCGGTTACCCCCTCACCCCCTTCAGCGAGTCAAATTTTAATTTAAAGCTGCCAATCGTGGTTGTGCCGCTGGAGGGTGCCACAGATTCCAGGGTATTTTATTTTTTCCATCCCCCTTTTAACTTCCGGGATTATTGTTATTTGTGATGATGTTACCATAACAATGTGCCAGTCCCCCAGAGAGGCGAACGAGGCAACAGACACAGAACAGAACGTGCTCGTGTATGTACGACCACATGTGAATTTGTGAAAATTAAAGCCCATCAATGAATACCATATTAAAACGTCAAACTGATATCAGATGAGTCTTTTTATTAAACAAACGAAATGAAAGAAAAAATGAGCGTTCATCATATGGCAATGCTAGCAAGTTGAAAGTTGCCTCTTTTTGACGGCTTTAAGCTCCTCGTTGGCATGGCGCGGCGGTTGGGGCTCCGAGATTATGCCCAAGGCAACAACGTTCGGGGGGTTATTGTTTATTTCAACGAGGGAGGGACAACAAATTAATTGCATACACTTAGGCGGATGGAGTATTTTTTTTTTTTTCATTTTTCATGAGGGGGCATTGTTTGGCTTTGGTTGGTTGGAAGGGGTCATAAGGCTTGGTGCACGAACAAGTTAATTAATGAAAAAATAATGACTCCAGGCACTTTCTTGGATGACTACATACATACATATGTACATACGTTTGAAAGTACATCCCGAATTTGAGCACATATTGATTTTGTGTCTTTAAAGATTTTTTTTTTACTGGAAGTAGACAGAGAACTTTACGGACAATGAGAATTTATGTAGCTTTCTAATCTGCCACACATTTCCACATGTGCTGCATTGTCGTCGGATCTCCATTTCATCTATGCTACTTTACAAACAGATTCTATTGAAAAGCTACAAAAGTTCACTCACATAAGTATGTGTTCAATATTTTCACACTACAGGTGTGTAAAGACTGTCAGAGAAACAGACTTAAGCAAGAAAAGGCCCCGATCATGTTTGTAGCAATACGGCAGCTACAGCCGCACTAGAATGAAAACGACGAGGATAAGACCGTGGATGAGGAAGCACGCTAGTGCATCAAGTTGAATGTGAGTAACATCATCCCCTGGCGGTAATATTTGGACAGTCACGGTAAATGAAGCGATAGCCGATTGTTCGATTTGTCCGTTGGTTTGGGGCCAAAATGTAATTGCATGTGTAAAAATAATAATCGTTCGATGTGAACAAGATCAATCTCAATTTCAGCATGTGCAGTCTAAAATGCTTCGGGCATGCCTTTCGGAAAAGGCCATTATCTAGCAGTCCGGCTAGACACTATCCACTTGCAGGATTCAAGCAAATCCTCAAACCAGATAAGCATTAAATTATAGCAAAGACTCTGCAGCAAAACTCAATCTTCTGCGAAATTTCAAAGATGTAGAAAAATCCACGCTCTCAATGTATAAAGTGCCCTATATAATCACTTTCCACCTCACACTTATTTTTGGTCGTACCGGCCGCGAATCGAACCCAGGCAGCGAGGTTAAGTTGCATAGGGGTCGACGCACATACGCAACGTCACGGCAATCACCTCATATTTACATACCAGACAGTTGAGTAGAACCTTGGTAAACTCTTGGTAGGATATTTTGCATCAATGATGACATTACCAAAGTCTCTATTGTTCATCAAAAACACTAGAAAACTGCGCTGTACTTACACTCCACTTCTTAGACTCGACCATAGCTCTAGAACGAGCCTCTAATACATTGCCATAGACTTTCCCGGTTAGACTTTGTAGAGATATGCTCCTCTATTTTGAGCAAACCCTTTTGTGCCCATTTTTTAACAGAGGAACAATACCCCAGTTTTCCAATCGCCAGGTGTGTCGCCGCGTTCCCAGTCCACGTTAATGACACATAAAACTCTCTCTTTACCCATTGCCTTAAGGGTTTCTGCATTTCATCAAGGCCGGCGGATTCAATGGCCAGAATGACTTTCTCCAACGTTGGACTATTCGCCGCATCGCTTAAGGCTACGGGTCTGCAATCCTCAGGACATGTTCGGGATTGTGCAGCTTCGAATAGTGCTCGCTCATCGGAAAGCAACACAACATCTTTGGATTTAACTCCTTCGATGCTGTTCAATTGCTTTCGTCTGAGTCGGCGAATGGTTTGCCAGAATACTTCATTCTTCGCTTTCCGTCTTCTCACCAAACTCCTTCCAGTGTTGTTCTTAAGCAGATTTCTTCGTCAGTAAATCAGGATGTCCTCCATTCGGAGCCTCACCGGTGTAGAAAAATAAAATGAACCATAAAGTCCATTCCACCTCACGACGAATAAATTCTTCAAATGACAAACACAAACAAATTCCAACTGAGCTGTGAAACGTCTATTTTAATGTTAAGTTACAATGTATTCAGTAACATCTAGCGGTATTTCCTACGTCAGCTGTATATCCCTTGCGACAGCTTCACAGGAACTCACCACCGGGCTTGATTATGATGTCTTGAATCTGCACAAACAACAAGGCTCCCATCAGATAATTGACAGAGTGCGAGGGCGAACCTCACTTCACTTACCAGAACATTATCCGGAGTGCAAATGGCAAAAATCAATGCTTTGGCCACCTCTGCCGGGGCTAATCGCGGCATAAGAGTTACCAAGTCATTATCCGAGTTAGCAGACACTATATCGTTCTCCACCAGACCGGGACTGATGTTCTGCAAGGACAACTCGATTCGAATCAAAAGCCCACCGCAACACAATTCACCCTCACCATAATTTTAGCTGCGATTTCGAAATACATCACTTCCTGTCTGAGGCATTCCGTTATGGCAGTCATCGCGTATTTACATGCCGGATACATTCCGTTAACGGGCTTGGTTCCCGGCACACAAGTGTTGAGCTTGTGCCCTAGAATGCTGCAAATGCAATTTATATATTAAATACAGTTGCACGCGGTTGCTCCGTTGCGCTGGCTGTGTGGGAGTGCAACGTTAATCTAATCACAACGAACATACCTATTGATGTTGACCACAACACCGGGTACATCGCGAGCCTTCATCATGTTCAGGGCCTGCTTTGTGCAGATAATTAATCCAATTATGTTTGTGTCCATCATTGTCCGAAAGTCCTTGATGTTGTTGTTGTCCAGGAGCAAGTACTTACTGGTGATGCCAGCGTTGTTCACCAGCAAGTCGATGCCACCGAAAGTCTTCTCGATCCATGTAAATGCAGAGCTCACCGAAGCCTCTGAGGTTATGTCACATTCAACAGCGTTCAGTTGACCTTTTGCGCCGACAACACTGACGCGGAGGGCCTTTTGAATGAGAGACAGAGACAGACAGAGTGAAAATGATGAATTGAATGATTTTGTGGGCGGTGCCCTTGAACCGACCTCGACTTTATCCTTTCTCCTGGCGAGACCACACACAATCAAACCAGCCCGGACGAGCTCCACAACGATTGCCGACCCGACCCCACTGGTGGCACCGGTTACAACCGCGACTTTACCAATCCAACGTTCCATCGCGCACAGAATCACAGACCAGATGATGTCCTCGCAGGCACTTGACTGAATGACTATAGCACTAGAGGAGCCCACGACGCACTGAGGACTCGATCGATGGTGGTTCCTCTATTTATATTATCGAGGATCATCGACGTGATGACGGCTGTATCTTGATATGTTGCGACGGCGTTAAGCTTTTACGGAGCGACCGATTGAATTCTGGTATTTTGGGATCAAAGGAATCACAATGGATTGTGGATTACGATTGGCGAGACCGAGGGGTGGTGATTGATTGAGCCCGAGAGTGCGGGACATTGATCGGCGTCAAGTGAACTGCGACGCTGAATGAACGAGGATGTTGTACAATATTTGTATTGGCACTAAAAACAGACCGTGAGTCATGTTTGCAAATCATTTCTGAATAAATCATCAGTAGGCATTGGCACTCAAGGGAATTGGATGCAACAAATTGGAAACGAGATTTGGCTACCGGGCAAAGCTGAGAGATAAATCGATTCTTGTGAGCATTGGCAGCTGATTAGGAATGGTTAATGTGCGTCTCTGGCGTGGGCTTAATTGGTGTCAACGATCCAATTGTCCGTTTCCTTTGACACGTGTACTGTGGAGTGTTTGATGGAGGGCGTGTGTAGAAGACGTTTTTTCGGTCACACGTTCGTGTTCCTACTAATTCCTGGGACATTACAACACATATCGTTTGGGTAACAGTCTTAGTTAAGAAGAACACGAGAAGACTCGAGAAGTACCAAAATCAAAGCCATGTGTGGAGAGCGCCAAGGAAAAGTCAGGGGTCGAATCACCGCATTCGTGAACGGATCGTCCATTGTACGAACAGAAATTACGTTGCTCGTCATACCAACGAACGTATTCGGATCATGTTATACGAAAGCTGACGGAACGTAATTATTCTGGGTAGGAAATGTTGTAATAGAGTGGAATGTAGTAAATTTAATAGTCAAACGTTAAATAAGTGTCATTTGCAAAATTATTTATTCTTCCGTCTTTCAAGTACAAAGCTTTTTAAGACAACTGATAATAGTAATAACATTTCATATCTTATTAATAATAATGCCTAGTATAAGTAGAATTTAACATACAATTATAATGTAATTTAGAGTAAATTGTAACTCAAAAAATTTAAGATTTCATTTTTACATTTATCTCTACTCATATTAAAGTCTATAACATTTGCAACTAGTTGAATTTTATGCAAGCATTAGTTATAGGATCATCTCGCCCATAGTTTGTACTATGCCTCGAAACATAAAAGAAATCTCTAGGCCTCAGATAACGAGACGGGGTGTAAACACTGAACATGGACAGCAGCACCGGACAATCAATGTGAGCAGTAATGACGTCATGAGCGAAAATAACTGTATAATAAGTCCGTCTTTCATGCAGTTGCATTAGATCGATAAGCTGACATCTAGCATTATAATCTGGCATATTTGAATTCCACGACATCTTTCGAAGAGCAAACCTAGTAAATCTTTCTTGTATTCTCTCAATACGAATAGCGCTATTGTTATATCAAGGATTCCATATTAAGCAACAGTATTCTAATATAGAGAGATACACAGTCTTAAGAGTGTAAGGGTCTTGAAAATCTTTTTAATTTCGAAACAAGAATCCTAGCATGGAGTAGGCCTTTGAAATAATATAGTCTATGTGAATAGAAAAAGTCAGTTGAACGTCGAATATAACCCCTAGATCTTTATGCGAACATACTCTTGTTAAGATTGTATTATCAATCTTATATTTATAGATTATACGAGATAAAATTCTTAAAAATGTCATAACTTAGCATTTACTAATATTGAAATGTAGTCCATTCAAATCGCACCTATTCTGTACAGATGAGATATCATTTTGCAACTCCATTGCATCGGCCAATGATCGCACTGCAGCAGCAGCACATCTCCACCTCTATCCTTATCGATCAAGAACATAACATCGATCACGTCAATAGACACCAAAGTCTGTGGTGAAAAGTTCAGCAGAAAAAATGCCTTCATGCAACCAGGTCTCAGTTAAGGCGATCATAGCATAAGAGCAATCAACAGCAGCGACAAATAATTCATTAACTTTAGTTCTCATTCCTCCCACGTTATGGTTATAGAGCGAGTAACAAACATCGGCATTATAGCGTGCAGAAAGAGACGGTGTTATGTTTGTTTTTCGATTTCGCCTTTGCTCATTCCGTTTTTTGAGAGAAACCGAAAGGCTCTCACTCTCATACCCTTCGGCCAGAATTCAGAATTGAGAAAGTTAGGCACCATATGCTGTGGTACACCAAGTTTAAAATTGATATATTTGAGAGAGCTTTCATCAACATCGGCTTTGATTAGTTTGTGACTCTCCAGATTCAGTGGATCAATGTTGAAGTTTGACGAGACATAATCCACAATTGACTGACAGGTTGTAGCAGGTTTGAACGAAGATAGATGAAGCCACTTTGGTCGGCTAACAATCTCGAGATCCACAGCGACGTTGGGATTGTTGTTGGTGCCAACGATGAGCAACTGTTTGTCATATGGAAGCATCGGGCACTAGGGGTTCATCGACCTGGACATCGATTTCATCTACAGGTTCCACAGCTGACGCACTTGTGTTTGTTGCACTTTGTACAGCTGATACAACAAGAGCAGATTTTTTATTCGGAGCGGCCTGTTCTATGGATGAACAATTTTGTTTTTTGTTATTAGCAATTGCAGCACTAGGAGGTGTAGGACTTAGGTTATTCTGCTTAGCAGAATTCACACGTTGGGCACTGCCTTTAGCAACGGAGGGGGGAGCGCGGGGCACCTTTATTCATCGCTTGAAAGCGAGTAAAAACTTGCTATTTAGCACTGACATTCACTGAAGATCGCGATAATAAGTTCTTAATTTCAGTTAATTCAGACTGGAGCTTATCAATCTTAGCCATAATGAGGTCGGTGTCAATAATTTGACTGTCGCACTTAGTACAATTCAAAGAAACCATTGAAGGCAATTAATTAAACACTCGGGTGGAAAACACGTCCGACAAGTATGCGATCAGATTTCGACTATTATTTATGTAAATGCAACGATTGAAACGAGCGATGGATTCTATTTTGCAATTTTACTTGAGTTCCTCTAATTCAGAAGATTTTATTATTATAGAAAGATTGGTCCGAAAGCAGTTAAGCGATAAAAGTAACCCTATGGAACAATCAAGCAAAGCGATTTGAAACACAAATATAAGACTTCGATTTTTAAATTCATTAAACGTTTTCGCTTCAATAAGGATGCATTAAAACATCTTCTGCCTAAACTTGAAAAACGCCCACATTTTCTAATGAACTACATCCTGTGCTGAAACACTTTCGCTGTCGACATCGATTATTTAATTGATGGATGGCTCCTTACTTATTTTGTTCCAGTTTGTCAAAAAAAAATGTAGTCATTCCATTTTATGTATGTACTATTTAATAATTCATAATTTACTATTCAAATCAATACGTTCACTGTCTACTGATCGAATGACCTTTCGATTAGTTCCATACGTTCAGGTGCACGATAATGTGTTTATGATCCCAAATTACGTTCACGTGTTCTGTAGTCTCAAATACACGATTTTCGATATCGATTCACTCGTTCACGGATGCGGTGATTCGACCCCAGCTTTGAGTGTCCGCCAACTTAAATATGCTGTAGGTTAGGTTAGGTTAGGTAGGCTGATAGTGCATTCACCAGCACACTAAGACCATATTGGTCCATTGTGGTACTCAAAGTGAGACTACTACTACTGATTGACTACTCCAAATGGTGACTGGACCAAAGTTGAAAAAGCGTATTAACTTTGCCTTCACTGCGATTCGAACCGGGGACCCCGCTAAACAGGGACAGGCACTCTACCAACTGTGCCATCCAGTCGTATGATATATATGCAGTAATAATCATTCATGAAATCATAAATTCTTATAATACATGTTGAAAAAGTTGCATACAGCTTTTTTCTGTAAAAACTATTTTTTTTAATGTTATTGTTTGCTACAAGTCGCCTTAGTGATCTAGGGTTAAGAGCATTGAAAGTTTTTTTCTTATTATTCCCTGTTAGAAGTGAACCAACCCACATCTTCAGATCATACGATTTGTGGTTTTCTTTTATATTTTAAATACAAATTTACCTTTCATTAGATTCCAGAGTCAGTTCATCCTTTAGAAGATTGAAGATTTTTGGAGTGTGACATACAGACACTTGTACTCCGACCATAGAGATCTATCTATACCCTCTTAGGGGGTCTAGGATTTTGCTCTAGGACTTAAGTGCTGTCCTTAGAAATTTGACAATTCTTCTAAATGGGATTTCATGGATGTCTCTTCCTGTTACAAATGTTTTGTTTATCATTTTGCATCTTTCACAGGCCAGGCTTGGCAGTCGATTAATAGGTGTTCCATAGTCGCTGGGCACAGTGCATACAGATTTCTGTACTTTCATAAGCCCTATTTTATGGAGGTGATAATTACATGCTCCATGACTTGTTAGTGCTCCACACAACATCCTTAGGTCAGCTTTGTTGAGTTCCACACCTTCTTTGGCGCGTTTGGAGTTGTAGTTCTGTCTCACTAACTTCTTAGAGTGTTTAATACCCTCCTGGGTGTTCCAAAACTTTTGTTCAGTGATCCATTTGTGTATGTGAAGCTTTGTGTCCGTGTTGTTGCATCCATAAAGAGAGGAGGGCCCAACGAAGGGTATCTGTGCAACTGACTTGGCTTGTATGTAATCCATTTCATTGCCTTCATGGTCCTCATGTGCTGGCACCCAGGACATCTTATTGTTTCTTCATGTAAAATAAACGAAGAATTTTATACACCGCGATAAGTTGAGAACACCATGCATGGATTTTTTTTGACCAGCTTAGTGTTTAGTCTTGGTTTGCGTTTTCATAATTCAGTTATTATTTTCAGAGCACTCAAACTGCAACTGATAGTGATGGTCTTACATGAAGTGGAAAGCAAAGGAAAACAGTCGTCTTTTACGCGATGAGAGCCCTGACTTCCACAGTATACACAATGATCCAAGAAACTCTGACGGGTCATCGAAAATGGTATAAAAAATGCTGCCAATAAGATTAAAACAGCAAAAAATGTAGAATTGAATGGGTATTTTACAGTGTAGCCTTTCAAAATTGGCCACCCGTGGTGCAATCTTTTCTGACCAAATTAGTCATGCCAACTTGTAAGACTGAAAGATTTTTGATGAAAAATTTCAAGTTGAGTGAATCTCTTCTTCAATATTTAACACTCTTTGAAAATCCTGTGTCATATTGTTGCAAACGGTAAGATGTAATATGTAGCTACATGGTCGTTATTGTGCAGCTTCTCCATGGAATTACTGTGCTACAAATATGTATACACCAAATGTGTTATCGGATGCCGCCGCGTTGCGCTCTGGTGTAGTTGGTTGGGGTGTCGACTCCTACGTAGAGGGTGCCAAGTTCGATCCCCAATTTTATCAACTTTATAACTCCCTGCCGCCTCTTTCGAGTCACTGACAATACTCTAAGAGTATTCCTGTCTAGAAAAATCTTTGCAAGCTTCGCTCTTCGCAGTCGCAATAAAAGTGTAGGTCCCCATTCATGAACAAACAATAGCACGCACAACACGAGTGTTTGCTGTAAGAGCTAAGCCCTGGCCCTCTATGGCCTGTATCGCCACCCATATTATTATTATTATTACTACGTCGACTCCACTAGAAATCATCATGAGATGAAATGTCATCTGGAGGCATTCTAGCCATGTCTCATGTCATGTCAGAGATCTCCATCCACGGTTATGACTTGACATACGTATTTCACAGCTTATTTTGTGTTGCTTTATATTTGGCCATTTTTTTTAAATTTTATTAAATTGTCTTTCTGTTTCGTCTCAACGGACGCGTCTTAAAAAATAAGAAACGGAAGTAACTGATCCGATCACCCGTGTTTTCATATCTTTTGTACACAAATGCAACTATACATTTTTGATCAACGCCGATAGTGTTGAAGTAGCCCGGTACTATGTTAATATGAAACCAGTTCTTGTTAAATAAAGGTCATAATTATTTAATCAAAATCTAAATTATAACAACTTGTTACTAATACGGCCACGGCCACGAACTCTAGATCTCTACTGAAGTCAGCTTGTATTAGTGTTGAGCAGAAAATCACTAACTGCTAGTTTGTGATTGAAAAATTGCTACTAGGTTTGGAAAGTAAGTAGTGAATACGTTCCATACTGTGAATTGGTTCTTGGAACGTAAGAAGTGAATACGTTCCAAACTGTGAATTGGGGTAAAAATTCTATTACGTTTCAAACTGTAAATTGGTCCCAAGCTGCTATTATTTCACAATCTCAATCGCAGTTGGAAATCAAACAAATGCTTTAGCTCCTTCTTTTCAATTTTTTAAGATCACAGTGATTAGAAAATATCAATCACTTCTTGTGAATACAAAAGCCCTACTTAGCCCAACACTAGCGTGTATAGTAAAGGGTGTTTTTAAAAGCAGAGGACTTTCAATTTGCAAACATTATTTCCTGTGACTGGTGATTTGACAGTTCTTGGTTGTTTCGAGGTGAGTTCGACTTAGCAATTCGTCATGAATAGATTCATTGCGTACCGAATTTTAGAAATGTTTGAACAAATTAATTCAATTCTATCAATTCAAACTTAAAGAGAACACCATTGAAAATGCCCACACTTTATCAAACTTTATGAGCCGGTGGGAGAATCGGTTCATACTTTTTCAAAAATAACAAAATCGAACAGTGAACTGTTGTGTCCTTTATTGTACAACAGCGGGACCATCATGACTGTCCGTTATATAGGGGTCCCCGCTCTGAAGGATCTGAAATACACCAATACCTTCATGCTGGAACCATGATGAATTGTCCGTGAAGAAGGTGTCCCCTAAAAAAACGTGCCCGAAAAGAGAAGTTTCACTGTACTATTTAAATAAATGCAATAAAATGATCTATCAAATGAATTCATTTTCTGTATTTTATTTCAATTAAAATCTTTATTACAATTTGATGCAGATGGGGAGAATTAAATATTAAATGTCATCTAATTTTTGTGTAATGTGTCAAGTTCAGTTCGATTGCTCTATCATTAGTACGTACGACAAAACTGTTGTTGAAGCATAAGCACGGTGGCAAAGCATCATTAAGGGCCAGTTACCGTTTTGAAAAACCAAATCCCACCACTTGTTGCACTCCACATTTCGTCTAAATAATTTGAGTTAAATCTGCACGCAAATCCCCTAATCCATCCGGCAAACGCGATCAAAACTGTATTCAAATTACATAAATAAAACCGCTAAGTTGGGCACCTAATATAATTACGGTTATGCGACGCATCCGTCTCTAATTAAACACCACCGATGCGCATTACGGCATTCAAATCTATCCTCTTACCAAAAATAGAAATCATCCGTATCCATTAATAATATTTCAGTTACAAAATACAATCCGACAGTATCGTGTGTCCATGCAAACGGGTGGATGCGCTGTGCTTCATTTCACCGATGCGTCCGATCAAAACATCAGAGAAAGGGCGGCTGTTGGCCGGTCTGTCGGTTGGTCGCCATAAACTCATATATTTGCTGCTCGATGTGATCAATAATTTCGTACCAAGATGGCTCTGGGCCGGACCGTAAATCAATGTAAACGCAATGCCAATGCAATTGAGCGAATAATTACTGTTATGCACCTGCTAAGTTGTTCACAATCGAATGTGATTTATCCGAGAGCGCTCGCTGGTGTGACGGTGAATTATGATGGCGGCAGCGGTGGCCACTTAAGTGCCAACGACGAACGGTTCAGAAATTTAATCCAGCGCATTTCACTCGCTTCTCTATTGGTGGATAAACAGGCCGCCGTGCCGCACCGCGCCGTAAGCGGATATTTTTATAATCAATCCAATGGAGTCTATTAACGCAATTCGTTTCAGTCGATAATCAATCATGGGAAATGCTCTCGAGATTCGAAGTACGCATTACCGGCTGGTGACACTCATTTTGCATTTCTATGACGGCAATGCAATTTCCCACAGCCAAGGCGCTGAACGCTGTCATCTTATGGCATGTGTGGTATGCTGGTATGCATGTGACATTGTTAGATGGCGGGCGCAGATAAAAGCATTGCGTTTTCCCTTTTTTTTTATGATGGCGTGGTCCCATTTGGAGGATTTATAGATCCACAAGGAGCGGTTGGAATTTATGGCGGTGTGGTGGCGTCCGTATATCAATGGATATATCGCTTTTATCCGGAGCGCGATTGCAAAGAGTGCTATAGTGGGTGATAATGTGCAAGGGTTGCAGTGCCAGTACGGTGAGGGTAATTAATTTGTTTTATGCGATTTCCAGTAGCGGTTTGCGTTTCAGAAGATTTTCCAGCCAACGAGCTTAGACTGTGGAGTGTTTTTCAGGCAGCAATTATCGGTTGCTGGTTTTTAAAGAGGAGCCAGAGCTACAAATTCCAGTGTGAATCTGAGCGAACATTGGGCTTTTAGACGCTGCACGTTTGACAAGATTTATGAAGAAACTGATGACCTTTTGTGTTCTGCGACGGAAATGAAATCACGTTGGCTTACTGGTTTAACGAGCAAAACTCAATCTCTTGGAAGCGCTGAAATTAAAGGCGTGTTTTAATTTAAACAAATGTTGATTGCTGTGAGGGGGGACAGATTAAATTTTCTCTTTGGTGGGTGACACTAATTAAAGTTGGGTGGGAGGAGAATATAATTGTTGGGAGAATTTTGAATGGTAAATGAGAGGTATCACTTAAATTTAAAAAATACTCCATACGTTTTTATAGTTAACATTGTCATTGAAATTTATTCCATTAATCGCTACGGATTTCATCCTGAGGCAACGGAAATCTGATGAGGGCTGTGTTCACTCATCTTTGTGAACCAAAAGTCCCGCATTGTGCGCCATTTGTACTGACATTTCGGTGTCGACAATATGAGGACAGAAAAGCGGACCACGTGTTCACACATTGAAAGATCCTACACTAGACCCAAGAATTATCATATACTACTTCGATTTTCTGTTTCAATAACGCATACGGATGAGTTATAAGGGGTGTCATCGAACAAACCCACACACATTTCGATTTTACTTCCCAAAATTTAAAGAAAAACCAATCCAATTTTTTTTTTTTTTGGAATGCAAGAAATGGTTCTGTGGGTTGCCGTGGCGTAGTGGGTTACTGCGTCGACTCCTACGCAGAGGGTGCCAGGTTCGATACCCGAATTTACCACCTTTCATAATTCACAGCTCCACCTCTTTCGAGTCACTGACAATGCTCAAAGAGTATTCCTAAAATTTTAGAAAAAGCTTCTCAAACTTGGCCATTCGGAGTCGGCTGTAGGTCAAGCACAGCACGAGTGGTTGCGGAGAAGCCAGCTTCACCTCTGATTGTCGCGCCACCCGTATTGTTATTATATCTGTTACAGTAATAAAATGTACAAAGTTATGAACTCAAATTCATTGCAGAGTTCCACTCAAGGAGAAAATTTCAATTTCCTCACTTCCACGAAATACTTAAGAGATGGCAGGATGTCCCAGCTTCAACTGTACGTGTACATATCACCCTTAATGCTCATAGGGAATTCATTACTTTCATAGATCATGGATTAAGACCCGATACTCGTAGGTCCTTCCCGCACAATCCGACCAGAATCTACTTCGTATTGATTCCGAATGGCTGAGCAAATAACAGAAAAAAAGGGAAAACAAGGCCCCTAACCTCATCTAGAATGAAATCGTGAATAATTTATCACGAGTCAGAGGTATTCACAGTTCTTCGTAAAATTTCATTCAAACGTTCCCAAAACATCGCAACCCACTGCGAGGATGAAACCAAATTTGCCCGAATTCACTGTTCTCAGGTGGAGTACGTGTGCTTCCATCCTCTGCCGCGTGTCGTCTCGCATCCAAAAGTGAATCCAATGGCATAGTCCCAGTAAACCATGGAGGGAAATTTCGATTTTCCCTCAGGATGTTTTTTTGGCGAAAGGCTCACGTTGGTATTGATTTTTTTTTTCACTGTTTGTTTTGTGTCTTCGTTTTTTGTTTTGTTCACTTGCGCAACCTTTTGCCCAGGAACGTCCTGTCCTCCTGTCCTCCTGTCCTCCTGTCGTCCTGTCGTCCTGTCGGCTTCTCGTTCTGTCTTCGCCCGTTCCTGTGTTAGCCCAGCCCAAGGAGAACGGATCGAGTCTGCAAGGATGTTTACTCATTCAAAATGCTGTACACGATTTCGAAGAAATATCCAAATGCACAAGATAAATAGAATGTTGTATGAACAGGAACATAATCCCGGCAGCAGCGGCCCCCAAACAGTTGCCTCCTTGCACGAAATTGGATGAATAAAACTATATTCAAAGCACACGAACGCATAGCCCTCCCCAACGCCCGCCCGGCGCGCACACACCTACACATCGGTTTCGGTTTTTTCGTACAGACAGTGCGGGGCCTCAGTTTTGTATAGACAGTCTGCCGGGAGCGATGACATGATACACTCGTAGAATCGGAAAAGACCAGCGGCTGCATAGTGTGCGTGTGGGTGTCGGTTGTTTGGGATACAACAAAACCTAGCTTTTGGTCGATTTTGTCATTTTCTGGACCATTTGGTAAACAAATTTATTGAGCCCCCATCTGAGGGGTCTCTCTGTTTGTGGCGGATGGAGAAGGGACGCACAAGAAGGCAAAACGACAACGTGCCAAAGAATACGCAAACTAAATTGAGGAATCATTGCAACCGTGTCCACACAGGAAGTTAGCCGGAATTTGAGGTGGTTCCGTCATGGCATGGCATCCCGGGGACCAGTCATTGTGTGAATGACGATGGAGGAGCGACGCGGTGTTTTTTGGCTCTGGGCTGGATTAGGTGTGTTTATGAACGCTTAATGCGTACCTGAGTACCAATTACATCGTGACATGGAATTTAATTTTATTTTCAAGGTAAATTGAAATTCTTCCTGGTTTCCGTGGAGGATTTCGACGTTAACGCTGTCGGATGTGGGTGCGCCACGCCGCTTCACGCCACGCCACACCGTGCCGTGCCGCTTCTTGTGTTTAGCAATCCCTGTGTTATCTTCGACAAGTATACGCCAGAAGGGTGATGTGTGTTTGTGTGTGTGTACACGCTTCGGGTATTAAGAATCCGGGTTGAAAGTGGTGGAGCTTAGCATCTTGGATGCATGCAGATAAGCTATCTCAATCGAGGTAAGTACTGCGATTATCTTCCGGCAGTTTTTCTGAGTAATGGGAGTAATTATTTTTTCGCTTTTAAATTAAGAGAGATCCGCGTAAATGGAATGGATCGAAGTGAAATGGAATGAGAGTCCTTGTGTGCTCTTGATGCAAAGTGATATGCAGAACAGTTTCATTTGCAAGGATATCAGTGTGTTAGTTCATTGCTCTCCTGGGCGTGGAGGGGGGGAGCACTTTACGAGGGGGGAGGGATGTTTCTTTTTATGAATTGCATGCCATTGCGGGGGCATTCCCGAGCTCATGTGTTGGGTCGACAGTAAAACTTGACGTGACATGAATGCGTTTCGCAGATGAATCTATCGCTTGTGATGATGGCTTTTATGGCATGCACATTTGAGGATTTGGAAATTCATTGCATGCCATTGGTTTCGAAAATTCATTGCTGTTTCACAGCAGAAGCTACACCATGGCTGGATGGTTTTATATGCTGTCAACGGTAAAATTCGGATACGAAGCTTATTCGGGCGGGACTCTAGACACGATAGCTTTATCTTTGTCTCGTATTTCAAGCGAATGCGGTGTGATTTAATGTAGTCACCATTAATTTTTCGAGTTCATTCAAAGCCTCCCAATTGAGATGTTTGTCATAAAACATGGTCGCAATAAAGATTCTGTTTGACACTCATTCGCAAGTGGTTTTTTTCTCTTGTCTGTCATTTATTCAGTACAAGATTCGGTGAAAAGTGAAGTCTCCAATTAAAGCCGATCGGATGGATGGTAGTTCGAGAATATGGGCAACTGTTATGGTCACCGGATCTTATACTGAACCAAAAAGGTACATACGTAGATACAGCGAATATTTTCACTGAACCAACGAAAAGTTAATTAATTCTTGACAAATGAACTTGTTCGACGAGCCAACGAATGGCTGTTCCTTAAAAAATTATTATTTTGTATTTAATGAATTGCTCGCTTAATCAATGAACAAAGTACATTGATCCAACGTCGCTGCGTCTCGACAATCTGTTATAATAGTCATTATTAGACATATATGTATGATGTTATCAAAATAGTACGCACTTTCATTCTGATTAGCCAAATTTATGGCTGTCATATCGATCTAGGAAAACAAAGGTTTGAATTAGTAAGAAGGTTAAAAGTACGTTGATTACCAACCTTTGATTAAGTCGCAATTGACTGCATTCCTTTCAGCAGTGGTCAAGCTGATTGATCTTCTTTCTTCTGGAACTTACTGTACAAAAATAATTTTATACTAAAATAAAAGTGGGCGTTCGACTTCACCAAGGCTGCGCCTTGCATCGCTCCTTTTCATTGCATGTATGGACTGGATGCTGGATGCAGGGGCAGCGAGGAATGTTTCACATTGGGGGAGTTGAAGGTAAGTCATCTTCTCTTTGCGGATGACTTAGTTATCCTCACATCTTGTGGCCGTATGTGCTGATTCTGGGATGAAGTTTAACGTGGAAAAATTGAAGGTTATGGTAATTTCCAGAACGCCTGTTGCACTCTACATGTTAGTGGAGTCCCATTGAAGCTTTTAAGTATCTCGAGGTCTTCTTCACGAGTGATGGGAGGAGTAATGCTGAACTTTCTTGTAGGATTGGTCAAGCTAGGTCAGTTATTACACAACTTGAGAGATCTGTAACCAGGAAGGCCGAGCTTAGTGTGAAAGCCAAGTTAGCAGTTTCCAACTCAGTGTTTGTTCGAGCTATCACCTATGGTCATGAAATTTGGGTAATGACCGAAAGAATAAGATCGCGAATACAAGCTGCTGAGATGAGATTTCTTCGTGTTGTTGTGGGAATTACTCCCCGGTATAAGGCGAGAAACACGATAGAGAAAGAGCTATGCTACGTTGGTTTGGTCACGTCGCACGAATGTCCCCACCATCACGACTTCCGAGGCGGTCCTTGAATCAGATTCCATCAGGCAGACCCAGGATGAGATGGTTGAACCAAGTCCATAAACTCGCCTGGTTGCGCATGGGCATAACCCCTGATGAGTTAGAGTCGATGGTGGAGGATCGAGTTGCCTGGAGATCTCTCGTGCGTGGTTTACCCCCGCGCCGCTTTTAGTGGATTATGCGGGTCAGAAGATGATGATGATGAAATGATACATGTTTTCTAGTATTTGAAATAACTATAGTACATATATAGTACATGCATCAGGTTGCACCACCATTTCTGCGCCATATAGCAGGACTGGGACTGTGCCTAAATAGTTATTCATCGTCGTTTGCGTTGTCATAAAATGTATGTCAGTTAATATCGCTTATTTTCTTGTAAACGTTTTAGTTTAAGGATCAAAACATCTGTGTAATCCACTTTATTGGTAGTTGTGCATTCTCAAATAATTGATCATCTGGTCTACATCTGGTTGCTGTTCTTTTTGCCTTCATTTTCATCATCTTCAATGTCTGAGGACACCTGATCTTCGTTCCAATTATTCAATTCGGCTGTCGTACGTGCACTCCTCTTATATGGTTCAGAAGATTAATGACGTTTTCCGTGGCCACTATGTTAGACTAGACATTAAAGTATTACACGGTAAATTGTTGCAAAGAATACCGAGAGGTATTTTAGCCCTTCAGGTCTTCTACAAGCGAACAGACCATTTCCCGCATTTCATTGTTTCTAATTTGTCCTATGTACACGTGTTTTTGGATGGCGCAAGGTGCAAAGAAAACAAAAAAAAAAAAAACACATAGGGTCACTGTATGAAGATTTGTTTGTTTTTGTCACTATTTGGAAAATACTTACTTATCAGGCATACGACGCATGGAGGGTCTGAGCCTGAGGAATTGCTGCCTTCCATCGCTGACGGTCCTGTGCACGCTGTTTCCAGTCCTCAAGACCAAGTTTTCTTGCATCCGCGATTACTAGACTGTCTTTGTAGCTGAGGTTCGGTCTCTCTCTCGAAGACCCTCTTAGCTGGAGCGTCGTTGTCCATGCGCTCGATGTGGCGGATGTGCAGTCGACGGATTTTTGCCTTCCGGACTACAACCACATCCTGGTAAAGCTCGTAGAGTTCGCGGTTGTGTCTCCTCCTCCATTCCTTCTGACGTAGAATTTTTCCTTCAAAGGCACCAAGAATCAGCTCCGCAGTTTTCCATACAGGAGGAAAAAATAAGATTTTTGTAGAGCATGATTTTGATCCTTCGAGTAAGGAAATTTGAACCCAGATGTTTCGACAAACCGAAGTAGTAGGGGGTTGCCAAGGGTGGTTCTACATCTACATCTACATCGAATTTGTAAAGTCATTCGTGGAGTTCATTTTTGCCCCGAGGTAGACAAACTCCTTCACTATCTGCAGATTGTAGTTGTCGATCGTGATGTTTTGCCCTAAGGGGGGTTTCGGCGGATAGTTTCTTGTTCGACCGTATATATTTCCTATTATCCTCATTTACCTTTAGACCAGCTCATTTCGCCAGTTCTTCAATTGCCGTAAATGCTTCCAACGCGCGACGATGTCGATGTCGTTTGCATATCCCAACAGTTGCACTTGTAGACTTGTAGAAGATAGTACCTTCCGTGTTAACATCTGCCCGTCGCACTATTTTCTCCAGTACCAGATTGAATAAATCACACGACAGCGCATTTCCTTGTTGAATCCGGTGCACGGTGCATTGCGTATTTGTTAGCGTGGTGCGACACAATCGGATCAGTTTTTCGCGGGATCCCGAATTCGGCCATCAAAAAGTTCCTTGCGATGCATGCTGTCGTATGCGGCTTTAAAATCGATGAAGAGGTGGTGTGTATCGATCTGAAACTCGCTAGTCTTCTCCGGCATTTGCTTAAGTGTGAACATTTGGTCTATAGTCGATTTGCCGGGCCGGAAGCCGCACTGGTACGTACCGATTAATGCGTTGCAAAACGGCTTTAGGCGTTCACACAGTACGCTGGACAGGATCTTGTATGGAGCTGATATTCCAGTCGTTGGGCATGCTTTCGTCCTCCCAAATTCTACAGATGATTTGGTGCATGCTCCCTACTTGAAGATCGCCACCGCATTGAAGAGCTCTGATGGTAAGTCATGTGAGCCTGCGGCTTTGTTGTTCTTCAGGCTCTTAATGGCTATGCCGACTTCTTCAAAGCTAGGTGGGAGGAATACTTCATCGGCTGGAGTTGGTATTGCTTGATTCCCTATCAAACTCTCCTGGTCAAGCTCGTTAAGCAGCTTTCGGAAATGCTGCTTAAACTCATCCACTATACCTTGCGGTTACCCTTAATGTTTCGAAGAGCCTGGGTGCCTTTCTTAAGGCCACCGGCAAGGCTTTTGGCTTTTTTGCAGAATGCCCGTATTTTCTGCCTGTCCCTAGACTCGATGTCCTTGAGTTGGGAGGTTGCAAGAGACCTTTTCTTCAGACGTAGAAGCTTTTCCTCTTCCCTTCTTCTACGCCGGTACTCCTCCTGCGCTGCTCTAGTTTTTCGTTGCAGCGTTTTTTGTACGCCTCGACAGTTGCACGTTTCTTCTGCTCACACTCGCCCGCGTATCATGGGTTGGAAAATACCTGTGTAAAATAAAAATAAAATATTGTGTGTTCACTATATTGGATTGTTCATTAGATCGATGTTGACTATATCGAACGTTCACTATATTACTCTTGTTTAAAACTGTTCGCTGTTAATATCGCTTCTATGAATTCTTTGGAATACGTTAACTGTTGTTTTAGCTGTAGCATTATACCAACGTTTTGCCGTCGGATGATTTTGAATGAAGCTCCGCTGTATGTGCTTTTGAAGCACTGCTAGCACAGCCGACGCGGTTGCTTACACGAGGTATTATTGACATGATAGTGGCTTCGAAATAAATCCAGAAACAATTTGATACCGTTGTTGTTTTATTTAAATCATTTGGCTCTCTGGTCATCTTGTATATATACCGCTCGAATAACAAGTTCTAATCCAAATAAGAACCTCAACCTATTCCGACGAAAAGGGGGGCGATCATTCTCGTTAACCTTGCAGACGAATGGGAGTGAGAATCTTAAATATAATTAACGGAACGTGTACCATGATTGGACCCCGACTCTGTTTCATCACTCAATTTAATTTCCTACAAGATTCGATGCACTACAACCCTTTTATCATAATTGAAACCGAGCAGGCGGATGTATCTGCACGGTGATCCGGTGGGTACGTTCATAACTACAGCCTCCGTTGTCGGCGAGTGAATGAATTAATACTTAATGACAGTCTCTTGGATACAAATACTACCTAGAAATAGAAATCGCAAGGATGGGACGTGTAACGTTTGGTATTTGGTATTTCAACGGGAGCATATTTTTAAATACACACAAGATGTGCTTTCAATTCGGTCGCAGACGCATTATAAATTTAGCAGGCGTTAGCTGCAACGAGGGGGACCTGTGTTCGTACACGTAGCGAATACATATTTCTTAATTTGTAGCTCATTTTGAATGTGGACGATGGCCGTGCAGTCTTTAATAAAAATTACACCGCGTTGTGTTCAACAAGCATTCGACTGTGAGATTTGTGTGGGCAATTAGCGCACTACATCTACCGTCTGAATGAGAATCACTGGATTTGACAGAGTCTAGTTCGAACGGGTGCATGACATCCATGTGGAATGTGCTCACAAGAACATCAGAAAGAATTTGCACAGCTGTGTGAAAAGGTGTTCTTTTGAGGTCAATATTAAATTTGATTTTGAACAAAATAGTTTGGATTTATGTCCATAGCCATGGATTTTGTTTTCAATCGAGAGAAAATATTGTTTTTTTTTTTGCATACACTATCGACCACATATTTGTAGCAGGCTGGATGTGAATGCACCGAATAACACGAATGATGTGGATTCCAATTATGTGGATTGTTGTTGGCGACTTGTCAGCGTAGATTAGGCTGCTTTCACACTCGCTAAGATTCGTCGGCGATTCTTTCAAATTCCCTTTTGTGATTTCAAGCCACTTTCACACAGGAAATCTTTCAATCTCTGCAATTGAGAACTTTTTCTGTTTCCTACCCCCACTCACAAATGCGTCATCTCTTCCTCACACATGTAAAGCATGCTTCCAATACCCAACGTTGAGAGCATAAGAATCAAGCAACTCGAAGAAAAAACGAAGAGAGATAGAAGAGAATTTAAAATCCAAAAGCAAACCCCGAGCACACCAGACGCGGGCTACCCCTAGCACGTCTCACCTCCCTTGCCTTCAAGATGGAAAAATCGCCGACAAAATTTTTCTGTGTCAAAGCGGCCTTAGCGATCACTGGGCATGAACTATGCCCGGTTCATGAACTTGTTTTAGTGGAGACACAAAAATCCATGTCAAAACAAACATCAAGACGGCGAATCTCGATTTTATGATATGGCTTGAGCTCTATACAAAAGTTGGGCATGAGATTTGACGTTTTCGTATACGTGCACGATTTAGTTTGAATGGAGTGGTGGAGGATGAGAGTAAAAGTAGAAGTGTAAGTGAATGTCAATTTTGACACCGTTGAGTGGTGGTTGATTAAGCGCTTCTTGATGTTGACTCTCTGTCATCTAACGTTGAAGAGAAAAGACAAGGCATATCTTGCCGAAGAAATAAAAGATCACGAGTGACTGTTTAAATTTTGGTTGTGATGTTGGCATCTGTCAGAAAATATTATAATATTTAATTTTACATTCTTAAGAACGAAATGATCATCATATCGAAATCAATAAGTTTCTTTGTTCCCTTGGTGTATGGGTCAAAGCGCCATCATGCAGAGACTTGAGGAGTTTCCAAATGGGACTTAACAACTATGAACTTTCACTGTGAACGCACCCTTAAATCAAATAACAAAGCTTACAAATAATTAAAATTTATTACCAAAATTTATAGTCGGTGACGCGAGTATTCAATAAAGTACCATATAACGAAACGTTACTCCTCAATGTATATCGTTACTATTAAGGTATCGTTCAATTTTTGGCCTATATGTATGTACTATCGACCACAGACATCGAGTGTTCACTTTCTCCTCTTCTCTCCTAATAAACATTGAATCTATACTGTACATATTATATCTATACATATACACAGGACATGATATAACCTCTCTTGAAGCGTACTTTTACAATTTATGAAGCTATTGCGTACGCCTTTGCTACACAGCCCCATGCTGCATACACGTGAAATCCACCTGCAGTTGTTGTTAAAGTTGTGAATAATTAATTGTATCCGAAACAGAACAACTGACCGGTAATTTTACTCCCATAGTCATTAAATTATTCATCATTTATTGGTATGTACTCTACGTTCAAAGCCTAATCAAGGTGAATTTAATAGTCGTTGAAAATAGAAATCGTGTCGATTGTAATGATTTATTTTTTGACTGGACTGAGATCAATATTATGAATGACTAATCATGCCATACTCCGAACAATAGGGCAAATTACTGGAAAAAGTACAGTTCCGGGAGTGGTCGCATTGTAAATGCAGACTTGTCTTTAATCTTTGAAATACTCCCCACAAACCACACATAATCGCGTGTTAGGTGAGAGCTTTTAGAAGCTTTAATTTAAGATGATTATGATTTTAAAAGAAATGTGTTCAAAAATTACAATTTGTTGTCGTCCTTTTATCTAATTCCCACTTTCTCTATAGAAACCTAGCCATTTTGACTTTCATTTCTTATTCAAAAAAGTATCCCGGTAAATGCAACAACCACGGTTATTGCAACTGCCTTAATTTCTATTAGTTGCTTAGATCGAGTTTGTACTGTATTTTTCGTTTTTCTTTTCCAATGTACATAATTATTGCTTTTTTTCAGACAACAATTGGGGTAATGGAATAGAAAATTATAACGGATGCTTACAGTTCAAAAATCGCGTTGATATTACCCATATTTTTATGCTTATGAATGATAAATTCTTATGATCCAGCGGAATTCCAATAATTTAATTCAAGATAATCTCGCACAGCCTACCTTAGAAGTTTGGTTGATCGGTGTGAAGAACGTGCTTTAGTACTCAATAGTCCTGGAAGATGTCTGACTGTCCAATGTCAGAAAGCCGCACCAGCCAACAACGAGGAGTTTTGAGATTGGACACCTAACCACCTACAGCCTACGAAGAGCGTGACTATCCGGTATGCGCACATCGAACACAAACGCCAACGAGATGTGGTGTCATTGCCGCTTGGGCCGCTTGGCCAGATGTAGCCGAAACAACCCTAGGCTACCTACCTGGTCAGAAGAGGAAACATGCAACCGATGAGGCATGATGCAGCGCAAGAGAAGTTCCGGACTAGGAGACGGGAGGAGAAGAAACGTCTACGCCTCAGAAAAAGGTCTCTCGCAACCTCCCAGCTCAGGGATATCGAAGAGTCTAGGGATTGACAGAAAATCCGGGCCTTTTATAAAAAAGTCAAAAGCTTCGCTGCTGGCTTTAGGACAGGCACTCAGGCTCTTCGCAACAGTGATGGCAATCTTATTACTGACGCGCAGGGAATAGTAGATGTGTTTAACCAGCACTTAGCGGGCTTGACCAAGAGAGAGTGATAGGGAATTAAGAAATACCAACTTTAGTGCTGGTCCGAGCTGGTCTTAAGGTCAATTAGGATAAGTCGCAATATATGCTGTCGAGCAATAAACGATACGCCGAAACCCCCTTTAGGGCAAAAGATCACGATCGACAGCTGCAATTTCGAGTTAGTGAAGGAGTTTGTCTCTTGTCCTCGGGGCAAACGTGAACTCCAAGAATTACATCATAGCGTAGATTCGACGTAGAATCACCCTTGGCAGCCGTATGTTACTTCGGTTTGTCGAAACAAATGGGCTCTACAAAACTCTTATTTTTTCCTGCTGTGTGGAAAACTGCCAAGCTGATTCTTGGTGCCTTCGAAAGAAAAATTCTATGTCGGAAGGAATGGAGGAGGAGACACAACCACGAACTCTACGAGCTTTACCAGGATGTGGATTTAGTCCGGAAAGCAGAAGTCCGTCGACTGCACTGGCTCGGCCATATCGAGCGGATGAACAACGATGCTCCAGTTTGAGGGTCTTCGAATCCAAGCCTCCTGATTCGAGAATGATAGGGAGACCGAACCTACGGTATAAAGATCAAGTAATCGCGGATGCAAGGGCATGCTGCTTTGATGACTGGAAGCACCATGCCCAGGACCGTCAGCGATCGAAGGCAGCAATTGCTCAGGCTCAGACCCTCCATGGGTCGTATGCCTGATAAGCACTGAAGACATTTTGGATGCGGCAGAGTGTTGCAATTGATCCATCCTTCGATTTGTAGTTTTTTCTTGGCCCACTCGGTATTATGTATGCACAGTTATATCTATATGAAATATATGACGTCTTTTCGTACCTGGAACAAGAATGATTTATTTCAGCATAATAATAACGTTACATCATTCTTTCAGTTTCTGCCGGATACACAGGACACCCACAACTCTCATCTTCATGCGAATCGTCGTCCATCCTCTTTTCGTTATCCCTTTCAAAAGGCACTTACATACTTATTTGCAAGAGAATGCAAATCCAAATGTCAATTAATTCAATGAACAACACCCGCACCGAATAACACCGCTAAGCCACCGCAAAAGATTAACACCTTCTTTGCAATTCCGGTGAGACAAACAAATATTGCCGCCAATGTGTGCCCATGGGCTGTGTAAACAGAGGATAAGGCGGCAATCGGCAGGTTACATTTCCTAATTAAGTTTCCACGAATTGTTTTCCCAGCATCACTGGATCCCATATCCAATTGGATTTATCTCTAATCAGGTTAACCACTGAGCCCTGAACAAATATTCAACATTCAGGACTCTTCGCCGGCGAAAGTGTTCGCAATTAAGTTCACCCATTCAAGGATTAACTGAGTTGTATTTGAACAGAAATGGAGGAGATTCCATGGAGGAGGTACAGCCATACTGGCTTGGGAATAAATAGGTTTGATTAAATCACTTTCACTCCCTGATTGGATATGATACACCATCATCAGTGGTTTTGGGGCGCATTAAAGAAGTATCGAACACCAGTTGGGAGGGATTTCAGTACGCAATAAGGAGGTAACTAGATGAAATTTAATACCGTCACATAAAAAAGAAGGTAAGATATGAGGTAAGTATGAGATAGAGGTTCTACCTATCAAAAACTCAAAAACATGTGTAATGTCTCAATTCATTCCCTACAAAAATATGTTCTTTCGATTCCATGTCCGCAGCCTTGTCCATAAAATTGTGTTATTAGAATCAACGTTCGGTTCTGCACATGGAATGTGAGGTCCCTGAACAGTCCACGTGCAGCCGATGAACTTGCGGAAGCCCTCGAAACTCATAAGGCAGATATCACCGCCATTCAGGAGGTACGGTGGGATGGGCCGGGAAAAAAAAAGGATGAAAAACTGCGATACTTCGGATACTTGCTACAAAGAGCGAAGGCAGCGCTTGTTTGGATGCGGGTCTGTTGTTCGAGGCAGACTTAGGCAAGAAGTCTTAAGCTTTAAATACATAAGCGAGCGCCTCATAACAATCCGCATCAAGGCTACATTCGGCAACATCAGCCTGATCTGCGCCCACGCCCCAACGGAGGATAAAGATGGCGAAAGCAAAGATGACTTTCACGATCTCCTAGGAAGAACGTACGATCAATGCCCCAGCTACGACACCAAGATCGTTCTGGGAGATTTCAACGCAAAGCTGGGTAAGGAAGACATCTTTGCTAGTGTCATCGGAAAGCACAGCCTGCACGACAGTACGTCCGAGAACGGACTCACGCTGTTGGACTTCGTTACGGGCCGAAACCTCTTTGTAGCCAGTACGCGGTTCCCTCACCTCAACATCCACAAAGGGCGGTCTCCTGATCAATCGTCAAGACGTCAGACACTCCTCCAGCATTCTCGATGTGCGAACATTCGAATCGGATCACTTCCATGTTGTAGCCAAGGTAAGAACACGGATATCGATAGGACAACGGAGTATAGCAAGACCAAAACAGTTTGACGTCGGAAAGCTACAATCGCAATTGACTGCTAGCAACTTTGCCGATCGAGTCTGCCTAAATCTCTCAGAGTGTCCAACCCTGCCAGGCGAAACAATCGACCAACAATGGAACCTTTGTCAAAACGCCATCAGAGAAGCTGCATCTGATTGGTTTTAAAACTCCACCTCAAAAAAAAACCCCTGGTTTAACAACGAGTGCAGGCAGGCACATTCTGCGAAGCAAGCAGCATACAAGGCGACGCTGGACAGAAGGACGAGAGCGGTTCGTGAGCTCTACGAACTTAAAAGAAGGGAAGAGCACTGGCTTCTCAAAAAGAAAAAGAAAGAGCATGAGAAGCGCGCGATCGAGGAAATGGAGAGGTGTTACGGCAGAAAAGATGTCAGAAAGTTCTACCAACGGGTAAAACAACTATCCAGTGGATACAAAATTCGGACAGAAGCCTGTCGTGACGCAAAGGGACAACTCGTAGTAGATTCGCAGTCGATACTGAGAATCTGGAAAGATAATTTCTTTAGACGGTTAAACGGCGAGGAAGACTTCAATACCGCTGTCAGGCAGAATATTCCACTCAACGCAATTGACGATGATCGACGAGAATTCCGTCCCCCCGACCTAGACGAAGTCAAGATAGCGATATCGAGATTAAAGTCGAATAAAGCTGCTGGTGCAGACGGACTGACTGCGGAACTGTTTAAGACAACTGGAGATGAGCTGGAAAGGTACATGCATCATCTGTAAAATATGGTCGCAGGAAACCATGCCCGACGAGTGGAACCTCAGTATCGTACCCCTTCAACTGCGCCAACTACCGAGGGATAAGTATCCTTAACATCGCCTATAAGATCCTCTCTGCCGTATTGTGTGAGCGCCTGAAACCATTCGTCAACAACCTGATAGGTCCTTATCAGTGCGGTTTCAGGCCGGGGAAGTCCACCATCGCCCAAATCTTCACATTACGGCAGATCCTGGCAAAAACCCAAGAAATGCAGATCGACACCTATTCGTCGATTTCAAGGCCGCGATGACAGCGTGCATAGGGACCAGCTATACAACGCCATGTCTAGTTTTGACATTCCTGCCAAGCTCGTTAGGTTGTGCAGGATGACGATGGAGAATTCTCGCTGCTCCTTCAAGGTCGGTCACGAACTCACCGAGACCTTCAATGTCAGAAAAGGTTTTAGACAAGGCGACGCGCTGTCATGTGATTTCTTTAACATCATCCTGGAGAAGATCGTGCAAGACTCACACGCCAGCACTAGAGCCACGATCTTCCAGAAGTCCGTACAACTGCTAGCATACGCGGATGACATTGAATTGATTGGCAGAACACAGCGAGCCGTCAATAAAGCGTTTGCTGGTATTGAAGCGGAGGCGGCCATCGAGAAAGGACGCACAACATCGACGACTTGGCCAAAACGTCACCATAGGCAGCTATAACTTCGAGGTAGTGAATAACTTCGTCTACCTCGGCTCGCAAGTGAAATGTACGAACAACACCAGTACCAAGATTAAACGCAGAATTACTCTTGCCTCTCTCGAAGGACCAAGCTAACATTATATAACACCTTGATCATACCTGTCCTGCTCTATGGTGCAGAAGCATGGACAATCTCAAAAGCGGATGAAGAAGTCCTTGGTCTCTTCGAGAGAAAAGCTCTGCGTTCAATCTTTGGTCCTGTCTGCGTTGATGGTTATTGGAGAAGAAGATTCAACCACGAACTGTACGGGCTGTACAGCGGCATGAGCCTAGCCAGGCGTCTACGGATTCAACGTCTAATATGGCGCACCCAGGTGGAGAAGGACCTCAATCAACATGGTGTGCGCAGTTGGAGACAGCTGGCTAAAAATCGTGCCGGCTGGAGAGGCTTACTGGTTGAGGCCCAGGTCCACCTAGGACTGTAGCGCCACCAGAAGAAGAAGAAGAAGAATCAACGTAAAGGTTGTCACTTTGGTAATTTTTAAATTAAAAGAAATATTTGGCAATTTTTTGTTTTACTTTGGGACTTTTGGTAATTTGGTAATATTTATGTGGCTTTGGTTATAATATAATAATATGGGTGGCGCTATAGCCCGTAGAAGGCCAGGGCCTAGCGTGGAAGGGACCTACAGTTTAATGCCGACTCCGAACGGCGAAGTTGAGAAGCTTTTTCTAGACAGGAAATACTCTTTGAGCATTGTCATTGACTCGAAAGAGGTGGAGCCGTGAAATATGAAAGGTGGTAAATTCGGGTATCGAACCTGGCACCCTCTGCGTAGCAGTCGTGGGTCGCCGTGGCGTAGTGGGCTTTGGTAAATAAAAAACTAATAACTAATAAATTGTCAGAAAACAACTTTGTAAAATTCATTAATTTGTCTACTTAAGTTATTGAATACGAACATACCTTTATGTAAATGATGCGTAAAAGTATTGAAATAAGAAATTAAAACAAAAAATTATTCTCATATCAAAAATTGGGGAAAATATAAGCAAATTAAACCCCGATTGTTGCATGATTGCTTAGAAAGTGTACTTAGCAGAGCTAAGACTTGTTTACTTCTGCTTCTACCACAATCTCCCATTTCTCCAAAACTTTTAAGGAAATGCTGTCAAAATTCTTAAGTGGCAAAATTAATTAAATGTAGCCAAACGAAGGCAACTCAATTGGCTGAAACAAAGCGAAACAATTCAATGGCCATGCACACAATACAGCGTCGACCTGCGTTAGCGAAAAATGAGAGCTATGAGAGGATCGTTGGACATTTTTCTTCCAAATTGAGAGTATTTTGTGTCAACAGCATGATGGGACTTGGGAAATGAATTATGGTGGTAGATAACCAGAAAAAAAGGTGGTAGAAAAGTGGTAGCAAAGACAAAAAAAGTTCCCATGTTAAATCACTTATTTATTTGATGATGATATATGAACATGAATGAATGTGTACAGATTCGGAAAAAACAGCTGTGTTTTTTTGAAAGCGTATATACGCTTAATTTTGAAGTGCACAAAAAAACGATCATCGGCGCTTAATGATTCATCATAAAATCTTGGCAGCACCGACGACATTTATGACGTTTGCTAAGCATTCAGGGGTGTAGTCGTGGAAGGTGATGGTTGATATTTGATGGTCACAATCTTCGTTTTGTGACTGTGTACTTTAAGCCACGTACGTGACCATCACTTTAAAAGCAAAAACACTTAATAATTATAAAATAAAAAAATGTTCATAAAATGAAAAGAATCGATTACGGCACATAAACGCAAAGAATAGCAGAGACTCTGGATATACCAAAAATTGCATACTTATGGATGCCAAAAAATTGAAAAATGATCTAATACATCAACCACACCTTCAGGTGTAAGCCACATACAGCAACCTAAATAATGAATGAATGAATTCAGGAATGAACACACACAAATTAATGATTGGAAGCATTGTTTTTATCCGCGCTTATTCCTTAAGCGCCGATAGATACGATGAGTAACTTAAGCGAATATAGACTTGTTGTTGGTGTATTTTACATGTAAATTGAAATTTAGGCGTGTATACGCTTGCAAAAAAACGCAGCTAACATTCCAAAACGCTGAAGTCTGTATGCTACATTTTTTTGATGCAAAATCTGCCTTGGACCATCAGATCAATCCAAATCCACTTTTGTCTCATTTTTTAATTTGTTTGCTTTTTATTATTTTTATTATTATTATATTTTTATTATCTTGTGCTTTTGGTAAGGAGCGGCGCTACTCTGAGCTACATCTTCCTACTCTACTACATCCACGGAAGAAATTTTGTTCTCCAAGTCCTCTTTGTATTATTGGATATTAGACTAGTAAGTTTAATTCAACCATAATCTCTGAAGCTGATTTGAAAGGGCTTTTCATGGGGATACCTTTGATTTGGTTATCATCTTTTAGCAATGTTTTTCGTGGTGGACTTTATGGCATTTGATATTTTGGTGGCCGTATGGCATTAAAAATTACTTCAAAAATAGAATAAAAAATAACCCGACACAAACCAAAAATTAAAAAAACATGTACCATGGTATTATTATTTTTGTAGATCGATCTCGTTTATTGAAAAATGTTCTCTATCCATTCATGCAAACATGGTTTCTTTTGTGCTGAGCACAAGGTACCGTAAGCAACAAATTTGCAACATGTTTGATGCAACACATTGCAAAGATTTTAGGGATAATTTTCCATTAAGGCCCATTAAGGCACACTTATAAATTTCAACCACTCTACATTAAGATCTTCAAAACATGGTTTCTTTTGTGCTGAGCACAAGGTACCGTAAGCAACAAATTTGCAACATGTTTGATGCAACACATTGCAAAGATTTTAGGGATAATTTTCCATTAAGGCCCATTAAGGCACACTTATAAATTTCAACCACTCTACATTAAGATCTTCAATATTCACTGGGTTTTGTGGAAACAAATCTGATAAGTCCCATAACCGGTGGCATTGTTCAAGCTACAACCTTTTTGGATCTCGGTATTTTAAAATTTTAATTTTAGTGTCTAACGGACCAAATTTCCTCGCATCCTCGAATCTTAATACATAATCAGAACAATGCTAGGGATAATGATGAGCAAAATGTGGTCGATTTAGAGTTAAGGTTGGTAGGTTTTTCAATATTTTAAAAAGTGGTAGAGTTACCACTTAAGTAAGCATCACTGGTGAACAGTCATTTGAGAAATGAAAACTTTTCATTTCAAATGAGTGTATACAGAATGGCGGTAATATTTGTCATCTGGTAGATTAGAGAGAAACAGCTGATGAATTGAGTAATTATTTCAACGTAGTGCGTCATCGCACTCTCTCCGTAACATGAAGTCGGCTGGCGCAATGCACTATTTGGTTTCAGCCAGGACAGTGGACGCAATTCATAGAAACCGAGAGAGACTTAATGGCCCTCAAAGACGAGTTCATCAATCCCGTACTCCTGCAGAATATTCTCGGGCGTATGCGTTTTCCAATTTCACAAAACAGCTGTAGATGGGCTTGGAATGCTCTCAATGGTTTTATATACTCAATACTGACATACTCAACCGTGCCGATTAAAGAAAACGCCGGATCGATTGCGAAGTGAACATTTTCGGATCAGTTTGTTTTCCTACTATTGAAAACGCAATCTAGAAAGTGAGATGATGTCGGTAATGCAGTGTCAAAAAATACTATTATGGAAAACGCAACTCATCCGCACTGCACACATTTTGTGACGTTCTTAATCCGAATCAAATTGGTTGCGGATGAAAGGTGAGTGGGTGCAATAGAAAGCACATTTCTTATTTTAATTCAACATAAAATAATTTACTTTCATTTCTAGAAAAACGCACTAGACGCTTGTGGTTCGAGGCAATGTGTAGTATGATGAAGAATAATCCAGATATGAACAAAAACTTTACCAATAAAGACTGATTTTCAGAGAATTTCAGAGAATTTTGAAACATTTCCTTTCCGGATTTGACTCGCTTCTGATAAGTTAAACTGCGGAGATTCCGAAAAACTCTTCAACTTCATTCATTTAGTCTGCTATTTTTATGTCTCTCTCTTCAACACTAGACTTTGTAATAAATGCGTATGTTATGAAGTGCAGCGCCAACATTGTTAATCTGTACAGCCTTCCATGGAAAATAATGGAGCTGTTTAGATCCGAGGCAACATCGGCACCAATTTTTCTTAACGCCGATAGTTCCTTTTATGAACTTGCGCCATTGATGTACCAAACCATATCTATATTAGACCACTACGTCTTGGAGTAGGTACCAATGTCAGCTTTTCTAAAAGGTGTGGTAAGCCTTGGCGACAAAAAATATCCAGTATCTGCTATTTAATTAAAGGAATATTGCAATGACATTAATTTGATATACATCTACGTATATATATATACATAAATGTATAAAAATATATAAAGTGATGAAGGATGAGATTATCCTTAGACGTAGGTCCTTCTTGTTTTCCAACGAATTTCTCTGGAATCATTTTCTTCCCATAATTCATAAAATAACTAATTTTATCCATAATATACTTAACAACAATTCAAACATGAAAATTCAAAACTGACAGAAAACATCCGATAAAGAATGGATCGATAAGGAGGTTTCGCGGACCGATAATGTGGTTCATCCGATGGATTCCATAATAGAGTTGCGGATGCGGAACGTATGAAGTCCCTCCGCAGTCGATCCGGCGTTTTCTATAATCGGCATGAATACTACACCCTATCCTGTAATCGACATAGCTCTAGAACGAACTTTCACACCTTAGCATAGACTTTCTCGGGGGGTTAATTCTTCTTTATAGTTGGGCTAGAAAATTTGTTGTCCACCTTTGTGAAAAAGAGGGATAATCAAAGCAGTCCGTCAATCGCCAGGCGTTATGAAATGAAAGAGCCATTAAAAATATCTTAACCATTGCCTTAAGCATTTCTGATTGGACTTCATCCACACGGGCGTATGTGTCAACTTTTAGCTCCACCGTTGAACTATCCGCCGCACTCAAGAATACGGGTCTGCCATCTTTCAGTGCCATAAAATGTCCACGTCATTGGAAAGCAACGCACCGTCTTTGGATTTGACTCATTCGAGCCTGTTCAAATACCTTCCACTGATTCGGCGAATGGTTTGACAGAACACCCTTTTCGCAGATCTATGGTCGCTTTCCAACTTCTCGATGAACACCTTCCAGGACTGCTCTTTAGCTGCTCGCAGAGCAAATTTGCAACTTTCACCTCAGTCTAAAAGTACAGTCTAGGTAGGTCTCCTTCTCCTCTCTGATGGCTTTTTGAACTCCGGGTTTTTAAACCAAGCGGTTCTTTTTTTACTAGCAGCCGCTACTTCAAGCGCTTCAATCCACAAACATCCCATGCAGGGGCAATAACAGTTGACGAAAGCATTTGCCGTTCTTGGAACTGATGCAATTCTCACAAGCCTAGTGAAAAGTGGAACCAGTCTTTGCACATTGCAGGCGAAAGCAAGATCGTTGAGCTTGATATTTCTAAAGCATTTGACAGAGTTTGGCATCAAGCTCTCTTGTCGAAAATGCATGCCTATGGTATCGATGAATCTCTTCTTCTATGCATTAGAAATTACCTTTCGAACCGTTCAATTCAAGTTGTGCTGGATGGGTTCAAGTCTGATATCCACCAAATAAATGCTGGTGTTCCCCAAGGCTCCGTTCTGTCTCCGACACTCTTCGTCATTTTTATAAATGATCTCTTGTCTGCTACTTCTAATCCAATCCATTCCTTGATGACAGCACCCTCAGCTTTTCATATTCGT
This sequence comes from Eristalis intricaria, assembly GCA_964034865.1. Lineage (NCBI taxonomy): Eukaryota > Metazoa > Arthropoda > Insecta > Diptera > Syrphidae > Eristalis > Eristalis intricaria. The sequence goes on from OZ035873.1 coordinate 10,765,644, forward strand.
TCCAAGACCCACGACCCCGCCCTTCGGCCGTAGAATTGGAACGGCAGCATATGTTAAGCACATTGAATTCCGATCTTGACAGCATAATTAACTGGGGAAAAAACAATAGAGTGGAATTCAATGCTTCAAAAACTCAATGCTGTCTGCTGTCACTCAAGCGAACCCTTGATAATCAGCCATTATCCATGAATGGCGCTTGTGTCGCTGAAACCGGAAATCTTTCCATCCTTGGTATGTGTACACTTAGTTGGAGCGATCACATATTTGAGGTCGCAAAAATGCTGCGAAATATTAAGGTTTTCTTAATCGATGCAAGAAATATTTCACCCCTTCTGATTTGGCTTTAATTTATAAGGCGCACATCCGCCCCAAGTTTAAGTATTATAACGTTCATATCTGGTCTGGTGCCCCCAAGACCACACTGCACCTACTTGATAGAATCCAAAAGCGAGCGATAAAACTTGTAGGAGACAACAATATCGCAGAGTTATTAGACTCGCTCGAACATCGACGTACCGTCTCTTCTTTGTCCGTGTTTTATCGTTATTTCAACAAACGATGCCCAAGCGAGCTAGCCAACTGCATTCCTCCTCGCCATGAAGTCACCCGCAATACTCGTCTCGCCAGGAAAGCCCATCAGTATACCCTTAAGCCTACTTTCGGACGCACAGTTAAATTCAGAGACTCGTTTTTCAGCCGCACTACAGGAATATGGAATGCTCTTCCCAACCTAATATTTCCCACAGACTACAACCCGCAGATATTTAAGACCAATGTGCACAGGTACCTCATCTCCCTTTCTCCCTCTATACCTCGGCCCATGCTGTGTCTTGACCCCGGACACATAAGGATATTAGCAATCCCTTGAGCTCGCGCAAATTATAAAAAAAAATCATTGAATATAGTGATTATTTTTCTTTTCTCTTCGGTGGAATAAACTTGACGGCGGAAATGCTTCCTTTGCAGAGACCATGTTTTATCGCAAGTCTTTGCTATAGTAGTAGATACTTAATTCTATCTTACCTGGTTATCTTAGTGAATGGAAGTCCATGTAATCTGCAAAATGGGCAACACACATTCAATAAACAACAATTTCCCAGTACGTAAAGCGGTGGTTTTTATTTATCCTTTTTCTTTTTAATGATATTTTTATCGTTTACAATATATAATTATTTTAATATTAGTAAGTATATAATGTATATATAGCTAAATTCAATTATGAATTATGTTAATACTATTCAAAACATTTCATATCAAAATAATTCACTAAATAAATACACGGGAACTAAATTGAAAATTAAAGTAAACTCAAATCAAACCGTCTTAAGCTCAAAAAACTGACTCATAATTGTGTGATTCAATAAATACAATAAATATAATTCTGTGTCATGTGTATGTATATGTATTTTAATGTACAAAACTAAGCTTAATCAAATCTATCTCTCTTAAATAACGCTAATCAACAACTTAGGCATATTTCTCCGTTCTCTATCTCTTGATAAGTAAATGATGAGTCTTGAATCTTAAACTTAAATCCAAACGCAAGCTTTGTCTGTAAAACAATTACGATTGTGTTTGTTTGTGTGTGTAATTTTATGTTTAAAAGGAACATATGAGTGTAAATTTATTTTTATTTTTATTTTTATTTATTATTTCTTTTATCTTTAACTGTACAAAAGAATTAGTAATTCCCACATACTTATGGTTACTAATTAAGTATCTTATATCATATATTTTTTTGAATTATTCAAATGTACATGTACTAGCAGCAGAATCTACTCACTACACTGCCTCTGTATTGCTAAATTAATTAAAAAACAAAAGAGAAAAACTAAAAATTATATGAACGATGAATCTACCAAAAAGGTGGCGATGGTGGGGTTTGGTGCGCAGATGAAAGTGCTAACGTGGTAATATAGTAATTATAATTAATTTGTATTTTCACTTAAATTAATTCATTTCAATAGGAGATTTGTGTTGAGTAGAATACATTGTATAAATTTTTTTTTGTTTTTGTTATATTTATGTGTTGTTTTTCTTATTTTAATTTAATTTAAATTTAAGAAAGAAAGAAATATGATTTAATTGATTGTGGAGTAAATGGTTAGGAATTGTTTTATAATTAAAATGTAGAATTATTTTAAAAAGTTCTTCAAGTATGCTAATCAGTCTTTTTACAAAAAAATTCAACTCAACCGGTGCCAGGAGGTAAACATCAAAGTGATACGTGTGATTGATTGAGATATGATTGAAAGTTTCGCAGACATTTTCGCTGAGAATAGAAGTTTGTGGTTTTTTTCCTTGTCTATGTGATAATCAGTGGCTTTGAGACGAATTAGATTTACATAATTTATTTTATTTTGAACAGATAGAGAAAAGTCGTAATAAAACTTAAAAAGGCCATATTTAAGCTAAAAAAAAGTACCGATTTCAGCTTAACTTCATCATTTTGATAGAAATTTGGGTATCTATGAACTTCTACTTTTAATAATAATAATATGGGTGGAACTACAGCTCGTACATGACCAGGGTCTAGCTTGTTCGTAACCACTTGTCTTGTGGTGCAATTATTTTTCACGATTTGATGGGGCTTACAGATTTATTCCGTCTTCGAAGGGCCAAGTTTGAGAAGTTTTTTCTAGACAGGCTTACTCTTTGAGTATTGTAAGTGGCTCCGAAGAGGTGGCGTTGCCGTGAAAAATAATTTCTCGTACCTGGAATCGAACCTAGACACCGTGAGTTCAAGTGCTTCTTGAAATGTCAGCCATAACTACAAATGTATCCTTAGTTGAGTGCTTGAGGTAAGCACTCGATAAAAATAAATCAAACTCACTAGGCGGAGGTGAAGTCCCCCAATGGCTACTTAGATAATAGACTAAAGCCTTGATGCTCCTCTCGACGATATCGTGAAGACAGTGGAGTGGAGAGTGTGTCAGGTTCAAATGAAGTGGTATTGGTTGGAAGAGAATAAATCGGTTCCAACGCATTGGGTTTCACGACATAAAACAATTCTAGGGGATGGCAGACCATCTAGCTAAACCAGGAGTCCTAGTCCTTTAGCTAGGACCAATAAACAGCTCAGTCCCAATTCGATAGCATTTTCCCGAACTATGTGATCAGCCAGGCAAGTAGTATCCTAGCCCAGAGTGTCCTACGACCAGCTGGTTGGTGTCATCATGAAGTTTAATTTCTTTGATGGAAAACATCGTTGGCTTATACCTGCTGGCATTGATACCACACGTTTTTTCAAACTTGGTCTCCTAGTCTTCAGAGCTTAGTCGGAGCTCAATCGAATGATCGCTTGCAGAGAAAAAACTACTCTGAATAAACTACTCGGATAAATCAATACAAAAAAATTTTAATTTGAGACCAATTTGGTTCGAGCACTATATAAACTGGTAGCACTGGTAAACATGTTGAAGCAAGCTTGCTTGGAATGTCTGTCTCTGTGTTTATTCTGACCACTCAAACAACGAAGTACTGCAAAATTCTCAAAGTGTTAATGTGCACTACGAAATGAAGTCTTGAGGCATTCGATATCTTCTGTAGTTTCCAATAATATGAAACGCACACTTTCGCGAGAGGCCATAGTCATTTAAATGAATTAGTTCATTCTCCGAACTGTCAAACTGAGAACGGATTACACAAAGGGGCAGACGCGATCCACAAATTCGCGGTGAAGTGTCAGATTTCACCGACGTAGTTATCTGTGAATAGAGAAAATTCTATGTGAATGAATTGTAGTCGTGGTGTGCTCATATAAGCAGCAGAACTTTAAGCAACTTGGATAGGTTCCACATGCAGAATGATTTGGCCTAAGTTCCTGAAGGGATGATTTATTGTTTGAACCAATCAATGTGCCTATAATTAAAAAATGTATGTTTTGTAGTCAACATCTCTTTTCAAAGCCACAGGAAAATCGCACACAAACACGTCCACACACAGCTAAACGTCACGGAAACCTTTCATCGGAAGTGACGTTGTTTCATTTCTATACAGTGTCCATTTCTTATTCATGTTTTCCTTATGTAAAAAATCAATATTGTCCTGTCTTCAGTTTCCATTTAGTCTTTTGTTATCAAAAAATTAAATAAACCTTCTATTTGTTTAAAAAAAAAATTCAGAACACAAATTAGGAAATAACCAAAGTTTGAACACCTCCAGTGTCTGCTTGTCTGATTGGAAGGTTGTACCCTATTTATTGTAGCCAAAAGCAGAGAATTCTGAAAAACCTTCCCATTTCGAATCTAATAGCATCTCTGTTTAAATGTATGATTTGTATATAGACACATATAAAATTACACAAGTATACTTCATTTAAATTTAATATATATATATAAATATCCTTACAATAGTATAACAAATTCTATTGGTATTTTTTTTTGTTTTGTTTTCTGTGATATTTGTTTTCTTTTTCGTTCAGATTTAGAGACACTTTTTTGTTTGGTTTTGTTTATTTATTTATTTTTTAACTCGATCTTTTGTATTTTGTTCTGAAATTTGTAACTTTTCCGAGGTTAAACAGTTCTCATGGATTTCTCTTCAGATATATGTGTGTATGTATAATGTACTCGTATGTATAGATGATTTGTATCGAATTCTTGTTCAATATGCATTGGGTTTGTATTTCGTTTCATAAATTTGCTTTGTTTGGTTTTTTTTATTTATTCATTTATTTTGTTCTTGTTTTCCTTTTTTTGTTTCGGTTTCTATAAACACTGCTTAAGCGAATGAGTTTATTTTGGTAGTATTTTGAGAGCAAGAAGCTATAAAGCATGATTATTTGACTCTAACTAATGAAAGTTCTAATCAATTGAATTGAGTTTTGTTTTCTTTGTGTCATATTTATTTATCGTATTTTTTTTTCTTCTAATTTGACTGAGATTTGTGTAAGTTTTTGGTTTTGTTTTCTAGATAAATGGAAGAGTTTGAAATAAAGTAATTCGCTATATGATATGTGGTAGTTTGAATAGGAATTCGAGTATGAAATACAAGCAGAAGTTGCTAGGAGGTTAGTTTTACGGCGAGGAGGTTCGAGGTAGGTTCTTGGAGGTGAGTTCGACCGAATACTCTAGGTTTTGCTGTGAATTGTGGAGATGTTGCAATTGATGATGGGTATTGTGATGTCGAGGAATAGGATTTTGCTAACTGGTGTCGCTGACTGACGCCATCCATGATCGACGCGACTGCGAAACGCAATTCTATCGAGTGCTTAAAGAAATTCGTTGCGATATTTCTGGAGAATGGTTCGCGAGAACAAAACTAATTTTTGAATAAAAGCCAGCCCCTGATTTGTGTTCAAATGTCGCCATTCATGTTCCCGTGGGTTGCGATCGATTTTGCGAAAGACAAGGTAGATCCTGATTGGTTAACAACTAAGGTGGGGATCTGGCTTCTGTATCGTATAATATGAATAGGAGTCAGTCTGGATTTTATAGCGTCAGCGATAACACCCGCCACGTGAATCGCAATATTTGTAATTCGAAATACAAAGTTGGATTTTAAATAAAGAATTTGTTGCTTTAACTTTATTGTTTGCCTTAAGTCAATTACACCGACTTTACCCCTGTTTTTGGTTAACCGGAAGATAGTATCCACTTTACACAATTTTATATACCCCTGATTCCACCTATATGTATTTTATTTTGCCTTCTTATACCGTTATTTTCTTCTTGGGACTGCTGCTAATTTCTGCCTATTTTGTCTATTATGACGACTCCTCAAAGTTTAGGACTAGGTTTTACGTTGAGTTTGATAGATCAAGACTGATGAAGGAAGAGGGGCAGATGTATTTGGTTACCGATCGAAGAAGGGGCGTGGGAGGCACCATTGAACGTGGGGTACCATTGAACAGCTCTAATAAAATTGTATTTCTGTCGAGGGCACTCCATCTTCAAAGGTGTCACTCACCAGCATCTTAATAAATCGATTTCATACACAGATGCATTCAATTCAATCTTGACAGCAACTGCGACATAACAGTATTGTCGTACATCATCAAATCCAGGCTTGTGCAGGAATGCCTACTTAAAGAGTTGAGGAGGTGAAACTGAGTAAGACCCGGCTGGATATCTGTGCATACAAGGATAGAAGGCAAAGAAATGGCCGACTTCCTAGCTAGGAAATTAGCATCAGAACCTTTCTACAAGCCTAGAACCAAATCTGTGCTTAAGAAGACCATGTCCTCAGAGAAGAATTCAGGAAACTTGAAGGAAGGAACCTGGCAAAAGCCAGGAACAACGCTTATGGCATGAAACAGGCCAAGAAAATCTTGGGTCAATATAACCTACAGAGGCTTATGATGTGCATGTATCAAGATGAGCTGGAACAATAACTCGCGACTAACAGGTCACTGCAGACTCTGGGAGCACCTAAGGAAACTACTGGCAGCAGAAGGTCTCTGCAGATTTTGTGGAGAGTCTAATAAAATTGCAGATCATGTACTGGGACTTTGTGAGGCAATAGCCCACAAAACACAAAACACGATATCTTGGAAAGCACCTACTATCGGAGGAAGAAATGAAGTCTCCAGAATCATCCCTCATTCTCAGAATAACTTGGGATGTATCATAGCAAGACACTAGTACTGCGATTATAAAGATTTATGAGGAGCTAGGAGAAGAGAGAAATACTCTAGAATACATTTCTTCCACCTATGCGCAACAAGAGTCCATAGCCAACAACTCTGAAAGGACTTAATGTGAGGTGAACTCGTGAGGGAGCAAATGTATCAAAAGGGGGCATACTAGACCCAAAATCCGCGGTGCAAATATCCTCAACAATAATAATAATACTTTGAAGCGTTCACACAAATATACTGCGCCAATAAGCTGTAGTAGTCATCCATGCCAGCCTTGGTTTCGTAGCTTCTGTTCAAAGTCGATACAGTACAGTATACAGTATAAGCACACATCGACTGTGAAGGCAGTGATAATAATCACCCTGTCCCCATGCGCCTCTGGAATTAAGAAAAATGGTTCTATTGCCGACAAGGCACTCTCGAATGAACTTCGGCATAGTCCACACATCCGAGCGAACTTTAACTTTCCATTTTATTTAAATTTCGAGAATACTGACTGGCAGGTGATGAATGTTTACATTCAGTCATGATTCCTGCTATAAGACAACTTTCAAAATAAAAATATAGATGGCGTTACAGTCCGATATGGACCTCAATTTAACTTCTACTGCAACCCGTTTTTTTATTATGAATGATATTGGTTCATCACCAGTAGATGGGTCCCAGAGTTTTACGCAGAAATCGAGCGGCGACGTTTGAAAAGCTTCTTCAAGACTGATATAATCTATGGGCTTGCTTGTCAGGCCTCTGCCCCTAAGAGAATATGAGCCTGAGCGATAGCTCCATCATTGTTGAAGATCTTGTACACGCTGCCAAACTTTCTAGGGTCCCGGATAACTTGGTCGAACCAGGAGCACCGGCTTCGAAGAGTATTGTCAGCAACTCGACCGAGGAGGAGCCTTGAATTATTAAAGTTCTTAATTTCGAGGACTAAACCGATGGTCACTTTCCCACGGTGGCAAAGTCCTAAGCTATGTTCATGCTAAAAATTGTCGCCACTTGCAAACATTTTCTAACGAACACCACAATATTCTCGAGCTCCGCTTGTGGGTTGCATTGCACAGCGTCTTCAACCAGCGACAGAAGTGATGAAGAATTACACCACCCACAACAATGGGCATTCCCAATTCAGAACAGTTTAATCCATAAAGCTGATGTGGATCACAGGTCTCGGGGCCTCACCAGTACAGAAATCTTTGGGCTCTGGCCAGGCGAAAGAAACTAAGGAGCACATACTAACTGACTGCCCAAGACTTGCACGAGAAAGTTTAAAAATGATAAACAGAACATCCGTAACAGGGAAAGACTTCCAAGAAACCCGGGAAGAGAAGTTTTTGAAGGTAGTCCTCAAATCCTCGACCAATAGAAGGGGGTACAGTGGGTCTTTTGTTGCAGACCCCGCGTTGTTCAATTCAAGTTGTTGCAGTTCCCAATCTCATTTGATAGGCGTTTCTGATGACTGAAATAAAAAAAAAAATTGGTGACATGGACCTGAAATAATTCACACACAGTCCTTTGGAATATATATAAAACTCAATTTGTTGCTTAAAACAAACACACCTACATGTTCTTCAGAAGAAAAACAGGGTAAGGGACAGTTTTCAACTTTCTGGCCATCACATCTGGGGATGAGATTCAATTTCCAAAAGCGACTCAGGATAAAAGCAAACCTTTGATCATGTTTCTTTCGAAAATTCCAAGTTTCACCCTGGTATCCTTGCACACTTGTCAATCGCTTACTTCCACATATCTGATGGGGACGAAAAGCGTCACTCAAACACCACTTCCATCAAAGGACTCTGTCTGAGCAAAGGCTCCCTTCTGTCTGCTCTACGGTGCCCCCTCCATTCAATTCATCTTTGACCTGAAGTGCTCCGTCAGAGCAAGTTATCGAGTCGCACTTTGACGATTGGTTAAAGCTTCAGAAATGACTTTAAATTCACTTGGTCTCAGGAGAAGTTGAAAATTAATCAGCAACCAAGAATGGCAGATGTAAAAACAAAAGAAAAATTGACATTTCCCCATGCAAAGGAAAACTCTACAAGGGTCAGTAACCGAAACTACACCACGCCCTCTCGGTCTCTCCTTTGTCATACAAACTATCCTTTATCTGGTCTGCCTTTCAATCTTCCCGTGTTCATCCAAAAGGACATCCAATATCTCTGTATAATCCTTTGGTTAGATTTAAAATGCAATCTGTTGACAGGGGCGATTATTCATTCTTCTTTTTTTGCTTGCTCCCGGTGCTCATCCGTTTGCTGTCGTTTTTCTTTTGTTTTACGCCCGCACACGCCTTCTGATTCGTCGATTGGCAGTCGAAATATGAATCTTTTATCGATGGCAGGGAAGGAGATCACAAATCCTTTAATTTATTACGGAATTCTTTGCGAACACGAGTGTCAATCTTCGTTTAGTTCGGTTTGCAGTAACTGGTTGGAAGATTGAACGGTTTTCTTTTTTCCTCTTAAACAGAAACATTCACAGGGTTATGATGGTACATGGGCGATTTGTGCGGAACAGATGTCTGATGTGTTCAATTGGACGTTGAAGGATACATTTGTCTTGGACGCTTTTATATATTGGCGTCTGAGTTGCTTGTAAATTCCCGAAAACGCCATCAAACAAGTGTTGAATGTTTGAAGCAAGCTTTATCGAAGTATTCTCGGAGAATTCGACTGGATATTATCTTAACATTGTGAAGGCTGAATGTAAAAAAAACCTCCAGGTTCGGCCAGCTGTTCAAAAATTGCAGTGGTGTGGCAAGAAATATAGTCTCGAGCACGTGATTAGAAACAGCAACAATTTATTGTATTATGATTTTCCTATTATCTCATTTATTTTAGTTTCGCAGTTATCGCCTCACCCGACGTCCATTAATTGTAGCTGCAAATCCAATCAGCAAATCCACAAACGATGGCACTGGAGTCAACACTAGAGTCTTTCAACTTTGAAGCCACTGCTGAACCAGCAGCGCCACTATGAATTCTTTAAATGGACAGGGACTTACCCTTTCTCGAGATTGCCACCCTCATCGCCAGTCGCATCAACATTTGCACTGGAAGAGCTGCAAGAGGCGAGGTCTAGACAGGACAGAGCTGTTGAACATGTTGATCGAAAGGTAGTGAATGCAAATAACTCTCTAGGGGTGGCTTGAACATGAAATAAAGCCTCTTGATGTAAGACAATGCTGCTCAAAAATTAGTTGGTACGAGACACTAGACACTGCTAAAAGAAGCTCCGCGATAAAGAGCATCCAACTTAAGAAGAGATTCAGTTATGATGATATTTCAATGTTGTCCTACATGTCTCGCAAGTCATGAAATTATACGGGGGCTTCCGACGAACCTTAAAATCCATGACTGTATCGTGAGAGATCCACAAGAAAGAAGACTGCGTCAAATATTGACGGATAGGTTAAATAATCATCGCGTCTTCAATCCCATTTTGTACGCTCGCATGCAGCATTTTTCTTAACAGTCAGTTCTTATCAATGTGGTTTCAGGCCGAGGAAGTCCACCATCGATCAAATCTTTGCACCTATAAAAAAATACCCGATATTCACGACATTCACCACATTTAATCGGTTTAAATGACAGCGTGCATAAAGACGCTATTTTAGATTTGAGATTCCTGTCAAACTCTTTAGATTATGGAGAATTCTCGCTGCTCCATCAAGGTCGGTAACGAACTGACCGAGACTTTCATTGACAAACGATGATTTCGACAAGGCGACGCGCTGTCATCTGACTTCTCCAACTTCATCCTGGAGTACATCGCGTAGGATACAAACGCCAACACTAGAGGCACGAACTTCAAAAAGTCCGTTCAACTATTAGCATCCGCTGATGACATTGACGTGATTGGCAGATCCTAGCGGGCCGCTAACGAAGCCTTCGTTGAGACGGAAACGGCGGTAAATGAGGACAAAACGAAGTATACACTGTCTTCAACGAAGGGCACAGATTATCGATTACTTCGCCACAACGTACCATAGGCAGACATACTTTCGAGGAAGTTAAGGACACCGGCTTCCTCGGCTGTCAAGTAAACAGTACGAATACCACTAGAACAGAGTTTAAACGGGAACTCTTGCTAATCGCTTCTTCCTTGGGCTTAAAAGGCAATTGAGTACTAGAGCACTCTCTCGAAGGACTAAGCTAACATTCTTTAAATTCTTGATCATCCCTGTTCTGCACTATGACGCGGAAGTTTGGACAATCTTAAGAGCAGATGAAGAAACCCTTAGTATTTTCGAGAGAAATGTCATGCGTTCAATCTTTGGTCCATTTTGCTTTGATGGTATTTGAAGACGTAGATCCAACCACGAAATGTTCAGCGAGGTGAGCCTACGACTACGTATCCATCCGTGGGTATGTCATGCAGAGTGCATGGGCATCACTGCTCCAGCTCGAAGAATCCTTCGACTCCGCACAAGTGGGACAACACTGAATGGGGAAGGACTGACCTGGGCCTGTTGGCTGAGGGTCAGGTCCACCCGGACTGTAGCCACACTGTAGAAGAAGAAACTATTCATCGAAACTCTATGATGGTCCCATGTAGGGCGCCATCGGCTAAATCAGTGCCGGTGTCAGTGAGTTTCACTTTCAAAAGATTAGTGCGCTTATTAATTGGTAAATTGATTCACTTTTATCAAATAAACATCCCTATCGACTGGCGACCTGACATTGGGCATCATTATGAAAACCAATGGTAGACAATTGAAGGTTTTCCTTCAAAACCTATTGTATGCATATTGATACGTTGAAACTAACTAAGAATTTGAAGGAAAAATAGACAGCTTAACATTGGTTGTTATAATGGCGCCCAACATGAGATCGACACGAGAAAAGCGTGTCCATTAGTGGATCAATGAGTATCAAATTGTCGCTTCATTAAAATACAGGTCTGTCATTAAAATTCAGAAACTAGGGAGCAGTCGAATCAATGGATGCCTGAATACAAATTGATTTCCATGGGTTCTTGGAAACCACGCGCAACCAAATACTTTCTGACTTTCTGGGAATCATCTAATTACATTTAATTGGAAGAGATCACATGGTCAATAGCTGTTTTTATGCGTCGTTAATGTGTTTGATTTAGAGGAGTAATTGGGAGAAACTATACAAATGGCCAAATGAAGATTACTCTTCCATTGAAACAGTGCAGATGTCCACAAATATGAAATACGTGAAATCCTTATGTCTACACACGAATTCTCCTTTTTTCCTGCTTCTCAAAATCAAAAATATATCTACAAACATGCTTTTATGTTGAATGACGATGTCATGGCCAAGAAGGTTCCTTTTTCGACTGATGCAGCCAAAATCTGATGCAGCACATGTTGTCGACAGAGATAGCAGTTAGTATAATGTAGGTGGCGCGACAGTCCGAGGCATACCTGGACTCAGATTTAACAGCAACTACTCGTGTTGTGAGTGATATTGTTCCTTCCCGAGCGGATGGGACCTACGGTTTTGTGCCTACTCCGAGCGGCGTAGTTTAATGAGCTCTATATGGACAGGGATACTCCTTGAGCATTGTCAGTGACTCAACAGAGTTGGAGCCCTGAATTATGAAAATTTGTAAGACCTGGCGCCTCAACCAAATTCAGTTTATTTTCTACTGTATGGTTTTGGACTTCTATTATATTGGACTCTGTTCTTGTGATGTTTCATTTGGCTCTGAAAAGACACTTGAGACAGCATCCACACGAACGTAGTCAGAACTTTTCAACAGCTTTAAACCCAAATCCAAGTTAATGAAAATATATATTTTTTTAGGGGTTCCCACATAAAAACTGCAACCTTTTCCTTGTGTCAGTGGACACAGTTCACAGCCTTCCCTCATACAGCTACACTTTCCTCGCCTGTACAGAGGTCAATGTACAAGTGGAACTGTAGCCTTCGGCGCAACTCTCAAGAACCATTAACCTCGCTTAAGACCCACCTCCAGAAGGCAAAAATGAAATTAAAAAACTATGTAAAATAAAAAAACCCAAATTTAACTTAAACATTACACGTACATACTAGAGTGATATGATTCGTTTCCACTTACCAGTCGGAGCGGGTAAGTCTAGTGGGGGCCGCTTGTCTTCTTACACTACTGTGAGTGAGTATCCCTAGGCTTCTAGGCTTTGTGCTAATGCATTACTTGTAATCACATTCTTTCGATATCTCTTCATTTTTGGGACAACATTGGTTAAAACTATGAGTAAACACAAACTTAATGAACTATCTCAAAGTGGAACATAAGTGGAACAGAACAGACAAGTCGACTAAACTTATTGCAACTTAGCTATGTGTACCTGGGGGCGCTGTGGGATATGCAGGTTTAATGTGTCTGTTTGTGTGTGTGTGTAGGGGGGATGGGGGGGATGATCATGATGATGATAAACTAAAATTAACTAGTATTCTTAATAAGTAACCCTCAGTTTGCATGCTGATGCTGGTGAAGATGATGATGGTGATGGTGCGTCGCCACCGCTGACGTCGTCGTGTAGTGACATTCTTGATCCGAGGACATTGAGTAGTTGGCGGAGTCTCGGTCTTCGGGAATCGATGTGTTTGCCAGACTGTGAATTTGCATTGGATCCTGGAGGAGTTTCGAAAATGTATGATGACCAGCACCGAGTCCCAGGTGGCCGTAGGGCGATTCGGCCTTGGTGATGTGAGGGATGCGTCGCAGGAAGTGCGGATTTGAGTAGCGGACACCGTTCGGTAGGGTGGTGTGGGAGAGAACGTGTTGCTTTGTTGCCACCATGCCAATGGACGATGTCACCGATTGGGGTGAGTACCCTTGGGGTTTGTATTGCAACGATGCTTGACTGTGGCAGCCCAATGGTAGTGGCATTGTACTGCAGTGAGAATAATCGATTTTCTGTTCTGGCATTGTCCTTGTCAGTGGTAGGGTGGCACTGTTCGATTTACTGCTGCTGTTGGTTGTGTTATTGGTGTCGTTGATGAAGCTGGACATTCGCATGTTGGTGGAACGGCCGTATGGCTCTTCCTGTATGGCTGGCTGTGGTGGCTTTGGTGGCGGTTTGCATACAGCACGTGGACGGATAACAACTTCTTCGCGCTCCTCACCGGAATGGACACCACTCGATGATTCGGATGGTGCGCGTTCTGGTGGGGATGTTGTGCTTTCTGTGGTTGAAGTTGTATCGCTACGTGGTGTTAATGCTTCGTTGGGTACACCGGAATCTGCGCGTCTCAGGCAGCGTGGTGTTGAACTTGATGCAATCTGAAAGCGAACTGTCGTAAGAATTAATTTGTTCAATATTTTCACAAAAATGTATGATTTATGAAGTGAGGACGACTTGGGTGGGGGAGGGAAGGATGCTCTTCGAAGAAAAATGTGGACACGCACGAAGGAGTCGCTGGCGAACGGGAATAACATTTTCCGGAAATCAAAGAGCTGTTTACAGGATGAGTGAGTCAGTTGGAAGAACAGTATCCTTCTGGACCAAAGTAGGGAACAATGTGGATTAAGGGTTCTGTCAATTGGTCACGACGTAATTTATTCATGGATGCTTAATCCATAAAGGGAATTGTAGGAATGGACATCCCTTTGACAGAGGAGCACCTCAACAATTTCAGGATATCAAGAGACAAGTAATAAAGATGAGACGGAATAAGAATTTAATTTGAAAAATGTTATTATCCAAAACGAGGAAGAATAAAAGAATGAACATAAGCAATTAAGTCTGAAGACTAAGTCAAAAATGAATTCGGCAGGGAAGCATAGGGAACCGAGCAAAGCACACCTTGTCTTGCATTTCCAACCATTTATAGTCACTGCTCCACTGGCATTACGAACCGCAAGAGAAGATGGAATAAAATGGAAACTTGTGGCCGGCGAGGAGCAGAACCCTTCATCAGCAAGGCAGGTAGGTAGGGTGAATGCATGTTTATGTACAAAAGCTATGCTCAACTTAGATCTTTATGGTCCTTTGTGCTCTCATCGGCTTTGAAACCTGCGCTCTTTGCATGTGAGCTTACTGCATGGTCCCCTTTTGGAAAGTTTGGTCCTGAGATGTAGGTTTGGTGGTTTTGAGATATCTTAGGATACATGATTAATTAATCAATCTCCTTCTAGCTTCTGCATGGGCGGCGGGCAGGACCGAGTTGCAATACTCTCACCTCTTCCTCCTGATCCCTGCAACTTCTAGTACAGAGTATTCTGGCTTGGTTACCTAAGAGGCAGTGTGTAATTGCACCGGCCTACTCCAGGAGAGCTGTAGTTTTGTTTAGATTCCTAGATTGTTAGATCAATGTACGCCAAATTCTCTTCGATGAGCTACAAATCTCTATTTCCGGCCACCAACGGTTTGTTGATGGCATATGTTAGGGGGGATATGATGTCTTCTGATCCTGTGCCAGTGGTGGACCCGCCTCTTCATTAGCTCTTTCATTCCCCGGAATACCTTTGTACTCAGGGTCCCAGCATAAGGTTAAGGTTTCATCTTTTTATTTTTTTCACTCTCTCCTTTAGAGATAAGCGGCAGAGTTCAACATAGAATTGATTGCTGGTGTTGCCAGAGCCTTTATGGCTGCCGGACTATCTGTGTTACAAAAACAATAGATGCACAGTCAGTGGAACTCATTGATAGTCGCAGAGCTGTCTTTTCAACACTTTTTACTACGGCCTGAGACATGAACAAGACACTGTTTATAAGAAATCACTCGAGGTGTATCCCTTCAGCGTCACCGCATAATTTTTAGGAGTATTCTTGCTTTTACAGATGGCTGATACATGACAGAGGTTTGTAAAACTCCAAAGGTCTAATTGGTCACAGTACCAAACACACTTATCGAAAATGTAAAATACGCGAAAAAACATTTCAATGCTTATTCCTGATCTCTTGGTGTATGGTTTAGGTGTGTCGACTTCTTCACTGAGGGTTGAGAACTTGAGCAGAATTCATAATTAGCGGCTTCTCATCTTTAAGTCGCTGACCATCCTTAAGAAGTCTTTAAAGAATCTGTTTGCAATAAACTTACTAAGCTTCACCGTTCGAAATTCGAAAAGGGTTGGTTCCCTGCACTTTTTAGGGAACAACTAATAGCATCCTTTATATAATAATAATAATATGGGTGGCGCGACGGTCCGAAGCGGACCTGAGCCTAGCTTCTCAGCAACCACTCGTGTTGTGCATGCTATTGTTCTTTTTGCGAGTGGAAGGAAAGCTACAGTTTAATGCCGACTCCGAACGGCGAAGTTGGGAAGCTTTTTCTAAGCAGAAATACTCTTTGAGTATTGTCATTGACTCGAAAGAGGTGGAGCTGTGAATTATCAAAGGTGGTAAATTCGGGTATCGAACCTGGCACCCTCTGCGTAAGAGTTGACGCACTTACCCACTACGCCACGGCGACCCACCTGTATATAGACTCCTTTAGTTGGTTAGGTGTGGAAGTGGGTATGGTGATGAAATTCATTGGGACTTTTACGTTTCATTGTCCTGTAACTTGCTTCACATTGATGTGACGCATTAACCACTGGTGGAACTGCCATTCGAAGCTGATGATAAAACGCAGTAAGTTGTCTGACAGATGGATTGATGATGCTAAAAGGAACTGATGCTGTCATTTATTTTCTAATAGTTATACATACACTGCTCAAGAATTGCTGATTATGGCAATTCTTTTCAAGTGGAGGTGCTGACATTCGGGGAAGCTAAAGATAATGTCAATGTTGGAAATACTACGGGCAGTCATTAAATCAAATTCAAGTCCAAGCTCGGATGCAGTCCACAATGGCTTTTGGAAGTAAATGTCAGAATGAAACTTATTTTAAGTGACGTGCTGCCAGAAAGTTTCGATTTGAATGACGATGAACGATTTATTTCGATTGTTTCCGATTGGTACCCCTGGCCTTGTCGCAGGCTGCCGCAAAGAGCTGATGGTTCTCAGTGGGTAGCACTCGATTATAATCTCAATTGAGTCACAAGGACATAGCCGGCAACGAGCCCACTGAACGGAAAGGGGCCGTCACCAATCTTTCTCAGGCAAAATTATGTATCAAATGAATTTTTGTGGATGTCGAGAGAACAAAGTGAATGACACTCATAGAGGAAGCTAATGGAAGATGGAACTCTCTAACCACCAGTGAGGCCACTCGGATGCTCTGGACTTAGTTGAACTAATGAAAAACCAAAAACCCACAAAATGCGATAAAAAGTTGCTTGCTATGGTAGCACTAACTGCCCATGACCAACTGAAATAAACGGTTTTCCAATAGGGACTCTATCACCGATCATCAAACTGTCAATTTATTCAGTAAACTCAACACTTTCAACATGTACATACGCACGAACGAGCAAAGTCTGAAAATTATAAAAATTTTCTACTGGAATTCGGAGTCAACCGCAACTTTAATAGCCTTAACTCCAATTTTGACGAAGCTCATTTTTGTAGGGCAAAAATCCACATGCTTCATGAATCACCACTTCATCCACAAAAATTAACTGATTGGTGCGATTTGCATGCCGGCGGCGCTATTGGGCCTTTTTTTTGGTCGACGATAACGATCGTCACGTTACTGTGAATGGTCAGCGTTATCGCGCCATGATTACCGATTATTTTTTGGCCCGAATCGGAAGATATAGACTTGGACGACAAGCCATACAGTAGGGGAGTGCATTCACCAGCACACCAATATGGTGGTCTATTGAGATACCCATAGACTGACTCCAGTGATAGTGCCGTTAATTTGATCCCAACGGTAAATGGTGACTGGACCAGATTTGAAAACCAGATAAAAGCGTTTTAACTTTGCTTTCACTGGGATTCGAACCGAGGGCCCCGCTAACCAGGGGCAGGCACTCTACCAAATGCGCCATCCAGTCGTCATATGTACACGAGTTAGTATGGTGAGCGTGTTATCTCAAGAAATGGGCCAGTCGATTGGCCGTCTCGTTCGTGCGATTTAACACCGCTTGACAATTTTCTGTAAGGCTACGTGATTGAATTATGCCAACAAGCCGACAACGATGGAAAAGCTCTGAGCCAAAATTGAACCCGAAATAGCGGCCCAACGAATCGACCGGTGCAAACGTGCCCACGGTGGCCATATGAACAAAGTCGAGTTCCATTCATAAATGTTTTGATTATACTTCAAGCCGAAAATAAAGTTTTTGAACTATCTCAAATGGTTTACGTTTTATTTAAAAAAAGTTGTCAAGTCCCATTAAAAGCAAATGGGGCGACGTAGAAAAAAATTGGAGCAGTCCTCACTAACTCTGTCCCTGCCAGTTGAGACATATAACACTGGAAGTCCAGTCCCAGACCTCAAGGATCTAACAAATATCTCCCTAAAATGTTTTTTAGAATACCAGGCTGGCTTTGCAACGCATCAACACTAACCTGAAGTGGGACGAAGAAGGTTACATTCGCCGAATGGGCATTCCAATGGGTTCAAATGGACCGAAGTGAGACGTGGTTTACCCCCCGTCTACCCATTTATCCAACCTATCCTAAGTTTGCGATGGGTGTCGTACGTAAATCACTTGAGTCGTTGAATCTGGATCAGCGCTGGACAGGAGGAGACCATATCTTCTTCATCAAAGTAGCTTCCTTGGATGCAAGTCAATTTAATTTATGTACTGTGAAAAAACATCCAAAACGACATACAGTTCTCACGGCAATAACTCCAACTTTCGTGACTCTCCTCATTAAATCCTAATCCGTGTCAGCTTCAAACATTCGATAAATCCAATCTCAGATGATGCGCACATATGCAAATAATCGTACATCAACAGATTTAAAAGCACCCAATCGTGCGGACTTATCGGTCAAGGAGACCCATAAAGCGCATGTAATCAAAGTTCATACTCCGTTGGAGCAACGATATCACGGGAAATACACTAATAACTTAACCCCTCCAGTTTATCCATCTCATTAAACAGACACGTCCGTTCACAGGACACAAATCCCCGCATCGGTGATGCTGCGTATGACACAATCACGATTTGAAGCCAAACATCGCCAGCAACGACAAGTTAAATCGCACCGCGGATACAGTCAACCCGAAATTCCTGACTCACGTCAGCTACACAAGGAGCGAGAGAGAGAGAGGGAGATAGAAAGATAACAAGGATGGATACTTACGTGCGCTTCGTTTGTGTGTACCGTGACGGTAACCGGTGCCAGAGGACTAATCAAATGTTCCGGTGACGACGCCAGTTGCATATTTTCAGGCTGTGCTTGTGGGGCCATTCCAATCGGTGAGCTGGCATTCGAGAGTGGTGGCGGCGGCGGTGGTGGATGTGGTGGCTCTAAGTCTCTTGTCGACGCATACGTAACACTATCATCACGAACACAAGCCAAGAGTTTACCCTCCTCCGAGGTATTATCATCTAACATTTCACCGTGCAGTGGCGGTGGGGGTGGCATCAAGAGTGGCGGCGGCGGAGGCAGCTCGTCATATTCGCTTAAGTGAAGTATCTTCACACTGCCGCCGGCCACAGTTGCTGCACCCCTTAGTGTGGCATAGTCTCCGTCATCAATTTCCCCCGCAATACCGGCAATACATAGCGTGGCTCCACGGGGCGAATGGCTGTGTCAATTTAAATGTCAAACAAAAATTATTCAATTGTCAAATGTCAACAAGGCAGACTGTACAAGCAATAACAAAAAAAAATTTGATCACAAACAAAATGACAGGCACAACAAAAAATGACAAGCGGAACAAAAAAAAAGTGGTTTTTAACCAAAACAAACAAACAAAAAAAAAAAAAGATAAGTAAACAAAACGGGTGTGCAAAACTGAAAAAGAGCAAATATTTCGTGCAAATAGCAAATATGTATGTAATTTGTATAACGGTTAAACAAAACCAATCAAACAATTAAAACGTTCAAGCGCACACAACAAACAAAACTTGTGTTGGGAGAAAACCGATTTTTTTGTTTACCGCTTGCCATCTTGCTCGTCCCCAATAAGAAGGACATCGTCACACGTACTCGTAACTTCGTTGAATGTAACTTTAAGTTTTGGCGAACTAGGTGTCAATTTTGGCCAGTAAATGTCCTCGACACCGTCCGTGCTTGACGTGGTGCTAATTGCCCCCTTCTGTTCGATTCCGCCGGAGCTGGCGTTGCTGCTCCTGGTCGATATTAGTAGCGGCTGTGTTGCGCCCTTCGTGATGCCGTAGTGCACGATAGGTGGAAGTTTAAAAGTCCAGCGACGTTTGGCGGTGAGTCCCAGCCATATTACTATCCAGAGTAGAATGTGAACCACAGACATCAGGGCTGCCAAAGTGAGAGAGAGAGACAGAGAGAGAATCGTTAGTTAGAGTTAAATTGAATGAAAAATGGATTTAGGTTCGTTCGTTTGTTTGAGGTTATGTGTGTGTGTGTGTGTTTGTGTGTGTGTGTGTGTGTGTCGGTGTCAGTGTTTTCCGTTCTGGCTTGCAAGTGCCTCCGGTTCGGCCACGTCAGGAACTCGATTTAACTTTTGCGCAACTAATGAAAAAGTAATTTGTGGTCTAGTCGAAAAGCGGATTAGGCATGGTGATGCTTTAAATTTACATGAAGCTTGATCTAGGGTGTTCGACTTGGCCGCTGTGTTTGTGGGATGAAAGTTTTATTGGAACGTCAGAGGTTGAGGTGGGAAGGTAAGAAAAACTACAGTGGCGCTTATTTGTTTAGGCGAATCGTGATCGATGAAGCGTGGGAAATTATTATAAGTTCTTGACGTCTTGTGGTCACAATATTGAAGAACGGCTTAAGTGTCAAGCGAAAAGGAAATATGGGTCACGGAGTGACGTGATTTAATACGAAAAAGTTAAGAGTCCTCCACAGGAACTTTCTTTGAAGAAGGTTAAAAAGTAACTTCAGGCGAAGATGCTTTATTTTCTATAAACGGGCGTTGTCACGACTTTGCAATGTGTTGAGTAAACAAATGCAAAATTAATGCGAATAAAGCCTGGATTAGGATACCCTTCCTCAGAATATATGCAAATAAATAATGGATTAGGAATCACTCCGTGGACGTTGAATAATTTATTTGTTCATATTGATTCGGATCAAAGAACAGACTTTGTGACTATATGAAGGTATAGAGAGAGACTGGGTGAGGAGGTACCTGTGCACATTGGTCTTGTATGCCTGTGGGTTGTGGTGGGAGGCAGGACCGGACCCACCATATGCATGTATAGCCCTAGTTGTAAAGGGAAAATTTCTTCACACCGTTAGGGATATTATGAACGTCTCATTAAACAAAGTAGATAAGTGGACAGGAAAAGCGGGACTGCACGTCAACCCGTCCAAAACAGACCTCGTATCTTTCACTAGAGCCCCCTAAGCTGAAGAAAAAAGAACTAAGCTTCACTAGTCAGGCCAAGTACTTAGGAGTAATCTTAGACAGCAAGTTAAGCTGGAAACCAAACATTAAGGAACATATTAAGAAGGCGGCGGCAGCCATTTACACATGTAAGAGAATCCTTGGTTAAACCAAGAATGGCTCATTGATCTATACGGCTGTTGTTAGACTCATCTTAACACACGGGATCCCTGTTTGGTGGCCAGCACTGAATAACAAATTCAATCTTAAATTCATAAGCCGTATTCAAGGATCAGCGTGTATCTGCATCACAGGGGCATTGTCTTCCAACCCCACAGCCACAATGGAAACATTGCTACTGCTTCTTCTAATAGACATCTATGGGCAGGCAGCGTCAAGGCTACGGGAGTGCAACCGCTGGAGCAGAGATAATCAGAAATGCGAGACTACCAACGCATACAGATTATACAACACCCGCTTTAGACTTCGAGCTTGGACTCGAAACACTCATCCCAGACAGAGAAGATTGGGAAAGAGATCTAGTAAGAAAACAGATGGCTCAAAAACAGACGAGGGCACCGGAATAGAAGTATTCGCGATATCGCCGGACATATCCTTTTCCCTGTCTCTTCGACTGCCCAACCACTGCAGTGTATTTAAGGCCGAAGTTAAAGCTATCCACGAGGCTGCCCGCTTACTGTTGATGAAGCCGATAGACGGGCTATCTATCGCCATTTACATATATAGTCAGGCGGCCATAAAGGCTCTGGATACACCATCAATTAAATCGAAGATGGTAAAACTTTGCTGTCTATATCTCAGGGATATAGCGGTTAGATGCAACCTAACCCTATTCTGGGTACCTGGGTATAGTGGTTTTCCAGGCAACGAAAGGGCCGATGAGTTAGCAAAAAGGACACCCCATATCCTTCACTCCAAGTAATAAATACCATGTTACTTACAGATGCCGTCGACTCCGCTAATCGCAGATGGATTGAATTAGGTACATGTAGGACTTCGAGGCTTATTTACATATATATATGGCTGGCGCTACAGTCCGATGCGGACCTGGGCCTAGCTTCTCAGCAACAACTCGTATTGTGCGTGCTATTTTCCTTTCACGAGTGGAAGGGAGCTACAGTTTAATGCCGACTCCGAACGGCGAAGTTGAGAAGCTTTTTCTAGACAGGAATACTCTTTGAGCATAGTCAATGACTCGAAAGAGGTGGAGCAGTGAATTATCAGGTGGTAAATTCGGGTATCGAACCTGGCACCCTCTGCGTAGGAGTCGACGCACTTACCCACTACGCCACGGCGACCCACAGGTCGGTTTGGAGTTTTATTTGGCCCTCACTAAATCCAAAAGAATACACTCCTAAAACTAAACAGCAATGTAATAAGGAACGTATTGGGCATTATCACCGGCCACTGCCTTCTCGGTATCCATGCCAGAAGAATGGGAGCCCCCACAACGACAACTGCAGAAGCTGTAGAGGCGAGGAGGAGGAAGAAAATACGCTTCATCTCCTTGTCCAGCCTTTGCAAAAACTAGAAAAGATGTCCTAGGCAACTACTTTTTCAGAAACCTAGAGGAAATGTCACACTTAAGGTACAAGACATAGCCGAGTTTATCAGCAAAACTGATTGGCAGTACATTAGCACAGGAGTAGACTTGTCAAAGTAGGCCACTAGAATACCATTCTCTAGGTTTATTTAATTTTCGTTAGCGTAGTTCCTTTTAAAAGGAGCCGGTGGAAAGCATCGGGCAGCGATAGCACAAAGGATCCAACCAGGATCTAAGTGGGCCACAACTACAGTGGTAGCAATCGCCCAAGCCTAACCTAACCTAAGCAGTGTGTCCAGGAATGTCAGCGATGGGAGGCAATAATTGCTCAGGTTCAGACCCTTCAAGGGTCATTGGTCAACTAAGTATGCAAGTCTCCTCCTGTATGAAAATAGCTTACTTCCTTATTAACCCCGAGGAACTAAGTTAGTGTACTACTTCCTGTCTGCCTACTTTCTTTGGCTTTGGAATCAAATAGTGTGCGAAATAAGATCAACCAGATCCTCGTGGTAACACAACGGGCTTAGACTAGACTAAGTGTGTTTGCTGTTCCCTGTTAGTCAATTCAACACTACCTAACCTTCAATACAGCTATATGAATGCAAGAGAGAGAAGTTCTTGCAGAATTTTTGTGCCGATGCTCAGCGAACACAAAGAGGTACGCAACAAAATGCTCGGTAAGCAGATCTGTCAATTGAATTTTATACTTAAATTCTGAGTTTTTTAAGATTTTCAGAAATGGAAGATCTCATCCTTGTGGCAAACTCAGATTGGTTATTTGTCCATCAATTGTAGACGTTATGATGGCCATGTAATGACGTTTCCATCACCTTTTTGACAGACCATCGACGAAATTTTCGATCGGAATTTTATTCAACGGAGACGAGCCTTTTTCGAAGGACTTGATTAGAGCGGCCATTTGGCGTAATTTTTCGAGTTGGTCACAATTTAAGTTCCGAATCACGCTTATCTACTGTCAAACACACTTTATCTCCAATTGACATGAATGACGAAGATGAAAACAATGGACTATCCAAATAGGTTTTAAACGTTCTGGATACAATGAGACCTTAAAGGCAAATCTAATCGGTCACGTTTCTTAATCGCTACAGAGGGACATGTTGAAACGCTATTTCTCTGCATAATTGCATAGACTAGACGCGAATAATATGTGGTCAGTTGCACTAGCCACACAGAGGGTTTAACAAGCGACTAATTGTAAACTCAATTCGATGAACGCGTTTTGTCGAGAAATCGTCCTGTCGATTGGATTCTGCATACTATTTGTAATTTTACACCTCTTGGTGGTTTTGGTTTATTCAAAAGCCGGCGTCGTTAAAGGAGCACTTTTGGGGTTCCGTCCAAAAGTGTGACCGAGTCATCGACAATCGGGTTCAACGAATCAGTCGCTGGCCACAGATTGCACTCAGAATCAATTTCTGTTTCTGGTCTTGATTACATTGGGAACCTACCGTGATTCCGTGCATTCTCCTCCAGCTACCTTGCACAGATTTTAAACAGTCCACACATGAGAATTTGGCCGAAAAATTCTTGAGAAAAGGCCAAGAATGAATTCAGAGGTCTCAAATTATTCAATTACCACAATTTGTAAGATGTCTTAATAACACAGATGAATTTCAATGAATGCAGAACATCGACCAAAATCTCATGATATCTGACACTATTTCACCATCTCTGACCACAATCACGTGGTCACAACTAATGACTTCACACATAAATCTAGAGAATTCCAATTCCCATGACATGTTCTAAGTATCCGAATACAAATGCCTCCAAACGAATCAATGCATCATTATTCATTTCCTTTCTCGTAATTGATCCAAAATTGCCAAACCACAAACATGCCCAGCAGGGATACCCAACTTACCCAACAAGAACGATCGCCTCTCTAAAGATCAATTCCCGTTCACGTTTAAAGCAACACTGCTGACCAACAACGCAAACCACCGTGCACAAGAGTCAAATCGATTTAAAGTGATAAAAGTCTTTACTCACCCGAAATAAATGTCGGACAGTGCAAATTATTCCTGTAAGTAGCACTCAAGTCGTTGAGGAGCGGTGCCTTGACCACAGCCAGCGCAAGGATGAAGCATAATGAGGCGCAGTGCGCAAAGTAAATCCACGTTTCGTTCGTTTTCATTGTGATTAACGAGCGGTCGCGCATCTTCGCAGCCAGCCTACCATGCCCGTACAAGTACATGATCATGGAGGAGGCCAGCACCAGGATGGTGGCCAGTATGAACAGGGACAGCGTCACAACAGCATTCAGTATGAGACCGGGAGTGTGGACTGGAATGGCCTCGCTGAAGATCTGCAATTTATAAAGGTTCGATACCCCGATGTAACTGAAGATGATCTCCAACGCCGAGGCGACCATCTGAACGCTGAATATCGCTGCGAATGGTTTCGTTGTCGTCCAGAAGACCGCGGGATAGCGAACGGACCAGACCAGCAGGGCGATAACCAGATTCACGAACTCGGCACTCGGCGGATGGGCGAAAACTGTGACATCGATCTCCTTCTCGATGCCAAAGAAGGTCTGCAGCATTCCAGAGAACCCATCCAGTCGGACAAGGCCAGGTGTTTCGGCAATCTCACCGACACTGACACCGGCACCGACGCCAACACCAACGCCGACGCCGAGCCCGATGTCCACGACATCAGCCATCGAGTCGTTGAGCGGTGGCTCGCCAACGAGATACTCCGGTTCGATCTCCACCTGCAATTCATCATCTGCCATGCGTTTGACTTTCTTCGACTTTGTTTTGATTTCGAAGATTTTCGAGTTGCTGGCCAACGGTGTGGCGGGAATGATTTCGGGCAGTTTTTCCGGTTTCACAATGTGGATGTTGCTGTCCCGCAACGTTGTGGTGGTGGTCTGTCTGGTGGTGGTTTGCCTTCTGCCGTAGTCCTGCTCGTCTTCCAGACTGTTCGCACGCACCGTGTGGAACGTGGTGCCAGGCTGCCTGCCCATCGAGGAGGTGTTTTCAACCATAGTTGCAATTTCGAAGTCCTCAAGGCGATTGAAGTCAATAGCCTTCGAGTGGCGCAGCTCCAGTTCTCGGCCGCTCTCCTCCGAGCGCGACGTCCGGGATTCCTCCGACTTCGTGGCATGCTTTCTGTGTGACCTATTCCGATGCTGGCGGTTGCCATTTCGCCGGTGTTCGTTGCGCAACGGCTTCGTGTGGCCCACAATGGATGGAGGCTTTGTGGCTGCGGATGCTCCTTTGGTGGTGTCGGAACCGACCGATGTTGTTGCTAAGGTTGTCGTTGTCGTCGTCGCAGTCGTCGTCGTCGAAGAATTCGGAGGCGTTGTTCTATGACTTGATGAGGTGCTGCTGGATGTTGTCGTGAAGGCAGTCATTGGCTTTGTGGAATGCAACCTGACAGCGTCCTCCTCGCCGCTGCTCTCGTTACTATTGTTTCCGTCAAGTAGGTCGGGCACCTCGAAGAACGATGTCTTCGGATACGAGATTCTGTATTCCTCCTCGTTGCTCTCGGATAGCCTGTTGTTGCCGTTGGTGGGGAAGATGGTGCCATTAAACACTTCCTCCTCTGATATGTTTTTATATGGCGATGATATAACCGACAGAACGACCAGATTCCTCCGATCCACTGCGATAAAATCCAATTCCGTCTGCCAGATGTTCTCTGCAATGAAAAAAAAGAAACAAAGCAAACCAAGGGATGAGTGCGATTGCTAAAAGCCAGATTACTGAAGACGGGATTTCAAAGAAAACAGAGGAACAAACAAAAACGAAAGCAAAAAATACAGTCATCCCAGAAACATAGTTTCCACATTAAATCTTTTCTGTGCTCCCTTCGTGGTCCTTATGCGCGATGTAGGGGAGTAGGGAAGTCGGATTTACAGGCCCATTACTGCAGGGTATCATTGTTTTAGGCCAACGGGTCGTCGGGCTTTGGTAGCTTTTTATTGGCATTCTTGGTGTACAGAACAACGGCATTTATGGGGCTGAAGGGGCTGTCGGGAGACGATGAGCTGACGCGGCTGAGTGGTCTCGGTCTGAATGGTCTGGAGGTATTTATTATTTGTTTTCATAATGGATTCTGGAAATTAAATGAAATGGAAGCATGGAGATATAGTTCGGGCTCAGGAAATTGACAGTGAACACTTGGAATGGCTATATCTTGGATTTAACTGTGGTCTGAGAGGACGGGGAGGCAGCTTCTGGGGGATGAGAAGTGTTTATCTGAACTGAAGTTTGCTGTTGCTGGTGCACACACAATGGCGTGTTTGTTCAAGAAGGTGAAAGGCTTATGAGCGGTAGGGATTTGAGGGAATAAAACGCAATGATCTGGGTAAAGAAAGGCACCTTCAAGATGACATCACCCTTCCGTTAAATGAGGCAGGGTGGAGAATTTTCAACGCATTGTTGTTTTCACGCATCATTTCTCGGCGACGACACAAGGTCTTTGAAGTGGCAGTAGTTGTGGAACTAAGCTGCTTGTCACTAAATTTTAATTGTCATCATCTCGTTGGGCATGTTAGTCTGGATGGTCCATTAGATGAATTTAATTCACTGGTTTGCCCTTCTGGATGTGTGGAGGCTTTTTGGCTTTACGGGAATGTGTATCTAATTCAACAAGAGTCAATCTCTCCGTCAATATTCTTCTTCTCGACTACTAGCAGGAAGGACGATGCCTTGTCGTAGTTTTGGATGGAACACAAGTTCCAAGCTAGGGTAGGAGTTAGGTGAATGGATAAACGGGTAAGCATGGATGGTTGAGTTGTGGATGGGTTCAATAGTAGTTCACTGCTCCATTGTGGGGAAATAGCACCGGAAGGGTATTCAACGCTTTCGACTTGTTCAATTTGCAGTCTATTTACGCTGAACTTGGCAACTCGCCGTTTAAACCGTATCGTGCTCTTTGAAGCAGTCAAGTATAAACACCTGACGTCAATGGAAGTAGTATGATCGCGTAACTGGATGTATAGTTATTCGTCAATTGGAACTTGGCAGCTAAGCTTTCGACGACTATTTTACGACACCGCGTGGATTTAAGTCCCGGGAACTAAGTCCACTGAGGGTCTTAGTTCCCATATAGTGACCCAAGCAGGAGGGTTGCAAGGGGCCAACATACCCCGATACCTATTTCGCTGTTAATGTTAGAAATTTGTTTGGTTAAATAAACCCTAAAACTAAATCATAACATTTTAGTTCTTGGAAGTGGTGTAGTGAAATAACACAGAATCATGGAATTATGAAAGCGAAATAACGCCGAATTTCCATGTTCTTTGCTGGAAGAACGCTGAACATTGCTTGTGAGATAAAGCCGATTAAAAAGAGAAGGCGATAGAAATTGCAACCGTACTTGATATTAGGTGTGTCTCTTTACAAGCGTACATACGCTTAAAATTCAATTTGCATGTAAAATACACTAACAACACATTTTATATGCGCTTGAGTTATCGCTCATATTTATCACCGCTTGTGAAATAAGCGCGGATAAAAGCAATGCTTTCAATCATTATTTCCTGTGTGTTATCGATAATTCAAATTCATAAATTTATTCCTTCATTCATTAGGTTCGTGTACATATTTAAAATATTACGCGCCTTAAAGCATATTTTCATGTATTTTCAACAATTGTAGGAGTGGTTGAGGTATTAAATAATTTTGAAATGATATTGCAACCAAAAGTATGCAACTTTTCGTATACTCAGCGTGTCTAGGCTATACATTCCATCTATGTTTCGTAATCGATTATTATTTAAATTGATAATAATTAAGTGATTTTTCACTTAAAGTGATGGTCACGACACACATTCGTAAACCGATATTTCATTCGACGTTATTTCACCGCACTGTTGGAGGTTGGTTCCATCTGCGGACTTTTGAGTATGTGGAGTACGTTCCCAACTTGTATAGGACCTAAGTCAACTTTACCAAAGTGAACCCTGAATTAACCAACTTACAAAATTTACGGCTCCACTTCAATCGAGTCACTGACAATGCTCAAATAATATTTCTGTCTAGTTAAGGAGTCAGCATATAATTGTCGTCCCATCCACCCGTGATTGAACAATAGCACGCCCAACACGAGTGGATGCTGTAGAAGCTGTGTCCTCGTCCACTTTGGACAGTGGCCCCACCCACATAATTATTATTATATATTTAACAGGCGCCTCATTCAAAATGTACTTCACTCCGGTTAATCGCAAGCTTAAATAAACAGAAAACTTGGCACCTAAAGTTGAATGGCAAATTAATTTGCGGCTGAATACCCACTGGACGTAATTACTTGTTGAATTAACAGTCCATCCTCCAAATGGCAGCGCAATCCAAAGCAATCGATCCCGCTCAAATGAACCATGCCACTGTGCGCATCTATTAGCCCCATCAACACGGACGCACACCACTGAGCCAGCACATCAGTTTCATCAAACAGACGCAGCTCCCCTCTCGAATGGATCGACATAATCAACTCAAGTACACCATCCCATGGCGGCGATATCATTCCCCATCATCGTCATTCATTTCTCTCGCTTCACCATTTCACCATTTCACGGATGAATCCACACTAGATATGCAGCCACGCTCCGGCACGGCGCCGCATTAGCCCAACTAAAATCCCATAAACACTTAGGAATGCATTACTGAAATTCGTTATTTCCACTTTTACGAGTTCCCCGCCCGCTCGCCTGTCGTTTTGGAACTGATATCGGCAAGTTCCACCTTCTCGCCCGCCATTATGCGCGTCTCATGGTCCAGAAGTTATTAGCTATGACCAATCTGTAAATTAATGATGGTCCTGCACGGCAGGGGGATGTTGGTGGTCTGCTGGCATTCAATCGCACGACACCATTCCATTGTGTAAATTTTCATCGAAAGCAAACACAAAAGGAGAATCGCGCAAACATCGCGCTCGCTCCCCTCTGGTCCTTAAATTCCGATATAATCAACCAGGACGTCGACCCAAAAGTAAAACAAGACCTAGATTACACTCCGCTTCTTTCTTTCTTGCGCTTCGCTTTTATTTGTTTATCATCGTGTTCGCTTTATTCTTCCATTTTTGTTTGTTGGTTGTTTTGTTGCTTTTGCAGGTTAATAGAAAGCACTGACGTGGGATGGGCCGCTGCGAGGGGACGTGATGGCACTCACTCTGAATGCTTTGTCCTTTTGTGTGTTTCTTCCTTCCCACTCGGAGGTGCCCGCCCCCCACTCCCCGGGGGGAAGGGCATAAAGTCTGCTTTCATTTTTTCCTCATTTCATCGATGGCTTAGTGGGGCAAGTAAGCAAAACCAACCAAGCAAGCAAGCAGCCCGCCAACATTAACCAAGTGGCAGGACGCGGCAGAAAGAAACATTCCACTAACACATCATCAGCTCCTGTTCGCCGTTCCATCCAACAGAGGCAGCACATCGCTCCTAGTCTCGTCCGGGAATTCAGCAGGAACTGCATTCGCTTTGTTCGATGCCGTTATCTACCATGGGAGATTAATTTTAATGGGGAAATATTAGTTGGAGCCGGCACAGAAGGAGGCCCTCCGTGCAGATTCTTTTTATGATTTTTTGCTCTTGTTTTTTTTTCTTTTTTTGCTTTGCAATTTCATTTGCCATTTTGCTGCTGTTGTTCTTGCCTGTTGGTGTTCCTGTTGCTGGGACGTGTCTAACTGGCATCCTTGTCAAGATTTTCACAGTTCTCTGCTTTGAGGTTATGAATAATTTGTGCAAGTACAATCTCGTTGATGAATCTCTGGGTTGGGTATCATTTAATCGTGTTGTCTTCTCGTTGTGTGAGTGTTTTAGTGCGACGGGGACCCGGACGGTCAACGGGATGAGGCAGCATGCGCCTCCGGAGGTCATATCGTTTAGATACACATTATATCGAAATTAGGAAATATCTAATGTCGTATTAAGAAGGATTTACGGCAATCGTTTAGGCTTTATTACACTTCCTTGTTGGGAGACAAACAGTTTTTCTGTTTCTTGGGGCTTATTGGGGGCGGGGAAGGGATGCAAGGAAAGTTTTGTGGGTCCTTAAACTGCATTCGGGAGTCGTTAAGATTGCCTGTGGTTAGGTTTAATGGCACCCCGTAGATCATAATTCATGGGAGTGGGGGTGGTGGTGCCGGAAGTTGTTTTCTGCTCGGGGATTTGAAATTGTCCCTTCGAGTCCAGGTGCTCCTTTGGACAAGTCTCACAAATTGGAATTTATTCGATTGCAGATCGAAGGTGTTTTTATTTGGAAAGGCCACTGGCCAGAAGGATGGCAATTCCTTGGTGAGTAGTTCAAGGAAAGCGGACATGATTAAATCAAAATGGTATTCTCAAATGAGTTAAATATCGTGGCGCATACTCACATACAAGCTCTTTTTCGAGGACCCTACGGCATTGGCACACGAATTGTTTGTCTTGTAAGCTCTTTCTCGTGACGACAATGAAAAGCTGTGAATTCAAGGCAGAGACTCGCAATCAGAATTGGGAAAATCAGACCTCCTGTCCATGACACTGTTTTTCAAATTGAGATCCTGGCAACCGGAAAAGCGTAATTTTTGAAACCACAAGCTGATATTATTATTCTCATTGATAGTCTTCTTCTTCCTCTTCTTTGTGTGAAACTATAGTCCGTGATCGACTTTGGGCTCAACTTCTCTAATTAGAGCGACTTCTGGCCAGCTGCCTCTAGTTTCGCACACAAAGTTTGTTGAGGTCCTTTTTCACTTGCACGCGTCCTTTGTTGCTTTGTCCGACAGTGTATTTTAGTAGTTTAGTAGTAGTTTTAGTTCTGTAGATTGTTTTTTGTGATTTGTGAGTTAATGGGCATTCTGTATGACAATCCGCTAAAAAAAGTTTATCAATTGAAGAAAAAAGTGTTATAGTACATCGTTTAAAAGATTGCTGGAGAGTCGATGTCAGTCCAACAAATGCCTGGGAGGAAAGCTGTCCAAAAAAAGGATCGCATTGATTGTTGCAGCAAGCATGAGTGACCCGGTTAAATAAAAGGTGGTGATATAATTGGTAGGGCACAACGCCCCAGATGTTTCAAACATGTCCGGTCATTACCAGTTGATTATGAATGTAATCGGAAAGTCTGGATGACATCCGAAATCTACATCAAGTGGATGGGTACGTGCTTGGGATCGTGAATTAACCAACAAGAGACGAACAAAAAGTGTGCTTTTGATTGACAATTGTCCAGAACATCGGCAAATCAGGGACTTAAGAGTAACTATGATTTTTCTGCAGCCTTTGGATTAACACCTTATTCGAGCTTTCAAACCAAATTTCCGCAATAACCTTATTCTGAACATGATCGATTGTCTTGATAAAAATGAAAGATACCAGCGCCAAGCAACAGCAAGTAGAACCATCTAGAAGCATCACGGTTCTCGATGCTGTACTAATCATTTATGATGCCTGGAATAAACTTCTTAAAGTACAATATTCGATTGCTTAGGCATGTTGGTTCTACCCCAGGAATTTTTGAGTGTTCGATTTCCACAGTCTCAACTGATCTCGACGACGAATATCATCTCGCTTTCTGTTTGAGGGAAAGCTCAAATATGTGCAAAATATATATGTACAAAATGTTATCATCGAAAGACAAGTAAAATACACTAACAACAAATCATATATCCGCTTAAGTCACTTATCATATCTATCGCCCGAACATCTATGAAAAAAAACCCGAACAAAAACAATGCTTCCAAACATTATTTGTGTTATCGATAATTTCTTCCTGAATTTATTCATTCGTTCATTGGGTTGATCTACATACTCACAATATCATGCGCCTGAAGGCATTTTTTCCTGTAGTTTAAAACATTTGTAGGGGTGGTTGATGTATTAAGTAATTTTGAATTGATTTTGCATCCATAAGTATGCAACTTTTGGTATACCCAGCGTGTCTGGGCAATACATTCTATTTATGTTTCGTAATCGATTCTTTGCATTGTTTCAAAATACAGTGGACTCCCCCTAAGTCGAATTGTCACGGGATGATTATATAGAGATAGAGAGAGGTTTTTGTAAGGAAAATTGAGGGAAATGTATGAAAAATATGTCGAAAAATTTCGAGTTAGAAAGAGGTTCGACTTAGGGGGAGTTCGACTTAGGGAGAGTCCACTGTATGTTTAAATAGATAATAATTAAGTATGTTTTCAATATTTCAGTTATTTTTCATATCTCTAGGTCACCTTATACAATCGCAAACCAAAGATGGTGACCATTAACGACCAACCATCACCTTAAATGATTCCACACAGGACTGTCACAAATGTCATTAATGTCGTCGGTGGTGCCAAGTTTTTATGAAAAATTATTAAGCGCCGATGATCGTTTTTTTGTGCACATAAAATTTTACGGGTGAACACACCTGCAAAAAAACACACCTTGTGAGGAATTGGAGGACATTTTTTCAACTCCCAGTGGGTCCGTTGCTCTGATAGCTGTAGATAAGCTAAATGTGTTTGTACATTCAAATTTGAATCGTCTACACAACGCTTAGTTCTTACTGTCGATAAAATTGTAATCGCAAACAAACTAAAATTACAGACTTTTTAACTTGGATATGAAATTAAATGCAGTCGAACTTCGACAACTCGAACAACCACTTGCCCCAAAAAAAAATTCGAGTTATCAAGTGAAATACTAAATTGATATAAATATTTTTTTATCTGCGATATAACGCAAAAATCGTAGAGGAGCCAAATTATAATTTAAAGTAGTCTGTTGCTCATGACTGAAAAGCGGATATTTTTATTTTGTTTTAAAAAAAAAAACTTCATGGAGGTACACAGAATCATTTGTTGTTTCATGAGTCTTTTAATAGAAACGAAAAATGAGCAACTAATTTGCAACCAACTCGCTTGAAGGTTGGTGAATCAAATCATCACCTAAATATCTCGACAATAGCCGTGTTTTTTTCACAAATCTATAAATAGTT
The DNA here is from genome assembly GCA_964034865.1 of Eristalis intricaria. Classification (NCBI taxonomy): domain Eukaryota; kingdom Metazoa; phylum Arthropoda; class Insecta; order Diptera; family Syrphidae; genus Eristalis; species Eristalis intricaria. The sequence goes on from OZ035873.1 coordinate 10,798,999, forward strand.
AAGCAGGATTTTGCACGTAAAGCACGTACAACAACCAACTGCCTATAATATCGGCAGTGAAAAGTGACTGCCTATAAAAATTCGAGTTCGATTTTTTTTTATATATTTTGACAGCGATTCGAACATATAAATTGTTTTCTTCATGTATTCTGACAGATAAAAATCAAAGCCACTGCGAATCGTTTTTTTGCATCTTACTTCACTTCACTATCGATAGCGATGAAAAAAAAACACGGCTAATATCATCATCTGTGGGATAAGTCCTGAATAACAATATCGCCATCCACCTGCAGAAAATCATCATACGTAACACCTAATTGCATTAGCAGTTGAATTTCTCCATGGCGTTGCATATCCAATTCTCCACTCATAATATTCGTCAAAAACACGATTTCGTTTATATTAGATTAAGGGAACATACAAACGCAATTCACCGAAAGCGATTCCTTATAAAACGAACTTGTAGAATATGCAGAATTTGTGAATTTATCTTCAGAATTCCAGATGGTGAAGCCAAATAATCTGTTCAAGTTATCAAGACATTCGTGGAACCGAAGTTATAGAGTTATCGAAGTCAAATTACATCTAGATCTCTCTCTCTCTCTCTCATTGCCAACCAATTTCATTCGAGTTATCAAATATTCGAGTTATCGAAGTCCGACTTATCAAAGTTCCAATGTACATATTACTTTTTTCAGTGGAGCTATGAGTAAAATAAAAAACAAATCAGATTTTTTGAAAAGTGAAATAAAAAGTTTTTTAGTTCTCATAGATGTTACCTACAGATACGTATTTTGAAGAATCAGAAACATAGTACCTAATAATTGAAAAAAAAATAAGTTTAACATTTTAGTTCCTTTTGTGCATAATCCGGTTAGTACGACTTAATGTCGCCGGTCCCTTGAGCGTCGCAATATCCGAACTCGGCTTGATGCCAACGGTCGCAGCTGATGCTCTAAGGCCCGGTGCACACTGGCGTCATTTGGTCGCGCGATCCCGCAGCGGCGCTGCCGCAATAGTTCAGTGCACACTTCGCGGGACTGCAGTTCGCGTTTCTCTTACAGCTATGGAGGTTCATAAAAGGAAACGAGCACTTTTTGCGGACCTAGTGCATAAGAATTATGTTCTCAATAAGAAACGACGTTATTGGGTGCAACCTTCTCTCGATTATCGCCTAACCAAGGAAATATTATATACATCATTTATACTTCATATCCGACAAACACTTATCCACGCCGATCATTTCTTTTGTCGGTCATGGTACGCCTTTGAAGCAACACTCCATATTTCTGGAAATTTTTGTATTTCATTGATAAATAATTCTAAATCAAAATCTTCTTGGAATTGCGTGTGTGCACTGCCCAATAACAAACAATGTACTGCTACACGAAACTGCGGTGCCGCAACGATCTCGCGGTAACCTGCGACTCATTTTGCCCGCAAGAATGACGCGCGATGCGGCATCACACGTAAGTGTGCACCACCCCCACAATGACGCAAGTGCGCACAGGTCTTATGCCTGAAACACAATAATGCGCTACGCCGGTCAACTTCATGTTACGGAGAGAGTGCGATGACGCGATACTGCGTTGAAATAATTACTCAATTTATCAGCTGTTCTCTCTCTCATCTTCTTCTGCTTTATTGGGCGGTAAAGTCCGGGGTGGACCTGGGCCTCAACCAACAAACCTCTCCAGCTACCACGGTCTCTGGCTAGCTGTCAGTATCGCACGCCAAGTTGGTTGAGGTCATCATCTACGAGATGAAAAATATTGCCGCTTTTCGGCATACACTCATTTGAAATGACTTTTGTCGTTAAATTATTTTCAATCAGCTGTTTTCATTTCTTAAACGACAGTTGACACAAAATACTCTCAATTTGGAAGGAAACTCTCAATTTGGGAGAAAATCCCTCTCACAGCGCACCTCTCTGTCAAAAAATTTCAAACATGTTGAATAATGACGTGCGATGGACTACGTTTTACGTTTTATTACGATCCTCTCATCTCTCTAATTTTTCACTGGTGCAGGTCGCCGCTGTATTTTGTGCATGGCCATTGAATTGTGTGCGTTGGAAAAAATGGTGTGCCAGCGCAAACGCACTATTGTGTTTCAAGCATAGCAAGCCTCCATAATCTTACTGATAATGGTTAGAAACTTGTCCGATTCAAATCTTCCGATTTTCTTCTTGTCAAATTCTATGAGTACTTTGTTCATAAATAAAAGACAAGGGAGAAACAACACCGTCCTGGTGTGTTTTCCGATTAGCATGTTTGTTAATGATACAAGCATCGTGCCTTCTTGTCTGATATTAGGAAATATTTCGTACAGATTGGAAGCACATGGAAACTTCCCTCTACGTACGCCCCTCAAATAGGGACACCTCTCCTTTTGAGCAATCCGTCGTGGTCCTTCCGGGAAGATATTTGTGTAATCCAAACCCTTCAGAACGGACAATAAAAATGCTCCCGCTGCTGTCCGCAAAAGAGAAGTTTCATTGTACATCGCACACATCATTACGCTCACCTCAGATATCTTAGGATATATATATTAGCTCCTCGAATTAATAAATAAGTACCAGCTCCGTTGCTAGAGCTTATCCCTAAGGCAAATTAGATTTAAGATTCAACTTGGCATGCAAATGGGAATTAAGCCGACTGATGAACAACTGCCATAATTATCGCCATCCCTTAATGAAAGCATTCCTTCACAAATCCTTACGCCCTCCACAGAATCCGCGAATCCATCAACACTGCCGAGTAATTCCCAAGACGCTCTTCAGTCACAGGCGGCGAGCTGAAAAGTGGCAAACATTTCACCATTTCGTATCGTTATCTCCATTTCATTCAATTATTTCCAACGAATACACGCCAAAACGAATTCACTCTCATTTCGCGTCGAACACAAAAAGGAATTTCCTCATTTCCAATCGATTGATTGATTGTCCAGGGACCACGTCGCCAACGCCAGCCGCGCACACGAACTGAAATATTCATGGCTTGCGGAGAGGTTTAATTCAATTAAAAAAAAATACCCGCGAACAGAAATTCTTTATCAAACAACAGCGACGCCGCCGTTCGTTGAAAATTGATTTAAGCCCTCAGCCCGCGACCTCCTGTCCAACCAGCGTGCCCATAATCAATTGATTGAACTTCAATCTTCTCAACCCACTTCAGGGACACTCCCAGACAGTCCATACTCCACAGCCCTTCCTGTTTGACAAATATCCAATCAGAGTGTGGCCGCATAATCTCGGCCTGTCCGCATCAACCGCACCACCCTTAGCTGGTCGAATTGGATACATAAGTCCACTGCAGGACCCGTGGACACTTTTTGCCGGTTTCAGCCTACCAACCCCCAACACCACCCGCCGCCCAACATAAGCCGGCAGGAGTGTGTTGTCATTTAGTTTCAGTTTAATTACCTCGTGGCAGGAGTCCGTTTTCAATTATCCTTGCCTCTAATAGGAGCCGTGGCAGCAGAAGACACATTGCAATCAGAATGTGAACGAAGGCTGCTGTCGGTCCGCCGTGTGTCCAGAGTGCTCGCAGGGTCCCTCCCCGTGCCTCCTCGACGAGACCGTCCTGCGGCGATAGGGAGCATCTTTTCTCCGTCGTCCCAGCCAATTTGACGCCATCGTTGGCTAAGTTGCCCACCTTAAAGAGAAAAAACAAACAAACAAAAAGGGAAAACCATGAGTGGATATCAACTATGGCAGGGCACACACCGATGCATGGGTGGCCCAAAGCTGCCGCCGAAATGGCCATAAATTACTATTGCATCAGCGGTTTTTCGTGAATGGCAGGGAAACAAAAGGACTATGATTGGATATGGAAGAGGAAATGGCTTTTTATCAAAATCGCACATAATTGCACATCGGCCCCTCGTCGTGCGATCGCCTCACCGCATTCATTCATCACGGGCGGCATTGTTTTTCGCGCTTTTTTCCCTCTGTTCGTCGCTGTGACGCATTCGTGTGCATCAACAGATAGCCGAGTGTCATGTGTGCATAAGCATAATGAAATCGATAAATCGGGTGTTTGCAAAATTCATTATGATATGCAGGAGTGTATGTGAATGCCGGGGATAGTTGGGAGGGTGTTGGGTTGGGTTGGGATAACCATGTTTACTTACTTTGAAGACTGCCGATGTGAAGAAAAACGGCAGGAGTATGAAAACAACGCCTGAGAGGACGATCTGGAGATTTAGTTCGGCAACTGGTTCGATTTTCCATTGAATGAGGGAGCAACCTGAAAAGAAACAAAGCAGAGTTTGGTTTTAACATTTGACAGATGACATTTTGACAGTTGAAAATGGATAAATGGCTTGTGGACGTGTGCGAGAACTTTCTATGGTACATCGGGATTCAGAATTGTTACTTGTAAAATTACATGCCGCAGAGAAACGGAGCTGTTCTTTGGGACAACAGTGTAACCTGGTCTGATTCGATGTAATGTCATGCACAGATGCATTTGTAGACATTGCACATCGAACAATGCGACTGTGTGGACTTCAGTGACAACATTATACAGGATTTAAGACCAGCCAATGTAAAGCTATTATATTTTGCAATACAAATGGTTTTTGAAAGTTATCGATACTTGAGTTCTCATACAGGACATAAAAACGCGTTAAAATAATCGAGTCCATTCTATTCTGTCAACGATCAATTGTTATCACGCAGAGGAATATTGCCAATATTTCAATCGAATATCAGGCTTTCCAGCTTTCATGATTGGGAGATTAGTCGGACGCCGTAGGTTATGTGTAACTTCTGACTCCCGGGCACTAGGGCATTCGGCTTAGAACGAACTTGGCAATGTTTGCTACTGTCCTGTATTTAACATTACATTGGAGTACGCTGATTCAGAAACTGGTTTGTTGCACTGCCACCAGGCACACAGCCTGCATTTGCTGTGAGTTCTTGTCTTTCGGAAGAAAAAACCATGCAAGCATGTTCGAACATGCTCCCAAACATAACCCCTCACGTGTGATTGTTAAGCATTGGATGAAGAGCAGTACAACAAAGCCAAGGCAAAGACATGTGCTTGTAATGGTCCAAGTTCGAGCCTAAGGACTCACATGGTGCTGCTGTGCATTAAATGAATGATGATTAAACAAATGATGAAATCGATTATGTTATGCATGACGCCTTCTCTCTTTGCTCTTTATCTGTATTCAATCTGCCACTTCTCTTTTTTTCTGTCTTTTATCGATGTTGGTCTTTTGCTTAAGTTTAGTCCTGTGAGTTTTCACTGTTAAATGTTAGAAGTAATGAATGACAAGATCCATGTTCCCCTTGAACGAAATCACGAGATTTCAATACATTTTTTCAAACCTCGAAGGTTTCTTTGAAATTTTGTTGAAACCTCATCGAGTTCATCCCTGAGGGGTCTTCAAACCGAACATGTCTACAGTGCGGCGAGAACTTCAGTTTATTTTGGTGTTAATTCATGTTCCCCTTGAACGAAATCGCGAAATTTCAATACATTTTTTCTAACATCGAAGGTTTCTTTGAAATCTAGTTGAAACCTCCTCGAGTTCATCCCTGAGAGGTCTTCAAACCGAACATGTCTACAGTGCGGCGAGAACTTAATTTTATTTTGGTGTTAATTCATGTTCCCCTTGAACGAAATCGCGAGATTTCAATACATTTTTTCTAACATCGAAGGTTTCTTTGAAATCTAGTGGAAACCTCCCCGAGTTCATCCCTGAGAGGTCTTCAAACCGAACATGTCTACAGTGCGGCGAGAACTTCAGTTTATTTTGGTGTTAATTTCCTCTCTCTATTTTCATATGTTGTCAAACTATTATTTCCTGTCAACACAGCTGTTTTGCCTTTCCGTCGAGTGTTAAGGACTCGAAAACTGACATTTGAAATCACTTCAACTCGGTGGGAATGGCCTATTGAGCGCTCAGTAAGAATTCATCCAAATCACGCGATTTCGGTTCGGTGGGAACATGGATCTCGTCATTCATTAAAGTAGAATCTCAATAGTCATTAAAGTAAAATGAAAAAAATTAAATAAATTTATGAGATTTGTTTGGGCCCATTACGAATGGGAAACATATCTCGTAGTGCTCCGAAATTCCAAGTGCAACACACCAATAACAGTTACACTCAATAAGGAGCGCATTTTTGGCCGAAAAACTTATCACTCCACATTTCGTCCATGACGAGGACAACCACGCTGTACCATTCATGTGCATCAGGCATCATATTTCAATGTTTGTTCATGGGATTAGGATGAATAAATGCATTCTTTTTTCATCGATTTATCGCCCCAACCCCATACGGGTGAAGTCAAAAACTAACTTCTCTAACTGCAAAAACATTTCCGAGTCAGTCTAACTAACAAGAGTCGGCAGCCAGCACGACTAGAAACACAAATGGAACACAAGCTATAGATGCTGATAGGGCAACCATTTAGAACAACACGTCGATGTTAAAGTGAAGCGCTGTCTGAATAAATTCTTCAGCAGTCTCCTGGAAGATATCTTGGTTAAATGGTAGATAAGTTATCATAGCGTCACTCGAGCTGAAGAAAAAAATCTGGCCTCGAAAGGCATAACTATTTAATCGGCGGAAAGAGGTGATCTCTCTCCCTCTATGATCTGTACAAGTCACAAGGATGTGCGCACTTCAATGCGAGCTCAACCGGATATTATGCCATAGGTACGCATGCGGTACCTAAAGCATTTATCTTGCAATGCAATGATTCTTTAACGTATGCTTTATGTTTATGTTTGTTGAAGTTTTTGAACGTCTTGTTAGTTTGTTTGTCAATGAAATAATAATAATATGAGTGGTGCGACAGTCCGACCAGGCGGACCAGAGCCTGGTTCTTTCAACCACTCGTGATGTGCGTGCTATTGTTCTTTCACGAGTGGAAGGCATCTACAGTTTAATGCCGACTCCGAACGGCGAAGCTGAAAAGCTTTTTCTGGACAGGAATAATCTTTGAGCATTGTCAGTGATTCCAAAGAGGCGGAGCCATGAATCATGAAAGGTGGTTCGGGTATCGAACCTGTAGTCGATGCACTTACCGGCTACGCCACGGCGACCCACAATCAAATCGCTTGCAAAAGAAAAACAAACACAATGGCAAGTCTCAAAAAAGAATATTGTTTTTTCCCGGTTTTGCAACATTTTTCACTGACGCTTCGCTCCTATTGGTCCCAGCGTGATGTTATAAAGCCTAAATCCTTCCTCGATAAACAAACAAACTCTTCATCTTTATAATATTAGTAAAGATAACTAAAAATGCGTGTTCTTAACAAGATCCTTCGAGGTATTATGGTGACAGGCTGCAATCTACTTCTGATGTAATTGCTTGGTCTTCCGAAGACTAGACAATTGTGACACTCCAATAAAAAAAAATAATCTAAAGATGAATGGAAAAATAACTGCATTCTTTTCAAAATGATGCTTTAACAGAATAAAAAAAATAATATTTTTCATAACCTTTCTAATTCCATCGATTCACGATCATCAACCACGGCTCCAATGTTTTGATTCATACGACGTTTTAGAACGCGATGCATTTCATCATTGAAGAATGCTTGATGTTGCAGTGCTGCCCTAATACTTCTGTAGCGAACTGTGCCCATGTTCATCACATTAAATTGCCCAACAAATAAATAATTTGTCTATGTACCGAGATCAAACGCCGATTTTTATTAGACTTATGATGAGCCAATGCAGTAAAAGAGTCGTGCCTTGAAGTAGCAAACTTGGGCTTTTTACGGCAGATGCATGGCCCACAGGCATGTACAATCTCAAAGGCGGCTAGCTTCGTTTCTTCTAGAGTAAAGATTTGTGTGTGATCTGTGGTCCTCTTTCCGATGATGACATTTGGAGGAGGAGAATCAACCACGGACTCTATAGTCTGTACGAGCCAGATGGCTACGAACCTAACGACGTATATATATATGGACATGGTCAATTAAGTTCTGGCCCCAAAAGCAACTTCGATCATGTGAGACAACGGGTATAAGTTGGCGCACACAAGAGAAGCAGGACCATAACAAACTAAGAACTGGTATGCGAAAGTGTGTACAGATAGATCTGTCCAACACGGACTGTAAATTAAAGACGCAGTAGTGCACTTGATCTGTTCTTCCAAAGTGTTCGATACAAAAGAAATACTAATTTTGAATATCAAAACCGGAAAATTATATAATATTGATCCGGGTGACATCTGTAACGTGAAAGAGAAAAAAATACAACACCGAGGTTCTGAATTAAAATAGTCACATGTTGAACGACTAACAAAGCCTTTTTCTTTTAGAAATCAGAACCTTCTTTATCCTGCTATAATCCATTAACCGTACCTGACAACGGTTTCGATTTAATGTCACTGGATTCTCGAAAAAAATTCACATGCTTCCCTCTACCGTCAGTAATTTCCAACAAATTAAGTTATTTTTCTAGGTGATAGGCAGACAAAAATTACGTGTGGCCCTGATAGGTGGCGCTGTTGTTATTAAAAGAAATAAAGCTTGGCGAAAACAGTTTGAAATATAATACACTACGCCAGTCCAGTACAATATGTATACGTTCTTGCATACATACGTTCTTTCGTCACACAAGACAGTCCAAATCGAAACACGCCCTTAAATTCTAGAAATATAAACTTCAATGATGTTTTTGCCTCCACGATGACTTTCCATTTCTTCCAAATAACTATTTAATTCAGTAAATTGAGCGTGAAACTTTTCGTACTCAAGTTTGGTGTTCACTTACTCCTCCGGTGGGTGAAGACATTTGGAATGTTTTCGAAGTGAAATATTAGAGGCACAGGTGCACTGATAACAAAAATACCGTATTGAACGTGAAAGTTTTAGAACCTCGCATCCAGCATTACGTTACATGTGTGTACGTATTCAACCAACTTTTGCAGAACTAAGCTTATGTTTCAGAAATAGCATGGCACTGCCAGTGTATCCTTGCGGTGTACCAATAATTAAAACTTGGGATTTTCAGAAATCAAAGTTAGCAGCCTTTGCAATATTTACTCGCACTTTAAGAATGTCACGGTTTTTTTGAAGCGAAACTCAACAATCGTTCCAATCCAATAGTCAACGAAGTAAAAAACGACACCACTTACATAATTCAACATTCAAATCCCTACCGGAGATGACACACCGACGAGGAAACATTCCGAAAGTGTCTAAACCATTGCGTGTCATTGACGTGACTTCATACAGTCTCCGTTATCCACAATTTTCCCCATGACACAGTGACAACCAGTTACGCGAAGCCAGCAAGCACGGCGGGACATCCCAAAGGGATGCGCCATTTCAAATTTCGCAACATTGCCATTCTGTCAGTCGCAAGAGTCCAAAAAAATGCGAGAAGCATTGACATTTTCAGTCATGTGTTCGGTGCAATCGGGAATTCAAAGAAAAGCAATTTCTACGCGATTTCAGTTCACTGAAGTGGAGATATGCCAACGTGAAGTGCTGTCGATTGCATTTGAGTTTATTTGTCATCGTTGAAAAATGCAATGCATCCCGCGGAGAGCGAGTGATAAACGGCAAACCTATCAATTGACGTTTTGACAAATTCGGTCAATGTCATCGTTTGAGGAAGAACGAATTCGATGTGCGAAGGATAAAAAAGCCATTTGCGGCACTTCACGTTTTTTGGTAAAATTAATGGAGCTCAGTGCCTGTCAAACAAGAAAGAGAACGACACACGTGAGATGAAATCACGGTGACAGCAAATAGAAAGAAACTTCGAGGGGTGACACTTGGTGTCAGAGTAATACAGTGTGATTTTACTTAGGGCTCCACCCCTGCTTTTCCAACCATTATAGTGCAATTTTTATTGACAACTGACACGTCTCATGCAATGACTGTGTTCCTTAAATTTATTCTCAAATTAATGCTATACACTAACGTTTGACATGAATTTTAACCATCCCGAGAGCCAGGAGATGGATATCACTGCGAAGCGAGGCACTTTAAGTGTTGTCAGGATTTTATCGCTATATTTTTCGCTTGGTCTCCAGGCACTTTAACCTCAAGAGATAATTCCCACACTGCAGGCAATTGTGTTATTATGTGAAAGGTGTGGCTGCGGACATGGCGTTAATTGTTAAAACATTCATGTCTCGTGCCTGTAATCGTTCTGCTGACACATTTAATGTATCGATCATATAACGGTGTCAGTGCAATTTCATGAACAGACATGAAAGGCTTTGGGAGTTTGAGTAAGTTTCAGGTTAGTTTTAGTGGTACGGGGCGGAATTAAGGTCAGTGGATATTTAAGTAGGGCTTCGAAGCGGGACATCACGTACGAAATCGATGTGAAGAACTTGAAATTCGTAATTGGAGATACCTAAAGATGAAGAGGCTCTGATCCATCCGGGACTGTAGCAATAACAGAAGAAGAAGATTAAAGACACTTAAGGCCGGTATTAATTCAATTTATCAAGAAATATTAATCTTTCATATTTATCTAAGCAAGTAAGCATGCGACGGTAAACTTATAGAACAACGCACTCGATTGAAATTGAAATGGTTTGGTGTGGGTCGACATTTCTTCGCCGAGGGTAGGGACGATCATGCTAAAACAGATTTTTAATATATTTATTACATTTATTAAATATATATAAACCGTAAAAGCAATCTTCAAAGCTCCAGGCTATGACTTGGCAAGGAGCATGCACCAACTCATCTGTAAAATATGGTCAGAGGAAAGCATGCCAGACTCACTCAATGGAACCTCAGCATGGTTTGCTCGATCCACAAAAAAGAAGAGCCTCTGAATTACGCCAACTCTAGAGGCATAAGTCTTCTGAACATCGCCTACAACCGCCTAAACCAGTTCGTCAACAACCTGGTCGGTCTATATCAGTGTTGCTTTACGCCAGGACAATCCACCAGCGATTCAATATTCACACGACGGCAAATTTAAGCGAAAACCCAGGAGTAGCAGATCGATACCCACCACCTTTCATCGATTTTAAGGCCGAGTATGACAGCATCTATAGAGACGAGCTAAACAGAGCAATGTCTAGTCTTGGCATTCCTACCAAACTCGGCCGTCTGTGTAGGATAACGATGGAGAACGCAGCCTGCTTCATCGATGCCGGTAAAGACTTAACCGAAACCTTTGATGTCAAAAAAGGACGCGCTATCATGTGACTTCGTCAACATAATTCTTGAAAGAATTGAACAGAGGGACAATCCTTCAGAAGTTTGTCCAACTACTTACATATACCGATGACATTGACATTATCGGAAGAACATAGCATGATGTCAAGGGGACTTTTGTGAGTATTGTGACAAAGGCCGGGATGGTGGGCTTAACGGTAAACGAGGGCAAGACCAAATATATTCAGACGAGAAAGGACTCCCAATAATGTCGTCTCGGACAGAACGTCACAGTAGACAGATATAACTTTGAAGTAGTCAAAGACTGTGTTTATGTCTAGGAACCGCTATGAACTCAGACAATGGCACCAGCGCTGAAGTCAAACGAAGAATATCTCTTGCCAATCGCTGCTTCTTTCAGCTAAGAAAAGCAGTTGATAAACAAAGTGACCGCCTGTAAGACCTTGAAAGCCCCAATCCCGCAAAATGGCTCAGAGTCATGGACTTTGTCAAAAGCGGACGAAGTTTCTTTTGCTTGCTTCGTGTGATTTCCGGTCCCGTCTGCATAGATGGTGAGTGGAGTAGGAGATATAACGAAGAACTGCACGAGCTGTTCAGTGACATCGACTTGGTCAGAAGATTAAAGATCCAACGATTGAGATGGCCAGAACATGTAGAGGGGATTAAAACCAACGCTCCCGCCCGGAACGTCTTCGAATCCACCCCAGAGGAACGGCGCAGTAGAGGAAGACCGCGACTCTGGTGGCACATGCAAGTGGAAAGGCACCTCAACCAACTATACGATAAAGCTAAGACTAGAACGACTGGATGGCACAGATGGTTAAGTGCGTGCCCTTGGTAAGTTGTGTTCCGGTTCGTATCTCAGCGAAATCAAAGTTAATACGCTTTTGTCTGATTTACAAATCTGGTCCAGTCACCATTGGTCAGTGGTATTAGTCTGACTGTGGGCATAACAATGGACTAACGTAATCTAAGTGTGCTGTTGAATGCACTAGCAGCTCCCTGCCTAACCTAACCTATCCAAAGATCGAGCTGTCTGGAGACGCTTGTTGATTGCCACCCAGGTCCACTCGCTTTAATATCCAAATTAGCGATATTTTTTTTTCATTTCCTTTGCGAATTGTCCAACTGAAAGAAAAAGAAAAAAAGAAAATTTGATGTGAAAGAAATGTTCGGCGATCTCGCATCATTTGAGTCACTTAATCACAATGAAAAGTCGCTTCTATTGAGCCGTGAGCCATGCCGCTGTGCCCAATAGAAGGTAGGAAAAAGTGTCGGAAAAGTGACCTCTGGGATTGTACCTTGAAAAATCACCCATATATCGTGCGTCTTCAGTTGGACTTTCCTCCTGGACATCGATAGAGGATTCAATGACAGATCTTTCCTTGCCGCTGCTCCCAATAGGAGCGGTAAACGTGACCTGTATGACTTTCGGTTGAAAAATGGTCTATATCTCGGAAACGGTCCGTTTTGACAGTAAGAAAAGACGCTTCTCTAGAGCCCTAAACCATCCCAACATTTCTGTTATGATAAGCTCAATTAAAATTCGTCCATCTCGAGTCAGTATAAGACTGGTCCCGCCGTTTACAAAATAGACATTCTTGTTCTAAATAGTGGACTAATTTAATTGAGAAAAATAATATGGGCTACAAACTTGTGCTTTGTGTGGAGTGTTATATCGATCCCCTAACGGCGAAGTTTGAGAAGCTTTTTCTACACTGGAATGCTCATCGTGCATGGTCAGTGAATCGAAGAGGAAAGAGGTGAACTTGTGCAAAAGTTTCTCATTCGGGTACTTTACCTAAGACCTCCAGTATAGGAGACGACACACCCAATTTTTAAATAATTACTAAATCTAATTTGTTAATCCTCAGATTCAAAGCTTTCTTTTCTAAATGAAAAAAGAAAACAGCTCATTTCCTTCTTTGGAAAAGCAAAACTGTTTCCATTTTAACAAGAATGGGACTACAAATCCAATTCAAACTGTCCAGTATTCGGAGTCAGCCCCATGACATCAGAAAACCTCGCCATTCCCATTTACAGAGTTGGAGTTAAGTAAAAGTCTTTGACTGAATGTTCCCTTTCCTCTCCTCGTGAACTTCTATTAAATTCAAGCGAATATTCCACCAAATCCCCTTTATTCAAGGATTTTCTGCTGCTGAATGCAAACAATTTCCTTAAGTGGATCCCAAAAATCCATCTCTCTACACTGCTTTAAAATTTAATCCCGCTTATAATGATACAGTTTCCGCCCAACACGTCGTCGTCGTTCCTACGGCCGCTGGCTTCGGTGGAGATCCCCTCTGCCATTGTAGAAGAGTGCATAGTCAAAATCCAACAAACCACTTTAGTCAAACCCTAATGTCAACACATCACTGCCTCCCCATTCTGAACGCCGACACTCCTCATATCACTGAATGCCAACACTTTGCCCGTTATGCTGCACTTGCACCATTCGAACACTGGTCCAATGTGTCACATCGATAGTGCACTTAACAACTGTGCATTCAGTTGCACAGAGGCACAATCCGATTGCCGTACACAAAAACCCACTTCTTCGGCGATGGGTGTGTGTGTTGCCCCCTTCCGTTGTGTGCTTCATTCCAAAACAACAACCACTGAGCGGAAGACTGAGCCGAGCGAGTAACAAAAAAGAAGTGCCTACACCATAGGAGAAGACGAACTAGGAAGCACTAGGAACTGGTTCGGTACTTACCCAAAAATCGATAGGCACCGTGCACAGCCAAGTATCCCTGAAACAGTGTCAGCAGCACCCCATACCAAATCGACCACAAGGAGTTCAAATGCAGATAGTTCTTGTGATCGTTCCGTCTGTACGGCGACTGTTGGTGTTGCAGATACTTTGATGATTTTCGCTTTGAATTCGGATACTTTGCATTGTGGTGACTGAGATTACTGCTGGCCGTCGTGACCACCGAGTTGCTAATGCTCGAATTCAGGCTGGGGCATGTCTTCCCCATTGAGCCGCTGGATGTGTTCAATATCGAACGAGATGATGCTGATGATGATGTCTTCTTGTTGTTGTTGTTCGCAATGCTACCACTACCGACTTCGTTGTTGTTCTCATAGCCAACCAGCGAGCCAGTTATTGACATTTTGCGGTTGATTGAATTATTCGGCAACACTGGCTGTAGTGTCGCTCATCTGAGAAACGCACAGATGTGCCGACGTTTTGAATTCACCTAGACGAACACTCCTGTGACTGTGTTTGTTCTCATGATATGCTGTGCTCCTTTGGTGCATTGATGTGAATCCTCCTTCAAGCTGTGGCCCCTGTGCTGGGTGTGGGTATCTCTGAAATGAATGAAAACGAAATTCGCCATTAGTATTATGCTACGGACGGGGGGCATCTGCGTGCGGACGGGGGTGTATCATTATCTAAATTACTTTGAGGCACTATCCCACGCGCGGCGGAATACCATTTGCAGACATTAAATATTTTTTTAATACCTTTCGCTGCAATATAAAAGTTTGGTACATAGTTGAATTTGGAAATAAAGCCAAAGGGCTGATGTGGAGACTCGAAGTCCGGGGCGGGCGGAACGCTCGACTTGTCTGAAGGAAGTTAATGTGCTGTTGGTTGCTGGCAGTTGGAAGTTTTTTAATTTACTCCTCAACAAAGAATGGAAGGAAATAATTATAGCATCTGTAGTTATTAAAACAAGGATGAGCAGGAGAGAGAGAGAGACAGAAAAAAAAACAAGAACGAGTCGCTGCGGAGTAATTATTGGAAGTGAAAGATGTTGTTGGCTGGTGGCGGTGTTGGTGGGGCCAACGAAGTGCAATTGAAACTTAGATTATTCTTTGACTTACGCGATGTTTAAATTCAAGACATATCCTTCGACGGGTGGGAGAATATTTCGCGCGAAACTGCCTTCACGCGAAACCGTTTGTGAATATTTTTCGTGGAGTCCTTGAAGTGAAGGAAGTCGTGGGACCAAGTTACGGCATATGGAAATTTCTGTAAGGGAGCAGTTTTCTATCAAATTCTAAAGCATTTTATGACCCAATCCATGTGGCGGCCGGGGATTTGTGGCAACTGAACCTCGCTGCTTGGGTTTGATTCCCGGGTGGTACGAGAAAAAAGTAATTTTCACGGCTCCACGTCTTTAGTATCACTGACAATGCTCAAAGATCAATAACTGTCTAGAAAAAGCTTCGCAAACTTGGCCGTTCGGAGTGGGCATAAAACTGTAGGTGTAGGTTATAACAACAAAAAACAGCCATTTTTTTACGTAGAGCTAGGCCATGTAGAGCGTATAGCTCCGGCCCGGAGAGTCTTCGACTCCGAGCCCGTGGGACAACGCAACAGAGGACGCCCGCGTTTAAGGTAGCGCACCCAGGTGGAGAAGGACCTCAACCAACTTGGCGTGCGACACTGGAGACAGCTAGCCAGAGACCGTACTAGCTGGAGAGGCTTGTTGGTTGAGGCCCATGTCCACCCAGGACTGTAGCGCCAAATAAAGAAGAAGAACTGTGTCTACACCCTAAGGTCTAAAAGAGTATTTTCAAGATGGATGCCGTTGGCAACTTTAACACTTGCAGAAACATAACACTTGCCTTGACCTTTTTGGCATTAAAATCAGGTGGATAACGCTTACCAAAACATCACTTTGCCCAAAAACAACAGGATCTCGGCGTTCTCGGACGTTCCAACTTTTATTTTCATGGCACCACCCATTTTCACTGTCAATGGTAAGAGTTTACTGCCATTCGGAGGTGCTTACGCCACAAGAAGACAGCATCGAAATGCAAAATCACATCGTGACTATCGCTGTTCATTTCGATGCAGAAGGAATTTCAACAGCAAATTATCCTCCGAACGAACCAATTGACCGAAGCTCGTTGGATTTGTCCGTCTGTGCTGAAACCGACTCTCTCTTTCACGTCCAGCTTTCAGAAGAACTGCCTGCAACGTGGCACAAGATGGTTTCACTGTTCAAGAGAACAACAACATTTCGTAAACTTGCTAATCCATCCGCAAGTGCATTTACAAGGCAATCCACGCCGGCTCACATTCCATAGCATCCATCCACGGACGGAGCTCACATTTTGTGATTGCACTGCTCCCTGCCCCATCATCTGTGACCTAGTTCAGAGCGTGCTCTATTAGAAACACCTCCTCGCAATTGGCTGAATGGTGCGCTCACATTTCGCCAATTTGCAACTGGTTGAATCAAAAGCCGTCTAAACGGCCAGAGTTATGACGCAGCAGCAAGAGTGTGGTTCAAGAACCAATTCACCTTCTCTCTCAATAATTCTGCAAATCCGTTACAGACGACGCGCTTCAGAACTTTTCTCACAATGTTCGACTCACAGAGTAGATGCCGGTTTCAGTCGGTTCCCTTGCAGATGGGTCCTGTGGTGCAGGAACATCGATTCTGCTCTGCCTTTGATCGGCGAAAACTCTCATGGATGCGTTGCAGACATCCTCACTCTGGATTTGTCTGCCACTTAAAAGCCTACGTTTGGAATTTCGTGGCTGTCTTTGAAATAGATTTTCGAATAGACGATGCAATGGTGCAGCTGGTGAAGGTATGTTACCCGCCAGTGCTCCTTTCTCTGCCAAGTTTCTCTAACTGATGGCGGTTAGTGATTCTCAAATAAACGGAGCACTTCTCCTTGTTCTTCATTAAAATTTAATGCGGAAATTCGGTGGAATTGTTAGGCAAGTTGGCACAGAATCAAATCGAGTTAGTTTTTTTTTCGATGTACAAGCTTTCGTTGGTAAAATCCTGGAGGAATGTTTTGTTTTTAAGGACTGTTCTGCTTGACAGAAATCCATCAGTGATTCCGATAGGATGGTATTCGGTTAGGTTAGGTTCACGTTACTGTCACAAGTGTGTCAGCTTTGACTCACTTAGATCCTGAATGGATCAATTGTGGTATCACTTTTCCTCGCTACCTGAAGGACAAACTTACTTATCTAAGAAGTACCTATTGGTGCTCATGTGTCCCATCCCTTGATAATCCAGTCCATGGCTGGTTTAAAGCCAATTTCTTTTCTTGTCGAATTTTTGTATGTCCATCTTGATAACTGACATTTCTTCTAGCTGTTGTCTAGAGTGTTTTCTTCTTGTTCTTGCAAGGCCTTACAATTAATTGCTGAAGTAGTGTAGCGTAGTATCTTCTTCCTCCTCGTCCCTGCAGCTCCTGCAGAGGTCGTTGTGTGGGGCTCTAATTTTGTTTGACCTGTGTGCCGAACAAGCAAAGGACGATAATAATGCCTACTCAATTTCTGATTTCCTTTCGGTTTAACTTTAGGAATGCACTTGTTATTTTTTGTTTGTTCTGATTTCTTGAAGGCCAAATTAGATTCGAAGTCTGGCAAGTATCTAATTCCATCCATCTCTGACTGGCGGTATTGATGCCAACTGTAAGTACCAATGCCCATCCAAGAAAAAGGCGATCCTACCTCTTGCAACAACTGTAGAGGTATATCCCTACTCAAAGTCGCCTACAAGATCCTGGCCAGCGTTCTGTGTAAATGGCTAAAACCGTTTTACACCGCACCACAAATTGGCACGTACCAGTGCGGCTTCCGGCCCGGCAAATCGTCTATAGGCCAAATTTTGACACTAAAGCAGATCCTGGAGAAGACTAGCGAGCTTCAAATCGATACACACAACTTCATGGATTTTAAAGCCGCATACGACAGCATTTATCGCAAGGAACTATTGGAAGCGATGGCCTAACTCGAGATCCCGGGAGAAAACTGATCCGGTTGTGTCGCACCACGCTAACACAAACCCGATTCACCGTGCAGTTTCGCCATAGGACTTCCGAGCCCTTTTGAAACCTGCACTGGATGTCGGAAAGGAGATGCGCTATCATGTGATTTCTTCAATCTGGTACTGGAGAAAATAGTGCGGCGGGCTGTTGTAAGCACAGAGGGCAATATCTTCCATAAGTCAGTCCAACTGTTGGACAGATGACACATCGACATCGTCGTACGAATTATTTATTTATATTTATATTGAATTGGTTGTTGTATCCAAAATACAAATAATAACAAGAGAAGGAGAAATTAAATCAAAGAACACACTTGCAACAATATTTAAAACATTTATTTAAAAAAAGGAAAGAATCTTAAACACTGGCTGGGAGAACTTGACACTTTCTCGTCGAACTGGAGACTTCCACGGTTGTTCTCTCAATGTCAATTGCATCCTTTTCATGATCGGTCGTTATCGCACTGTGAGCTGAAGCGGTTAGTCAATTTTACTATCGCATACTATCCCATCCGAGGTCAAGTGGATTTACTACTTAACGATCGTTCCAGCGATCTTATAACCACATTGTCATTTGGGACTATGACATCCTTATCTGCTGTGATGTGAGTATGAGTAACCCCTGGACCTGTCATATCCGAGATTGCTGGCGTTGACATGTATATGACTTGCGTTCCCAACATGCCGTACTGGAAGCTTTTACGATGATTGAGGCACAGGCGAAACGAACTGGTCTCAAGGGCAATGACATCAATGTGGAGATCGGCGTCAGAACTCCTGACTCGAAGGACCAAAATTATGCTCTACAAAACTCTTGTTTTGCCAGTATGGAGCCAAATGCTAAATGATAAGCAATACAGTGAAGCTGATTCTTAGTGCCTTTGAAAATGTAATTCTAGGCGAATGGAGGAGAAGACAAAACCGCGAACTCTACGACCTGTACCAGGATGTGGATGTTGTCTGGAAAGCAAAAATCCGTCGACTGGACCGGCTTGCGTATGGACACCAAGAGAGCAAGAGAGCTTTGTTTTGATGATTGGAAGCATGCCCAGGACCGTCAGCGATGGGAGGCACCGATTGCGACTCTTACCCGCCATGGGTTGCTGAGTAAGTGAATAATCCATGAAACATCTTCAAAATTGATTGAATGGGACACCCATTATTCTGGCGTGTATACCAAATGTTTTTTTTGGATTGAACATGGCATTGCACATGGCATTGCCCAATGACTTAACTGTGGCTGACTATCCGAGTAGGCCGGTACATGTTTACTCTTTGGATACTGCATTGTTCTTGAACCAGGACAGTTTCTCTTTGGTTTCTGCCTTCAAATCCCTATTGTGGTGAGCTTGAAGAGAGCCTCAGCGAAAGGGCAGTATTGTGGTCTTTTGTATAGTCACCCACACTCACCTCTTCGATCTGTCTCTGTGCATTCGCAGGAGATCGGTCGGCATCTGGTTGTCAGACATCCAACCTCTCCACCAGCAGACGGAGCATATAGCTTTGTATGATCGATCGTTGTCGTTGGTAAGGACACCGATGGTGAGTTCAGACCGCTGTCGGAGTGTTTTAAGTATCAGGGCTGTGGTGACTGCTACTACAGTGGAGGAGGGTGAAGGTTAATTGCATCAGACGGAGGGCTTCTGTAAGCTCGACTGATTCACAGATTCACATGCAGGACATTCTTTGCACCCGATCAGAATGTAAACAAGTAACTCTATCATTGTATGGTATGGGGGCTATTCTGGAGTAAGAGATAAGTTAGTAGAATACTCTTGGTTTTTCTTTAGTAAGTGAGTAAGCCTTGGTTTTTATTTAGTCCTAATTGGTTGTCGGACTTAAGGGAACAGATACGTCGTCGGTTGTCCTTACAAAAATCTTCATAAGCAGTTATTCTGAATTACGTAAGAGAATCTGTATAGCCTATCCTATATTTCAATGTTCATAGTTACAATTAAACATCAAATCACCAATAACCCAGTTCGGGGAAACATCAAACAATCGGAGTGCCCTATGAATCCTAAAACTGCCCATTCGCACTAAGCTTCAAAGGAGCCAAATACATTTGGTTCCATACCACGCGCCAAACATCCATGTAGATGGAATCTACTCCAACATCCTGTTGCCCTTCCTGTCCCACACACTGTCTGGGTCATTTGTTATTTTGTTCAGCATCCCCATGTGTTGTGTTTTCCCCAAAGTGAAATGTCATGGAAACACATAACTGTGACATAATAACCCAACAAAAATGCCAAAAGATAAATTCATACAAGGGCACGCGTCTGCATTCTGTGAGCTCTAATTGGCACCGAAGAAGTCAAAAGCAGAACTATGTATATGCGGCAGAGAACCCACAGATGGAATACAACCCACAAGACTTGGACATAATGCAATCCACACGCGACTTCATAATGTATCTTGTGTGTAGCTTTAATTAAAAAATCCGTTTAAGTTTTAAATGTTTTCCATTCATAATCCGTTGCTCGCTCCATTCGTACACTGGCTCGGCTCCCAGTCGGATACAAGTCCTCGTCCTCACGAGTCACAAGAAGTCATCCCCACGGATGCTGTGTGCTCTAAGGGGGGTTGAGGCAAAAAAGTTCCGAATGAAAAATGCATCTGGGTAAATGTTGTAATTACATAAAATGTACATAAAACGAGATAATACCCTGTCGTTACTAGGGAGTACAAGCGGATACTCTGATTAGGATAAGGGAACTCGTTAGTCTTGCGTTAATTAACGTCGTATTTTCCGGACATTGCACGGTTTATTCTTTTTTTTTTTTTGCTTTTTACTATCTTTCCTGTTAGCGCGTCGGTGTAACTCCGCCGAGGGTGAATGAGTTTCCTTTGTCATTTCAAGATAAACACTTACTTTCTTTTATCTCATGAGTGTGTTGCACTATGAAGCCATGTGTTAATGCTCCATCTCAGATAATGGGGAGGAGGGACGAACATCCTGCGTCCAATGATGGCTAGGGGAATTCGAACAAGACATTGACTTCAGAGTCCATCCGTCTGCGGGCAGTATACTCCGAAGAATGAATAGGTGAGGGTGCGCCATTCAGCTATTGGTTTTTACTTGTCATTTCGTTATGACAGCTGTCAATTTCGTAAATGGAAGAGGGGATTTTTATGTGTCAGTGTCACATGACATTTAGTCTTATGATGGCCGTTGTAAAAGATGGTGCTTGGTCAAGTTGGAGTGTTGTGGAATACAGTTCACGTCTCGTGAGCTTGTCAGGCATAGAGAAGGCCCAAGTCCGAGAGAGAAGCACAATTTCCATTTATAATGAATATTTTGAACAGAAAGAGGCAGCAAGCAATACCTTTCGTTCAATAATGTTATGACATTTCGTTCAGTTTCGTCCAATTGTGTCATGATGTTTCTTCAATTATGTCATGACGTTTTCATTGTTGGTCATGAAGTTTCGTTCAGTGTCGTTCAATAATGTTGTGACGTTTCGTTCAGTGTCATTCAATAATGTCATGAAGTTTAGTTCTGTTTCGTTCCATAATGTTATGACGTTTCGTTCAGTTTCGTTCAATAATGCCATGACGTTTCGTTCAATAAAGTCATGAAGTTTCGTTTATTTTCGTGCAATAATATCATGATTTTTCGTTCAATAATGTTATGACTTTTCTTTCTGTTTCGGTCAATGTCATGACGTTTCGTTCAGTTTCGTTCAATAATGTTGTGACGTTTCGTTCAGTGTCATTCAATAATGTCATGAAGTTTAGTTCTGTTTCGTTCCATAATGTTATGACGTTTCGTTCAGTTTCGTTCAATAATGTCATGACGTTTCGTTCAATAATGTCATGACGTGTCGTTCAGTTTTGTTCAGTAATGTCACGACATTTCGTTCAGATGTCAGAAGGTTGACAAGCAACTTAAGCATTTTTAAAAAGCCGCACTGACTTGTTTTATTTTTGCAGTACAAGATGTGACAGCACTTCATCATTTTCAATACCATCATCACTGATTAATCAAAGTAAGCTGTCCTTAAGATCAACGCAACGCCCCATTCATCAAATAACTTACAGCCTGAGTACCAGCCTCCCGGCGTGACTCAGCACAAAAAAATCCACCCACCACGAGGCACATGCGTCCCCTGTTATGAAAACTGCACTCCCTTTTATTCGACAAACCAAGTGGATGTCAAACGGGATGAACACCCTCTTCATATCAATTTTCTGTGCAGTGAATCCCCATCTCGGGGTTCCGCAGTTAACACACCCAACACCCTCTAAAAAGATGCTCATTTCCCGGCAGTCCAGCGTGCGTCCAAAGCGCCGGTTCACCGCCAACCAAGCGGCCGTTCATCGCTGCATGCTGCATCCTTCCTCGTTGGTGTCAAAAAAGAGGGACCAACAAAAAAATAGTAGCAACTTGTCAGACAACCTGTGGTCCGAAACTGATTTTATAACTAAAAGTGCCGGATATTTCACTTTTTGCTAGATTGACGCTTTGTCCGATAAAGCACGACTGCAAATCCAGATAGCTTGTCACTCTGCCTGACCACCGCCAGTCGCACACACACACAGCAGGCTGGCCGGAGGCGCTGCATGACGATCGTCATCACTCATCCTTCGTCGGTTCACTGCGATGCGACGCGACGCGACGACGATGGTGGATGGGAATGTTCATTGTTGGCCGAGTGGAGAAGGATTCAAAGCACACAGTCCCGCAGAAGACACGACAGGAAAGGAAAGACGCAAAAAACTGCGAATGTTGGCATAAATGTCCGTCCATTCCGGTATTAAAGGGGGGAGAATTCGTAAAAAAAAGGACACACACCGAAAAGTTCCCAAGGGAAAATGAAAATCCGTGTTCGTTGCTAACGAACAACAAAAGACTACCAGATGGCGTTCATTTGATTTGTTCGTTTTCGCTTTTTCTCTGGATACAAGTTTCGCAGGATGTGAGTGTGAATCGCTGGCAATTTATCTAGAAAGGGTCTCTGGGCAGTCGGTGCGCTCCTGCTGCTTTCTCCTGTTCTCTTTTTTTTCGGCAAAGTCTTCCCCTGCGCTTCCGTCTGTTCCTTTTTTTTGTTTCGTAACACAACAGAGCAACGCGCTCCGGCCATTTGAATCAGTTGATACGGCTTGTTTATCTGTGAAATAGCTGTGTAATAATGAAATATCTCCTTTGTACTGGGATGAGTTTTGGCTGGCTTACACATGACCGCTGGGGAGAGGAGGACCGTTTGTCCTTTTCAATGGAATAGTGCAGGCGGTTTAATGGTTGC
The DNA here is from genome assembly GCA_964034865.1 of Eristalis intricaria. Classification (NCBI taxonomy): domain Eukaryota; kingdom Metazoa; phylum Arthropoda; class Insecta; order Diptera; family Syrphidae; genus Eristalis; species Eristalis intricaria. The sequence continues at coordinate 10,822,124 of OZ035873.1, forward strand.
CTTGTTTCCTGCGCTTTGTAATTGCATGTGTGTGTGATTAGAAGCAGGCGCTGGCAACTGGAAAGTTGGCCTCATGGCCCTTTTGTAAAATTTTTTTCAGGTTCAATTCACTTGCTTAAGGATACATTCACGAGTTGAATGCCGTGAATTTAAGGCATTTGAATGGTCCTAGGCGGAGGACGCTTTCGGCATTCATCGCTTCTTGCGAACTTTTTTTCGTAGAACTGATGTGTTGATGAAATCTTAAGGCAAAAAGTGGGAGCGTTTAGGCGGATTCTAAGACTTCTCTCAAAAATAATAGAATCCAATTTGAAGGTTGGTAGCACTTCACACAGCTGATTAACGGGACTTCCTGGTCAGTCAGAGAGGGATGATGAATTAATAAATATCAACTTCTGGAACCAACTTCGAAGAAGTCGGAGTGGTATTTTTTAAAAGGTGAATAACAAAAAAGCCGATGGCCCAGATGATTAACCAAGGCAGGTGACGGTGTTCTGAGAGGAAGCGTGCACTAGATCATCTGGAAAATTTTTTAAGACGAAAGCATACCCCTTAAATATTCACTAAAATTCGCTTGCTTCATCATGGGATATATTGGCCGTTCGGGCTTAGTGCATTCCAAAGCCACCACTGTCTGTATGTCACGCTCTTATAGATGATCGAATATTGAAAGCCCAAAAATTATGAAGTGCCACTTCTTGTAGTTCAGTAGGGAGGTTTATATAAGGTTTATAGAAACAATCCTTTAAGTTTGACACTGAGTCAGAGTCAATGTTTTTCCTGAAAGATCCTTGCTCTTATTCTGAAATACGCCATTGATATCTTAGGCAGTTGAACTTGTATTGAAATGTAATTACCTTTTGTAGTATAACGCTAAGAATTCGAATTAGAAGTATTCCTTGCATTGATGATGGCGAGGCTGGCTCTAAGACAAGTCCGGTCATCAAGTTGACTTGCTTGAGCTAATAGCTGGCCTTTATACTGGTCTCACTCTCCTTCTCAAGTTTGGGAGCTCGGATTCGGCAGTACGTCGAGCTTCTCTTCAGCACCCACTCGTGCCGGTGATTGAGTCTAGAAACCCTAGCACACTACACCACAACCGTGACGGTCCGAGACAGTGTAGTCTGCAGATTTATGTGTTCCAGATATCCAAACATTTGTATAGACTATAGGCTCTGCGGTTGCAGTCCTAACGTCGACTACATAATCCTTTCCTTGTAAACGTCTTGTGCTATTTCCACCGCAATAATTGGAACGTACCAGTGTCGTTTCTTCCCCGGTAAGTCAACTTTAGACCAAATTTTCACACTAAAGCAGATCATTGAAAATACCAGTCAGTTTAAAATCGATGCAAACCACCTTTTCATCGATTTTAAAGCCGCATACGATAGCATTCATCGCAAGGATTTGATCCGCTTTGATCCGGTTATCGTTCGAGGATATCGGAAAGGAGATGCGCTATCCTTTGTTTTCTTCTAATCTTTCTTTGAATCTGGTACTGGAGAGGATAATGCGGCGTGCGGTTGTAAACACAGAAGGCAATCTCATCGGCAAGTCAGTTCAACACCACCTGAGACAAGACATCACGATAGACAGCTACAATATTGATAGTGAAGTTGGCCACCGATGATTATCTTCTAACTTCCGATATAAAGACCAAGTTATTGCGGCCGAAAGACAGTTTGGTCTTGATGAGTGGAACCAGAGTGACTAGAACCGTCAGCGATAGAGGGCAAGGGTCGTTGAGCTGATATGTAAGTATGTGGAATCTCGCAGGGTGTAGTATTATTTTCAAATTAAAATAAATTTTAAAGAAGTAGGTTCTTAAATTCTGAATCTTCTGACGGATATTATTTTATGTTGGTAGTGCTGTCACAAAGTTGGGACTAGGTTAGTAATGGTCATTCTTATGCCGGTGTAGTCCCGTTGGGTCACCTTGCGGATCTAATCACTCATATTCTGTCAGCCAATACCAGTATGTAATTAATACGTAATAATGCATTGAATGTGACTGACATTGGTATTGCTTAGTTCAGTAAGGTGATTGAAAAAGGAAACCATTTTCGGAGGAGAGAGGGCAGTAATTGCCAACAAGGTGCACAAGCAATTCCTCGTCTTTGCCTAGGGCAGACCAATAAATACGCACGACGATAAGAGTTCTATTATTTGGCCTACTTATTCCGATCAATCTGCTTGATCGTCTCAGATTTCGAGTAGGTCATATGGGGTATCCGAATATGGGTTTGGTCAGTAGTTACGCTCGTGTTTTATCATTTTGTCTGATTTTGTTTAGTAAAGAAGTAGCATACCGTCTTATTTGCGAAGTAAAATTTCAGCTGCAGAAGCGTAATGACTATGACATTTGAAAGAGGCAAACAAAGCATTGAATATAAAGATCGCTCAGGCAGGCCAACAGAATTAACTTGTGAACAACACTTCAAGGAAAAATACAATTTGGTGCTCAAAAACCGTCGATTGATCACAGACCGCTTCAAATTATGTTCTTCACCTGTGAAAGATCAAATCTCGTTTACACATCTGCCACACAATATACAGTGAAACTTCTCTATAGCGGACAGCAGTGGGACCACCGTGATTGTCAGCGGTTTAAGGGTGTCTGTTGTGAAGGGGTTGAAATACACGATTTATACCGTGTTAGAAGTGATTTTTTTCGACAGTCAGTAACTACGAACGTCATTTGATATGGCAAAAATTTCTTTCGGCAAATAAGAATCAACGTTATGTCGTTTTCATCCAGTGTTTTTCCAGTTTTCCTATTCCCTCAAAATAATAGGTTTTCTGAAGGCCCCCAAAATGGTGTTCGTACCAGTGATAACCTCCTCATTCGAACGTGCAGGGTGGCCAGCTGTTTGTAGCCCAATTTATGAACTTTTGCCACTCCTTTGAAACGTAATCGCGGCAGCCATCGCGTACTTGCGCTTTTCTTATCCAAAAAATCATGTAGAATGTGATGACCCACTCAGTTGAGATTTAGGAAGCACTGGTGCATTTAAAGTTACTGCTTGGGAAATTTAAAAACTGACTTATCTAACGATAGTCGTATAAATGATTTATGAAATGATCAGAGGTGGAAAGTTTAGTGCGAAGAGCGGCCAAGTAGCTTCTACTATAATCTTTGGAATAAAAGACGGTATGCAACGGCAGAAAGTTGACTCAACTATTTTCTTTGCAATATTTTTAGATTGCATTTCACACTAGTACCGAATGTTAAAATTAATCCGAACTCACATCGCGTTCGTGCGATGTGATTACGGTATGTGAACTATCAAAGCGGAATCGCTGGATTGTTAATTGCTAAATAGATTTACATGTATCCTGCTTAAAATGTCAGAACCCGACCGCGCTAACACAATGTGATATGTGTATAATAAATAACTGGAGTGTGAGTTCGAAACTTCGATTTACTGATGACATGGAGATCAACTACCAGAAGACAAGTTGAAACTATTCTTTTCTAAACTCCGCTGAACATGACACGAGGGGCAACCGAAAGAAACTATGGCAAGTCCAATAATACGAAACCAAAAAGGAGAACAAAATGCACAGCGATACAAGTGAAGCACAATTGAGCGGCACAACTTTTCATGAATTTTACACACTAAACTGTGAAATTCCAGAAAATTTGTCTAACCTGAGAAAGGGCACTGGTTCAGTGATCTATTCCGGCGAAGATTTGCCACCCATTCCTATCGGCACTCGACGGTAACTTGAAACGTTTGCTCACTCCATTCGTAGATGGTCGAATGGCACACCGCGTGGCTTTCTACGAAACAATTATGACCTACTCTCAATTCGACGAGAACAACCTATCACGACTCTAATCGTTGTCATCATTGGAAACTCCCCCAGTGCTAGCAGTCAATGATTTCAACTTAACCTAATCTACACACTGAAACATTGCCGCCACTTCTGGCTTGTTAATTCGAATCGACATCCCTCAGCAGACTCTACTTTTTTTTCGTCTTATCCGAACCATGCTGTGAAGGCAACGACACTGTGACCTGAAGAGATACTATAGTATGGAATGTTGGCATTAGTCGCAAAGACGTATGAAAGATAGTATGGTCTAGAGAAATTCTTTATTTCCACTGAAGTGAGTATCTCCCTGTGGAAGATGCGTTTCCGTAAACAGAGTAGTCCCATTCACATAAAGTGTGGACGGATGGCTCATCCTCTTCCAGGCAAGGACGACATACCTGGTCTTGGCACACGACGAAACCTAATGAAACCATCGTCATAGATTCCTAAAAGCTCTAGAAAAACCAACTTTCTCCCTGAGCCAGAGGCTCTCTTCCCCTCGTCTGAAGAAAAAACGGATTCTCTTGCAGGAGACATAAACTACCTTACAACCGCTGACAAAAGCAAATCATTTGAGTCCGACGATCCGTCGTTGAAAGGTCAAATTCAAGTCAAACACAGCCAGCCTCTGTGTGTCAAGAGAATAAGCGCCACCATTGTGTGTTTAGGCTTGTGGATAATTTTCTAAATGCGAAATTCCGAGAAAGTACCCTGTCCCGGAATGTGTACAAAAATGATCCAAAGAACACGAATCCTTGTAAAGTCCACAAAAGCAACCATTGTTAGCTCGTTACAAATATTTTTACTTTAATGTTCTTAGTTAAAATGTTTTCCTGGGAAATTTGCTCGTCGAAATGTTTATTCCACTGTCCGCCAGCAGCTGTACATCAAATTGACAAATGTCAGTCAAATTATGGAAATTTCCCAAGCAAATACAGTCGTGAGTGTCCATGCACCAGTGGTCGACAATTTTGCAAGCATTCCTCTGCTCGAATCTATCTCGAATGCGAAATATAATTAAACTGACTGAATTTCCTCTCTGCTTGCATATGCAAACCATCGGACAGAGTGCAAACATTTCAAGAGTGTTCCGGCAAAAAACGAGAACACGAGACACACCACCGTAGTCGGGCATACTACAAATACGGTAACTGAAGCACAAAAGAAGCTTAAATTACCGACAAACCATTTTTGTATGTCACATCTGACAGTCGTTCGGTTAATTCAATTTCAGTTGCCATGGCTACTAGCGTGGCTCCTCTCTATTTGTAGTTACTCTCTGGATACAGCGTGCTCCAGTTGCACGTTGCACGTCTGCAACGTAAGCGGATGAGACGAGAGTGGACGAACGAGAACTTAAGGCCCCCTGTCGGTCAAACAAAGGCAAACCCCCGCTCAGTTAGTTCGGTTGAATGAAATCCAAACTAGAACTCAATCCAATTTGTCCAAAACCAAAATTTAATTAAAGACACGAGAGAGAGAAATATGCCGAAACTTTAATTTGTTCGGATGCCAAATGCTCAATGAGATCGCTTTATAAAGACGCTCACCGAGTGGGATAAAGTACGGCAATCATGTGAAGGCTTAGACACCTCGACAGACATTGATTTATCTTGGCCGCCATCGACAGACATTAAATTAAATACAAGGAGTATCTTTTTTAAAGTTCAAGCGATTCGATTACTGGCAACGAGTTACACAACAGAGAGGGGCCCAGAAGCTCCCCAGATGATAGCCCAGATACACTCTTAAGATGGCAAGAACGTAGCCAAGCGAACGGGCCGAACAGGAGGAGGAACTAAACGGCTCAGGGCTTTGATTACTCTGATGGCTGTGATGGCTGTGATGGCTCATCCAGGCAGACATTCGTATTATTGAATAAGTTTCGGTGAAAGAAGAATATCTAAAGAATCTTTTTTCATCACTGCCACAGGATGTGGCACGTCTACCTTCGGTCCCGGCCGGAGGAATGCGAAGAGCTGCTATTGAACACGTTTCCATTCGCCCTTGTCACTGGCTGCCTTCCGATTCAATTGACCCGTTTTCTCTTTGGCCCCGTCTGCTCATGCGAACGTCGATGAGGAATGAATTCATTATAGAATCTACATTTAATGTGCTTTCTATTCGCCTGACGGTGGCTCGGCGCTTCGGCGGCAGTCTGGTGGTGAGAGAAAAGAAAAGAAAGGAACAAAAAAAAAAATACTCCTCCACCATCAATCCAGTTTTAGGCGTTTAATTGAGGGAATAATCCGGGCATCTGGAGTGAGATAAAATTCCGTGTGATAGTCTCTCGGAAATCATTATTGTCAGAGAGCGATTTTACGGCCATCATCACTTTAATAGTCCGCCTCCAGAGGTCTCACGACGGCGAGGGTAGTTTGCTTTATTTCCTGATATCCGAACTTCTCCGGAGAATTGCATTCACGGCGCCGCGGCGCTCCGGAGTGGGTTCTGCGGGTAGTAGTTTTTGATTCAGATGTCTCTGCTGGGAAAAGGTTAAGGAGGCGAATCACAGCCTACAGCCACCGACAGCGACTGCGACTACAATGGCGTCGCACAATGAGGACGACACAATGCGGCGACCGCGACACGGTGTGGGTGGCTGTGTGCACCGTGCGAAAGATGAGGCGGAAGATGTTTCACTTTCTTGGGCGTCCCATAATTGAATGCGAGTTGTAGCCAGCCGATCTGCGCCTACCACCGACGGTAGTTGTTTTCGCTTTTATCTGTTCCCTTGTTCTTATTACGGAAAGAGAAAAAAATCCTAATGAGCCTTGGGGTAAATGGAGGACGATGATAATGATTACGATGATGACGATGATGTACGTAGTTGTTTCCTTAAGGATTTCTCCGTGGATTAGGTAAATTAATTCGGAATGTGAAGCATGAAGCATTCCCTGTTTTGACAGAGGTGAATTAATTTCTTTTTCTTTTTCTCCTCGAATGGTCGCTCTGAGTGAAAGGAATTGGTTTGTTGTTTTTCTCGTTTTTTGTAAAGAATTTTTCATCTTCTGGGAATTTGAGGATTATTTTTAAGTGAAAAGCGGATTGTAAGGGTGTCCTGTTGTTTTCAACTTGCTACAGAAGAAAAGTAAGTTCTGAGCGAAGGTTGAGTTTTCTCGGGAAAGAAACGAAATGAAAAGGAAGTCAAGACCAGTAAGCACCGGCATTGTCCACCACCCATTATGTTGACTGAGGAGGATGTTCGGGGAGTATTTTGTAGTGCCTGGAGTTTCCCTCCAGGCTTTCCATGACTTCAAATTCTAAGGGAAATTTTTTGTTTGTAAAATAGTTGTTTGAAATGTGATGTAAATGTTACCTGCTTTTTTGTACAAATTAGCTGATTTCGGTCTTCATTCATGGATCTATCTTTGTTGTTCAAATTGAAGTTCAAGACTTACTTTCTAATGTAGCCCATAGTGATGGGCGCATTCAAATGATAATTGTGAGTGACAATTATTTTTAATACATCTCGAGAACATTTCGATTTTTAAAATCATTCGAATGACTACTAAGTAAGTACAGTAGTGTTTGGGTAGTGTGAAACCCTGATTCCGTGAACACTCCGCTGGAGTGAACACCCATTTATAAAGAGTACTCTATAGCGCGAACAATTGATCTATCGTCATTTGACTTCAGCACCCCCTGGTGGCATTTTTTAGCTCTTTCGCGCGAAGCATTTTGTATGGGAATTTAAAATTTGGTGCAGATCTATATTTGGTAAGACTAATATTAAATAATTGATTTTGAATAAAATTAATGGTGGAATACCGGGAAAAAGTGTGCCAGTTTTGTTATTAGTGCTTGTCAAGTTCTTGGAAGTGATATTTTACTTGGAATCGCATAATGAAAAATGTAAACAAACCACTTATGTACCAGTAACTATTCATTGTGCATTTTATTATTATGTGAATAGTGAGTAATATTAAGTGTTGATTTACTGCATATTCATTGTAACGTAATAGAACAATGTCTGAAGCAGTGAAATACAGCTGAAATTCGCACATTACACACATTATTACATATTACGTAGTAGAACGTATAGCAACAATTCAAAGGCGCTTTCTTTGTGTAATGCAAGTGAAAAGTTCATAGAAATTGGTTTCCGTTTAAAGCAATAAGTTAATTATATTTTATAAACAATTTCTTATAAGTAATTGAAGCAATAAACGCAACCAACATAGTGTATTATTCTTTCATTTTGCACAAAGCAAATGTAACATTGTGCTATATTGGAGAATATGTACATACATACATACATAAGTATGAATGAGTGTATTTTCAGCAGATTACACTGCACTGAATAGGTTTAAATTAATTTGTTTAACGAATTATGACGAAATAACACTTAACATTGTTCACCATTCAGTGTATATTGTGTTGAAGAATGATAAAACAACAACAATTTCATGTCAAACAGGTGCTTTGTGTGGACTTTTCAAGGCAGCATTCCTCAAAAACTATCACAAATAGACACTTGACAACAGCTTAAATCAAAACTTCTGCATTTTAACTCGGCATTGAAACATTTATTAGAATAAAATATAATTTTTTAATATTTTTTCTAATTTTTTTTAATATTACACTACACTTCGCCATTTGTACTTAAATTCCTATCCCAGTTCTGACAGCTCAGAATCACGCATACAAGGTACCAAAATTATCCGCAAGAGGTATAGGTCGATCGGTCAATAGAAAATTGGGTTTTAACGAATAAATGTTATATTTTAATATAGCTAACTGAACTAAAGCTGTCATGTTCTGTGAAATAGGCCCCTGAACTTTCAAATTGACAGGCAGCTCGGTAGCTTTAGAATGTGTGTGGAACATAAGTAAGGGCCGATTAAGGTTCGCATTACTTACTTTACTCTAAAGTCGCTCGACTCCCAAAACGATCGATTTTCGTTATAGTGAATGACTATGAACTGCCATAGACTGTACATAAGATGAAGCAGAACAGTGAAAGTATACATCCATCATTCCCAGATAGTCAGTAGTCAAATTTCCGGCATTTCTTCCAATTTCAATTCACAAAATAGAGCCGTAAGAATTCCGGATCAAAGATAAGGTTTTATTCAACATTAAACCATCATAAAGAAGTCAATAATCTACGTCCAGATTGACAGATACTGTCATAAAATAATTTACTGTCAAAATACAGTGCCTCTAATAAAACATCAGTCCATCCGCAGCTTGTAATCCTTCATCTGGAATGGGTTCGCAGCGGAAATCCCTTGGAATCCATCGAAGTGTCGGGCAACGTCAGAATTAATTACACCTCCCACTGATCGGAATGAGTAATTACTTTATTGATTAAATGTCACTGGCTTGCGCGATATCCGCCCATAATCACCGGCTTAATGCCTCCCCAAGGACACAATGAACGTCTCAATGAATTTGAAATTTTCGACTTTTCGTCATAAATTCTGTTCTTAAATTTTGTGACACCAATGATTCGTGCCACAACTCAATGGGGACCAGGATGATGTGACATTGTGCACTCATCTCATCAAGCAAATTGATATTTCGTCACGAAAAGGAAGAAAAACCCAAGTCACACTGTGTGAATGTCATGACATGGAACAAAGCTATCTATTCGCATAGAATCAATCAGTCATTTGGGTGCGATACCGTCTGACCGAAATGTAATTGCACGACAGGTGGCTTTCATTAGAAAGACCATTGTCTGACATTTGGGTCAGACGTGGACGCACATGCAACACTGTGGGTGATTTCATGTGATTCATTGAAAGTCCAGACCACACCGAATGTGGATCGGGCGTGGAGACCGTTGAGGACCTTCAACGACACCGCATACGTGCACCCAATCTAGTTCAATCAAATCATTGAACTAAAGGCTAGAGGCGGCCAATCGTGACTGGGTAAGCTTTGTTTGCTTTTGTTTCGATGAGGGAAGAGGGACAAATTGACATTTCATTGTTTGACAGGCGAGTGTTGGTTGAACTTAAGGCTCATTCAATTCAATTTGGTGAACACAAGGCTCATTAATTAATTACAGCCGAGCCATGAAGACTGAGACAGAGAGAAAAAAAAGGTGAAAATAAAAAATTCCTAGGAATTCGCATACTTAAGCCATCCTTGGTGTAATTAGAAAAGTTTCCGAGAGGCGCCATAGTTGCTTCGGTTGCCGTTGTCGTTGCTATAGTTCCTTAACGGGATAGTAACGGCGCACTAAATGTCAAGGACTTGCGCCTTCGAGGAGCAGTCGAACATGCGGTGCGGGTGGAAAGAAAGCCCAAACTTTTAGATTCCCATAAATCAGGAATAATGAAACAAGTAGCAAAAAGTTTTGTGACATACGACCACCATCACCGCCACAGCAGAGTGGAAGATTGTTGCTATGAGAGCCTTGAAGGGTGAAGAATGCAGAAAAGTTTTCGCCTCAATCGTTCCCCATTTTCGTTTTTTTTTTCTCTGAAAGTGAATTCTTCAAATGCGGTTCTTCCGGTAGCGACAGTTGACAAATAAGAAATTTCGACATTCGACTTTTCGAACATGTGTGCAGCTGTCAAAATGCAGTTCATAATAGCAAAGCAATGTACATGCGATTGTGATTCAAGAAGATTGCCAAGGATGTTTGGATTTGTGGAAAAGTTAGTCTGAGACTTGGAAGTTTGAGTGAATTAGTTTAGTAGTAGATGTCACTTTTCAAGATGGGCGAAACGCTAAATCGAAATGTCAACGATATGTCAAAACTCCACTTAAAACTATTAATTTGGTGAGGAACCTTTTCATTCTGTGAGAAGTTTTAAGCGGAATGTCGTTTAGGGATGTCAATTGCAAATGCATTCTTTACAAAAAAAATTAACAATGTGCGTCACGGTACACGGACAGATCCAAACGGTCAAACAATGATATTCGAATCCCTGAGTCTGGCCGGTACGAATTCGAGAATGGAATTTGTCTGTCGCTCACCTATCCACTGTCGATTATGCTAACGCCCAAGAACTATACAAACACAACGTTCAAACTTTTCTGCAGGAAGGTTCTGCAAGACTCTCTCTCTCTGTCTCATTGCAACAATCTTCCACGTGGTGGCGGCAGTGGTGGTGATCGAATTTCCCTCTGCTTTGGGGGCACACAGGAGGGTGTGAAAACATTAACCATGTCCACGTACAGCACGAGAGTTTCAAAAATAGAAGAAAGTGTAAAGGTTAGGTTAGGTAGGGGGGCTGCTATTGCATTCACGAGCACACTTAGAAAGTTAAAAGAAGATACTGATGTACATTGGTTTTGCATCGAATCTCTACACATCCTGACCAAGGAGATGGAAAGGTAGAGTTGGTCAGAATTTTCCATATCCGTGTGGTAAGCCTCAAACTGAGCTATGTAGTGAATTAAAGGGTATTCCTAAACGTGCGAGTGTTATGCTTGAATTCTTTATGGAAAGAAGTGCGACTGTGATATACATTTCGAGAACGGAAAGTTGTTCAGTTTTCTGATTCGTTTTAACGGCAATAAAAAATTTTGCGTTTCGAAAGCGTTCAATTCTAATCGTACACTGATTCCCCATTAGACACTACTGTAAGCAATTTATTGAGCTAATCACATGATGTCTTTCAACTTGCCCATCCAAAGAGATATGCGAATTCTGAAACGAGTATTAAAAGCTGAACGTGAAGTGGGTCGCCGTGGCGTAGTGGGTAAGTGCGTCGACTCCTACGCAGAGGGTGCCAGGTTCGATACCCGAATTTACCACCTATCACAATTCACGGCTCCACCTCTTTCGAGTCACTAACAATGCTCAAAGAGTATTCCTGTCTAGAAAAAGCTTCTTAAATTCGCCGTTCGGAGTCGGCATTAAACTGTACGTCCCTGCCACGCGTGAAGGAATAATAGCACGCACAACACAAGTAGTTGCTGAGAAGCTAGGCCCAGGTCCACCTCGGACTGTCGCGCCACCCATATTATTATTATTATTAAATGCTGAGCATTATTAATAAATATAGGAAAGTGGAGCGTTGAAAGAACGGAGCCCTGAGGCATATCAGCATTCATTTTGTTGATTTCCAATTTGAAGTCAAACAGTTCGAAAGTTGATGCTCATTAAAACTACAAGTAGTAGGTTTATGTCAAATTTCATTAAATGCTTTTGAAATATTGAGCGCAATAATCAGTATTTTATACGACTACACAAAGATGGGTTACTGCTGCGGCCTGGTAAACACTACCCAATCCAATTAGAGCAGATGTAGATCTATTCGTACGAAATCAAGAAAGTTGCATTTCATTTCATTTCATTTTATTGTTTTCAAATCTCTGTACTTTAAGAATTGATATTTTTGTTTAAGAACATGGCTTAAAATATAACATTAATTGCATACATAAAGTGATAGTGACATGATACATTTTCACATTTCGATTTTTAATTTCAAAAATTTTAAATGTGCGAGCATGGTTCTACTATATTAAAATTTATTTTAAATGCTACCAAATTGAAAAAGTGTAAAATATAGGGGATTATTTCAGTTCATATTGAAGAGGTGAGAGAAACAAGCTAAGCAAAATTGTCTGTACTCGGTCTTGGACCGTACCTGGGCAGGTAGATGATTCTATAGGTGTACATCATGAATGAAGAAATGCCTGCGCGACTTTAGACATGTATGAACGGAAGGTTTGAACGTGATATTGCGACTCGATCGACAAAAAGTAATTTTTTCATAAAGATAGTTAGGCTGTTTATTATGAATAATTTTAAATAATAGGATGCATGTTTTATATTTTAAAATGCCTCCACTTCACATCCAAGGAGAGTGCGACGCTGTTCTGAGACGTGATGAAATCTGCGGAGGTTAAGGACATAACGTGCAGTAGCGTTGGTTGCTTTTATCAATTTTTGTAGAGAAGAATGATCACAGTCAGAAAATAATTCACAGCCGTACGTTAAGACTTTGGTATGAGTGTTTGACAAGTGCTTTGACAAGTTTTAATTTTACATTGATTGGGAGTATAAATCTCTAAGAGACCCTATATACAGTGTCTGTTTGGTCAGTCCATGTTAGTTCACTATTACACATTATACCAAGATTTTTAACACAGGGTACATATTCGACTGTGAATATGTAAGGAAAGTGTGAAAGGAAGGGATGGTGTTTTGAAAATGGAATCACTTTGGTTTTGTCAGGATTGCATTCTTCAAGATTCTTAGTCAAGACCTTGGATGTAATGGATGTGAGTGTTATATATGTTAATTGGAGGGGAGTACCACTTTATTTTTTTCGGACCATTGGATATAGGCACCAATGGTCCGACGTCCATTGGTAGTGTCAGATTCTTACTGACTAAAACCACCTCCCGTGGAGACTTACGGTTTTTTCCTTCGAGGAACTATCGCTAGGTATTACTTCATGAGGAACGAATTCGAGCTTTTTTCTTCGTCACGTGTCGTTTAGAGGGGAGTACGACTGGATGGCGCAGTTGGTAGAGTGCATGCCCGTGGTTAGCGGGGTCCCCGGTTCGAATCCCAGTGAACGACACTATCACTGGAATAGTCAATCAGTGGTAGTAGTCTGACTATGGGTATCACAATGGACCAATATGGTCTAAGTGTGCTGGTGAATGCACTAGCAGCCCCCGCCCTAACCTAACCTAATTTAAGTGGATTTGAGTATTTTTAGAGATTGACTGGAACGGCTGATTCGAGTCAAATGAGCGCCGTATGCAAGCGATACGTTTAGCATACTATTCTTGAGTTCGGACAGTTTCATTTACGAAGCTAACTCTTTTGGGCTCAGAAAATTCAGTTTTAAGGTCATGATTAATAACACGCTTTATACTGATATTACAATCGAATCAATCTTGATTGAGTCATAGTTGTCCTAAGGTCTTCTGAAGCTCCTTTGACTGATATAGTGCTTTAAATTCGTAGAGAATACATATATAATTCCATCTACCTCCGATTGGCGGCGTTGATGGCATCGGTAAGCAACAAAGTGTTTATTACTTGAGGAGAGAGGTATGGGGTGTCCTGATTACTTGCCATTGGCAAACACACCCCTGTTCTAGCTAGCTCGTCCGCCCTTTCATCGCCTGGAATACCGCTATGCCCAGGGACCCAGCATAGGGTAAGGTTGCACCTGACCACTATCTCACTTAGAGATAGACGGCAAAGTTTGACCATCATTGATTTGATTAATGGTGTATCCAGAGCATTGATGGCCGCCTGACTGTCTATGTATATAAAGATAGATAGCCTGTCTATTGGGGTCATTGACAGTAAGCGGGCAGCCTCTTGGATAGCTTTTAATTCTGCCTGGAATATACTACAGTGGTTGGACAATCGACGGGACAGAGAGAAGGATATTTCCTGCGATGACGCAAATACTCCTACTTCCGTTTTGGATCCGTCTGTATATACTTCCAGATGGGTAGCTTCTCTGAATATGTCTGATGCCCAGTCTTCTCTATTTGGGATGAGTGTTTTATACCCAAATTCAAAGTCTACAACGGGCGCAATATAATCTGTATGCCTGCATTCTTGATTATTTCCATGTGACCTAAACCGTGCATTTTTCTCCAGCGGTTGCTTTCCCTCAACCTGATCGCTTCATTGGTAGTCGCCAACTTCCCGTAAATGTCCATGGGAAGTATCTGGAGCATTGTTCCCATGGCGGCTGAAGGTGTGGAGCGAAGTGCACCCGTAATGCAAATGAACGCAGATCGTTGTATACTCCTTATCTTTCTAAGATTGACATTATAGCCAAAGTATGCTAGAATTTCCTAAAATGGCAAATTAATGGATGGTCTTTGCATATATTTACTGGCTGTTTTTTATTAAAATTTAAAGAATATCAATGAATTTTTATCTTTTTATTTAGGCTTCACAATGCGCCCTTAAGAGCTTGGAGCTTGTGCATTTACACACGAAATTCTTCACGAATTCTGCAGCCTATCAACTAGTATAGCAATCAATTACTAAGACCTTTAATGGGCCACACCCCGTAAGGCATGATTTATTCTCTAACGACTTTTGTGTGGACCGAGTGGGGGAGGAGAACTTATGCGCAGATCTCTAATACTCCTACTCTCTTGCGATATAATCTGCAACGTCAGTAATATGAACAGCTTCAATTTCTTAGGTAGTAGGGGTTTGTCTGTCTCAGAGCAAATGTGAGGTCTACAAATGATATCTTGTGTACATTTGACGCTGAACCAAGTTTGCCAACCATTTATGCGTGAATTTGTCTCAACACCTGAAGTCTAAACTAAACTATTCACCACAGCTACTGGTCTCCTCCTGGAGCGATGTCGAATGTTTAACAATAGGAGGCTGCTACCAAGACTAACGAAGTACATTTAATTGATCAAGCGATATTGGAAGAGCAACGATAAAAAGAGAACTTCAATTTCAAACGAGTTATCTGTTCAAATATTAAAAAAGCCCAAGTCCTTTGCATGAAATCGTTCAAACAGAGTCTCTGAAAAATTAATTTGCTCCCTTGATGTACTTAAATGCAGACTATAAACGTTCGAACAATCGCCCTTAATTGATGAACCTAAGAGCATTTGCAGAACAAAATAGAAAACCTCTACCAACGCCACTTTCAAAATTCAGTTATTTACTCTTCTTCAAAATCAATTAAAAACTTCAAATCACAAGCAACACAACTCTAAACTTCGTCAGCCCTCAAACATACCAAAAACTTGCTTCTCATTCGGAACAGCCGCCCCGAAAAATCCCCAAATGGCTTGCGCCGTAAGTAAGAATGTTAAGATTGAATATTTCATAAGGTAAAATGGAAGCACTTACAACACAAGACTTCTCGCTCCCACTCCGCTTTTTGACCTAGTTAAAGTTTAAAATCCAATTAATCTCAAGTATTTTTCAATGATCGTTCAATTAATTCACTCAAGATACTTTCAGATACAGTACAAACTTATCCAGTTACCAGTACCGCAGAGCGGATAAACTAATAACACGAGATGATTGAAATGCGATTGCATCCATCTGTGCATGTGTATGCGCGGAAATAAATAAGTCTCTGAAGTAGTCTCGGTGTTATCAACTCAAATGCCAGAGATCCCTAAAAAACTTTTTCCATTAGAAAACAAACTATTATCGGCATCAGATGCGGTACTACACCCGGAGAGCAACAAAATCAAACAGATTTCATCGTTATCGTCGTCGTCGCTGTCGTTGTCGTATTTCTTCATTCACCATCCAGACATTTGCAGAGAGATTCACAATGCTGGCGAAAAAAAAAAAGTGATGTGAAATCCAATGGTAGTGGATTGGAGTTGGAGAAGCCCGAAGGATAAACTCTCCATTTTGCTGGTTTAATGCCACACAAAAATCAATAAGAATGAATGAATGGCGACACGAGAAGAGCAACTGAAATGTCAAGGATTGTACAAGTTCCATTCCTTATCTCTGCCATTTTCCATCCAACCTATCCTTTTGGGCATCCTCTGACGCTGGAGCATTGCCCTGTGAAGTCGGTGATGCACTTCAAATCAGTCGTGATGTTTGTGGGGATCATGCAAAACGAACAATCACCATCAATGAATGCAAAATCCATTATGCTGGGATGTTGGGCTGCCTGCTGGCACTGAGTGTAATTGTCAAGGAGTGAGCACCACCAACAGAGAGGATGTAGGATTTGAATTGTTAATCTGATTGCTGATTGATCGACGATTTCGGTTTTTTTCTTCTTCGGGCTACAGCGTCAAGATGCCATTGCGAGTGGACTGTGTGTGTGGATGTTACGTAAGCCCCAGTTGACCAAAAAAGGGCCCACCGTCTGGAGTCAGGTCTGAAGCATGGAAATCATGGCACGTATAATGACTGACTGAACCTGGAGGGATAATTTGCTGCTTTACGCCATTTGGATGAAGTCAGGGGACTGTTACTTTCTGCAACCAAGTTGGGTCTTAAAACCGAACTTCAAGTCGTATTTTAGGTAGATTGTTAGGTAATTTAGGTCCATTGAAGCCTTCCTAGGAAATAGTTTACTTCCGCGAGATCTTCTTTAGTCCTTAAACCCACCAGATACACGCATGAATCTTAGAAGGTTTTTGAGTTCAACACCGTCTCCGGCTCTATGAAGAAGAGCTTTACTAGTAAATGCCTCATTTTCCTTGCTAAGGCTGGGCAATCGCAGAACAAATGCCGGATAAATTGTACGTTCAGATGCATGACACATGCTATTAGCATGCGTACATCCTTGCGACTATAACCAATCAAAAATGCCGATCTCATCTTCCTCAGAGTCGGTCTTAGAGCGCTTTCTGTTGCTCCAAGCCAAAAAGTTCTGGCTCTCTCTACGGCTTCGTCTTCTAGTTTTCCTCCTTCTGAGGCAGAGCGGAGTTCTCAGTTCCAACCTTTTTGCAACTGTGCCGTATTTTCATTTCCTTCGTTTGCAGTATGTGCCGGGACTCAGCAAAGGCTCAGTGAGGATTTCACACTGATGCTTTCTCTGCATATACTAACTAGCTTCGATGGCTGCTGCTATGGCCTTTATATCTCCTTGGCTGAAAAAACTGGTGATCGATTTATCCGTTACGCCGTGGTTTCTCAAGGCGTCTGCTGCCTCGTGTATCCCAGCTCCATCGGCTTAAAAGACGCTGCAGTCATCCCTTAGTCCAAGGGATTTTTCGAAGAAGTCGCAGAAGACACCCGAGCTTGGACCAGCGTATATACTACCAATACCAGTGTATAGATCGATCTCGGCATCTACTATTGCCCTTTGTTCCTGCTACTGTTTCTGGTCTCGAAAGCAATGATGGAAGCTCACCTCCGGGGAAGGGTTTGTGGTAAGTAGTCTGCTTGTCCTGTATTCTGTGGCCGAATGGTGTTTCTCTCCAATACCCGTCTCTCTGAGCTTAAGGGCCGATTGGAGGAGGGGAAGATGATGGCCGCTAGTCCTTGACTGACAATAGTCCATAACTGAGGCGCTCCCTACGCGTGGAAGGAAACCTGAAATTAGTATGGCCGTGCGCCAATGCGTGTACTGTGAAATTGTTCCTCCCTAACGTGTTCCCAATTTCGTCAAATGAATCCCTCTTAGAGTTTCCTTCTATTTTGGTGCAGCCTTGGGTTGACTACGTCAATCGTGATCCTAACATTAGTCCGATCCTCTCGCAGAGCTCTGTATTGACTCTTACTTTAAGGAGACTCGCCTGAATCGTGTTAAACGTACCCTCTATACCGAGGCAAGCGTCCATGGTGTCTTGCTTCTGCTAGAAGGATTTCTCAAAGGCAGACATTATTTTGTGTAGTGCAGTTTCCACCGATCTGCTTTTCATATAATGTTGCTGCCTATCTGAAACCTGATGTAGCTATCATTAAGAAATTCCAATGCTGAAAGAGAGGTTGCTGATTGGGTTGTAGTCCTGGACAGTGGTTTGGCTTGCTATTTTATTTCAGTTTAATTAGTTCAGCAGTTCAACAAACTCACTTATACCTTACTCTGCGTACATTTAATTCATTAAGTGTAACCGTACTAAATCGAACTAAATTGCGTTGGTTTTTGTGCGCATGGGCATTGTGTACGTTGGGGTTGGTTTTGTTTAACTACCGCGGCAAAAGTACGAAGAGATTCCTTGCGTTGATTTTTAATATGAAGGGAAGTTTGTGACTAAGTTTTGCTTATTTTCTTGTATTTCACTCGATTTATGCATTTTGGTAACTAGCTATTCCCCGCGACTTCCTCTGCTTGAATATCAGTTATCGCGGTTGGTTACTTTCGAACAAATTGCATTACCATAAAAAAGGTTATAGTGAGTCAGTCTTAAAAGATAGACACGTGTTTTTTTTAAGCCTTTTAAAGAGAAACAATTCCATCAAACATAATTTTTGCGTAATTTAAACCCTTTTTCGCAGCGCACGTAATGGATGCTTCGCTTTAATTGGTCAAACTAGTAGTTCCTGGAAAAATCCCAAGAAATGCAGATCGACACCCACCACCTATTCACCGATTTCAAGGCCGCATATGACAGTGTGCATAGGGACGAGCTATACAACGCCATGTCTAGTTTTGACATTCCTGCCAAACTCTGCAGGTTGTGCAGGATGACGATGGACAATTCTCGCTGCTCCTTCAAGGTCGGTAACGAACTCACCAAGACCTTCAATGTCAAAAAAGGTTTTAGACAAGGCGACGCGCTGTCATGTGATTTCTTTAACATCATCCTGAAAAAGATCGTGCAAGACTCACACGCCAACACTAGAGGCACGATATTCCAGAAGTCCGTACAACTGCTAGCATACGCAGATGACATTGACGTGATTGGTCGAAGTGGAGGCGGCCAAAATGGGTTTAGCGGTGAAAACGAAATAAATGCTGTCATCGAGAAAGGACGCACAACATCGACGACTTGGCAAAAACGTCACCATAGGCAGCTATAACTTCGAGGTACTGACGGACTTCGTCTACCTCGGCTCGCAAGTAAACAGTACAAACAACACCAGTACCAAGATTAAAAGCAGAATTACTCTTACCAATAGCTGTTTCTATGGGATCAAGAGGCAATTGAGTAGTAGAGCCATATCTCGAAGGACCAAGTTAACATTAGCTGCGTTTTTTTGCAAGCGTATATACGCCTAAATTTCAATGTGCATGTAAAATCCACTAACAACGAGTCCTATATCCGCTTAACTTACTCATGATATCTATCGCCGCTTGTAGAGCGCATGGACAACATTGCTCCAGCCCGAAGAGTTTTCGACTCCGAACCAGTGGGACAACACAATAGAGGACGCCCACGGAACCGATGGTGCACCCAGGTGGAGAAGGACCTCAATCAACTTGGTGTGCGCAGTTGGAGACAGCTGGCTAAAGATCGTGCCGGCTGGAGAGGCTTGTTGGTTGAGGCCAGGTCCACCCCGGACTGTAGCGCCACCAGAAAAAGAAGAAGTAGTTCCTTAGATTAGCACCTTCAACCAAACAAACTCTTCAGCTTTATAATGTTAGTATAGTTGTATTTAGTAGTGCAAAAGTGAAAGCATTAGAGTCTAACAATGTTTAATTAATTCTAACCAGTGAAAATCGCTCAAGACTTAATTTCCTGTGCAGGGAACTATATTGAACTAAATGAACGAGAATAATGAACTAGTTCAATAAACAGATTTGAACTCAACTGAGCGCTCTCTGGACCGAAATTAGGCACAAGCGTAATTTTCAGCACAATTGGACGGATAATGTGGGGCAAGAAGGAACTAAATGTCCTAGCTTCTGATTAACTCACCAAATTTCTCTTGCTCCTTACATTTTCCCACTGTGAAGGAGTGAGCATTTGCTTTTGACCCTTCTACGCAGCCTGGAAAAAAGAAGGTTGTCTGGGTCTCCTCATGAGAATTTGTCCAGCTGCCCTGTTCTTCATCAATGGATTAGATTCATTTATTCGGACAACTAGACATGTGTGATACCACCTTCGATTGGGTTGAACTCAGTGGTATTTTAATTTTTTTTTTCGCTTATCTGAACCTTTGGTTTCTGCTATCATTACGTTCTGTGACCTCAAACCCGAGCTCGGAGCAAATGGAATGTAGTCATCGTCATGTTTAACGTCCAATTCTGTACTTGAAACGCGTGGTGGTCTGTAAATGTAGAGTTCTCTTCAATAGAAAATAAGCGTCAACGTCATTTTACTTCAATCAATTGCTGCCAACCAAAAAACGCAGATGCGTGAAATTGAGTTCCTAGCACACACGCACCTCCTTCCCGCCTCCCTCTCTCGGAATGGCTGCAATTTTAGGACACCATTTGCGCGAGAGTATCTGCGTAACAGCTTGATGTCTGTAAAAACAGCAACAAATTATATCTTATTAATCTTTTACGAATGTCTCGACATCTAGAGTCGTTTCAAGTACACAAACAAACGTAAAAAATTGCCTTTTGCAGAGAAATGTAAGGATTTACAGCTCAAGCACTCTCCACACTCGTTAATCCTTCATTCATTCCCATTCCAGGGGACTTATTAATCATCGGCAAATTGTGCCAGTCCCTACTCACACATTGTGACTTCCTGACAAAGAGTCGCGTATGTGTGTGTGTCTAGCTGCCGCAAAAGGGAAAAACACGTGAAAAAAAAAATAAAAAAAAAAATAAAGAAAAACATTTTTTTTGACAAATTTATTTTTAACACACGCCAGTCTTGAGCACAGCTGCCAAATGTAACAACGCCATTATTGTTCCTTGTCATTTTCCCGATGTGTTAAGGATCCGTTAGACTGCGAAGGAGCCCCTCTGCGTGGCATGTGTGTGAGTAAGAGGCCACATGATGAGAGGGGTATTCCCAGCTCCCATTGCGGCGCAGAAGAGATTTATTAAGCATAAAAGTAGACTGACAAGGAGCATGTAACCATGGATACCCCCAAAAGACCGAAAAGACCGAAATGATGCGTGTTTGTCTTCATTTCAACCGAAAATTTACATTCTAATAATGTTCCCCATGCAGATGACGTCTATGTTTCAATAAATTATGTTACACACTTCGGCGTTGTCTTTCAGTCTCGGTTCTGTCTCGGTTCAGCCTCTCGAGTATCTCCTCCGCACAGCACGCAGACACGAGTGTTTGTTCAGGACTCAGGAATGAATGTACAAACATTCCATGGGGAATTCTCATTATTTCAGATTCCAAAGCAATTATGTGCGGAGATGCGGATGCCACAGTTTGCTCCACCCTGACAGATGCAGTCCGCTCTGAATGCTGTGTAAGTGTAACTTCAATTAAAAGTGATCCTGTGCAGGGATCAATGGGGTTGCAGCTTTGTGGCTTCCTGTGGGCGACTGAATTAGTGCGGCCGCACTCATTTATTCCATCAACAGATTGCACAACAAGCACGGATGTTTTGAGGGGAAATTTTAAATTAAATGAACGGCAAAATATTGAAAGGAAATAGACATGATTGCTTTTTGAAGATGCTTCCATTTTCAGCTGGATTTGTTGGTTCAACATGACTGAGCTTTGATTGTATGTTGGTGCAGTTCGTTAGATGTAACCTTCCATCAATTTGTCAATCAAGAACTGGGGAGGGAATCTTTGAATAAGACTTTGTGAAAATTTCATGGTCAAGTGAGTCATTCATTCTTATTCCGTGCTGTCGACAAGAGACATATATTGTATTGAATGGATAGAGGATATTGGCATTCTTGAAGAAGATCCAAAACTATCGAACATAGCTGTATGGAAGTTGGTGCACACAGACGACTAAGTGTTGCAAGACAAGTGATCATCGTTAAGGCTGGGAACTTTTAGATGGTGCACCAAATCAAACAAAATGTTGCATCTGAACAATCGATGATTTGTTTTCAGGAATCTAATTAAAAAGCAAGGTTGCCGCATGTGGAGTTGGGCAAAAGGTGTATGTGGCCTGGTGGCAGCATCAAAGGGATTACTTCTTCATCCCAACAAATCCCTCCAGAACGAAGTATCGTCTTGCGCGTAAACTTCAAACGTCATCAACGTCAAAGTCCATTTATTAAAATTGCGTATGCCAAGTGGCTGACGGCTTATCTCAAAATGCGGACTTCCCGTACTAAAATCACTTAAAAATTCCTAAAAACGAAAGATAATCCAAATGGCGCTCGGTACGGAGTCGCAAGGAAAAAAATGAGTCTTCGGCTAAAACAGAATGGTGTCAAAGGCACACGTTCCGATGAAACTCTCACAACCGTTGAGTGAAGTGTTTGATGATTGATGGTCGCCTAGTGGGTAGGTACTAGGTTCTAGAACGGTCAGGTGGACACCCCAAAAAATGTATGAGTGTCCATCCCCGCGAGAACCAAGGATGCCCTAAGTCTTAACAAACCTGACCTTAAGGTAATATGTGGAGCAATTACTGGCCACTTTTCATGCAATTATCACACATCCACAAAATGTGTCATAGCAGCTCAGAAAACTGTAGATATTTTGGGTAATCAAATTAAAATCATAAAACACCCACTTTTCCAGTGTCCGAATTTGAAAATAAAATAACGAACAGAATTACCTTTACAGAAACAGACTATTCAGTATCCACTACCCTATTCCATCTAGAGAGATTAGCAAATTTTGTCAAGATAGCTTTTAAGGTCCCACATCATAGAAGGGGGAATACTCAGTACTGTTTGATTTCTATAGTCATTTCAAATGTACCTTTTGGAGTCTGGATACAATTTTAGATCCCATCCACTCTTGATATAAAATAGATAATGTCCCATAGAAGTTGTTCGAGGTTGCAGAGTCTTCGTGCAATAATATATGAATCAGAATAAGATATATGTTTACCTGTAGAAAGTTACATTATTTCTCTGTGCCATAGTCTATATTTCACTGTGGTTTATAATATTCTTTAATGGGCAACAAACATATTTATCAATCTTAATTATCAGGCTGACGACCCATGCAGGGCCCGAGCCTGAGCAATAACTGCTTTCCATTCCGGACGGTCCTAGCCACGCTGCTTCCTGTCATAAAGACAAATCTATCTTACAGCCGCGATTACTTGGTTTTTATACCGGAGATTCGGTCTTTTTTCACTAAAAGCAATCAATAAAAAAACCATTGCCGCGATTTCCATTCGGTGGAGTCCGCTGCCCGTAGCCGTGCAGCAGTGACTACTTTTTAATAAAAATATTTAGTTTTAAAAAAGTAATCCAGTTTTAAGACGTTTGTTTTAAATTGGTTAACGAAGTAGGCCTACACCAGTTTATGTGTTCGTTTTGAGTTGCTGATGAGGAATTATATGAGCTTTGAAGACCTATGTTAAAAAAACTACCACAATGCTTCGGCCAAATAGTGAATAGAACAACATTTTTGCAACACGTTTGATCTCATTCCAGATGTTGGAGCGTTTATGGCTCAACTGCGGCCAGATCATCACCACCGGCTGGTGGTCTTCATCTAGGTACTCTTACTCATGATTCGTTCTAATTGTCAAAGTTCGACATATTCTGATAACATTGCCATTTTATCTTGGAAGTCCTCCCTGACCCCGAGGGCGCAAAGGACACATGAAAAATCTCTTGACTGCTTGATCATCCGCCATCAGTTATAGTGGATGTACATATCAGGAGTTATTTAAAAGCGAGTTTTTGAAGTTAGTCTTACTACCACGTCCGAGTCATTCAAGACTCTGGTGATACTCGCCATGTGACCAAACCACCGAAGCATAGCTTTTTCCGCTTAAAGAAGCAGCACCTCAACATTGAGCTCCTCGCGTACTCTTATGTTTGCCACATTATACCGGCAAGTAACTGCCGCAGCAGCACGAAGAAATCATCTTGACAGCTACTAGTCATCTTTTTCTTTTTACACAAATTTCATGATAATTTTATAATTTAATAATTCCTCTGAGAAAATGCTTTTCGCTCTGTTCAACCATTTAACGGTCGTTATAATCGACATACAACAAATCTTTGCACTGTATGCAACCCTCAAATGAAAGATGATACATTTCAGTTTCACAATTTATAAGGACTTAAGGCGGATTTCTTCGGGGAGTTGTCATTAACAATGGAGCAAACAAAAAACATACTTCATGGTGACAACTGGGTAGCACTTTACAAATTTATTGAGACTGCATCTGCGTATAGGAGTAATATTCTTACAGAATTTATATAAAAAAAAAATAATAATAAATAGTAATATGTCATGGTTTTCAATCATTTAAATTTTTAAAATTGTATATTAATTAATTTGTAAACTTTTTAGCACGTCAATCAGGCAGACGGCAACGCCATTGCCCACTTATATTATTTATATTTTATACCGTTTTCTGTAGGGACTGTATTTAATATTGTAAATTCAAAATGTAAAATGTTATTGGAAAGCAAAGTTAAATAAAAAATAATTTTAAAATATAAAAAAAAAATTAAAAAAAACTTATGAGCTATTAAAACAATAAAGCATGTTTTAATAATTCGGTTTTTCAATAAATACTGATTAATTGGCTATGAATCAAAGTGCCCCTAACATGTATCAATATACCCCGTGTGTGGGGCACTTGGATACAAATTTAATTCTTTTATAAATATGTCTTAATACCTTTTGTGAATTCATCTGAGAGTAAAACCATTGAGTAAATTGTAATCACCTAATAATGTCCCAATTTTCACCAGTTTGACTGAACAGCGTTTCCGAAGTTTATTTATTAATTTACTAAGAAAGGCATCTACAGTAATTAATATAAAAGCAATATTATTTATTATACAATTAGCAAACAGGTGTGTAAAATAAAGTTTTAATGATTTTTTTTTTTTTTGTTCTCCAACGCCAAAGTTGAGATTAAGTACTTTTTCCGATTCCTGTCCTTCTTTCCTGATTTCAATTCGGTTATCTGTCACGCAACATTGCACAAACCTTTCGATTTGGAAAATTTCGAAAACATCGTTTCTTCCATGTAAACCGTGTCAAATTTCGCAAAAGCAACCAAGGACAAGAATGATTGGAGTATCCCAAACAAACGATAAATAATAACAAAAGTTGAAAGTTGAATAGAAGAATTTCAAAGTCCATCAATAATAAACTTGCACTCAACGGAAAGTAAGTGTTCATAAAATAGAACCCATTTCGTTCCAGTACCTGCTGTCATTTCAGTTCAATCTCAACTTTTAAGCGACACTTGCGAGGAGCTTTAACCGCTTCAATGGAATCTCTTGAAATTGATGGAATACACTAAAACTATCACCAAACTTTTGAGCAGTTTCCGGAAATAGTAAACATTTTATTTGAATCATTTCCTCCCGCCGTTGCCGAAACATCCGCCCATCTTGAAATCTTAACTCATTTTATATCACCCATCAAAGGCGAACAAATGAAGGCATTTACTTTACACGAAATCAACTCAAATAAAATCCAGACTTTTGCCATAACTTTTTGCGCCTCAAACCATGCGTTGTTCTCGTCGTCCTCTTCGTCGTCGTCATCGTCCTCATCATCATCATCGTCGCCCTCAACGGCATGCTCGACATGTAATTGTTTGACATTTCACGCAGATATCTCAGCGAATTAGGGAAGAAACAGACAGACAGTCTGTCTGGTTGGGCTTGAAATAAACGCGAGTGTGTGTGTATGTTGGGGGCAAGTGCGGCATCCCTGGCGGCAGTAAATTGACAACACTCAACTCAAATATTTAAAAGGGATGTCTCGCAGATCCGCCATTTCACAAAATTGTGAATTAATTGCTTTCGCAGTGCTCTTATTCGTTTTTATTGAGACTGACATTGAGCCATATAAAGCGTCGTCGGCTGGGAGCGGCATGGCAGTCAGGGACTCACCCCTAATGCGATGGTAATTTGGATTGCATACAGTTGTACCGCGATTGCTGTTGCACGAAGCAAGCCGTGCTGAGCATTTAATGAGTTCCTCTGTTCAGAAAATTCCATTAATACTTGAATGCCGCATGACTGAGTGGTTGGCTCATGAGCTGGCGAGGTGGCGAGATGGTGAGATGGTGAGACGGAGGGTATGCCCAAGGTACGGGTATTATCGGCCGCCCTCTGTGTAGCGAATGCAGCAGCACAGTGTCAAAAAATTGCGATAGACGGCGATGATGACGACGCCCACTGCACCCCCCCGTCGGTCATAATCCGAGGGAGGGTTGGAGAACACAGAAAATCAATATATTCACCCCATCAATGCGTGGGGTGCTGGGAACTGACTGTTCATGGGACATAATAAATATCAAACAAAACAGAATAAGCTGGTGGGTGGTGGTTGAAAATGGAACGCGGAGCAGAGCGGGCGAACGAATAAACAGAAAAAGGACACATTTTGTCCCTAGTCAGTGATAAAATCTGCGCATCCCTCTGCATACAGCTGCACACACAGACGCGCACCCCAAGCAGATCGGTTGAGTGGCGGCTGTATGCGAGGGTGGTTCGGTTGTTGTTTTCCCGTTTTGAATATTTCAGTTTTCTTTTTTTTGCCGAGTAACAAAGTTTCCTTTTTACGGGACTTAAATCACCCTTGTGTGCATGGGGGAGGATGGCGGTGACTGGTGAGCGCAGAGCTGGCAGCATGCTGATGGATCTGGATCAGGTTGATGATGCATCAAAGGATGATTGTACGATGGAATCCCTTTTATTAGTTTGAAACTTTGCGGCGGCTGGAGGTATGTTTGGAATGCAAACACTGTCTTAAGCAGACACACGGTGTGGAGGGTGATGGAAATTTGTTCAAAAATAAATATGTACACATGCAGGAGACGATGGGGCGGGGTTGCTTCATGCGGGTGTGCGTAATAGTGCTCGCATTGAGGACGCTCTGGTAATGGAGTTTTGTAAGAGGTTAGATAAGATCGATTTGCAAGCGATAGTTGGTGTTTCATCAGAGAAGAAAACTTACGAAAAATTTGCTATTGAGGACAAATGAGTCACTTTACGTGGACTAGGAGGGTGGACAGCGATGAGGGTGGGACTAACAAGATTGCCCTCATTGTGCTTGCGGAAAAGAAAAATATGTTGTTGACTCTGTTGACCTGCAGCAATGAATCAACTGGTAAGCGTCATCTTTTCTGAAGTTGATGTTTGAAGTGCTGTGTTAGTTGTCTTAAAATTTGGAAAAAAAAGAAAAATATCCTCATGCTATATCTCCTTTGCTTACAATGGGAAAGTTTGCAGGAAATTGGAGGCATGGTCTTTTCGGAACGAAATTTGCTATAGCAAGCTTGGAGTTAAATTGTCAGGAAGAGAGGCAGATTTTCTCTATTTCCAGGCTTAGGCTATGGAAGCATTATTGGAATCAAATCCGTAAGAAGTACCAACGTGTAGGGTGTAAGCCTTAATCTCAAGGCTACATAATTGTACCATGAATAGGAGATATGTATCTAAATTCATTGAGTCTCAGGAAGATCTAGGTTTGATATTCTTTATTCGCCAGACGTGTAGTTAGTTAATTTAAGGGGTAGACCCAGTTACAATTTTGAATTTAAATTGATTTTGTTTGACTATTATTTATGGATTTAAATAGCTTTGAGTAGAGCCATCTCTAATGTCATCGTAATAAAACTTAGAACTTTAATCACGCTTTTCTTGAAACCATGTTATCGAAGTCGGTGATCACTGTTAAATGGAGACGGCGTTGCCAATCAGCTTGAAATTTGTTTATCACTTATTCTATAATGTTGTCCTACGGATGGATTTTTTTTCTTAAAGCCGTAAGTGAATTTTTTTTAAGTTTTTAAATTAAAGACCATCCGGAGCGTCATATCATTAACAAATTTTTGTTTTGTTTTTTTTTTTTTTTATTTCTGATAATGTCAATCAATGCAAGCCCCTTTTTTTTGATTGCCACGTATTTTTTTATTTTTCATTTTGATGGAAATATTTTATATTTAATTAAATATTTAATTAAATATTTTATTTTTAGTAAATATATATTCGTCGTGTTAAAAAACATTTGGCATTTATTATTTGTGTGACGAAACAGGATAACAATTATTTTTGAACGTTTCAATTTCAATTAGGTTTATTGCATTAAGTTTGTTTTCTTATTGTACGATTACGAAATTTTCTGTCAAATAAATACAAATACTTTTTTTAATTAAATAATAAAACATTAGTGTTTGTGAAAAAATTTAAGAAATATTTTATATCTACAATGTTACTGTTGTTTTTTAATATTTTCTTAAAAAAAAAAACATGAAAGCTTGCACATCTGATAAGAGTTTCAAAATTGTAGACACGTGTAGACAAACTAATTTTTGTTTTGATTATGCAAAGATCAGATAACATTTCAATTTTGTTTAGATTTTAACTAACCCCATACAAAATTAGTTTCAGTTACTGGCATACAAAAATACGCGTTTTCTTTTGATTCTCGAAGTCCACCTTTCAAGATGGATGGTAGATGGTTTAGAGAAATTTAAGATGTATACAGTCGAACCCGTATAATAGCACATCGCTTAATAGCACAAACTGTTTAAGGTCACATAAAAATATGGCCAAACATAGAGCTCAAGTACAATCTTGCCTGCTTATTGTCATATCCTACACAAATCCTTAATTGATGTGACTTCCGAGGAAAAAAGGCTTTTTTTTTTTAAATTGAGTTAATATGTGTGGGTTATACTTTACACTGTATTAGACTTAATACGCGTCCTGAAGGTGTTCCACCATTTTTTTGTGTATATAAATACGAACTTGCTGAAATTTAAGAAACCTGTACCGTATTATTCGCATTTTTAAACTGTTTTTTTGTAACACTATTTCGTTGCACGATTTCGTTTCGTTCACACTATTTCGTTGCACGATTGATGTGCTATTATCCGGGTTCAACTGTACTAATCCTATACTAGTTTTCTTATTCCTAGTATAACAGCTAGCAAGCAGAAAACATTTGTCCATGAACATTCAAAATAATATAAAAAAAAAAATAACCCTTGTGTTTTTCTATCGGGTGAACATCTGAAGTGAAAAAGACAAATAACACGCAATATCGGCGAAATCAAGAATACATCAATGGAAAAACCATCAGCAAGGAAACAAAACATGATTTTTTTCAGTTAAATTAAGCTTTAAGACTCTCATTAGCATTATTACAGGGCGTAGCGCCATTTGAATTCACTCTCCTCTAGGTCTGCGTTCCTTACAATGACTTCTGCAGAAGTTGCAGGGGCGAGGATGTGGAAGAAACCATTGAAGCCCGCTGTGTAGCTGCAGTGCTCTCTCAAGTCGCAGATTTGTCTTCTGGAGGCCCACTACTTCGATAACCTAGCTGAACTAAGCAACATAAAAGTCAGCCATCTTCGCTTTATTAAAAACACTAATCGGTTTGCGGAATACGTATTCATAGAACCGAGTGGTAGCACAATTGGCCTATGTTGGCCTAAGTATGGCTGTCGTCTCTCCGCACAGCAGTCAGCCAGTTCAACCTGAGTTACAAGAGATGATAATGTTAATATAAGGAACTAGGTTCTCTAGAGTTTCACAATGTGGAAGAAAAGAGAATGCACTGACGTTTCTACAATTTTGGCTCAAAGACGTAAAAGACGTTGAAACTCGTATACGCAATGCGTCTTGGCCATACAGTATTCCAAGCAGTTCAACACAACACAAAAGGTCTAAAACGAAAGCTGATGGTGGAGCCTGTTTCGGCTTTTAGTATGCGCGATTACCACTGTGGAAAAAACACGGTCAATTAAGCCAGATGATGCTGGTATGAATCCTGGATCGTGGTATAAGAATATCTCCACATTAATCACGTTTTAGGGTTAAAGGCACCCTCTTTCCAAAAATTATGGAGTTTTCCTTCTTTGCAACAGATTGATAAGGCTTTTTGTTTTTTTTTTCTGTTTAATTGCCTGTTGCCATTTTTGCCATCTCTGAAAGTGACACAACGTGAGTTAAAAGCAAAACTGAAGTATTACCCAGATGATCGACGTCACAGTTGATTACAGTCTAGACCAGCAACGAATTTGAGTGCCTTTCTGACGGTTATTCACGAAAGTCTGTGAATGCCGATCCCTGAATGGTCAATTTGGTTTGAGAAAACGATATAAAAAATGGTTGACAAAAATCGTAAGGGGTAAGAGAGGTAGAGGTCGGACATCTCGGCAATAGTTGTGGAAAGTTAACTGACAGGATCCAGATGTAGTCTAATCTATGTTTTTGACAATTTTAAATCTGTGTCACTTCAAACCTTCTTATAGATTGCCTTTGAACAAGAATTTAAAATTCAAGTCTTGAACTTGTACCGCTTCACTGACTTTCATTCAAGTTAATCCAAAAACTGAGTGAAAAATAAAATACTTCTGTGTAATTTAATACCTACGACACAGAAAGTGTGACATTTTTGAGGTCAAAGTAAACAAAAAAGAGCACACCTTCAACAAGGCTCTTAATCATAACTTCCACAAACAATGAAGAATTCCAAGCACGCTTAAGACTTTCTCAGACTTGATTAAATGCCTTCAGACCGCATCATTAAACGAAGGAATTTAAGTTCTCTCTGGTGCGGAATTCCAACAGACTCAAGAATGTGACATGTATTACTTCTGAGAGCCCCAGTCCCCCTCCATATCAGGACTACTTTATTGGTTTTCATTTGAGCTGCTTTGTCAGCGGAAAATTGGGAAATGCTATGCTCGCCACCCCACATTCCACATCTCTCAACCTTGACCAAGTTGCCTCCTCAATTTAATGAGTAAGTGTGGATAAAAAAAAAGAAAAGGAAACAAAATGAAGGGCCGATGGCAACTTAAGATAAACAGAAAGAGAAAGAAAAGTCTCAGATTCAACCCACAGGTAGGCGGCATTCGTCAGCACCTGACAAAGAAAACAAACAAACTGAAGAATGAGTGATCCCTTTGGGCATTACTTTGACCGAGGTTAGACCTTGTGCACATTGACATCCACAAGGAGTGTTCAGCCGCAAGGACCCGAGAGGGGAACATTTGGTTTTTCCTTCAGCACCTGTGAGTTGGATCTTTCTTTCACATGGGAACTTTGTTTTCGGATAAAAAGTTCTGATTACATCGGTACTGTGGTGGTTGTCAAGTTTGACAGGAGCTTTGTAAGATAAATAAATCAAGAGTGTCCAGGGTTGAAGCCTGCTTAAAACTCCCCGCAGTTGATGTAGACAGGGATGAGGTGCGAGTACGTCCTTCAAGACATCCCTGAAGGGATAATCTTTGAAAGGCATCATTCAAGGGGTGAAAACAATGAAAGTTACTCCTTCCCCAGACCGTCAGTAGCCCATTAGGGCGTCTCCTTTGTCAGGTTCATGCGAAAAAGACAATGCGGATTATTTTTGTCTTGGCAATTATTGACGGGGAAATCAATTCATTCACGTTGATTCATAAATTTGATCTCGGCCTTGGCAGTAAATGGTTCTGTCTCTAAAGTTGATGAATGAAAACTTAATTTTTTTGATAGCTCTTCAAAAGTTGTGACCTCTTTTTCATTGCCCCAAGTTTTTATGTGTGCTCCAATGACCCAAATAATCGCGGAAAACATGGTGGCAGTTCGGTCCACAGACACAATGAATTGAAGTACGTTCCACTCTTGCTGTCATCATGCCAAGTGGTGGCACTCAGTTGGCATACACTGTAAGTATCAGGTCCCCATCTGCATTTTGGGGAGAAAATTGATTTATACATTTTGCCAAAAAAATTGAGGAACTACAAATGCTGATGTAAGCTCTTTGTAAGTGCACGTCAATCCGCCAGCTGGATGGCGATAAAAATGTTTTAAAATTCAAATGCGAGCTTTTTTGTTCCACTCTCAGTGTACAACAGAGGATGACCACTTTAAGGGCGGTATGTACCGTACCTACGACATGAATGTTACTTCAACCCGAGCTACGGTCAAATGTGTCAGAATGCAGACCACTACACTTGTGCATGGACAGAGTCAGTAGCTTAATTTCTTGTTTATCATTTCTGAGTTCGTTGATTGGGGAGTCTAAGTCTCAGAATGTTAAGTTCTCACAAGAGATGGCTTTCCAAAGCATGAATGTACATTCTTCTTCTGAGGGCACTACAGTTTGAGGTGGACAGGTCCCTCCAACTAGCACAGTCTCTAGCCAGCTGCCTCCAGTGCCGCACGTAAAGTTGGTTGAGGTTCTTCTCCACCTAGGTGCGACACCTTAAATGCAGGCATCCTCTGTTACGTTGTCTCACGGGTGTCGGAGTCGAAGACTCTTCGGGCAGGAGCTGAGTTGTCCATACGCTCTACATGGCCTTGTCATCTTAGGCGTTGGATCAGTAGACGCAGGACTAGACTCATGTCGCGGTTGAATCTTCTCATACAAAAACCGTGAACGCAAACAGGACCAAAGATCGCACGCAGAACTTTTCCCTCGAAAAGACTTCCACTTCCGCTTTTGAGATCCGCGGCATACAGCTTGACTGGCATGACCAAGGTCTCAGTATAAAGACAGCTTGGTCCTTCGAGAGATGGCTCTATTACTCAATTGCCTCTTGAGAAATTAGCAATAGTTACTCTGCGTTTGATCTCGGTACTAATGTACCGGCGCTGAGGTAGACGAAGTCCTTGACAACCTCGAAGTTATAGCTGCCCATTGTGACGCTCTGTCCAAGACGTTGATGTTCTATGGGCTTTCTTGACGACAAAATATACTTCGTTTTGCCCTCGTTTACCACTAGACCTGCCCTGTCCCTGGTTTTCTGCCAATCACGTCATTGTCATACGCGTAAGCTAACGGCTGTACGGACTTCTGGAGAATCGTGCCTCTAGTGTTGACGGGTGAATCCTGCATGATTTCCTCCAGGATGATGTTAAAGAAGGCACATGACAGCCCGTCGCCTTGTTTAAAATATTTTTAGACAATGAAAGTCTCGGTGAGTTTGTTACCGACCGTGATGGAGCAGCGAGAATTCTCCATCGTCATCGTGCATAGCCTGACGAGTTTGGCAGGAATGTGAAAAGTAGGCTCGGGGTTGTATAAGTCGTCCCTATGCAGGCTGTCATATTAGGCCTTGAAATCGACAAAAAGGGGGTTGGTGTCGATTTGCATTTCATGGGTCTTTTCCAGGATCTGCTGTAGTGTAAGAATCTGGTCGATGGTGGACTTCCCTGGCCTGAAGCCACATTGATATGGAAATTATCAGATTGTTAAAAACGGCTTCAAGTGACAGAAAAGGTATTGTAGACGATGTTCAGGAATCTTATCCCTCGGTAGTTGTCGCAGTCAATGGGGCCTCCTTTCTTGTGTATCGGGCGAACGATACTGACCGTATCGGGCGATGACGATACCTCCGACCATATCTAACAGATGAGCTGGTACACGCGACCAACCAGATCATTTCCAGCTGCCTTAAAGATTGCCACGGACAGTCCTTCTGCAAAACCAGCTTTATTCGACTTTAGTCTCGATATCGCTCTTGACTCCATCTAGGTCGGGAAGACGGAATTTTCTTCTATCATCGTCCATAGTGTGAAGTGGAACATTCTGCCTAAGAAAAAGAGCCTAAGAGAGGACTTGATTGACGTCGAGACACTTTAGTTGGCCGAAGACCTAACCGCAGTGTCTCCTGCCAGTGCCTTCCTTTACCAGATGACAATGTCTAAAGATGCTGCGGTGACATGTTCTACGAGTCACTTACCGCCCGACTTGTCTAATCAGGGCCAGGTCCTTCACCTGACTACAATTCTCTATTTTTGTCCAGGACTTCCGTTTTTGAGAAGTCTTGCTCTACATTGACGCAATGAGTATGTTGAGAGGTATCTTGAAGAATGCACTAACAAATATAAGGTGGCCAACAACTGAGCATATTGTTACAAAATGCATCACGAACAATGTTGCCAGCAAAAGAATTTCTTTCGTTTTGCTTTAAAAATGAAGAAAATTCAACTATTTACGTTAATGGCGCCCAACACAGGGCCATAATATAAAGGGTGGTCCAACCATAATGCACTATGTTAATTGTTAGTCACACCTTATTGTCAAGTTTTCTCCCCCAACTTAATTTGACATTTGTTTGTTTGATAGTTACACAGTTGAGCAGCGCGTTGCGATTGTTGAAGCTTTTTACGAAATGATAACGGACTTCTTATGGCCAGAAATTGAGTATATGGACCTGGACGACATGTGCTTCAAGCAGGATGGTGCAACTTGCTTGGCTGTGTACAACGAAATAATGGCTCTTTTGCGCGAGAAATTCAATGGCCGCGTTATCTCATGTCGTGGCATGTAAATTGGCCATCACAAACATGTGACATTGACACCGTTTGACTTCTGTCTTTGGGGATATTTAAAAAAAGTGTGCGTCAATAAGCCAAGAACAATTCGAGAGCTAAAGGATGAGACATTTTGGCACCTTAACGACACTGAACCTCAATTATATCTCAGTTTCATTGAAAATGTGGACCATCGGATAGAGGTATGCCAACGAAGCCGTGGCGAACTTTTAACCGATATTTTGTTTCACACATAATTGTCTTAGATTCTTCTATCATAATAAAAGATATTAAGATTATTCTCTGAAAACTTTCTGTTTTATTTACAATTATCATCGTTCGATTTTGTTGAGAAGAAATGAGGAGAGATGAGAAGAAATGAGGACGTCCGCAAGAAAGTAACACTATGCAACATCATAATGTTGGACATGTTGGATTTAGGTGCGATGTAAACGTACTATTAAGTGGACTGTCCAATTTGCACCATGAAACATGGGTAACTTTTTTTTGGTTTAAATATGAATAAAAGAAAATTAAAGTGAAACTTCTTTAGAGCGAACTCCTCCGGGAACGACATAATTGTCCGGTGTGTAGGATGCCCCTTATAGGGGGTAACGATTTGTGGTTAACCATTGGTATAAAAGCGTGCTCTCTCAATTTCATCAACTAACTAAAATTAAACTCTGTTTTTTCCACTCTAGGTAAGTTCCGCTCGAAACCGTATACAAGTCGTCTAGTCACATTCTTTTTTTCTATTGGTTTATGCCCATTGGAATGTAGAGGCACAACACGTAGGTTTACACGAAGTTTATTCATCTCTACAAGCGCTGGGTGGAGATGGGGATGCAAGAGAATGCATACATACAACATCGTTCTGTCTTTTGAACGTTCGTATTTTGCTTTGTATGGCATTTACTCAAAAGGCGTTGGAATGCATGTCCTCCGTTATAGAGTGGGTCCGTTGTAAAGGGACCGGAATCTACTAATAGCCCTATCATTTTGTCCATAGGGCCATGAGGATGGTGTCCCTTATAGAGAAGTGTCCGTGAAAAGAAGTTTCACTGAATTTCCGTTAATGGCGCCCAACAGAGGGCCATTTTGATCAACCGTGAACCAACATCGTCCGCACCTCAGATCATCTGCTGTTCTTTAATGCAGGGATGTGTTTAATTATATGGATCCTGCGTATGAGAAAAGGTCAACGACAGGTCTCTTAAACAAAATGGGCCCCGTCTTCACTTTCGTTTTCGTTGGTTGAGGATGGGTAAGCTTTTACAAAAGCCATATCAAAACTGAAAACAAAATTGAGTTACCTTCAAAGTTCGTAGAAAGTAGTCTAGGAGTGTTGAAGTACCGATGGTCTGTGGTTTGACCACTTCTTCTCACTTTTGAGAGCCTCAAAGAATTTTTCAAAAGTTTTCTGAACTTTTTCCTGTTTCAACTTTAAGGTCAAATCAAAGTCCGCAATCAAGGCATTCAATTTTGGGGGGCTCGAGTTGAATGAAATATATCTCCTCCCATTTGTCCCTTGAGTTCCTGGAATTATGTCATCGTCAGCAATTCCTTTAAATTCTCCTGAACACCGAAATGCTTCCTCCTACAATTCAAACGTAAAGCCGACACCTTCCCTTAACTTCACTTAAACAAGAACCAAAAGTCACAGTCACAAATATACCGCCACAAATCACCGTTAATTTTCACTTTCAACCCGAACCACAGGTACACACAAAGTTCATGTGCGTTAGCCCGCCCACCCACTTGGGTAATTATGACGTTGATTCTGAACAGCGCAAATATTTGTAAAAGGTCTGTCGCGCGCTCGTTTGTTTAAGTTATCACTCAGTTAGTTATAATTACATCCCTGATGCCGCAGCTCCGACCGCGTGAACAAACGAACTCTGGCCAAGGAACAGAGCGTCAGCAACTAATTTAAATAGTCGACCTAAATTATTAATCAAAACAAGCTTCACGCAATTTGTTCTATTTTCCCGGTCGATGTTTGAGTGTGAATTGGCTAAATAGCGCGCTAAGTGTCTGCTAGGCGCACAGGGATGGTATACAATCGCGTGAGGGCGTGGACTCACCGACGGGGAATGTGTTACATTGTGCAAAACAAATAAACACTCAGCAGCGGAATGCTACGGAGAATTATTTGAAATGGTTACACGCAAAATTAAAGCTTTTGTCGGGAGTTTCCATTAATTGCTTTTGAATCTTGTTCGTGGCGGGGACGGAATCAGCCGGTGGGCGGTGACGACAGCCACGTTCGGCAAAAAGGACTCGAATGGGATTTGCACGAAAACCGTTCATTTTATTTTCTTGCCGTCTTGTTGTGACGCAGATTAATACAGGGAAGCACTTACTTTGGATGGAAATTTCAGACCGCGGCGATGATGTCGTGTACCTCAGCGAACGTCTGCGGCTGCTGGGTATCTCCTCCTGGCGGATCTGAAACGAGACAACAGAGATGGACTGTTAAGTCATAAAGAGAATAAGAAAATTGCATAAGTGCTGAAGCAGGTGGGCGGGAGGTGGAAGGCGTCGAGCTTTCTTGGTAAAATACATGTGGGGGCGTCGAAGAGATGACTTTATCTCGGTCGGATTGCGGAGGTAGACGAAGAGACTTATTGAGTGACGTGATGGAGGGGCTGGGTAAAGGGAGAGGCGGTCTAAGAATGACAAGCAACTCATTGCTCGAAGAACACTGTTGGGGTTAATCAACTTTGGCTTAAAGGTCTGACAAGTGATGAGGTAAATCCACTGTTCCAAGAGCGAACAAAGTTTCCAAGGACCATTGACGATATTCGGATAGAGGACAGAATTAAGTTCTTGTTGTTGTCAGTCGTCTGAGCCGATATATCCTCGAACACATGAAAGTTTTACGGGGAGGACGTGCATTTGACGAGAGCTGGTTGGCGTTTGGGAAATTCGAAGGACGCTTCAAAGTTTAATTGAATTCGAATGAGTAACTGGGAGAGGTTAACATTTATTGGATTTCGGGATGTGGCTGGATTCAGAGATGGAAGTCTGAAATATGGCGCCAGCGACAGCCACAACAGGAAATATATTTTGATTCGATTTTGTTTTGAAATCGGATAAGCCAATAGGTGGCCATGACAGTCGAACAACTTTGCTGGACATATACAAGTGGCGGAGGTCAGGGAAGAGGGATGCAACTTTTTCAAAAAAAAAACTGGGGCGTATGTGGAACATCCACCGACTGTAAGGAAACATGTTTATTATCCGCTGCGCATTTGTCTCATGGGAGGCGTTTGATGTACAAGAATGTTTGTGACAAGGACGCACATTCATTAGATCTTCCAAAGTCTATTCAAGTTTACAGAAGCTCTTTTGGTAGATCCGGCAGCCATTTGATGCCGGTTATGACACCCACTCTACTCTATTTGTACTTTAGAAGTTACTTTTTGCTTAAACTGTCTCATGGGAATGTTTGTTATCATATTTATCGATCCATGATACCTCCTGGAGATATGCTCTGGCAAGGGGAGACCAAAATTCCTTCGATATAAATTTAACTTAAAATTGGGAAACAACAAGACATCAGTCTACGGAGGGCGGCAGTTACTTGTGTAGGTTCCAAATCGTATCGGTTTTTTTGTGCATAAACAGAATATTTTTCCGAGTTGAAGTCAAATTTCATCTCGATTCTTCTTGCGGGTCAGTTTAATGAATTGTTATTGTTTGCCGACTATCGATTCTTAAGTTTGGTGTTGTGAATGTCGATCGCATTCGATACTTATCGGTTGACAGCAGTTTTTGGTCGGTAGTGGTCTAGGTAGAATTTAAGGCTGAGAATGTATCTTCCAGGAAATCATGAAGTGATTTTAGAAAATGACAAGTTATGAAAAATAAAAGAAGATGTTAGTGGCTTATCGCACTATTATATATAAAGACATTGGCATTGAGACGGAAACGGCTAAAAAGGGTCTGGCGGTGAATAAGGGCAAAACGTGTGCTGTCGTCAAGAAAGGACACAACGTCGACGTCTTAGACAGAGCGTGACAATGAGCAGCTATAACTTCGAATGGTCAAGGACTTCTTCTACCTCGGAGTTCCCCACTAAATAGTACAAACAAGTACCGAGTTCAAACGCAGAGTAACTCTTGCCAGCCGCAGTTAGTATGGAGGAGGCAATTGAGTAATAGAGCCATCTCTCGAAGGGTCAAGCTGACTTCATACTGAGACCTTGATCATCCCAGTCCAGCTGTACGCCGCGGAGGCATGGCCAATCTCAAAAGCGAGGAGGAAGTCTTTGGTCTTTCGAGGAAAAAGTTCTGCGTGCGATCTTTAGTCCTGTTTGCGTTGACGGTTTTTGGGAGAGAAGATTCAACCACGAACTGTATAGGATGTGGAGCGAAATGAGTTTAGTCAGGGGTCTAGTGATCCAACGCCTAATATGGCTAGGCCATGTAGAGCGTATGGACTACTCAGCTCCTGCCCGAAGAGTCTTCGACTCCGAACCCGTGAGACAACGTAACAGAGGACGCCTGCATATAAAGTGGGGCACCCAGGTGGAGAAGGACCTCATCCAAATTGGCATTCGACACTGGAGACAGCTAGCCAGTGACCGTGCTAGTTGGAGAGGCTTCTTGAGTGAGACCCAGATCCATCCCGGACTGCCTGATTGCCCCCTGACTTCCTAACACACGATACATCTGTGTGTAGTTTGTTGGTCTTCTTTAGCACAGAGAGAATGACAGTGACAGAGTGGCCGAATAAACACAAGAAAAAGAGTTCACAAAATACAAATATTTGAATAGTTTCAACTTTCCAGAACCCTTTAGCTTAGGAAAGTTACGAATGGACACAATAAATAAAGTTGAGTCAATGTACGATATCTACTAAGACGCGTAGCTCGTCATCTAGTACTATACAGGAAAATCAAAAATGTGTTAGGACGCAAGGCAAAAAATGGTGTGAACATTTTGTTGATGACTTAAACAGCCTTACCTCTAGAAAGACGGGCGGGTGTCATTTGAGCAATTTGAAGTTTAAAGTTTTATAAATTTAAAAATATCAATGTTTATGTCATGTGCTCTTATGGCTTTTATTAATAAAGTTTGAGTTTAAATTTGCATATGCACCATTTCATCCTTTTATATTCTATAAGAAATGGAGAGATTTTCCCTCTTATTGGAAACACATTGTCATATCATCACATTTTTGCTATAAAGCTATTTTTTAAAGTGCTACCTTTGATACAAAAAGTGCAATTTTAAGGTCCAAGTCCATCCAAACGAAAGTCCATATACCAACAAATATTTTTTTTTGTTTTTAATCCGTTTTTTAAAATGTTAGAAAATGATTTACACACGCACAATTTTTCGAGACGATAGTTCCTAGCTCAGCCGTCAGCACTTGATGGTCGGACTCCCGTAAGTCTGTGGTGACAAGCTAAGGCTTATCACAAAATCCAGTTACTCTTCAGGACCAAAGAAGACAAGACAAAGTCTTGAGGAATAACTCTAACTCGTTAAAAAAAGCCTATCTAACACGCCTGGCTTCTCTTGGCGCCGCAATACCTACATATATACATATATATCTGAGCCGCACGAGACTGCGACAGTATAGTCGTCTCAAACTGGATGATGAGTAAACATTAATATCCAAACATCACCGCGATTTGGGTTTAATGCACAACCTCTACGACACTCCCGCAATGGGTACACCGCCTTGTCAGGCTATTAGTTTCAGGGATTCTTGACCTACTATGGTGCCAGAATACAGCATCTGCGGCAAGATACCTTTCTTAAGGGTATAGGAGCATCCAATGAGCCTTAATCCATTAGAAGACCGGGCTTTAATCAGTCAGTCAATATGCTTCCTTCTACGAGTTTTTTTGTAATTCAAAACTAAACCGTTTAGTAGAGACGTATCTTAACCACCGTCTCAAGCTCGAGTGAACGAAGTTAAGAAATTTATAAAAAGATCATATGTCGTTTAAAACCTTGTATACAATATGTTAATTGTTAAAATGTTCACAAGACTGCCATATTCAATCCAAAAGTGCTTCAGTGCCATCTCAATGACAAGTAACCATAAAGGAGACGATGGTATTACATCGGCAAGGTTGCCAATAAGTCTGTTACTTTTTGGGTTACTCTCTGTGTTTATGGCCCGTGCGAACGGGGTTATTTGTGTCGTTTTATATATTCCACAAAAATATTAAAATGAATATTTAACTATGTACAGTGCGTGCTTTCATTCGATGCATCGAATAAAATACATCGATGCATCGTTAAACATCGTTGCACCGGCTTGATTCGATACATCGAATAGCAAACTGTTTTCAATGTATCGATGTATAATGAGCGAGAGAGTTGGCTCGCATTAGAAGCTCCATGTTTCCAGTAGGGCAAGTTTACATGGCCCTGTAATACAGGGGTATGCCAATCTTTGAAGGGTACCCCTCGCACTGATCAGATTCCTTCCCTTAATCCATGCTTTTGCACCGTAGGTGATTGTTGATCTAACATCTATAGGTTGCTTGGACTGCATCCCCAGCTTCGATAATTCATTATCGCGTCGCTTTCTGGGTTATGTCTTCTGTATGCTTTCCAGATGAGTTTGTTGTCTAGGATTACTCCCAGAACTTATTTCACGGGAGTCAGTGTTGTGCCCGACAGAAAATTCAACGGCTTCATTATACATATACCTTTTCTCAGCTACTCAGTCATTATGGTTGTCTCGTGTCCGTGCTCGATCATGGCCAGTGATCGTCCAAACATCACAATCAAATTTTAGAAAAACAAAAAAATAAAATTTCAGTCAGACTCCTATAGCAACTGTTCGACTTATTCAATCAAAAAGATGTCCCACCGCCCAGCAAACCCCCCAAAAAAAGTGCAAGTTCCAATACCTTCTTGGATCGGATGCCAAGAAGTGTGTTTGCCACTAAAGCACGTTCGCCCTCTCGAATCAGTTAAGCAAGAGTGACTTGTAATACAATGTAAAGAAGTTCCACGTTCCCCTCCACCTCCGCGCGAAGATTAAGCACGCTTAAGGCACAAAAGTCATTTGGGAAGGAAGCCGAATACACGTACTATTCACTTTTGTTTGGGATTCTTCAGATTGCAAAATGTCTCCACTCGAGTCGGAAGAGCTTTCATTATTCCACTGTGTATTGTGTTGCCGTCTCGGATGAGTCGACAGCGGGTGCCTTTTAATCCAAAACTCTCAACTTCCCCGTCCCCCATCAACCGCCCACCGATCTTGAGATATGTCATCTTGTCAGGAAACTATTGCGCCAGGCAGTAAACCTTTTCAACAGAACCTGAATAAATTTCCATTCATGAAAGGAACCCTCTCAAGATCTGCACCATCTAATATCTATTAACGTAATCTAAGCAAATAAATTATAATCACATAATTTACGAAATGGATGCAAATGTCATTGCGACAAGAGCATCATAAATCTTTCACACATGCCGTCGCAGAGTGGGGGTGCCTAACTCACTGGGGATTGGGATAGGGATAGGGATAGGTGTCCTTCAGCGAGACATGGGGGATGCCGTATGTTCACGTACAAGTCGCAGCAGCAAGTCCTCGTCTATCCTTAGCTTTAATCTTTTTTCTTTTTGTGAACGGAACGTTTCGACATTTCATTTTATTTCGTGTGTTCAGCTGGCTTTTGGGCGTCGTCTTTCTGAAATAACTTTATACCTCGCCTCCCGCCGCCCATGTGCGGAGCGAAGAAAAAAAATAGATAAATAAAACGAATGTGACTCGCTAGGGTGCAGGGTGTCGGGTTTTAAGAGTCTATCGCCAGTCTTGGCACGTATCCCTGTCACAAATGTCGGAATTCACTGAGAGTGCAAAAAGACTTGGAATAAACACAATTCGGTGCGGTTGGTCCTCTTGCCAAAAAATGAAAATGAAACAACACACACCAAAAGAACAAAAAAAAACTAAATAACATTAAATTGAACTTTCCCAGCAAAGAGGGCGCGAGAAAGCCCTATTCAGCCCGCTGAATGGCACGCTGAATGGTGCCGAGGAGTTCTGTTTGTCATTATTAGCTGTGTTGGTGGTTTGCCGTTGTGAACAGCCTGATGCCGTTGTTGTTGCCTGTTTGCATTCTTATTTTGTGTTTTTCATTTTCGCCTAGAATTGAAATGGGGCTGGATTTTCACGGGACACTTATAAGCAGAGAGCGCGGCGGAGGGGACGAGAGAGCAGCGGGTCGTCAACGACGGACTTTGGGGCTTCCGTCATTTTTCCTGATGATAGCTGCAGGTATTCGAAGCTCATTAAAAATAAAAGAAAATTAATGATATCCTTTTTTTGCTGTTGCCGTTTTTGTTGTTGTTAATTAAAAAAAAAGAGGGAATGATGTCAGGACATCGTTTTGTGGTGTCCTAGGAAGATGACGGGCTGGATGGAACGGAAAGGCTAATCATTTTGAGGCGGCGCGCAGCAGGATAATCATGAGCGAACCCAAAGCATAGGGAAAGGAAAGCAAAAAATATGGAAATTATGAGCGTCTACAGCCAACAGCAGCTGAACGGTGGAAGTTTAGAGAATATTTTAATTATTAATTTAATGGCAGATGAAAGTTTGAACTTCAAGGCGTTGGACATGATCCTTTGAGGTAGCTACTCAATTTCAATCTGCTTAACAGATTCGATTAATTCTGAGGAAGTCAGACTGGGTGGGGGAATATTTGAGGCTTGAGAAGGTTTGTGCAAATGAAATGGTTTTAAATGTCTTGATGACAGCTTGTGTAGGTGTCAGGAAATTGTTGAATTGAAAATGAAGCAGGTGTACAACTTGACAAAGACTGTGTGATACTTTGACATTTAATTTGTTCCCAATGATTGTGTCGGAGTTGAAGGTAAGGGCACACCAAAGTCAAGCATTGTTGTGCCGTAACATTGTGAATGACAGATGAGATATGAATATATTTGAGTGGTGCTCACATGACATTTCAACTAATGCGAATGCAGATGTCAAAATGATGAATGTGAGTGGTTTCTACGGAAGTAGTGACTGGAACGAGAGCATTTGGAAGGAACGACATTTTAGATCA
This sequence comes from Eristalis intricaria, assembly GCA_964034865.1. Lineage (NCBI taxonomy): Eukaryota > Metazoa > Arthropoda > Insecta > Diptera > Syrphidae > Eristalis > Eristalis intricaria. The sequence continues at coordinate 10,865,576 of OZ035873.1, forward strand.
TTTCATACGTTGTTGAAAATATGATTGGATTTTCAGCTTTCAAAGAAGAAAATAACGGTAACAAGCAGTATTTACGCCATGTCAAAGATTTTGCAACACATTAACTTTGTATTTACTATTCGGAATGTTTATCTCGGTTTATCTCGTGCTTGTGATGTTTCTTGTCTGCTTGTAAAGTCTAACGATTTCTAAAGAGAAGTGGTGACTGCTAAATGTGAATATGGCACCATCGTGGAGCAGACTCATTGTACTTTGCTCGCATACGTGCTCACATACACTCATGCTCATACAATTAAGCCACATATGCGATAAGGAAGTATTTGCCGTAGCAATTGGTACTTTTGCAATGAATGAAGCATGAAGAAATATGTTAAAGCTGCTAAAGAGCACGAAAATAGTTTATCGATATGTCGAACAGTGGACAATGTCTCCAAAAGCGGAACGGCGGAAGTAGATGTGAGACAGAAGGTACTTCATTATCGCATATGTGGCTTAATTGTATGAGCATGAGTGTACATATGTTCGTTTTTTCTGCTGTTAATGTCATGGTTGCCACTTCGGAAAACAAATTGGTGCAACTATTGGAAAATAAAAGTTACCAAACGAAGTAAGAAATTACCAACAAATTTTAAAGCTGGTAACATTAATATTGTGGAACATAGTGGTCAACAATCTGTTTGTGAAACTAGAGGGGACTGGGTGTAAAGTCATTGCCTATGGCGATGATATTGCCATAGCAGTATCTGGGAAATATATATCCACGATCAGGGGTATTATGCAATCTGCCTTATCCAAGTGAAATGCAATAGCGAAGTTAAGCTGGAAGCTAAATATTCAGGAACGTGTCAAGAAGGCCTCCACGGCTCTCTACTGCTGTTAAAGGACCATTGGGTGCAAATGGAGATTGCAACCCCGAATGGTTCATTGGCTTTTTATATCAGTAGTCAGACCCATACTGCTGTATGGTGTTACAATTTGGTGGACCGCACTCGAAAAAAGAATCAACATCATTCCACTCGCTAGAGTGCAGAGGATGGCATGCGTTTGCATTAGTGGGACCTCTACCGAAGCACTAAACATACTCCTCAACCTGCCACCGATAGAACAAATTGGCAGAAAGACAGCAGCTAGCAAGGCGATTAGATCAAGATCGCTGAGCAGGTGGAAAGAACTGCAGTCTGGACATTCAACGATCCTACGCAGGTATGCCTGTATACCCATAGACATAGACAGACATCACTTTACCTTGATTCATCTTCGACAAGAATTTCTCAACCAGCATACAGACCAGATCTTACTGGGAGTCTGAACACAAGACGCTGGAAGGTCCAATGCGAATCTTAACTGTTGGATCGAATATGGATGCTGGTGTGGGTGCTGTTGTCCATTGCAAGGACTTAAATTTCCAGCTACCTTTTCGACTACCTAATCACTGTACCGTCTTTCAGGCTGAAACTATAGCGATTAATGCCCTGTATTGGCTAAAACAAAACAATGTAATATTGTGGGTCGCCGTGACGTAGTGGGTTAGTGCGTCGACTCCTACGCAGAGGGTGCCAGGTTCGATACCCGAATTCACCACCTTTGATAATTCACGGCTCCACCTATTTCAAGTCACTGACAATGCAAGGAGTATTCCTGTCTAAAAAAACCTTTCTCAACTTCGCCGTTCGGAGACGGCATAAAACTGTAAGTCCCTTCCACTCGTAAAAAGAACAATAGCACGCACAGCACGAGTGGTTGCTGAGAAGCTAGGCCCAGGTCCGCCTCGGACTGTAGCGCCACCCATATTATTATTATTATTATTATTAATATCGCGCCCAGATTTATGTTCATATGTTCCGATAGCCAGGCAGCAATCAAATCTCTGGATTCAGTCACTTTTAATTCCATGACTTCCCTTAATGGCCAAGTACTTTAACATCCATCTTATGTGGGTGCCGGGACACTGTGATATTCCAGAGAATTGCGAAGCGGGCGAACTCGCTAGAAAAGGCACAAACTCCGTGCTCTTTCCGGGTGGAGACCCACCCTCCATGCCTTTCGCTAATACAAAACATCTGCTTAAGCTTGAAACGCCGACTCATATCAGATCATCTACGTCTACTGGTTTATTGATTGTGGCCTACTCTCGTGCCAAAACGCTCAAGCGACCTGATCAGAAGGAGTAGGCCAAATCTCAGAACTCTCATCAGTGTTATAACCGGGCATAGTCCCATCGGTATGCACGCCTTCAGACTAGGTACAACGACTTTAGAAGTTGTGGACATGAAGAGGAATAATAAACCATCGCACACCTTCTATGCAATTACAGTGCCCTCTACTCTTGTAGATTTAGTCACTTAGACGCCCTATACGTCAACGACTAGTCAGAATTAAGCAGCATTAGTATTGGTCATCGTCATCGCTTCATTAGAAGCTCTAAGGGATTTGCTGATCCTCGTAGAAGCACAACGGGCCTCTGGCCTAAGTGTGACTTCTACCCCAACCTAACCTAACATATCATTAATACAGACATAAGACAAAATGATGCAGTTCGTTAACGGTTAAACTTTAACACACATTTTCCGTATAAGCTTTTTTCCCATCATGGTCCATTATTCATGCTTGTTATGAATCCCAGCGGAATTTATTATTCCCTTACCTTTTTTCCCTCCTCGAGAAAGTCCCCACTATTGGCAATCTCTATTGGAATGTTTTTTTCCCAAGGTTAGTTCGAAATTGTATTCGAAAATGTGATCAGTGAATGTGGTAACATTTGAGGATATAGTTGCAACGTTGGTTTGTGTATTGGCTGGTTTCAATAAATTCATTGCATACTCTTCCAAATAATTTATTTTCATTTGCCTCTTATTCGAGATAGCCTAAGGCTTTATCATTAATAATTAAATGTTAGCTTTTTTAAATAAAGTGGATGAAAATATCTATTAATTGATATTAAATAAGTATTTTTGCATACCACTGATTGAATATACATATAAACTGAGTTTGGTTTCATATTAAAGTCTTTGCAGGGAATATTCATAATGATAGGCATGTTTACTTGAATTTCCCTGATAAAATGATAGGGGAGAAAATTTATGGAAATTCAGTGAAATTTTCCAGTTCAGTAAATGAAACCATGTCCTTCACAATTAGGAGTAGTTTTTCCTTTTCCTTTCGAACATTCTTCACAATAGCGGATTTCCTAACAAGAAAAAAAAATCCCGAGAAATTTATTCGTAATAAGCATAATTATCTTCCAACGTTCTCGAAGAGATATTTTTCCTCTTTTGTAAAAGACAGCAGATTTATGAGTGAATAAATTGTCCAGGTACGTTTTGATGCTGTCTTCGAAATTGAATTGCCTTTCATCCAAATTGTTTTGGAGAGAGCGAAATAGATGGCTGTGAGAAGGCGCATTGGTCTGTAGAGTACAGTGGATGTTTCATAACTTCTCTGCCAAAAGAAATTCTGCTCTTGTTTTGCCACTAAAGCTGTGTGGTAATGGTCCTGTTCGCCAACTCTGACCGTTTTTTCCACTGCCTGCTTCAAAGTATCCAGCTGGGGCATTATTAAATGACATTTCTTGTCTGATTCGGTGGAAGCAATTGGAAGTAAAGGACATATCACCAATCCCACCAAATACTGAACATGACCTTTTCGGGATGCAAATCTTGTTTACCGAACGCTGGAGGAGTTTTACCAGGCGCGCACCATGCCATTTTGCGCCGAATGTTCTGGTTTATGGACAGACTGTGGTGTGTCTTATCTGAAGAATGTGTCGTTCTTAACCACGAATTGTTCGTCTCGTATAAGCCTAAGGCAAGTTCCATCTCAACAAAGACTCACATACCATGCTATCCATAATGTTTCTTTGAATGAGTTCGTAAGGAACATAGAACATGCACCTTTTTTCGAAATTCCAAGCCTTGTCAGTCTCTGCGAGCAGGTTGCATCGGCGATGTTTAAGTCAAACGCTTATCAACGCTAACTGCAGCCAAGATTTGATCTATGGCATATGTTTATCCCTAAATTTGACAGAAATAAGCTTTGAAACGCTTTTAGAGTATTACCTCATCGGGCAAAAAAAGTATTTTTGCAGTATTCTTCGAAGCAAATACCCCTATGCGTGAGTTCGACGTTGGATTACACGCTTTTGTGCAGCAGGTAAAATTGAGTGACTGAAAATGGTCTGAGTTTAAACGCACAGAAAACCGAGATCATTCTTTTCACTGGGAAGTATAGTGGACTCCCCCTAAGTCGAATTGTCACGGGACACCATCATTTGTTCGAGTTAGAGACAATTTTTGTACGGAAAATTGAGGGAAACGTACGTAAAATATGGTGAAAAAGTTCGAGTAAGAGAGAATTTCGACTTAGTAAGGGTCCACTTTATTTATTGTATATATTATATACTACTGCTAAGACTTTGAGCATCATCTGGTTACAAAACGGACGGGTACAATAGAGCTTCATGCCCTTGGTCATCTTGTACACAAATATCTTGCGCAGAGTCTTCCCCTTCTGTTCTTAAGCTGGTTCACGACTCAAGACCATCCACTCATCTTCCCCTTTCGAACGCTTTTAATTCTCCTCTTCATCCATTTCCATTAAAGTTTTGAAAACAAATAGCACCATAACCGATTCGTATTTTGAGGATTTGAAACTGAACACAATGATTGCCAGCCCGATGAGGCGTGGGAAACAAAATCCACTACCCCATGGTCGGGCGCCAACAGACAATGCTTAAGAAAGTTTCAAAAACACAGCGTACCTAACCTCAAGAAAACTCCCAACTCCAGCCAACTGTGCCGGCTGTCAACACACCACCAGCACCTGCGACGATCCGATCTGTGAAACAAACGAACTAACTTGAACTTTTCAACTTTCCACGCACACACATTGGCAAAGTTTCGCTCGAAACTTGAGAACGAAATAGCGAACACAAATGTCCTTTGAATTGCCCCATAAAGAAGGGCATCCCCCACTCCTGGGGATACTCTATCACTAGGATCGAAAGTGTGTGAGTCGCAGTACTCAGGGTTGAAGTGGGTTTTGCAGAAATTAAATACAAGTGCATAGCCTCTCCACCGGCAGCCTGACAAAGTGACTATATGCGCATTGTTCCAGATACTCACTGGTTCATGAAGTACTTGAGCACAACCGCAGCCAGGTGGTTCGCTTTCGTTTAAAGCGATTCAAGCTGGCTTTAAGGTTGCATTTTTTTTCCCTTGTCCACAGTTTCACTGAAACCGAACACCGCACCTGACACCGAGAGAGCATTATCCTCTGCATGAGGCGCATATCTCCGTAGGAATACCCGAGCATTTTCTGGGAATATCTCTATCGCCGGGGTGTGCGTTATGAAATGAATGCATTTTTGTTTATTTTTTTGCTTCTTTGTTTTTTGCTTGGAAAACATTTCTCGCATGACTTATATTCCCATCTGGGAAAAAAAAGAACTTTGACTCGAAACCGAGCAGAGACACAGTCGTAGAGTCACAGAGTCATCTGCAGTCTGTGTGCCGTGTTCCGGTTGTCAGTCGCTTCGTTAAAGTGAATTTTCAGCGGAGTCAAGTCAAGGGATCTCGTCTGGTTTGGCAATAGCTAGACAGGGGTCACGTGCACAACTCCCGAATGCAGCAGCTAAAGACCCTTGTTTAGTTTGGCTTCGTTTCGTCGTCGCTGTTCAAAGACACGGGCATGGACACGAACACGGACACAGACTGCGGAGCGGAGGACACCCCGAAGGCAACTTTTGCTGACACCCAAAGGTCTCCTGATTGCGAGAGCAAGAGATGATTCAGAGGTGAACGTGGACATGCAGCCCGGCGATGCCGGTGACTGTAAAAGTTGTGCACAGTTTCACTAGTCCCAATGGTGGCGCTGCACAAAGGATAACGTTGCGAAGGCTGAGCGGGGCGGGTGGTCGATGAATCTATGTGTGCTCTGTGTACGTGGTCTGCTATGGTTTGGGTGGTTCTGAGGGCAACGTCAAATTAAAAGGTGGAGAACACGAGCGGGGACATGTTTTTGTGGTTCAGCAATGCCAAACGTGGGGTGGCCGGTGGACTGGCTATTGTCTCGCCTACTGCCACCCCTGGTTCAACTACAAAGCGCACACAGCAATTCACCCCTTAAAAGGGGTTAGTGCACGCTCACTCTCCTCTCTCTCTACCCCGGCTGTGTGTGAGTGTGCTTTGAAGAGATAAAACTCTCGACCATAAACGTAATGCATTACAGAATTATTTCTGTTGGCCATGTGGGATATTTTCCACTTGAGAAGTCGCTTTTTATGACGACGCCGACGAGTAGTTACTTCTGAGGGGCGTTCCTGAAGCTCAGGTGCACAGACAGGCTAACTGATGGGGAGGAACGCGGAGTGTACGTGGAGGGGTGAGAAATCTATTAGATAAACGAATTGATTTTGTGTTGTTTCGTGTGCTGAGTGGATGAGTGGGTGTGTGGGTCTTTCTGTTTTGTTCGAGCTCGAGAGACCGGAGGTGAATTGCTTGAAGTTAGTGTCGAGAGAACAAGGAATAGAAGAATAAACGGGGACATAAATGAGACAACTTTGAAAGGAAAGAATGTCCTTCTAGGAGGAACTGAGCCCGGAGACTAATCCGAAGACATCATTGTGAATGGTTCAGCTTAAGCAGTTAATTAGTTTGGGGAATGGATTGAAAGTAAGCTATTCCAACGTGGACGACCAGGCGGATTTATACAGTTGACGTGATGGAATTCATTCACACTTTAATCGATCAGGGCTTTAATGGCTTATGACGATGAACGTCTGGCGCTAACTTTCGAATTATGTTAAAATTAAAAATTATTTCGACTGACCTTCTTTATAATACAGTGGACTCTCCATAAGTCGAACGCAATTAAGCGAGAGCCAATTATCCGGGGATTACTGTACTTGTATCTTTCTACTGTAGCACTATAAGCAATTTATTTAAAGAACAAAACAGAACAAGAAATGATATTTACCCTGCTTGGGAAAAAATCACAAAAAAAACCCAAATTGAGAAAAAAAATACAGTGGAGTCTCCCTAAGTGGAACTCTCCTTAAGTCGAAACTCTTTCTAACTCGAAATTTTTCGCCATATTTTACATACATTTCCCTCAATTTTCCAAACAAAAACATCTCCCTAAGTCAAACTCTCTCTAACTCGAACAAATTATGGTATCTCGTGACAATTCGACTTATGGGGAGTCCACTGTAATAATATAGCGGCTCTACAGCCCATATAGGAACAGGGCCTAGCTTCTCAGCAACCACGCGTGCTGTGCGTGCTATTGTTCTCTCACATGTTGAAGGGATCTGCCGACTCTGAACGGTCGAGTTTGAGAAGCTTTTTCTAGGCAGTTACTACTCTTCGAGTACTGTAAGTGACTCGAAAAAGGTGCGACCATGAATTTTTTTTATTGGTCGTACAGGCCGGAAATCGAATTCAGGCATTGAAGTTGAGTTGCATAGGCAGCCACCACCAATTGTGAAAACTTACTACAAAAATACTGCTCCCTGTAGTTGGGACGATTCTCGCATTACGAACAGTTTATGTTGGACATAGGCGTCCATGCTTACCATGCCCTGCCATATTTTCAGGCGGTCATTCGTGAATCGATTTCATGACAAACACTGCATTTGGCAGTTTATATAATTAATTTACACAGACGTAGTTCGATAGCAGGAACCACCACTATCCACAAAAAAAAAATCGAGTCACCAAGACTTATTATATTATTTATTATTATACTTAGAGTTATCAAGTAAAATACAAAATCGATATAAATATTTATTTATCTGCGATACATAAAACGTAGAGGAGCACATTTATAATTTAAAATAGTCTGTTCCACATGAATAAATATTTTTTTTATTTTTTTTTAAATCTTCAATGGAATTTAAAACCATTGTAAGTATACAGAATCATTTGTTATTTCATGAGTCCCTTAATATAAACGCAAAATGAGTAATGAATCTGCAGCCAATAATTTTGCCAATCAGACGAATTAAATGATCGACACTCTACCTCAAATGCTGACCTTCATTACTTAGTCTATGCAGTCTACGAACACTGATCGGCGTCTTATCAGGGTACTCCATCCTTGGTGTTTACACTATTTGAATAGGTTTACTATACTGTGGCTTTTGTATAAACTGCAGCCCGATGGAGTAGGTGGAGATCATATCCATCATCTCTTCTGTTCGTGTAGTGCCGTTTATTCAAACAAGAAAAAATCTATTCAAACAATTCAACTAGAAACCCCCTTCGTTCATAATTTAAGCGAGCTGAATCACATCAATTTAAACCAGCAAAATCGCTTTGTAGTAAGCACAAATTGGTTTTATTTGAATTTGGATTTTGTATTTACATTTTTTAAAAGTGCAATAACTTAGCATTTAGCTACCGGTAATATCATATCATCCTTCGTTCAGAACATCGATAGTTAACGAACTCGCATAAAAGAATAGGACTTAACAATTAACCCTGTGGAACGCCTTGCCTGGCTCGCATAACCAACAAATTTATAAAAAATGTACTTTAGTTTCCGACAAAAGATATTACGGCGGACTTTTTCAAAAGGCTTTGAGAAATCCAGTAGAATCCAGTAAAAGAGGCACGTTATCCTTGACAACAGATTCTCTTCCTGGTAGAGCAGTTCTAACTTATCTGGAAAAACAATTATGGGCCCTAAAATTAAATTACTATACATTCAGTCGATTATTATGAGGAATGTGTTTCGTGATATATTTTCCTATTATTTTAGTCATAAGCTTACGTCTAAACTTCAAAGTGTTCAGAAGATACGGGAAACTTCTCTTTATGGACCCCCTCTATATAGAGGACAACTCTCTTTACATACAGTTCTTCATGGTCCCGGGATGAAGGTATTCGTGTATTTCAACCCCTTCAGAAAGCACATCCCTAATTTACGGACATTCATGATGGCCCCACTGCTGTCCGCTATATAGAAGTTGCACTGTATTATTTATTTTGTATGAGATGAAATATAAATTATATATAAGATTAAAATTAACTAAGAGAAATGCCGAAATTAAGTCGAGTTGCCACAAGAACTTCAAGGATAACCTTCAATTCTACCCACAAGCTCTTCCACTGACAATGTAATTTATGTTCGTACAAGTAATTATCCCTGACATACGACAAGCTTTCGCCACAAGCCTAGAGTTGTCTATAATCCCTAAATATTAAATATCATGATTGTCCAAGAAGAAAATAAAAAAAACAAACTTCCACTCCACATGCAAATAACACCTGCTCTCTCTCTCTCTCTCTTTAACTTATCATGTCGGCCAACTATTTTGACGGCTCTCTCAAAACGCAATTACCTCCTCTGACAGATGACACACCATCTAAATTTTACATCTCAACGAGGAAGCCATAATGTCAGACATCCATTCAGTGCAAATAGCTCATTATCCTTACGATCAAGAGGGCCCGAGCACATGTGTGCACACACATAAGTATAGCCGAAGGAGCTCTATCATATCAGTCGGGAAAATCCTCACAATTATGTGCAGACTAGCTAATGCTCATTAATGACGCAATATTACTTTCAGAAACTACGTCGTAAACCATTCTGACAACTCTTATCCCCAGCCGCCGACCCACCCGCACGAGTGTGTACACACACACATGTTCGCATAGAAATCCACTTTTCCTGTACCTGAACAAATTTCCATCCAGATCGAAAAGGAACGCGCACAGCACAGCAAAGCAAACCAACCCAGAGGCAGAGGCGCCACAGCACACACCAGCTGTGGAAGGGTCCTCCCTTGAGTTTCTGCCTCGTTTCTCTCGTTCCTTCTTTCGCTTCCACTTCCGCCTTCAATGTCGAAAGTTTGTGTTCAAATTTATGGCCACCTTACACGCAATAGTGACGAATATTCACTGCCGGGGGGCCCGGAGACCGCCGGGGAAACCGAACCTCTCGCATGAACAGTTCCGAAAAGATTTGTTGCCCGTAACTCCATCCATCCAATCCGGCCTCCCCATCATAATCCCGGAAGAATGGCATTTTTAAAGGGAACGTATAGATCCGGTTTGTCCGCCGCCCCTGTTAAATGTAGTATTTCTCGAAATCACTGGCCTATGCTAGATGCCGGGTCGACAGCGGTTTGCAGCCACCATCGCGCACCGCCGACTGGAGGTGGAGGACCAGCCCCAGGAACCGGGTCGTTATCAATTAATTGAATTAGGAAATTCGAACACGTTCCGGTGAACTCCAGTGAACTGCAAAAAGTTCACCTATTTGTGTGTCACGGACGGATGGCGTTGAGATGACGAATGGGGGGCCGGCCGCCGCCGTGCCGAAGCCGCAAAGCCATCGAATTCGATTTAATGACCAGTGTATTGAAACAACGATAAGCAAACAAACGCGCACAGGCACTGTTGTAATTCTTCAAATCATCCCCTCGAGTGGGCTGCGACACATTCGGAGGGGTTAAGTCTAATCGACAACGTCAAGTTCACAGGTTCTTAGGCAAATATTGATCGAATTCATCGAGTGCTCTCTATTGTTTTCCAAATGAAAATGCTCAGGCAACAAAGCCCAACAGTGCGTGACAAGTTGGCTGAGACACACGCTCCATGGCTCTCTGGCCCTGGGACCTTCAAAAAGGCACAGAAGGAGAGTGCCAACCAGAAGAACGAGGAGCAGAGTACAGATAAACCAACAAGAGTGTGGATAAAGATGAGAAGGAAGTGAAAAAGAGAGGAAGAAGAAAAGTGGTTAAGATCCTGTTGCGAGCCAAAGGGACTCTCTCTCAATAAATTGGCAACCCGTCGTGTAAGTGCCCCATCGGGTGCGTCCTGTTTTACGTTACGCCACAACGAGCTCGATACGTTTTAAATTGCGTTTATCAGTTCCGAAGAAAATGGTTTTATGGCACCATCCACGTCGTGTTGTCGTCACCATCGTCGCGTCGTCATCCTCGTCGAGTTGCGATTCCAGGTCCTCCTCCACTGGAGGATTAGCTACATTTATTTGGTTTTATTTATTCATCCTGATTCCAGCATTATCTTAGGGGCAATTATTTCTCAGCGGGTTGGCTTGGAATGGACTAGGGATTATGGGGTTGTTAAGGGGATTTGCGTTTCCACTCTTCGACGACGATGGGAATTGGTTTGGTTGCCTAGCTCGCTCGTCTGAAATATCCTTTGAACTACAAATTGGGTTGGATGACGATGGTGATGGTGATGGTGATGGCCATGGCCATGGCATGCTGGTCGGTTGTAGTTGTTGTAAATACAAGTAAGTGGCAATAATTTTATCAAATATTTAATTTGTTGTGTCGTTTGCTCTCGAACAAAAAGAAATGGTTTTGGGGTTGAAGCTTTGTCGAGTATGATTCAGTCTGGAAATATTTTAATGGACTTTTGTTGTTCCAGAGTTTCACTCCGGGATGTGCTTCTAACGGTGGTCTTTAGTCAGACGAAATGTGATAATTTTTGTTGAGACTTGCGGGTCGCTGTCACAAAAGTTTGCTTTTGAATGTCTGAGATAAAATTGACGTATTTTTCGCATGACTGACTTGGTAACGACTAATTTCGATGTCAATTAATGTTGAAAAAATAACGGCTTCATCTTGAGAAATGTGTTCAGTGCATGATGGAACGATTTATCTTCATTTTGGCCGCTTCAAGAACTAATTGACTCAGAAATCGAAATCTTCCATTACGGGGAATTTTTGTCCTAATTGATTATAACATCCGATGGGAACCGTTCGGAGTCGTCATCCCGTAGATCCCCTCTACTCCTGAAAGAATAAAATTACGCACAGCACGAGTGGTTGCTGTAGAAGCTCGCCCAGGTCCACCTCGGACTGTCGCGCCACCTACGTATATTATCCCATGGGGGCTAGGCTCACACAGTTGAAACTAAAGTTTTCCACCAAATTCGTGTCTTCCGGAGTGGACTTGGCCCTCAACTGTTAAGATTCTTTAGTTAGCGCGATCTCTGGCTAAATGCCAACAGTTGGGTGCATCAACTTGGTTCATGCCTTACCAGGATGTGATCAGCTTGAACGCATCTGCAGCTACTTCGAGGGTTTGAGCGTAAGGTCCGCCGAAAACAATTGCTTTTCAAATGTCAATGTCTCCCTCTCTGAATCTCTGAACTCTACATTATGTGTGACAAGTCTTGTGAAAATTCGATAATTTTGTGTGAAGGATTCTTCTTCTTTGTGTGGCGATGTGAACCGGGGCCACGAGCAACACGCGTTCTCTCATAAGCTGGTTACGCACATCAAGTTGGTAGAGCCGGACCGGTGGTGCTAATTTATCGTTCTTTTTGCGTTCTCATGGCCTAGTCACCCTATGCTTTGGAGCCGTGAACCTCTGGCTAGAATCTTGCTACTGTATAGCCCGTACAGCTCTTCTCCTTCAAATGCCATCAACGCAAACAGGAATTAAAGACCGCACACAGAGGTTAACTCTAGAAGACTGCGAGAACGTTTTCTTCCGTTTTAAGACTGTCCATTCCTATGGGCCGTAAGGGGCATCCTCCAGGGCGGAGTTATGTCACCACTTCTGTTGATACTAGTCGTTAACGAAGTCCTGAAGAAGCTCTATCTAGAGCTTAAGATGTAGTAATAATCACCCGTGGTGAATTTCTCCCTAAAATCAGTGAGCTAGAAGAAAACGCAATGAAATGATGATGGAAAATCTTGTGGTCTAGGGATTGCACTCTCCTCACCCTGACTGATATACGAAATACCTCGGAATAATCCTGGACAATCTTGGAAACTCGTATTAAATGCTAACGAACGAGTCAAGAAATCCTCCTGCGCTCTGTACTTGAGCAACAGGATATTTGGCAACAAGTGGGAACAAATCCTAAAAGAATCAGGTGGATGTACAGAGCAATCGTCAATCGACTGCTGACAACTTTGTCTAGAGGCAGCACTCAAAATCAACAACCTAAAGATAATAAGCAGAATTTAAAGATTTGCATGCCTAGGTGTCACAGGTGCAATTAGCACTACTCCTACGGCGGGCTTGGGGGCAATATTCAACCTATTACCTTTTGCATGGAGATGACTGCTGCTGGATCAGCCAATTGAGTGGCTAACTGTCAAGTTTCACTGGATATGCAGGTATATACTGCATCTACTGCAGGTATATACTGCATCTAATTGACCAAGTCGAAAGTGAGTACACTCCTCCGTCCATTGATTGAAAGACAGGCGGGAAGTGGACCTCAGATGAGCCAGCCTATCAGCAATTCTAATTCTTATCTATGCTTTGCTCCATCAGAATCAGAATCCCGGAATATGGCAGTATTTTTTAAGCGGAGTTCCTGGCGGACAAGGAAGCGACCAGAATGGTATAAATTCCACTGGCTGATATTACCATTCTAATTGACAATCCAGCAGCCACCAAAGAAATTTAGTAAAGAATATAAGTAAAAATTCAGTCTAAAATGATTGCATGCTGAAGTTGAGCAGCTAACAAGGAAAATAATAATACTCAAAATATGCAAGTGCTCCAGTCTCTGTCAGTTGAGACAAAGAATACTGCCTACCAAGACCACTCAAATCCCTTATCAGATTCTGGGTGTAGGAATATCTGAGCAACGCACAAACTTCACAGGTACGAGGAAAGAGTAAAGAGGGACGAGGGACGAGAGGACCAATGCACATAGCAATGGGCCCAGCAGGACGGAAGTGAGAAGTAAATCACGCTAGTCCAACGCTACCTAACCTAACCCCAAACATTGAGTTATTCGGCGTTTAATCTCAGTAACGATGTTGTTTAGTATATTTCAGTTGGTGGTTTACTCCGGAGCCATGGTAAACGAAGTATCGAAGACATTATCGAACTTTAACCTGCCAATTGTGAAGCTCTGTTTCAAGATGTCCATGTTGTAGTATATTACAAATCGTTTTCCCCGACAAACCCATTCCTCCCGCTTCCACCCCAATGACGCATAGCTGTGTTCTATAGACGGATACAGCTTTGAGGTAGTCGAAGACTTTCTACACCTAGGAACCACTTTTAACTCAGATAACGTCACCAGCACTGAAATCAAACGAAAAACAACACCAGCCAATCGCTGTCTCGTTGGGCTAAGAAAGCAATTGATGAACAAAGCGTTCAGTCGAACAACCAAAGTGACCCTCGTTAAGACCTTAACCTTGTAAGGTTGATCTTACCTGCCTTGAGAGTAAAATTCTACTGTTGATTTTCGGTCCCGTCTGCATAGATATTTTGTGGAGGAGAAGATATAACAACGAACTGTACGAGCTATTCAGCAACATCGACTTAGCCAGAAGAGTAAAGGTCCAAAGATGGCTTAGTAATGTAAAGCAAAATAAACCCCCGCGGCACAGCGCAATAGAGGAAGAACCGCGATTGGGGTGGCGCACGCAAGTGGAAAAATATTTCAACCAACTATGCGTGCGAAACTAGAGGCAGCTAGCTAACGATCGAGTGAGCTGGAGACGATTATTGGTTGAGGCCCATATCCATCCCGGACTGAAGTGCCACCTTGTGTAAGTAAGACTGTATTGCCGTTTAAGTTTTGCACGACATGAAAGCGCGTCGCTTTGTCTAAAAGCTTGCTTTACATCGGTATCGGTGAGTTCTTTACCGACTCTGATAGTGTAGCAAGTCTCCTCCATCGTCGTCCTAACGATTTTGGCAGGAATTTCTAAACTAGACGTGGCGGAGTATAGCTCATCTCTATGCACGCTCTTATATCAAGTCTTGCAATCGATGAAATTTAAACAAGCACTGCTTCACCACATGTCTCTTCTTGCCGACCTTAGTGTCTCAAATCAATAAGCCCATTTTCTAAAACATTTCATTGATTAGATTCCTTGAGTGTCTCCACAAACTTTCCGTTTTAGTCCGTTTGATTTGCAGCCTCCTATTGAATCAGATAACTGTACAACATGTGTGCGTCCTAAAATAATAAACCAAAAACAAAAAATTAAATCAAAAACAGGGGTCGCCTGTTAATCATTTTATAACCAACAGCCTTTCCGATCCCATCGTCAGGACCCGCCATCGACCGCCGTGAGGGACTTAATCGAAAAACCCCCCGAAGGTCCTTTTCTTTCAGCAATTCCTCTTCATTTGCTAGGTTAAGTGATGTCAGAGTTCATTCGCCCAATGAATTCACGACATGCCGCATCTGGTTTACAGTTTGCACACGTATCTTCTTCGTAAAATATTTCCAAAGGCCTTCCAAAGGCGGTATGGCCAAAATGGAGTCCCAAATCATACCGTATCTCCATCGCCTGGAGGGAGCACCTAACCTCACCACCACCACTGGCTGGCAGCAGCAGTCATATCGATTCACTCCTTTATTATGCAATCGTGTAATCGCTTAACCCTCTCACATGGATCCCTTAAATGTTCTTTAATTTCTGCAGCATTAAGGGATAACACAACACGTAGCTAATAAAAAGGATACGTGACCGAATTCATACGCACTTATCCGAATGCTGGCCCGCACGAGATCTACAAACTGTTTTTTGGCGATTCGTTTGATTGATAGGGGGATACAATTTACCAGGTCCTTTGTGCTAGGATCCCTCCACTGCCACTGGATGGGGAAGAGTGTGAGGCGAGGCGAAACAGAGCCCGCTGAACTGTTTCTTGTCAGTTCGTAGACAGGTCAGAACCTTAACGGTTGTGTACACTTGATTTTATGGGTGACAATCTGCTTTTTGACAGAAGACGTCAAAACTGTAGTGCGCCATAAGTGGGAGATTTATGGAGGCTTGATGGCCAACTAGGGGACATAACCTTTTACCGATATAAAATATTTCATATTTTGCTTCGCTCCACTTATCCGCCCGTGCCCTGGCGGAGACGTGCCTACATAGAGAGGGCGAAAACCTTCCGAGAAGTACTCGAAGGGAAATTCCTTTGATTGCGAATGGCTTCGGGAAATTTATGTGAGCACAGTTGTGAAGCGTTGAATATGATTCTTCAGTGTGTCGTGGATGGGTGTGGCAGGGAAAGCGTTATCGGGATGCCCATCGAGAAACCATAAGTTTCCATGTGTATATTTATGTCGATAAAGGAGTACTTAGAGATTTTCTTATGCGGCATGTCTACGAGCCGCAAAAACTCGTTTGGATATTTTTGGGGTACGCGAGCGAGTGAGGGACACACTTCTGGAAGAGATCTTTTGGAACTAGGGAAGCTGACAGGAAAATAAGCGCAAGCAAATTAAGTAAGAAAAATGGGTGCTTTTGGGCATTCTTACACTGATCTTTTCAGACTTAAAACTGGTGATGTGTATTCACCTTTATGCAGTTTTAGCTTGAAATCTAAGCTTGTTTACTATCAGCTTATCCGAAGGATGTACACATGGAGACGTTTTGTTCTCTGGACTCTTATGGGCGACCTCCTGATTCTGAGGGAAATGTTGAAATAGTTTGCTGAAATTTGGAATTCAGTTCACAATTTCGTTTCATGAAGAGAGAAACGACATTGTTGGATTTACGTTCCAGAAAATCATTACAACAAGCCATTCGTCCACCATTTTCGAAGCGTTGGTGAACAGCGTAGAAGACATACATAGACGCGCATCAATGGCACAAGCGTTTATGTAGGTCTTACGTCATATCAGAGAGCAACACGAGGCAAGAGATTGAGTGTGACTACACGGTGAATTGATGGTCACGATAGCATAGGTCCTTGGACACAAAGATTTCACAGACATTGTGATGGCAGATTGCATTTTACAAGGGGCATATTTTATATTTTAAACACAACCGAGAATAGATAAAAAAAATGAATGCACTTGTTTAAGTATTATGGGAACAAGATCGTGTACAATGCAAAGTTAACCTCAAGCCTGTGGAATCCATGCCGACCGCCCTTAATTGTCTGAGAGAACACAAAATAAATGAGGAGCAGAGCATGTAGAAATGATAGGTACCATGTTATTGTGCAAATGAATGATCTGACTGAATGCAGAGTCCTTGAGTAGAAAGAAAAGACTCCGCTCCAGACTACTGGAATCTTAGAGATCATTTAGGAAATTATTTTCATTTTGAATATACTGTAATTCCTGACATTTTTGTTTTACTTTGTTATTTTTCAGCAGCATTCAGACACGTGCTTGACAGACTTCAGTTATGAGAGAAACTTCGAAGTGAAAATAATGGCGGTGCACGAGTTACGAGTTGGGAGCGACTCGCACATTAAAAAATAAGCACAAGAAACACATTATTAACAACAAAAATAAATATTTGTGTTCAAAGAAAATTAAAGAAGACAATACAAATTAAATTGGACAAAAGCACCAGAATTCTACAGTGGTCTAAGATCAACTGCCCTTCTGTCCATTGCACAACAACAATACTGTAAGATCGACGATGACAAACAGGAGGAGACAAAATAAGTAAAAGGATGCTGTTATAAACGAGTAAACAAATGAGCGGTGTAACTCATTTGAAGAAGACTCTAAGACATAAGACTCAAATGAAAGGTGAAACACAATGAAAATGATAGTTCGTGTTGCGACACTTAATGGGGGGATGGGGAATACTGGAAAATGAAGAACAAGGTAAAACGAAGAAAGAACGAGTTTCGGTCTACAATAAGTGGAATGATAAGACTTTATAATATTTTTTCCTTTATCACCTTTCTATTTTCCAAACCTCTGGAAATTCCAAATACAGTGAAAAATCCTATTACGGACACTCTCTTAAGCGGACAATTTCTCACCACCGTGGATCTTGAATTGAAGTTCCGTACATTCGCATGGGCGGACAACTGCCTTAGTCAGACAAAAGTCCTGCTGGGTTGTTTTTTAAACTTAACTTAAATGTTCATGCAGGCATGTTCATTGGCTGAAAAGATTTCACAATGTTTTGGTACATTGGCCGCATAAAATGAAAGAGTGTGGAGTTTTCTCTCTCTTTTGAGTTGTGAGTTGGCTTACCGTTGAACAGCGAAGTCAATAGGCGTGATATATTGAGAATCTATACTCAGCTCAGTGATACTTTTACATGCGGAGCAGCTGTACTCGGTAACTTTACTCAGTCATCAATACTAGGCGTGTTTTTTTGATAGAAGGCGTGTTTGTTTGAGATACTCAGAAAGCTGATGAGGAAAATTCCAACGCAAAGCAACAACAACAAGTACTGAATCTTTTACTGGAAGATAATTCAGCCTGCAGCCTTTACTCAATGTTGAGTGTTGAATAATCTCAGATACCATACTGAATCACAAATGCCACTGACATTCTTGAAGATACAGAATGGGGTTCTATGTCTCGACATAGAATAACGTACCTCATCCTTTGTTTGATATACAATATATCTAGTGAATAAAACCATATTTGTACAAAAATTGACAACCAACTGCCAAAACTATTTGAATTATGACTTCTAGTGCAATGAAAGTAAACTTATGACATAAAAAAGTAAAGTGAATACAAAGTGAGTAAAGAGTGTTTTATTGATAATCATTACTGAGTTGAGTATAGATTCTCAATAAAACACGCCTTATCTTAGCTTCATTGCTTTGGCCATTATCTGATTGTTTCTACATTAACTTACGCGTCCATGTACAGTGGTGGGCAAATCATTTCAATCATTAAAGAAAGGCAGTTGTAAGCCTGCCTTAGTTGGACAAAAGTCCTGCGACCAACGCTGTTCGGTTATCGGATCTTTGACGATACATAGCTTATTCAAAAATATCATGTCAACATTACTGAAAACTGAAAATTTTTTTATACCACAATACAAGTTAGCCGTTTTGTTGTAAGGAGCTTTCACATTGACGATTGGACCCCATCAAACAGGATTATTCAGCAAATCGTCGAGACAAATTATTGTGTCTGAACGCCGCTGAAAGCGCAAAAAAAACTCAATCGCCGCATGATACTTCATTGACATGCGTAACAGTACATTACTGTGTCTGCCCCGGGTGTCTACATTTGTTTGAATATATTTTAATCTTCTTTTTAAGTTAAATTTTTATGTACAATTTGCAGTAGATTCAGTACACAGATTTAGGACGATACTAAAAGCGTATTGGGTTGGGAATGGTATCCGAATTAAAATCAATTTTGTGTATCAAGGTGGGCTATAGTCCTTATCTAGAAAATACATATATAATCTGTTCACCAGGATTCATACAAATTCGGCCAGCAGTTTAAGAGCTAAAGGCCCATTATTATACAAATACCCAAACTTTTGAATTTATAATATTTTTAAGACAAAAAGGGTGTGTTTCTGAGAGGCGGAGCTATTTAAATTGGCAGCATTGTTTATTGCGACACTGATTTGACAGTTCTCGGTTTTTGGTTTGACAATTCATTCTAACGCCGGAGCAAATGTCTACAAACTGTTAAAATGTATTTTAAGAAGCAATTCAATTCCGGAAAAACCGAACTAAAGACATTGACGACGCCACCATCACCGCTTTGTGCTGCTTTATGGCCGGTGTATTCTTTCCTCCATTCCTATGGTTTCAAAAATGATGACGCTCAAAACGTTACAGTAAACGAAGAGCGGTAGAGAGACATGATTATTCAATTTTTCGTGTAACACTTGAACATGAGAGAAACTATTCGAAGTGTTATTGATTATGTGAAAATTCGAGCATCATCATTATCAGATATTAGTTGCTTTATCGAAGAAAAAGATCCACTCCACCGCCCTAGTTGAATTTTTCAGGCCTTCGACAAAGTCTGGCATGAAGGCCTAAAATACAAACTAAGCAGGCTTCTACCGACAAGCTTTTATAAGATACTAGAATCTTATTTCGATAACAGGATAATAAGAGTTAAACACGGAACTGAATACTCGAGCAGGAGTCCCTCAAGGGTGTGTCCTTGGTCCTACATTGTACCTGTTGTACACTTGAGACATACCTCAAACTGAGGGTACACTTGTGGCTTCATTTGCGGATGACACGGCGATCCTGGCAACGAGAAGTCCAGTTGAGTCCGCAACGAGCTCTGGACAAAATAAACGAATGATCAAAACGCTGGGGCATTGCTCCCAATGAGACCAAATCAACGCACATACATTTTACGTACAGAAATATAGAAAATCGACCAGTTTTCATTAATTTCGTACAAATACCGTACGCTAATGAATGACACTTGATGCGAAGCTCAAGTGGAAGGCCGACGTGAAAAAGAAACGGAGCTCGAACACCGGTATAGAGAAATGTACTGGTTATTTGCAAGGCACTCCAAGTTAAGCATGTACAACAAACTGCTTTATACAAGCAAGTACTGAAGCCTATAAGGACTTACGGCATACAACTATGGGGTCGTATCAAAGCAAATAACAGAGGAATTATTCAGTCCTTTTAAAATAAAATTAGACGGGATATTGTGAAAGCTCCCTGGTATCTCAGGAATTGTGATATAAGAAGGGACCTAGAGATAACTACAGTCGACGAAGAAATAATAAACTCCGCTCGAAAGCTAACTATCAGACTTCGTGGTCAATGTAACAATGCCATCCTCCAAGCTTTGGACATGAGACGTTTAGTACGCCGAATCCAGCGTACGAGACCGCTCGATTTGGCGCAATAATAATAAAGCATACTAACGATGGTCATGGGAGGTGATTTTACCGAAGGTCTACCTGCAACACGCGAAAATATCCTTAAATGTAAGCTACTAGATAAGGGAACTTAGTTGTAGTAAAGAAAAACCAAAAGGGAAGGGTGTTTTAGTCAGTAAAAAGTTGTTGAAAATTTTCACCAACCTAAGTAACAAAAAAATTTTTTTCTTTTTTCAGACATTTTGTCGCCAAATTGTTTGTCAAATGAATCCAATTTCTTGTATATCTCCTTTTAATCCTTTCATGCAGGATTGTGTTGTCATTTTGTAGATATTTTGCGCTCCATTTTTTTTTCTCTTTACCAATAAATATTTTTTTGAACAACCGAAAATAATTCGGGCCTCATAGGATTTAACTTCCTCGCATCCCAAGGAAAAAAAACACCCTTTGGGTTAATCTCCTTGTAGGTAACTGGCTGTATCCAGGTAGTTCCCAAAAACTCGAAAATCTATTCCTATTATCTTATTCGTTATGGTTTACCGCAGTGTTCTGTTCTCAGTCCATAATTATTATTCGTGTGCATTATCTTCCATCAGGGTTGTCCGAAAGCAAAGTTATGGTACTGATGTTTAAATTTCCTCTCAATTGTCCCGCCTGTGGAGCATAACTCTATTGTCAGTGAACCCAGAGAGTTGGAATTAATTGTAATAGTGAACTAATATGGATCGATATCATCGGCATTACATATTTACTCTTAAGTAAAATTTGTACTATTTCTCAGCGTCAAATTAAAACTAGTCAAAGCACACGTTGATCTTCGGTTACGAGTTGTATAATAATAATAATAATATTGGTGAAGCTACAGTCCGAGGCTGAACTGGGCCTAGATTCTCAGCAACCACTTGTGTTGTGCGTGCTATTGTTCTTTCACGCGTGGAAGGGACCTACAGTATAATGCCGACTCTGAGCGGCCAAGTTTGAGAAGCTTTTTCTAGACAGGAATTACTCTTTGAGCATTGTCAGTGACTCGAAACAGATGGACCCTGAAATATGAAAGATGGTAAATTCAGGTATCGAACCTGGCACCCTCTGCGTAGGAGGCGACGCACTAACCCACTACGCCACGGCGACCCACGTTACGAGTTGTATATCCCTTACGAGTTGTATATCCTTCGAAATTCAGCCGAGTCAGCTCTTTCCCTCATGCTTTCCAGATTCCAAGAAGGCTTTCGATCGGATGTATTTCTGAGATGAGTAAAATAGATGCTGTCATAAAGAAGTCGACAATGCAAGGTGGTTCGTTCTGCACAATGAACAGTTTCCCGATTCTTGCGAAGTTGAACAAGGAGTGACATGAAGGGGATAGATGATGCATTGAATGTCATCGCAGGTAAATCCAGGAAGATACGGTATCCAATAATTGTGGTTTGCAAGGCTATATCTAATGCGTTGACTTCTCCGTGAAATAACGTGTCAGCATGTGAGACTAGATGTGTTAGGTTCTTCTCCGCGAATGAATAGAGAATCGGCTTGTCTCAGGATCCACAGGCGGGACAATTGAAAGGCTGGACTCAGGATCAATGGTAGACTAGACAAAAATAATACTACATGCCGCTCAACAAATCAGCAACTGCCAAAGCCATCCTTGAATGCATGGCAACGCACAAATCTTATCAGACAGTTAAATTCAATTGCGACAGTTCTCAGAAACTTCCAAAAAGAATACTTCAGCTCATAAAATTAGACCGACCACCTTGAGCCATCTTAATTTGATTTGGAATCTCCGGCATGTCAGCTATTTCTTCAAAGAACCCCAGTAAAACGTGTCTAAAATATTTCAAGTCCGCCCCGCCACCATCAAAGCGAACCTTTCCACCTTTTCAGAGGAAACCAATTTCCTTTGATTCCTTGTTGTTGCCTTGTTTCTATTCCAATTAATGAGAGTAAACATCCAATATTGTGTTTCGTTAATTTACCGCACAAATAACGTGATTCATATTGTTTTTGTGTTCATTCTTTTCATCCATCCATCCTGGCTGGCTCCCTACAAGAGACACACATCCACACGAGACCCCCCAACAGGATCCTTGCTCGCTCTAAGTGCTTTCCACAACACAATCAGCATTTTAACTCAATTATTTCATAAATTAACCAGTGCTGCTGTGGAAGTGTCAAATGAAATTTTAAACCTTTAATTAACCCAGTAGCAAGCACGTCCATGGTTGCCTGACAGCCGCCAGTGTAACGATCCAATCTCGGGCCAGATGTCGTGTCGGGTCGGCAGGACGATGTCGCTGCTGATGGTGTAGGTGGTGGTGGTGGTGCCGTTGGGAACCTATGCCTCCAGCGCTTGGTCGTGTTTTATTAAATACATAACAAACACACATACGCACGTACGAAACCGCTTCTAATATCTGACGTCGTTGATCTAATAGACTGTCTTCTGCGGTCGACAAGCAACAACAGCCGCCCCGCGTCGCCTTGATGTGCTGGAGCATATTTACCACAAGCATATCAGCAGACATATTTGAGAGCTCCTCGAGCTGCCGATGAAGATGTCGTCGATGGATGCTACGAGTGGGGGCGTGGCGGGCGTCACTGTAAGATACAAGAGATATTTTCAACGACTTCCTCCATTGTGAGCGACGAAGAACGAAGCGCAAAGCTTCAATAGATTGCATTCCATCGATCTGTGTACAGCCAGAGCATCGTCTTTCTGCCGCGAGGTGGAAGCGTGGACAGGACTCAATATTTAATGCTCACAGCCACCCGCTTCCTCAAGCCCACGACAAGCACCCGGTATGAGGTGTACACTCTCTGCTCTCTGGCGGGGAATCAAAAAACCAATCGCAATCATAAGTTTCGACTTTCGCCTCGTAGACATGTCCGCCCCATTCCGGTCCTGTGCGATGCGAGGCGGTGGTGTCTTACATCCCTCACGCTGGCATCGCTGTCACCGCAAAATTGACTTTGTGGAACTTTATCGAAATGAAAAATCGAGACAAACATCAAGGAAAACTCAGAGAAAATCGACGAAAAAAAAATCATAGAAAATCGCTGAAAATCACTGGAAATCGCTCGGGAAGCCATTGAATGGAAACGACAGGAAAAGTTGCTGAAATTCTCGTGCTCCGCCTGTGTATGGTGGTGGCGTGTATGTGCATTTGACAGTTTAGCCATTTCATTTGATTTGATTGGTAGAACGGATATGTTCCATGGCAGTCAATAGTCGAATGCAATTCGAAATCGAACGGTGGAAAATAGTGCGGTTGACGATTGTGTGGGAGGCGAGTAGGCGGGCACTTGTTATGCAGTGGATTCGATTTCGTGGATAATTACTGACAGGAAAACACTTTCGACATGGCGATATTGTGCAGACATTTTTAACAGATGGATTTTTTTTTGTTTTTTTAATTGATCTTAAATGTTGCCATGTAACAGAGAGGTCTGTTTCAAAGATTACAGAATGGTTTTTGAATTGGCCCCATAAAAAAATAGTGTGGAGCTTTTGCGATTTTGATTACGGTTGAATAGGGTATAGACAGTTTTATTAAGATTCTATGCTCAGCTCAGTATTGCTTTTACATGCGGAGCAGCTTTACTCGGTAACTTTACTCAGTCATCAATACTAGGCGTTTTTTTTTTTAAAGAAGGCGTGTTTTTTATATATGCTCACAAAGCTGAGTGAGGAAATTTAAACGCAAAGCAACAACAACAGCTCCTGAATGTTTTACTGGAAAACAATTTCGCCTTCAGCCTTTACTCAATGTTGCGGTTTGGATACTCTCAAGCATAGGTGGCGTTCCAGATTACCACTCTGAATCACTGATGCCGCTGACAAAAATTCTTGAAGATACAGCTGAATTTTTGTCATTGGTCTTCTAAATCTCGACATAGGATAACGTATCTCAATTTGCAATACATCCTTTGTTTGATATACAAACGCTTCTAGTGAATAAAACCATATTTGTACAAACATTGGCAACCAACTGCAAATTATTGGCATTTGTACTTCTAGTCAAATTACCACAGAAGTAAAGCAAAGTCACGAACAAACTATTGACAAAAAACAGTAAAGTGAGTACAAGGTGAGTAATGAGCGTTTTACTGAGAATCATTACTGAGCTGAGTATAGATTCTCAATAAAACACGCCTAATCTTAGCTTCATTAATTTGACCATGATCTGATTGCTTTCATATCTAAACTTATACGTACATATTCAGTGGTGGATAAAAAAATACAATATATCATGGTCTCATTTTTTTTATTTTACAGAATCCTGAACAATAGGTGTGTTTTATTGCAAGCGTGTATACGCTTAAATTTCTATTTGCATGTAAAATGCACTAACAACAAATTCTATATCTGCTTAAGTTAACCGGGATATTTCTCGGCGCTTGTGAAGTAAGCGCGGATAAAAAGAATGCTTCCAATTATTATTTTCTGTGTGTTATCGATAATTCATTCCGGAATTTATTCATTTAATCATTGGGTTGATGAACATGTTCACAATATTATGCGCCTAAAAGCATTTTTTCATATATTTTTTAACATTTCTAGGGGTGGTTGGAGAATTAAATAATTTTAAATAATTTTGCACCCATAAGTATGCAACTTTTGGTATATCCAGCGTGTCTGTGCTATACATTCCATTTATGTTTCGTAAACGATTCTTTTCATTGTTTCTTTCATTCTATGGAAAATGTGTTTTTTCATTAACACTTAATTATTGTAAGTGTTCTTGCATTTAAAGTAATGGTCACGCTAAACAATCGCAAACCGCAGATTGTGACCATTAACGATCAAGCACCACCTTACTTACACGATTTCACCACTGACTGCTAGAAACGTCATTAACGTCGTTGGTGCTGCCAAGTTTTTATCCTGAATATTTAAGCGCCGATGATCGTATTTTTGTGCGCTTATAATTTAGTATACACGCTTGCAAAAAAACGCATAATAGTAAAATGCAGAAAGAGAAGAGTATTTACATGGGAAAAAAAAATAAAAATAATTTTGCTAAGCTACACTCTCTATTGCTTTTCATCAAAATTAAGAAATACCATAAAAGCCTATATTTTTTCGTAAGACCCAGATTTTTCATAACTGCTGCGAATCGCCTTTAGAAATAGAATTTCAGGCGATTTGAATTTCCACAGTTCAACCGCATTTCTTGGGTTGTACACTCTCGATGTATATAGTTTTATATTACTCTACACATACAACAGGCTACACTGGTCCGCCAATAACGCGTCTAATGAATTTTGGCTTTTGAGGTTCATATAGTGCCAAGAATAATGTCTCTGTACCGCTTATCGTTGATTATAAGTTTTTAAAGACATATCAAAGACTTCGCCTGCACACCAAACAGTGACTTCTTCTGGCTCTAATTTTGGTTTTTCTCGAATTAAATTTGAACAATTTGAAGACATTGTCTCAGCGTGATTCTTGATGAATTGTCAAACCAAACTAACCTTAAAATAATCTCGAATTGTCAAATTAGCTGTCATAAGCTGTGTTGTCAATTCAAAATTCTCTGCGTCATAAAAAATACCCTATATTCGAAGGATTACAGAAGTTCAATCGGGTCGGAAACAGTTTGTGGGAACAAATTAATTGAGTAAAATGCTGTCGAAAATCCAATGGCTTGTAAGGTTGTGTTTATCAGGAATCCTTCGAATCGTCAGTTACCCTCAACAAGGGTGAAGGATGGATTCTGCCCGCGTCATAGATGATTGCCGTGCTCGTACTTTCATTGTCGTACTCTCATTTAGCTCATGAAAACTATTATCAGTGTGCTTTTCGATGTCAGAAATGCCTGTCTGGTTCATGGAAACGTGGTATCACTTTGGATTCAAGATGGTGTCTTCAACCCCACACGACACACTGGGCTCTAATCGCGTAAGGCTACAATCGTCGGGCGCTAGCGTTTCGACGATGGTTTCGCTTTATGTAAGCACGATAGCGTCTGAGAGATATCGTTTTGTCTGGCTCGCGTAAGCTAAAAGCTGTCATTAACTATCGTCTCGACGACTGATTTTAGGCGATACATATTTCATTATCGTCTCCATTAAATGAGAACAAATTGTGTATACATATCTTGTTCTACACTTTTGAGACATTTTTAAAGTGATAGGTTGCATTTGTATCAGTTTTGTTCATAGACTGAAATGAGAATGGAGAAATACAATTTGAGAGCAATTAGAGCACAGATGTCAGTTTTACGTGAGAGATATTATTATCAGAACACTCAAACTGTAACGATAGGCGAGACGATAGTGAGTGTCTTACGTGAAGCAAACCATCGACGATATCATCGAAGAGAATCAAAAGGGTGATAGTCGTGTGAAAAGTTACGCGATGAGAGCCCTGGCTTTTCAGTGCTGTGATCAGATCCATCGCCTTATCTGGCGTATTGGCTCATACTCAACGTCGGCACACATCTCAAAATTCTAAGAAAGGTACGAAGGTAAGCCGGCATCTGCTTCCAACCGATGCACTTGAAAGCGTATTAAACTTTCCACCCTTAGATATTCATGGGGAGCAATTAGCAACTAACTGTGCAATCCGAATAAAGGCATGCTCTCAATGGCAAGACTGCACATTCGGACATGCCAAAATCTTAATAGAACAAGGATTTACCTCTTTTAATCTGGATCACACCCCACCTGTACACCCCACTGTGCGAAACCCTGATTTCGGAAATAGAGCTGTGGTATGATGGTAATGTAGCAATGTGTAACAATTTTACACAGATGGATCCAAAACGGAAGACGGAGTAGGAAGTGGTGTATTCTCTAAATATCTTAAATTTAACAAAGCAATTCAGTTACCTAACCACTGCAGTGTCTTCTAAGCGGAAATAATGGCGATCAGCAAAGCCCTGTCCTGGCTGAGGTGGAACGCATCAATCAGGCAACAATTAAGTCCCTAACATCGTTCTCTATAACATCTGAACCAATTACAAACTGTAGCACATCTCTCGAAGATATATCCGAATAGTTTCACATTCGCCTATGCTGGGTCCCAGGAGAGACATTAAGGAACCTGTGAGGCTGATAAACTCGCAAAAATCGCCACCACACAACCAGATGACGGATCACCGTGTGACATTGGTACTCCCTTAGCTACCTTCTCCCTTACCTCAATAATTAAAATAAACTAGAAGTCAATGCTAATACATGCAATACTTGCCAAATTTCCAAGCAAATCTAGCCCAGTCTAGACCCTAAAAGAACTGATAATTTGAACTACTTAAAAATATCCAAAATCAGCACGGCAGTGGGAATAATCATCAGATACTGCCTATTGATACCTACTGATTTTTGCAGAAGCTGTCTAGATGAAGAAGAGGAGGAAAGTCTGCAACACCTTCTCTGCAGCTGCCCCGCACTCGCCTTAGCCAGAAAGCCACTCTAGGTTCCTACTTCTTTGATAGCCTAAGCGATCTGAGAGAAACACCAATCAAATCGCTAATGGATTTCACTGAAAAATCTGGCTGGTTATTCTAGAAATGACGCCGCCCCTCTTTGGTGCAAACCCACGTGGCAGTAAAACGAGCCTACTTCGTCCTAAGTGCACCAAAACCACTTACTCCCTACCTACCTACCTTGGATTCAAGACCACGAAATGTTCCCAATAAGAGATCTCAGTGAATAGTCAAGTGATAAGTCTATAGTCTGAAGCATGTGTCCGCTGTGGTTCTCAATTTCCGAAACGACCACTTCGTAATTCAGCACGCCGCCTGTTTCAAGACACTGCCAATTCGCAAAGAGTAACCCTGCTTCGGCAAAGCTTGTCAAATTTCGCCATTCGTAGTCGGTGGTCCCTTTCCCTCTTGAGAGATCAAAAACTCGCCCAACACGACTGATTGCTGTGGAGAACACGCCCAAGTGCACGTCGAAATGTAGCGTCACCCATTACATCATTACAGACTTAAACTGGCTCCAAGCCTGCAACTCAATTATTCCCAAAAATTTCGCATGAAATTCGGCTTTGAAGAGGTACCTACACATTTGCTTCTTCAGAAATTCGTCTCTGCGATCTGATCTCCTCGTATTACATCGAATCGAGTCTCTTTCGTAGATGCATTGTGTGCTCCAGAAATAACACGAACCCTGCCCCCCAGACCTACTTTCGACATGACAAGCGCCCAAGGGGAGCGTGTACTTTGAAAATGAATACGTCATGCACACAATGTTTGTTGAACGAATTTCGCAAATCGCTTGAGCCCACACGTGCACCCGAGTCGCAGCGAACTCGTAATGATGCCCCAGAGACTTGTTTTCGGGTTCAAGGCAGTCCCCGGCATCCGTTCGTCTTAAATTCGCATACGAATCTGATTAATAGGCATCGGTTTTCTCCCGTCGCTGATGGTCATTACGGTGCCTGAGCAACATCCAGCACACCGGAGCAAGGACAAAACAAACACCACGATGAATAACTCACTTCGGTGCATTGCGTAGCGTATCCTCTTAACTACCTGCGCGACCGCCTATCCAACCGTCCGGCGGTGCCGAACAGAAAACAAACGACAGGTGGTAGCCTAAGGTAGTGTACATTGCCTCTTGCACCTGCCGTTAAATCAGTAACAAAACAAAGAGAGCTCGCCCTCTCCCTAAATGTGATTCAGAGACAACACACAAAAACCCGCTTTGGAACGACAACATGTGTTCGCAGGTATCGTCGTGTCGTTGCCAATCCGTGACTGTACCGGCAAGGCTTGGATTGCATGGGATTCGAAACGTTCGCCACCAGGTAGGCGGCGTGTGTATCAAATTTCGCGAAGATTTTCAAAAGTGATAGGCGCTGTTCATCAACTCCGCTGCTCTGTACATCACATCATCACCACTCACGGCACATCCCGAATGGCATCCTTGTGAAGCCATTTTGTCATCTCACACCGGGTGAAATGAAAAGTATTCAATTTCAGTCTGGAGTGTGTGGCGGGAGTCTATTTCGCAATGATGAGGCAGGTTCCCGTCGCCATAGAGAATCACTCAATTGGATTATTAAACGGAAGCATATGATGATGGAATCTCAAGGACGTGGGTTGCTCCCAGCTGGATACCGACTGAGGCAACGTGCGCTCCTAATTGAGTCGAGAGGAGTGGGCGATGCAAAATGTTATGCAAAACCAATTTTAAAGTTGCACAGTGAGTGGGTAGCCTGTGGGAATTGAATTGCTTGAAGGGGCTTAGTCTAGGTGCAACCGGCAGGGACGAGTGTTTGTGAGAAACCAAGCAATTTCAATGTGGCTCACCAAAAATACTGGGATTGTCCTTGCATCCGAACGATATGGACGGACGTTCGAGTGTGCCAGGGATCTGCTGGCATTAATTTCCAGGAGAGATTTCAAATACTTCCTTTGGTCTTATTTGTGGAATCTTGCACTGGACAGGTTTCGAAACGCTCACGCTGAGCAATCGAAGAAGGATTTGCTTCTCGACGATACACGAACCAATGGAGACTCTAGGGCGAGGATCTTGACATTTAAATGGTGTACTCGGGACGAGACCTCTTCAGGTTGAGACGAGGAGGTGAAATGGTATTCATGTGTCTGCTCTGGGAAGGGGAAACTGATTCGCTCAGTGGCTTTGCTCTTGAAGGCAGTCCATGTGGAGTGGGGTTTCCTTAAGGAATCCTATTTCCATTGTTTGGACGGCATTTAGAATGTAAGGTATTCCTTTTAAAAGGACCCTGGGTTTGGATTTTCGTCTGAGAAGGTGTGAAACTCATTCTTTGTTGTCACTTGTCTTTTGTTATTAAGTAAAATAAGATAAGAGCAAGTGACTCAATGGGCTAAGTTTTATAGATGCCTTTGTTTGACACTTTACCCTCCGTCAGAGTGGATGGTTTTCAGATTACAAAAAGAGGATCGTCGGTAGACTAACTAAGATTTGCTTTACCTAACGCAGGCTGATCGTCATCTACCTTGTTCGTAAACGTCGTAAATCTGCAGTTAATCAGCAGGTACGAAGGGTGGCTGCAGTTTTTATTGAATAAGACAAATTCAGGAAGACTGCATCAGTTGCAGGTGTTAAACACACTCGTCGTTCAAGAACAGGCCGTTCTAATGCGAATACTGAACTAATGCGCGAGTTTGTCAGTGGAAGTCTCGGAACATCAATTCGACGCCGGAACAAGAATTGCAAGTCTCACGACGTTCTCCATGAGAATTCCCGCAAAAGATGTATGCTTAGGAATACAACAGCTGATGCTTGTGATCATGCCCAACGAACAGAGTCCGTTGAATGCATTATTGAACATCAACAAGCACATGTTGAGAAACCCCACCCTAAGTGATAAAGCGTCGAGGTGAAAATGATGACGGGCTCTTATATGTTGTTCAATATCAGGGTTGTATAAAAACAAGTACAAGTACCACTACCAGTACCAGTGCCTGGAATAGTAAAAGTACAAGTTCCAGTACCAGTACCTGGAATTATACTTGAACTTTAGTACCTTGGTACTGGTACTTTATTTGAACCAAGTACAAGTCCTTTTATTAAAATGCTTGAGCAGTACCTTGAAGTACTTGAGCAATACTTGGAAATACTTGATCAGTAAAGTCGAAGTACTTGAGCAGTACTTTCAAGTACGTGAGCAGTATTAGTTAAAAGCAATATTTTGTGTGCATGTATTGTAAAATTTGACGATACAGAACTAGATCCCTTCATATGCCGTTCGCAGATCTGGCAAATGCTTGTTATACTGCCTTTTGAATCCATCTATGAACATGAATTGGGTCAATTAGTAGTCTTCTATTAGTTGAAATAAGACATCTATAGAAAACAAATAGCCCATTTTCTATATAAGAACTTATCCGGAAACATACATACAGTCACGTGCACGTAATTTGAAATATCAAAAATTGCATTAATATTTTCTTAAAAACACAGTTGTTTCCACCTTAAGGAATTGCAGTATCTTCAAATTTGAAACATATCTTCGTTTTTTAAAGTACAATAGGGTACACTAATCACAATCCGTGTACTTGCCGTTTCATTGGGTTGTCTATGACAGGAGACGAAAAATTGATGAAAGTGGTCGTGCACATAATTTGCAATTTTTAAAAGAAATTGATGTTTATTTAAATAATTATATTTAATACGAAGTAGCATAGCCTCTATTTAGAATTACAGCTTCCAACCTCCGAGGCATAGACTCAACAGGCAGACGCTCTGTGGAATGTTCTCCCAACAAATTTTTGTTTCCCCTAAGGGGGAATTGAAGCTTCCTATTTCTTGAAGGCGACCAGTCTTTCTAAGTGTTGCCATAAGTCCTCAATTGGATCGAGATCAGGACTAAACGAAGGCCAGTCCAAAACCGTCACCATTTTATCCTCCAGCCACGCCACCTTGGGTTTTGAATCATTATCCTGCTAAAATGTCCCTGTAATGGGAAGATGATCCTCGGAGTATGGAAGCATAGAGTTTCCCAATATCTCGCAACATTGGAACCTCCATCCCTTTTCCTTCTATTTTTTTAATTGGACCAACACCAAGCCACGACATTGCACACCACATGAAAATACTTCCACCACCGTGTTTGTGTGTTGGGCGGGTGTACTTTGGGTCAAATGGCTTCGACCTTGGACATCGTACAAAGGCTTTGCCGTCAGATGAAATTCTGTTTATTTTTGTTTCATCACTACACAAAATGTTTTTCCTAGCCGTGGCGTAGTGGGTTAGTGCGTGGAGGAGTCGACGCAGAGGGTGCCAGGTTTGATACCCGAATTTACCACCTTTCATATTTCACGGCTACACCTCTTTCGAGTCACTGACAATGCTCAAAGAGTATTTCCTGTCGAGAAAAAGCTTCCCAACTTCGCCGTTCGGAGTCGGCATTAAGCTGTAGGTCCCTTCCACGCGTGAAAGAACAATAGCACGCACAGCACGAGTGGTTGGTGAGAAGTTAGGCCCAGGTCCGCCTCGGACTGTCGCGCCACCCATATTTTATTATAAAACTCACAATTAAGCTGTGGTAACATAAAGAATAAGTCTACATATAACCACAAATCCGCATCCAGAACAGAGCCTCTCTCTCTGGCAATGACGGCAGTGGATATACCAGTTTACCAACATCTTTTTCCACTGTCCATTCCAGCATAGCATAGTCTGTTTTGTGAGCTTCCACGAGTTCCTCATCTGCACGTGGTCAATGAAATGATTTCACATTCCACGTGCCGAACCGAATATCGTTGCCCTTAATGCGTCTGCATGAGTAGTCAAAATAAAACCCGTTCGTAACCTAGGCAATTCGTTGTATCTGAACAATTTTATCGATTTCAACGATAAGTTTTGAGATAATTTCTATAGAAAACAGCTTTATAAAGCGTACTCTGAAATGAAAATTGGAATGTTTTTTTTTTTTTGCGACGAAACATCCGCTATTATTACGTCCAACAATCAATGGCCAAGGGAGATAACAAAAGTTATATTGATGAAGGGTGGATACATGAACTTGTGCACCCACAAATTCGCCAAACAACGCTACCACCGCCGAAGCTTTCCAAATTGGTCAGCCCAACACTTTTGGCAAACAAAATGTAGAAAAAATGCGATGGGAAAATATTTGTGGATAAGCCCAGCTCTTGTGATGGGGAGCAATCAACATTCAACTACCGGGAGTTGGATATCCCTCATGTTACAGCATTGATGGATGCGTTTAAATGGATGGATTGAAATCAAAAATAATACCCTTGATGATGATTGAAAGAAGGCTGGGAAATGTTTTTGGAGCTGTTTGTTAAAAAACGGATAGGTAGAGTTGAAAAGTCAACTGAACGGTTCCTTAACATTTGCCTGCCAAATATTCGTAGTCCTACAACCAACACTGAGTACAAGAGTTCCTAAAAGATCTCCTTCTATGAAGGTATACACGACTGGAATGAGACTGCAATCCACCTTAAATATAAGATTAATTTCACCTCTTTGTAGTTCCGAAATGAACTAGTTCAAAAAAGAGCTCTAACAAATGAACTAAGTGAAATAGTTCACAATGCAATTCCATTTTAGTTCATTTAGTTCAATATTTCAACAAACTCAGACATACCTTGCTCTGTATACATGTTACTCAGTGAGAATGACTGAATCCAATCGAGATAAACTGAACTAAATTTTGTGTTTTGCTTTGTGCGTATGGGCATTGTGCACATCAGGGTTGTCGTGATTAACTACAGCAGTATAATCCCATCGAGCATCGTGGTGCAGTTTGTGTATGTGAAGGGAATTTTAAAAATGTACGTATGGGCACCAATGTACGTATGCATTATATGGTCTTCATAGCGGTTTTATGGCGCGATGAATGTGTGAACTATTAATTATTCCTGTCGGGTTAAGTTTTACTTATTATTTTAGCCGTTCTGTTCTCTTCTTTGATGTAATATTTTATCTATTGCCGTTGAAATGATGGACGCATTTTTGTACAGAGAATGCCACGAAGGTTAACAGTGAATATTGTCCTCAACATATTAGAATAAGTAGAGGATCATGTAGAAACTTTTGTCGTCATATGAGAGGAAAGCATCCGCTTATTCAACTTGCTGTTGAACCACATCAAATCGCATAATACCAAGTTTCCACCGAAAGAAACTGCGTTCTTTGGAATCGTATTCTTCATTTATCTCTCTCAATTTTCTGGTGTTCTCACTCAATTATTTCCTGTCAGCAGACAGCTATCTGGCGGCTATTTAAAAATTTATTGCGAGTAATAATCGTTTTGGCGAGTATTGACTCGAAACGAGCGAATTACTCGAAAATTGAGAGCGAACCCATTTCAACGTCGGTGGGAACGGTCTTATTTCAGTAAAAGTTCATCCGAACCCCGCGATTTCGGTTCCTTAATTTCATGAGCAGTGAACTGTGTGCCTACATTGAACTAAATGAACTAGAAGAACGAAATAGTTCAATAAACTGCTTTGAAGAAAACAGAACACTGTCTAGACTGAACTAAACTGCACAAGCCTAGTTTTTAGACAAAGCTGTGACACAACTAGCTTGCCACAATATTTTCTTAGATTTCTCCTTGTACTACAGTCTAACGCTCAGTCAACAAGCCTCGCCAACTAGTACGATCTCTGGCTAGCTGCCTCCAGTTTCACACATCAAGTTGTTTGAGGAGCTTCTCTACGTGTGTGTGTCACCTTGGACGCAGTCGTTCTCTGTTATGTGGTCACACAAGATCCGTCGAAAACTTTTCGGGCCAGAACTAAATTGTCCAGTCACAGTAGGCGCTGGACTCATACAATTTAAGCTTGAATCATCATCTCAAAATCCTCTCAAAGCAAACAGAGCACAATATCGCAGGCAGAATTATTTTCTCTAAGGACTTTTACATCCCCTTTTGGCAGAGGGCACTATTACTCAAAGTTCAAAGAATCAGAGATTGGCAAGACCTATTCTGCGTTTGATCTCGGAACTGATGTTGTTTGTTCTGTGGAGTCGAGGTCCAAGACGACAACGTTTTATATATTACATTTACCTCGTCTATCCTCACATTCACCGCCAGACTCATTCTAGCCGCTTTTCTCGTCTTAATGCCAGCAAACGTGACGACCTGCTGTATTCTGCACACGTCCATGTCATCCTCTTCGAAAACATCCTCGTCGAAGACATTCTCATCTAAGACATCCTC
Organism: Eristalis intricaria; assembly: GCA_964034865.1. Classification (NCBI taxonomy): domain Eukaryota; kingdom Metazoa; phylum Arthropoda; class Insecta; order Diptera; family Syrphidae; genus Eristalis; species Eristalis intricaria. The sequence continues at coordinate 10,900,717 of OZ035873.1, forward strand.
GTCTATGCCATCCTCACCTTCCCTATTCTAAAAGTTCTATAGACTTATGTAAGATCATGCCTCTTGTATTGCCGTTTGCACGATCTTTCCCAAAACAATGTTTAACCTGTCATGCGACTGACATTTTCTTCGACTACTGAATGCTGAATGCCGTTTGAGCAATACTGAACGAATGTTGGATAGTACGCAATACGGAGACATGCAGAGTCTTCTACAACTTCTCCTTCAAATCTTCTGTGTGATATTTCAGAAGAGCCTTGCTTAAGGTGATGCACAATAGAGGAAATACACCTTGTTAGTGTGTGGCACTAATAAAACGAGCAGACACTCCTGCCAAGGGAGGTCAGCGTAGGTTACAATTTCCTTAAAATATTTTATTCACTTCCAGAGCCCTTGAAGAAACAACAAATACAAGACTGAACAAAGAAGCTGTTGACTAGGGACTCAATCCGACTCCACAGCCTCACTGCTCCATAAATCGATATGTAACTGAACACCCCCACTCTCGCAGGCAAAAGTTTTTGCATTCTCGGAAGCAATTCACCAAAGCGCTTCGCACACAATATTTTCTTGGAACACTATATTTTCGCAAGTGCTCAAATTCCGTCTTGCCTCCCGGCAGCCCGCATTCAACTGAACAAACAAAATGTCTAAGTTATGAACTTACAAATTAGGCATTGTTCCACTAAATGCGCCCACATTAAACGAGTCCTTAATCTCTCTCAACTCACTTTAGTCAAATAACATAGTGGAACATTTTCAGAAATTCGCCAAAACAAGGACGAGACCATTTGTAAGCCAACCAATACACTCTCGCTGTTAAATTTTTAGCACTCTCGCCAAGAGCATTTGTCTATTTCACAAAGATTAATGACAAACAAAATGTTCGCCTAAATAAGGTCGTTTCTGGTGAAATCCTTCAAACTTGACGGGGCTGAGCAGCAGCCTCCTCTTCCAGGCGAAGCAGTCGGTCTCAAGCTCAATAAATCATCATCATCAGGCCATCGCCGAGCATACAATCCGCATACAAATGGATGCAATTCATCCGCTCCAACGGGTAGTTTTAACTAATGACAGAGTGCTGGCGTTCAACTTGGACCATGCTTAAATGTATTCTTTCCGCCTGATGTGTGTCCTCCATTCGCCTGGTTGAGTCTTCTCTCTCTTCTTTTGTTTTTATCAATTCGGGCCAATGCACCTCTAATGCAATCGCTCACACGTCCCCGGCGAGGAAGGAGACACAGCTTTTGCCGGCGTTAGTGTGAATCGTCACATCCTCCCGTGTTCGGCGCCCCATTTCACGCCCAGTGTCAGCTCACTTAAATCGAAATCAGGGAACAAGCCAAAGAAAAACAAGACAAAACTGACAACAGGGAGTCACAAAGAACAGGAAGCGTAATGTTTCTTGTGTTTAATGCTTTTACGCTCATTAGGAGGACGTATCGAGGACTAAGAGTTGGGCGAGAGCTAGAGGGCAAACAGCAGCGGCTTGGCGGCAGGAGCTTAAGCAAAGCGATTCCTGGCAATTGGAAGGATTCAGAGAGGTGACGAACGAGGAAAAGCAAACAGACACGGAAAGGGAGAAGCACAACTGAGTGAAAAAGGATGCTGATCACATTGTGATTAATCTACACACTTTCCGTTCCATTAATTTTTGAGTGCGATTTACCAAGCCACCCCCGAAGCACCCCACCCCCAGCTTTTCCCAGCTCCATCTCCATCACTATCCACTTTGCACAGGAGTTGAAACAAGGGTCCTTCTAGTTCCTACCATATGCCATCATCCCCTGGCTGTCACACATCCACCCGTATGGAACGTTTTCGTATCTCGAACTCTCGGACACGGACCAGAAATGATATCCCCCCCTCCCCCAAACTAGTGCGTTCAATGTCCTTTCGCTGCTGTTGCCATAGAAACACCCGAAAAGCGCTCCTCCTTCACTTTCCTTTCGATTTCGGATGATGCACATTTCCGAAAGGGACACACTTCAATTGACTATGCGCATAGTGAACGAAACTCAGTCGCTCGATATATCGAGGATAAACATATTTGCGTTGTGTGCCAGTAACTAAATGCAGAAGCGTTGTCCTTGCCGACTTGGTGTTATCCCCTTTCGGGGCTAGTGCTGCTCCTGCTTGGTGGTGTATCGAAATAATCAATCATCTGAAAGTATCATTGGGACCAAGGACAAAGAGGTAAACACAAATGGAATGGGCCACAGAGCGAAATGGAAAAAAAGGACAACTCTCTGCGCCATAAATCAAATCGGAAAATTTATTTGATTCCCCAAAATTGCCCGAGGGCCTCTACTGTAATGGGCATTGTGAGATCGTGTCTGTGTGCGTGAGCTCCATTAAACGGAATATTATTGCTAGTTGAACGAGTTCGAAGAGGATGATGAGCAGTATCCTTTCGATTGCAATGGAATTTACCGAGTGCGTACTTGGGCCGTTTTGCTGGTTGGAATGTATGAACGTGAACACATATGCTGCTCGGGGCATTGTTGTGGGTATCCGGAGAAGAAAATTCGAAATATAATTTATATTTGACGTGCCTGAATATAAGCGCTCTTTGAAAATTGACAATTACTTGAGTTTTATGAGGGGTTCGAATGTCCAATTAAAGTTAAGGCATTGAATTCAATTGAAAATAAATTGTTTTGCTTGAAATGTCACTCGTCTTCGACTTTCAACTCTTATTTCTTAAACGTGAGGCTCCACCATCAATCTTGATGTCCACCTACGATAGTGCTACACCTTATGCGAGGACCTTTGTGATGACCGACAACTTCTCTGTCCACAATAGAAAAGCCAGCTGTGTTGGTGAACCTTCATGTATCCTATGCTTTCGATTCCCGTGTCTACTTCACGCAGAGAAGTGTGACCTTAGGTTGGTTTGGGTTAGAGTGGCTAACAGCAAGCAAGCAGGAATCTCACATATACCAGTGCAGACGGTTGTTTTACCACACGCATCTAGTCAATGCTATTCGTCGAACAAGGTGGTGATTCTGTTAAAGCGTTAAAGATGCCATGTTGTTTAAGAGGTAAGACCCTAAGTGGCGTCTCCTTCGGGTGCAGAGAGAACTGCAAATAGGGAGCAAGCGCATAATAGTTTCCTCCCCTCGCTCATGCCTGCAGCTTCTGAAGAAGACGTTGTTGGGGCTGACTCAATCTAGAGCCGTGTGTGTTCCAATGATGACACCGATGAAGTCCCCAGATTCTGCTTACTCAATCTGATCGAGTGATCAACTCGGTTTTATAGTAAGCAAAAATTGTTTCTTTGTCTCTGACGAGCAGTGGAGATTTGCCGACTCCCAAACAGTGGGTGTCAGTATATTATTTTTATTTCATTTATTTATTTTTAACATCTCTCGCTGTACTTCAAGAATAGCAAAAGCAAGAAAAAAATATATTTCGAGCCACTGAATTACTCTCTTCATTAAAAGCTTCGCATACATCCCCATTCAGCCTCGACATGAAACTAAAGATCCCATCCCCTCGTGGTAAAATAATGTCTCTCTCATCACGACTGGTTGCTGTAGATGCTAGGCCGAGATAAAACTCGAAGCCACCCGTACCACCCGAGATGGAAAAATACGACGGTATTGTCCACTTCCGTCAGCACCTCCAACCGTTCAGTGGTAGTGGGTATCACAATCGACCAATATGGTCTAAGTGTGCTGATGAATATACTAGCAGCCTCACTACCTAACCTAACCTAAACTAGCCTAGGGATTGGATCCACAACAATTTTCTTTGCCCTTCACCTTTGTGCCGTATTTAGCTACATTTCTAAAACAGAACTCAACTCAATTGATTGAGAATGAGGGGCGGTAGAGGGAAACATACGCGGTTTGCGATTTTGTTTTATATTTAAATTTAAATATAAAACAAATATATTATTAAATATAAATAAGGCTGTTGAACGAGAATACGTATATGTCACCCTCCCGTCACCATGACAGCACTCTTCATCTAACATCTATGTGTTGGCAGCAGTGAGTCACTCGCAGACCAGAGTCAGTTTTGAAAATTCCGTTACTAGTTTATAATAGGTACATAAATATTTCCTCGCCCCTATGCCAAACAAGAATTTGCAAAATTAATTATCCGTTTTAATTAAAATATCCCAAACATTTGACCGCATTTTTTAATTTAATTACTTCAAAATGTCGCATTATTAAAATGAAAGTATTTGTGGAGTGCACACTGAAACGGAAGCAATAATTTATGGAACAAGTTTTCAAGGAGAAACTGGATGACTGAAACAAAAAAGTAGTCATGCTTTGGCAAAGTGGAATTTTGATACCCTTGTACAAACATTTTGATAAGTATTCATCACAATGGTGTAAGTGTATGACGCACAAAGCTTTGATAAACTAAATCCACGCAGCCAGCCGAAGACAACTATGATGTGCACACGCCGGAGAACGTATAGTATACTATAAGTCCTTGAACTGTTAAGATAACGCAGATCATTATTTCATCCTGTTTTTAATTTCTCAGTGAAACAAAAAGGTTTAATCAAACACCTACATAGTTCATGTGAAGAATATGGCGTATGGATTACTACCTCTGTGCTCATCCTTCCTTCGTGGCAGGTCCTGAATCATTTCGTATCCATTCCCCACTCTTAGGTTAGGTTATGTGGCTTCAATCGAAAGTGATGAATTCACTGTGTGTTGTCACTGAGCGGGTTACCATCCGTCACTCCTGGAATCACTCCTGTTTTTTAGACCAATGCCCAGAGTGATTGTTATAGTTCACTTATATAGAATTCTCTCAGGGTTTCTTTCCTAATGGAGGCCAGTGATATGGTTTTCCTCTTCTTTGTCATCCATGTATCTGATACAGAAGTCGTTGTATGGTAATCCTAGTCTTGCGGCGTGTCCTGTGAGGATTCCAACGAGGCTGCTTAGGTTTTTCCTGCCTAGACTGAGTACGGCCGTGGTTCTCTGTAGGTCCAAGTTTGACCATACTTGTTGCGCATGTAGGCACGTGTTAAAGTTATTCCATCTTTCACGGGCACTGTCGATAGCTAACTCTGTTTTATGTTTTTTTTTGAGTTTCTATGATTGTTGTTCCGTTTTTGGCTAGTTCGTCTGCTTCACAGTCGCATGGGATATCTCTATGTTCAGGAGCCCAGCGCACTGTCAGACTGTCTTTAAGAGACATACATCAGAGTCATACCAATTTTGATCTTAAAAGTTGTGATTCGCCATAATTGCTGTCGGTGAAAATGACGATGATCTCGTTCGATATCATCCTCCCCACTCCTTTCAATGATATAAATCCTCATCTCACACTTCATATCGTAATTGTTATAATTCAAATACTGAAGTGTTGAATGTATAAAGAGGTATTTGTCATTCATCGAAAAAGAAAAAATAATTAGTACAACCAACCCAAGAGTTTTCAAGAATCTTTCATCGTCCATCACCAAAAAAATGTGACAATTATATGTCTCTGTAGGTACGCCGTTACCTGGGCTGAGGTCATAATTGTAACATTCTTGCCCACGCGCTGATCAAAACATGACGTAACGTGGCCCCACAGAAAATATTCAAGCGGCGTTAAATCGCACGAACGAGGCGGCCAATCGAATGACCCATTTCTTGAGATAGCACGCTCGCCATACTTACTCTTAAATAAATCAATTGCAACGTGTGCTATGTGGCTTGTGGCACCATCCTGTTCAAACCACATGTTGTCCAAGACCAGACTGTGAATGGTCAGCATTATCGCGCCGTGATTACCGATTATTTTTTGCCCGAATTGGAAGATAATTTTTATTATAATAATAATTATTATTTTTTTTAATTGTTATTATTTTGCCCGAATTAATCGGTAATCAAAAAATAATCGGTAATCATGGCGCGATAATGCTGACCATTGACAGTAACGTGACTATCGTTATCATAAACGAAATAATATGGTTAATAACGTCGCTGGCATGCAAACCGCACCAAACAGTTATTTTTTGTGGTTGGAGTGGTGATTCATGAAGCATGTGGATTTTCACCAGACCAATGACGCATATTTTATTTATTGACGAAAACAGTGAGCCAAAAATGAGCGTCTTCAAAAATTGGAGTTAACGGTCTTAAAGTTGTGGTCACCAACTCCGAATTTCGGTAGAAAATTTTTATAATTTGCAGACGTTGCTCTTTCGTGTACTTTAAGATGATGAAAATGTTGAGTTTACTGAATAAATTGACAGTGACAGTTTGATGATCTTTGAAAGAGTGCGTTGACAAATTAAATTCCAAGTTGTCAAGTTCCTATTGGATAACCCTTTATAATGGACTGATTACCCAAAAAGGTAACAGCGTATGTTTAATATTCTTCACTGATTACCCAAAAAGGTAACAGCGTATGTTTAATATTCTTCACTGATTACCCAAAAAGGTAACAACATTTCATCCTTCATTGTCATTGAATAACTGAGACGTCTTAAACGTCATAAAGGCAGTTGAAGAGTTTAACAAGAAAGTGTAGTTGTTACTTGGCAACTGTTTAGTCGTGGGCCACTGTAGGGCAGTGGGTTAGGTTAGGTATTAGGGCTGCTAGTGCATTCACCACCACATTTAGACCATATTGGTCAATTGTGATACCCATTGTCATAATGCTACCACTGATTGACTACTCCAGTGATAGTGCCGTTAATCTGATCTAATCCCAACGGCAAATGGTGACCCGATTTGAAAATCAGATAAAAACGTATTTACTTTGCTTTCACTTGAATTCGAACCGGAGACCCCGCTAGCTAGGGGAGGAGTTTGCTGAATAAATTGACAGTGACAGTTTGATGATCGGTGAAAGAGTGCGTTGACAAATTAAATTCCAAGTTGTCAAGTTCCTATTGGATAACCCTTTATAATGGACGTATGTTTAATATTCTCCACTGATTACCCAAAAAGGTAACAGCATTTCATCCTTCATGTCATTGAATAACTGAGACGTCTTAAACGTCATAAAGGCAGTTGAAGAGTTTAACAAGAAGTTATAATTGTTACTTGGCAACTGTTTAGTCGTGGGCCACTGTAGGGCAGTGGGTTAGGTTAGGTATTAGGGTTGCTAGTGCATTCACCACCACATTTAGACCATATTGGTCAATTGTGATACCCATTGTCATAATGCTACCACTGATTGACTACTCCAGTGATAGTGCCGTTAATCTGATCTAATCCCAACGGCAAATGGTGACCCGATTTGAAAATCAGATAAAAACGTATTTACTTTGCTTTCACTTGAATTCGAACCGGAGACCCCGCTAGCTAGGGGCAGGCCCTCTACCATCTGCGCCATCCAGTCGTGGGCTTGTCGGTTAGTGTGTCGACTCATACGCAGAAGGTGTCAGTTTTGAATCCGAAACTTAGCAACTTTCATAATTCACGGCTCCACCTCTCTCGAGTCATTGACAATGCTCAAAGAGTATTCCTGTCTAGTAAAACGCTTCTCAACTTTGCCGTTCGGAGTCGGGATGAAATTGTTGGTCCCTTCCATTCGTGAAAGAACAACTGCATGCACAACACGTGTGGTTGCTGAGAAGCTAGTCTCAGGTCCACCTCGGACTATCGCGCAACCGATATTATATAATACTAGCTTTTACCTGCGACTCCATCCGCCTGCCTTCATCATTTTAAAGGATACTAATTTTCCGAATAATACAATACAATACATACTAACTGCAAACTACCGTGATTTACTGTAAATATCTTATTTTAACACATTTTTATAAACTACATTTTCTGTTTGCCATCATAAACTCGTGAGCACGCCACATAGAGTTGCCCATGGGAAGAAACAGGTTTTTTCTAAATGTATTACCTGCTTCTTTAAGCGTTTGTTTGAGCTTTATTTATTGTCATTGCAAATGTTGTTTTTAGGGTAAACTGCACTCTTTAAAACTGAAAGGGCAAATCAGTCCGAATTATTGGACTACGGAGAATTAGAACATTTTGTACTTTTGTCATTCCAGTCATAATTATTGCTTTTATAATATTACGTCCCAATTGAGTAACTTGTAGCCGTGTACTACAGGTTACCTCGGCCTCGGTGCGTCAAGGTTTCTCATTAACAGGACCGGAACACCAACTTTTAACCTCAACTTATGTGAAGGTACTTCTGATAATTCTAAAGAATTCAATTAGTCTAAAGGGTACGACGTTACTTGTTCAGTGTCCATAACATTGTCTACCGACAGATTCTCGACAACATCCCCACGTATGATATAATTTCTTCGTTTATCTGCCACACTGCCTCATTTGTCGGCGCTAAAATTGCCCTTTCCCACAACCATTCTTGATTGCCCATATTTATTTACAGATCGGGATAGACATTATTTTTCGTTCAATTTGACTCAAATTAAACATGTTACTGCGTGCTTAAAACTACACACACTCCATGTCAGTAGTTGCCACTGCTGGTTGATTGTTGCCGATGGTCTCTAATGATGGACATTTTTAAACGATAATTAGTTTCATTCTTTTGAGCACTGTTCACTAGTACTTTACTGCTTTGTTCTCTTTTTAATGGTAAATTCCTCGACAAGGAAAGACTTCGAGAGAAGAGACAATGTTGAGAGAGAAGGACAATGTTTTCAATTTATTAGTTTGAAATTCGAGCAAATCGCATTGCATTTGATTTTGAATTTTAATCAAAACCCCAGAAAAGTCCTGTCATCAATTATGCTGTCATAACAATTTTCCTTCTGCTGGTATCTCTCCATTAGATTGCATTCTTCTCCAGCGGCAAATTCTCCTTCTGACACAAACAAATAGTTCTCATTTCAAATTAAACTAGATTTTCGAATACATTCACGTAAACAAATTGATTGATAGCAGAGAAAACTGCACTATATGTACATCCCCGCATCCGCCCCCCTCAGCCCGAAGCAAGCATCCAATTTCTGAAAGGACATGAAAAACGATCTCACATTCATCTTACTCAGACGTGCACATCCCAGCTCCAAGGCTCGTTCCGACTTCTTTGCCACAATAAAATCGAAATCATTAAAAGGAATAAATATTCCCGTAGCGCCACCCATATTATTATTATTAGTTATTTAGTTAGTTAAGCTAACTTTTATGGGATTTTTTACACGGCAGAAAAATATATATTATATTTTATATATATTATATATTCAATTTTTTTTTGAAAAATGCTGTATGTACAGACACCCCCTCGATAATTTGACACTCATTTATTTGAAGTTTTGTTTCCGATTCCTTGAAAAATACTCAATAAATTGGCCCCTTCGGTAATTTAGAGTTGAAGCATCTTAAAAGCATCTTACTTCAATAACTTTATGTCAGCTTCCCCTATTCCCCATAATTTGAAGCATTTTCATGCACATGCCTGGTATTTGTTTACATATACAGTACCGAGAAAAAAAAATGCAAACGGGTACAACATCAGAAATTATACTGTGTAGCTTCCTATAACGGTATCCAATCTGGGTTTTCTTTTTGGAATGTTTCTTTCCTTTGTGAAACCATTTGATTTTGAGTATCAGTTTGTCTCGTGAAGATGTTAAAATCATTTAAATACGTGGCATAAGACGAAAATTTGGACGAGCAAAAGAAAAGTGCAAATAGGGAATATGTCTACTAAGGTAGGTCCATAAAATAGGTTATTCTTATAATAAACACTTGTACTATACAATAATTAGAAACAACTGTTTACTGGATGGAAAGAAGCAATCATTGCAGCTTTTAACAATGGCAGGCTCATGAAGGATATTGCTCTCGAGCTTGGTGTTGCAACTTTAACCATTTCACGAATTGTATCCCGATTCCGTGAAGATGGCGATGTTAATCGAAAAGTTTGGATACCGTTACAGGAAGCTACGCAGTATTATTTCTGATTTTGTACCCGTTTGCATTTTTTTTTGGTACTGTATGTACAGACCTATCCATTGTTTGCATGAAAGAGATATGAGTGAGCTCGGAGACACCGATGCTGAACTGTTGGACTTGGTCACTCCAAAAGAAGACGAAGAAAGAGAAGAATTCCAGTCACATTGAGCTAGGCAAGGATATATCTTACGCTTCTAAGCCCTCAAAAACGACACAAGTGACGATTTATTCTCAGCTCTCACCATTATCGAAGATTCATTGGCAATGATTGAGGGTAGACGGTCATTCCACTTCTGACACAAACAAATAGTTCTCATTTCAAATTAAACTAGATTTTCGAATACATTCACGTAAACAAATTGATTGATAGCAGAGAAAACTGCACTATATGTACATCCCCGCATCCGCCCCCCTCAGCCCGAAGCAAGCATCCAATTTCTGAAAGGACATGAAAAACGATCTCACATTCATCTTACTCAGACGTGCACATCCCAGCTCCAAGGCTCGTTCCGACTTCTTTGCCACAATAAAATCGAAATCATTAAAAGGAATAAATATTCCCGTCATTCTATCCAGCTCAACCACCTGGAATTTGTCAACCGTTAAGGATTAGAATGAACTTTTCAGTGCACAAAACCAAATGTCACAAACGACGGAAGACTCTCTCTCTCTAGGTTGTTTTGCAATAAATTCCCTGCTTCCCCTTCGTCACATCCGCCCGTCCGTTCACTTTTCGGATATTTGAGATATTTACCGCAACGGCTAAAGGATACAATTGGATATATGAAAATTTATTGCCACCCCCGCCGTCATTGTTACCAAAGCCGCTCGCACTCCTCCCCCCGCAACAAATATTTCACAGTCAACCAACGGACTGGGTAACAATTTTCACTAGAGCCCCGTTGAGCATTCACTTATGTTGGATTACGGAGTGAAATACGTCGCGCCATCCTTCGTGTGGGTGTAAACCGTCATTTTGAACAAAATGCTAACGAGTAACGTGCGACGACGTACAAATATTTGCAATTCTGTTTAAATTGTGATTTTTTAACTTCTCTCAATGAACAACGGTGTTTTTCCGATATATTTTCCTGACTTTATTTTGTGTGATTTCATTTTCCACATCAGGGTGCAAGCACAAATGAAGAAAAAACGAAATGAAAATCCGATGAAAAGGGGAAATCAATCGATTGGTTTTTTTTTCGCATCGTTAGCCTTTAAGCCGGACACCCGCAATAGTGCATAAAATGCAAATTTAATTGAGAAAACTGACAGGAAAATCTCTGTCTCTGTCTGGCGGAGCCGATCATTTGAATAGGCATGCTTTTGAGGATTTTAATCCATTCAATTGCCTAGCGGTAGCGGGTGCAAATTTCTGAGATTTATGTATTTTCATTTTTTCGAATGGTTTTTTTTTTTTTTTGGCTTTGATTGTGGTATGAAACATCACCTTGTGGCGGTAGATGCTGTCAATTCGTAACGGAAACATGAGTTTTATTCACTGGTACATCTGTTCGTGTCAATTGTTGGTTTTTGTGTCCCTGTGGGAACCTGTTGCGCTTCCGTTTTTCTGGTGCAAATTAAAGGTGGCTGTCATTTGGCTCTGATCAATTGATTTGGATACCAACAAACGGATACATTTCCACTGAGGTCATCAAGATTACTCTACTATTTTTTTATTACCCATAGCAAGCGCGATGATGTATTATAGACTCCGTTTATCTCATGAAATCTCTTACAATGTTTTTAAACTTATCATCGTTTGGTATTTAGTTTGGTCTATTCATTTAGGCCCGAAATTCCGGGACTTTATATTCCCCTCCTTTTTCTTTTTTGATGAGGTTATGATTCGAATTATGGGGGTCATAACCCTCCCACCTACTGGTCCGCCTGTGGGGTTTGCCGTTGGCAGGCCTCCCTGTTTGGGATCACTTCATCACTGAGGCCGATCAAATGCTAGCTAGTGTCAAATGCGCTTGGGTGAGTGACCAAATACACCTACCCTTATGAGCCAAGCTATAATTGTCGTCGACGAATGATTGTGAAAATTTCGTCAAGCATGTGTGAATTTGGCAGATGGGATATTGTGTGCACAAACCACACAGAAGTTTCGTTAGGTATGAGGTAGTGCCAATTCAATCGCAACGCGCATATGCAAATTTGACAGGTCAGAGGGAAAATACGAAAAATGGGCAAAACAGCTGCGCGTTATAGTTGGCCCTTAAGGGGCATTTTTCGGTAACAGAAGATGGCTGAGTTTTCCCGCCACTTCATCCATCCTACGCTTACACGATGATTGATTTCGTCATCACAGGTTCCTTCGCTATTGATCATAGATCCCAGATATTTGAACTTTTCACACTTGGGAAGCACTATTCCATTCAAATAAATGGAATAGGCCTGAGTGGATCGGAGAATGGGCAGCACAGGTACTCGGTCTTGTACTGGCTAATGCGGTACCCATCCTCTCTAATATATATATATAATATCCCCCCACACATGAAGTGCTCGTTGCAGGGTAGTTTGATCATCACTTATGATGGCTTCATCGTCAGCAAAGAATAACTGATGCACTTTTGGGTCCGTCACTCTTTTCCTTCAATCATATAATAAAGGACAACAATAAACAGCAAAGGACTTAAGACGCTTCCCTGGTGTACACCGAATTTGATTGGAAACTCCTCGGTGATTCCGGCAGGACATCTTACTCTCGTCCCTGCTTCCTCGCACATGTCCACGATAGTTTGTGCCTAGGTTTCTGGAACTCCTCTTTTTCTTAGTGCCACTTGGTTGTTGATTAAAGGCTTTTTCAAAATCAACCAACACCATATGCAAATTACTTAAAGGAATCACGATGTTTTTCCATTATGATCCTTATACTATGGATTGCATGTGTTGTTGATTTGCCTGTGACAAACCCGCACTGGTCATCAGGTCTGGGACTATATATTCAAGAGATAAAAAGATTCGAAAAGGCCTCAAATCTGTTTCTCTCATATTTACTGTGCGAACATGGCAAACTCTCGTATATTCACATGGAATTTTCTCTATTCGCTGGTAGCTACGGGTAGAATTTGCGAACTTTGTCCTGAATTCGTGGATTGCTTATTATTTGTGGATCGCGTTTGCAGTTTCACAAGTTGCCAAAAAAAAAAAAATTCTTAGTTATTTAAGGATTCACCGTGGCGTAGTGGGTTAGTGCGTCGACTCCTACGCAGAGGGTGCCAGGTTCGATACTCGAATTTACCACCTTTGATAATTCACGGCTTCACTCTTTCGAGTCACTGACAATGCTCAAAGAGTATTCCTGTCTAGAAAAAGCTTCTCAAATTCATCGTTCGGAGTCGGCATTAAGCTGTAGGTCCCGTCGCTCCCACTCGTGAAAGAACACACGTGAACGCACAACACGAGTGATTACTGAGAAGCTAGGCCCAGGTCCGCCTCGGACTGTAGCGCCACCCATATTATTATTATTAGTTATTTAGTTAGTTAAGCTAACTTTTATGGGATTTTTTACACGGCAGAAAAATATATATTATATTTTATATATATTATATATTCAATTTTTTTTTGAAAAATGCTGTATGTACAGACACCCCCTCGATAATTTGACACTCATTTATTTGAAGTTTTGTTTCCGATTCCTTGAAAAATACTCAATAAATTGGCCCCTTCGGTAATTTAGAGTTGAAGCATCTTAAAAGCATCTTACTTCAATAACTTTATGTCAGCTTCCCCTATTCCCCATAATTTGAAGCATTTTCATGCACATGCCTGGTATTTGTTTACATATACAGTACCGAGAAAAAAAAATGCAAACGGGTACAACATCAGAAATTATACTGTGTAGCTTCCTATAACGGTATCCAATCTGGGTTTTCTTTTTGGAATGTTTCTTTCCTTTGTGAAACCATTTGATTTTGAGTATCAGTTTGTCTCGTGAAGATGTTAAAATCATTTAAATACGTGGCATAAGACGAAAATTTGGACGAGCAAAAGAAAAGTGCAAATAGGGAATATGTCTACTAAGGTAGATCCATAAAATAGGTTATTCTTATAATAAACACTTGTACTGTACAATAATTAGAAACAACTGTCTACTAGATGGAAAGAAGCAATCTTTGCAGCTTTTAACAACGCCAGGCTTATGAAGGATATTGCTCTCGAGCTTGGTGTTGCACCTTTAACCATTTCACGAATTGTATCCTGAATCCGCGAAGATGGCGATGTTAATCGTAGAGTTTGGATACCGTTACAGGAAGCTACACAGTATTATTTCTGATGTGGTCCCCTTTTGCATTTTCTTGCTCGGTACTGTTTGTACAGACCTGTCCATTGTTTGAATGAAAGAGATATGAGTGAGCTCGGAGAGACCGATGCTGAACTGTTGGACTTGGTCACTCCAAAAGAAGACGAAGAAAGAGAAGAATTCCAGTCACATTGAGCTAGGCAAGGATATATCTTACGCTTCTAAGCCCTCAAAAACGACACAAGTGACGATTTATTCTCAGCTCTCACCATTATCGAAGATTCATTGGCAATGATTGAGGGTAGACGGTCATTCCACTGAACATTAGGGACTTCTTTTGAATAATTGTACAAAGGTTTGAATAATAAATCACGAATTATAGTCAAGTTCTTATTGATATGCATTTTTTCCTCCCTCCCTCCTGGTTATTTTACTCTCTTAATCAATTTTTTTCTGGTCCCTTGAGTTTGAAATTATCGACAGTCGACTGACTGTATATCTTAAATTCGAGGCCGCAGTTCGCGGCTCATATGTTTAACGCTTGTGGCCTAACTTTCCTTTCAATCTCCTTTCAAATAAATATAAAATACAGTTATCTGTCATGCAACACATTCGAGAGTGTTTATTCAGCTTAGCTGATCATTTACAGTCCAGAATTAGCTTAAGAGCTTTAGCTTAAGAATTCATGTTGTTTAAGTGTAAAATCTAAAACACAACAGCGCGTTCGAGCGAGCGGTCTTTTACAGGCCTTGTTAAGAATGTTGCGTCAAAACTAGGTATCCTCAGTTTTCCATATCAAAACAGAACTCGCGCGTTGGACAAGTCGATGGCGAAAAATAAAATCAATATATGTAGGCCATCTAGTAGTTTTTTGTAAATCATAGATTATTTTGACACTAACAGCTGTTCTCCACTCGAAATTTTGACATAAAGTCAGTATCATACCTACGCGGAATGAAATGAGTCGCTTAACGTGCGAACAACGTTGGAAACAACTTTGAAAACTTATTTCCAAAGTGAGTGCAGTGTAGCCCAAATAGTGCGTTCTTTTAAATTAAGTTTTGGCCGATATGAACCACCTGCCGCAACTGTTGTCCGTGAGTTGTGCAAAAAGCTCGTAAACCTGGTATGCAGGTGCACAACACTCAGAGTCACTGTCGTCGTACAGGTAATAATGGGGCTGCAGTGGCCGAGAGTGTGATTGGAAAATGAGGCTGGGAACAACGTTTCGGTCAACGGTGGGCGTTACAGAGCCATGTTCTCTGTCTTTTTTTTTTACTGAAATTGGAAACATGGATTTGGACGCCCTGTGGTTCATGCAGGATGGCGTTCCTTGCCACGCAGCCCATGCCATAATTTATCTTTTGAACATCACCTTCTCAAATTTTGTTATCAGCCGTCTTTGCTATGGCTATTGGTCGCCTCGGAGCTCCGAGCCTCGGAGAACCGTGAAGAACCGATGTTATCCCAACAACACACTTAAGGCCAAGTAGATGATGAGGGTAAAAGTAGAAGTGTTAGTGAATGTCATTTTTGACACCGTTGAGTGGTGGTTGATTAAGCGCTTCTTGATGTTGACTCTCTGTCATCCAACGTTGAACAGAAAAGGCATATTTTGCCGAAGAAAAAAAAGAGCTCGATTGACTGTTAAAATTTTGGTTATGATGTTGGCATCTGCGTTTCTTAACGAAAATATAATATTTCATTTTAGATTCTTAAGAACGAAATGATCATCATGTCGAAATCAATAAGTTTATTTGTTCACTTGGTGTATGGGTCATAGCGCCATCATGCAGAGACTTAATGAGTTTCCAATTGGGACTTGACAACTACATACTTAAGGCCAATATCATCCAAGCAAACTGTGAGCTACAGCCCGAAACCATCAACGAGGTCTTGGAAAAAATCGGGGTGACAGAAGTCAGCCGAAGTACCCACTTGAACGACGTTTATTGGGAATGTTTGTTCTTTCTAACAAAGCCATAATACTTGAATAAAATTTAATATTATTGCATTTTTAAAAAAGAAACTCGAATTTTGCCCACCCTGTATGATCTACTGCGACTGTGACTTCCTCGAGCAAGCAAAAGCATTATCCCCATCAACGGTTATCTATAAAAAAATGTCTTAAAGTAATGTACCACCACCAATCCATACCCTCTTTTAGTGACAACCCAAATCTCTCTCGCTTCTTGAACATGTCTTCTTTCACAAATCCAACAGACAAAAAGCCATCTCCACGAAGCACGTCCCCCCAACCGCTCTTAGTCGCCATGACACAGCTTGTCATTGGACACAACCTGCGTTAAATGGCTTGTAACGAAACGCGCCAGAAATCAAATTTATTTCAAATGTTCTCAAAATCGTTTACCGTTGCTAAAACAACATCTGCGCCAAACCAATTACGATGACCGTCAATATCAATTTATATCCAAGACATCACACTCTAATGGAGCGCTCCCTCTCAACATAAACTCCTCGGAACACCACGTCTTTTAGCATTTTTTTTTTTTTTTTGTAAAATCCTAGAATTCACATCCCTCAGGAATCGGGGTTAGGTTCTGGAGAAATATTGAAATTACTTTGCACTCACTTCATCTCAGCGCCCCCGCCCAAGTGTCCCGTCGTCGTTTCGTCATTTCCAATACACGTCAATTACAGCATACCTTGCACACCCCCCGCGGCAGGGCAACCCATTCCGGGGCGTCTTTACAATTGAACGACGAACAGACGAAGGTTCGAGATGAAAATTCTTCTCGAAATTGCTTCGTGGCAGGCATATCTGTTTGAAAGTGCTCTCTCCGAGCCGTTTCCTGAATCACCCCGGCAATCTGTCGATGCGATGGGATGAGAGCCTGTCAGCGCGCCCAAGTGCTGGAGAGCTGTATTGGAATTGGCATGTCCTGCCACACTTTGGACGCCTTAATTACTCGTCTTGCCGCTGGCAAGACGCACCGCAGTTTGCTAATTTACATATAAATGAGCAATCGCTTATAATAAATTCATGCTGTGCTGAAATATGCGGTCATAATGAGTCAGGTAAATGCTAATTATTAACGTCTTACAACGTCCCGGCGCGACGGAAAGGACTCACAGCGAAGGGGAGTGAAGTGTCTCTCTACTCTGCTAGTGCTCCTGCTGTCTGCCGTTCGTCGTCAACGTTGGCCCGTTGTCAGGACACGATGACAATCCGCATTGTTGCATTTGAATGCGACTAATTCAGCATTGTGTGGCTGCAATTGAAGCTTAGTCTTGGGGTGGGAGCTCCGTTTATCCGTCTCTTTTTTGTGTGCGCGACATAACGAGTGTATTTTTTAAGCCGCTTTCGAATGAACCGCTTAATCCACTTGCTCTGCATTATGTCAAGGGTTGACACTTAATTGTTAAACAGAAGAGAACGAGAGAGAGAGAGAGAGAGAGAGACGAACAAGAGGGACTGAAACAAGAAAATCCCCTGCAGAACGGGAGTGAAAATAAAAATGAAACTATGCTAGCGTTTATGAGTAATGAGCTCCTGGCCTGGGCCACAACCCCCTGTTGCGGTTGTTACTGACAACAGCGTGGGGTGAAAGTAGTGAATCACCTGGTCGTGACATCTGATAAATACTTTGTCTAGACTTATTCATTGTTCCCTTTTGAGAGCGAGAGAGGGTGGAGATTTTAAGAAAACGTTCCACTTTTCAGGGAAATGAGTGTCATTGAACTTGTAGTCGAAGTCGAAAATCGGGGCGGAAGAGGTCTGCTTTTTTGGAGTTCTTCATCGATTTTTAAGCACGAGGGGGTGACTGAGAAAGAGATGGCTTTGAGTAGACACATCATAGTCAGAAATGAGTTCTTAAATACGGAGTTCACGGTCTACCATTTAGTGCAATGGAATGATGTTCATTGGGACATCACATTGAAAAACTGTTGAAACCACTTGAAGTCACGGTTAAATACACCGTCAGTTGAACTCCTCTGAAGACCATCTATTAATAACAAAAACTCACATTTCAAATCCAACTCTGAGCATGTGTTCGATCATCCTCTCCCAACCACGTGTCCATAGAAACAAAAGACTATCTCTGATTTTTCACATCCGTGTCCCACGTGTGAGTGTGTGCAATTGCCTGATTCGCCAGAGAAGAGTGAGTGCAGGCATGAATACTTCAGGAGAGTCTGAAGTGGTTTCCACTGGTTGCCATCTGTTTTTCAAGTACATCCCATCCGATGAAGATGTTCTGAGAGTGCATCCCCTGGCAGATGATCCTTAAGTCCTTAAATCCCCAAACGTGAATTCTTTATGCACGCTTTACAATGACACGAGTGAGGGTGAGTACAGATTAAGAACATCGATTGGAGGGTATCCAAATAGCTTTGGTTTCGATTGTTTCCGAGAGAGTTTGGTTTGGGAAGTTGATTCGATAAGCAGATGTTTGAGATGATTTTTAATGAATTAATATCACATTAAGACGCTAAAAAGAAGATTAAGTGAATGTTCATGATTAGAAACTAAAGTTTGACACTTTGACAAATAAAGAAGCTTGACCACACATCACATTGAAGTGGATTCCAGCAACAAGCGGTCACACTTAAGTTCGTGTCGGTACATTTGGTGTTGACGATACCTTAATCGCACGGCAAATATGCCAGTCACCATTTGCCGTTGGGATCAAATTAACGGCACTATCACTGGAGTAGTCAATCAGTGGTAGGAATCTGACAATGGTTATCACAATGGACCAATATGATCTAAGTGTGCTGGTGAATGCACTAGCAGCCCCCCTACCTAACCGAACCTCTATCAATGACATCCATCTGCCAAAATATTTACCGTGCGAACAATATTATTAAAACCTTACTATCGAAATCAGAAATGAAGTATATATTTATCTATATATCTTGTCACTTAACAATTTTGACAACTGCTTTTTATATCTTTTTCTCAAATTTTTTATTGGCAAATTGGTTTTTCAACGTTACATTAAATTGAACGCATTAAGATAAAATGTAAGCCAAACAATAAATAAATTTATTCAGTTATTTATATTTTTAATTTTGTTAAATATTTTATGTATCCTTAAAAGAAAATATCAAATACAAAACTAAAACGTAAAGCAATTTCTTTGGAAACCAAAATTGAAATTTTAGATCGCCTTCGAAATGGAGACGGCTCAACATTTCTTGGCAAAATGTTCGGTTTAAATGAAGCCACAATAAGAACTATGAAAGAAATGAAATTGCAATCAGGCAATCGGTGATTTCTGGAACCAAACTATCTGTTAAGTTTTCATCATACACTAGAGATGCTGCTAAAGAAAAAATGGAAAAAGCACTCATAATATGGCTTGAGGACAATGCACAAAAACAAATTCCCGTAGACGCAACAATATCAAACAGCAAGCATTAAGGTTTTATAAAATGATAAGAGACGAACAACCGTCTACATCCTCACAAGCAACTCCTGAGAAGAGCTTCTTTTTTTTTTTTCCAGTTCAAAATTATTCCAGCGATGATAGTGATTGTATATGCGTTCGAAGCAAGCGAATGCGAATAGCTGATGATGACAGCAATTAAATTTATGTTCCTGTATTTATGATTATCACTTATTTTTTTTTATTTTTTTACCTTTAAAATTCAATAACCTATTGCCAACTGAATGCACTCATTCCGCAGGACAGCCCGAACACACCCCAAAGAGCGCTGTCAAAAATTAAAACGACGCCACTCGAACGGCTAACGGAAAAACGAACGGTCTACAACGCTTCGCCTTCGTCGGTAGAGATACTTCAATTTTCCTTGTTTTTTTTTTAAATAAATTAATTAGTTTATGTGTGATTGTTTGTCTTGTTTTCTTTTATGTAAAAAATCCTGGCAACGAAAATCGTTTATCACACTATTCTTTTCGTTAACAACATAGCTGTGTAACATAATTATTTTTAGTTCCTGAACTTGCCATACATTTAATTTATATTATTTTTAAGACTAGAGTGCATATCTTTTTTATCTTTAATAACTATGCTTGTAAAAATAAACATTATATGGGATTTAATAAAATAAACATGTATACTTGTTCTTAAAAAATCCTCGTTTTTCACTAATTTTAATAGCTATTTTTGCATATGATCAATGTCTTTTTTTACACGGTTTTTTCTGGAACCAATCTACCGTGTAAAACCGGTTTAGGTGTATACGTACATAAATGTACTGTCTTGTTACGTGTTTCATAATCTGGTCTATAGAGGCTGAGTTTAAATCTGTACATTTAATTGCATTTATTTTACATGCACATTGTTAGTTTAGGCCGAAAGACACAGAATAAGATTGAGTTTAGCTTAGAGCGCCCGTCCAGGGCCTCCGACCAGTTTTAAGCAGTTTTGTCTAGAATGTAAGTCTGTTATGAATTTTTAAAATAAAAGTGAATTAAGAAAAAAAAAAGGGGGCGGAGTAGTCAGCCCATTGAGACAGTTATGATTTTTGTATTAGAAATCTCGACATCGGTGCGACTTTAACCGGATACTTCAACTGCTTCATTTTTATTATTTCATTATAACGAATTATTCCACACACCCATCTTTGGAAATATATTCGCTTTGCGAAATTCCATGTAAGAAGGTCCTTATGGATTCTCTGCCCAAACAGTAGAGAAACTTCAAACACGAATACAAACAAGAACAACAGAGAAAAACAACACACAGAAAAAAGGTTGCACTTATCGAGTTTCTGTTTTGAAAAGTTGCGATTACTGCGTCGATAATGATATAAATTTAACTGTTGCGTTAATCGAGAGTTGTGATAGTCGATAACGTACTGTACTTCAAATCTGATCGAAATTTTGACTCTGTTAAAAAATAAGCAACATGAATTCAAGTCGCGAGATCGGTCGTCATCTTCAGTGTGCAAACAAATTTGTCGCCCCGTTGTTGAAAAGTTTAAGCGCGAGTACACTATTTTGGATCTTAAGCCATCAACCAGGCAGAGATTGGTACAAACTGAAGAAAAGATGGTCGCCGTAGAGGTATTGAATGAGATCCAAATATGTCGATTCGCAGGACGGTGAATTCGGCACATCCAGGCATTATATCGGCTTATTGTTCTATTTTTATTTCTAAATTGTGCTTATGTAAGAATTGAAGACGGACGACCATAGACAACAACCCAGCATGATCTAATTGACAGCTGGAAGTGATGCCGGGAATCCGTATTGTGGCCAAAAAAGCATCATCTCGAACGAAGTCCTTTTTTGGATCTGTGGCTATGTCAACCGCCCTTATTTGAGCGATCCCAAGCAACAAGTGCGTGACCAGGCCACAATGCACCGAAAAATGTTGACTGTTGAGTGCGGTATCAGCGGACATTTTTTCGTTCGAAATGAGAAAGGATGCTCCTATTATTTTCTCGGGGCCTACGTCAAGACCTGAGTATAAACTAGCAAGCAAATCACCTTGGACGATCTCGAGGCCAACATTCGAGACGAAATATCGAGAATAACCCGCACATATTGGACAGAGTCATCGAAAAATCGACCGGCAACTTAAAGCACTTCCAGCGAGTCCAAGGCAGCCATTTGACTTACGCGCCATTCCATACATAATGACATGAATGTGACCAGAATCATTTCATATATGTCACCGCTGCCGTTGTTTTTAAATTTATTTGCCTGTTGTCACCCTGTTTTTATCAACATTTCGATTTTTTCCACTCACAAACGTAAAAAGATGCTTTCAAGTTCAGGTTAACTCTTCGTAACTACGCATGAAAATATGGTGGGCGTCAAAAATCAGCAGCGACTTTTCAACCCGCAACCTTTTCCCCCATTCACATTCATCACGTTCGTCAGGGACTGACAGTCAATTTTAGCGGTAGCTTTACCCACTTGACGTGTGTCAAATTGATTCTTTTCATGCGTATGCAAACGCAGCGATGCCATTTAGGATTCGCAAAAACTCACGTAAACCCATAAAAACCAAACTGAAGGACTACCATCCTCAAACATCCCCATGTTAACAACGTGGCTTCCCAAGACGCAGAACGCACACACTCCCGCGCTCGTAATCAGTCGAAATCTAATCAGATTTCCTGTTCAATCTTTCACGTTTCTTTATCGATTTATGCACGAGGACCAAAGCATGTACAAAAATTGCTGACATTAACATACCCTTACCCCGTCGACCTTAACCGTCCTTCGTCCTCCGTCCCCCGTCCCCCTGCCGCCAGCCCACAGCCCCATCGGCACCCGCATCTTTCGATATCGGTAGAAATTATACAACACTCGCATTCTGCTTCCGTGTTTCCCCGCCATCTGCGTGGGGCCTGTCAAAATATTCACAAGAAAAAAGTTAAGTGCACCCCAAAATGGCGCAGCGGGCAGGAAACAACAACAAAAAATGAAAATAAATTTCCATAATAATTCAATTTAAATTTTTATCTACAATTCGGTAAAATTCTTCCAGGCACACCACCGCCACCCCATGACGGTTTCAGGCTGCACAGGGAACTTCTTATTGTTTCCAGATACATTTACTTTTGGGGGCTTTTCAAGGAATTTTGTCGCAAAGTTATGATTTTTTTTGCTGGTGTGGGGGGTGGGGGTGTTAAGCTAGCGCCCTGTCGTGGTCTTAGTTGAGTGAAGTTACAGCTAAACTCGGGGAAAATGATTATCACTTGTGTTTTCTTTGAGTGAAGAGCGAGTGCGGAAGGAGACATTAACTACAGAAGTCACCGACACGAGTGATGACTTCAAATTAAATGCACGGCGGCGCACAGGAGAGTGGCGCGAAGAAACAGAACTTTTTAAAGGAACACACTGACACACACTCGACCATTCAAGGGGAATGACAAATGAGAGTTGATTTTTTGTTTTGTTAATTTTTTGTGGTTTCTGCCTCTTTTTTTTTGTCTCTTGTGGAATTCACACGGAACCCTGAAAAAGGAGGATGAGGTGGGGAAAAAAAAAGGAACGAACACAATTGAAATTCATTATCCTTTTCACGTATTTGGCGAGTGTGTATGAATGCATTAGTTGAAGAGCCAAGGCAACGTGGCCCCGTGTCATTAGCAAAGGGGAAGAAATTCAGTCTGACTTTGCGGTGTCACACTGTAACAGGATACAACAGTGTGGATTGTGTGTCAGGAGACGGTGTCGTTAAGTGCTTAAGCTTCAAATTGCGGTCTGTGTAACACGAGCGTGGAATTTCGGTGAAATTTGAACATTCAGTGGGGGGACATGTTATGAGCTTGTTAGTGGATTTTAGTGGAAAAACGGTTTGTTTTTGATTTCAGGTGACATTTTGAAAGGCGTTTGTTTTTGTGAATTTCTAGCTTTGTTTTGAAGGTGGTTTGCTTACATCCGTGGATCAAGAAGTGAAAGTTCTTCTTGGCGAAATATGCTACAGTGTACGAGGAGGTGTGTGAAGAGTGGAGAAGATTTAACCACGAGCTGTACGAAGCTGTGAATGTAGTCCGGACTCCGGATGTCTAAGCTAGCGCATGGCCACCAATCTTCTAACTAAGAGGATCTTCGAATCTGAGGCTTCAGCTTCAAGGAGAGAAAGACCGAATCTCCGATATGAAGACGAAGAAGTCATTGCTGTGGGTGGCCTTGGAGTCGTCGAGCCCACGCAACTTAACCTCGCTGCCTGGATTCGGTACGACCAACCAATGACAATGCTCAAAGAGTATTTCTTTCTAGAAATAGATTCTCAAACTTGGCCGTTTGGAGTTGGCATAAAACGGTTGGTGCCTTCCAATCTTGAGGAAACAATAGCACGCACAACACGAGTGGCTGCTGTAAAAGCTAGGCCCTGGCCATTTATAAGGTACAGCGTCACCCATATTACGGACGCAAGGCTTGGTCTTGATGACTTAAAGCAGCGTGCTAAGGCCCGTCAGCCTTCAAAAGCAGCTATTGCTCAGGTTTAGATGGGTCGTAGTCCGGATCATAAAGTTAGATTTTGGATAGCTTGATTTAAGAGCATCGGTTGTCAATGAAAGAGTGGTAAATGAAGATGCTAGAATTCGTCATTGTCCACTGCTTCAAGAATTAATCGATTGTTGAGAGCAAAAGACCTCTCCATCCACAATGTGTGACAGTATGGTGCAGTTTTCGAACTACAGGTGTCATTGGCCGTATTCCTTTGGAATTTGTTTACTGTAGCAAGCGTGTCATTGTATAAATAGCATCACCGAATGATGTTACGCGAGAATGATGGACATGGACGTCGGTAATCGTAACATCACCATATGCATTGGTTTTTTTTTTAATGACTCTTTTAAGGATGAGTACTGTAAGACGTAACTGCGGTGACGCTGCGGCACCGCGTGTTAAAAAAATGCATGCGTACACCAGGAACTAATGACAAGTGAAACAAAAATCTTTTTTTGTGTGGATTCGTTGAATACATTGATGTGTCAGAGGCGACCAAGCTCAAGTATACGAGTTAACCTACGAGACAGTTCCCCGACAACGCAGTCTAAAAATTAGCGTGGTTCCGGATTAACGGGGTGTTCGGATTAGACAATGTGAGAGAAAAATGCCGATTTATAAATCAAATTTATTTATAAATGAAAAAACGTGCCTTTTCTGCTAGAATTTCCATTTCTTATGAAATCGGAACGGTAAGCTGTCTCTGCTGAAGAAACCAAGTAAAAATCCTGTTCTCAAGCTTTTGCAGCGTGTGCCTCTTACATGGTCCGCGCCTAGTATGGCTTATGAACTCCAAAGTGTAATGATATTTTTTTTTGTATCGCCATCGGTTGATTTTCCAATGCCAAATTTTTTTGAAATCAAGTAATAACTGACAAGTCATTCTAAGATTTCAATCACTTTAAGTTTATTTTGTACGGTAAATGTTATATGTTTACGCATGGCGACGTTTTCTAAATATTTTGTCTTTTCACGATAGTGAATAGCAGTTAACTTATTTTTATTTTTGTACTTGTTCATGCGATCGAAAAGGGAATGTGTTCTGCCTGACATATAATTGTTTACTGAAGTGAATGCAATTGCTGTAGATTACCGGATTACCAAGATCACCGGATTAGCTGGGGTCCGGATAAACGGGGCTCCACTGTACTTGTCAAGTCCAAGTTCTGGTACTTGATTTTTATTAAGCACAATTACCAAGTAATTAGTTACAAAACTAGAAGTACAAGGAATTGTACTTGTGCTAGTATTTCAATCCAAAACTGCTTAAGTATTTTACATGCCAGCTTGAAATCTATCCTCTCTCTATAGTGTGCTTTCGACACCTTTGTCTAAACGTCCCCTTGTCGGACTGACGGAAACTGTACGTATGCTGAGTTCATAATTATTATGTTTTAATATTCTCACCGAGATCTACATAACTGGGCCTTCATCAGAATTTCAAGATCGGAACTCTTAAACCAGTTGGACCCATATTTTCGAAATATTGTACAAAATGATAATCAATTGTACTCTCCGAAGCCGACTTTTGACAATTATTTTCGAAGTGGTAGGCGGATGAACTCCCATTCCGAAATAAGGCCTAAGCTTAATTTGAAAAATCATATCGATTGATACACCACTCCATGCTTCATAAATTTGGAAGCTATAAAATGACTGCCTCCAGACGGAAGCATGGACAGTAAGAAAAATTTATATTTAAAAAACATTGCAATTCGGGAAAATCCAAAATCATTCTTATCGCAAAAATAAAACCCAAGATGAAGCTTTCACTTTGAGTAAACTGTAGCAACTCACTCTCCATTGAAGCACGATTTCCTCCACCCTTTCCAATCCAATTTACACCGCCCAGGGGAAACTGCTGTTGAAACAATAGATTGTAAGACAATAGGTCCAACAGCTCTCAACATGCCCTGGGAACTTTCCACAAGACAAGGACCACATGGTTTTGGTCGCATGTGAACACATTTAATTCGTTCGTCGTGGTATCGTGTGTTGCAGAGAGTTCCTCCCTCTCTCGTGCAAGCCTCACCTCAAGCAATTCCATGACCTTTTATTCACCTCACCTCGAAATGAAACACAATTTTAGATGGAAAACCCAATCAAATGTACGTTTAACATCTACGACCCTCCGGCCTCGAGCCTAATCAACTCTCAATCTCAAAGTGTATCGAATGTATTTTATCTGTTTACACTGGAAGGTGGTGTCCTGTTGACACAAGTATCCAATATATCCTCTCAGAAGCGATACACAAAAGCTAATCAATACGAATAACTTTGATGCCGATTAAACCAAAGGAAAAATCAATATTGAATCGAAGTGCTATCCATCGGAACAACAAATCCCTTCGCATACACACCCACACGCCGATGAAAAAAAAAGAAACGAATTCAAAGCTCTTGACAATCGCTGCGAGCGGTAAAGAAGTATCTGCGTATCTCAAATAGGAGAAACAAATATTCTTACACTCCTGACACACAAAACCGAAGCTACGAGCGGCTACGAAACGAACCACCAGGTCCAGACCAGAAAAGTGAGGTTACCTTACGACTTCATTCGGATCATCGTAAGGCGGGGGGAGGGCATGTAGTCGTCGTTTCCAGGCCTGGTCCTTTTGGCTTTCTTTTAATTTGTTTTCCTGCTTTCTTTATGAGCGCGCTCGTGAAATCCTTTTCCCCAAGTGAAACATGAACGACGAAGAAAATAGGAAGTCTCCCGAAGCACTGCCGCATCGTGGGGACCGTGTTTACTCGCAAACCTGCCGTCTGTTGCGAAGGATATTGCATGGGGCCGTGTAATAAAGCGAAACTCTCCCGAATTGGGGAAATAATGTCAAACATTTAAATGGAGACTTATAGTTTCATTAGTATAGTGGTTGTGTGGCGGGCGGCATCGACCGTCCTCGTGAAATCGTTAAGAAACGTATTGTATCTTAATGTCCTCGAACGCTACCTGCTTTTTGGGTGACTTAAGGTGGTGGTGCGAGAATGAAGGGTAAACAAACTGGTATTGTTTTGCAGGGGAGACGGGTGCTTTGAATCGACATATAGACGCCTTGTGGTCATGGTTGGTTGCTCACTTCCTGCTCCGTCCGTGGCAGGCATGCAAACTCGTGCCATGGATGTAGGAGGGGGAGATGATTGAAATGGGAATTACTGGCAGGCTGCGAAATGAAGTTCGTTAAAACATTGTCTCAAGCTCAAGGACTTTGGAGGAAAGACTGAATTTTTGGCTTTAATGGGAATGTACGAATACAGCTTAACTTGTCACCGGTGCAATGTAATTATTGCCAAAAGCAGTTAAGGATCGTTAGGAGTTTTTCTTAAGAAATCGTTTCTAAAATGATGATACACCACGAGTTTGGTTTGTCTTTCGAAACTTATCTGGAAACTTATTGTACATCCGGATTTGGGTTTGTCTTTTGAATTCTTGAGTGAAGTGAAGCAGAGCTATTAGCGAACTCAAACAAAACTTCGTAGCTAAGGGGTGATTGCCGGTGCCGGGTGATTGCCGATTTTACGAGTTGCTACGTAAATTGAAACAATCACTGTACATTATCAGCGATACGAATGCTTTAATACAAAAATTGAAGTGTTTCTTTACGGATGTTTACACCCGAAATGGGATGGGAGCTTTCGATTTCTTTTGCACTCCAGTTTTGTTAATTAAATATGTACAAACTTATTATCCAGTCCCATTTACTTACGTAGTTACTTATAAAGCTGAAGTAGAGTGGGAGGGTTAAGGAAACTCAGAGAAATTAACCAATCTTTTGTCCACAGCCGCACAGTGGTTCCAAGGGAAAAAAAATACCGGAAGTGACATATTCTTCTCGATCAAGTGGTAAATGTAGGCTTTTCTACAGATATGAGAACTCAGAAAACCAAAATTGTTTTGACTTTTGATGATCAGTTTCCCTGTATCGTTAGCTCAAAGTTGGGACCTAGAATTCTATAAAAACTAACGCATTTTTAAAGCAAATTTGATGTGGCATATTTCCTAAAATTAGGTACTTTGGAACCTAAAGTTATATTCTTTTTTTTGTAGAGTATACATTTGGCCTTGAAAACTTCATCCACAGTTTTTTTATACTGCTTAGCATTTTTTAAACCAAGCTTTGAAGTAAAGTCACCTTTTGAGGGGTCATTTCAATGTTAGATGATAAAAAAAAAGTCCAGGAATTGAAATCCAAAACTTGATAAATGTTGCTTCTGATTCGAGTGATAATTCGAGTGATAACCGGCTAGTACAACTTCTCGAGGACATCCCGATTGTCAAAATCATTCGAATGACTAATTACTAACTTCTAACACAAGAGAACTTTCGAATGCGACCATCTTGAGTGTTTATTCGAATATTACAATATTTCGAATACTAAAGTCTCGATTCTTAAATTTAATCACTACTTCTGATCCTCTAACCTATTCCAAAAGGCCAGTTTTCAGTCCTGCTGAAGCCTAGGGGTTGATAGTCCAAGCAAAACTTAGCAAAAACGCCAATATGACAATAATAATCCACTATTTTATGCATTTAAACAGAAAAAGGGTTTTTATTTTTATTTTGTTTCAACTTAAGACTACACCGTTTTTATTTGTACTACATCAACCATTTTTTACCCACGATAACATCTCGTTGTACAAGTACTATTTTCCAATTTTTATTAAGCGGCTCAACAGTGACAGATTATTTCCAACTCTCCCATAAAATGGGACAACTGTGCGCCGTCCATGGTGTATAGCAAATGTTCACACACATAGCGCTTGCAATAAATTGAAAAAAATCATGGTTTTTGCACATATTTCTTTTAAAATAAGGTCAACAACACTCAGAGGATAGGATAAGATCTTATCCTATCGCACTAAAAAATCGTAGATATAATATTAGTGCTCAAGTGCATAGGGTAGGTTGAATAAAAACGAAAGAGTATAGTAAATTTGCTGCCGTAAAATGTGCACTACCCACGCTCTTTGAATTTACTCACACTTGCATCAAACCCCTGTCGTTTCTATTAACGGAGCTTCAGTAGTTTGTTGTGCACTTTAAAAGATGACATTTATGCGTGGCGTGGTGAGTAGTCATTATACATTGATGGGACTGCTTATTGATGTGGGTGATGAAGCTTAAAGGTCGGTTCTATAAAAAAAACGTTCCTTCCACTAGACAAAGACTTCAATTGCGATAATATTTAAAAATATTCGTAGGATAGCCAAGTGATATTGACTAAGATACGGTGTCCATACGCCGAGCTAGAAAAAAGAGGGAATTTTGTACTTCACCATTTGTTGAAGTTCCCAAATAATTGACGCATTTGTCAACAGAAATACAGAACTCCCCGGATAATAGTACATGCGCATGCGCATAAAATTATGTGGCTTATATGAATGAATGAATAGAATTTGTTGCTATTAAAAGGGTTTTGTTATTAAAGGGGTTGCTTATATCCCGGTACTAGCATTAAATAAACCATCATTTAGTTTGTTCGTTAGAGAATTTTACAATTCGTACCAATTGGTCGAAAACAAAGTGCCGGAAATACTCGTGACTCTTTGTTTAAATACAGCAAATGAGAAGAATGATATTTTTTTTTTCGTACACACGATGTAGTCTTTGCCAAACCCTGCTCAAAAGGGTAGACCGTAGTGACGCGTGGATGGAAAGTATGAAGTAAAGAGAGAAAAGGACAAAAGGCAGAAATGACGACGTAATAAATACTTAGGTATTTATAAATTAGAACATTTCATCTTTAAAAAAAATGCTCTGGAAATCCTAGACTAAGGCAACTAACCTATTTATATTAAAAACATTTTAACAAAATGTGTTAGACCCACTTGGGTGGGCCATAAGCCCACGATTCAAGCGAGGCACCCATCCCGTACTTAAAAAAAATCATTTGCTATTATAAAGGCCAATCTACCATCTACCTATTCCACTTTTATTGCAGAAAATTATATGCATTTTATTAATTGTTTTTGAAAATTTGGCCACACTTCCGGTTTAGTCATACTCCTCTTGGACCTTTTATGGTCTAACGAAACCCCACCTTTGTGAGCCAGTAGTCCATAATACAAGGGCATAAGTCTACAGAAATTTCGAGTGGACATATGCCCCCTTGGGTGAGTTATTAGTCCATAATCCATCTGTGGACTTATGAAATTATGGCCTGTGGACTTTGAATTTTTTAATAGACTTTAGAATTAAAGCTTGCACTCTCAATTTCTAGAATAAATCGAACAAAGTAACACTCGACGGAAGTCAACACGTACGAGACGTCTACTTACATTCATTTTTTCTAATGGTTTAGGCCTTTGGGAATTTCTGTTTCCTCCGTGTTCGCTTTTGGTTCGTATGTCCATTTTCAGGGGCGAATCTTCTGAAAAGGTCTTGAAATATATTTCAATGTTCTTTATAGAGGGCTCTGTTGTGAAGGTTATAAAATACACATCTTCATGCTGACACCGATCACGAATTTACCGTAAATAGAGTTGCCCGTAAAGAAAAGTTTCACTGAACACTGGTGGAAACTTTAACTGAACAAAATCTATAAGGAATCGAACGGGATGCTTGTTAATCAGTAGATCCAGTGAAACAACAGTGGAGTCACCAGAAAGGCTACATTGCTAGCCTGACTGTATGATATTCAGGCAAACCACGGATATGCTTAACGTATCACAAAGTAGATGTAAACAATAAGACGAGGGACTATCAAGCAGAAGCATTAGAGGCATGACATTAGCATTTAGAGAATATATATATACATATTCGTCTGCTCTCCTGGCTGTCTCCGTGCCATAGATCGGTACAAGGATTATCAAGGCGTTTTGTAAGGTTTTATAAGATGCTAAGAAAGTCGCATGAAAGCGCGGTAACTTCTCTAAATCCTCTTTTGACAGTTAAGGACTCGTTCAGTTCGTTGCCGACTTCGATGGAGCTCTGATAATTCTCCTCCACAACTTGTGCGGTTTGACAGAAATGTCAAAATAAGAAATGGCGGTGTATAGCTTATGCATGCTGTGCGGCCTTGAAACAGACGAATAGATAACAAGTATAGGACTAAGAAGTTTTAGTGTAAAGATTTGGTTGAAAACTTGGACAACCTCGTCCTGGCTCCTGAACCAACTTCACAGGCAATACAAGACAATTCGCAGTAAATGCAAATGATAACTTCAATTTCAAACTGTCTGTATTAAGGAAATACTTATGAAGTTGCAGTCGAAAGGCTGACAGACTGACACTTATACTGTTTAGTTCTACCAGGTGAAGTAATCCCTTTAGGTGACTCCTCTTATGCCGTTAACTCCGATGGCCAACGTTAATTTATTACATTCGTCTGTACAAGCGTTACAAGCTTCAATAAATATTTTGCAGGAACGGAAGGCATGGATCTATGGTAATGCATAAAAAGTAAATAGTAAAATGACACGACACGAAACTTGTTCAACCCACTGTACTCTGTCCAAATCAATTATAAATCCTTTGGATTTTACTCAACTTGCATAACTCTCATTTCTCAGCTAAGGAACATTTTAAATTTAACGACCATCTCGTTAAGAGATGCAATATGCGACATGTGCTTAATCGGTTCAAAATTGTAGCCTTATCTTGAAGAGGCCTTCAAAGGAAGACATAAACTCTTTCATTTCCGACATAATCGCTTTCTGACAACGCAATGTCTCATAAAACATACGTAATCGTGATCTTAGAGAAGCCGTTATTTTCTACACGCGTTCCGCTGACACCTTGACGACCAAAACTTATAAAATGATGCCCGAAATTGAGCTGTTTAAGCATTGAGGAAACATGGCATTAATTATGCATTTAAAGAACTGTACACCGCTCAACTCCAAACGTCTTTATAATTTCGCCCACACACGACAACGGCACACAGCGGCAATCACTTGTTCCTCCATCGGCGCGGCGGTCTCTAAAGTAATTCATAATACGAAAAAACAAAAAAGGACAAACGAAGGAATACAAAGTAGGAGTCACGTTTTGAGCATAATGAGGCTAAAGATAAATGAATTACTTAACCGTATTTGCAAATCGCATTACCGAGTTCTTTGTTCGTGTGTTGTTTTTCCTGCTGGCTCTGTGTCGTCTTAACGCCTGCAATACACCTACATTCCTGTGGCACTTGTCCTTGTGCGCTTTTGTGCCATGCCATGGCGTGGTGTATCGAAACGTGTGCTTGTGTGTGAACGCCCGTCCGCCTCGGAGGATTAGCAAATCAACTGTGAATGTGTGTTAAACATGAAAGTTCAAGTTGTTGAACCTAATTCCTCCCAAAAGTCGTTAGCTTCTCGGTGACCATGTCGAGTGTTGTTGTCTAATGTTTTAGGAGTGAGTTCAGATATTAAATCTGAAAATTATTTTCTCTATGGAAAAAAAATAGGAAGGAAAGGAAAACAAAGCTGATATTGCAGTTTGAAGTGGACGGGGGTGGAGAGCGCGGAGTGGGAAGAAGGTAATGAGGTTTTATGAGTTTCGGGAAAAATGATTTTTTTGCACAACCTTTGTGGCGTGGAGTGGAGCGGGGCAGTGGTGATTTGAGAAACCTGGTTTTCATGCTAATGGCTGTCGTAAATGTCAGCACGAGGTCAAATATCATTTTTGTTTGACGTAGTTACGCCTACATTGCTTTGCAGTAATTTTATTAGGAGATTAAATTAAGACGGCGACCATCCAAGGTCTCTTCCAGTGAATGGGAAGATGTCGCTTCTGTGATGATGGACGGACTTGGTCGGTTCCTTGTTCCTGTCACAGACAGGGCAAGCATGGCGGAATTGAGAAAATTTTTTTTCAAGTAGTCAGCTCGGTGTGTGTTCGATGCTGAAGGACCAGAATGTCGTTGGACAAGAGGGGCGGTGCCAAAAAGGAGGTCACACTTGTGGAGAGTCAATCATGGGTTCTAAAAGAAGAAACTTCGACTTCATGGACTTGGATGTAGGATGGATACCGAAAATGGTATTCAGGTGTTTCGAAATCCGAAAACAGGGCGCTAGAGTGATAGGATCAAAACTAAACGACACAAGACGACGGAAAACTCAGAAACATCCAAATATACATACATTCACGTACACGTTATTAGACACACCAAAAATTGTATAAATATTTCCTCAAAAACGCCGTTGTTTCCACCAATTGCAGTATCTTCATGAAATTTTAAACATATCTTCATTTTTCAAAAAAGAGTACAGTAATTGAAAAAGCCCGGGTACTTGTATTAAGTACCGTTGTCGAGGGTTTTGTATGTCAGTTAAGGAAAACTTGATTGAAGAAGTCGTGCACATAATTAGAAACGCACCCATAATTTCTGCTTTTTGTGATAACTTTAATAAGAAACCGGTTGAAATCAACTGATATTTAAATTAATTTTAAAAAGTATATTCTTTTTTAGAAATAATTTAAAGTAGTTAGCAGCTATCTTGCAGCGTCGAGACGAGAGTCCTAATGACAAATTTGTACGAGTATTGAAAAAGATTGGCCGATTTGTGAAACGGTGATATGTTAAGAATGTAAGCTATTTAATGCTGTACAAAATTATAAAATGAGTGTTAATATCACCCGTAAGCCTCCATCCGAATTGACTTCTTACCGAGAAGACCAACTCAGCGTACCTTACAGCAAAAAAAAAATACCCCACTCCACGGGTTAGGACAATTGGACAAAAGTATTTGGTGACGATGATAGCGAACCATCGGTAGACACAGTAAAGCGAAGTCTGTGCGGCGCTGGGCTCTATGGGCGTGTTGCAAGATAACACCCACTTCGAACTGATCGAAATAGCAGGAACAAATTGGGGTTAGCCCGCAAACACACACACACACACATAGGGCCATAGACCGGTGGGAGAACGTATTTTTCAGTGATTTATAGAACTTCATTTGACGCCATGGCCCTTGCACGCCACTCAAGGTCCAAGCAACTTGACTCTAGATATACCCGCTAAGCCCTCAAACTTGATTGTAGGAGTATTCTTATGTTGGGTGCAATGTCACTGTGTGGTGTTGCTCCAATTATGTCATACCAATTATCTGCCCATTATTTGGATATTTCATATACGAACATTTTATTGTTAGTTTGGCTTTTATTTATGAAAATGGCGATACAAATATGAAAGATACCTTTTTCTTCATGTTTTAAATTGTTTAGTATTTTGTTGCTCGGCCAAGTACGGTCACCGTAATTATATGTCACCATTTAACAACTTTCCAAACGGGTTTCGAATCTCAGAGCCTCAAAAAAATGATTGTTTATAGTCTCTTTTTATGAAAAGGCGTCATTGAATGGGGGATTCCCCGGTGATTATTTTGGAAACAAGGAAACGTATTTTTATTTGTATTGCATTTTCATAAGCTATTTGACATAAGTCTTTAGAAATTTAAATTTAATATTAATTAATAGTATAAAGCTGAAGCTGAAGAGTGTTTTTGGTTGAACGCGCTAATCTCAAGAACTACAGGTTTGAATTGAAGAATTATTTATTTTTTATATTGATTAAGGCCTTAGGCTTTATAACATCACGCTGCGAGCAATAGAGAGAAGCATAAATGAACAATTTTGCAAAAACGGGAAAAAAACATTCCTTTTTGAGAGCTTTCTTTGCGTGCGCTGTGTAAATGGTTTAAATTACACAAAAATCATGTATGATGGAATTGTTCCTCATTAGACCTATTAATATGTTAAGACTCACTATAACCTTTTTAATAATGGTATTCATGTGGACGAAGTCGCGGGCAAGCGTTGTCCGTTTCAGCAGCGATTTAAGAACGCATTTCTGGTCCGATAAAATCAGCATCACTGTTGCTTTTTTTCACAGTTTAGTCGCTTGGTGAATATTCTATCTTCGATTTGCCGCACAAACTGTTCGCAGAATCGCTCATATACAGACATCTTGCAGGAATTGTTTAAAAAAAATTTAAATAGTTCACAGTTAAAGGTTTCAGAAACAACGGAGAAAGTGTCATAACACAAGTGCGAAAAACTTTATTTTAAGATTTAAAAACGTGTGTCAAATTGACACCGAATATCAGATATATAATATAACTCTACCACAAGCATTCAGAGCCCTCTGGGGACGAATATTTATTTTTTTTTTGTGGAAACTAGACGAGAAAGTAGCCCGATGATCCGCGAGCCTTTAGCAACAGCACTACAATTATTAGTTTTGCTTATTTGAAAAAAAAGTGTGTCAAATTGGCATTGAATATAGGCTAGTGCTGAAAACATTGTTGGAGTTTGTATAGAACATATGTAAGTTGCTTTTTCATTTATATCTAATTTTGTCTTGAATTAAGTCACTTTATGAATCTATACCCACCACTTCAAATATTAAATTATTTTATTTTATATTTATATATTAGTTTTAAATTTGGCCTAAAAGAACCATTATACTTGCAACTTGTGGCTGTAGCAAGCACATAATTTTTAAAAAAGATACATGTTTAGAAATGTGACTATAAATTAGCTTAAAGACAAAAAAATACAAGCTCTTTACTAGATTGTCTCAACCAGACACATATTTGTAGTCGGTTGGACAAAGAAAAATCGTGTTTTCAAAATTGTATATGTAAGTATTGAAAGTCTCAACAGAGAAAACTGAACTGAAGTGGCAGGCGCTCAGATACCCTTGCTCAGATAACCCAACAAAAATACAATCCCAAACGAGCCAAATGAACCCTAGAACCTAACAATACTGACCTAAGAGCGCTATGTGCGGGTCTAAAGGGCACAGATCATGCAGTTACCAAAAAATGACTGTAGGCACTGTGCTCAGGCTGTGGTAAAATGACTAACAGTGACAGGTTGAGGTGGCTGATTGCCGCGCATACGGACAGCAGACACACTTAGGCCAAGCATAGGTCCATTGTGTTACCACGCGGATCTTAGGCTACCTATTCCGCAAATCAATCTGTGCTTTTGAGCGAAGCGAAGAAGAGGGCTGATTTTGATGCTTCTCCGTTCAGCCAGATTAACAAAGAAATGGGCCGCCAGAAGTGTGAATCTACGGGATGAGATAGCACTACATAGCAACTGTTCGATGGTTTCTTCCTCATCCTCGTCCACAGAGTAATACTTCCAAGAAATTCCATCTAGAGAAGTTGTTAAATATCTGACGGCAGTTCTTAAATCCTATACCAAAAACTAGATCTTTATGGCAGCGGTACCTGTGCCTTGCTATGACACAGCCCGAGTTCTTCAATTAAATTCAATGTAACAGAAGACGTACAAGTGGGAAAGGACATCAACTAACCTTGAGAGCCCAATCAGAGCTGTGTTAGATGGAACAGGTCGACCATGGATGCAGAAAACAAAAACGAACATTCTCAAAACATTTTGTAAACAGACAATTTCTGTTGATAAAATCATTGGAGATGGTACACTTCATCCCCAGACTGCATCTCATTTCAGTGTTTCCATAAGCTTCTGCATCGGCAACATCAAATATCCTTGAGCAAAATTCCGGCTTATTTACCGATGAAAGTGTCCATCATGAAAGAGATTTTCGTAAAAAAACAGAAAATAAATAAAAAAATATATTTCACTGTAAATTTGAGGAATCATTGCGATGAGGATTAAACGCTTCTGTGTGTGCTCACTTGACTGACATTAATCCATACACCTCCCACTTACATCTAAATCCTTCGGACTTACAAAGCACATTGCAAAAAAAAAAAACATCATCTACAATGGCAAGACTTCAAAGGATCTCTCGTTTTACAACAAACAATGCAAACATCCACACTCACGCAATCACATTGCGCAGAGAGTGAAAATGATGTTTATTTTTTGTGTTACACTGTATACACTTGAGTAAAAAAGTTTTAAAACATGTTTGCAAACAAACAGACAAACAGACAAACAGACACACACACACACACACACATACACTGACTGACAGAGAGACAGAGTGAGAGAGACACTTAGTGCGGAAAGCTGTAAACAAAAGAAACTTTTAAATTACATCTCCTGAGTGTAAATCCTTTTTTTCCGTTTTTCGTTCATCCTTTTCTCTGTGTCCATTTTCATAGGAAATAACGGCATTCCATAGAAGAGAACGACTCTCGAAGTGGATAAAATGAACTTCAGTGAGTTCTGTAAATTAAATGTCGCTTTCAATGAATGCTCCTCCGTTTAATTACATTTTCCATTCCTTTTGTCATTCGTTCGGTCTTTACGCTCATTTCGTTTGGTTTATCTCCGCTTCGTTTAGTTTTGATTTTTCATTTTCCGTATGTCCGTGTGTGCGTGTGTCCTTGTTTGGTACGCGCTCAACTCGGGCAATACGTACTAAATAATTGATTTACTCTGTTAATTTATTTTAAAAATAACTCATTTTCCCGTAGGTTGATGGAGCACTAATTAAAGCAGTCGGGGGAAGTTTCTTGTGACGGGACGACGACAACGACGTCAATGGCACAATGCTGCAAGGGTGACAAGGGGAACGGTGGCCGGCAAAGGACGATTGAAGAGCGGGCGGAGTGACACTTAAGTGCAAGAGACAGAAGCGATGGCAAATGACAGAATTTATTTGCAGAAACCATATCAAGTTCGAGCAGTTGGGAACATTTTAAGGCGAAGAAAGAGTTTTCCGGCTGTTCCATTAAGTTTGGAGGGTGTTGAGAACTCAGTTCTCATTTTCCATGGGAACTGAAATGAGATGCACATTTAATTGGACTCAACAATGGACTCGGTCGGTTGAGGGAAGTTCGGCAAAATCTACATTAATGCCCGAGATACAGCTCTGCGTTTGATGGTAGAGTTTAACGACGTTTAGTGTTCAACGAGAGGAGTACCAGACCCAGAGTTGTGGAAATGGGGGGGCGTTTTGCTGTGTGTAATGGGAAGAGCGAACGAATAGTTTCAGGAGCGAATTTTACGGGACTTGGATATTGTTGAAACGTTGGATAGAATTTATAGAAGTACATACGCCTTTAAAACGTAACAAATTTGCCTATTAGATATCTAATCACTCGCGCGGTAAGACACATGTACCCACGTTCCTCTAAGAGTAATTTTCAAATTGTTGAGGTTGTTAACAGCAACAGTGAAAGAGTGGCTGAACTTGAGCTTTGACCAACTAGCACAATGTTCTGGCTTGTCCCATCATAGCCACACTTTGAGTTGATTGAGATCTACAAATTTGATTCTAGGTGTCAAAACCTGATTCGATGTTTCTATTTAAAGACGCGACCCCAAGTGAACAAAAGAACGGGGCTGGTATCTGTACACAATTTCCCTTTCTTTGGTTGGAGTCAGAATCTTTGAAAGTAAAGTTGAAGTACGCTCAAAAATACATTTCATTTCATTTAGTTTTTTGCTTATACGTATAGCATGGCTGCACACTAACAATATCCTATTCCTTTGGATGTACATGTCAGATTATAATTTGGCGCACTTTGCGAAGTGAAGGGTTGCCAGCGGAAAAACAAAATACAGCGTGACAGCTGAGTGTTCGGGTTTTCTAAAAATATATTTAAAACGCACGAGACATTGAAAAAGGAGGGGATATCATTGGGAATTCGCTAATTTAGAAAGCAAAAAAAGTTGAGAAGGGTCATGTTCTCCCGGATGCGAACTGTCTTCATATTTTATGGTGTCTCGCTGAAATGTTTTCTGGATGTCACGAAATTGCCATCAAGCGTGGAATTATCAACATGTCTTTTGCAATTTCTCATTGAATACAAGCGGATCCTAAAGGACTACGAATTTTCGTAACATTTTAAACGGTGTACGTCTTCTATGTTGAGAAAAATGGGAGAGAATTTGAATACAGATTACAAGTTTCAATTATTTGATCGCGCAAAATAAATGAGGGTCCCAGTAAACTGGACAAACCCTATTCCACACTAAAAAAAAACAATTAAACAAATTTTACCAGAAGACGCTTACCTAACTACTCATCACAAATGAATGAATTTCATGATGTCCTGCAGGACATTTACAAGACATGAACAAATAAACTTACGGGTAAATAGAAACTACATCAGTAGAGTGATACGCTTAGTTACTAATCACTGCCTTGAAGGCACTCAAACAGGCGTTGTAGAGATGAGGAGGGGACAGCCATCCATTATCTCGTACTTACCCAGCACTTGGAGCAGCCAGGATCAGAGAACATGTCTTGTGGCACAGAATTGCTTTAAATTATATTTCCGCTGTGATAAATGGAACAATTTATTCAAAAAAAGGAATGAACTTAGCGGGCCAGTGGAGTTAGTCGAGGCAAGACAGTCACTCCAACATAATCTAACACAACCTAAGCCTGAACAGAGTTACTGATGTTTTTAATCCGAAAAATATAATGAGGGAGAACAATAGAGCTGGGCTTTTATTCAGGTATTTCAAGATATGCGAGGATTGCGGCACAAAAAGAGGGGTATGCATGAAACATTGCGTCCAATACCGTAAGATAAATCCACTTCTGTTTCGCGAAATGTTCAAATCTAACACCAGTTGTGATGGTGAGGTCCGTCTCCACCTGCGGATCGAAGACTCTCCCGGCCGGAGCTGAGTTGTCCATACGCTCTACATGGCCCAGCCATCTTAGGCGTTGGATCCGAAGACGCCTGACTAGACTCATGTCGCTGTACAGCCCGTACAGTTCGTGGTTGAATCCTCCAGAAACCGTCAACGCAAACAGGACCAAAGATCGCACGCAGAGCTTTTCTCTCTAAGAGACCAAGGACCAAGGATCCTCATCCGATTTTGAGATTGTCCATGCCTCCGCGTCGTACAGCAGAACTGGGATGATCAAGGTCTTGTATCAACTCAGCTTGGTCCTTCGAGAGATGGCTGTACTACTCAATTGCCTCTTGAGCCCATAGAACCAGCAGTTGGCAAGAGTTACTCTGCGTTTGATCTCGGTACTGATGTTGCTTGTACTAATTACTGCGGAGAGGAGATAGACGAAGTCCTTGACTACATCGAAGTTATGTGTAATATATGTAATGTGTAGCTACATTGTGACGCACGGTCCAAGACGTCGATGTTGTGTCTCCTTTCTTGATCAAAGCTATACTTCGTTTTGCCCTCATTCACCGCTAGACCCATTTTCGCCGCAAACGCCCCATTGACGGCTCGCTGTGTTCTGCCAATCACGTCAATGTCATCCGCATATGCTAACAGTTGTACGGATTTCTGGAAGATCGTGCCTCTAGTGCTGTCGTGTGAGTCTTGCACGATCTTCTCCAGTATGATGTTAAAGAAATCACATGACAGCGCGTCGCCTTGTCTAAAACCTTTTTTGACATTGAAGGTCTCGATGAGTTCGTTACCGACCTTGATGGAGCACAGCGAGAATTCTCCATCGTCATCCTGCACAACCTGACGAGTTTGGCAGGAATATCATAACTAGACATGGCGTTGTATAGCTCGTCTCTATGCACGCTGTCATATGCGGCCTTGAAATCGACAAAAGGTGGTCGGTGTCGATCTGCATTTCTTGGGTCTTTTCCAGGATCTGCCGTTGTGTGAAAATCTGGTCGATGGTGGACTTCCCTGGCCTGAAGATACACTGATATGATACCTATCAGGTTATTTATAAACGGCTTCAGGCGAGTTCACAAAACGGCGGAGAAGATCTTGTGGTTGGCGCAGTCAAAGAGGTCTCCTTTCTTATGGATTTATTTGA
The DNA here is from genome assembly GCA_964034865.1 of Eristalis intricaria. NCBI lineage: Eukaryota > Metazoa > Arthropoda > Insecta > Diptera > Syrphidae > Eristalis > Eristalis intricaria. The sequence goes on from OZ035873.1 coordinate 10,941,361, forward strand.
GTATTAACTGAAAGAATAAGGTTGCGAATACAACTGCCTAGATGAGATTTCCTCGTGCTTTTGTTGGATAGGTTGGGTAACACGAACTCAATGCTCAGCAGATGCTTCTTCGAATGGAAAGGGCTATGGTTCCATGGTATAGTCACGTGGCAATAATGTCTCCATCGTCACAACTTCCGAAGGGTAGAACGAAGTCAATCGCAAAAATAGTCCCTCCAAAGTCATGTTTTGACGTTGTTTTACTTATGTCCTTCCAACAAAACATAATGCACAATTCTTTTGCACCCGACTGTACATTTCATCGGATCAGTTTTGTAAGTCAAAACTTTAAACGTTCCATGATCCTCGTCGGCTTAGTTTTAAAGGGCATCACATTAGATTAAGTGACCTAGTCGAAAGGCATAAGGTGGAGAAGGGGGATGCCACCGAACCAACACACTAGATGGTGGCGTATTGTGATACCCACAGTCAGACTACCAACATTGATAGACCATTGCAGGGATAGTGCCATTCATTTGATTCCAACGGCAAATGGTGACTGGGCCAGATTTGAAAACCAGATAAAAGCGTATTAACTTTGCTTTCACTGGGATTCGAACCGAGGACCCCTCTAACCAAGAACAGACACTTCTCCAACTGCACCATCCAGTCGTTCATAAGACTTAATACACAGCGATAATGCCCTTGCGCTAGATGACCGGAACGATGCAAATGCGAACCATCATATGTACCAAAACGTGCCAAGAGATTTTCAGGAGCTTAAAGTGGTCCAGTGTCTCATCTTGATTTCAAGCTCATCAGAAGGACAAAAAATTAAGACAATTGATGCTCCATTAAATCAAGGAAATCATGTATACGAACATTTTTAGTGTAAAGCTCAACCTGCATGTTGTTCACTAGTCAACTCAAATAATGAGCACCTCCAGCTAGTGTAACGCTCCCCAACTTATAAGCGGGCGTGCTCTGTTGTTTCTTTCCATGCACTCCACATGACCCATCTACTTTAGACCTCACAAGGGATTTAAAAAGACAAACAATATATAAAGAAAGGAGCTGTTTTTGGTTGAGAATCTCAAATGCTTCTTATGATGTTGCCCAGTCTTGAGAAAATCCCCATGTACACAAATAAGAAGAGCATTGATCGCTATAATTGGATCTAAAGAAAGTCCTCATGGATACGATGTTTATTCAGCGCTAATTAGGATTCAGCCCTTAAAGAGATTAGGGAGAATGCAAATCGCGATTTATAAATCCATCTCTCAAAGATATTAGAGTAGGAAAATATAAAATTCTTAGGCGGTGAGAGACTACGCATGGACTTGGATGGGGCACCAGATTTTTGGAACTAAATAATAAAAAACATACATTTTTCTTCAAGTTAAAAAGTTTCTTCAGTTGGCATATGCGGGGGGAGAGGGTGAATGAAACTCTGAGTCAATGCGGATGCTCTAAAAGTGCAGTTTATGTCATGCTCCAACCGATATGCCTCCGATTTCCGATCACTTCGGAATAGAACGGGTGTCGTTAACTGAACTCTGCCAGGCAATAAACAATTTGAAAAGTAACAAAGCACCTGGCTGTGATTTAATTACCGGACAAATCCTCAAGAAATCACCAAGAAAGCGATTATTAAGCTTCAGTATTTAATAAACGCTTCGTTCAGACTATAATACGTATCAAATTCGTGGAAAGTCGTAGAAGTGATAATGGTCCCGAAACCGGGTAAACCGCCAAACGACGAAAAATCATATAGACCGATATCACTTTTACCTACATCATCAAAGCTATTCGAGAAACTTCTACTGAAACGAATGCAACCACTAATAGAAGAAAGACGCCTTATCCCCGATCATCAATTTGGATTCAGGAAGAGTCATTCCACAATTGATCAAGTATTAAGAATAACCAGCGAAATCGAAAAAGCACTAGAGGAAAAAAAAGGTTTGCTCCAGCGTTTTACTCAACGTATCCCAGGCCTTTGACAAGGTTTGGGACGACGGCTTGAAATACAAACTAAGTAGGATATTTCCGAAAAATCTATATTGCATTTTAGAATCCTACCTCAAGAACAGGATATTTGCAGTTAAGCACGGAACGGAATACTCGGAATTTAAAGACATTGCCGCCGGGGTCCCGCAAGGGAGTGTCCTTGGACCTCTGTCAAGGGAACATACCACAAACTGAGGGCACAATAGTAGCTACGTTCACAGACGATACGGCTATTTTGGTTACGGGAAGCACAATCAAGTCCGCTACAGCAAAACTGCAGCACGCTGTAAATAAAATTTGCGATTGGACAAAAATTTGGCGCTAAATGAAACCAAATCCACGCATATTAATTTAACCTTCAAAAACATAGCCAATATACCCGTCTTCATTAACTCGGTACAAATACCGTACGCAAGTGAAGCCAAATATGTTGGGATGACGCTGGATGCTAAGCTCAAGAGAAGACGCACGTAAAGAAAAAACATGACGAACTTGAGAATCGATATAGAGAAATGTACTGGCTACTCGGACGACATTCCAAGTTAAGCGCGTATAACAAACTGCTTATATATAAGCAAGTCCTAAAGCCTGTGTGGACCTACGGTATACAACTTTAAGGTTGCACTAAGACAAGTAAAAGAGAATTCATACAGTCATTCCAGAACAAAGTTATAAGGGCTGTCGTGCTCCCTATGCTCCCTAGTATCTACGAAATAATGATATACAAGGAGATCTAAGGATCGCAACCGTGGACGCAGAAATGAAAAATTTCTAGTGGAAGATAAGAGTTCGACTTCATGCTCATTGTAACCTCGAGCGCCATCTCCAACGAATGAAACCGTTCGGTTTAGCGCAATGAGTACAGGCCTCCATAAACGGTTCCAGCAGGTGATTTTATCGAAAATCTACCTGCCTCAAAAATAATGAAATTAGTAAAAGTACTGCATAGGGAAACCTAGTTGTGGTAAACAATGGGAAGTGTGTGCTTAGTCAGTAAAAATCTGACACTACTATGAATACACGGGTATCATAGTGTCTAATTGAAGATTCACAGCAATGCACGGACAAAAAAGTATATGTCATGCAAATCAATTCACTTCTAGAGACGATCACATTTTCAATTGTTGTGCGATTTGTGAATGGCGCCCAACGCAAGGTCTTAAATGACTGATTTCAATCTTTAGTCCTGTTTGTGTTGCTGGGTTTTTGGAGATAGGGTATTCAACCACGAACCAGGCGTCTACGGACTCTTCGCCTAAGACTACTAGGATAACACACCTCTAGCCTGAACATTCAACTCCGAACCTGTGGGCCAACGCAATAGAGGAGGCCCACGAAACCGATGGCGCACACAAGTGGAGAAGGACCTCAACCTACTTGGCGTGAGAAATTGTAGGCCCCGGGCTAAACATCGTGCCAGTTGGCTGAGGCCCAGATCCCCCCGAACTGTGAAGAACACATCTCTGGATTCGTTTACAGCAAATTGCCACGAAAATAAAGCCGGTCATGAGGGCACATCGAATTAACAGTGAAAATGTACGCATAACCATCACCACGTGGCTGCCCCTTCCCAGGTCCAATGACTGAAATAGGCTACTTAGCAAAATCCATCGATCGACGAAAGGTTGGCATTAAAGGTATAATCCTTTTCCAGTTCAATACATTTGAACGTGACAGATTGTCAGCGATTATATCTCTCAAAGACGAACGTCCATTATTTGATTTAAATCCAGCCCCCAAGCCGGGGGACAACAACTATCGACTGGCATCAGGCAGTCAGTCAATTAGCCTGCTCCCAATCGCAAACAGATACAAAACAAACAACAACTTACCAAAAATCAATTCAAGCGATGACGTTCGAAATATTTCATGTATCCATTAGATTCCGTTCGGCGACGATGTATGATATGTTAATCGAAATGCACTCGCTGTCAAATTGCAACTGTTCCACACAACTATTTCTTTTTTTTTTCCTTCACACACTGGAACAACCACTTATCCTCACCGCACCGATACAAATTGGCAAACATTCATATTCCGTCAAATACCGAATCGAGTACTTAAACCACACTATCGATTATGACAAATTATCACCTCACTATGCGCGTTTACACACCCAGAAAGGCGAACGCCGGCAACGAGGACCACACAGCGAATGCACACAACTGTTAGATACAACAAATTGAAACTCACACACAAGCGAAGCACGTCGGCGGCGCGTTGTTTGATCGCGAAGGATGACTCCGGAAGCGAGTGAGGGAGGGGGGGAAGTGGTAATTAATTGCGCTCGCCGTCACATTCATATGCACATTCAGATAGCAGTTTAATCACTATTAGGTCTCGTCACTGCACAGGGGAGCCAGTCAAAAGTCAATCGCACACAAGCGCGATGCCACAAAACAGTGTTGCAACACGGCCGGGCCACCCCTTCAAGGAACTGTACGAATCTTAGACACACTTTGATTGGGAATGGGGGGGTTTTTTTTGCGCGTGTGTAGGTGGACGGTTGAACTTCAACCCTGCTTCAATGAGGGGGGAACTATCCGTTCGATCTTTGGCGGTAGATAGCGTGGCACACACTCGCACACAGACAAAATCCAACCCCGCGGCAGGAAAAAAATTACACAGAAAAACGGAAAAATAGAAAACGTCCAGAGATGGCTGTTTCAAGTTTTCCACACGGGCTATTGTCGTTGATTCTACGGCTGGCTACAACACTGCCACTGCCACCCCCGCAAAAAGGTCGTCGCCGTTGTCGTCGTCGTAGTCGTTGCCGTAGACGAGTACCTAACTAGTAAGGATTGGAAGGACTCTCGTAGACTCTGCCACAAAAAATCGATAACCACCACACAAGCTTACTCATTCACACAAGGGAAGTTCTTCCCTTGGCTGGCTGGTGGTGCGTTTTATTTTTACCGGCTTGTAGTACACTATCGACGTTTTGTATCAACAATTCACGCCGGGTTGTGGAGGCGGTGGATGCCGGGGCTGAGTATAAGCGGCGTGTAGTTGGAGACGTGGTGTCACTGTAAACAAATTCACCACTCGACCCGCGTTTCACTTCACACAGTTATTTGGTTGCTTTTTTGCGAAACGATTACCAATTTATTGTCTGGCTTTCGTTTTTAATTGCACTGAAGAGATACAGACACAAACACAGTGTGAATCTATTTCAGACTCGCCGACCGATTCGAATTCCGGCAGCCGAACTGTACTCAACAGCGATTACTTTGCGAATGAACCGGTGAGTGCATGCTTGTCGCACTGTGGAAATGGAAAACGAAAGAGAGAATGAGTGACGAGGAAGAGATTCGACGCATTCCATGCGCTTCCATTTCCAGTTCTCACTTCCAGTTCGCTTATAGTTGTTGTGCGGGTGAAGAAGGACGAAGAAGGACGAGACGAAGATGAAAATGTTGTTTATTTGGACAGTGAAGCGGGAGATGTTGCGTGGTACACGGTGCCGAACCACTTCCGGAATCTTTGGTTGGATTGCCGTGTCAACTGTGTGCGGGGGCGAACATCGTGTTGCATCGAACAAGTGCGCGTGCGACTGATGCGGGGTTACAGTGAATTGAGAGTTGTGTGGCGGCATCTGCTCACGAACCTGGAACACTTGAGACATTGGGCGTCAACAGTGGTGCTTGTTTGGTTGCTGGTAGATTGCTTCGGTTTATCTTCGGTGCGGAGGTGGTTCGGTCGGTCGTGTTGGTGTTCCATGTTGCCAGCAGGATGTGAATAATGTATGCGTTCATATTTTTTTTGTGGAGTCATTTGACAGGTGAAGCAGGAACAAAATGTGAATTCCGTTTGCACGTGTCATAATCCCTTTTCTCATGTAAATGTGAGTGAAACAGCGTTCCGTTTATAGTGTTTCAATGATTTGAGAAAGGAATCACTAAGACATGCAATGTGAAGCAACATTTCATAAGATGAGAAGAACATCGTTCTATTTTGAAGCAGTTGTTACAATAGAATGTAGGATATAAACTAGATAACTTTATAATTTCAACTGTGGATTAACTCACCATCATATGCCATAGAGGTCTATTTTCTTGTTCTTATTTGCTCGGCACTGCTCTACGGCGAGGACTCAACAAATAAGCCCTGCCAGCTAGCGGGATTTCTGGAGTTCCTTGAGTGACGCATAAGGACTTGCTATGGATTCATTGTGCCCCTTTCTTGATTCAGGAACTTGGGGCTATCTTCACAAGCTTAATAATCTCTCTAGGGGGGAATGTCCTGATAACCTGTTCATGTTAAGACGATTCTGTTCGTTATTTTATATCTGCTAAATAACAGATTTGGACACACGATGAGTAGGTGTTCCATGGTTTCTGTTGGCGCTTAGTTAAAGCTAAGCTTTAAGCGTTGTTTATTTGGAAGGAGCTAGAAGAGTGTTGCTGGTACGAATGAACGAAGAATAAAAATAATAACTGAAAACAAATCATGAATCAAAATAGGATCGCAAAGAATGAGTGATTAAAATTTTTAAAATACTGATTGTAGGTATAGGGTAAAAGCAGTAGTGGTGGGCCAACTAACTTTTTGTTCACTTTGCTGCTTTCCACTATTTTTTGAAAAAAGTTTAAAAATGTTATTGTATGAGGGAATAAAATTTTAATAGATAAATAATATAATTTTCAGTTAAACATGATTTGGTTTTTAGAAACTATGAAAATTAAAGATAATGTCATATTGCTCTAGTGGTCGGCCACACAATTTTAAGGGGTCTGGATTAAAAGCTCTAGTGGTCGGCTACGTCGGATCAATCAATAAATGAAACACATTTAATTATCAATACAGGTTTTTTTTTATAACAAAGTAGAAAAAAAAAACAATGAGAAAATACATGAAGTTAGCAACATTGAAACAACAAGCTGGTATCGAAGCATAGGCAGAAGGTACCTTATTAATTTGATTTTTGCTTGCTGGGTAATAAGTAGTAATAGTCAATAATTGCCATTGACCTTAAAGCAAATCAAAACTAATAGCTGAAGAGATTAATAATGTTTAAGAACAAAAAAACAACAAATTCATACCTAATCAAAGAAACAAAACCCTCAAAAAATGCATTTAAAGCAAAATTTTCAATATAAAATAATCTAAATTCTACAAAATTGGCAGACAAAACGTCAGTTTTGAGATGCATCTGCATAACACTTCTTTCATGAAAGTATGTATATTTGAGGAAACACGGAGAGCGAGAATCACAAGTTCATCAAAATAGTGCTCGGCCATCAGCCGCCGACTTAAATTCGCATTAAATTGAGCACTAGTAGTCGGCCACCCATGACTTCCACTGATATTAACATTTTTTCAACTTTGCATCACTTAATACATATGGCTAAAGCTTTCAATAACTATGACCAATCATTAAAGTGTTATCGTTGAAACAAATCATAGCAAAAACTTACATTTTTGTAAACACTACCATTTGCACTTTCGCAAATGTACCCTGACTGATGTATATTTATTAATTTTCGGCATTTTCGGCTCCGCCATCATATTCGAAAAATTATTAACGGTTCTTATATTATAGGATGAAAAGGGTGAAAGTGGATGACCATTAGAGAGGGACCGACCACTAGTGCCTTTACCCTATGTAAATACTAAGTGAGTGCAAATAATTTCCTTTGATTGTATACAGTCCCTGCATTTTTCTCAGCTGCTTTACCCCATTTTATGCAGTTGAGTAGTGGCCATTCAGCATCCACATAGTTCTTGGTTTACCTTGGATCTACCCTCATGAACTCATCGCATCATGAAACATATTAAACATAATTTTGCAGTAGGAGAAAGTACAGGCCTAATTCCTCTACGTCGAAAAACCATTCGATACAGTTTGGCTTAATGCCTGAAACACAATAGTGCGTTTGCGCTGGCGTTGGCTTTCAACACACACAATTCAATGGCCACGCACAAGATACAGCGTCGACCTGCGTCAGTGAATAATGAGAGAGATTGAGAGGATCGTAATAAAACGTAAAACTTTGTCCATCGCACGTCATTATTCAACATGTTGGATATTTTCTGACAGAGGGGTGCGCTGTGAGAGAAATTTTCTCCCAGATTGAGAGTTTTCTTCCAAATTGAGAGTATTTTGTATCAACTGTCATTTATGAAACGAAAACAGCTGATTAAAAATAAATTAAACGACAAGTCATTTCGAATGGGTGTATGCAGAAAGGCGGCAATATTTTTCATCTAGTAGATGAGAGAGTGAACAGCTGATAAATTGAGTATTTATTTCAACGCAGTGCGTCATCGTAACATGCATGCTAGCGCAGCGCACTATTATGTTTCCGGCATAATGGTTTGCTCTACAAACTAATAAATACAGTCGAACTTCGATAAGTCGAACATTTTATAACTCGAATGAAATTGATTGTCAATAGCGCCAAGTCTAAAATTTGGATGTAATTTGACTTCGATAACTGGAAGAGAATATTTGTTGTCACCACCATAAGTTGAATTCTGAAGGGAATTCCCAAATTTTGCGTATTTTACGAATTCTTTTTTTTTTTTTTTGTATGCCTCCATGACATATAATATAATATGGGTGGCGCGACAATTCGAGGTGGACCTGGGCCTAGCTTCTCAGCAACCACTCGTGTTGTGCGTGCTATTGTTCTTTCACGAGTGGGAGGGACCTACAGACAAACAGGACCAAACAGGAATAATCTTTGAGCATTGTCAGTGACTCGAAAGAGGTGGAACCGTGAAATATGAAATGTGGTAAATTCGGGTATCGAACCTGGCACCCTCTGCGTAGGAGTCGACGCACTAACCCACTACGCCACGACGATTTTTTAACGTTAACATGTCAGTAATGGCTGAAACACAATAGTGCGCTGCGCCAGCCGACTTCATGTTACGATGACGCACTGCGTTGAAATAAATACTCATTTTATCAGCTGTTCTCTCTCTCATCTGCTAGATGAAAAATATTGCCGCCTTTCTGCATTCGCTCATTTGAAATGACTTTTGTTGTTAAATTATTTTTTAACAGCTGTTTTCGTTTCTTAAATGACAGTTTACACAAAATAATCTCAATTTGGAAGAAAACTCTCAATCTGGGAGAAAATGTCTCTCACAGCGCAGCCCTCTGTCAAAAAATATCCAACATGTTGAATAATGACGTACGATGGACTACGTTTTACGTTTTATTACGATCCTCTCAATCTCTCTCATTATTCACTGACGCAGGTCGACGCTACATTTTGTTCTTGGCCATTGAATTGTATGTGTTGAAAGCCGACGCCAGCTCAAACGCACTATTGTGTTTCAGGCGTAAAGCGTACTTTAAAATCGTTAAAATTTTTGGAAAAAAATAAAGAAACTATTGTCACTGCAAATTGTGATGTAAGTGGATGTTTAAAGAGACTTAAAAAACCAACGTATGAAAACGCGGACAAAGCGGTTTTAGAATGGTATAAATTGAACAGGCTGCAGGACTACCTGTATCCAGAGGATTGATTAAAGAAAGCGTTGGATTTTAGTTAAAACCTGGGACTTCCGGGCTTTAAAAAAAATATGTAAATTCAAATCAAACTTTTTTTTTGTTTTTGTTTAATGGAACGGCATATGTTATAAAAAGGCTTGCGGCGAGAGTAGCGATGTTAGTGATGAGGACTGTACTACATGGAAATGTGATTCTTTACCCCGTTTATTGGAGGGTTATCAACCAAGGAACGTATTCAATGCACATGAGACGGGCCTATTTTTTAAATGTCTCCCAGATTATACCTTAACATTTAAAAACCAAAAGTGCCATGGGGGAAAGTACATCATACAAAGAGTTACATTGAAGATTGCCGCTAACATTTATAGGTCAGAAAACTAAGACTGATCTTGATAGGTCAAAGCAATCAACCTCGCAGCTTTCGAAGTCCTCTCGCATATAAGGCAAATAAAAAGCCGTGGATGACAGAAGCACTTTTTGAAGAATAAGTCGGCCATCGCCTCCACTTACTTCACCCTAGTGTCTATGATTTATATGATTTTGTTTTAATGAATATTTTTCGGTAGCTTTTCCCTCTAAAATCCTTAATATTTTTTTAATATATTTTGTTGCAATTTATAATAAGTTTTCAATAGTAACGTCGTGCATACCGTATATCTATACATTGTGCAATGAAGTTTTAAGAAAAATGTACTTTTTTAGAATCAGGATTACTTTTTGAAAAATGGGTGTTAAAAATGGGGTTAGACAACTGCCCGGCCCATCCTAAAGACATTCAACAAAAATTAAAATTCATTAAACTTACTTCTTTTTCATCCGAATATGACGTCAAAATTGCGGCCACTTGATCAATATATCATACAATTGCCATCATCGACAGGATTTTGAAAAAACAAACAAATTAACATTACTATGATAGACTGTGTTGATGAAATAACCAATGTGTGGCATATCGACGTTAAGCCTGAGAGCATTAAAAAGGCCTGTTTTGGTGAATATTCTGAGTGCCTGGGAAATCGTTACTTGTGTGCTTAAGGAGACCATCCTGAGGTGGGCTCAGTACAGCAGCCAAATGTCAGAGTATAAAGATAGTGATCCCTAACGGTACAGAGATACCAACGGACAAACAGTTCAAGTATCTTAACTTCACCGAAAGATTGAAATTCAACAGCCATTTGAAACTGAACCTTAAAATGGCCAACCTAGGCTTCCATCGCATATACGCCTTGATGTATAGGACTAAGCTGCTGCTCTACAAGCAGCTTATCAGGCCGCATACAGCTTCCCAATATGGCACACCATCTGTAAGGCCAGGATGAAGAAGCTTGCAATTTTCGAAAGGAAAATACTGCAAATATGTAGCAGACTCACCGTCAAATGTACCAAAGCAACAAGAAGCTTTACGACCAAGTACGCATCATTCCCCTACAACAGCACATGGTGACACTGTTCAGAAAGTAGCTACTGGACATCAACACCCATCCCAATGAGGCTATCAGGAATCTAAGGAACACAATCCCCAGACAACGCTACCTCAACGGCCTCAATATGCTGAAGGAGTTCCAACGACGTCGAGCAACGAGCTGAATGGATCTAAACGGACCATATAGATAGCAATCATCATCGATGCTAAATCGGCTGCCACACCACCACCCCATCCCAAAAGGACCACCACGGATAGAGACGGATTTGAACATCTCGATGTAAGCACAAGCCACTGGAAGATATACAAAATAATCAATTAACCGGCAATAATAATAAAAGTTAAATTAAACAATTATTATGTTCAAGAAATATTGCTACCACGGGTTAACCAAGGACCGTACCCTTTCGCGATCCAAAAACGATTGCCAATGCATGTCCTCGCTGATTTACCCGATCGTTGGCCACCCTCTCTTTAACTCAAGAGCGTAGTTTATGTTGATGGTTGAGTCGATTGAGGAAAGGAATCATTTTCATTCCTCGTGCAATATCGCTCAATACAAAGTACATCAGTTGGGCCCCTATTGTTTAGCCAACACCCTAACCGTTAGTTTGTAAGTCTATTTGTCATCTCAATTGTAAAATAATAATTCCTGTCGACTAACATTTTTTTTACATCGCGGAACTTAAGCTTGGATTTCACTGTAAAACCGGACGAGTTAAATCAACAATTTTAACCCGGTTTACTTAAGTAAACCAGCTGAACTTATCTTTAAACCTTCACTGTTAAACTGGACATTAATGCAAAATTTTCTGGACAACGGTGTTTGAGCTAATGAGTTTAAGACCGTATCCTTCCTTTTCTTGGTCTTTTACCCCCTTTCTTCAGCATATCTGCATACCAGTAATGTTCGCGCCTTCGTCTCCATGGCACCAATAGGGACTCGCTCAGCCAATCCAACCCACAGACCCCATCTCCATCACCAAAGGAGGTGAGAAGACTCACTCAATTCGTTCATCATTCTTCACACAATCTGCATCAGGACACCATCCATCGTTGACCCCATTAGCATTTAATAAAATAAAATGAAAATCACGTTTCAGCAGAAATCTAAACCATTTTATTTTATCATAACGCGTCCAGAGTCTCATTTCGATGGTCTACCCTAGAAAGGTCCTTCATAAATACAAAACGTGAATGCGAACGCGAGCGGTATCGAACGCCTCGCCGGCTAGGGAACACGCATTTATGCTCGTAACTCTATTCGTCACAGGATGGAGTTGTAAATTATTTATGACTTCCAATATATATTCGGTTAAGGGGACAAGTAATCTTGACAATAAAAAATGAGATATAAAAAAAAAGACAACCGTACCCAGGCTTGCGATTGAAAATCAATAATGCCATTAAGGCGGTTTTATTGTGTGGAGCATGACGTTCACGAGAGCGAAGCAAAAATAAAAATCTGCAAGATGTGCCAAAGTTTGCATCAACTGCCATTTAATTTAAATGAATCGTTGGACAAAGTTGTCAATGGGTTTGACAGTTGTGCCAGAGTGTGGGTTACATTAACATGAATTGCTTTCATAAAAAGTTTAAAATAAAAGCTGTTTGATCAAAGAACCAACGACTTCAGCCCTAGAGATCAAACCATAGAAACTGTTGAATGAATCCTTGGGTAATGACAGACGCAGTCTTGGCGGAATAATTTGTTTCCAAGGCCACAGTCGGAGATTTAATTTAAGTGGCGGTGGTGTTGTTACTCTTTAACAGTCAAAGGACAAGGCACATCAAAAATAAATTGCAATTCGTCAGAGCTAAGTTTGAGACCTGGTTTTGAAAATGGTGAACATTTGGTCCCAGCGAGTAGCAAATCTACATTGATTGTGAGAACAATTAGTTGTTGCTTGTGCAAGTAGTGAATAATGACGATGCACTTATATATCAATTGTATTTTTTTGTTTATTTTATTTATTTATTTATTTCATCAACAAGCTTAGCTTTATAGTTACAGTAAAACTCGGTTTACGTAACTAATAGAAATTACGGCGGTTGCAATAACCGAGGTTGTAACACATGCTGGGTTATAATTTTTTAAGTAAAATATCATAATTCATACGGGTTATTTCCTTAGAGATAATGGCAATGTTATACAAAAACAAACAGCTTTAGCTTGTATATATACTTTTTTCTGCACGGAAGGAATGTTACTCTGTCCTTGCTTACTTTCTGACCTAGCGCTGTCAAATTGGGTAAGACTGCTTCCCTTTGCTTTTATCCGGCTTATTTTTGACTTGTGCACATTATATGAAACGCCCTTATCAACTTCGAACACAATTTTACTTATTTTTTTAATAGGCAATTTAGTAATATTTCTTGTAACACCCATCCTGAACGATGAATATCTAATGAAAGCGGAACCCAGGAAACGCGCTTGGATATGTATAGTAAATATATTTACAAGCAACTCTGTCTAGACCCACACGAAACTAAATTACTGTAAAATAACGACAGAAATGACGTACTAAAAAAAATTAATGCAAATAAAAAACAGATGTGTTGCTAAAAGTGTAACAACTTCTGAACACACTCAATGAATATCCCTATCACGAGAGAACATATTCATGTCATCATCACGGACGCAAGAAGATGGAATAAATTCGAAGAAAAGCGATCAAAAAAAATCAAAAAATAACGTTAATTCACCACCACAGATTTGATGGTATTCTAAGCGATAGTTGACTTCGACGTTTGCTTCTTTTGAAGCAAATTCTTTTTATAATTTGATTCTTTTTAAATTTATTCTTTATTACCTTTTTGTTTTGTTCAATAAAGTTTTTACTAGCTTAGTGGGAATTCTAAAAAAGGTGAACTTGGGTTGGTGGAAATCTTCAACAAGACACCCGTGTCCACATAGTAGTGTCAGATTTTCACTGACTAAAAACACTCTTCCGTCTTGGGTTTTCTTTACTACAACTAAGTTTCCTTATCTAGTAGATTACATTTAAGGATATTTTCGCGTGTTGCAGGTAGACCTTCGGTAAAATCACCTGCCATGACCATCGTTAGTATGGTTTATTATTATTGCGCCAAATCGAGCGGTCTCGTACGCTGGATTCGGCGTACTAAACGTCTCAAGTCCAAAGTTTGGAGGATGGCATTGTTACAATGACCACGAAGTCTGATAGTTAGCTTTCGAGCGGAGTTTATTATTTCTTCGTCGACTGTTATTATCCCTAGGTCCCTTTGTATATCACAATTCCTGAGATACCAGGGAGCTTTCACAATATCCCGTATAATTTTATTTTAAAAGGACTGAATAATTCCTCTGTTATTTGCTTTGGTACAACTCCATAGTTGTATGCCGTAAGTCCATATAGGCTTCAGTACTTGCTTGTATAAAGCAGTTTGTTGTACATGCTTAACTTGGAGTGCTTTCCAAGTAACCAGTACATTTCTCTATAGCGGTGTTCGAGCCCATCCCGTTTCTTTTTCACATTGGCCTTCCACTTGAGTTTCACATCAAGTGTCATACCAAGATATTTTGCTTCATTAGCTTACGGTATTTGTACAGAGTTAATGAAAACTGGTAGATTTTCAATATTTCTGTAGGTAAAATTTATGTGCGTTGATTTGGTCTCATTGGGAGCAATGCGCCAACGGTTTGACCATTCGTTTATTTTGTCTAGAGCTCGTTGCAGTTTTTCAGTTGAGGACTCAACTCAACTTCCCGTTGCCGGGATCGCTGTGTCATCCGCAAATGTAGACACAAGTGTTCCCTCAGTTTGAGGTGTCTCTAGTGTACAACAGGTGCAATGTAGGACCAAGGACACACCATTGTGGGACTCCTGCTCGGATCCATTTAAAATCGGAGTATTCAGTTCCGTGTTTAACTCTAAATATCCTGTTATCGAGATAAGATTCTAGTGTCGTATACAAGCTTGTCGGTAGAAGCCTGCTTAGATTGTATTTTAGGCCTTCATGCCAGACTTTGTCGAAGGCCTGGGAAACGTCAAGTAGGGCGGTGGAGCAGATATTTTTCTCCTCTAACGCTCCTTCAATTTCATGCGTTATTCTGTATACCTGGTCGATTGTCGAGTGTTTCGCTCGAAACCCGAACATACAAAATTGGTATAAATATTTATTTGTCTGCGATATAACACATATAACGTAGAGGAGCATAATGACTGAAGAGCGGAATTTTGTATTCTGTTTTTTTTTTTTTTTTAAATCTTCAATGGAATTTAAACCATTCTAGGTACACAGAATCATTTGTTGTCACACGAGTCTTTTAGTATAAACACTTAATGAGTAAAGAGTGTCCAACCAACTCGTTTGAAGGTGGTTGAATCAAACTATCCTCAATTATCTGTCTCAGTTCGACAATGCTGTCATCGGCCTTGTATATTTGTGGTATTTTTACAATTGTGTATCAATTGTAAGATACAATTCCCAACTGCAGTTGAATTTCTTTCAGTTGGGCCATCAGTTCTGAAAATCAAAGGAATTTCATCGTCTTTCCTCCGCTTAGAATATTCACCAAAACGACGGTTTTGTTTAAACTTGGTCAAAGAGACATACAAACGCAGTGCCCCCAAAGCGTTTCCTAAAAGAACGAACTTGTAGAATACGCAGAGTCTGGGAATTTCTCTTCAGAATTCAATCATAGAAGGCAACGCCAAATTATCTGTTCGAGTTATCAAGACATTCGAGTAATCGAAGTTCGAGTTATGGAAGTCATATAACATGTATATTCCAGTCCTGGTGCTATTGACAAACAATTTCATCAGAGTTATCAATTATTCGAGTTATCGAAGTTCGACTTATCGAAGTTTGACTGTATTTTATAATTTAGTTTTTGCAAAGTTAATAATCAATAATTTAAGCTATGTAGTCAAATATAATGTTTTTGCAGCACTCTCTCAAAATGTGAAGATAAAATGATTACAGACGTCCTTAAAAGATTTCAGAGCCCTAAAAATTGGTTCATTCATATCATTATTTCTCTATGCTTCGTCTTAACAAAAAGATTGTGAGTTCTTATACTATTATTCTGGGCGCAAAATTGCACAATTTCGCCATCGCAATTTCGAAATTGCCCAAAGTGTTTACACTACGATTGAAGCAATTTGGTTCGACAGGGAAATGTCTTTTCGTCGATATTGTATCGAAAACAATAGAACACACATGCACTTCTTGCCACTAATACATTACACAACTCAACTACGCTGTGGTGTCATCGAAACTAGAAATGAAGTATTACTGAGATGCCCGACTTTTACCTCTCTTCCCCCTTAAGATTTTTGACAACTGTTTTTATAACGTGTTCATAAACCAAATTGACCAATCACAGGAAGGCGTTATTTCGTGAATAACCGTCCAAAATTCATGAATATCTGTCAAAAAGGCACTTAAATTCGTCGATGGACTAGGGGGAAAATCAGTGACGTCGGCTATCTCTGTAATACTTCATTTCCGATCGAAACACAACTACTTTCAGTTGAGCTCTCTTAAAATTGAAAAATGACAATGACATTTGGATGTAAGCAAAGTAAAGTGAAGGGCACTTTAAATTTCAAAAATAAATAATTTAGAAAAATATAGAAGCTTCTTTTGACTTGACGAGTTTCGATGATGAGTATGAGGACGATACTATTGATGTTGTGCGCATAACGAATAAAATCCGTGATAGTTCTAACCCATTAGAACTTCCAAATGTCAAGTAAGCAAAATACTCAACATTTTTAATCGTTTTCCTCAGTATCGTAGCATATTTTGGATTTACACATGGCCTGTCCTAATGGACTCACAGGGTGCTCCAAATAACCTCTGCCGACCTCTGCCAGTAGCTTCAATTTTCCTTTGTTTGAGGACATTTTTCTTTTAAGGTTTCCCTTATGAATCCAAAACTATGATGTTAAATTATACCATGATGTATTTTTATTTTTACTATGAAGACTAACCCTTTGCCATTCCACGGATTTCGAATAGGTGGTCCTAAGCTATTCAGTTCGACAGTAATGGTTTGATGGAACCAAACTGACTCTTGCTAGTTCAGTGTGTTGTTGCATTAGCTGAACTAGCTTTTCTAACTGATTCTTATTTCCTATTTTCAAACTGGAAGAAAATACATATTGCTGTAATTATTTTAAATAAACACATATTAAAATATATTTACGTTGTTTCCATTCTGAGAAGAAATTCCACTCCGCCAAATGATACATACAACTACAGAATAGGAGTTGTCTAGTTTTTACAGTTCTCAGTTGAGTTGTTCTTCATAATACCGTTAAAAATGATAACAACTGAAATTTAGCAGTTGTCTTCACTTGACAACTGAAAGACAACTGGTTTTCTCAAAGTTTTAATCGATAATACCAATTTCTCATTTACGACCAAACTACAACTAAAGTTGTGTTCGGTAATAGGGGCATATATTTCCCAAACACAACAAAGCACGAAAACACAATCGACTAGCTCTGTTTGTTTTAACCATAAATGAAGTATTACAGTGATGCCCGACTTTTACCTCTCTTCCCCCTTAAGATTTTTAACAACTGTTTTTTATAACGTTTTCATATACCAAATTGACCTATCAGAGGACGGCATTTATGTTATTTCGGGAATAACCGTCAAAAATGCATGAATATCTGCCAAAAAAACACTCAAATTCATCGATGGACTAGGGGGCAATCAGCTGTGGAGTCGGCCATTCCTGTAATACTTCATTTCTGGTTATAACTATGCAAAAACTGGCATAATCTGTTATAATACAAAATTTCGTAGGTAATTTCATTGAAATTGAGGTAATTGAGGCAATTTTAAAATTTTCGAGGAAATTGCTGAAATCACTAAATTTCGTCTAGTGGGGACTATTAGTCACGTATGAAACAAATGTCATGTGTAACTAAGAGTCAATAACCCCAAAAACTGACACCTTGCTATGTAACAAGGAAATTCCAACGCATTTTGAAGAAAGCCTATTTTGTAAAACGTCTCTGCACTCTTTTAACCCTATTCGAGGGAATTTGATAAATTGGGCTCCAAATTACGTGGGTATACTCAAGGAGCGACCTCAAAGAGCTATAAAAAGCGATATTAAAGTTGTTTTTTATTATTTAATTTTTTTTCATGGTTGGGAGATCGTTATACACCCCCTTATACTCTGGACTTAGCATCAACTGCTTACGAACGATTTTGCTGATTTAAAGTTAATTTTAAGAGAGGCTTATGAAACAAGATTATCTCAGTTTTTCCAGTAGGGATGAGGGCTTTCACAAAATGGGAACAAATAATCCACCAAATCAGCGCATATTTGAACTAAATCGAACCATTCTTACTTTGGTAAATTCAGTCTTAAATCTCGAGCAAAAAATAATGGATTTCTTTTTACTAGACCTAATATTCGTCGCACCTCATGCAAAAAGTCATTTTTTTTCGTATTGCCTCTAGATTTTGCAAATCTACTCCTTTTTTTTGGGCAATTTGCTTCACTTTCTGGGCTCAACATTTTCATACCTGCCCTCAAGTTCACCCGTCCGTGAGAGGTGTTCAAACCTAACGAGCCTACAGCTTGAATTTCTGTTCTTTCTCTCTCTCTCTCTTTCTCTCTCTCTTTTCTTTTGTTCTCCTGTCATTCATGTCAACAAAAAGCTGTACTCGAAATTAAGGCTATGACATTTCAAAACACTACCCGGTGGGATGACCCCTTGAGGTTTCATTACGAATTCATCCAAATCACGCGATTTCGAATCGGTGGCAAACTGTTATTAGCCGTAAGTGTGGTTTCTAATTTCGATTGTTATTGTGAAAAAGTAGCAATTTGGATCACAATCGCAGTTTGGCACGCAAACACACATTAAACCACAGTCAATCACAGACTGCGGATGTAATTTCACGCTAGCGTTTTCTTGGTAGTTTGTTGTCCGAGGTTTGTTGGTTAATGCACCGAAAATTGTAAAACTTCTTCAAATTCAATAACTAAGTCATACATTAATGACTGTTGAAAAGGATAGATAAATAAGTCGAGCTGTTCAACCGCCTCTGTGGCCAACACTACCATCTCACAAAAACTATCGGGTGCCTGAACGCAATTCCAAATAATTATGCACCCTGCCCTCAGTACATGACAAGTGATAACCAAAATAAGATCACCCAGCCAAGATCAGTCTAGACAAAAAAACCATAACGAATGTACAGCCATCTGGTAATTTAAGACGAATGCACTTTTGCATCTGTTTCACGAGTAGTTTCCAAATTCTCGCCTCATTTCATTGCAAATTGTTGGCCACTTCAAATGCGTTTGAGGAAGTCACCGATCCACCGATCCGCGAAACAATTGCAAGCTTCCCCCAAAAATAAACTCAAAAAAAGGAATCCGCCATCCCTCCCAGACCTAATTATAGATCGGTGACAGCGAAACTATTTCACCTTTACATTCAGAACGCATCCGTACGACACTCGCGAGCGGCACAAAGCGGCTCGTTACTCCACTCCCGTGCGTCTATTATTAGTCGGTAGTAGTCGGGGAATTCCAATTCCCTGCGTGGTTTGCTCTTTAATCAGACAGTACGATGGCTTCCGCTTAATGTTTAACTTTACACTCGATGAAATTCATTTTACAGCTTAATCAGGTATGCATTTTTCCCTTCTTTTTTTTCATCTTGGTTTTGTGTTTTTTATTTTTTTTTTGGTGTGCTGGCCATCGACCAGGTTGTCGCTCACGGAAACATCTGCTGCGGTCGAGGGTTACTTTGTTATGCTGGTTCTGGTTACCAGCCAAGCAGAGAATCATGTTTCAAACCTGAGGAGGCGGAGGAGTTGATTAGGAGATCAATTCATTGGTGTATATGGACACATGTATCCTTTCGTTGTGTGAGAAGGGAATTAATGTTTTCGTCGGTCGATTAGTTTGAAACGCGGGTCAACAAAAAACAGAAAAAGACTCGCGATCCTTTTAGTGTGTCTATCACGGAATGGGTTAATGCGTGGCAGATGTTGTGTAAACATCAGCCGCCACCTTTTTGTTACCCGTTTCGTGAGCTGTTTGTTCTAAGAATGGGTTAAGCATGGTTCTGAATTTTACTCTCACATTTTCGTGTCACGTCATCGTGAGGCACTTCTGTGTGTTCTGACGCTTTGAATGTCTGTAACAAGACCTCTTGACAAACTAATTGAAGGGTTTTTTTGGGTTCTTCTTTAATCATTTTATCGCGCTGAAATGTCTTGCTCCACACTATTTTGTATTTTTTTTTGTTTTAAATGACACAATGACGTTACTTCGTGAACATGCTCACAAGATCCCTTTTAGTACTTTGGATGAGAATCGAAGACAAGTAGATTCGTGATTTTTGATTTGTTTGAAAATTAGCAAGCCCACCTCATTGAAGAATCCACGTCTTCGTAGATTTCGGCAAATTCAAATGATATCTTTGATGTTACGCCTACGTGGATCGAATGGAACATGTTGACATGAAGGAAACAACGGTAGCAGTTTTTAAGGCCGATGCCCAGTTTCACAGTGGACGTTTAAACTCCATTTTTGGATTAAAATTCAGTTCAACAATTCACTCGATTTCACAGCGTTGTGTGCTATTTTGCGAATCTAGCGGAACTTTACTTCTAAGGCACTTGATATCGAAGTACTATTAACGTGCTATATTTTTTTAGAACATATTACCAAGGTCAGTGAAAGGGAACATATTCCACCCATCATTCATCCACCATATACCTCATGGATATAAATGTATCCAACTAAAAGACCACTGCGCCGATCTTGTTCAAGTCTTCACCAAGTGTTCAGAAATGTTAGAAGCCATTCAATCCATTAAAACAAATACGGTGTAACTTCGATTTTTGGAACTAATGAAAACATGACCTGGTGCAATAATCGAACAGATATTTTAAGCACTCTAAAAATCGATGCTTCTTCTTCATTATTTGGCGCTACAGTCCGGGGTGGACCTGGGCCTCAACCAACATGCCTCTCCAACCAGCACGGTCTCTGACTAGCTGTCTCCAGTGTCGCACGCCAAGTTGGTTGAGGTCCCTCTCCACCTAGGTGCGCCACCTTAAACGCGGAGGTCCTCTTCCACGTTGTCCCACGGGTTCGGAGTCGCAGACTCTCCGGGCCGGAGCTGAGTTGTCCATACGCTCTACATGGCCTAGCCATCTTAGGCGTTGGATCCGAAGACGCCTGACTAGACTCATGTCGCTGTACAGCCCGTACAGTTCGTGGTTGAATCTTCAACATGACCAAAGATCGCACGCAGAGCTTTTCTCTCGAAGAGACCAAGGACTTCCTCATCCGCTTTTGAGATTGTCCATGCCTGCGCGCCGTACAGCAGGACTGGGATGATCAAGGTCTTGTATCAACTCCGCTTGGTCCTTCGAGAGATGGCTCTACTACTCTCTCTCTACTACGTGTTTGGCAGGAATGTCAAAAATAGACATGGCGTTGTAGAGCTCGTCCCTATGCACGCCGTCATATGCGGCCTAGAAATCGACAAAAGGAGGTCGGTATCGATCTGCATTTCTTGGGTCTTTTCCAGGATCTGCCGTTGTGTGAAAATCTGGTCGATGGTGGACTTCCCTGGCCTGAAGCCACACTGATATGGACCTATCAGGTTATTTATAAACGGCTTCAGGCGAGTACACAAAACGGAAGAGAAGATCTTGTAAGCGATGTTAAGGAGACTTATCCCTGTATAGTTGGCGCAGTCAAAGGGGTCTCCTTTCTTGTGGATCGAACGACACTGAGAAAACGATACGAAAATGGATGCGCATTATACAATTTTGTTGCTTTGCAGAAGATCGCTTGGCAGCAGCTTTATCGTGCATATTGTTCGGTTGCATTTTTTGCAATGGTTAGGTCATTTGTTCTCCACCTACAAGTGCAGTGACATCTCCATTATCGCAACTAATAGAAACTAGGGTAGTTGCAACTATCGAGTTTCTGTTTACTCGAAAAGTTGCGAAAATCGAAGAGTTGCGTGAATCTCGACTTGCATTAATTGAGAACGTACTGTATATGGTAAAGCATTTTATTACGGCTTCAAATTTCACTTGGGCTGTATATCAATAACTCCCATTTCCGCACTATCACTGGAAACTTCTTCTTCTCGGGCTTCTACGTGTTGCTAGATGTTCGGAGACCTATTCAAAGGTGTCATCGCTGCCCAGATCTCAATATCAGATCTTTCGTACGAATTATAATCCCGAATTAAAAGCAAATGAACACAGCTCACTTCCTCCCAATAATCAGGAGTTATGATAACTTTTTTCCAACGTCCCATAGTAATACATGCACACATCTGTATATGCATGTTGGTATACAGTAGACTCTTAGAAAGATGAATAGATATAAAAAATGTTCATCCTTTCGAGATTGAAATTAGAACGAATGTATATCCACCAAGAAACAATTAATTTTATTTAAAAAACAAAAAATAAAAGTTTATTATAAGAGGTATTAAAACAAACTTATTTCGACGTTCTTCTAAAAAAAAAAAAACTACTCTATGGTAGACTGTCGCCCGGAAGAAAATTGTCTGAAAAATCCGTTCTTTCCTTTCCGAATTGTTCATATTATAGAACCGTTCGTGATTCTCGAGATTCTACTGTATTTTGAGACGTACAATTTCAAAGCTGCGAAAGTCGATATCTTCAACACGTCCATTACATTGGTTGCAGAAATCGATTGTTGCAATAATCGAGACTGTATTGTAACTCTGAAGATATTTTGATGGAACTAAACATCTTACTTCGTGCAGCACCTTCATCTTTTATAAGTTTTAAGTTTATAAGTAATCGAATTTCAATTTATTTACGTTATTTTATTTTTTTTCTTTATTTTATCTAATTTTTTTTTTAAATCTGAAATGTATCGCTTTCATCATTAGTAAATGTCTGAATGTTCATCTCCAAAATGCAAAAACTTTACATTATATAGTGTCAGGCTAAGTAAAACGACCGAAACTTTACTTCAACATTTATTACAATACGATCGAACATTAATTGAGTTTAACATAAAGCGAACGACACGATTGGTACGATGGTTCCGCGCGAACTGCCTTGACCTTGTAATCATTGGTATTATTTATTGGATCATCGACGTTGACAATATACCACCGTTGACGATATACCAAAATTCACCTATTACTGTCCTCAACTCCAGTACCGTAGTTCTATTGGTCGTAGGTTAATAGAAATCGTCAAGGCAACATCCAGGAGAACACTTTATACCTAATTTCCCGGTGGGTACATTTGGGTACATTTTTAAAAGTCTATACAAATTCACAATATATAAAAAACTGATAAATCTAAGATCTTCAAGCCAAACGATAATGACACTTGCTGAGGTCGTACGAAGTGGAAACTTACGTAAAAACCTCTTTAAATCAGAGGCAAGAAATTTGAGATGCCACTTAACGGTAAATACGGTTTTCAGGAAATTTTGTTTGCAAAACCTTAAGACTCTAGGTTTTACCCGTCGTTTGATATCGAACTTTTATCATTCGGGAGACTTTGATTTTTGAATTAATTTACGTTAGATTGGCAAAATAACGCACTCGGTTAAGTTTAAGACTGAATAGCTTACTTCCAAGCAACAACCTTTCTCTTAACGGTTCTCTAGTTCAATGGAGATCAAACGCAAAATATCTTGGTATATACTTAGACAAAAGATTAACATTCAATCTTCATGTACAAGAAATTATAAAAAAAAAGTTAATACCACCATTAGAATCCTGTACCCATTCATATGTAGGAACTCAAAACTAAGAGACGAGAATAAACTCTTAATTTTTAAATTAATTTTTCAATCCATAATATTTTATGGATCACAAAACTACAAACTACAAGCTGCTCAAAACAAATTACTTAAAATGATCCTAAATCAGTCTTGGCTTTTCTCCACAAAGGAACTTCATAGAATGGCCAATATAGAAATGATTACAATAATAAATGAACGATCTTACCAACGTTATATGAATTCTTGCTTATCATCAGACAATGAATTGATTTCAAACTTAGCCTCATAACGAGTGTGTTAATTTATTCATTATATACCTTTGATTGTCTTCAATTTGAAAGTTCATGCCTGTATTCAGTTATTAAGATATTTTTTTCATTTACTTAATTATTTATTAATTCATACATTTATTTATTTATTTACTTACTTTTTTTATTTTTATATTTATTTATTTATTTATTTCTTCACTTATTTATTTATTTTTTCTATTTATTAACTTTGTCCATTTGTTCCGTTTTTTATCAACTATTTATTAAATTGCTTGTTTCTTGTTATTTATTATGTTTCTCTCGAACGCACTCATTACGAACTTGAAAATCATTCAACACTTCTCTCTTCCCCCGAAGAACTATATATTTTGCACTATTTCTACCGTATTTTATATTATTTTACCTATTTTTTGTTTAATGAAGGTTTTTAGTGGCTTTTCCTTCAAATCATCATAAAAACTACAAAATTTGTATATTGATTGTCAAATTGTTTTATTTTGTTGATTAAATAAAGATTAAATAAAAATCAAATCTTGTAAATAATTAAATCTTGTAATAGTGGGTCGCCGTGGCGTAGTGGGTAAGTGCGTCGACTCCTACGCAGGGGGTGCCAGGTTCGATACCCGAATTTACCACCTTTGATAATTCACAGCTCCACCTCTTTCGAGTCACTGACAATTCTCAAAAAGTACTCCTGTCTAGAAAAAGCTTCTCAACTTCGCCGTTCAGAGTCGGCGTTAAACTGTAGGTCCCTTCCACTCGTGAAAGAACAATCGCACACACATCACGAGTGGTTGCTGAGAAACAAGGCCCAGGCCCAGGTCCTCCTCGGACTGTAGCGCCACCCATATTATTATTATTTATTATAAATAATTAATTGTAAAATTCATGACACAATAAAATACAAATATTACGAATTAAAAAAAAGACTGAATCGCAATGGCGCGTTCGCGTGGTCACTCTTTGATAGGCGCTGCCAAGCGTTTTATCGAGCTTACGAGTATCTTGTGTCAGAAAGCAGCAGCCTCAATTTTCCATACCGAAATGAACGCTTGCGTGAATAAAATTCCTAGAAAAAATTAATTACGTGCACAAATAATCGTCTCAGTTCGCCAAAAATTCAAACTGAGAAATACATTTAAGAAGAAATGTTTCTAAAAATTTAAGAAAGCTCGAGTGACTGGAGAGTATCGCTACCTAGAAAGGTGTGTAAGCACGAGCTTACGATATTAAGGTCTGTGAAATGTAAAACCACCATCGCCCCATTCCAGCCCTAACACATGATTTACATGTCCACTAAAGAATCAAAGTCCGTTTCATATAATCTATTTATTTTTTCACCAATGTGTTTCATCAACTCGGTAAATCCCTTTTTATCCATTTTTTTTTTCAAAATAACAAAAGTTCCTTCAAAACGCTTTACATCAAAAGCTAATAGTCCGACAGCTGTCAAATTTGCACACTTATCTTGTGTAGGTTGGCACTAACTGAAAAAGTATGATTCTACGGCCGGTACGTACTGTGCAGGCGACCTGATAGCAAACAATCTATTCCATACTTCATCCAATTCATCTAAACCAAAAAAGGGAAAGTCAAGTAACCTTAAATAAAACTTCTGTGATTTCAGATTGTTTACTTACAAAGTAGCCACGAGAAATGACACCTAATTAGCCACAATACGCTTATTGCGCAAATTGAAATAGAATTTCAATGAAGTGACAGGCAATAAAGGACGTTATAAGACTTGAATTGCCACGTGCCGTGACCACCTCAGGCTACCTACTGGCACCAAGAAGAAAAGTGCCGATTGGAAGAGCTCCATAAATTCACGGCAGACGTCAGATGAACCGGTTGAATAAAGAATAACACGCAAAGGAAGTCGAACAGCATCCCCGAAGTAAAACAAAGACATAATTACGTGGCCCCTTCAAAGTTTCTCCCAGCATCTGTCAATTTACGACCAATACACAATCCGCTCATCGAGAGTCTTCCGCATGGTCCGCGTTCCAGAAGGTCTTGGCAATGATGCTTCCCAAAGCGAATCGCCACGCCACAAAAGTCGAACATTTCCTGATGTTCACGTACACGTCTCAAAGATGATATCGCCAATCATGCACTCCAAGCACATGCCGAATTTCGATAATCATCGACGAAACCAATATTTGCCCAATAAACCACCCTTCAACTTCAACTTCATCGACTGTGCATGATGAATTAATTATGCCTTCCAGGCCACTTAATTTATGTTTCTCCTAGGTGACGTAAGACCTAATTCGTCACGTTGCTCGGCGATGTCCCTTTTCGTATGCCGCTCTGTGCGTTGTCCCGAAAACGAGGTCAATAAGGACTGTCATAAAAACAAGGGAAAAGAAGTATCAACATCTTAATCCTGTCCCTCCCCTCCGAGTCGACCGCAGTCACCCATCGATTCCTGTCCACGAATCGATAGAATCATTCGAGTCATGACAAATTTCCACACCGAAAAACGAAAAGTTTCGGGAAGAAAGTTCCAAAAACGAACGAAAAAAGGATATCCAACGACCGGCACAGGGAAACAATTCCGCTCGTTGGCCATAAATCATTGGTGTCGTCCAACTCTGACTCTCCCCCTCGGCGCGGCACGGACCTATGTGTGTGCATAACCAAAAGAGAAAAGAAATGCCCACCCACAGGAAAAAAGGAAAAAATAAAGGACGCTCGACTTGACTCGCACACTCTTCCCTCAAGGACCACTATATTCTGGTGAGGAAAGGAGTACACTTGGAGCTTTGTTTTATTTCCCGCCCAGAATTAGGTATTTATTTTATGCTTGGCTTGAAGCGAAAGGGCAAAGGACCTGAGTGCCATTCCACTACCGACTAGGTGCTCACCAGCGTCAACACCCTCATCACATCCAAGTGCAACCTGTGCCGGTCGTGCTGTCGTTGCCACTGCCTTGGATAGTCTTTCCATCATTTATATGCAGATGGCAAGGGCATCATCAGTTGGTACTTCATTTAGGCGCACGTTACACTCTCCCCCACACACACAGACACACACACGCCCTTTCTGTGTAAGAGCGAGTGCCCTAAGTGTCATAAACTGTAGAAGTGTTGGCTTGAAATTAGCTGAATGGCACTGGAGTTGCATGGAGCCATGGAGTCCGCGGAATGAACATTCCTTGAATGTCTGGTGCGGTTGGCTGTGAATGTGTGCACATTCAACATGAGGGGTTGGTGCATTGTTTAAGTTGTTAATGCGGGGGTGGTGCCCCGTGGCGGATGAGTTGCGGATGTACATGCAAGGCCAGCTGAAGCAGTCACACGGATTGACTTCGCTAAGTCGGATTTTCATTGTAATTCTTCTGCGGCGGTACATTCACGATTGCTACTCAAGAGGTGTACTGAAATTGTGCATTCCTCCAAGGGATACAAAACAATATGGTTAAGGAATAATGATGGTTTTTGCATTTACCTCTGGGGAGGACTGCTGAAGGAGCTAACATTTGCCTTTCTGTCTGACGATTCATCACGATGAGAGGGTACTCGTAGACAGGTACTCAGTGATTGTGGGGTTGATGTGTGAATTAACATTACATTTGGATTCATCAGAGGATCTGCAGTTTCCTCTTTCCTCGGTCGGGATACCGAAACTATTTGTTTAGCAGAAAACTAGAGATAAAATAATAGTGCGCTGCATTGAGTGATGGATACTCAATGTGCGGGCAACCTTAAGGTATGTTCTTCCAATAAACATGTAGATCCATTTACTATGTCATTTTAACAAGTTTCGAGCGTTATTTAGCAGCTGTCATAAACTCGGTGATTTTTGGAATTCAACTTGGCAGCACTGTTCGCACTGACAGCCAAATAGAAAATTGAGGAGGATCTCAGAGGTGGATCCACTGAGAACCTTGTAACCAGAGATAACCTATAATAGAGTTATCCAACTTCTACCTCCCTTGCCCCTTGATTTCATCTGACAGGGTTTTTTATACGCTTTTTGTCCCGTGTCTGTGAATACGTGTGAGTTCTTGAGAACAGCTGATACCCTTCCCCACCTTAGTAATGGGGTGAATTAGAGTTCTGATTTGAAAATTCGCTCGTTATTTGAACGTTTTTTCGAACGAAATTTCGGTGTTAAATTTTCAACATAGTATGGAGGGGTAAACGAACGAACAAAGCTTATGTTCATGAAGTCGATCTGAAATACTTGGACATAATTAATGAATGCTTAACATAGTGTGAATTTTTTCATATGAATAAAAATTAATAATACATTCACACTTTCAGTTAACCAACAATAAAAATATTATTGAAGCGTGAATCACAAATAAGATGTTTTGACAACCATTTTTTAGCATTAGTAAAAGTTGCAATATCTTACCAATGTTCTTATCAAATTTTTTAAATTGAATTCATGAATTTTTCAGAATTCATAAATTAAGCGTATTAAGCGGGCTTAATTTTTTGAGTTAATTTGTCAGCTATGGTTTATGAATAGGCTATATATACACTTCAGTCAGACAAATAGTTCCAGTTAAATGGACATTGCAATACATTTTAATACATATAACAATGTAAGAAAATTCCCTTAAAAATACTAGCCAACTTTTGAACACCCTCCGAACAACATACCCATGTACGTTACATGGAAAGTACATGGATTCCCACTAAATTCATGAATCTGCCGCTTTTTTCCCACAAAATTCACGAATCGGCCGCCATATTGTGGTGAATTGACGAGCGTTGTAAATGTATAAGTGAAATACAAGAGATTACCACTACATCTTCGTTGTGGGCTAGGGGTAAAAATGGCCGAAGTTGGATATCTCTATCATCCATTATCTCCGCCTGTAACTGAGTGCCAGGAATCGTGGACCTTGATCAATCCTTCCACTTAGATAAACTTTTTTTTTTTTTTTTCGTGAGTTGGTGTGAATCAATAAGACACTATGATACCCGTGTATTCATAGTAGTGTCAGATTTTTACTGACTAAGCACTCACATTCCATTGTTTCAGTTGTTTACTACAACTAAGTTTCCCTATCCAGTACTTTTAATTTCATTATTTTTACGCGTGATTATAGTGCCCTGTACTCATTGCGCTAAATCGAACGGTTTCATTCGTTGGATAAACTGCATAAACTATAAGCTTATCAGCGATTGAAGAATAATAGACAAAACGAGACGACGGCTACAGATTTGTAAGCTCTATGTAGATAAGGAGTTAGTCTAACTCCCTACCCCGAAGGTATATCCAGTCCGAATTAGGTCACCACAATATAACCATGAAGGTACTCAGGGGAACCCCACAAGGAACTCTCTCCTCTTCTCTGGATATTGGTAGTGGACGAAATTCTTAAAGAACTAAGTCGAACAGGCTGTAAGCCAATAGTCTATGCAGACAGCCAATAGCAATAATTTAGATTCGGTTGTAGTGGCTGACTGCTGGTGGATAGGAGTCACACTTAAGCCCTTCCACTATTTTAATCATATTCCACAAACCAATTGGTTATTTTGATAAAGCCTTTGAGTTGTCTGACTCTAAAGTTACGTAGTTCCGTCAGGTTGCTAAAATAGTAGCCTTCTTCGTGACTTCATCTTCGGAAGGCAAGAGCGCTGGATTTTTCTTCTTCTACTGGCGAAAAGTCTTCGAATCCACCCCAGAGGGACGGTGCAGTAGAGTAAGACCGGGGCTCAGGTGGAGCACGCAATTGGAAAGGAACCTCAACCAACTATGCGGGTGAAACTGGAGGCAGCTAGCTAAAGACCGAGATGCGTGTAGACGTTTGTTGTTCAGCAAGTCTAATCACTTACCACCTTAAGTAAGTAAGCATTTGCAGAGTAGATACACAGTAATCAATTCCTCTGCCTACTCAAGAGCAGTGACGTCCAATGGCGAAGTGGTCGCTTATAATGCCGATGAATTCGGTCGACACATTCTGATCAGGCCAAGTGAGTGTTTCGGATGGAAGGTAGACTATGGTTGTTTAGTGATGAGGCACCCTGTGCAAGTAGAAGCGTTCCTAGCTTCAGTAGATTTTTTGTGGTAACTTCACAATTCTCTGGAATGTCACAATGTTAAACTGACATAAGTTGGTTGCAACAATACTTGACCATCTCGTTGAGGACCAAGCCTGCTCTATGTCAGAACAAATGGCGATATCTGAACTTGACATTGCATAGCTTCCTTGATCGTTGCAGTTTCTGCTGAAAGATGCTAGAGTGCTTCGATAAGCGGAATGGTCATTGGATTTTTTGATCCTTAAAGAAGACACAAGCATCTACACCTCCAACCATATTCGAACCACCCGTGAAAATTCGCAGAGGACTCGTCAGCGTCTGCTGTTCAGACTCCAGTATGATCTGCTTGAGAAATCCTGTGAAATCTGGTGTTTAGGTGTCATGAGATCGTCTGGTTTGAAGGATCTAGCCTAGGATAGTGGAGTGGCTTGAGCGGAGTTCTTTCGAGTTCAGCAACCGCAACCGTACTAGCCGCTGTCTGTCTTCCGGGTAAGTGTGTCGGCGGGGCATGTTCAGAGCTGGGGAGGTGGGTGTCCTTAACGCCCCGCTAACACATACGCATTCCATACACCCTTTCAAGCGGTGAGTCTAAATGGGCTGTATAAGAGAACAAATCGTATTGGGATCAATATGATCTGCAGCCTTGTGCTCCTTGTCATTCAGCAAGCGCCATTCCATTGGACAATGCACGAAAGTGGCGAATGACGAATGAGGAAATGTTAGAAGATGTTATCGAAAGAGATCTCGTCGTCAGCGATGCCCCAATCTCAGAAAGTCCTGACTGCTCATTTTCTGAACGATCAAGACTTTCAAACCCTTGAGTCTAAGTGCTTATAAAACCGAACATCCATGTGAACAAAATCACTACCCAAAATGCTCTCAGCAAACGTCCTTGTAAATAAAATCTCTGTCGCTCTCATCTCTTCAACCTGAGTGTCGTTACAATTGAGCACACTGTTGCATTCTCAATTATGTTGAAAAACAAAATTACAACCCTTCATCCCTTAATGTCGCCTCCTCAAACCACACTCGCCGTTTAATTTAATACTCAAAATTACACACTTACATCCAGCTAAATGATGATGCACTTAAAGAAGGACCCATCAACCATTTCATCATCATGAATCCATTTCTGGTTTGAAAAATTCAATCACCTACATGTAAAAAGTGCTCACGTAGATACATATGTGGCCACACACAATGTAAGACCACATTGCTTGTGCATTCTCCATGGCAGCAATATCCCACTGGTTGACCCAATTAAAAGCAATTGCATTGGCATCCCTGTGCCATGGTGTAGCACACCAGAGGAGACCGGGGAATCAATAAAAAAAAGAGCCACAAACACAGTCACACACACACTGGCAAATAAACACATCCGCACATACGTGTGTACACGTTGACAATATTAGTTGCCAATGAAGCACAGTAATTGGTTAGAGGAACATTCAACGTGTAATGCGATTGCTTCCGTTCCAGAACAATTGCACAGTGCATTGGAGGAAGGAATATAAAAAGGACGAGTCTTAGTTGGCAAATGATTAAATGGAACACACTTTAATATCTGCAATTGACATTAAAGGTGCACTACGATGAAGAATGTTGGGTACTTTACATTGCGCACCCAGATTTAATTTTTAATTCTATGTTTCTAGTTTCGACCTGATGATGGTCCCACGATGTGGGCATTTGGAAAATCTGGAGAAAGCAGGCGCCTAGGTTGGTTGGGTGGGTAGACGTTGGTGGGTGGCCACTTCACACTTAGGTTCAGTTGTCCATTGTGGTACCGAAGGGGGAAGTAACCTTTCCGGTCCCATTCGTGTTCTTCAAGAGCTTATTGTGCTTCTCTGTCCAGCAACCCTGAGATCCTGTTAAGCCTGCAAAGAGATCGGGGGGATCTGGGATATCTGATCTTTCATGAAGGTCTTGGAAGTTCTTTGTCTCAATAGGCATACATTGGGGCATCGACAAAGATAGTGAGGAGTATTCTCAATTCCCTCTTCATCCCCGCAGCCACTGCATATGGTGTCATGGGTAAGTCTCTTTAAGCCGGCGTCTAAGGTTGGTAGTTCACTCTACCACCGACGTTTAAATTGTGGAAGACACTGTGACCATAATGAGAGACTCGTTCTGTTTTGCTTACCTATAAAGAAGCGAACTGATTCGTCCTTATCGGAAATTGTTATTCGAATATTGCCCAAGTTCGCGGAAGCAATTTTACGTTGAGTTATTATGGTCAGACTCTTAGGGTCGTTTAGTTCACTATTGCTCTCGTTAGGTTGTGCAGCATGATGATTGACAATTCTCGCTCCTCCATCAAGGTCGGAAACGAAGTCAAGGCTTTTGACAAGGCGACGCGTCATACATCTTCAACATCATCCTGGATAAGATCGTGCAAGACTGACACGAATTAACACTAGATCTTCCAGAAGGCCATACAACTGCTTGCATTTGTTGAGACTGGCCGAACAAGGCGAAACATTAATGAAACGTTTGCTGGCATTAAAACGAAAGCGGATAAAATAGGTCTAGTTGTGAATGAGGGCCAAACGAAGTAGGTAAATGTTGTTCTGAAGGACATGCAGAATCGACGTCTTGGACAGAGCATCACAATAGTCAGCTCTATCTGCCTCGGCTCCACAGTAAACAATACAAAAAACATCAATCCCGAGAGCAGCTCTTGCCGAACTCTATTTCTATTGATTCAAGAGCCAGTTGAGCAATAGAGCCATCTCATTAAGGACCAAGCTGCGTTTGTAAAACACAATAATCTCAGTACTGCTACTCAGCGCGGAGGCATGGACAATCTCAAGTGCGGATAAAGTAGTACGCGTTATCTTTGAAAGACAATTTCTGCGTGGTTCTTTGGTCCTGTTTGACCTGTTGACTACATTTCGGAGGAGAAGATAAAATCCAGGACTGTTCATGCAGTTCAGCGAGATGAGTGAGAAGTTACCGATCGAACAGCTATTCACATGGGCAACTCAGTTTCAGCCCGAAGGGGCCGTCGACTCTGAACCTGTGGGACAACGCAATAGAGGGCTCACCCCTCAAAGTCACCCTGGTGAAGAAAAACTGGAGAAAGTTATCCAGAGATCCCGCTAGTTGGTTGAGGCCCAAATCCAGGCCGGGCTGTAGCGCCAAATAAAGAAATGTGTAAAGGGTTGAAACTATGTGTATATTCTTCGAAATTTGAAGGATGTTCTTCAAATCTTGATTTTGAACACGCTCAGTGCCATAGTAATTTTACAGTAGCTTACCTCTAAGGCTATGAAGACCGCATTTCAAAAGTTGGGCTTCAAGTTCTTGGTTTTAAATACCAACTACTAGTGTAGCGCCTGATGTTCACGACCAATCGTTTTGAAATGCTTCCGCTATTTAATTCTGTAAATTATAATATTGTAGCGGAATCACTTTATCCTAAATAACTGAAAGACAAGCGTTTCTCTCCCAGTCTTTAGTCAGTAGACGAATCCATTTGATGAATGTATTTGTCCCAAATCTTTTAATATATTTTGGTTCTTCTTCTTCTGGTGGCGCCAAAGTCTAAGTGGACCAGGGCCTTAAACAATAAGCCTCTCCAACTCACACCGTCTCTGGCTAACTGCCTCCAGTCACGCCAGCCAAATTGGTTGAGGTAATTTTCCACCATGGTGCGCCAACACGGGCGTCTTCTGTTGCGTTGTCTCACGGGTTCGGCGTCGAAGACTCTTTGGGCCGGAGCTGAGCTGTCCATACGCACTATATTTCCTAGCCATCTTAACCGAAAAACGCAAAAAGGACCAAAGATCGCACACGGACCTTTTCTCTCGAAGAGACCAAGGACTTCCTCATCCGCTTTTGAGGTTGTCCATGTTTCCGTGCCATAGAGGAGGGCTGTACTACTCAATTGCCTCTTGAGCCCAAAGAAACAGCGATTGGCTTGAGTTATTCTCCTTTTAATCGCGGTACTGATGTTCGTCGTACTGTTTACTTGAGAGTTGAGTATACGAACTCCTTCACTACCTCGAAGGTATAGCTGCCTATGGTGACGTTGTGGCCGAGTCGACGAAGTAGAGCGTCCTTTCTCGATGACAGCATGTACCTTGTTTTGCCTTCGTTCACCGCCAAACCAATTTTGGTCGCCTCCGTTTTAATGCCAGCATCGATCTATACAACGCCATGTCAGGTTGTGCATGATGACGATGGAGAATTCTCGCTGCTCCATCAATGTCGTCCGCGTATACAAGCAATTGTGTTGGCGATTGAGTTTTGGACGACCTTCTCAAGAATGAGGGTAAAAAGGTCACATGAACATTTTTTACATCGAATGTCTCGGTGAACTGGCTGCCGACCTTGATGGAGCAGCGAGAAATACCCATCATTATCCTGCACAACCTGATGAGTTTGGCAGGAATGTCAAAACTAGACATGGCATTGTATAGCTCGTCTCTATGCACGATGTCATATGCTGCCGTCGGCATATCGACGATAGGTGGTACACGTCGATCTGCATCTCTTATGTGAAGATTTGGTCGTTGGTGGACTTGCCCGGCCTGAAACCGCACTGATAAGGACCTACTAGGTTAATGACGAATGGTTTTAGGCGATGTCAATGAGACTTATCGCTTGGCAGTTGGCGCAATTGAAGGGGTCGAAGGGGGCTTTCTTGTGAATGGGGCAAACGATACTGAGTTTCCACTCCTCGGTCATGCTTTCCTCCGACTACAGATGAGCTGGTGCACACGCCCAACCAAAACATCTCCAGCTGCCTTAAGCAGTTCCACACCAGCAGCTTTATTCGACTTTTGGTTCGATATCGCTATCTTGATTTCGTCTAGATCTGGGGAACGGAATTCTCGTCGATCATCGTTCATTGTTTGGAGTGGAACATTGTCTGAGAGTGATGTTGTGGTCTTCCTCGCCGTTTAACAGTCTACAGAGGTGAACATGGCAGATTCTCAGTATCGACTGCGAATTTACTAAGAGTTGTGTCACTTCGTCACGACAGGCTTCTGTCCCAATTTTGTACTCATGGGATAGTTGTTTTACCCGTTGGTAGGACTTTCGGACTTCATTTCTGCCGTAAAACATCTCCATTTCCTCCATCACGCGCTTCTCATGTTGCCGGTGTTCTTCCCTTCGCTATATTTTGGTTAGAAATAAATAAATTCGTATTAGACTGCTTGGATAACGTCGTTTAAGAACTGTTTCTCCATTTGACAAACCTCTCCACAGAAACACATTCCATTGAACCTCTTTACAGGATTTTTTATTAGTTCAAAGACTTAAACACCGAAACACGGTCTGATTACAAACCGAGGAATCAATTTATACACATGGACAACTCGTACACATCATACTGCTAACAGTGAGTTATACATACATATACACGTAAAAGTTTAAACGCTAGACTATTGTAAGAATATTTATGAATTAAGAAATTTCTGTATGCAATTAATCCTGCAGTTCATCATGTCCATTGGTATCCATATACATGTCGGCAGGATGAACATGCGGATGAATCTGGATATGCTCTGTACGTAGATCATGCGGATGAATCTGAATACGATCCGTACGATGATCGTTCTGCAGAAACTGCAGAGGATCGTTCTTTTTCAAACATGAATTAACCAATTCAGTTGTAAATTTATTCACTAATACAAGAGCATCGTCTTCTGGTAATTCAATAAGTGACGACGTAAGAAATCGTCCAAATGCAAGAAATTTATCAGCACCACTTGGTAATCGTGGTGGTGACTGTTGTAATGGAACTGTTGGTCTTTGGGGTGTCGACTGAATTGGTCGCGATGATACTTGAACGCTGCGTGGGAAACGTGTTAAACGTGGCGGTGGTGCTTGAGGATGTGCATTTGAGTGTACTGCTTGCTGGGGATGGTGTGATTTCTGTGTGAAATCATTTTCAATTTTCGTTGGTATCAAACTACCAAAGTTTCGTACTTGAATGGAACTCTTCCTATTGCCAGGTCTGAAAATAGAAAATGAAACAATTGTGTGAATTTTAATTATGTACATAGTTAAAATGTGGACAATCATTTTTTTTTTTTAAAGTTCAGCGTGCTTCCAAGGTGAAGGCGAGATTTTTTTGTAAATTAAACCAGAGACATGTGACGAACACCGTTAGATACAAAAAAAAACAATAGGCTGGAATGAGTTAGTTGCAAACAGTAATTCGAATTAAGACAAACATTAGTAAGGTTATTGCCAGATGATACCAACAAATAGAACGTAGTCCGGTGGAGGATCAATGGGAAACATTACCCTTTTCGTGGATTGTGTGACAACGGAAACTAGATAATAAGCAAAAAGGCAGTCGTGCCTTTAATTGGAGTTGCATGCGGTGGTGCCAATGATAATAGCGATGTCAGTATCCTGTATAAAGATCTGGAAGTCATATCCGGCGACAAGCTTGGAAATATGAACACCAATGCAATATTGGGAGTCCGAACCTGTTGCTGTTCAGAGGAGAGGAAAACAGAAAGATGACAGCTCTTGAAATGGGACAACCAATATTTTAGGTTATTAGATCTACAAATATGTGTATTGATAGTCAAAATACATTATGCGACAATGACGTGTACGGTGGAGAGAGAATATTAGTTTCTTTGATGTCATTAGTTTAGTTTTTTGTTTAGAGAGCATAATATGGAGAACTCGGATAGATTCCCACATTGTGTACGCTGCAGTTACAAAATATGATCAAGTTTCAAACACTGAAATCGCTTGACAAGTCATTCCATTCTGAAAATAATATCAGCCGTCGATTAGTTACTGAAGTTATTAGTTAACGACTCTACATTGAGTTAATCAAGTCATCTGTACAACCTGCGACTATGTAACTAGCTCCTGTCTTTCCTTGATTTCAAATATAGGCCAAATGTTGCAACAAAATGCAACTATGATAAGAACACTAAGATTCAAGGGCAAAGGGAGCGTACCCAATTACTAAGCATGAACCCACAAATGTCCAAATTTGATGAGAACAAATGGTATTACGATGCAAAGCAAACAATGATTGTTCATTTCCCGTGACAAACATTATTCAGCCACCTGTTGACAAATCATGCAGTGCAATAAAAAACACAGAATACGGCCACACTTCAATTCAATGAATATGTATTGAATTTATAGAAGATAAATTCAGGATATTGCTTCACTCGCAAAACAATCTTCGTGAAAACGTGAAAAATCGAAATAAATTACTTACAAATATTCTGTATCATGTCTCTGATCGCCTTCACTGAAAAAAAAAGAAAACAAACACAAACCGAAAAAAAAGAAATTAATTGAAAAACCATATGCAGATGCAACAAGTTGTTCACTTACGACTCAACATCTGATCCCTGCTCGTTCTTCACAGAGAACTCTTCGTACGTACGCTTACAGTTCATATTACGAAATGAACGCCTTACGGGAATGTGCTCTGATAGAAATGACAATTGTTCGTACAGTGGCCAATTTGATTCCACATGCCGTTTTGGGGATTCTTTTTGGAGATTCTCAATGCGACGCTTTTCTATATGATATCGATTACGTAGCTGAAGCATACGATCCTTGACGATAGTTGCTGGGAAAAAAAAGCAAAAATCCAAAACTCTTTAGTACACAGTCCGTTCAGGCGGAAAATTCGAGCGTAAAACTTACATTCGTATCCCAATGTATTCGACAAATCCTCCCACAACTCATCTAGGTATGCTTTGTCCTTGAAATTTGCCAAACTTCGATTGTAGAGCTCTGGCCGTTTTTCAAATTCACGAATTAGGTCCGTATCGAAATCACCTCGCAGCTCCACACGACGAGGACGTCCACGTTTTCTCTTGATGGTCGCCAGATTGTCGATGTTTTGTCGCACCGCAAACTGGAAAAATTTCACTTCGGAAAACCACTTGTACACACGCAAATAAATCCAGAATCACAACACGAATGAAGTTGCGTAAAAGATTTCAACAATGACCTAAGAATTCAATGGATATTTGTTTGAAATTAATTTTTTGTTACAATTTCAGGATTTGCTAAATAAGCGTATTTTATTTATGAACTTTTTTTACTCTTTGTTTATTAGTCACGGACGCTTTGTTATCGGCCTGTAAAAAATGTTACACATGTCACTTTGACAGCGTATGAATTGGAACACATATGTTCTAGTTCCATCTCATATTCGATCTGTTCGATGTGAGGATTGGTGATTTTGATGGCGCCATTGTATTATTGGTGTAATGAAATTCTTACTTGAGGTGTTTAATTCTTGGAAAACTGTTTTGGAGCGTTGAAATGTATTGTATTGATTTAAGTGCGAAAGAATTTCAACCAAAATGCCGCCAAAGTTTTGATTTGACGCTGAGGTTCCCCCTAAATTCTATTATGTATCAGAATTAAAATTTATTCGTTTCAACGGTTAAACAAGAATCTGAATATTATTCCAGATAATTCAAAACTGTATAACTGACTTGAATTTTCATATGACAGTAAGGAGTTAGAAAGAAAACTGTAATACATAACAGTTGGTGTGCTACAAGTGGTATATACTAATTAGACAGTAATTACTAAGACTATGGATGGTATTTATATACAGTATGAGACTTAAAATGTCCAACGTGTGGTAGATATTGAAGAAGAAAATGTTAGATTTGAAAAAAAGCGTGGTATATCTGGTATATAACAATAATATAATAATATGGGTGGCGCGACAGTCCGAGGTGGACTTGGGCTTAGCTTCTCAGCAACCACTCGTGTTGTGTGTGCTATTGTTCTTTCACGAGTGGAAGGGACCTACAGTTTAATGCCGACTCCGAACGGCGAATTTGAGAAGCTTTTTCTAGACAGGAATACTCTTTGAGCATTGTCAGTGACTCGAAAGAGGTGAAGCCGTGAATTATCAAAGGTGGTAAATTCGGGTATCGAACCTAACACCCTCTGCGTAGGAGTCGACGCACTTACCCACAACGCCACGGCGACCCACTATGTAGGTATATCTGGTTTACCCATGGTATTCCTAGGATATTTCACATACACTGTACGCGTATACCGTTAACTCAAAACTAGCAAATCAAAAATAAACCCCACTTATCGATTTTGTTGGAAAACCTGGCAGCACAAGCATTTTTATGATTTTTTATCGCCGCATAGGACTTAGTGGCGATAGTTGTCCCCGATACGTTATCGTGTTGGTGTAATTAACAAACAAATTTCTGAGTTATCGTGTATACATGTACAAAAAAAGAACGCACCTAATATAGAATGAGATTGAGACGAATATTGATAAACAAACAAATAAAAATACGGTGGATCCTCCCTAAATCGGACTCTCCCTAAGTCGAAACTCTCTCTAACTCGAACAAATTATAGTTTTCTGTGACAATACGACTTGGAGGACTCCACTGTATTAAAAAAAAAAAAAATCTCTCCCCCATATTCCCACTTCTACATTAAACGAGAAAATATACATTATTGCCTCATGAAAGCTTAACTGTTTCAGATAACGACGATACGATTAAAAATAAAATAAATAAAAATAAAATCATTATCAGAAATACATATCATTTTGTACGACAAATATTCATACTGTACTAATAGTGTACTAAAATGTTGAGAAAGTTGCTCTTTTCATACGACCGTCGTAAGAGCGTTAACATTTGTACAACTTAGTAAAAATTAGTACTCCGTCGTGGCTGTACGACAGTGGCGTACCAGATGTGGTATAGTGTGAACGCTCCTAAAGACCCAAGTCGAACACTGTTTGTAAACACAAATCAGTGTATCTGCTTAACATCTAAGAGAAATATCGTTCTAAGTAGTTGAAGGCTCTTCAAGAGGAAAATAATTATAGACAATACTTGATCTTTAGTTTTGTTTAAAATGTATGTAGGGCGGGATATCCTAGATAACTAAAGAAAACAGATCTCACCTGTTGCTTTTTTTCTTTCATTTCTCTATAGAAAATCCAACCGGAACTAATTTGTACATCCGATGTAAATGATGTTGCTTTGTTGTAGAAATCTTTTTGTTTCTTCTTTTTTTTTTTGATTTTTTGTTGTATACAGGGGATTCCGATTTATTGGGACAGTTCGGGCTAAATTTGGTTGTCCCAATTAGGCAACTGTCTCTTTCTACTTGCCGAAATCCGGTGCAGGTTTCAAACTGCTCGGAAGTCCTTGAGCCGGACTATACAGTGCATCGCGTATTTGTTCAGCGTGGTGCGACACAACCGAATCAGTTTTATTTCCCTTACCGAGTTCCGCAGTCACCATCCAAGAAGTCCTAATAATCCTCTTTGACAGAGTCTTCAGCCTTGTCGGTAGGGGCGTGTGCACATATGTGCTGATTTCGTAAAATCTGCCTTGTATGCGGATCACAGCCAGGCGATCACTTATCGAAAATCGATGACTTTCTACCTTAACCGTTTTCCCACAACGAATCCGCATCCAAATATGTGCAACCTTTTGTGACAGCTGTAATATATGTGGCACTCTTTATTTTTCCATGTACCTTGTCCTATCCAGCGTATTTCCTGGCTAGCAGTAATATCCGCCTTGTAATGCGTAAGGATCTTTCCAATGTATGAGCGATCCCTGGAGTGTATTCAGGGGCACACTCGCAAATCATTATCCTTTTTCGCACCGTGTCGTCGTTTTAGGTCCGTCCATATATCCGAGGCAGCTTGCTCTCTCATAACGGTTTATTTTCGATGTATACATTAGTTCACCTCACAATGGGTGCTGTGATGGCTATCCAGGGGGCGCCGGGAGGAGGTTGTATGTCAACTTGATCTGTGCATCGACGAGGATCGTTGCTGGAATCTCGGCAAAATATAAAGCTCGCGATATAGCTTTATTAAAAGTGTAGCAGATTAGATTAATTTGATCCCAACGGCTGGACCAGATTTGAACCAGATAAAAGTTTATTAACTTTGCTTTCACTGGGATTCGAATCGGGGACTCCGCTAACCAGGGGTAGGTACTCTGATAGTTGATATACAAGATGTCCTCGAGTATTTTTCACTGCAAGAGCATGTATCTTATAGGATTAAGATATTTCTCATTTTTCAGACAAAAATTTGTCGTGACGATTTGTTGAAGCTGAAAAGTCAAAGTCAAAGTCTACCGCAAAACAAGTTTACTGTTTTGTTGTAACGAGCGTTTACATTAACGATTTGTCCCATCAACCACGTTTTTCAAACAAATTGTCGTGACAAATTGTTGAGTGTGAACGCCGCTAATGTGAGACGGTGACGCTATTTCGATTCAAATCGGTTATTCTACTCGAGTTCAAATGAAGCAACTCGAGTACGAGTTGAAACTAAATTACTCGAGTCATTCGAGTAATATTATTGTATATGAAACTAATAGTACTATTATTTGAAGAAAGTGTTAGTGCGCCATTTATGATCGCGAGGAACTACTATGTAAGTGAGTACGGGAAAATATTACTCTCTTTGTTCTCAAATATATATGCGGAAGCACTCAGAGTGATAATACATTTTCATTCTACTCATACCAATATCTTACGTCTCCGTTCCCTCCCCTTGCCAAAATGTTCTTGAATACGAAGACAAAGCGAGATATTTTTTACTCCACTACAACGTGTACGCATAAGAATGAGAATGAAGAGGCATCGTGACCAAACTACTCTCAGTGGTTTGGGTGGATGGCACTGTTGAGACTTCAACCACTTAATTCATCATCAGACATCATAATGAGAGGGAAAGATAGATCTGTGGTACGGCTAAAGAAAGAATGCCTGTATATAGCCGTTGCCCAAAACTGGACTCGATGGGCATTCCTAGCTACAATTGTATTCTAGTTGTATTGTCTAAAAGGAGGAATACAACCGGACAGTTTAGCTGCTCACCGCTTGTCGAAATATCAATAAAATAAAGAAAGACAGGAAACATTTCGATGATGTCCAACTAATAATATTTTGAAGGCTGTTTTCTGGACAACGTTTTGGAGTTTTGGAGCCGCTGGTCCAAATCCGCAGGTTGAGGACGGTTATCTTTGAAGGAACATGAAAAACTGTGGGTGCTGACATCCGCTGTGTCCGTCCCACTTACAGCACCATTAATAAACATGAAATAGCGACGATTTGGTACTTATACATATGTTAACTCCCAATTCTTATTCATAAACCCGTGTTAGCTTTCACTGACATGTGATAAAAAGGGGATAACTTAACTCGCCGAATTCGGTAAATAAGAACGGGATAACTTATCACAAGTAGTTGGTTGTGAAAATTGACACCTTAAGTTTCGTTTGTCATCAAGAAATAAATAATTTAAGTAGATAAGTAGTTTCGTTAAGTTTTAAAAAATCAAATATACCGTGGAACACCTCCAATAGTCATCGGAATAAATATCTATTGTGTTCGATTTATGGAGGAATCGAGGAGTGCCATATTTGGTGGCACTTTTTTTTAGCCTTTTTCGATTTCGTCGGTAGTTAGCTTTTTTATTTAATTTTTTTTTTAAATTGCACTGCGACTTTTAGTGAACGTGTCCAAAATTTACGACTCATCCATTTTTGATGATGTATTTCACTAAGAACGCAATGTAACACATATGTAGTTTTGCTTGTCCGTACCTTTTTTCTTGTTTTCTCTATTGTTTTTGCACGCTTTGAATAGGCCTTGGATAAGTAAGTATTCTACGAAAATTAACATTAGTGAACATACAGCAAGGTTCGATTTAATTTGGTGTTCGACTTACCAAGAGTTAACCTTATGTTGACACCAGTCAAAACAAAAAATTAAAATGTAATTATTGTTTTTAAAAACGTACGCTCGGCCTTATCGTACTAACGTACTCAGCCAAAATGAACAAAAATGTACTCAAAAAGTACAATTGTAGCACGGGAGGGAACGCTGCTTATGATTGGGAATGGGAGTGGAAAATCGGTTGTTTGCTTTGTTTTCACTCATAACTCTCTCAATATTTCATTTCTCTCCCATTCTCAGAGAGCAATAAAATTGTTTTATTTTCGTGAGAAAGGAAGGTTGGCTCTCTAGACGACGGGAGGAACTACTACAAAAAGTCGTCTGATGATAGTACTATAGGTTTCATATACAATGGTAATACACACCTCGAGTGCCATCACCAGAACACAATACAATCAATTGATAATAATCAACGAGGTCACCCAACACAATTTAACCAAAATCACAATCACATTC
The DNA here is from genome assembly GCA_964034865.1 of Eristalis intricaria. NCBI lineage: Eukaryota > Metazoa > Arthropoda > Insecta > Diptera > Syrphidae > Eristalis > Eristalis intricaria. Next base: position 10,984,427 of record OZ035873.1, read on the forward strand.
AATAGCAATATTTATTTATTCATCAACTTGCAACTGCGTTTTATATATTTTTATAAATATACATAAATAATTTTTCTTATTCTTCGTTATTTAACAGCATCATCTACTTCCATTGAAGCCAAAAGATAAAAACACACACTCATACCTTGTGTTTCATATATGAACCTAAACGTTAACAATGCATACATCTGTGTATATCGTGGAATCATGCGTAATGCGTCAAGCGTGCGAGCTCCGCCGGAATATGTCTCTCATGATCGCGTGAATACCTATATAATTTAACTTACATATATATATATTTGTATATTGTTGTAACAAAGCTTAACTATTATACAACGATGCCAGTTGGAGGTTTAGCACCTAAGATATCGGAGAGTTTCTGCTGGTATCCAGCTAGGGTGTTCAAATCAGCAATGCCGCGTGCTTTACACGTCAATTGAAGGGCATTTAGGTATTGCATCTCGCTGAACTGTGCTCCCTTCTCGATGATATTGGTTAGGATGTCCTAGAGAGGAAAAAAAAAAAGAAGATTCAAATGAGGATCAAGTGGATCGAATGGGAGAGTATCCACACTTACGTCTGGTTCCATGCAGAGGAGATCGTAGAAGGTCTTGGCTTGGTCCAGAGCCACTTCTCTTGACGCAGTGATGTTGCTGAGGGTTTGCTGAAGGGCCAGTGAATTTCTACACATCTGCTGGATTATGATTTGATCGATGCTCTCCAGGTAATTGGAAGCTTGGATTAGAATTCTTGCCGCTAAGTGAGCCAGACCTTCAAAGATGTACTGAAAGAGAGAGATGTCACGGTCAGCTGTTGGGATACTCCCTGGAGTGTGTGGCTTACCCTGGTCTTTCTGGGATGCAGGGTGGAGCTGAAGGCCTCATCCATTTCTGTCAGGATCTTCGTAAGCTTCTGCACTTGACGATCTGGTTCGAGGACGTCGTCTTTTGAGGTAGCGTAGTCAGGTTTCACGGTCGGTTTCGATCGCAAATAGTGAAAGCATTGCACTCGCACCTAAAATGGGTCAGAGAGTCGTCAGTCTCGAAACTCAGCAACTGACGCCTATGTTTACCTCTAAATGAAGAACCAAAAGGCAAGTGTTAGCCAGCTCGTCGAACTCAAGGGCCAGGTTTGTGAGGACCTTGATTGTGCCGTCTTTCACTGTGACCGACGAGCACTCAGCACTGATGGCAGAGTTCAAGCCGTTTATGATTGGCCGCCGAAGTTCGTTTGCGAATTCAGACACCCGATATGAGAACCACTCCATGCTCTCCTGCAAAATGGCCAATTCCTTTAGAACCCCAATATCGGAGAGAATTTCCTGTTGAGTGATGCCACCCTCTCCGAGATTGCTCGTCAACATCTCAGCTTCGCGCACGTTGCGCTGTTGTACTTGTATTGGACTCTCCTCCTCTGAAGGCTCGAAGTGTCCCCTCTGCAGCTTCTTACCGTGTTTTGTACGATGATTCGAGCTCTTCAAATCCGTCCAATTTGGAAGTGTCCTGCAAGAGAGCGATTCTACATCTGGTTCCCCAAAGAAGATATATATTAGCAACTTACTTTAAGAACCGGCTAATGTCGTCATCCTTTAGCCAGGCAACGCTGTAGATGCGTTTATCCTCAGAGTCTGGTTGGACTATGCCACGATATGCCGCCTGACATGTCTCTCGATATGTCTTCAGCAGCGAACACACCATTTTTAGAAGATCTTCAGAGAAGCATGGCAAATCCTGAATGAGGTTTTTAGTCTCTGATATTCTTCGTTCCACCATCACAGTCGACTGCAGTAGGGGACGTGAAATGTTCAGGGACTTCACCTCTTCGGGCATCACCACGGCGCGCCAAGCATCTTGATTTTTCGACAACGACTCTATGGTCAAGTGAAGATTTTTGAAGTGACCCTTTGCGAGGAATGTTTCCTTGACATAGTTGGCAATGAAATCGTGCAGGCTGCATGGTTCCCTTTAAGAAGACAGAAAGTCGCCGTTTTTAACTGCTGTTGATTGATGCAAGTGTTTCAGATTTGAACTCACCCTGATTTGCATTTCATGAACATTTCAATCTCTTGGATGTATCCCATGAGTGGGAGATATACTTTGGTGATAACGTTTTGGTCCGGTTCGCAGATCAGCACTTTTTCACGGCTCTTGTCTGCTCCGCCAAAGCCGGTTAGGTTCTCATCGTTCGATGTGTTGGATGGATTCCTTCGATGTCCTCGGAACGAACCGGTCTGGTTATTATGCTGGGCGATGTGCGAGGATTTGTCAAATTTGAACAATGTCCTTTTATTGCTGTTGGGAGAGAAAGGAGTTTGTGAATATATATTAACATTGAGGGAGGAGGTTTGATCTTGGGAGGACTATATGTTGTTAAGACGGGGACAAGCAGAGCTCTACTATCAGCAGTGGCTATGGATAGAGAGACAGTTGTATACTGACCTTCGGTAATAACCTAGAGCGTGCCTGCCATTCGTGATAAAAAAGACAATTAAATAATTAAGGTTATAATGTAATATTTTTTTATGAGATTTAGAGCGCATGGCAACAATGTTTCTGCGCGTTGAGACTTTGCCTTCGCACCAGTCGGACAATCTAATAGGGAATGCTCATGAAAACGGTGATACACACAAGTGTAGAAAAGCATGGAAGCAGATGCCGAAAGGTTGAGTTGCTTGTTCGGTAGCCTCTGCAGAGGAACAATTCACAGAACCACGTCTTTAACCCTAACAACAGAGAGCTACACAGTAAGAGTAGACGTTTGGTCTGATGTAGGTTGGTTCCTGCAGTTTAAAAGGGAAATGATGCGAAATGAGTGAAGGACCAGACTAAATAATGATGCATTTGATGTTCAGGTTCATGCCTAACTAAATAATAATAATATGGATAGCGCTGCAGTCCGAGTTTGACCTAGACCCTACAGTAATCAAACGTGCTGTCCATAATAATTTACTCTCTGAAAGACAAAGTTTCGACAGGCTTTTAAGTAAAGTACTGTCACGTTAGTTCGCCGGTCGACCATCCGATAACTATGACAATGGACCATGTTTTGCGAATCAGGATTTTTCATGATAAGGCCATGTAATCCGGCATTATTCAATCAAATGTTGCCTATGTGGTCTATGACAACGAAGGTAAAATATCGCGCAGTGCTGAAGTTTTGCTGTTTAATTCAATGCGTCCTTCCTGCACATTATAAACAGTAGCTGTATTCTCTAAGCAAGAGACTAGACTTCGGATAGGTAGAGGCGAGTATAATTCAAGTCTTCCCTGTGGGAGCAGACGCAGTCAGGCCTGTCCGAGCCCTGTGCAAGCCTTCCGTTTGGCACACCTTCTTAATATTTTGTAGCATAAAACTTTTCCAGATTACCCAAGATATAGACTTCCAATTCGTGTCAAATGAGTAAACTCAAATAATAAACTCAGTTCTCCATTCATATGAAACCATTTGAGCGAAACTCGCAGATATGCGTGCTCATAGTATTTTGGGCTAGAATCTCTATTAGATGATGTGACGAAAGAACTAGAGTCCGAACGAACATTCGGCGAAATGAGACCGAAGATCTTGCCGAAGCCGAATGTTGATTTTTCTGTAAAAATAGAATTACGGTATTTACCGTATTTGTCTCTTCAGGATATATGAGCAAGTCGGGCCATGTTTGCTTGGTTTTGCAAATTTTTTCTAGTGTGTCTAGAGAAGAGATAATGGAGGATAGAGATATCGAATTCCGAAATTCAAAGTAGAAGTTGAATATATCTGTCCTCCATTATCTCTGGTCTATAGGCGGAGGTGAAGTTGCATGGAAAGGGGTGTCTTTTGGGTTGATATTTACTATCGGGTATTTTGAATTTTGAAAGTTCGATTGATAAGAGATTTAAAATCAACAGATTTTTTATTTGCAAGTTGGTCTGTAGAAACATACAATTTGTTCGTACTGGTTTCAGGTAGAAAGAAAAAATCCACATTGGAACAATTTCAGTAAAAATGATGCTGATAATACTATGATATTAAATCGGCCGAAAAACTGACATTCGTTCAGAATCAAGTCCAGAAAGAACTAATTCAAAAAAAACATGTGATCTAGTTTAGGTTAGGTTAGGTTAGGTAGGGGGGCCAAGTTTGCTCCATTGTGATACTCATAGTCAGACTACTACCACAGATCAACCACTCCAGTGATAATGCCGTTAATTTGATCCCAACGGCAAGTGTTGAGTGAACCAGATTTGAACACTAAATAGAAGCATATCAACTTTGCTTTTAATGGGATTCGAACCGAGGACCCCACTAACCAAGGGCAGGCACTTAGCCCACTGCACTATCCAGTCGTTCTGTGAACTAGTTTACAATGTCATCGTTTTTTTAGTTCACTTAGTTCAGTAACTCAGTTCAGCAAACTTAGGCACACCTTGCTTTGCATACATGTTATTCAGGAAGAATAACAGAACTAAATGGAGTGTCTTGTCGTTGCTTTTGGGCATTGTGCACATCAGGATTACTTTTGTTTAACTATACCGCAGCACAAGCACTTTGATGTGATTGTTTCTCTACTGCTGTTGATGATGATTTCTTGACATTTCTACACTATCTATTGTTGAAGGCGGATATTTTATCTGTTTACAACTTAGGTTTGAAATACACTACAAAAATGTTGACGAAAAGAGAGCGCAATAGCACATTTGGTGCATTTTAGTTCAGAGACTGAAAATAAGGATAAAGAAGAGGAAAGCTTCCATTTGCCCTTGTTGAACGAAAACAACTCAATTTCCTGGGCAGTGAACTACACTGAACTAAATGAACTAGGAGAACGAACTATTTCAATAAACAGATTTGAACAAAACTGAGCACTCTCTGGGCTGAACTAAAATGCAGAAGCCTATTATCTTGTCAATTTTGAAATCTTCAATGAGGCAGTAAACAAATATTGCACAGAGGTGTGCTGGACAGCTCTCATGAAACCCTCATCGCGGCAATTTGTGTGTCAACAGTAACTTGAAGGTGGAAACAAATAAACAATTTTCAAACACTTAAAAACAAAAACGGATTCTTTTCAACATTTTCTACTCATTACAGCTTCTGCAACTATTCACGTATTTTCCTATACATTTAAATATTTATAAATTAATTAAATTCTTTCAGTTTACATCAATTTGCAATTCAATTCGTGTTTTTCATACATCATTTTGTTATTTACGAAATCGACCGTGATGGTATCTTAAGCAACACATCTGTCCAATGTCAATAACGGACCCTGAGTGACGTCACAAAAGAAAAAGATGATGGTTTCAAGAAGCTGTCTAGCCCACCTTATTATTCTTACAGCATGGTCACAGCTTTTCTGATCGCACGGAAAACTGTTAGTGGAAAAAACGCTAGACCTTTCTCAAGAGAACTGCGTAACTATAGTCTGAGCACTTTTCTAACTATGTTTTCCATTTACCTAGACGAGAATCTTCTGCATTTGCGAGGACAGTAGGAAAAAGAAATTCGTAGAGTTCGACTGTTTTCCTTCTCCATTCGGCATCCTCAAACTGCAACCCTTAGATGGCAATGAGTTCACTTTTCTGAACTCACTGGCAATTTTTCTCACGTTTATTACGTTTATTTTCAGTTCATGACTCACTCACAGATATGACTATGATGTCGTGTCCGAAAACTATCCCTCCCTCCCATCTTCTTGAAAAATTTCCTTTGAGTTGGTATTGCATCACTCTTTGACGACTGACATGGAAGACTGCTTGCAATAAATCATTTCAGAGCATGTTGATTATTTTTGTTTCTTTTCAAAGCATCGTAAATTTTCTGAACACTCTGTGAGTCTGCAATTTTCATCTACGTTCAATGAAACAAATGTTGGGGTTATACTCCCATATAAACACATGTAAGTAATGTTGAACAAGGAAGTTTCGCAGGGAAATAGCGATTATACTTCAAAACGCACTGATTTTACATGGTGAAGGCGTAAACATTGCGGGCATTGGTAACAAGTGAGCTTGTGGCAGTGCTTAGAGCGATTAGCACACTGTTCCGGTTCCAAACTCCCAGGCGAGCCACTTTCATAATTTCCGAGTCCACTTCTTTCGAATAACTGGCAACGTCTCAAAGTAGAAGGGCTTCTTAAACTTCGCTGTTCGGGGTCAGTATAAATCTGTAGGTCCCATCCACTAGTGAGCGAAGAAACGCACAACACGAGTGGTTGTTGTAGATTTGGACTGTAACGCCTCCTGTATCCTTGACTGGATGACTGACTTGATTTATATGTGATAGGTATCAGTGAAACGGTTACTAAGCTCGCTTGACTGAAGACACTATGAACCTACTCTCTATTAAACTGCGGGACAATTTTTCAAAGTTTCCACAACTCCATGGCACTGATAAAATGTTACTGATAGACAAGACTCTCTGACATCAGTTTGATAACAGTGGGTACGATGTTTCTATCAAATCTAACTGATATCTCAAAGCTTCCCCTAGATACTTCAAAACTTTCCCCCTTGTCACGTCAAAAAGGTTTACTTCTACGAGGAAGATTCATGTCCACTGAGTCACATCCATTCGACAAAGAATACAACTCTGAGAGATTCTCTCTCTCTAAAATGCGATAATTTTCTTGTTATCACAGATTTCCTTCCATCACTCACCTTTGACCTTTTCTCCTAATAAAATACGAATTTATGTTCACTGCGGGTTCATTGAAGTTCGCTTGTGATGCCTCATCAGTTGACTCATTTTGAATGTCCAAGTAATCAGTTAATAGCAATTGCAACTGAAAAACAAACAACATCAGTTCCCTTCACCATTCCCCTGCCCAACCCCGGTCGATCAGAGTACATACCACAGACTGTGCTTGTGCCCAAAAATCAGTCAAATCATACGGACTGGCAGCCACTGAGTATTTTTGTATGACACTAAGGTAGTTCTTCAAAAGCAACGCATGCGTTTGCGCTATCACCTTGAACTGCTTGAAGAGCACTTCAAGTAATGCCAACAGCGGATGTCGGTCTGTCGGCACCAAGTTCAAGGCAATCATTTGATTTGTTGTACTCCGCACCACGTCTAGCAGATGCGATTGAATTTGAACACGTATCTTCTCAATGGAGTCTGGAACACGATCCAGCATACCGAAGCACTCGACTGTGATGGATATGAAATATGTCACGCTCAGATCGGGATCAATTAAGTCCGTATCGTCGATCACTTCAGATTTCTCGAAGTCAAATCCCTGAGCCATCTCGATGAGGGCCTTCCGCACGCGTGCATTGGCTTCAATGCGGTCAGTGGAGCGACGTGCAAAATTCCTGGTAAAATTTGATGCACTGTTCCGAGCTGAGTTTTGTCTTTGGAAGTTCGTCAACACCTCACACGATGAATACTTGTACAGCTGCTGGACAATTTCCTCGTGTAACTTTTGGTAGAGTTGATTCTTGCGGGTCTGCAAATCCGAACGGAGATCTGCCAAACCTTCCACGTCCTTCAACGAGCCATCGCACACTGCGAACGCATCGGTAAGGGCTCTGGCTGCGTGTAGGTATTGTCTTTTTGAAGAGAAAGCTGTCACTCTATGAGGCACTTTTCGGAGTTCAATTCTAGAATGAATAACAAAATCAGTTGTGTGCGATCTGATGTAACACTAAGGACAGTTTGATTTACATCTGCTCCAGCATTTCCAGCACGAACTTATGTTGAACTGCATCGGTCCACAGCTTCTTAAGCTCATCCCGACGACACTGGAGCAACTGCTTACATGCTATCAAATTCTCTTTCACCGAATGGATCTTCTCTCGGCTGGCGGTGATCTCGGTCGACACCTGACTGAATAATGGCAGTACTCTGGTTAGATTCTTGTCATGTTTCGAGACCAATTCATTCAGACGTTGATCTGATTTCTTGAACTCCTTTTCGATGCGTTGTTTTTCCTTCTGTCGTTCTTCGTTGGTTTCACTGAATCCGAGTGATTTGATGACGTTGACCAAAAATCCACAGCCGGCCTAAAACAATCCAAAATTGCGTTTTAATTTCAACGAATACCGATGAAAAAGATCTTTAAAGATTTTATATTGACAAAAAAACGCCTCTTTTGTAAAAAAAATTATGTTTTGACACTTGTCAACATATTTTTTCTCCTGCACTCGGGGTGAGAAAAATATTCTCGCAACTTTTGCTGTTGATTTTACATCACTGGATTGGAAATTATTTAATGGATTATATATCGTTGAACAGAGGATATTCCAATTATTTTTTCCACGGTGATTATTTGAAAATATTTCCTGTATTACCTCATCTTTTCCGTATTTAACTCCGCGCGGAGGTTTCATTGGCGGTGGCGTAGCCATCTTTCTGAAACTGACGTACATATGATTGTCAAATCATTCTCGCAAGCAGAATTGGGTGCCCCCTGGATGTGAGCACAATGTGAATTGTGTGGTATTCGCAATGGCGAAAAATTGTTTTGGATGAATAAAAACGCTCCGCAAAAAAGTAGTTTTTTAAACATTTTATATAGACTATGATTTATTACATCGAAATGTTTGCAATTTATTATATACAGTGCTCCTCCTCCTCCGAGGAGGGATCGGAGACACTATCGCCTTCGATTTCCTCAAAATCACGTTCCAATGCGGCAAGATTTGCCCTAGCTTCACTGAATTCATCAACTTCCATACCCTCACTCACGTACCAATGAACGAAGGCCCGTCTGCTAAACATCAAGTCAAATTTGTGATTTAATCTGGAAAAGGCTTCGAGAATAGATGTCGTTGATGCTAGCATCGATGCACCACGCGTAACCAAAGCCAAATCCCCATCAGGTACAACACAAGGCGGCTTGTAGTTGATGCCAACTTTAAAGCCAGTTGGGCACCAGTCAACGAATCTTATGCTGGTCTTAGCCTTTACAGTTGCTATGGCCTTGTTGATATCCTTGGGCACAACATCGCCACGGTAGAGGATACAGCAGGCTATGTACTTTCCCTTATTCGGATCACATTTGACCATGCGATTATCCCTCTCAAAGAGATCCGATGTCAACTCGGCGACACTGAGACCTTCGTGGTTAGACTTTTCAACCGGCAAGACTGGAGCATACGAAGCCAACGGGAAGTGGATTCTTGGGTATGGCACAAGATTTGTTTGGAATTCTGACATGTCCACATTGAGTGCACCGTTAAACCGCAACGACGCAGTTATGCTGGACACGACTTGACTGATCAAGCGGTTCAGATTGGAATAGCTTGGCCGTGCGATATTCAACCTGCAAGAAAAGACAGATGGCATCTAGGGTGGTTTCAAAAAATGAAAGGTCTCATACTTGTTTTGACATATTTCGAAAATTGCCTGATTGTCAACCATAAAGGAGCAGTCAGTGGTGTCCAGCGTATGGTGTGTAGTTAGAAGTGAATTGTAAGGTTCGACGACAGCTGTCGCAATGGTTGGAGCAGGATAGACGACAAATTCGAGTTTGGACTTCTTCGGGAAGTTTTCGCTGAGCCTATCCACGAGCAGTGCTGAGAATCCTGAGCCAGTGCCACCACCAAATGAATGAAACAAAAAGAATCCTTGCAAGCTGTTAGACTGCTCAGCCATTTTCCGGATCCTATCGGCAACGGGTTCAATCATTTCCCTCCCGATTGTATGGAAGCCCCGAGCAAAATTATTAGCCGCATCTTCCTTTCCATTTATCAGCTGGTCTGGATGAAAGAGGTCCCTGTATTTACCGTTGCGAACTTCATCTGAAATGGACCATGAACGTGAAGGACGTTGCGTTACGGATGCTCGTTGTACCTCACCTATGACGGTTGGTTCCAAATCAATGAAAATCGATCGTGGAACAACCTTGCCAGCTTGCGTCTCCACAAAAAAAGCGGTATAACAGTCGTCCGAGTCGGCATGGGGTTGATTTAACGAGCCATCTGGAGCGATATCATGCTCCAGACAGTACAGCTCCCACGTTGCGTTGCCAATTTGCACGCCAGCTTGTCCGATGTGCAGGGAAATCGTTTCGCGATTTGAAAAAACCTATGAACAAAAAAAAGAGATGACGACAGATGTTGCCAAGCCGCGAAATGGGGTTGGTTACCATTTTGTTGCAATTTTATAAATTCACGTTAAATTTAATTTCGAAATGAATACAAACAAATTAACTTGAATTTACTATGAAGCCGTCTGCTTCGAAGTTCTTGAAAATACTAACTAATTTCCGACACAATTCTGAAAATGTTTCCAGGAAGGGTTGCTGGATTTCATTTGATGATTGAATTTAGAGTGGTTCGTAAGTGAATAAAGTGTCACTTTCCGCCACATACAGCACACAAATTTGTGCGCATTATTTTTTTCAGGCGGGGGTAGTCCACAACCGATCCAATCTTCACACTACGGTAGACGCTGGAAAAGGCGCAGGAAATGCAAATCGACCATGCACCACCTGAAAGATGGTTTATCGGTGAGCGAGGTCAAAACGAAGTATGCGCTATCATCGTGAAAGGACGCGCAACATCGATGACTCCGCTCGAACTTCACTGTAGGCAGCTATAACTACGAGGTAGTGAAGGACTTCGTCTACCTCAGCTCTGCGATAAACTGTAAATAATATCAGTACCGAAATTAAGCGCCGAATAACTCTCAATTTCTTAAAAGGCAATTTATTAACAGAGCCCTCTCTCGGAACAAAAGATCAAGTTGACTGCATAATACATTGATCATCCCCGTCGTGGTCTACGGTGTAGATGCATGAACTATATCCAAAGCAGATAAAGAGACTCCTGGTCTTTTCGAGAGAAAAGTTCTGCGCGGTCCTGTTTATGTTGATGGCACTTGGAGAAGACGGTTCAACCACGAACTGTATGGGCTGTACAACGACATCCAATGCCTGAGATGGTTAGGCAATGTAGAGCGTATGGACATCTCAGCACCGGTTCGAAGAATTTTCAACTCTGAATCTGTGGGACAAGGCAACAGAGGTCAGGAGACCGTCAACGTACAAGGTGACGCACAAGGGGGACCTAATCGAAACTGGAGACAACTGGGGAGAGATCGGTCAGGCTGGAATGGCATGTTTGGTTAGGCCCTGCTCCAGCCCGGACTGTAGCGGTCTAAGAAGAAGAGGAAGGTAGAGAAATACTCCGCTATCAATAATGATCTGTTCATGTATCCTGCATTCATGTTGCATCAACCAGTTACAAAAGGCATTGTCCAGAACCATCCAAATTGCTCAGATAGGAAGAAATATTTAAAAGTCCCTATTGCCGCTTTACAATATCAGTCAATAAGACGGCCTTTAAAGAGCCTTACAGAGCAGAGACCTCTCTGCCAGGGCAAGGATGATCAAGGTATTAAGCAGAGACAAGTTGACTCTTCCGAGAGAGGGCTCTATAAATTAACTGCCTTTTGAGCCCAAAAAAGCAGCGGTTGGAAAGGCCCTTTAAGTTGCGTAGGATTTGTGAAATTTTAATAATATAGGTATCCCCCTTAAGTTTCCCAATAAAGTTATTATTCAAGTTTAGGAATTCCAAGAAAGAATTAAATTACAATATGAATCCTTAGTTTTTTAAAATCAAATCCAACTAAAAACAAACAGTTGACTAGTATATTATCAATTATCTTTTTTCTTATTTCTTTTTTCTTATTTTCTTTCTTATTTCTTAAGGGTTAAGGTAGCTGATGATATTTTGTTTTCTACTTATTTATTCTAGCTACGGCACTGTTTTTCTGTGTTAGAATTTATGATAGGCCTTGTCTATATAAGCAAAATGAACTGTTAGGGAGCATGCGCCAGATCATCTGCAGAGTTTGGAAAGACGAAAGCATGGCTGATGACTGACTCCACAAAGACACGATCCTTCTTCTAGCAACAACTATAGAGGTGGGGGGAGAACCCCACCCAAAGTCGTCTATACGATCCTGTCAAAGCTGAAAAACGAAATATATGCTGTCGACGAAGAATCACTCCGTCACACATCGCCTCGGACAAAGCATCAAAACCGATTGCTACAATTGTAGCATTGGTAGTGAATGAACTTGTCTACTTGCCTGGGGGCAACCGCAAGCTCCACAAACGACACACAGTGGTGCCATTACAAGGGAACGACGGAAATAATTCTGTATAATCAAAACCACTGTACCGGTTTTAATGACATTTGAAACATAGCTCGAATGGAAGGAACTCAATCAACTGTATATGTTATATAACATTATTTTTAATAAAAAAAAATAAGAACAATTTTTGTTTGTATACTCAAAACAATTTTGTTTTCTCATTTGTAATGTCGAACTAAGTCTTAGAAATGATAAAAGTACATATATAATCTACATTTTACATAAATTGTGCATATGTGTTGCACAGTTATTTTTTGTAGTGAATGGGCGGCCTAAGAATAAAACTATAAATTGTTTAGCCATTCCGACAATAAATGTCATTTTGATGTCAAAATCTCTTTCTCAAACCAACACGCTTCACAATGGGCATGATATTCGGAAAGGTACACTGACAAATCGGTTTGCAAAAGGTTTTACTTATTCGTAGATGTATGTTTTGTTTTTTTTTTTGCATCTATTGATGACCACTAGATGAAGTCTTTAATGTCACTACATAATATTGGTACTTGATTTATTCATAAACTCTGTTTTCTCTTTTGATTACAGTGTGTTCAAATATTTTGTTAGTTATTTATTTTATTTTAAATTAGAAATAAAGTATGATTTGGCAACGATCGTGTTTGACGCTACGTGATATTTATATGCAGATTTGGGGAAGACCGCACTTTTAAAATAACTTTGAGCAATTATTCTAAACGAAGTGCTAAATCAATTTTTAGAAACTTTTTTACCGAGTCGATGATTATAAATAAATGTTAAGCCTTTTTTTAAAGTTTATTTATTTATTAATTTATCGATTTAAGTAGTCTTAAAATAATGCGTCTAAACTTGGTAGATATTATTTTAATAAACTAGTTTTGCTGGAAAGAAGGCTGTTTTTATTTGTGTTTTTGTTGTTAGAGGTCGCCGTGGCGTAGTGGTTAAGTGCGGGACTGCTACGCGGAGGGTGCCAGGGTCGATACCCGAATTTAACACCTTTCATAATTCACGGCTCCACCTCTTTCGATTCACTGACAATGGTCAAAGAGTATTCCTGTCTAGAAAAAGCTTCTCCGTTCGGCGAGTCGACATTAAATTGTAGGTCCCTTTCCACTCGTGAAAGAACAATAGCACGGACAACACGAGTGTTTGCTGAGAAACTAGGTCCAGGTCCGCGTCAGACTGTCGTGCCACCCATATTATTATTATTATTATTATTATTCTCCTTTCACAAAATACTCCCCTCTAGACCTATCAAGTACTCCTCAGCGAACATTTGAAACGGAAGCCCTGTTGCAGACGCATTCAACATAAAATGAGTGCTGCGACTAAGGATAGTGGGACTTACATAAATGATATACATATGAGCAAGAAGAGGACTGTCTCTTTTCTGAATTTTTAGTATTTGTCGATAACTTTTCGTATACCAAGTTACTTTGAACATTCGTGTTCTCAGTCCGCGGCTCATGCGTGCAACACTTTATATAGCCAACAACTGTAAATACTTACTGGTTTTACGTTTGTAATAGAATCCCATATTACCTGGCCCTGGGCTGCAGCAGGCACAAAATCCATTCTGAAACAGTCAGTTACCAAGAAATAAAGTCATCAAATAAATTTAATGAATATTAATTCTTTATTGCATCTCATTGATTTTCTTTTTACAACAATACTACTTAGCAATGATATACACAGATATATGTGCATACAAAGTTAAAATAAAGATCTGATACATAACTGGGTTTCCTTTGTATACACAGTACATTAATATAAATAATTTGGGAATTAGCTTTGTTTCTTTTTCATAAATTTTTAAAAATATTTTTATTCCGACAACAATGATAAAATGAGACAAGTCTCGTCTCAAATTCATAGAAAACAATTTCTACCACAAAACGAAAATTATAACATTTATGTACGTTCTTCGATTAGATGCATGTGCAGCACACGCATGCGCTGTAGATGCGAACAAGATTCCTTAAATAATAGCGCTACGCTTTGTGCATTTTATTAACTAGTAAATAGATATATTTTTATTTGTATATGTGTAGTTCGCTTAAATACGTGGATTTTTCATTTGGTATATAAAATACAGTTATCCTTGTTTCGTGTGTGTTTTGTATTTTTTTTTGTTGTTTTGTTTGCGTCCGATCTCAAATGGTTTGTAAAAAATAGTTCTCTTCTCTTGACATGAACAATTAGTGGCTTAGAGCTGTCATTTAATTCAGGGTAAAGACTGTTGTATAAGTAGTTGTATATATAGGTATGATATTCGGAAAGGTACACTGACAAATCGGAGGTATTAATTTTGCAGAAAGTTTTACTTATTCGTAGATGCATGTTTTTTTTGCATCTATTGATGACCACTAGATGAAGTCTTTAATGTCACTACATAATATTGGTACTTGGTTTATTAATAAACTCTGTTTTCTCTTTTGATTACAGTGTGTTCAAATATTTTGTTAGTTATTTATTTTATTTTAAATTACAAATAAAGTATAATTTGGCAACGATCGTGTTTGACGAGATTTGACGTTACATTGTTTTTTTTGTGGACATTTCGCTGTTGTCGTAAATGGGTTACGCTTACTTACGAATCGGTGGTAGTTCATGATTAACGGTAACCGAGAGACGACGAATGTTTGGCTTGTCATATTCCTCCATGGATATGCCTCGTGACAGCTTACGGGTGCCATTTGTGCCTTCAGTGGATCCTCCGGAGCTGGTTGAGAATGCTCTAGATCGATCCACGCCGGGCATAATGACAGACGTAAGTAGACCTTGACCCTTGCAAAACAATAAGATCGATTGGGCCACTTTTGCCGGCTGAAAAGGAAAAGAAGGAAAATAATATATTATTTCAATTGGTTCTATGATGTCTAAGAAAAATATTCATATCACTGTCATTGTAATTGATATTTATATGCAGATTTTGGGAAGACTAAAGATATCTAAGGAAGAGTGGAATCAGCGTTCCCCCCCCGTGCTATAATTGTACTTTTTGAGTACATTTTTGCGGGCTGATAAAGCCCTGCGTACTACGTTTTTAACCCTTCTCTTAATGGATATTTTAAAACCTTCCCATCAATGGAATAGGTCCGGTTGGACCTACTCATTGACAGAAGGGTTAAGAACAATAAGTACTTCTTATTTTTTTTTTTGGATCGCTGTCAAACCTCTGTAAGTGGAACAAAGGTTTCAGAACTTAGACCCAAAAATTACAAAAAAACTAAAATTATTTTACACTCGTCGTCTCTCGGCAAGGCGAAAAAGTCCTTAAATCGACTAAAGACCTGTTCAAAGCAAGATTTGTAAAGAGCATGAGGTGATTTATGCCATCACGTGACACAGGATAGGTTTGAGTAGAATTTGTGCTCCATAAATGTAGGGATTTACAACAGACCCTAAGGCTTTCGAAGTGATGTTCTATCAACACACTCTCCTTCCTGAACCTAAAACTCATTGAGTCAAATTTTAAGTAGGGAATGTTGATTGCTGATTATTAATTAAATGCTGGTAATGGATCCCGAGGCCCAGGGCAGATCTGTTGTCAGGCAGGGAAGAAGTTTTCATTTAGGTTTGACTTTTAATTTTTTGCGAATAGTTCTCCCGGTATAACATCGAAATTTCTTTCTATTAAAACTCCCACGAGGGACATGTAATGCCCCCTTCAGGGCCGGCCAGAGACTGATGAGCGCCCTTTGTAAGCACTTCGTTAAGCGCTCCATTCTTCAGCCTTGACACTTCAATTTAAGAATCTAACTTTTCTGACCTTTGCTTAAAACGACTTGAATAAATCCATGTCTAAAATATGCATTTTACTTTTTTCTCTTATTTTGAAAGTGCCTTGTGGAAGCTCCCCAAAGCACGAATTTGTACATCCTGGGTCGGGCCTTGGAGCCATTACCTTTTTGGATAATTAGCAATGTGAATAATCACAATCATGTAAACGATAGAATCAGCCATTCCCTATTCGTTGACTTTTAAAGGCGCCTATAACAGCGGAGGTAACCAATGTACGCAACGCAAATGTGGAACATCATTTCCATTTGACAATTCTACAGAAACACAAAATATTAGTTTATTCAACTTACCGAATCAGCAAGGACATCGCCAGCACGTTCAATCTTCAGCATTGTCACTTTCTCCTTCTCGCCATCGCGATGAAGCTTCTCCACCATTTGCGCATAAGGACTCAACATTCCGGTAATGAGAATGACATCAACCTTGCATCCCTTCAAAGTAAGATCCTTACGACTGTGAACACAACAAAAAACACCGTTCTTATTGCATGATCAATTTTCGCAACCATTCCACTTACCTCATAAATGCTTTCACATAAAGACCAATATTTTTGCTATTTAGCGAATCCCTTAGCCTTTTCTGGTATTCGGACACGATCTTTTCCTTATCCGGATTATCACCGACCAATTGCTGGTAAATGGCACGGGATTGATTTAAAGGAGGTCACATGATCGGGTGTTGAAGATGAGAGTGTGTTGTGAGTGGGTGTGTGAGTGTGTAAATAAAGTGTAATTATAGGAGAATATAAGAAAAAATGTCAATTTTGAGAAATTCTGAATAAAAACAAAAAATCAACAATCACTGACATAAGCAATATCTGAGTCAGAAGTCAAGTGCGTAGAGGAAGTCGACTTCACAGCTGATTATCCCCTGTCCATTAACGGATTTGAGCAACATTTTGATATTTTGTTAGTTATTCACGCTTGGTTTCAACCGATTCGATATGAACAATCCAATCAAAATGTCACTTGTTTGTCCTCAAAACCAGAAATGAAGTCTTACAGAGATAGCCGACTTCGCAGCCCCCTAGTCGCCGAATTTGATTACTTTTTTGACAGATATTCATGAATTTTTGACGACTGTTCACGAAATAACGTCAATGCCACGTGATTGACCAATTTGAACACGTTATAAAAAACCGTTGTCAAAAATGTTAAGGGGCAAGAGAGATAGAAGTCGAGCATCTCTGTAATACTTCATTTCTAATCAAACTGTGAAAATGTCCTTCAAAAATGTTCCCCTTTAACCTGATTTCTGATCAGAACAAAGCCGTCAACTGCATATGTCAGTTGAACACAAAAACAGATAAATAAAGCAAGTAAATTGACATTTTATAGAAGATCCTTAGGCCGGCCATTCACTTAACAAAACTGCTGCGCAAATTGATATTTTAAGATTTGAGCAAAAATCAAAACCGTTTTGATTTTTACACAGTTAGTACTTCTTATTTTTTTTTTTAAATTTGAGCAAAAATCAAAATCGTTTTGATTTTTACACAGTTAACTGCACAAACAGTGCACAGACCCCTATTCACAATGCAAATTCATTGCATAAACGTCTATGTGCACAGTTATTTTGTGTAATGAACGGCCGACCTTAAACCAATGAAAACATATATAACAAAAAAGTTTTTTGCTAAGCTCATACCTCGATGAACTGTGGATAAACATTGAATATAACAAAAAAATATTTAGTGTGGATTAAGTGTGTGTGTGTGTGTTTGTGTATTCATGGTTTTAGTTTTTGTTAGATGAGTAGCATGAGGAAGGGATTAGAAAGAAAACAAAAATATTTTACATTTTACATTTTACATTTACAACAATTTATGAGTACATATATTTTGGTTTTAATTAAATCTTACAGTTGGTTGATATAGTAAAAGCATCAAAAATTGTTAAAGTTTACATTAAAAAACAACATTTAGCGATTTTGTAGTGATCTTGAATGGCATGGCATATATGTACATTCGTCGGAGAAACTGTCAATGAGTGGTGTGAATAAAAACTAAGAGAACAGTCCACGTGAAATCTCATAAGTGTTGAGTTTGTGTTAAGGGGGGCAGTCAATTTGGTGTGAATAAACATTTTCCTGGCGGTGGCCTTGTGGATATGTGCGTCTATCCCTATGCAACTTAATCTCATTGCCTGGGTTCGATTGCTGGTTGGTATAATCAAAAAATAATTTTCACATTCCCACTGCTTTCGAGTCACTGACAATGCTCAAAAGGAAATAACTGTCTGGAAAACGCTACTCAAATTTAGCCGCTCGGAATCGGCATAAAACTGTAGGTCCCTTCGCCTCGTGAGAGAACAATAGCACGCATAACACGAGTGGTTGCTGAGAAGCTATCCCTGGCCCTCTAAAGACTGTAGCGCCACACACACATGTTTATTATTGTAAACATTTCCTTAAAGTGGGTTCATTCCTTTAAGTTAACGTTTGAAAACTAGAGACTTGATATTTAAGTGTGGGTGCAAAGTCGGGTAAAGGTGCAAAGTACAGTGGACTCTCCCTAACTCTCTCCGACTCGCACTTTTTCGCCATATTTTACATACATTTCCCTTAATTTTCCATACAAAACCTCTCTTGACGTTTGAAAACTAGAGACTTGATATTTAAGTGTGGGTGCAAAGTCGGGTAAAGGTGCAAAGTACAGTGGACTCTCCCTAACTCTCTCCGACTCGCACTTTTTCGCCATATTTTACATACATTTCCCTTAATTTTCCATACAAAACCTCTCTTGACGTTTGAAAACTAGAGACTTGATATTTAAGTGTGGGTGCAAAGTCGGGTAAAGGTGCAAAGTACAGTCGACTCTCCCTAACTCTCTCCGACTCGCACTGTTTCGCCATATTTTACATACATTTCCCATAATTTTCCATATAAAACCTCTCTCCAAGTCAAACTCTTCATACTCCAACAAATTCTAATATTCCGTGACAATCGGACTTAGAGGGAGTCAACTGTGTATGCAATAATGTTTGTAAATATACAAATGCGAAAAATAATTTTCTCTTATTTCTTATTCTTTTATTTATCGGTCGCAATAAATTGTTTGCAATAGAAAATCGAACGATTGAACGCGTCAGATTCAGGTTATAACATCAGTTTTTTTTTGTTTCATCTAGTTACGTTTTAACATTGACCGCCGCGTGATTCGGGTCATATTTATGTCATAACTGTGATTTTAGTACCATCCCTCCGGGTAGGTACAGAATTACGTTGATCCATATTTTCCTTGATCCAAAATAATAGATCAACACTATACTATGAAAAACTACTCCCCTGGTTTCATTTTGCATACCAAATCCCTCCAAATGATATCAAAACTCCTGTTTTATAATGGTTTGATGATTTATGTATTTAATATTCGTTGTCATTCGTTGTGATGTACAGTGATTCATGCACATCACACCATCCATGTTCGAACAATCTCCACCACAGGTAATGGCACCATGTACTAGACTTGAGCATTTTAGTTCAGCCCAGAGAACACTCAATTTAGTTCAAATCTGTTTATTGAACTAGTTCGTTATTCTAGTTCATTTAGTTTAGTGTATGAAATTGAACTTTGTGTGATTTTAATTAGCAATATGCATGGATTCAATGAGATATGTACAAAAATAATGAGCCCAACATAACCAGAAAGAATCGCTTTATAATTTATACATTCATCGCGCCAGTTATAACGTAATATACATGTATATGTTCCCATCACATACACCAGCGGCAGCACAACCATGCTTGATGTTAAACAAAAACAACCCAGATCCTGATCCTGATGTGAAATAAACAAACAAACCAAAGCGCTCAATTTAGTTCGGTTTAGTTTAATTTAGTTCAGTTTAGATCGAGTTATTCTATTGAATACAACTTTACACACTGAGAATATGCATTTATTCAAGGTAAAGTATTCCTGACTTTGTCGAACTACTGAACTAACTGACTAAAATAACTAACTAACTAAAATAACATGATATTGTGAAGTAGTTCACTTCTAAGAGCTGTTTTTTGAACTAGTTCATTCGTGAACTACACAAGCCTACGACTATGTGTAAAAGACATAGTTTCGTGAAAATATGACTGCAACCCTTCAAAAGCTGCCGTTAAAACTTTACTTTCGCAGATGTCCACACTGAAAGCTCGATAGTAGATGGGGACATATATTATCGGACAATTTCTGGCCATCATACATTTTGAGGGGCAAACCTGAAGTCTGCATTGGCGTGATCAAAACCAAGGTCTGAGATACAAAATGCAGGAGCAAGTTTGAAACACTCCAAAAAGTTCATTAAAAAATACCGACTCTCCATTCAAATGGTCACTCTTCTCCACCAAATAGGTTAAGGCAGAACATATCCACGCAGACACTGCGGAGTGGCTAAAAAAAACAATGGGAAACCTACTTGTCGGTTGTCCAATCAATCATAAGCCGGTCTAATCTGACGGGGTCACACAGTCTCCAAGAATGGACACAAGTCCTAGGCTAACGTGGGACACAATAGATCCTTAGGGTGTCAATTAAATTTTCTCTAGGTTCACCCTCTGTTACCCTACTCCTCATTGTTTCAGAATAAATTCGTGGTTAAGTTAACTTCTTTGGCGTATTTATTTTCCAAGTTATCATTTTCGTTTCTCTTTTTGGTTCGGTTAAAGTTGATAACGCTCTTAAACCATTACATACGGCGAAAGGCGTTTAAGATCTAATCCTAGATTTTTCTATGAACACCCTTCAGTCATGTTTGAAGTCATTGAAATTCAAATGGTCCACAACTCTGTTTCGAATTTATTTGTCGCAAAAGGAAAAGCCCAAATGTCTTTACTGAGGACAATCGCTTCGAACACACACCCAACCACCAACCACTAGTCCTTCCCTTGTTACAAAATGCAGGCACCACCACAGATCTCCTTCTGCCCACCAAGCCATTCAAGAACAAATCGAAACCAATCCAACACCCACATCGAAAACCAGATTAAACGTGTGCCGAAGCAAGTGCATGACTCAACTTACATGTCCGAATTTGTGGTACATCAGGAAACTCTCAGCGGATTGGGCCACTTCATCATTCTTCCAAGTGATAAACTGCAATATCAGACAAGCAGAATTAAAGTCAGTCCATCTCAGTCGGTTCGGTCACAACTCACCTTTGTGCGGAACGATTGCAGGACAGATGCAGCACTGCCAGTGCAGTTGATTAGAATCAAACCCAAGAGTCTGGTGGGATGAGCCAATCCAAATCTGGCCAGAACATTCGCTCCGGCACCCTCCCCCAGGCCAATGACGTACTTCACATGCAAGAAGTCCAGCACCGTGACCAGATCTTCGCCTAGTGTTTGCAACGGTGGGAACTGAAAACTACTCGCCCAAAGAGAAACATACAAACACACAAGTGAGGGCACACATCAGAGCAGATGTTCGCATTCAACTTACGAATCGGGTAGCGCTTCAGCTCCGTCGGCATGGCCTGGCACATCGATGTGAATAAAACATGATCTCTCCTTAATTTCCGTCATGCAAGGACTATTCACGAATTCCTGAAAGGAATTATCTGAAAAGGAGAAAATGTAAATGGAACGAATGAACGAAACAAATTAGCCACGAATCCATCACTGGAAGGGATCATCCCCCACGCCCCACGCCCCCCAGAGCCGGAGAATACCAAATCGAATTTGAAAGGTTAAATGGAACCCATCGAATACTTACGATTGCATCCCAGATCGTGGACTGTGATGAATACCGCCCGCTTTTCTTGTTGTGACAAATCACCCTGTATAGATCAAGAAAGGCATCAATTATACAAACGACGACATGGCGCCACCTCACCCCGCCCAGGGGGCTACGCACTTACCTGCACTGTGACGGTGAGCTCGCCGCTCTTATCTGTGTTCACTGTGTATTTCTGTAAAAAAAAGAGAGCAATTATTGGCGATGATTCACGATTGAAGCTCGATTAAAGCCAAAGGCACTGGAAGGCTATATAAAACGCGATGGCATGGAATGACCAAAATGAGATAAACCACAAAACACACAACGTACACACTTAATTAACTTGGCTGGCAGCAAGGGTGGCAAACGGAAACGGATGTTCGGTTACTCAGACACACAAGTGCTGTTGCCAGTCGTCACAATAATGCAATAAAATCGATGAAATCCCTTGCAAATAATGCTGGTCAAGCACTTAACCGTTGTTGATGCTCTTTTTATGTTCGTTTTTAACTGCTTCTGCCCACTTCCCACATCCGGGCACACATGGCTGGGTGGGACCGAAAAACAAAAGCGGGCGCATCATTTGACGGAATGGTCTTGACGGATGGGCTGGGCTGGGCTAGTGTGTGTGTGCAAATAATTGCGACGAAGGGTTGTGCGAGTGAGTGGCTGAAATCTAAGGGTTCCCCAGTGGGAACTCACACACAGATGCGAATAACCTACTGCGTCTCAAGGACAATTTACGTCTGATGGAACATGGCGAAATTTAAATTGTTTAAGACTCGAGATTGCTGTTTGGTGTGAGAGGGAGAGAGAGGCACTCGGTATGTTTACCGCGGCACAATAAAAAGTTGAAATGGTTGAACCTTGTTTGGCAGCTTATTAAGTGTTAATGGGAAGAGGTTTCTGTAGTAACTCGCGCGCTGGAGAGGTGGCGGGCAGGGTTGAAGGATGAAGCACGCAAGATGTCAAATTCTAGGTTCATTCTTCTCAACATGTCTTTAGAGCCTACTGCTTTGATAATTAATATTAAAATTGAAAGGATCTCTGATGAGATGGAGCTGACTAAACGTAACAAGGCCAATTGTAATATTTGCTTATGGAAGAGTTGACAACAACAACAAGTCGCAGACACAAGATGCCTCCTATCATCTGAATCAGTAATGATGCACTACCTTAGGTTAGGTAGGAGTGGCTGAATACGGGAGGCAGTCACACTTAGGCGAATGTAGGGCCATGGTGATAGCACACGGATTGACTACTCCGAAGCTTGGAGCCAGTGGGTGCCTCCTGCCTGGGTGCTGAAAGTGTCAGGATTCTGGAGATCTGAGGGAGAATCTCTCGAGGTAACAGGTGCTACTTCGGTTTGTCGAAACAACTGGATTCTAAACTATAGTCTTAGCTAGTCCTACTATATGGAGCCGAAAGTTGGACGATAAGTATAACTGCTGAGCTGATTTTCGCTTTCGAAAGAAAAGTTGTACGCCCAAATTCTACGTCTCGAATGCGAGGACGGTGAATGGAGGAGTAAACTAAGCGTAGCCTAGCCCTGCTTTTCATGCAGGAGGGTCCGGTTTTCCCAGAGAATTTATATTTGGCTGTCCTAGTCCATCTTCCTAGCCCACCACCTAAGGACAGGAATTCTACGAGCTGTATCAAGATGTGGTCTGGAAGGCAAAAATCCGTCGACTGCACTGGCTCGGCCACATCAAGCGCATGGACAAGGATGCTCCAGCTAAGAGGGTCTTCATATCCGAGTCTCCTTCGACTACAACCTCGCATAGGTGCGGTGTTAGCAGAAACTTTCATTGGAGAGTAACCTGCCGATCATTACCTAAATTATGTAAAGCAAACTACTGGTTAAGTGCTTCACTTTGTTGTAGTCTTAAGAAATACAGGTGGTTTTAGTTAGTAAAAATCTCACACTTCTATGTGCGAAAGTTCGTCATAGATTCTTGTCGAAGATTTCCACCTATCCACGAAAAAAAAATATCCGAGTCTTCTGTGTCGGGAAGAAGAGGAAGAGCGAACCTCCGGTATAAAGACCAAGTCATCGCGGACGCAAGACATTTTGGTCTCAACTGCTGGAAGAAGCATGCTTAGACAATTATTGACGGAGGGCTGCGATTGCTCAGGCTCAGGAGTTTTATTATCTTCGACATACCTTGATTAGCGATCTCGGAGAAGTTAGTAAGGAAAGGTTTGTCGAACGCTATATATCTTTTTTTTGGCTAGTGCCGGACAGTTACAGAGAAAGTGAGGCAGAAAGTGTCGAGGCAACTGCGACAGTGAGGGTTGAACGGTATACCGAGTCTAGAAGCGTAGATGCCTATGGGGCCGTGCCATGTGCTTACAGCCATGACTCTAGCTTTGAGGAGGCTATCAGCCCTGCTTTTCATGTAAGAGGGGCAGGTATTCCCAGATAATTTATACTTGGATGTCCCCGTCCACCTTCTACAAGCTAAGGAGATTAAGTGTTTGTAGATCTATTTGAGGTGGTTAATTGGGGTGCTCTCCTTTTTAGTGGGGGCGTTGACGGTAGCGCCTTACTTGCCCTGTTCGTCGACAATCTAATTTCCCTCTATGTTGCTGTGGCATGGAAACCAGATGAGACTAATACTGCATCTGCTACTGCCCTGTTTGCGTTCTTCCTTGCACCGTTGCACCAATTTAGAGGAAGTGATTGTTGAGGAGATGACCCTTATGGCTGCTTGGGTGTCGCTGCAGATCCTTGCGGCTCTACCATATGGGCAGGTGGTAATCTCTACCATAAAGGTCTTCTAGCCTAGAAGACGCCTGTCCTCACTGCGAAAACGCGACAGAGAACGTGGAACACGTCTTCTTCGAATGTGCTCGATATGCAAACGAACGAGTTATATTGCGGGACGCATTTGGTGAACCGCCAACACCAGAAAACATTGTCCAACATATGTTGAGCTCTGAAGACCTTTGGTCTGCTGTTTCGTTCAAACAGCAGTACGAATAATATGCGATTTAGGGAATTTAGAACGACAGCGGAAAGCGAATTCGCTAAACGATACGTGGCGAAGCAAAAAGCTCGAATCCGTCCCTCGCGAAGTAAAACCTAGCAGTAGTTCCGCGAGGGAATAAACGGAAAGTTTCCACAGGAGGTGGTTTTAGTCAGTAAGAATCTGACACTACCAATGGACGTCGGACCATGCAAGGTTTCCACCTACCCACGAGAGAAAAAAAAAGCCTAGAATATACTCGAGTGATCTTGGAGGCGGTACGAATTGGAGATGTAGAAATCCCTCGAGAAGACCGCTGAGCCTACACCGTGGTCTAGCTTAGATCCGGTAAGCCGTATTCCGAAGATGAGATGAGATTTCTTCGTGCTTCGTATGCTTTGATAGTTTGATGATGAGGTAAGCCGAGTTGTCGAAGTCCATAGTGGGGCAATGTAGTTGTGGGAGCTGGTGTTAGGTGCTTAAGAGTTGCAGAGCTCTTCTATGGCCATACGGTATTGGTGACCAGCTTCCAAGGTTCTCTGAGTCTGATGACCTGCACGTGACGAAATAATTGATGTAAACATCCTGTGGAAGGAGGTGTAGAAGTATGTTCAGTTCCGACTCCTGCCGAGCACTCGAATTTCCAGAGTTTGTTTAAGTTGTATGTTTCGCTTAGGGAAGCCCTCCATACAAGTGAGCAGTAAGTGAGAAAGGGACAGCTGTGTATATCCAAAGGGTCCTTTTGCGTTTAAGACTCCAAGTTTAGCGAAAGTTTTAGTTCAGGCATAAAACGCTGCTCTTGCTAGACTTCCAGTTGAGCTTAGGATTCAGATTGACGCCTTAACACTGGAGGGAGGGAGTGATATTGTTGAGCCGAGGAAGCTTAAAGGTTGGTATCTTGGTCTTCGTGGTAAATAGTGTCAGTTCCGTTTAGGTAGGAATCAAATTCAGGTTAAGATGACCACGTTGTTCTTCTCAAAGTTGCATACATCTGCCCATAGTGGCGGTTCGTCCAAGACGTAAGTGCTGTGTATCCTTTCGTGGAGATGGTTTTTTTCTCTCCATCAGCGCTAACCATTTAGCGGCCCATAGTGGCGATTCATCCAAGACGTCAGTTCTATGTATCCTTCTTGAAGATGGCATTGAAGATATTTTTTTTTCTCTACATCAGCGCTAATCATTAAGTGGCCTCAATGCTAGCAATGGTCGGCTCTCCATTTTGCAGTATTCAATTTCATACTTGTTTGAAGAAACACCAGAGTTGTTTGACAGATAAAGAATCTTGACTTTCAGATTTACAAACAAGTTCACTGATTAGACGTCAGCCTTACTTTTCAGAAAAACTTTCGCAACAAGGACAGAACAAGAATAATTGATTCCCATGCCATTTCATCGTGTTCAACTTTCTCAAACGTCAAAAAATTCTTCAGAATCCAAACCATTGACAACTAACAAGTTTGGCAAACAGATACCACCCATATATTCTCCATCTCCAATCAATTCACTGTCAACTTTAACTTCGTGATAAAACCGAAATTTGCCACAAAAACCAGCAACAAATGACATGTTCACACGTCTGTCAATTATTAACCTCAAGAGATCCTTTATAGTCCTTGTGGATGTGGTCGATAACGTCTCAGAATACGCACTTCACATGTTATGACATGGAGTGTTAAACTGTAACATACGCCCGACTTGTTTCACCTCCAAATTGGTTTTTAATGCAAATCTTCGTGTGTCATAAATATCTCGCAGCTGATTGATGGATTTTTAATATGTCACAACGATAATAAGACAAACAGCCTGTTTGCTCGACGCCGTAAACAAACACACATGCACGTATGATTGTTTAACGTCAGTGTTACATCAAGTTTGTTTGCTTTTTCTTTACTTCGTAGTGCAGACAAGACATGAGCGCTAATGACGTGTGTTGGTGACAAGTTAACACTGTGACGGATAACCCATCAATTCGATCAGTTTTTACTGCTTCGTCGTAAATGATAACGGTTTTGTGATTTGTATTCAATTCTTACAAAGTGGTTGACGCGGTAACGTGGTGGTGTGGTGGTGTAAGAGGAAAGTGCCGTCTAATGAGCTTTTGTGCGGCGAAGGATGGCGCAGCGCTGAATCGAAGGGAGAGTTATGGGCTCCCATTTCGTGGAATTTAAATCCCTGTCACATCCTATCAACTGTTGATTTCGATGATGGCGTAATTTAGGCAAATGACTTGTTCGATAAATCTCAAGGGCTTGTCACGTAATGAGACATTATCTCTAT
Organism: Eristalis intricaria; assembly: GCA_964034865.1. Taxonomy (NCBI): domain Eukaryota; kingdom Metazoa; phylum Arthropoda; class Insecta; order Diptera; family Syrphidae; genus Eristalis; species Eristalis intricaria. The sequence continues at coordinate 11,011,247 of OZ035873.1, forward strand.
CACTTACAATTAGACTTAAATCGACGTGGTGACAGTGGGAAGAATTGACAAGGGGTTTGTGTGTTGAAGGATGTTTGAAGAAATGATTGTGTGCTTAGAAAATAATTTATTGTTTTTTAAGTTTTTGATGCGATTATAATTTTGTATGCAATTGGGACATTTCCTGGACTCCGCTCAGTATTGGCCCTGATCTTGTTTTAGGAATTCTACTTTAATAAATTCCAGGTTTGACGAAGTAAAAAACCAAACTGCATAATTCTTGACAGCAAGATTGTTGAACAGATTGTGATTTAAACTCAAATAAGGTTGAAATTAAGACGAACTGGATAACTGTAAATTCTTCGTGTCGCGTCGTCGTCTTGAGATCTACGATATGTATGATGATAAGTTTTTTAGTTCTCTATGCGTGTCGGACGTTTTTCCTTAATTTGTGGGCAAATTGTGTTTGCAAAAAAGTTTGACAAATATTTAAGAAAAATAGAAAACAGAAAACTAAGTAGCAATGGAAATTGTCGATATGCAGAGCTGCTCAAAATTACAGGGATGATCACTCATAGTCGATATTTCTGCTCATTTACACATTTTTTTCAACTTTTCGCAACAGTAAGTGGTACCGTTATTTGCACAGCTGCATTGCCTTTACTATGCATGCACATAATGTCAGCTAATCATTCATGTAAGTGGTGCAGTGGTGCAATTTACGGAAAAAGTGTTTTCTTGAGTGCTCAAAATAATAGGGAATTTTGTCTTCCCCTTGATATCTTTATTCAAAACGAGTTAAAAGGTAGTTGTTTGTGTTCTGTATGTAAGAAATGTAGTTAATTCTACGAATACCTTTGTAGATTTATTACAAAATGGGCCGTAACAGGCACTGTTCTGAAGCCGTATCATAAAGAAACACAGACAGCAGGGAAAGTCTTCAAAATTTATTGCAGACGAGTTGGGAAGATCGGTTAATTTTGTTTTCAATGCACTTTCAGACACCCCAGCAAAAGAAACACGACGTAGGTAGATCAAGAAAAACGAGTTCCACTGATGACTCCCGTATAGTGTTATTAACCAAAAAGAATCCCTTTATGTCATCAAAATAAACAACATAGTCAGTGCCCAAACGGTCCGGCGAAGATTGTTGCAAAATCCACTACCAGGAAGGATCTATCGAAAAGTTCCATTGTTGAGTAAAAGGAATGTCAAAGCAAGAAAAGAGTTCGCCTTAAGTTTCAGGAACCATTCAAAAGAGATGTTTCGTAACACTCCCGAAGTGAACGTACGGCGGCTTCAGGGAAAAGAGATTTCCCTGACTTCGGATTCACAAAAAAACCGTAAAGCATGGAGGTGGAAGCGTCATGGTGTGGGGCTGATTTTCTTGGTTCGGTGTTGGACTCATATTTCAAATAAATGACATCATGACTAAAGAAGTTTATCGTGATATCTTACATCATGAGTACGCTGAGGACAACATGCCTTTAAGATGGCACTTCCAACATGACAATGATCCTAAGCATTCATCGAAATTAGTTAGTGCTTGTTTGAGGGACCATCAAGTGTCGGTATTACCATGGCCATCTCAGTCCCCAGATCTCAATCCTATCGAGAATTTGTCGGCGGAACTAAAAAAAAATTTGGCTACACAGACGTTCCATAATAAAACTCACCTTTGGACCGAAATTGAGAAACATTGGAAGGCCATTCATTTGATTAAGTGTCAGAAATTTAGAGTCTATGCCAGGTCGAGTAAGTGCTGTGCTAAAGAACAAGGGCGGTCATTCGGGACACTAATCTACTCAAATATAATCTCTATGTGAAATAGAATTATAAATTAATAAAAATGTTACTTTCGTTTTATTACTTTCTTGAAAAACGAATGTTAACTCTGAATTTCCCTATTATTTTGAACAGCTCTGTAAATACTCTATACCTAAACAAGTCTGCAGTATTTTTCTCATTGATAATGGTAATGATGGAAACTGTGTGCTTCCAAGTTACAACGGATTAAGTGAAGCTACTCAAGGGTTGGAAGTGGACAACATACATAGTTCCCTGTTTTTTTGTTATCTTAAGTGTTAAGTGTCGGTTCAATTCATAAATTAAAGGTAAACATAAAATCGCTCTGTAAATAATGTATTTTTAATGATATTCTATTTGAGTTCAGTATCGATGGCAAAACTATTTCGTTGAATTCCGAAGTGTACGACTGGATGAACAGTACCTATTAACCTTCAACAAAATATGTATGTAGGAACATTAGCATTACTTTACAAATTTAATAGTAAACAAATATTGCTCATGTTACTCTCATGCTCATGTTACTCTCATGCTCATATTACTCATGGTCTTAAGCGAAAACGTGAAGGGAAATGCAAGAATTTCATTATAAATAGATTTCCTTTTTTAAATCAAACTCATATCGACTCCATGCTAAATCATATTTATTTGAGTTTGATTTGAATATGAAAGAATTTGATTTTTCACTACCCTGAGATTTGAAACGCACCGTCTGTAGTCCGAATTCAGCACCGGTCCTTCAATCATTCTTTCTGAATACAATCGAGTGCTACCCGGAGTAATCTTTGAGAAGAAATATTCGTCCAGCATTACTTCAAATCGGATTGGATGTTTGACATCCAGACGCTTTTGTTTAGGTATAGATGCATGCAGCTGCCTTCCAGTCATTGGCGCATACCCTGGAATGTTTTCTTTGTAGGTTTACACGGCCCCAAGTAGTAAGAAGCAAAGAAGAAGTTCGTTGATAGTGATGCTCAAAATCTGGGAACGACACCGCGGCCAATGATCTGTAAGACTTTCAACCAAAGACAACAACAGCGCACAGCTAAGGTGCATTCAAATGTATGGAACAACTACAAGTCAATGCTGACTTTTCGAAATAATATTCCTGTTGAAATTGTCTCCCCCGTAGGCTCCATTAAAGTCTCATTGCAGCTGTGATCCCCACACCATGCCCCATCAGCTCTGATTAACCTTATCATTTCCATAACCCCCGGTATCACTCACTTCATGGCCTTTTTTTATTTCATTTAAATCTGATTGAGAGAATAACAAACACTTCATCGATAACATGGCTTAAAACCCGCAAAAAAAACAATTGACGATGAAGAGTCCTGTGGGACACTCAGCAGCTGTTTTTCGGTACGCACACATTGTGCGGCGCCTGTTATTACATTTAAATCAATTTCCGTAATCCCAACAAATACGCGTAAACCGGTTATCAGTTGGCTCGTGCTTACCTCGGGAACACATTGGGGCTGATTATTACGTTAGAGAACTCCCACTTGCCATGATAACCCAAGAATGGATGCGGAGTTGCTACAACAAGGGCAGACGAGTGGGCAGACAATCCCCGACATTCGTGTTTACATGAAGAAATCGGTTTAAAGATTTGCCAGAAGTCTGCTTTTTGCTAAGAATTTAATTTTAAATGGCGTAATTCGGACGTGGGTTTGTGTAACTTAACCTTAAATGAGTATGGGTAAACCGCCTTGTGGAATCATTTTGAAAAAAATCTTTCCTTAGGTAACAATGGTGATTCGCTTGACCTCCTAAAAGGATACCCAATTGTTGATGGACAAGTGGAAGAAAAGGTTTTCATTTTTGTTTCTTCTACGGGAATGTGACCAGGGCGGGCTTGCACGTGTCTGGAATATTTATTCAGAAGTAACTTCAGTGTTGTGCAAACAAGAGTTACAGAAAGAAGTTTTCCTTATCAGCAGTGATATTGGAAGGTTTCCTTTACAAATCATCAGTTGAAGATTCTTCAGAATCCAGGGATGTAGGCCTCAAGGCTATTTGGCAGGAGCAAGACACTCACTGTGGGTCGCCGTGGCGTAGTGGGTTAGTGCGTCGACTCCTACGCAGAGGGTGCCAGGTTCGATACCCGAATTTACCACCTTTCATATTTCACGGCTCCACCTCTTTCGAGTCACTGACAATGCCCAAAGAGTATTTCCTGCTTAGAAAAAGCTTCTCAACTTCGCCGTTCGGAGTCGGCATTAAACTGTAGGTCCCTTCCACGCGTGAGAGAACAATAGCACGCACAACACGAGTGGTTGCTGAGAAGCGCTACCCATATTATTATTATAACATATTCACTGTCTAAGCAAAGTTAAAGCAATAAGTTTATTCAAGTGCTTCATTTCAAGACTGGTCTTCTTTTGAAACAGAACGCAATTTTTGCTTAATGGCAACATGATTGAAGAGAAGTACGGGTATTGGTCTTGTTGGTGATGGCTCATAAGGCAGATCTCTCGAAACCACTGTGGTTGCGTTTCTTGACGTTTTAATTTCCCCGCGAATGACATAGGCCGGTGATTAAGACTGGCTATGCTAAATCGTAACTCCCTTTTATTTTTTTTAGTATTTATTACAGCTAAAGTTCCTATAGGCGGACAGCGACGGTCACAACTCTTTTACCCGGCTAAAGGAGTGGTCCGCCAAAGTACCCTGAAAAACTGATTTTATCTGCAGGCCATGAAATTCGCAAACAAACTAAAATTAACATGAAGACATAAAAAACAAAACGCAATGACAGAACACAGTTGCTGAAATAAAATCTGTTATTTATTTAAGTAGAGACAATAGCCGTGTTTTTTTCAAAAAGCTAATATATAGTAAAGTAGGATTTTGGATGTAAAACACATACAATAACTCACTGCCTATTACTGTGCATAATATCGACAGTGAAAAAGTGACTGCCTATAAAAATTCAATCGATTCGAATATATAAATTGTTTTCTTCGTATATTTTTTGACAGATAAAAGTCAAAGTTACTGCGAATCGTTATAATTTTACTTGACTTCACTATCGATAGCTATAAAAAAAAAACACGTACGTGTACGGCGCACACCCTGCGCAGTTGCAATTTTGTTGTTTCCTTTGTGAAGTCAGTCAGATACTGGAAAGTTCTGCTGAAACAAATTTTGTCCGTCCAAGAGAAATAAATTAACCAAATTGCCATGTCCATGCCTATGTCCGCGTCCGTGTTTCGAAGTGTCCGCTAAAGGGAATATAAAATTTATGGAACTTTAATTCAAGATCCACGGTCATGAGAAATTATTCGCTCAAGGGGATTGCCCGCCTAAGAGAGTGTCCGTAATAGGAGCCGTCACTGTACTTACTTGTTATTGTTATTTATAGGTTTTGTATCTTAATAAAATTATTTATTTATTTAGTTATTTATTTATTTAGTTATTTATTATGCAACTTATTCATTTTTCTTGTTATTCATGCGATTTTTTAGCGTTGTGTGAAAAATGTTTTTCGTACACTTCGATCTGTGAAAAATGTTTATCGTACACTTCGAGCAACATAATATGGCGCGCAGCATTGACCTTTCGAGTCTGTTGTTCCCCTACTGTCCACACATTCGAGTTTCAGTATATCTTATTGGATAATATCCGATCGAATAGACCACATCCAGCTCAATACGCCAGCTACCATTCAGGAATTGGAGGCCAAAATTATTCTCTTAATTGGGCAAATAACCGTCGAATCGCTGAAAGAAGTGATTCATAACTATACCGTTAAAATGGCCTGTGTACGGCATAGTGTCGGGAAACATTTACACGAAATTATATTCAAAAATTAAATGTCAGACATTCTTCTTTCAGGTCATAGTAAAATTTAGAAATTCATTTTACGTGTTTTATTTCAAATAAAAAAAAAATCAGTTCTTTCGTTGCTAACTTCAGAGATGACACCAGAATTCGTTTTATCCATTTACAACCACTTTGTCCCTACTCCAAATGGTCAACTGCAAACGGCGAAGAAGATTTTAATAGACAATGACTCAAAAAAGAGCTTCATGAAACTTTTTTCGTACTGGGAATCGAACCTAGACACCGTAGGTTCAAGTGCGTAGGACTGAATGCACATACCCACTACGCCACAATGACCACTGTGAAGATTTAGTAAAATTGAAATACAAAATTAACCCCACGGTTCATTTATCATAGCGCGATTGTGACGATTCACTTTCCGGAGGGTTTAGAGAATTTTTCTTGAGTTTTGAAAGATGTTTGCTGCCCTGTGCTACGACGAACACGGCGATGTTATTCCGCAATGTTAAATTGTTTGTTTTCATTAAACTGTGGCAATGTTTCACGTGGAATAGTGGCTGGATGAGTATCGCAATAAGTCACCTTCAGTTAAACCACAATTAGTAGCATTAATCTTGTTAAACCTGAAAAGGTGTTTTCCTGCAGCGAGGGGATCGTCAATAGAAGGGCTCATACCACTTCTATTGAGTCCATCACCTACGAAATCTCCCGGAATATCCGAGTGTGATAAAACACCTCATTAAGATGCAGACGCCAATTCAGAGAAGGTTTCTAATTACAAATTTCGAAAGTTCCTATAAATTCTTGAAGCCAGCTCTATGTAACAGGAATTCGGCTAAATAATCGTATACCCATCCGAAATTATACCAGAATTAATCTTAATACATCTTGTCTGTTTCTCAGAAGTAAGATAGATAAGATATCGTTTCGTGGTGAGAGAACGCCACAAGAGCCCACCATGGGAGCACTTAACATCAGTTGAAATATTAACATAACTAATTTCAAAAGCACTTGAAGTTAATTGTGAATCATCGTCCTTGTTAAAGAGGTTACCCCCAAAAAGAGTACCACCCTCTAACAACATAAATAATGTTGTTGTGACAAGTGAGAAATCGATGTTTGAACAATAATCGAATTCAAAACAAAATAATTTAATTAAATTCAAAATGTCCTGTCAAAACATAGCAACAGGCAATTCTGGGAAGTAGCAATTCTGGAGTAGCAAGAAAATGCCTCGGAGGCAATTGATCTCTTGTCCTCCGCTTGATTGAAAATAGGGTTGAGAGAGAAAAAATAAACCTTAGGGAGATTGTGCTCAAAAGACTCAATTGCTTGAACGAAATGTATTCTAATAATTTAATTTATTGTAAATGGTGTTTTCTTTAAACTAATTTAACATCCAACCATGATGAACAAGTCAAACAAGGTGTGCTTGACATCGTATCGTTTTGGTTGAGGAACACGTATCTTTATTTGATGAACTCACCGCATGAGGTGAGAGACTTGTTGACATTTAATAGATGTACACTTTAAGATTTCTGCATAATTGAATTTCGTACGTGAAACAATGAAAAATAGAAAAAAATTATTGAATGACAAAATAGAATTTTAATTTAATCATTTTTACATTTATGACCACAGCCCGAATTAATGGGCCGTTGTGCAAGGAAAACAAGACGTGCTGGACAGTACTTGGCGGGAACTTTCATGACAACAGAAATTTAACTAGCTGAAATCAGAAATAAGGTCATATAGAGAAAGTCCATCCCACAGCTGATTGCCTACTTAGGCTAGGTAAAAGGGCTGCTTGTGAATTAATAAGCACACTTAGACCAGGTTGGTCCATTGTGATACCCACAGTCAGACTAATACTTTGATTGACCACTCCAGTGATAGTTTCGTTATTTTTATCCCAGTGGCAAATGGTGAGTGTACCAGATTTGAAAACCAGTTAAGAGCATACTAACTTTGCTTTCACTGGGATTCGAACCGGGGACCCCACTAACCACTGGCATGCCCTCAACCAACTGCGCCATCCAGTCAAATTGATTGCAAACTTGTCCATCGATGAATTTGATCGACATTTTGACAGTTAAGCACGGATTTTTGAAATTCAAATTCAATTTTTCAAGTCAAATCTATGAAATTCTCTGATTTGTTTGATAAAATGATGAGAAGATCAATCCCCAATTATACTCGTCATGAGGAGAAGTGAACGACAATGAGAGGTGAACTTTTCAACTGGCATAACTATCCATCCATTCACAAATTTGGTAACTGAGGGTATCCAAACCATTCGGTTGAACATATTGAAAATGTTGATGGATTAATAAAACTGTGTAAAGATAGAAACAAAGTCAGATTTAGTTTCTTCAGTGTTACCACGAAAAATCCGTCAGTTTGGTGAGATTCTTCAAAAGATAGAGGGCAGTCATGGACCTAAATTCACCCTGAACGAGAATCCAAGGAACATCCTTGAATTAAACTTCGTTTCTTCAAATTTCTCTTAAGGTACCAGGTTTCGCCATTCATTTTCGGAGTATCGAAACCGCAGGCTTTCGCGAAACCAAGTTGCAGTACCCTTGAGTTCATTCACCGACGGTGATAGGTTGTCAAACCGAACAAGACAGTGCCAACTTTAGTCATTTTATCTCAATTTCTGAAATTTGATGACTTCAAAAGTGAGAGCTTATGACATTTGAAAACACTTCAAAATCAGTGGAAACGGTCTATTGAGTTTTCAGAAAAGTTCATCTTATCCTCGTGGTTTCGGTTCGGTGGGAACATAGCAATACATGACATTGTGAATAACTTTCAAATATTCGTGAATAATTGTTTTTCATTAAATTTCAATCAAATTCGCTCTCTACAAAAGTGCCATTACCTTTTTTCTGGCATCCATCAATCATTTACTTGTTATCCGATGATAAAATCGCGCTGCACTATCTGTTACTATTTCTGTCAGCGACTAATGCGCTGTTGTTAAGATCACTTTTAGAATTGTGAACTTCGCAAATTTTGACACTTCATTCATATGAACGAGAAATGATGTATTACAGAGATGCCCGACTTCTACCTCTCTTTCCCCTTAAGATTTTTGACAACTGATTTTTATAACGTGTTCCTCAACCAAATTAACTAATCAGATGAATATCTGCCAAAAATCGTAAAAAATGTATGAATATCTGTCAAAAAATTACTAAAATTCGTCGAAGGACTAGGAGGCAATCAGCTGTGAAGTCGGCTATCTCTGTAATACTTCAGTTCTGATATGAACCGTTCTCTTTCATAGGCAACCGGGTAGAGTTTGTAAAACTAACACTTCACCGTGAAGTTTTAGTCGGGCATCTGTGGATCGCGTCTGCCTCTTTGTGTATTGCGTTCTCCGAGTGACAGTTTGTAAATAGAATGATTGATTCGTGGAGAAACAATTGAAAACCGTTACTTAAACTAACAATTGTGTATGATACTTCAATGCGGAGATTTTTGCATACTAAGTATAACTGTTTATTTTCATTTTCTGGAAAGTGGTGGTTTCTGCGAGTTCGCGCTCGCAGCTCGCGGCTCATATGTACGGCCATGCGAGTGATATGACGAAATTAATAAGTTGCACGTCGCAAGTCCCCTCCAATGTACACCACAAAGTGGCAACATACACCAAATTATTAAAAGAATTATTTATAGAACGAGAAATAAAACAGTCTGTTAAGTTGTAAGAGTTTAAAGCGCGCCAATGGGATTGTTTGCGTTGTGTCTAAAAAATGGCAGCCTCGAGTCGAGTCCATTATTGGATTCCAATTTAAAAATAGCTAATTGTGGAAATGGATGACCCCATCGCAGAATTTGAATGCAATCCCATATTACAAAAAACTTCTAAAAATCGATAACGCCATGAGCCGGTGTCCCGTTCTGCCTGAATAGGTAATCTATTGACTAACTTGATCCCACAGAGACTACAACCGCATTGATTTCGATTTCTCCTCGTCAACTAATGCTATGCCAGAGGATAACTTCACGCGTAAATTGAACTGAATGAGGCAAGTAACCCACATATTACGCCGCTCCATCCAAAGTACGTCACAAAACATCATTTAATTAGGCACACTCTATTAAACTTTCATGAAAGCATCTCTGGTCAGTAGACAATGATAACGAACGATGCCAATCCGAGTTCTGACTGAATCCAAACAATAGCCACCTGCCAGTAAACGTCTGCACAAAGTCATAAGTTCCCCCACAAACTTTCCCAAAAACAACCCATATTCTCCTCGGTCCCAAGATAGATGCAAACGGCAAGAACAAAAAACAGCACAAAACCCTCCCGTGAACGTCGTATTTGAGAAAACCCCTGACATATCTTACATATCGTATTCTATGAGCCAGAGGAAAATTGAATGACAAAGGATTACACTCAAAGGACCAGCACGTAGAGCACCCGCATCCACATTGACGTCATGTGTGCCAACAGCAAAAAACTGAATCCCTTATCAAATGCTAAAATGACTTTCATCCTTCTTAGGAAGTGTTACGGGAAACTTCGGCATGTGTCGATTCGTTCTAGTTTTGTTGTTGCCGCCAAGACGCTAAGGACACACGAAGTAAGTGCGATAAAATATCTCCAGTTACTGGTCTTAGGTAAGTCAATATTTTCCCCGAAGCCAGAAAAAATGGGCTGCGAAACTAACTGGGAGTTCGAAGCTGGGGCGGTGAGATCGCTTTTGTTGGCCTTAAGTTACACCTTAATGTGTCCTGAATGTGGTCCTTCAATTTCTTATCTGTTAATGGCTGATGGGACATAAGAGAAATTCCGCGTGATTAATTTTATGCACACGCTGCTAATGAAAGTTGGGTTTATGACCATAGGCTTATGGTCACAGAGGGCTTGCACATGACGCATTAAATTTTAGTTGGCAGGACTCAGATGGGGATGCTTCCATGATGATGGTCTTACTATCTGCAGTCATAGTAATGAGAGGATACTTCACTTTTATGTTGGTATCCTTTTCTTTTGGGCAGACATTTAACTGACGCATAACTCAGATAGTTGACACCTTTTTCTGTCTGTCATAAATTTGTTATTTTACCACGTGTTGCTTTTCATGGCAGTCTATCAAGCGGTTGTTAGATTTCTAATTGACAATCTTTGGTTGCTGAAGATGCTTCTGTTGGAGGCGGCGACATGTATTATCAATCAGCGTGAATTTCTTCTCTGAGGCGACATGTCATTTCTATAAACAGGCAGCAATATAAAACCACGTTTAGACGACATATGCCTGTACATTTGCAGGTATAGGTTCGGCAAAAAAGAGCTTGAGCTAATATAAAAACTAATACATATACGCCAAGTTTGTGGTGGCCGTGGCATGCATTTAAACCTCGCTGCCTGGGTTCGATTCTCAGTACGACCAAAATCATTTATCACTGCCAAGGCTTATCAAACTTGACCGTTCGGATATGGCATAAGACTCTAGGGCTCTTCCACTCGTAGGAGAGCAATAGCACACGCAACACGAGTGGCTGCTGTAGAAGCTAGACCCTGGCCCTCTACTGGTTGTAGCGACACCGTATTATTATTATTATTAGTAGTGTTATATTATTGTTATAATATACGCTAAATTTGGGATCCGGTCCTATTCTCTATGTGAAATAAGGACGAATCGGCCTAGAAAATACAAATCTTTAGACGCGGTCTGTATTCGGCGTTTAATGTCTTGTCTCTTGATAAATATTTCTGCAGTTGCCAAGGTATCAGTGACATCCAGTCGTTAAAATATTCTGAAAGGTTTACCATTTCATCATGCATCGCTTCATGCTAGCTTTCGAAAATTAGTTAAAAAGACGTTATGGGAATTCCGGCTCAGGTGTAAATACGGAATTTGAATCTTATCTTCCCTCGAGGCCCAACTTTGGCTCAGTTCCTATATCAATAATAATAAAATTCAAGCGAATACAATCCACAATTCTTCAATGCATCCACAAAGATGACTGTCGCTGTTTATGCTACATATGGAATGCCGGGTACATTACTTTTTTGTTTTTGAAATAAGAAAGGAGACAGAGTTGCCGTGAGTGGTCTCAGGAACTCTTACCGACCGAAAAATAGTAACCGACTGTCGAGGTGGACATGGACATAGCTTCAACGGCACTGCTCGTTTGGTGCGTGCTATATTTCTCTCCCTAGTGGATGGGACCTACAATTTTGTGCTGACTCCGAACGAACATTTTTTTAGAAGCTTCAATTGTCAATTGATACTTGACATCATCTAGACTACATCAAGTCCTCAGTATCCACTATGGACGAGTTCGAGGACAACAATCGAGAGGCTATTGTTGGATGGAATAACGCCGCACATTTTGGACCGAGTTAGCACCGAGTTAGACTATTTGAATAATAAACTATTCCAAAAAAAAGGCCCAGAAATTAAATTCAAATCAAAGCTGGAATAATTTACTATTTCACACAGTTATTTTTCTATTTAAATCTATTTGCCTATCATTGTAATCTGGTAACACTCGTAGGTTTTGCTGAATCTACATAGACTTTACTAAAATTGAGATAGATTAGGTATATGAAATAGTTTTATCCCCGCCCGCTTCTCCAGGCTTCAAAAAAATTGTTTACAAAAGCGCCACCTATCGGGTCCTTAGCTCATTTCGTTTCTGCCTATTCCTTTTGTACCGTAATTTAAGACATATAATACATATAAGACAGACTAAATTGCTGAGAGTGTTATGGGCGGTAAAAGGAAGCTTACGCAAAAAATAAGTGGCAATATTTTTGTTTTTGTGTGTGAAATATTTACCAAATTCAAATAAAAGTAAAAGCTTGAAGTGTTTTTGTTTTAATGAGCTGTGTAGTGTATTGGCAACACTACGTTACAGCGTGGGTGGGAGCGTGGGACGAGCTCTTCGATATGTCATAATACTCATGACATGCATCTTAGATTTTATCATTGTTGATTGAACATGCATCTTATCTCGGGGCAGTTGTGATCTGATCCTCGGCAAGTGCACTCGTAGTGTTGAGTCGACACTACATACGGCTTTACAATTCGGGGTGGAATTGGACATACAGTGGACTCCCCCTAAGTCGAATTGTCACGGGATACTAAAATTTGTTCGAGTTAGAGAGAGGTTTTTGTATGGAAAGTTGAGGGAAATGTATGTAAAATATGGCGAAAAAGTTCGAGTTAGAGAGAAGTTATCTAGCTATCTCGAATTAAGTGCACGAGATATTTTCCCTCAATCGATTATCGTTCGCGTTAAGGCTCTTTTGTTTGTCCACGTGCTCTTCATGGTGTAGGCACCTACGCCTGCGTAGTTTCTTGTCACTAAATGCAACGGCTACAGTTTGTGGTTAAATGTTCTCCTTAGTCGCAAGCAGAGTAAACAGAACACAGGAGGAAACACCCGCAAAACTATTCTCTTAGATAGGTTTCTGATTTCTTTGTTCGGTTTTGATTTTCCCCTGTACCAGAACTAGAATTATAGGGATTTTGTACGTAATCAATTTCGTTCCGCAATAGATGGTCATTTGCTGATAGAAATAACAACGCCGCCACATTTTGTGAACATGCTGTGATTTTTCACACATTTAAGGTAGTACCTCTTTTTGGATGCCTTCATTTCTTGCCTTCCACTCTGCGAAGAGCTCTTGGACATTAGTCACTTCTTCTAGAATAAAACTGTGCTAAGAGAAACCCAATTGGTTTGTATGTATAGCTGTATAGCTCTTGGTTGTACTGCCCTTGTGATTGGAGATCTCTCGCATCAACTTCCTCTCCAACGCTCTACGCCTCTGTCCCATAAATCCGAACTGAAGAGGGACCCTTATTATCTTAATTTAATTCTTCGCCTTGCCTTACAAATAAAATCGAATTGGGCAGCAAGGTCAAATCCCATCTTGACTTGCGTTAATCACTTTTCTCCTCTTTTTCGCTTCGGCTCTCTGTCCGTCATAAAGTCCAGTCATGGAGGATCAAGGCAGCTTCCATGGCACGTTTTAAATAATTGGATGCGCTTCAAACTACCCCCAGTGGCCCCTTGAAGAGCTGTATCTTCGCATCCATTAGATAAGTCGTGTCCTTTAAGCCAGTTCGCACCGCCATTATCAACTTTATAGTCACTCATAAAATATTCCCTACCACTTCCATTAGTAGCCAATGAACATGTACTCTCTTCCAATCGCCACTACAAACTCATTCACTCAATTTTTCAGAAGGACCACGACGAAGTAGCAGGAGGATATTTGCAGAGCACTTTAGATGTCATTTGTAAAATTGGGTCGATAAATAAAAAGTTGAGACGAATCGTGTTATCGTGCATAACCAATCGTAGAAAGTAAGAAAGCCCTTGAGGATGCCACAAAGTCCTCCGATATGAAGACAGAGGGGCGATGGGTTTCCTTTTATGAATATTCGGTGAAGCATTTGCGTATCATTTACTTTGGGATTTTTGCAGAAACTTTTCAGAAGTTGACGCGGTTTATCTTCAACTTGACTTGAATTCTTTTGAGGGATTTCATGCGAGGGCTTATATTTCCTCGTCAATCAATGCCTTGTGGGTCACTGCACTTAAGTAGGCCTTGATATATTTGCATATTGCCTTTTAGGTAATCTGAGTAGCCTTTGCCCAACCTCTCGGGCGTGTGGGATTGTAAACAAAGCGTGGATAATGTCAACATAATGGATTCTTTTGTTTTGGTTTGAACATAGAACTTAACTTGACATTTACGGCAGTGTTGACATTTATCATGGAAGTGAGACTGGCCATAAGTAGAGAAAGCAAAACGCACATAGTTCACTGGAATCCAGGTAGTCAATGAAATGAAGTTAGCCACTTCTGCGTGAGGGGGCATGAACGTTCATCGGCATAGTTGCCTGATACAGGTGCTTCTCTCATAGCATCCCCTATTTGATGAAATCTTTTAAACTCTAGTTGAATGAAAAATGTAAGCTGACTTACATGACAATTTTGACGTGTCATTTACCGCTGAGACTGATACTTCCGGCGTAGGATTTTGCTCTTAAGAAAGTACAGTGGACTCTCCCTAAGTCGAAACTCTCTCTAATTCGAACCATTTCGGCATATTTATTCCATACAACAAACTCGCTCTAAGTCAAACTCCCTCTAACTGGAAGAAATTATGGAATCCCGTGACAATTCGACTTAGAATGATCCAATGTAGATTCGCAGTTGTTTGGAAGAATAATATCTGTAACCTGGGGTCTATATTTTCTGTCAACAAGTGACTTGAAACGAGTTTAATGCCTGAAAGAAAATAGTGCGTTTGAGCTGGCGTTGGCTTTCAACGCACACAAATCAATGGCCACCCACAAAATACAGCGTCGGCCTGCGTTAGTGAATAATGAGAGAGATGAGAGGATCATAATAAAACCTAAAACGTTGTCCATCGCACGTCATTACTTAACATGTTTGAAATTCTATGACAGAGGGGTGCGCTGTGAGAGAGATTTTCTCCCAGATTGAGAGTTTTCTTCCAAATTGAGAGTATTTTGTATCAACTGTCATTTGAGAAGAGTCATTTCAAATGAGTGTATGCAGAAGGGCGGCAATATTTTTCCTCTGGTAGATGAGAGAGGGCACAGCTGATAAATTGAGTATTTGCTTCAATGCAGTGCGTCATCGCACTCTCTCCGTAATATGAAGTCGGCTGGCGCAGCGCACTATTTTGTTTCAGGCATTATTCCATACAAAAAACTCTTCTAAGTCAAACTCCCTCTAACTGGAAGAAATTATGGAATTCCGTGACAATTCGACTTAGAGGGATCCAATGTAGATTCGCAGTTGCTTGGAGGAATAACTTCTGTAACCTCTATATATATTTCCTGGCAACAAGTGACTTGAAACGAGTTTAATTATTGTGACATGTACATACTTACAAAAGTCATTGTGAACTAAAAAGTGAACTTTCAATTCGGTTTACTTTTAATTCAATTTTAAGATATTTGTGAAACATGTTTTTTTGATTTGGAAAGTGAAGATGAGGAGGCGCCTACTGCTAAAATCAAAAAAAAAAAATGTTTAAGAGTAGTTACATACAAGAACAATTTTGACAATTCAATTCTGACCTTAAATTGACTTCTCAAATGCCTTTTGACAATTTTCGTACGTCTACTACATTTTTACGTATACAATATTAACTATCACAATGAGTAGCCGACGTAGGAAATGTACTTATTCCAAAAAAGTGACATTTCTGCCATCTCTGACTACATCCCATAAATAAGTACAGAAATGTCGCAACATCTCAAAAAAAAATTCACAATCAATAATATGATTATGTAGAGCTGCGCAGGTTTTAAAGAAATACTTGGCCTCAAGTAGTTTCAACACTTTCAAAGATTTCAACTCGACAAATTTGTTTTTCAGCATGCTTTTGACGTTCCAACTGCTTGGTTGCTCTTGCTTTGCAAAGTTTTGAAAATGAGTAAGTATCCATTCAGAAAAATACCACAACATTGCGAAGATTAATGTTTTTGTTTAGCAGGAGTTTAGAGTAATCAAGGAATGTTTCCTGTTGATAATGAACACGATATACCTCACACGACAAATAAGAAGTACATCAGTTCCACCAGTCGTTTAACATTGTGGAACATTGAGCCTCTTAGCCAGTGGGACTTATCAAGTCAATGTTGGAGTAAATGTTTTCCTGATGATGGCACAAACAAGAATACAATATTTTTGTCAACGTACATTATGTATTTTGCTTTCTATCGATTGAAAACATTTGTTTCAAAATTTATATTCAATTTGTTTGCTGCCTATTTTGACAATGCAATCGAGGAAGTCGATCGAACCAAATTATGTGCGTCCAAGGAGCGATTGTTGAAGAGGCGTGTTGCTTGAGACCCACGTCTACCCTGTAGTGCCAAATAAAGAAGAAAAAACAATCAATTTGGCTGGAACCATTCTGTTGGAGCGTGACTTGGCTCATGTTCATCCCGAGATTGTTTTCACTAAGATTTACGCACACAAAACCTTGAAGACCCCTGAAATGGCTATCATGCGATTATGTGCTGTTCATGACTCCATCTATCGTCCTAAGTGACAACTACATGCCAATAGAAGACCCTGATGATAATGACATTCGGCTTAATTTCTCCACTAAACCATGTAATTTGTTGTCTATCAACACCCGAATTTGCCAAAGAGTTAAAGTCAGTCACCCACATCCACAGAGCTCCCCTCATAGACGAAAATGTTTTCGACTCAAGATTTCCCTCGCAACCCCTTTCAACTCCGACAAAACAAGATTATTCAATGTATTAACCTATATCCATAAATCGATTGGCATCGTACGTGCGCCTTGTCTTTAAATGAAATTGGGATTGCGAAACGAAAGCCAAGAAACACATTCAAACGTGCTCCGTTCACATTAAGATACATTTAACAATGGATGCACGTCAAATGAGTTCGAGCTAATGATTACTTTCGATACGTTTGTATACGCATGCAAGGGTCATGCTCATGGCAGAGAATACGAGATCGAAAGCATGTCATGGCATGGTGAAGTCGAATTAAGTCTGACGAAGTTGGTTGATTCACAATGGAAGGTCAAGCTAGACAATTGGATGCCTCTACGCATCACGAAGTGTGTATTCCAAAGATTCTGGAGAGGGTTTCGATTTCTGTTCTTTAAAGAAATGGAATGGACTTATATGAAATAAAGTCCTGTTGTCGAACGATTTTGCACTCATTTGAGACGAAACATTTCCAACAATATAGTGGTGGCTACTAAATAATATAATAATAATATTATATGGGTGGCGCGACAGCCGAGGCGTGCCTGGGCCTAGCTTCTCACCAACCACTCGTGTTGAGCGTGCTATTGTTCTTTCACGAGTGAAAGGGACCTACAGTTTAATGCCGACTCCGAACGGCGAAGTTGAGAAGCCTTTTCTAGACAGGATTACTCTTTGAGCATTGTCAGTGACTCGAAAGAGGTGGAGCCGTGGATTATGAAAGTTGGTAAATTGGGATTTCGAACCTGGCACCCTCTGCGTAGGAGTCGACGCATTTACCCACCACGACGCATTTACCACACCACGGCGACCCGGTGGCTTTTAAATACATCTGATTTATCGGTGTAAGGGGGTTTACATTTTGACAAAACTTGACCTATTCAAGTTATTACAAATTACGTTCAACAGGGAAGAAAAACTTAGTTACTGTGAATATGTGTTCGATTGATAGCAGCGTCCTTACCGTGATCAGATTTGAAGAAATACGGACTAATGACTTCAGGCTCTCTGTCGATATTGTAGAATTCATTTCTATTACCACATAATTTTAAATTAAATATGCACACTTGGCAAGTGCAGACTATTCACAGTGACAAAGAATCCATCGAAGTACGTTGGACAAAACAAGACAGTTGCTAGCTGTCACCAAAGCAGAGTTGTTAACAGGCAAATTTTACATTCAAAAAGGGCCCCATTCGTTCTTTACCAAGTTGGATTCATGGGACTGAGTATCTAGAACAATCAAATTGGTCAATCAATTTGGTTAGATGCCAGATACGATTGACATACAGCTTCCCCGTGGCGCTGTCTAGGTTATCCCTACCTTGAGCTTCGTTCAGCGGAAGACCTGTCCCACCAGGTTCGTGGCTCTCGGGGCATAACGTCTCCGCCACGCCGTGCGAAAAACCACGAATTCGCTGACAACTTCAAGCCTCGGAGACGTAGGCCCTTATATTAAGTTCCCTACATTAATTGGCCACCACTTGTATTTGCAAGTTTGTTCCTTGCTCCTTTTTGAAGTGGTGGCATGAACGATGAAAGAGCTTGGCTTGATAAAGCGTATTAATTTGCTTTCACTGGGAATCAAATCGGGGACCCCGCTAACCAGATGCAAGCACACTACCGTAGGATTTTGCACGTAAAGCACATACAACAACCTACTGCCTATAATATATGCAGTGAAAAGTGGCTTCCGAAATGACATCAATTTCGAACAAACAAGTTTCTTTTTCATGTATTTTGACGGATAAAAATCAAAGCCACTGCGAATCGTTTTTTGAACTCTTACTTCACTTCATTATCGATAGCGATGAAAAAAACACAGCTATTGTCATGGAGGGCAGTCAATTAGGCAGTTGCTGTCATTTAAAGAGAAACTGATAGTGTTTTGGTCGATTATGACAGTTCATGACAGCCATTTTGTTATTTTGTTTCTTTTTTAGATACTAAAGACATGACAAGTTGCATTTATCAAAATTGCTGTTCTATTGTGACAAAAACTCGCATTCCTACTAATCCGTTGATTACAAGATAGTAGTTCTCAGTCGACTAATCAACGTTTGGCGGCCAAATTCGAGTTAACTTGTTTGATCGCTCAACACCCGTACAGTTATTAAAACATCGCCGCTGGTCGGTACAATGTGCAGGAGAATCAAAGACGGTCAATTCCGTACAACGCATTTCTGTTGACCCAAATTACATGGCATATATGCACATAGATTTCAGAACCACATGTTTCTTACTTCACCACACTATCGATAGCGATGAAAAAAACACAGCTATTGTCATCTCTCGGCAACTTACGTCAAAGGAAAGGGACATAGGCATTATTCTTTCCTTTCTGGCATTTTTTCTGTATTATTGATTTGGTGGTTCAACCACGTTTTTTTTTATTACATTTTTTAATAAAAACTTAGTTTTTTAAAGTACATCGAAAAGTGGTACTATTAAAATAAGTTGAGATTTTATTTTTCTGTTCCTAGTGCGAACACTAGTGTGAACCACTCAAGGAAACGGAATTTAAATCTCTTTTTTGCACTCTGTCGAATGCATTCACGAAATCCGTGCGTAGAACATCAGCTTGCTGACCATTTTCTGTAGCAGATATACAAAAATGCGTGGAACGACAACTAATAAACCCATGCTGACCTGGAGTTAAAACTTGCGTCGTTGCAAAGCTAAGTAAAGTTGGTCACTAACATGCATTGATGGGTGGCCCTTGTAACGTTCTAATAAAGTCGCTGATGTTACGTGCCGTCTTTGGCAAAGTCAGCACATACTTCCTTTTGTCATAATTTACCGCTCCATACCATAAGGGCGTGCTCCTTAGATCCGATTCGGGTTTCGATGACTTCGTTACCACCTTTGATGGACCCACAAGAACTTAAAGTCAACAAGGCTTATTTGTAAAAAGTCTCCTTCCCCGCAAAAGTCTGTAGTGACCTAATTTCGCGACGAGACTTTCATAAATCTCTTCACATCTCTTCCTTACAAACTCTGAATGAATTAACTCCTAGCGATGGAAGAGAAGCACATCATCACACCCTCATCGCTTCCGACGCGCATAAAGTATCATATTTAACGACTTTTTTTTATCTCAGCAACCCCCGTAATACAAAGTAATACAAGCTCAAAAGTGAATATGTAATTACACATCGCTTTCTTGACTGAGGAACCTTCTTCCATTTCGATTTGAAATGCGAGCTGTTTCGAGTGCGAGCTGTTTTTTCCGCTCCACATCGACGGATGTTAAATGCGAATTTAATTAAAATGAAATTTCAAGATCGTATCACAACGACGACGTTGATTACTTGATGTTTTCATCGACGACGTGCCCCACGAATGAACTTCTTGATGATACTCCGCCGGGGTATTCCTTCGTCATGTGTACAATCGCTTACACATCCGATTCCTCCCGACAGAACTTTCAATAAATTCATTCCCGATTGTTTGCCCGCGTTGCTTCTGCTTGCATAAGACCGCAAAGATACGTATTCGTACGTACGTTTTTTTCCTTTCAGCTCAATTGATCGCAATTGATTCATTCAAGTATGTACTCAACAGCCGACTCGTAAATCTTAATTAATTAACAACAGATACTGCAAATAAATTGACAATGAACGAGCGATACAGTATCTCTTTCTGCCACTCTCCGGATGCCGGGACCCAAAACAACTCATCCCACTATCCATCCATCCATCCATCCAGACATCCCTCGATTCATCTGTGCACAGATAGAAGGAACCGAATAATTAAGATAGACCCGAAGAAAATATTTAAAGCAACACAATGGCGTTTGTTAAGTTGCCCGCCCCATGGCTAGGCACGAACTTAGGTGGCGTTGCGAAAGTGGGACCGGCGCGGCGGGAGAACTCAATATCGGAAATTGTCCGCATTCAATGGAGGTCACGTTGGTCTTCAACATAATCCCCCATTCACGCCGCACCTCAAGCATGTTTACACAATGCCGGAGCAGCCTACCGTCACGGGAAGCACAACGCAAAAAAAAACCATGGCACCGTCTGCGTCGCACCGGGTGACATGCCGAATCGTCGCTGTAATGTATCTCATCTCTGACCTCAATGTTACCAAAAGAGTCACCACCAAGTGGGGGCCGAGTGCTGTGCAAGGGGGCCAAGAGAGCCGCAGACGCGATGATCGATGAGCGAAATCTCGGCGAACGCTTCGTTCGTTTCAATTTAGTTCAATTGGAGGCAGATGCACCCTTAATTGGAAATCAAAGATGCACTGACGGCAAGTGTGTGGGTCCTTTATTGCTTGGGAAATGCACATCACTTGCTGGCAATAAATTTCGTTTAAGAATCGCAATCAGTTGTGTCGAGCTGAAGGAGACCTCAACGCGCTCTGCGGCAGCGACGCTCGCTAAGATGTCTTATCTCGTCACGAAGGATGCCCGCATTCATGCGGACCGCTAAGTAATTTCTGGGTGAATCGATGTTCATCTAGATACTAACTCGTACTTCCTGCAAAGCCGATCCCCAGGCAATTAATGCGAATCGATAAATCAAACACCGACCACGTCACGTCAATTTTGAGTGTTGCTCGAGTGAATTATGAGCTGAAGTGGGCTTTGTTTTATTTATTTCTCGGTTTTACCGTTCAACTCCAGCCACGGGGTCTTAGGCTAATAAAGATAAATAGCTTTTATGTTGCAGGCGAAGTTGGGAGGGAAAAAAAACTTTTAATTGGACATGAATGGAAGAAGTTGTTTTGCGAAAAGTTCGTGCTTGTGCCTGTGGGAGTGTGTTTCCCGTTTGGCACTTCCTTTGTTTTGAAATTTCACAATTTTTCAATTTCCATTTTGCACATTTCCTTTTCCATTAACGGGAAAAAGTTAGTGAAGTTCAACTACGTCGATGGTTTGACAGTTCTGTTAAGTTAATAACTTGACATATTCGGTAGTGCAGTAGTTAGTACCTTGAAGAGAAACGTCTGGAAGTTACTTGGAGTATGTGTGATGCAATCGATATCTTAAAGTGGCGGCCGGTCGGTTAAAGATTTTGTTTAAATGTGCAACATTAGGACGTTGCGCGAACGTTTTTCATTTCTAAGTTACTCGTTTTTATGACAGGTAGGCTCTCCACATTTTTGTGACTGGATCTGAGCTTAATAAAATCTGCTGACTGACATCGAAATAAAGCTGGTAATTTGAAACATAGTTGTACCAGCTTCTAAATAACAGAGCGATAGACTCCATGCTTTGATGACACCACAATCTTAAGAGCGGTTAGCAGATTCACTCCACAGGGTGGAGTGCTTACTCCTTCCCTATGGAATAAAATATAAAGATCTGTACTGGCTTATTGGTAAACAATCCAAGCTAAGTATTGATAACAAACTGCTTGTATACAAGCAAATCCTAAGACCTGTTTGGACGTATGGCGTACAACTTTCGGGTTGTACCAAAGCAAGTATACAATATGAACGTAATACAGACTTTTCAAAATAAGGTGCTGAGAACTATCGTTAATGCACCATGGTATATCAGAAACGATGATATCCACAGAGATCTTGGAATATTACCACTCCAAGATGAAGTTAAGAACTTTGAAACCGTTAAACTCTGCCGTTTACCCGATCCTTGAGGAAACGAATGTCTTGCGCCGACTTCAAAGGACTAGACCCCTTGATCTCGTGCGATAAATCATGAAATACAAACTACTGGTTAAGTGCTTCACTTAGTTGTAGTCATAATAATTTCAGGGAGCTGGTTTTAGTGAGTAAAAATCTCACACTTCTATGTGCGAACGTTCGCCATAGTCTTGTCGAAGAGTTCCACCTGCCAACGGAAAAAAAACTCCTTCCTTATGGAACGTAGTGTCCAATGAACTTCTATGACAGGTAGCAAGGACATTGACATCACGGCTGGGAAATTCATATCCACGATTACGGATATGATGCCGAATTAGATAAATGTGGACTAATTATGAATCCGCAGCATACAGATGCAGGAACTAAAATGTCAACTATCCCCCTCTGAAACAGAGTAACAGTGAAAAATTCCTTAGTCTCTTTCTGAACGCGAAGTTATGCTGAAAACCCAACATCCAGGAAAGGCTTGTTGGGATCTCTATCGCTGCAAAAAAGAAACAGTCTACAGCCTCGTGTGGTTCCCTGGCTTTTCGTATCAGTAATCAGACACATACTACCGAACATCGCCCAGAGGCATTGCGGCCGTTTTGACTGCCCAAGATGAAGCCACCAATTGCAAACCTCTACTGCTCTCTTTTAAACGAATTGGAATCTCTCGATCTAAAATCCTCACGCGACCTAATTAGTATGAGTAGACCGAATATGGTCGCCGTGGCGTAGTGGGTAAGTGCGTCGACTCCTACGCAGAGGGTGCCAGGTTCGATACCCGAATTTAATACCTTTGATAATTTACGGCTCCACCTCTTTCGAGTCACTGACAATGCTCAAAGAGTATTCCTGTCTAGAAAAAGCTTCTCAAATTCGCCGTTCGGAGTCGGCATTAAACTGTAGGTCCCTTCCACTCGTCACAGAACAATACGCACGCACAACACGAGTGGTTGCTGAGAAGCTAGGCCCAGGTCTGCCTCGGACTGTCGCGCCATCAATATTATTATTATTGTTTTTGAAAAGGGCTTGTGTGTAACACACAGTCACCCTCGTTGGAGATAATTACCTCTGAAATGAAAGTCTGCTTCATAAAGATGGAAATGAAGCCTTCCCATGATTACAAATTAGTTGTCAACAATTTAAAATTCAGTCACACTTTAAAAGTGTGAGAGCAGTCATCAAATTCCAGAAAACTGTCAATTGCTTCATAAACAGCCTGATATATGGACAAACAGACAGACAGACGGACACATTGTAATTTTCATTACGTAACCTTCAAAGGGACAACTAAGACGTTACGACCTACTCACACCCACAAATGCGAATATCTGAGACACCACCCCACACGAGTAACATCTTCATCTCTCGAGGAACACCAAAATAACGGTGGAAAACTCAAATATATATTCAAAACAATGTCGGCGTGTGTCAACCTCTCGAGGAAGTACGCCAGTGCTTCAAGTTTCAACTTGAACCGCAAGCACTTAACGGCAAGCTTGCCTCTGAAATTATTCAAATATCACGGCCCTTGACACATTTAACTGCGAACCGCCCAAATCGAGATCCTTATTGCGTCCATACGCTGCGGCCCAAGGTGAGTACCTGTTGGCGAAACAAATTTAAAGATAAAAATCCATCCGCAGGTTGAGCGTCTTATGCAAATCTGAACATCCTGTCGACCCTCTATCGATTTAAGACACTTTCATTAGAACGCCTCCCACTATCTTCCATCGCTCGACAATGGGCGGAACCGCTCGGGGGGAAGGTAGTAATAAAAGCACCATTCAACTCAACTAAATCGTCCTTAAAGATCAGCCTTGAGCCAATATTTATCCTATTTCCATATCGCCATGGTTGTCGCCAAGCGCCTTCGATTACATCCATTCTACGGGGGTGCTCGCATAAAAGTGAATCCCGGAAGAATATCAAGTGAAGCTTAAGCGTGTCCGAAAGAAATTCCAAAGCCCATTCGATTCGATGCTCCATAAAATATTTATTCGAACCCCGTCCTGAGTCGATTTCCGTGGTTTGTTTACCGCTGTATTTACCGGGCGGAAATGAGAGAAGACGGTTGTCACAAAAAATATAAAGGCTTGTCCTTTTCCGAGATTGAACGAGTCA
Organism: Eristalis intricaria; assembly: GCA_964034865.1. Taxonomy (NCBI): domain Eukaryota; kingdom Metazoa; phylum Arthropoda; class Insecta; order Diptera; family Syrphidae; genus Eristalis; species Eristalis intricaria. The sequence goes on from OZ035873.1 coordinate 11,035,807, forward strand.
TCCCAGTGGAGGGGTCGATTGAAAGGGGAATTCCAAAGAAACTCAAATAATGTAATTAAATGCGATTTTTCTCTTTGTCTTAATCGTTTCTGGGTAAAGTCAACATCCGTGCATCTACGGCAAACACTTTGAGTTGTGTCAATAATTCGAAAGGTAAAAATTAGTCTACACTTTTCTGGAGAGCTCTCGTGCTTCGCAGGAAGGCACGCTTTATTTGCGGCTCTTTGGGTTGAAATAAATTGGCATTTAATGTCTGGTCTGGATAAGGAAAATGAGGGATGGACTGGAAATAGACTTTGACACAATTATGGTTACATCTTCTCAGGAAGCAGCAACGACTGCGACAAGTAAAACAGAGAGAGAGAGAGAGCGAGAGAGAAAGAGAGAGACTCTGGTGACCAGCAGAGAGTTGTGTACCTTGAAAAGGAATGTTAAACATTAATGAGTTGGGTGCACTAGTGTTCTCTTATGGAAGCGAAGTTTTTATAGAGACTTTTGTCGACTTTGAATTTCAAAATTTCAGAAACTTTGAATGGCATTTAAAAATTCTGAGCAATTTCAGTAGTTAAGGAGGAGGAAGTTGTGTCCCTCTTCGAACCACGGACCTTTAGAGGAGGAGTCGATGTGTAAACTCACTACTCCGTGATAATCTTACACCCGTATTGCAAGTGTCAATACGATGATTGATTGAAATGTCAATCCAAAAAAAATTTGGTATTGTGTAACTCAGTTGATATACTTATACGACTGCATGGCGCAGTTGGTAGAGTGCCTGCCCCTTATATATGAAACAAAAAAAAAAAAAAAGATGCATCACGGCTTATAAATTTTATTTATTAGGCATATACATAACATATACGCCCTGGTGCACGTGTCCGTACTGTTACGGACATAGTTAAGATAGTCATACGTTTTATGTTAGGTTAAGTTAGTGTAAGGTAGTTTAAGTAGTCAAGTTTAGCCAAGTTTTTTTAAAATTTTTCTTGACAAATAAAAAAATAATAACAGATTTTAATAAGGCACAATTATAAAGTAGATTAGATTAGCTTAGAGTACCCGCATAGGGTCAGTAGGTTAGTATTAAGAACATTTGTCATTCTTAAGTTGAAGCTAGTTTTAATCAATTTTGTCTAGCAAGTCAGTCCATATATATGAAGTAAAATAAAATTACATGAAAAAAAGAGTGCCTGCCCCTGGTCAGCGGGGTCCCTGGTTGATACGCTTTTATCTGATTTTCAAATCTAGTCCAGTCACCATTTGCCTTTGGGATCAAATTAAAGGCACTATCACTGGAGTCGTCAATCAGTGGTAGGAGTCTGACTATGGGTAACAATGGACCAATATGGTCTGAGTGTGCTGGTGAACTCACTAGCAGCCCCCCTACCTAACCTAACTTAGCTCCATTGATAAAATTGTTGACTATTGTGAATAAATTGACTGGTGTGACTGAGAAATTTATTCGACAGTTAAAAACAGCAGAAGATTTTATTTGTTTTCCTTTCTGTTGTGTCGAAAATTGTTCAAATACCCATGAGTTCAGTTTTATTAGCTTTGATAGACGATGATGAAGATTTTTATGAATTATATTTGTGGAAGATATTTGTGTTCTAGAACTGGAGGAAAGTACACACACAGATCCGTAATAAAAATATATTCTTATGGGTAATCCTTTTCAGTTTTGCGAAGAATTCTCATTTAACGAAGGCATCCTTTTGCTACTTATAGCAAGAATTAGAGGGAAAGCTAATGCCAGCAAAAGCAACACATTTAGTTTACCAAGAAAACTCAGCCATCTTCTGTGACCGAAAAATGCCACCTAAGCTGATAGGAAAACTCTACATCGCAGTTGTACGTCCGGCGCTCACATACGGTTCAAAATGGTGGACAGCGTACAAACAGTATGAGGATAAATTAATGACAACTGAGATGAAAATGTTTCGCATGACAGCAGGAGTAACAAAGCTCGATAGAATAAGAAGTTCAAAGATCCGAGGAAGCCTTCACGTCAAAGAACCCATCTATAAAAAGGTTAAGGGTGACCGGCTCAGTTGGTGTTGTCATGTTCAAAGCAGAGATCCTTCGAACTAAAGGCAATGTCAAAAACAAAGGAAGGTCTAAGAACTCCTGGATCACGCAAATGCAAAAACACCAGCATTTGTTCGGCCTCAGTGATGAAGTGATCAGAAATATCAGGGAGGCCTGCCGATATTTCTAGAGGTCGAATCGGGGAACCCAACAGGCGGCCCAGTAGGTGGGAGGGTTATGACCCCCATAATTCGGATCATAACCTCGTCGAAAGAGAAAAAAGAGATGACAGTTTTTCAAGAAAGTGTTTACACTAGTTAAAAAAACAGCAATTTCAAAAATTTATTTCAAATAATGTTTCTAGAAGTGTCTAATATTGAAGCGAAAAAGTATATATTCCTGTTTTTTAACGTAGTGTAAACACTTTATTGACAAACTGTACATCAGAACATATTTGCCCGAAATGGATAAAGTTTAACTACTCCAATGCTGAGATACTATGGGCAAAAGTATATTTCTTCGAAAGAAGGTATTTACAGTATAATATATCAACAAATAACAAGTCTATATATATTAAAAATATAGTATTGTAATGACCATTTTTTTTCGAAGCCTCTGCCTTTGTCGTGATCCAAAATCCGATTGACAAAAAAAATTGACATTTTTCAAAAAAAAATTGGTCTTAATTGAGACTCACAATACAACTTTGGCTTTATTCACAATCGATAAATTGATAACTATTATCCGTTGATAATTGCAAATTCAAATGTATTGGTATCGCTTATCGTTTATTTTTTTACACTCGCAATAGGGGTCTTAGACTCAAGTGAGTTCTGCTCGTCTCTTTTATGTGAAAGATCTTATGGAATTTTATACCAGCAATTCCAGCCATGAAATTTTAGAAACTCTTCTTTTTGGTCACACTCGTTGGCCATTGGTATTGATGATCAGAGGAGGTAGCGTAAATATGGAAGTTGTTTTCCAAGCTCGAAACACTCAGCCTCAGTCGACGGCTTTACCTTATATCGTACAGCGGTGTTTCTTCACTTCAGATCCGGACATTTTTTTTTTTAATTTAGGCAGACATTCAGAACTCACAGTCAGCAGTGCTGAACATCATCCTTGGTTTTCGAGGTAAATACACACAATTTACAAGCGTTGTTGCAACGTGTGTTTTTTTTTCGATAAAAAGCCGAAGGAAAAATAAAAAACTGAATCGAAAGAGATCACGACCACCCGCGCGGGCCTTTGGCAAGCGTTGCCACCCGTAATTAATCGAACTTACTACAATCTTGTCAAATGATTGATGAAACGGAAAAAATGATAACAATGTTGAAAATGTTACCAGCTGATATTACCTTCACCATCTTAATTGACAGCCAAGCGGCCATTAAACAAATTTTGGCAAATAGAGATCGACTCCAAGTTGTGCGGATACTGCCGTGAAGAGCTCAAGCATACAGCCATAGATTGACCTATGCTGACTCCAAGGTCATATGGACATAATAATATATACACTTGCCAGGAAAGGGGCTGAAAACCGACCATCCAATTTGTCAAACCACCACTTGCAGATGTCAAAGTGGTTGACGGTGGAACCCTCTAACCATGTGAGACGGCTCGGATGCTGTGGCCTCAGTTTAAGAGTGCGCGACCTTAAGGTTACTCAGGATTATAGACGCAGCATTAGGCTAGGCATCAAGTATCCCGTAAATGGGACTAACCCATGACTTCATATGCAGGGGTTGTGGTGTGTGTCATACGCCACTGGCTCAGTCTCTGCAAATTAAGATACAGACCACTGCGAGCACACATCTTCCAAGACTTCTAGGATTTGACAAAAATTCCACTAACCTCTTTTTCCAGGGATGAGACAGTTATTAAGAGGAGTTATTTCCCTACGGGCACCACAATGGGCACATCAGGACCTGAGTGAGACGAGGCCTACGCGTCAACCCACTTACCTGACCTAACCTAGTTCCAAAAGTTGTAAGACGAAAGTATTGAGTTCGTAACATACCGTCTGGATGACGACTGGATGGCGCAGTTGGTAGAGTGCCTGCCCCTAGTTAGTGGAGTCCCCCGTTCGAATCCTAGTGAAAGCAAAGTTAATAAGCTTTTATCTGGTCCAGTCACCATTTGCCATTTGGATAAAATCTATCACTGGAAAAGTCAATCAGTGGTAGTAGTCTGACTATGGGTATCACAATAGACCAATATGGTCTAAGTATGCTGGTGAATTCACTAGCAGCCCGACTACCTAACCTAACATACCGTCTCCACAGGGCCTACAGCTGCCCAGCATCTACAAACAGAAACCTGTGCTCTTTTTTCGTTGGGCTATTTATGTCACGTCATTTCATTTTCAACGTTAGCCGACCAACCACGAATCAACTAAAAGAGAGCACACACAAATTTTACTGTCAAAGTAGGGCATTCACTAAAACTTACTTTTGCCCTACATGTTTGTATTGACGTGGATTTTTCAGCCTCCACTGGATTCTTCTTAGATGAATCGTGATTCTTGTCCAGTGGAGACGATTTGCAATTTGCAAAGTTCAACTAAAGTTGATGGTCTGGGTTCAGTGCGAGATAAAATGAAGATCTTAAAAATAATGACATCAACAGCTATACTCCAACAGGATCCTTTATTCTCTTCCACCATTTCAGCAGCAGCAGCACACAGTCACGGAGGTTCCACTTAAAAATCTGCACAAGCATTCTTCCCCAGTCACGCTTTTGCATTTTCATAGTTAATCATCTCAAGGATCATTGTGACCTAAAATGCGTACACCATTCACATAATTATACGTGTGTCCTTTTTCACGAAGAAAGGATACATAAGCCATTAGCCACTTACATCCATTCGCTTTTGGTCACGTTCTAGCCTCCATTGTGTGCCCGTAATGACTTGCTGTTCATTTTCATGTGACGTGTTTTTTTGTTTGTTTTGTTTTCGCCTTCAAAATTCATGCATGCCAGGACTGAGAAATTACAGGACCTTATGCAATTACCAACTCGCCGAAGTTGCCGCTGGGACTTGATAAGTCTTTAAAGTTTGCGAGTGCAAAATAAATTCTTGGCGTTCGGTCCGCGAGCGAGTGGAGTGGTCGCCGCCGCGAAACAAACTTTCTTCAAGAAGTCCTTACGAATTCATGAAATAATCACTGCGGGCATTGTGTTACATTACTGCGGCTAACTTCTTGTACAAGCATCCATTCAGCGAGTATTTATTGGTTCGTGGCTTTGTCGTGAATAAATTATAGTTCCTTGGTCCTGGTGTACTTGGAGATTTCCTTGGAGATGAAATGACCCGTTGCCCTCGGGGGTAGGTGAACGATGCTTTAACGTCAATGGGATGTGGGAATCAAAGGGTTCTGTGGCAGCTGCTGCTGATTGTGGTGGTCGACCAGCGGACGGTTGTTTCTTAACGTGATCGATTGGAGGAGGTTTTTAATCTTTCTTTACATGTTCATGAAGTATGCATTGGAGGACAATGACAGGGAAGTGTGTGTGAAGTGGATTTGGTTTGAAAGAAGTTCAATATGAGGTTTTTGGCCTTGTTAGCGTGCTGAGGAGACTTGTCTCACTGCTTAATTTGTTCAATTTGTAAATTTACAAAAGACTGGCGCTGCTTTGATGAAGCGCAAAGTAAGACATCTCGATTATTTCTGAAATTTTATAACAGATATAATGAAGCTTTCTTTCATATCGCCGCGTTTGCCTTCACCTTTTTAGCAACAGAGTAAAAATATAAGGCATTATACTCGAATAAAATCGTATACAATATGACGATGGCACTTTCTTTGTAAAGAACGACATACTCTATCAACAGCATTTTTTTGAGAGGCAAGACATACAAAATTTCACTCGACACAAAGGACGATGATAGAAGAGAATTCCATACCACGACCTACAACGAGGTCAAGAAAGTGATGTCGAGATAACTCTGCCTGCTAAAATATTGTTGGAGGAAAGCATGTTCAATGACGGGAACCTTAGTGGCATCTGGTCGATCCACAAGAAGGCAGGTAAGTAGTAATGCATTCATTAAGTATGTTTTTTTGCAAGCGTATATATTCATCATTTCATACATTCCTGAGTTTATGCATTCATTCAGTAGGTTGGTGTACATATTTACAATATTGTGCGCCTAAAAGCATTTTTTCATGCAGTTTTTAACATTTGTAGGTGTGGTTGTTGCATTAAATAATTTATGCATCCATAAGTATGCCACTCTTGTTATGCGTGTCTGAGCTATACATTCCATGTATGTTTCGTAATCGAGCCTAAGGTCCCTTGGTGCCAGGATACAAAAGCTACTCTACAATTTTAATTGTATTGTAGCTATTAGTTATAAAACTAAATAAATGGTACACCTCGTAGAGATCGCGGTTCAGTCTTCGCATTCATTCACCTTCCTCGCAGACGGGATCTTATATCTGACGTAGAATTTTTCTTTCGAAGGCACCAAGAATCAGCTCCGCAGTTTTGCTTAAGGTCCAGATTTCGGCTCCATATAGCAGGACTGGCAAAATAAGAGTTTTGTACGGTATGATCTTAGTCCTTCGAGTCAGGAGTTATGACGCCAGTTGTTTTGACAGACCGAAGTAACACCGGTTGCCAAAGGCGGTTCTACGTCGGATATCCACAGTGATGTCGTTTGTGGAGTTTACGTTTGCCCCAAGGTAGACAAACTCCTTTACTAACTCGAAATTGTAGCTGTCGATTGTGATATTTATACAGCGAAATCCGGTGCAGGTTTCAAACGGCTCGGAAGTCCTCGATCTTAACTGGACGGTGCATCGCGTATTTGTTAGCGTAGTGCGACACAACGGCTTTAAAATCGATGAAGAGGTGGTGTGTATCGATCTGAAACTCGCTAGTCTTCTGCAGGATTTGCCTTAGTGTGAAAATTTGTCTCTCAATCTCTATCTCTCTATCCCTTTGAGAAAGATCATGTCAAAAGGTCTTGTTTCTAGAACAATCCATGATAAGCTAGCCGCGTAGGAAACTGTGGAAAGTCTAGGAAAACATGATCTTTTGAGGCTGGCTCGTAAAGTCTTTGCAAGAAGATTGAAGAGAAATAAAATTGGAACCCCGACGCATATTAAGTCTTTTTGGTACTTGCTCAAGGTGTAGGGTGTTGGCATTGGACTTCCTCACCGCCTGCCAAAGCTTTTCAAACCACATTTGGTCGACATTCAATGTAATGCTTTGTCTACTTAGCCATGAAATTAGGAAACTCGTGAGATCTTTGAGACGACCATAAAAGAATTAATTTTTATTCTAAAATCCACACGATGGCTAACCAACAAACTTTAAAACCACAAAACTACCCCAAGGCTCAAACGGCATCAAGTTCTAATTTTTTCCTCTCAAACACAAAATCGCTCTGTCGAAAGAATCCAACTGTTGGCCAGTAGTACATAAATGCAGGCAAGCTTTCAAGATACTCGTCACAAAGAATTTCCTCAGAACATTTCTATACTCCCAACTGGAAAAAATCATCAACCCAAAGACGGTTCAGACATTCCACGCCCACCTTTGAACAAAAAATGCTTTGGTTTTCATACTCTTCGTGACACAAGCGAGCAAATTTCTGAATAAATGCAATCCATCGCCTGCGGGTTGCAAACTTGCCTGAAAATCTGAAATCCCATTAAAGTGAAATGACTAGTGAAAGATTTCACAGAATTTGCTTATAAAGCAAAGTGCTTACCACATTTCGTTCATCCTCCAAAACCTTTGCACACAATGGCGCTTTGAATCGTTTTACCGAAGCGGATTATCCTTTTTTTTTCTTAAAAAACTATAAGTTATGAATACTTTAGAGTATTTGAAAGGACTTTAGTCACCCCTTTGAAGGTTGGGTAAATGAATGGGTTGGAGATACCTAGTTTGACGGCACAGTTTAAGGATTTTTCAATCCTTTTATATTTCTTAAAAACGTGGTGAATTTGTTAAGGTTTCGCAGTGACACGCAAGTGAAGACCGTTCTTTGTGCCGTGCATCGGTGGAGTGTTTTTAATCTCGGTTAACAGTGAGGGATGGACAGTAAGGAAAACTTTTGAGATTACCAAAAGGTGTTCTCAATCGAAACCCCAAATAAAATTTATTTGTTGTGAGCAAAAATGATGAGGTGATCAAAGTCAATTGGAGCTTAAATGGGGTTATTGGGAATAAATGTGTGATCATCTGAAGAGAGTCAGTGCCCCCAAAGGGCTCTTCAAACGACCCTGAAGTGCCGGAGGTCAGGAAAGCAGCAATGTCCGCACGCAGCTCGGAGCTCCATAAAGCAGGATCCACAACGAATCCCCAGAGCCGCGGAACTGCCGTATTCTCGAAGGTCATTAGACCTTTCCTGAAAAAAAAAAAAAAAAAACACGGGGACCGGCGTTTCGCGGCCAGAATCATGGAAGGGCTTGCCTCTTGTGAATCTCTCCGAAAATAAAACGAGATCTATGGCCTGGGCCACTAAGGTGGTCAAGGAAATGGTTACCCTCTTCCATCGGACTCCACGTCCATGTTTACGTCGACGGAAGACGTCGCCAAATGAGTCCAAACGATTAAAGCCGGCCGGTGGTATGCCAGTCACCGGTGTACCGAATCGCTCATACATCGAGGCACTGAAAGGTGGCCTCACTTTCACTGTGATCGATAGAGACGATGATGACTCTATCATCACTTCCGCCCACTTGGCATAGGAACCAATCGCCTCTACCTCGAGATAATGAGGGAAAATGGCGGTGTGGCACCTGTCGCCTCCGATACTGGCTGGCATGAGGGGCACATTAAGCTTGTGTACTTCAAGGACCAGGGTTCAGGGAACCTATATTAAAAAGGCATAGGCAAACTAGTTGAGCTGTAGAGGTGCTTGAAGTTGTGCGTAGGGACGAAATGCCTACCCAAGGACATTCTTAAAAGAGCGCTTTCTTCATTATAGTAATTACGGATAACTTACGACGGTACGTGATATGGGTGGAGACAAACAGTTTAAACAACAGGATCGGCATTGGTAAACTAGGGCAGCATATCGACTGTAAAAATGCATAATGGTTGACTGCACAGGACAGACAAACATGGGCCAACTTATGATCATAGTGATACCACGCGAATTGTACATCTCCTAGTCCGTAAATCAACTGCTGCTTAATACTACGTAACGACTGATTTCAGTCAAAGGCAGTGCAGGGTCAGAGGCTCCAGAGAAGGCCCTTATGCAGCTAAGACACGCCTTTCTTTGAAGCTAAGTGAAAGCTGCAGTTACGTATCCACGCGAAAGCTTGTTCCCCCAAAGGGAGTCTTATCATAGTCGTGCAGATCCGAACGGATATTTGTACGATTAGGACACAAGACTTACCAAAAAAACGAGACTTGCCAGGAAACTGGCGACTTTCGAATCGATGCATTTTTTCCAGAGAAGTTTTGTTTCTTGGATGCCACCCAGACATTTAGCTGCCTAGGAAAAGCGGATGGTGACACCTTTAAGTTTAAAATCAATGAATTTCGTATGAAACTCGGCTATGAGAGGGATAAGTGAAAGCCCATTCCTGGTACACCAATAGTCAGTACTTCTAGAGCTGCTTGGTTTCTGAACACACAGCCTCTAAGCATGATGCAACTGACAGCTACATCAGGCCTAGACGAAAATATTAGTTCCATTGAAAGTACCAGCATGTATCATAGCAGAGGAGGCAAGACGCCGCAATTGCAGGTCTTTTCATTAGCATTGCTTTGAATCACAGGTCTTATGATTCATTTACACTGTGTTCTCTGACCGAGTTATATGTACATGCCCTCAAAGGCGCATTGTCAAAAGCATCCTCTTTATCGATGAAAATTCCCAACGCCAACAAGATTTTTGAAGTCGAGCTTTTCAGGATTTTCAGCCGTGATAGGTTAGGTTATGGAAGGGAGTGCGATGATAGAACATCACTTCTCCTCGAAGGCCTTAGAGCCCATTGTGAGTCACTTCATTTGTGGAGTACCCGTTCTGATTTAACCTATGCTATGGCACGTGATGGCTTAAGCCACCCTGTGCTCTTTAAAAATCTTAGAAGAATTGATAAGTCCGGAGTCTCTGTGAAGAATCTTTGGCCCAGTGATGCTAGGCGCCGATTCTGGCGAGCTGGGCAGTGGCAAAGAAGATGTTGGATCGTTATGGTCTCTTCCTCGTCACCGCAACTCAGGTAGAGATCGCTGGATTCTACATTCCATTTCCGAAGCATTGCTCCCTGGGCCAGTGTCCTGTGACCGACGAGCACACGAATCGAGTTGCGGTCCAACTAGCGCTTCTTTGTTTTGTCGTTGTTAAGCTCTGCCCATGTTGATCTTGTCGTGTGACGGCCATCTCTTTCGAGCCAAAACGAGTTGACTTATTTTAGTATGGTATCACTTATGATCCAATGCAGAGCACTGATAGTTAGCTGCAGTGTTGTGTGACCGCTTCACTGATGTCCATTTCGGACCCTTGTCTGGCCAATTCGTCCGGTCTCTCGTTCCCTGCTATTGAGCTGTGGCCTGGCACCCAGCAGAGTTTGATAAACTTATGTTGACTGATGGACTTTAGTGAGTCGCGGCAATTCATAAGCAGCTTGGTTGTCAAGAAAGATATGATGGTGGGTATCGAATTTAAATTTGTTGGACTGTCATCTATTTTCTGACTTAGGCCTTGTTGAGTGGGCGTTCATACAAAAATGCAGAAGATGAGTTGAAAATACGTATTTTTTTAATCACATCCTTTTTACGTGAAATTTTTTAAATCTGGCATTTTTATCTACGTATCGTCTTACCTCGGTTCGCTTTAATATTCGAAGAAATATGCCTCTAAGTATGAATTCCTACGGACTTTTACGTAAGAAAGTGTGTAAACTACCTCGTCACACATTGTCATTAAAGAGACTTCATCCACTTCTTTACCTTCCAGCACATGAGGCACTGTGGGATGTACTTCGCGTGGGTGACATTACACGGAAAACTCATGTCAAGCAATTCCTAACATTGACGTGAAACATCATCATCAAGAAACTTGAGACACTCCATGCCAGCAAACAATTATTGAAAAATGAGTTTTCTTTAAAATGAGGTGATGACTCAACTCAACTGAAAAGCACGTAGCAGCAAATGCGAAAAGGCTGTCTATGATTAATTTGAAACCGTCTAAGCAGCAAACGAACAACATCAGCGGGAATATAATACATAACGTTTAACTACCCTTGCCATTCATTGCTTCGTGTTTCTGCATAGAAGCATTAAGCTGGCTTTTTGTGCGACATCACGTTTAACGGTATCAAATAAAGTGCAGCGTCTTTATGTGCGCACGGTTACGTTAATCCGTGTAGGGAGTTGCGTCAATACTATTATGAGACGACGTTGGCTTTAAGAAATTAGAAGGCAATGACATATACAAATTATTTGCGCCGAGAAGTATGTTACTGAATTAGGGCGAGACAGATATTCGAACAAGTTATGCTACGTTCACTAAACTAAAGGAGTCCAGCAATTTCAAATTTAAAACTTTTGGGCATCGTAAGTTAATAAATATTGCTAATGTTAATACAGATTACCAAAAGCCCATCAGGAGCACTGGACAGAACCCTCAGCTGAGCCCGAAAACTCTATTAATGTATATGCAGACGGCTGAAACCGGCATTAAGGTGTCGGTACAGGTACACACAATGCATCGCATGATATCAAAACGAGCTACAAACTGGACGAATGAAGCAGCATCTTTTGGGCGGTGCTGTCCAGAAAGCAGCGGAGAGCCTGAAATACAGCGTAAACCGCACTCGCATTAATATCCATGTAGATGGTCAGGCAGTGCTCAAAGAACTTAAACTCCAGGCAGGGACTGCAAGGAAACTGTGGTGGTTGAAATTCTGGAGCATCTTCTTTGTTTCTGCCAGCCAAAACTCGATACAATATTCTAGGTCAACCATTCTACAAATCCTTAGATGATGTGACCATCGTGAAACCACAACATCTTATACATTTCGCAAAAACCACTGGAAAATTCTGCTTAAATAAACCTACAGTGGACAACTAGGTTTAGACTGTTTAGTGGTAGCACTATGGGCCAACAGGTCTATGTGAGGCTGAGCTGTCACCCAACCTTTTAAGTGGCCAACAAAACATCTGTTAGTATAGTGTTGAAAACATCAGAAAATAGAGAGAGAAAGAAAATGAGAAAATTAACACAAAGATGACCAAAAATGAACTGAATTTCATGCATGGCTTGTTCGACAACCTTTCACGGACGGATGAACTGAACTCAAAGGGGTATCAACTAGCTTTCACCGAAATCTAGAGGTTTCTTAACCTCGAAAATATATCAAACAGAAACCGAGAGGTTCGAGTGAACTTTTACTGAAAACTCAATAGGTTGTTCCCACCGAGGGTAAAGTGGTTTCGCTCGCAATTTTCGAGTCACTCGCTCTCAATGTATAAGTGCCCGTCAAAATAAATGTTACTCGTCCTCAACAGCTGTCTGTTGACAGGAAATAATAGAGGGAGAACACCCGAAAATAGAGAGAGATTGAATGCGAAAATGAATAACAAAATGACAGAAATTCACTTTTCGGTTTGACAACCTCTTCTGGACTGATAAATTCAAGGGGGTTGCAACGATGTTTATCTGAAATTTCGAAGTTGGCAGAAGATGAAAAGGTATGGCAGAACCTGGTAGGTTTGGAGAAAATTGATGAAACCTCGCTGTATTGTTCGGTGGAACCGTATCAGTGGAAATTCGACAAAAATTCATTAAGATAATTGCTCGCGACAGAAGTCACGCATTCCTGAACATATCCGAAAGTCAGTAATCGTGAACACACTTTGAGAAAGTCTACAACGGGTCTGGTGACTTTGTAAACAGTCTGGAGTTTGTCGGATTTCTCGCTAATAGCTCTCAATTATGAACATAAAACTACTTGAAATTAACATTTACTTGAGTCGTCAATCGTGATCGTGGTTAAAGCCTCTTGAAAAGCAAACAGGTTGTGGCACAGAAATAATTTTTAAGTGTCTGCACTTTGCCAAACAAAAATAATGTTTAAGAATTATTTGCTGTAAAATGATTTAACACCCGAAAGTCGCAGTAAAGACTAAGTAACTTCCAGGACATAAACACTTCCAACTTATCCTAGGACTCAAGAGCAACGGGTGCATTTTAAAATAACGTCAATGGCTGTGGCGGCATTAAGGAGGCTATAAAATTAAGTTTGTATTTGGTTTTCCAATTAGGGAGCGGGAAGGCGTAGACCTTGTTAAGGTTAAAAATTAAATGTGTCCTTAAATTTGTTTATGAATGTACTGTAGGGCAAAAGGGCGGAAGAAGGCGAAGCAATAAGTTTTCTGAAATTGTTTAAAAGTCGTTTTAATGAATTTTGTGTGATGGAATTGATTTATGAGTTAGACGCGTTGAATGGACACATTTCATGACTATTAAGAATCGAGAAAGAAAAATAATGAAAATTTGGCCCTTTGGCAGAAACGGAAGTTAGAAGGATTGAGTTGGAGTGATAGAAGGCAAACCCAAGAAATGCAGATCGACACCCACCACCTATTCGTCGATTTCAAGGCCGCATATGACAGCTTGCATAGGGACGAGCTATACAACGCCATGTATAGTTTTGACATTCCTGCCAAACTCGTCAGGTTGTGCAGGTTGACGATGGAGAATTCTCGCTGCTCCATCAAGGTCGGTAACGAACTCACCGCGACCTTCAATGTCAAAAAAGGTTTTAGACAAGGCGACACGCTGTCATCTGATTTCTTTTACATCATCTTGGAGAAGATCGTGCAAGATTCACACGCCAACACTAGAGGCACGATCTTCCAGAAGTCCGTAAAACTGCTACCATACGCGGATGATATTGACGTGATTGGCAGAACACAGCGAGCCTTCAATGAACGCGTTTGCTGGTATTGAAGCGGAGGCGGCCAAAATGGGTTAAGCGGTGAACGAGGGCAAAACGAAGTATATGCTGTCATCGAGAAAGGACGCACAGCACATCGACGACTTGGCCAAAACGTCACCATAGGCAGCTATAACTTCGAGGTAGTCAAGGACTTCGTCTACCTCGGCTCGCAAGTGAACAGTACGAACAACACCAGTGCCGAGATTAAACGCAGAATTACTCTTGCCAATCGCTGTTTCTTTGGGCTGAAGAGGCAAGGCAAGTAGTAGATTCCTCTCTCGAAGGACCAAGCTAACATTATATAACACCTTGATCATCCCTGTCCTGCTCTATGGTCGGAAGCATTGACAATCTCAAAAGCACATGAAGAAGCACTTGGACTTTTCGAGAGAAAAGTTCTGCGTTCAATTTTTGGTCCTGTTTGCGTTGATGGTTATTGGAGAAGAAGATTCAACCACGGACTGTACGGGCTGTACAGCGGCATGAGCCTAGTCAGCCGTCTACGGATTCAACGCCTAAGATGGCTGGGCCATGTAGAGCGCATGGACAACACTGCTCCAGCCCGAAGAGTCTTCGACTCCGAACCAGTGGGACAACGCAATAGAGGATGCCCACGGAACCGATGGCGCACCCAGGTGGAGAAGGACCTCAACCAACTTCGTGTGCACAGTTGGAAATAGCTGGCAAAATATCGTGCCGGCTGGAGAGGCTTACTGGTTGAGGCCCAGGTCCACCCCGGACTGTAGCGCCACCAGAAGAAAAAGAAGATAAAAGGCAAACATTACCAGTAAACCAATAAAATATCAACTACAACTTATTTGCTTTGCTTGTCACGAATGCAATGCCCTCGATAGGTTTGTGGCCAAGTGTAATGATGCTGTTAACGTGGACAAATCAGAGGTATTTCTAGCAAGCCGGTTCAATACACTCTACAGTTCCATTGATGCAGGTGGAGTACTTGAAGTATATCGGAATCTTTTTCAAGGGGAAAGGAATGCTGAGCTTTAACGTGGGATTGGGATATTGTTAATCAGGAAAACACAGCTTGGTGTCGAAGCCAAGTTAGTGATTATCACATCGGTTTTTGCTCCAACTCCCACCTAAAATCATCGAACCATTCGATCAATCGAAATTTGCACCGAAATAATATGATCGCGGAGAGATGAGATGCCGAGATGAGATTTCTTCGTGCTATTGTGGGAATTACTGGCCGTGAGGAACCAGAACCACGGCAGTGCGCGAGGAGCTCAACGTTGCGCAGGAGCTTCTTGGAACGATAAAGCATATGATTGGTTTGGTAACTTCGCCCGAGTGTCCCCACCATCACGATTGCCAAGGTGTGCCGTGAACGCGACCGCTTGGCAGACCCAGGGTGAGGAGATTAACCAGTTAGAGTCGATGGCGTTAGATCGACTGACCTGGCGATCTCTCGTGCGTATTTTACTGAATCGTGCAGGATGAAGATGATGTGTGCGCTTTGTTCAGAAACAAAGGTCGTTTTCTTAAAGGCCTTCGCGTGTGCGAAAATCTTTGTGAATTCAAATTTTTTTTTGCACGCAAAACATATTAATTCGCTCTAAGGAGTCGACGCACCACTACACCCTAATTTACTCCCTCCCAAAGTACAAATAAATCAGTATCAAACTTTGATAAGCCGAACCACCACTTGCCACCAAAAAAAATTGAGTTATCAAGACTTCGAGTTATCAAATAAAATACAACATTAATATAAATATTTATTTATTTGCGATATAGCACATAAAACGTAGAGGAACATAATTATAATTGGAAATAGTATGTTATAAATTACTGAAGAGTGGATTTTTTATTTTGGTTTTCGAAACTATCTTCAATAGAATTTTAACCATTGTAGGTACACAGAATCGGTGTAAACGCAAAATGAGCAACCAACTCGTTTGAAGGTGATTGCATCCCATCACCCTCAATTATCGCCAAGTATTTTCCTATTACATCACTGCCGCTGTCATCGTTATTGTCCAGCTGAGAAGATTCGGATTAACATCTAAATATCTCGACAATATCTTCATCTGTGAGAAAACTCCTAAGTAACAATATCGCCGTCTACTTGCAGAAAATCATCAAAGCAAGCAGTAACTGGTTTAAGGAGTAGGACATATCCAATCCGTGTGGTATCATAATGGCCTCAGTGCGACTGTTCTCTCCATGGAGCGCCTAGATCCTAATCCAGCCTAATTGAATGTTCTTCTTTTTTAAGGGCGCTGCAGTCCGGGGTAGACCTAAGCCTCAGACAATAGGCCTCTCCACCTGGCTTGGTCTTTAGCCAGGTTGTTTGAGGTCCTTCCTCATTTGTGTGCGCCATCGGATCCGTGGGTGTCCGCTACTGCGTTGTCCCACTGGTTTGGAGTCGAAGACTCTTCGGTCTAGAGCTGTGTAGTCCATGCGCTTTACCTGGCCTAGTCATCTTAGACGTTGAATGCGTAGACGCCCGGCTAGACGTATTTAAGTGTAATCTAGAACGATGTTAAAATGCACAAAAAATGGTTTTCCCGTACCATCAATGGTCTAAGAGCTTTGGAGGATATATCAAAAGTAAAAAATGTAACATAATGATGACGACCCATTGAAAGTAGCATAAAATGATTTCTTCGACCAGCAAATGGTCTTCTCCCTTCTTCTGTTCCAAACATAGTTTCCATACAGATCACAATTTTATTCACAAGCACATGTGATGAATATCGAAATCAAGGTCCTATTTGCAATTCTTTTCGCAGCCATATCCTGAGTAATCACTTGTCATCAGGTTAAGCACTTAAATTCCCAGCCAGTCGCAGTACACTCGTACGTTGTAAATGCTTGTCATTCCTCAACGAAAACAACACCCTTTGCTTGCGTCAACACCGACGTCGACCGTAAAGACGTGACATTTTCAAACCCATGACGAACTATTTACCGCATTCTTAGCATCTCTCTCTCCCTCAACTGAATGTCAGAACAGAATAAGGGCCGCTCTCACCCGAACACGTACGACTCTCAACATATTCAATCATTAAATGACACTAACGGAGTCAAGGCCAAACAAGTCAAAGGACACCCACAAAGGCATTATGCGCTGCTCTTAACATGCACCGCATTAATCCGATTAAGGTTAACCGCGAATTTCACTCACTCCCTTTGTTTTAACCGACGCGGTGGTGGAATTCTGACCATCGTAATGAAGAAGGAAGGTAGGAGTAGTAATTAAGATCCTTGCACAAGGATTTTTATTGAATTCATTCGAAAATTACAGAGGACGGGGCAATTGGAGTGAATTGAAGAAGAAATTAATCTCTTTTGCGGATCGCCGCCTCCCAGGAGATCATTCGTCAAAATTTCAATTACTTAGAGTGTAACCGAAACGAGACTAAACGACAGCCGCAGTCACTTGCCATTACGCAAATTGCAAACGCTCCAACGCAATCACAGCAACGACGTCCTTTAACAATTTCGAAAATAGCTCACTTTCAGTTCCCGTCCCCGAGAGTCGTTCGCATCCCGGCACGGCACGTTCCAAATATTTGCTGGATTTTCATGTTTTCCTTTTTCTAATCTACCACGACTTAATGCCCCACGTCGTCATTGCAGTCGTCGTCGTCGAAATGACAGAATCAGGGACGCGGTAGAACGATCCTTAAATGGCACACTCTAAGCTTTCCATTCATGATTCATCATAAATTATGAATGCCTCCATAAACTCACATGTGACACAAGCAAAAGGGATAACATCTAGCCCATCTCAGCTGTGTGTGCACTATCGAGGTCAATGGGTTCAGATTGTAACCACCAGCGACACAGGATGCACAGTACTAGACCTCTTCTCTCTCGTTGCAAGTGCCTGCTGGGCGGGAGGTGGAAGGGATCTCACAACGAACACTATAGAACACAATTAACACTAGGTACAAAGGCAATCGCAGGTGGATAAGGTAGAAGGGCTACGTGGGCGCATTCAGATCGCCAGCCCTCACCTCCGGGCGTGCCTCCCTGCCAAGTAATAATTAGTCCATTCATTCGTACTTACACTGACTTTATCGTTTGTTGGGTGATGGTGGGCTGCATGCTTATCCACTGACAACATCATGGTCGGAGCGGTCCTTGTCGGTGGAACGGGAGCACAGGAAAATCCTCGGAGGGGTTCTCAGCAGCGAGTGGCGGATTAATTGAATTAAATGCAATGCCAACGAGTGGGCACACTACAGTCACACGCGAACGGTGTTTTCAAGGAAAACTACAAAAACAACACAGACACAGAACTATTGCGTACTTTGTATCGGAGGATTTCGATTGATAGGCGGCCGGCGAGTTGATGACTTCCTGGCGTGTTCGATTCTAGTCTTAGACTGGCGGGTAGTGTCTGAGTGATGATAGCGTGCGCCGCTGGTATCAATGAAGGAATCTCGATTTCAGAGTGACAAGCTTTTTCGGAGTACTTCTCGGGTGGCTTTCATTCACACCCTTTGCCAGGCGTTGGAATTTGTCGGTTTTGCGTGGGGACGCAGGGGAACTCGTGACGTAGACGTCGCATCAGCTTTGCGAAAGCTGTTGAATGGGGTTGTTTCATCGCATGGAAATTGGGGAAACACCAGCTGGTTGTGATATGCTTTTTGGTGAGGCCATGGACTGACTGACGATGAGGCAACTTGTGAGTCAGGTGGAAGAGTAACTGACACTTGGTGGGAGTCTTTAGGCGTGTATGCCAAGGGCTTTGGGTGACGTTGAGATTGCATTTTGAGCACACAACGAATTTTTACTTGTTTTTCTTTATTTGTACAGATAATGTAGACATCCTTATGATCTGCACTTTTGGCTGAGGCATAATCAGTGAATGCGATGGCATTCTGGTTAACAGGACGGATCTAAGTGACGAGTGGGACTCAGTTGAATGTAATCGATTTCACACATCACGGCGCGATGATCCGCAAATCGGTACAACTGCTCGCATATATCAGCTGTGTTTTTTTGCAAGCGTATATACGCTTAATTTTCAATTTGCATGTAAAATACACTAGCGGATAAGAACAATACTTCCAAATATTATTTTCTGTGTGTTCATTCCTGAATTCATTCATTCATTGTTTAGGTTGATGTATGTGGCTTATATTTGTGGATGTGGTTGGTGTATTAGATCATTTTTACATATTTTTGCATCCATAAGTATGCAACTTTTGGTGTACCCTCTGTTTAGACACTCTGTCTCTGCTATACATTTCGTTTAGGTTTCGCAATCTATTCTTTTCATTTGATCAAAATTGTTTTTATTTTATAATTATTAAATGCTTTTGCTTTTAAAGTGTTGGTCTCGCTACACAGTCAAGATCAACCAACACCTTCCACGACTACCCCCTGACTGCTTAGCAAATGTCATAAATGTCGTCGGTGCTGGCAAGATTTTATGATGAATCATTAAGCGCCGATGAACGTTTTTTTGTGCACTTATAAATTAAGCGTATGTACGCTTGCAAAAAAACACAGCTAATGCTGTCTACAAAAAGTGTTCATCAACAACGACGGCTCGGACACAATGTCACAATAGACAGATACAGTAACGAGGAATTTGTCTACCTAGACTCCGCAACAAACTCCAGAAATGACACCACCGCGGAGATAAAGGGAAATATCATACTTGCATTGAACGACGATTCAAAAATAAAAACCCTATCTCGAAGAACTAAGCCATCTCTAAATGAGACCTTGATAGCCCCAGTACTACTGTATAGCGCAGGACATGTGCAATATCAAATGCCAACGAAGAGATTCTTGGCCAATTCGAGGGAAAGTCCTGAACATAATCATTGTTCCCGACAAAGTGTATCGGCTGTAAAGCACTAGAGAAACCACATCTCTCCTTTAACGTAACTACATCGCTTTTCACTCAACGGGTACGGCAGAAATGAAGTGCAGAAGAGGTTATTCAATGTCACAATCAGCCGCCTCTTCTGACCTATGTATGATCACACATATTCGAAGGTTATGCACGATGGGACACGGGCGGTAGAAGTTAGCCAACTCTACAGTCCTTGATTCACGAGCTTCGGCCGAACACCATACGATTTCATATGAATTAGTTTCCGTTCTTTGTTGAATCTGTCGTTGGTTATACCCTCACCTGTCGTCGGAATCCTGATGAAGTCCGTTGATGAAATAAGTGCAGTCATCGATAAAGCCCAAACAAACAAGCTACCAGCAAAAGATCGTACACCATTCGAATTTTCCAAAGATTGTACTCCTTAGATTTCCTCAACTCTCGCGAAGGAAATTGGTCGCATTTCTTAAAACGCAGCCATTTCAGCTGGCCTATCAATTTCCCTCTACACAAAAGAGGCGACTGCAAAGATCATCTGCAAGGCGATGAAAAAGCATATCATTCTTTAATTTTTCGGCTAAATTCTTTAGTACATTAATTTAAAACAGGCTCGCCGTTGGGTAAATAGAAAACAAATCTTACACGAATGTCGAGCTGGACATAGGAAGACTTGCTCTATATTATAGGCCAAATTGTTTCCCTATTCAACATAGATCAGGGGTCGAACGTGACGGATCGTCCATTCTACGAACAGAAATTATGTTACTCGTCATACGAACGAACGTGACGCAAACGCTGATGGAACGTAATTATTCTGTGTAAGAAATATTGTAATAGAGTAAATCGTAGTAAATGTAGTAGTCAAACATCAAATATGTGTCATTTGTGAAATTATTTATGTAAATGTAACAAGCGATGAATTCTATTTTGCAATTTTCCCTGATTCAGAAGATATTATTTTATAGCACGATTAGGCCGAAGGCAGTTAAGAGATAAAAGTAACTCTGTGGAACAATCAAGCAAAACGTAAGAAAGATTTTAAATACCAGAATACGAATATATTAGACATCGATTTTCAAATTCATTAAACATTTTCGCTTGAATAAGCCGGCATTAGCACATGTTTTCCAAACTTCAACAATACCCACATTTTCTACTAGACTACCTCCTGTGCTGAAATTAGTATCGACACTTTCGCTGTCGACATCGTCTATTTATTTGACGGATGGTTCTTTTTGCAAGGGATCTATTTTGTTCCAGTTTGTCCCAAAAATGTAGTCATTGCATTTTATGTATACTTAGGCTCATACAATTAAGCCACATATGCGATAATGTAATACCTGCTGTCTCACATCTACTTCCGCTGTTCCACTTTATTTTCTTTGTTGGGGTTATTATAGGTTATACTGTCCACTATTAGACATATCGATAAACAATTTTCTTCCTCTTAAGCAGTCTTAACATATTTCAGAATCATTCATTGCAACAGTAGCAATTGCTACGACAAGTAATTCATTAACGCATATGTGGCTTAAAGGTATGAGCACGAGTGTAGGTACATCCTATATTTAAACTGTTATTCATATGATTTAATATTTTATTAAGTTTTATTTTACTATTCAAGTCAATACGTTCACTGTTTACTGATCGAAAGACGTTTCGATTAGTTCAATACGTTCACGTGCATAATGTGTTGTGTGATCCTAAATTACGTTCACGTTTATACGTTCACGTGTCCTGTAATCCCAAATACCCGTTTTTCGATAGCGATTCACTGATGCGGTGATTCGACCCCAGATTTATGCAAAAAGACGTAAAAAGTTCTACACATTATTCATCGATTCCCAAGCAGCTTTCGAATCCATACCGCGTGAGGTATTTTTGAAAAATGAGCTTATTCCTTCTGTCGAATTAAGAATAAATAGATATGTATTTAATAATTAAGACGGCACAAACTTAAACCAATGACAGTAGAAAATCAAATTTTAAAATGTGATTTATATTTTATGATTTACAGAAAACTAATTAACTAGTCCCTCCGCTTCTCACTGCATGCTTAAACTCTGAGGTGCATAAGCTCATAACTTCTCTTTCTCTTATTTTTATTTTCAAAAGTCAAACATTACTCATAAACAACAAGCGGAATCACAGAATCCCATTAAGCTTCTCCGCATATCATAAGCAACAATGAATGTATTGATTGACTGTAGCATCTTTAATTGGCAACGACCGTGTAATTGAAATGAGGTCAATACATCTGAGTTGATTGACGGATTCGGAATTTATATTGCATGAGTTGGGAGTGAAAAAGCTTGTAATCGCGGTACGTAGATTATATAATGAATCTCAGATGATTGTGTGTGCAACAATTTAAGCAAATGTTTGAGAAACTTTTATCCACACGATTGCAGTGCCAGGGGAACAATGAAAGACTGAATGATTTTAACTAGGTTCTTGCATCCAAATTGATTCGAAACACATCAATAGAATATTGAGTTTGTTTGACAATCAAATCGAAGATAATAAAGAAGTTAAAAGTCCTCGGTGAAGAGCACGTTGTAAGTATACAAATTTCGAGATGCCATGCAAACCAAAAAACTACTAAAGAGCTACGCTCTTATGTAGACCATCTCCATGGAGTTCCTCCTGGAGCTAGACATTTAATGAATATTTAATGGAAGTGCATTGTGCATGCGAGATTTTTCATGAAATTGTCCATATACTGGACCATCAAGAGGGGAGCTATCATTCCGGATGCGGATTTTCATTCATTGCTCCTGCATAGCACACATTCATAAAATTATTTACAGAAAATACATTCCCTTTGAATACAAGATTTATCCATTAACCAACTGATAGCCAAGTCACTTTGTCGCATAAGAGGGACATAAAACTCACGATGCTCATGGTCAGTGATGTTATGTGCCAATTTTTAAGTAAAGTGTTTTTAAGAAGTGTCTGCTGAAAACCGAAGTGGTATTATAAAAGTTGAGATTTATATTTTAAAATATTGTATGCACCTTTTATGCGAACATATCTTACACTTTTCATTTTCATTCCTTCCTCAACCTTTAAATTGTGAAGAACACTGGAGTTCATTAAAATAAATATATTTTCAACCAAATTGAGGTTATAATTGCCATTTTTTATGAAAATGTTCATCATAACGTATGGGTTAGAAGTTGTATAGTTAACGAACGAAATAGTTCAAAAAAGAACTCTGACAAGTGAACTAATTGAACCAGTTCACAATGTCATTTTATTTTAGTTCAATCAGGTCAGTAGTTCAACAAACTCAAGCATACCTTACTCTGCATACATGTAAGTCAGTAAGAATAATTGAACTAAACTGAACTACAGTACATTCTCGATTTACACAACTAATAAAAACAAGGGTAGTTGCAATGACCGAGGTTGTTGCTATAATCGCGTTTATATTTTTTTTTAGTTCAATTCAAAATGAAAAGCTGACGATTCTCTAAAATCTACAAGAGTTTTGTTGGGCATAAGGCGGTAGAACAATCCGGACTCGTCAGCATTATAAATTTGTTGGAGAGTCAAGTCGCCTTTTCTTTAAACTTAATTCAAAATTGATACACAAACGGACAGTTTTTCTCCGCAAATTCTCAACAGGCGAGTTCCACGTCTCTTTTTTAAATTTGTCACTCCACCATTGCTCGCATTAAAAGATCCTGGCCTTTTCTTTATCTTCGCATACAATGACCAAGCTTTTGGTTTGAGGACCTCGCAGTAAATTGTCACATTTTGCTGTCTTTGTTTTAGGAACCACTTGTACAGTGCTTTCTCCATATTCGGGTATTCACCAGCCTTTACAGTCATCCTCTTTTGAGGTCCACATTCGGTATCGGAAACAAACTCATCCTTTTATTCTGCTAAATGTAGGTTTATGCACATTGTACTCACGGCATAATGAATGTATGGAAGCTCCTTTCTTAATCTTTTCTAAAATTTCGCTTTCGTTTTTATTTGATAATTTTTGAATTTTTTTAATGACACCCATTTTTAAAACACAAAAGCGACTGGTCACTGCACTGAATTTATTAAACTAACAAACATACTTTCATCGTTCTACTACTCGGAAGTAGCGGTAAAATAACTGCGGAGAGAAAATGTGACGCAAATGAAAACAACAAAGATTGCCAAGAAACTGAATAAAAAAAAATATGCATAAAAGAACAAAAGGTGAACTTACGAGTAACTTTTTTTTTAAAGTTGCGATTACCGCGCCATCAATGTTGTAACCGAGGAGTTGCGTAAATCGAGAGTTGCGTTAATCGAGAACGTACTGTATATAAATTAAGGGTTTTGGTTTGTGTGAGTATGAGCACTGTGGACATTAGCGTTGTTTACGTTGAACTACGCAGCACAAGAGAACCAAGCATCGTTGTGTTGCCGGGAGTAAAGTAAAAGTAATTTTAAAAATATATGAAAAATATGTTAGAGTGTATCGTAATTGTTGGACTTGACTGTATTATGGTACATACGTAGAAAAGGATCACGTTTTTCCTTGAATAAATCATCACACTCCTCTTCCAAAACCTAACCTAAACTATCAGACATTCTGAAATCGAAGCTGTACTGTGCAGACAAAGCGTCAACGAGATATCCTTAGATAATCCAATCCGGTGACGCTCTGTTGGGTATCGGGAGTTACTAGAATCCATGTCAATAAAAGGGCGGATAGTGTTGCGAAGAAAGGCTTGGAGCTAATCTGCCCTGCAAATGTCCAGCCTTAGCAATGAAAAGAAAATATTTTCTAGAAAAACATGACCTAAGTGACGTCGGTTTGAAAAACCACCTAAGATTCGCTCATGAATCTGGCTGGTTTAAGGAATACAGTAGGTCTCACGGCGGCTTAATAACTCCAAAGATGGGCACAGTCTACCCAACATGATGGTCTAAGTGAGCCGAGGCCAGTAGGCCGTCAGGGCACCCAATAATCCTTACTATTTACAGCAGAAACCCCAAATATTCCTCTAAAAAAAAATCATTAACCTAAGGAAAAAATCTATTTCCCAGCAATATTCTTTCTCACACCATATCGAAAATATCAATAAAATGCACGAAAATCAAATAAAAATCAATCACTCATTAAGATAACAATTCATTGGCATGACTGAATCACTGAATCCCAGTCACACCTTCTCATTATGAAACCAATGCCTGCGAAACTGCGTTTCCGTAAACAATCCGCCCGCGTACGTGACCACTGCGAATGGAACTATCGCCCCATCTTCGGAATCCCTCCGACAGCACCTAATTGCGCAGTGAATGGAATTTCTTGGGCACCACCACCCCTTGGCAAACCACCTTCAACCGACCAGAATTAAGTGCCACACCAGCCACAGCTACTGACTGACCTACGCCACTCATCCCTCCGGTGTGCGTCCTCAGACCACTCGGAATGGTGCGACTCCGAAAAGAAAATAAATAATTAACTTCGAATCTCGCACTTAGCCGAAGAAAAAAATATCTGCTCTCAAATGCATGGAACAAATGCGCAGAAGAAAAACACAAACATTCCTCACCGTCAGCGCCGCGCCGCCCCCGAAAACATATGTCAGCTGGAAGTTCTTGGACCCCTCACACCCAAAGCTTCGGAGTGTGCTTCGTAAACAGTTCAATTTCGGAGGCAGACCGGTGACAGCATCTCTTGGGTGAGCAATTTCTCGCTGCGCATAACCTCAACGACCATCAGCTGGTGTGTATGTTCAGAACTCGGTGGCGGTGTTTTCCGACACTCGTTTCTGTTTATTTTGCTCAGGATTTTCGCGTCTTTCTAGTGCGTGTAAACAAAAACACCGCACGAAGCTTTTTCGGCCGCCGCTTGCGGAGTGGAACGTGTGCAGAGAGCTTTGACAGCACACCGAAACTGCGACAGGAGGGGAATGTTCGGAGAATGATTTCTGCCCCACAAGAGTGTGTGCTGGACTCCGCTTGACAAAGGGGTTATTAGCAATTTTTATTTCTATCGTTCTAGAATGTGTGAGGTCCGTTCAACACTCGGAGCGTTTAAATTGAGCAGTGCGGCACACGCTATACCATCGGGCAACGATATCAAATAGCAAAGCATGGATAAGGAGTTCAAATGTCCAATGTACGCGCCATCGCCAAATTTATGCTAATTGAATGCCAGCCGCTCTGGTAAGGCACAAAGGCAAGCGTAATTAAGATAACCGGGTGACAGTGCTGTAATTACACGTCAGAGGCAATTGGGCATAGACCGGCTCGAGTGTGGTGGGTTTCGACACTCTTCTGTGTATGCAGGGTTCGGTTATTTGACCTTTTCTTTTTGTGTGTGCCTTTTTGTTTCTGGTTTTTGGTTTTCAGTTTGAATTGGTAATGCGAGTATCAGTGTAGCGTAACAGACGGTCGCAGTTTGGATAGTTTTTCCGTGGGACCTAGTTTCTGTCAGTGTCAAGTTTGGCGACATAACAACAGATCAGATTAGAGCGAATCGCATTTCGAAATTAAGCGCCATTTCGTGATGGGCATTAGTTAGTTTGACAACCGTGGCACCCATTGTGTTATTTTGCATACGAAATTGTTGTTGGTCGAAAGGAGATTGTTTGCTTTTGCTTCTGAATGAAGGTGGATCACATGACTGTGTTTTGATTGATGGAGGGTTAGGCGATGGCTTGGTCTAATTGAAAATCACTGACAATGCTACGAGAGTAATAATTGCCAAATTTCGACGTACGAAATAAGATGATAATTATTCACTCAGAGGTGTCTGATTTTTCTGATATGAGATGGTTTTCAATTAAATTTACGAAGTTTGAGGTTAGAATTGCCATTTCTTATAAAAATGTTCATCATGACACATGGGTTAGAAGTTGTGTAGTTCACGAACGAAATAGTTCAAAAAAGAACTCTGACAAAGGAACTAATTGAACTAGTTAAGAATGTCATTTTATTTTAGGTCATCCAGTTCAGTAGCTCAACAAACTCAAGTATACCTTACTCGCCATAGGGTAAAGGCACTAGTTTTCAGCCAGGTCGAATCAAAAAAACAAAAGCCAATTCATACCTACTTAAAAAAATTAAAAACTTTGAAAAATGTATTTACAGTTAAATGTTCAATATATAATAATTGGACACAATTGGTAGACAAAATCTTAAGTGGTTTAACAGCATAACACCTCTTAAGAATGTTTGTATATATTTGAGGTGGAAACAAGGATGACAAGAATCACACCTATTACCAAAATGGTGCTCGGGCTCCAACGGCCGACGACTGAAGTTCGCATTAAATTGAGTCCAGTGCCTTCTTCCATTTTGGCTCCGTCTGTGTTTACTTCCAGATGGGTAGCTTCTCTGACTACGCCTGATGCCCAGTCTTCTCTATTTTGAGGATTCAAAGTCTACGACTTGCGCAATATAGTCTTTATGCTCTGGGATGTTCACATTCTTGATTATTTCCATGTGACCTAAACTGTGCATTTTGCTCCAGCGGTTGCATTCCCTCGACCTGATCACTGCCTTGATAGCCGACGACTTCCCGTAAATGTCCTTGGGAAGTAGCTGTAGCATTGTTTCCATGCCGGCTGAAGGTGTGGAGCGAAGTGCACCCGTAATGCAAATGCACGCAGATCCTTGTATACTACTTATCTTTCTAAGATTGAATGTATTTCGTAAAGCTGGCCACCAAACAAGGATACCATATGTTAGAATTGGTCTGACGACTGCTGTATATACCAGTGTGTCATTTTCGGATTGAGCCCCCATTTGGAACCGAGCATCCTCTTGCAAGTATACATAGCTACCGCCGCCTTCCTAATACGGTCCTGGATGTTTGGTTTCCAACTTGGCTTAGTGTCTAATATTACGCCTAAGTATTTGGCCTGACTAGTAAAACTCAGTTCCTTCTTCTTTAACTTTGGCGTGAGCAACGACACCGCGACCAGGCTAGATCTATTATATCGAAGGGCTGGAGTTAAGACAAGATCCACTCCCCTCATCAAAGATAGTAAATCGTTTGTAGTGGAGTTTTTTTTAATTCCCCTATGGAAGATACCAGTCTTGGGCCTTCTACCACTTAAGTAGTATTTCTACCACTTTTTCCAATATTGAAAAACCTACCAACCTTAACTCTAAATCTACCACATTTTGCCCATTGCTCATCATATCCCTAGCATTGTTCTGATTATGTACACATTAAGATTCGAGAAAAATTTGATCTTTTAGACGCTAAAATCAAAATTTTAAAATACCGAGATCCAAAAAGGTTGTAGCTTGAACAATGGCACCAGTTATGGGACTTGTCAGATTTGTTTCCACAAAACACAGTGAATATTGAAGATCTCAATGTAGAGTGGATGAAATTTATAGCCGAATGAAAAATAATAGAAACGACTGATGATTATTAAAGATGGTAAAAACTATTCCTTAAATCCCTGCAATGTGTTGCATCAACATGTTGCAAATTCATTGTTTACGGTTTGTGTTGTTGTCTTGTTCTCAGCAGAAAGGATACCATGCAAGCGTGACTGGACAGAGAAAATTGTTCAGTAAACGCGATCGACCTACAAAATGGTGCCGACAAAATAATAAGACCAGGGTACTTGTGCTTAATTTTTAGTTTGTGTCGGGTTATTTTTTATTTTGTTTTTGAAGTAATTTGTAATGCTGGCTGCAAAATGCGTCGCAAGCAGATTAGCTTTGTCTAAGGCAGAGATAACCTATAATAGAGATATCCAACGTCTAACTCCCTTGCCCCTTGATTTCACGCTTTTTGTCCCCTGTCTGTGAATACGTGTGAGCTCTTGAGAACAGCTGTGGAGACAGCTGATACCCTTCCCCACCTTAGTAATGGGGTGAATTAGAGTTCTAATTTGAAAATTCGCTCGTTATTTGAACGTTTTTTCAAGTTTTGGTGTTCAATTTTCAACACAGAGGAGGAGGGGTAAACGAACGAATAAAGCTTATGTTCATGAAGTCGATTCATTAAAACTTTGAGCAATTTACAATCTGAAATACTTTGACATAATTAATGAATGCACAACATAGTGTGAATTTTTCATATGAATAAAAATTAATAATACATTCACACGTTCAGTTAACCAATAATAAAAATATTATTGAAGCGTGAATCACAAATAAGATGTTTTGACAACCATTTTTTAGCATTAGTAAAAGTTGCAATATATTGCCATTGTTCTTATCAAATTGTTTAAATTGAATTCATGAGTTTTTCAGAATTCATGATTTAAGCGTATAAAGCGGGCTTCATTTTTTGAGTTAATTTGTCAGGTATGGTTTATGAATAGGCTATATATACACTTAAGAATTAATTTAAGGTCAAATAGTTCCAGTTAAATGGACATTGCAATACATTGTTATTCACAAAAGTCCATATAACAATGTAAGAAAATTCCCTTAAAAATACTAGTCAACTTTTGAACACCCTCCGACCAACATACCCATGTACGTTACATGGAAAGTACATGGATTCCCACTAAATTCATGAATCTGCCGCTTTTTTCCCACAAAATTCACGAATCGGCCGCCATATTGTGGTGAATTAACGAGCGTTGTAAATGTATAAGTGAAATACAAGGGATTACCACTACATCTTCATTGTGGGCTAGGGGAAAAAATGGCCGAAGTTGGATATCTCTATCATCCATTATCTCTGGTCTAAGGAGCTGACAGCTGGGATGTCATTGCAAATAAAGGTGGGAATTGAAGATGAACCGGAATTCTTTATGTTTTTTACAAATCGCCTTGTCCCAAATTGCAGCACTTTTTTATCAACTTTTGCTCATAAGAGAATTTCACACGTCTGATAATTGCATTGCAGTCAGAAATGTCTGAACGTTTCATCGTTTTTCGGTTTTTCTCAGTAGTAGTTGGCTTTCATCTTGATAGCCTCTTTACAGCTCGAGTCATACCATACCCTGGAGCTCGAATCTTTTGAATTGAAGAAGAGCCATTATAAGAAACTTATACTGCCGTCATAAGGATCTATTGTAACCCCTTCTTTTGGTCTAGGATTTAAGAGTGTATTTAGAAATTTGACAACTGCTCTAGACTGGGATTTGTTGAAAGATTTTCTTTGTTACGGATTTTTCATCATTTTGATTATTTCTGGGGCAAGTCCATTCTGGTTCATAGCTTCTTCGGCCTGGCCACATTGGCTACAGATTTCTGTACTTGTGTGTCTCTACCGTGTCCTGTGCACTCTTAGGTCAGTTTTCATAAGTTCTAGAACTTCTTTGGCTGGTTCCATGAACATCCTTAATTTTTTCAACTTCGCACCACTTAATACATATAGCTTATGCTTTTAATAACTTTGCCCAATCATTAAAGTGTTATTGTTGCAACAAATTATAGAAAAAACCGTACATTTTTGTAAACGCACCACT
The DNA here is from genome assembly GCA_964034865.1 of Eristalis intricaria. Lineage (NCBI taxonomy): Eukaryota > Metazoa > Arthropoda > Insecta > Diptera > Syrphidae > Eristalis > Eristalis intricaria. The sequence goes on from OZ035873.1 coordinate 11,065,956, forward strand.
AATCAAAAATTAGGTAATCGCCACTTTCTTGCACTTTCGCAAATGTAGCCTGACTTATTTGTATCTACCAGCTGAAGTAATTGCATAATATTATTAAATTAATAATTGTGTCAGATGTGAAGAAGATGTACCTGCTAGTATCGGCACCGCCACATTCGAAAAATGTCTAATGGTTATTATATTACAGGACGAAAAGGGTGAAAGTGGACGTACACTAGAGAGGGGCCGACCAAAAGTGCCTTTACACTACATGTAATTTAGTAAGAATAACACAACTAAATCGAACAAAACTGAACTATATGAATTAAGTGCTTTGGTTTGTGTGATTATGGGCATTGTGGGCATTAGGGTTGTTTGCGTTGAACTACGCAGCACAAGCAAATCGAGCATCATTGGATTGTCGTTAGTGTATGTGAAGGTGATTTTAAAAATGTATGAAATATATAACAAATGTACGAATATACATTTGACTCTCGATAAAGTGAACAGTTACAAACTAAGGGAGTTCACGTTCGCAAGAGAGCTTACTTTTGAAAAGGTTAGATTTAAAAAAGAGGGCAATCCCACTGTAGATTTTAATTTTATAACGTCATATCTATAACAAATTATTACATGACAGTATTACTGTATACTGTATACAGTATGTATTTAGGTAAAAAAAGGGCATGGTATAAAAACTTACATTAAATATTGACAGGCATTACTGATACTAAATTGAATGGAAAAGATAATTTTTTTTTGCATCTACTTCCTTTGCAAGAGCATTGTCAGGTGCTTTTTTCCCTAAAGCGTCTTAAGACTCTAATGTGATTTTGGCTAATCCCTCACGTTCAGTTCATTCCAGAGCCTTGTCAATAAAGAAAATGGCTTCATTCGGCTTAATTTTTTCTTTTGGCGATTTTAGCACACCGTCATCATTTCGTCGACAAACAGACGCGGACTACTGTTCGAAATGTCAAGCTAAAATACACGTCGCTCAGAAACATTATGCTATTAACCTGAAGTAAAAATTCTTATTCACATTTTAGAGTGCTTGATTTGCACACGGCTTAGAGTTATCAAGCAAGAAAAATGATCCGTTGTTCACGCTGACGGGACTCTACTGTATGTGTAGTACAATCGCGGTAACACGAACGGTCCTATTTTATGAATAATTTGAAAAGATGAACGGAGAATGTTTTATATTTTTTCATGTTTCTAAGATTCTGCTGTACATAAAGTTACAATTAAGTTAAAGTTAAAAAATATGGTTCTTATAACGGTTTTTAAGGGTATAACGGTTGCTCGATGAGTGTATAAGCCACTACGTATATTTCACACAATTAATGTATATTAGTGAAAATGCGTAAGGCAGTGGTAGGAGTGTACCATTACTGTCGCTGTTTGCTTAATGCTCTGCTGTCCCTTTTTTTGATGTGAGTTTTTCGATAATAACGAAAATATGTCGAAAACCGCACAAGAAACAATTTGCTGAGCAGTGAACTACATAATATTGATCCAAATGTTCTAGAAGAACAAACTAGTTCAATAAACAGATTTGAACTAAACTGAGAGCTCTCTGAACTGAATTAAAATGCTCAAGTCAAATTTGAAGACTGTTGGGTTGCCGCGCCGTCGTGGGTTGGTGCGTCGACTCGTATTAGGTAGTCGTAGGAAACGATATCTAGTAGCCTACAATCTTCAATAAACTCATCGAAGTGAATAACATCATAAGTAAGACTAATCGCAGTCACAAGAGTCAACTGAAGGCATAGGAACAAGAGTGGATTCACAATGACCCTGGGTGTGACTGATATCTTCAGGCAGCCACTTTAAGCTATCCTATCCTATGGATGTATTTAGTGAGTGACAGCCTGCATGTGCATGGTTGTTGGCTTCAAATTCTTGAGCGGAAATTCCAATTCCATTCCATAACCTTGGTCGCCAATTAAAATCTTCGTTTAGATAAATCATATGTCCAGGAATATATATATATTATTTATTCATCATCCGCGCTAATTTTATGTGTTTTATTTAAAATTTAAATGAATCGCTATGCTTGACTCTTCTGAAGATGATACGCGATTCTTGACATTCGGTCTCCACTCAGGCGTGTTCATTTTGACAAATTATTGTAAGCCTCCCACCATGTTTCTTTGCCGTGCATTTCTAACATCGATTAAGTGGCAAATGTGCCGTTTGGCCTTGTTTTTTACTTCACTCAGACAATCGTTTTTGGACTTTGTAACTCGCCTGAAAGGCCAGCAACATGGTGAAAAGGTATTGATTATTGAAGATTATTCTGTCATCTGGACAAACACGATAACAAGTGCTTTAACTTCCAGATGGTTAGGCAATCTCAGGGCAATATGTTGACTTTAACTTCCATGTCAGAAAACCGACCAAGAAATACATTTCACATTGCTCCCTAAGCAATTGAAAGATGGTGGGAAGAGCCGGGTGTCGGCAGCTATGATCCCTCGAGAGAACTTCAAAACAAACCCGAGGAATTAATTAATATTCACCTCCTCATCGCCGAGTGATGGATGATTTTACAATGGTAAAGAAATGAGTACAAGCGGAAGCGACGATTTTCACTTCCTTCGTGGCGCCTAGAAGATAATTAATTTGTTTCAAGAGAGAGACAGCTCTTATTTATGGTCGATGATTAAATTGACGTTCGTCTTGACCGTAAAGACTGTTGGCGATGAGGAGAAGCAAGGAATGCTGGAATAATTTAATGAACTGCGACTAAAGCGCTTGGGACCGCAGCAAAGCGAAGAAAATGGCAGCCGGACTTGACGTGAAAGTTAACAACCCATTCGTGAATCAAAATCTGACAAAGGACGAACGCTGGCCTGAGGGGGACTGTTGCATACTGACAGTCAGTGAGTTATATTACTTACTTTTCGAGACACAGCATTCTCTTGATTTTTGATTGGGCGCCATTCTTGCAAAAAATAAATTCGCAGCAGAGATATTTAATACTTATGAGAACGGATATTCAGCTCAGTCCCTCAAACAGAAGAAGAACAATATCGAAATCGAATGAAAACGGTAAATTTTGCATTCGATCAATGATTGCTGAAGCAAACTAAAAAATAGGCGGTCTATACAGTAAAAGGAATCAACGAATCTAACCCTAAGGACATCAGTGTACGACACCTAGACAACATAGCTCCCACTGGAAGAAGCCTTGACAAAGGTACGATCTTCCAAAAGTCCATAAAGGTCTGGACGCACAGAGCCCCCTTTCGGAAGACCAGGTTGACTATAGCGATATGATGCTATCCAAGCGTCTACGAACCCAAAGCTTTATGCGGCTAGGCTATGTGTAGATTAGCTCCGGCTGAAGGAATCTTCGGCTTTTAGCCTGTGAACATCCCAACAGAGAACGTCTGTATACAAGGTGCCACATACAAGTCGAGGCAGCTCACAGTCGGCTTGGTTTCCGAAACTGGAGACGACGAGAGTTCGTGCCGTTTGGAGAGACGTGTTGGGTGAGTCCCATTTCCACCTCGGATTGGAGCACCCTAACACTCAGGAACAGCTGGAAGGCAAGCCTAGACGTGCAAGTTAAACAAGCATGTACAGCTTTTTACGCCTGCAGAAAAACCTTTCGTAGCAAGTGAGGTCTCCAACCAAAGCTGATCTTATGGCTTTATAAAGCTGGGGTTCGCCCGTTTCTATCACGCTGTCCACAGTCGTACCAGAAATCCAAAAGAAATAAATGCAAATCCCTTTTCAAATTTACGCGTGCATTTTCCTATAAAATCGATAAATCCCAAAGAATAGACTATCGCACATAGGCACACGGCTTCAATCGATTACTTATCAAAGATCCTGTCAATTGACTGTCGCCGATGTGTAATTAACAAATGTTATCGATTGATAAACACCACTATAGACACATGCGAAAGTTGAAGCCACACACCGGCCCATACGCACATGTTCTGCGATAAAAATGACAGCTACTAGATTAAATATGCCATCGATTCATTGAATTTCTTCATTAAATAATTGTGAGACTTTTTGCCCGGCCCTCGATTTGCGGACATTCACAGACATTCAGTAAACAAGCGCCCGATGAACTTGATCAAAGAAACCACCAAGATAAACCGAAATCAATTCAAGTTCATTACAGTTGATTGATGAACACAAAAATGAATTATTTGAAGTGACTGGCCTAAGAAGGGATTCCGATTGCTGATGAATGGGAATGGTAATGGGATTTCCCGCATTCGCCAGAAGTCGGAACACTGATACATGCTCCAACCGGCCTAGAGGTGTAGTTATTGTTTATAACGATAATCGTGCAAATAATGCGGGTAATGTGACACTGAAAATGTGAAATCCGCGTGAATCACAGAAGGTGAGTGAGGCTGAATTTGTTGTGCATTTTTTGTTATGGATTTTGCGATATCTATTCGTGGACTCAATCATTAATCATCCTCAGCACTTCTGGCAGAAATTCTGTCCTTCAAATTCGTTTGGAGGACAGTTTGATGGAATAATACGTGGCAAGTGTTATCTATCTATGCAGGAAGACGCGGTGGTTTCCCTTGAAATAATGTTAATAGCATAGACTTGGACAACTGGCTATGGACAAATCGATTTTGCGATTTTGTTAACTTCGTTCATGTTCATTTGCAGTAGTTGTGTGCCGACCCGAAAGTTTAAAATACCGAGTTAACCCGAGTTCAAATAGAAGCAGACCGAGTTGTAACCCGGGCTGGCGAAGTCGGTTTGAAGATGAACCGAAAGCGAAAAATATGGATTATGGAATTGGGAAAGTCGACTTGTATTGTCCATTTCTTTTTTCTTTCGTGTACAGGGTAGCCAAGACAATAACGGCACCGGTTTGTGTGCAAATTGTTTCAACTTTTCTCTCTCTTCGTATTTTCTTCTTCTCGCACGTCGCAACGCAATTTACTTGCATTCTTCTTCCAATGGTGAAAAACCTACCTACCTTAACTCTAAATCTACCACATTTGGCCCATTGCTCATCATATCCCTTGCATTGTTCCGATTATGGATTAAGATTAGAGAAAAATTTGGTCTGTTAGACGCTAAAATTAAAATTTTAAAATACCGCGATCCAAAAAGGTTGTCGCTTGAACAATGCCACCAGTTGTGGGACTTATCTGATTTGTTTCCACAAAACACAGTGAATTTTGATGATCTTAATGTATAGTGGATGAAATTTATAGGCGAATGGAAAATAATAGAAACGACTGATGATGACAATGTGTCTTGATGGAATTTATTTCGAATTTTTAAAGATGGTATGAAAAACTATCCCTAAAATCCGTGCAATGTGTTGCATCAAATATGTTGCAAATTTATTGTTCACGGAACCTTGTTCTTAGCAAAAATGATACCATGTATGCATAAACTAGATTGACCTACAAAAGGGTGGCGACAAAATAATAAGACCGAGGTACTTGTTTTTAATCTTTAGTTTGTGTAGAGTTATTTTTGAGTTTGTTTTTTAAGTAGTTTTTAATGCCCTTCAGCCATCAAAATTGCTAAAAGATTATACGAAATTAAAGGTCTGCCAATGAAATAATAATAATATGGGTGGCGCGACAGTCCGAGGTGGACCTGGGCCTAGCTTCTCAGCAACCACTCGTGTTGTGCGTGATAATGTTCTCTCACGCGTGGAAGGGACCTTCAGTTTAATGCCGACTCCGAACGGCGAAGTTGAGAAGCTTTTTCTAGACAGTAATACTCTTTGAGCATTGTCAATGACTCGAAAAAGGCGGAGCCGTGAATTATCAAAGGTGGTAAATTCGGAGCGACCAGTGTAAATGAGTCCCAATGAAAACCCAAATCAGCTACCAATAACCCCCCAATAATACAAAAACGACTTGAAGAACAAAATTTCTTCGGAAGATGTAGTAGTGTAAGCAGATGTAGCCCAGAGTGGCGCCGGTCCTTAACAAAAGCACAGGATAAGCCATCTTAAATTCGCAGACCACTTAAGTTTCAAAAAGCAAAAAAAAATAGAAAATATTCATTAGTCCGGTGAGACAAAAGTGAATTCGGATTGATCTGATGGTCAAAGGTAACTACTATCTACTATCTATGCGGGTACTCTAAGCTAATCTAGTCTACTTCTCTATTATTCATTTCTCAAGTCCCATCACTGCACGTCACACATAAAAAGAGAGAATATTATTTATGGATACAAAGCACACAATACGCGAAAAATTACCGAAATGCTGCAGTCTGCTGTGGTGGCTACGACTACGAGGTCGGTTTCGATTCGGAATCATATGCTCACACCGACTTCTACCGTCTACAGCTTTTTGTCGTTTCATGGGTTTTTCGAATTCGGTTTAAAATAAATGTTACTCGGTTTGAGTCGGTTTAGGTGTAACTCGGGTTAGTTCGGTTCGACACACCACTAATTTGCAGCCATCGAGAACAAACTAGCGATAGGCGATTTGCGAATGAATCTCACAATCGAATAAATTGGCATTTGGTAAAAATTTAATTCGATTGTCCATTCATTCGGCTTCATTAGAATACAATCGAATAATTACAATCAAGGGAATGGCGCGTACTAACGTCAGATTGTAGAAATGTATGTATTCATTGATTCCTTTATCTCTTGGCAGTTATCTCTCAGTGTACTTGTTGAATTTTAATGGAAGCACAGTCTAACCTCTGTAATTGGAGCATCATTACGTCGAATTTTCTAAAAGTCGACCAACACTTCTGAACATTTTTTGTTCCTGTGACTTATGGAAGTTCGACAGTATTCGTCACCCTTTTAGAGAGACGATTGCACTCTTCCTCTCGTAAATGTAAAGTTTAAAATACTAGTACTGAAGCGAAGTGATGAGCAATTGCGAAATAGAAATTGTTATTCGATTGTTCTGCCATTACACGTGATCAAATGTACACATGACAATTGACACGATCGAACAATCTATCTTACCGAATTGAAGAACCGGCGAATACACACATTCAATGCAGATTGGAATTGTAGTATTGTACCCACAAGAATCGAATATCAACAAAAAACCCCGCTCAATTTTAGTTCGAATAATTGGAATTGCGAAAACAATCGAATTATTCGTCAGCCAAATCGTAAAACAAATTGTTTGATGAAGGCGATTGGGCGTTGCGATTGCATGTCGCGGCTGTTCCAAAGATTCTATTTCAGTGTAGGTATTTATTTTCGCGTCTGACAGATATGTTCCTTTGCCGTTCGTCCAGTCCCTTTTATTGTTTTCGGATCGTAAAAAAATTCATTGCCAAAGGCAAGCACATGGTTCCTCTAGAAAGATTCAACAAAAAAGTCATCGTCCATCGATTACTTCGAACAATAAGCCCTCACCCGCCGGGAGTTTATTGTATTACCTCATTTCTTTTCTCAAACTCCCATTTTTCGGCCACAACCCATTCGGGTTGAAATGTTTTCTTCAATCACCAGTCGACGTACACCATGCGTGGGAAAGAGCAACAAGCACGTTGTGGAACAACGAATTGTGTTTCTCCGTTGAAGGCTCATTAAGTTCATAAATCTTTTTTTGAATTGTATTTTGTTCGAAATTGAATAACAAGCGGCTATTTCAAGTGTAAGCTTCTGTTTTGCAGGTGCCCGCAAAGATAAACATCGAACATTAAGTGAACGGTTTTAGTTTGAAAAAATAAATGTATCCGATGTTGTTTACCGAAACTCGGAGGCGCCTTTCAAATAAACCACAAATAGAAACACTTGAACGTACAAAATGAAAAAGTTTTATTTTTTTAATGCAATGCTTGACCTTCCAGTCATTAGTTACTTTGCTGTGGTTTATGAATGTTTTTCTTGGGAGAGGTTCCTTGTTCCAAGCAGAAATGAAGTATTACAGAGATGGGCGACTTCACAGCTGATTGCCCCCGAGTCCATCGACGAATTTGAGTGCTTTTTGACAGATGTGAGTTTTTGACGGTTATTCAAGAAATAAAGTAAATATCATCCTCCGATTGGTCAATTTGGTTTAAGAAAACGTTATAAAATGCAGTGGTCAAACATTTTAAGGGATAAGAGTGGTAGAAGTCGGGCGTTTCTCTAATACTTCATATCTGGTTCCAAGTGGCTGTACAAAATTTGAAGAACACAACGCGAAAGAGTTGTGAACTGTTCGACGGACATATTACACTTTTCAAGAGGCTCTTACAGAAATTTAGATTCATTTGGGAACAAGACAATGGCAAACTTTCATCGCTTCTAGGGGAATAGCCTTCAAATGTGATCTGACGAACATACACAGTATCGGGCGAACAAATTTAACTCAAGAACTTACCCAATTTTTTATTAAGCAAACTTCAAAAACCCTATTCACCTTACACCCGTTTTCAATTCAATTTGTGCTCTTAATAAACGAAATTGAATAGTGAAGCTGTCCAATGTCCACAACGGACCCTAAATGGAGTCACGAAATGTAAAGAAAGCGGTCTTGAGAGTACATCTTTTTACGTCACTTGATACCGCTAATAACACGATTTGGGAATTTGATACGCAAAAGTTCGATTGTGGCATGGTCACAGTAACGCCCACCTTTGATCGAAACTTTGTTCCCAGTCTCATTTTGAATGAAAATGGTTCAATGTTGTTCTCGGCCATAACTGCCAAATTCTCATCTGTGCGCACCCTGTGGACTGACAGCGACGATCAACAGTCATCCAAGCATACCAGTCTCACGAACAGCAGTCGCGATAGGTACTTCATTTCATTACAAATGTTGGGCAATGTTGTCACCCGTGCCATCTAGTTCCCTTACTTGTGAGACAAGATTTCCTTAGCTGTTCCTCTTTGGTCTCATAATTCGAAACTTAGTGGTCAGGTCAGAGAATTTCACAAAGATGGTAGACATCGTTTTGATGATGATTTTTGGACATTTTACCGTTAAAAATAGGTAAAAATCCGGGCAAAATACATACATAATATCACATCATACACATCATATAATTTTCTGTTTTTCAGATTCCACTGGAAGTATTGTATGGTTTTTTCCTTTTTGTGTATTCTTTTGACGTTTAGTTTTGAATGACAAATTTCATTTCCAGTTCGATTTGTTGTTCGATTTGAGCAAAAAAATCGGTTAACTTGGCTCTGTAACGCCCACCGTTGCCCGAAAAATGATATGTTTTCAGAATTATTGAGATTAATTCAACTGAGTTTCCAAATAGTAGGTACATGATTTTTAATACAAATTTCTTGTCGAACTAGTATTCTTTGTTCCCACATGTCTAATTTAAAAGAAAAAAGATGAACAATCATTCATTATTCAAAAACCAAAAGCCCAAAAATGCAAAAAGAGAAAAAAAGTGATGCATGAAATGTATGCTAAATTTGTATTAAGACTGATGTATCATGTGTATGATATTTTTTCTGTGAAGCAGAATCATACATCTTTCTCATATTTCCAGTGTAAACTTCAGGTGATACAAGTTGTATTACAGCGGTTAATACAGTAATTCTGAAGAAGTGTGTAATACAGAAATCATACAGCAAAAGTGTCAGAATCATACAATGTGTGTGATGTATGATTTGTGAAATGGGCCGGCGCCTGATAATATTGTACCAAGTTTTTCACTTTCATTTATAAAAAAATTATTTTGTTTTGTCAAAATTCTTGTATACAAAAAAATATTAATTTTCGTCCAAAAGGTAACTTTTTCGATGTTAAACGAAGCTTAGCTTGGAAACAAAACGCACTACAACAACTATTAAATAAATTGCAATGGAAAGTGCAATGCTTATACTATGGTAGGGCTTTTAAAGTTCCGAAAAGAAATGAACCGTTACCTCCTTACACTTGCAAACGTATACATCGCCTAAAGGCTTTGGTAGGTATTAGATAGTTGAATTTGTTGCATTCATACATATAAGTTTTTACAGACAAAAATATCAGGACAAAACGTGATTCTTAATCAAATTTGTACTTCGATCGGTTTGGGTTTCGATCATATTAGAATGATGAAATTTCGTATTTCAGTACGTTTTAGCATTTATAAGAAATACACAAGATAAGCGTTTGGAATCTAAAAAAAATGTTTGTCACGCGTATAAGGGACATCCTAATCTTAATGTATACCCTTAGCCACCAACTGAAAAGTTTTGGAGCCACGAATTGTGAAAGTTCCGCGTGTTGTTGATTGGGCACAGAACTCCCAGCGTAAGGATGCAAGAAATATTGCAAATACATAAAACTAAAAAACCCCGAAGTGTAATTTCGCTTAATATCCAAGGCTACCGATGACTCAAAATGCAAGAACAATTGTTAGGCTTAAGCTAGCTAGCCTTAAATATTTTGATTATAATTGCGAAAACTATAAAGAAAAATCCTAAAAAAATGCGTCGAGTCTAGAGGCCATCGTTTTTTTTGAACCATCACAAATCTGTGTCCGCTAGCAAATTTCACTCCAAACCTTTCTTCTCCGCCGTTCAAGATGGAAATCCAAATTAGGTAAACTTCACTCACGTGAAAACGTTAGACAGGAGCTGTTGGGCTTAGGAAGCTAAGCCGTTCAGGCGGTAGCGCCAAAGACCAGCAAAGATCATGATTTCAGCAATTACCCATAATTCCAAAAAGACTAAATCAGTGCATAAAAGTGTGTATCGTCAAACCAAACAAACCACTGTCTGTATTTCTTTGTCCGCAACACAATGTCACCTCCCGGCTGATTTGTCTTAATTCCCTCATCTGTCATCGCATCACTACAGGCAAACACAAAACAATCCTTACAATGGCATACAAAAGAGTTGAAGTGCACATGAGTTCAAATTAATCTTCGCGTCTGCAGCATGAATCTGAGAATATCATCTCCTCACAAGGAAGCTCTGTCACTGACACTCAGTGTATCTTGACAGTGAATAACCCCAACATTGTGTCGCGACTGAATGAATGCCTTTCATTTTCGCAAATATCGCACATATCTAGGCCAAGAATGTGCCCTTTGACAGCTTAAGTAACGAACAATGCGCCCAACTGACAATCATCTGCCACTCAAGCGATGGACACGAGCGAGATGAGAAAATAATAACGCATCAGCATGACTTGTCATTTCTGTGCCTGCTCGATATTCCGATGAGGCCAACAATGGGGCCACAGTCATTTAATCTGTGCAACAATTTGCATCCACGAACTGTCATTGACGAGGAAGTCCGTTCGAATTGCATCGCTATTTCAGGCGCACAATACAAGTAAATCTATTCTTAGCACTCGCATTCTCAGACGGATTTACTCAATATAATTGGATAACCAAGCCGTAATTCACGCCGCCAACTGCACAGAATGAGGTTTCTGATCGCCATCATCTGACTCACGACGTCCTAAGAACTGGGGCCATTCTCTTGGCGGAGACTACGTTCCAGACTCAGCTACAGACAAACAGATCAAAGTTATCAATTCGGTGACATAAACCACGAGCACTTCGCGCCGCAGCATAACGATCCGGGGAGTAATTTAAACGTTCGGCTGACACATCCATTTAGAAGCTATAAATAGGGGCGGTCAATAGACGTGTTCGGTTGCGAATTGTGTGCGAACACTCTCCACGCACACACTGCGGATTGTTGCTATTTCCCCGGCTGTGACTTTAAACGCCGAAAACGAAATAAACAATTTGTTGATCGGGCGATGTAAATAGATTTGTTGGTTAGTTGATTCCTTGTTTACTTAATCTGCGGAGTTTCGGTTTCACGAAAGCAATTGCTTTCTTTTTTTTTAGCGCTGGTGCCTCTAGTTCAATTGGACTGTTTAGAGGGAGCTCAATTAAATTGCCATTAAACTTCGGTAATACAATAATTGCTTTGTTTTGACTTTTGGGTCACGTCTTGCTTTGGACGTTCAAGGTTATTATCATTAGGTCGTTAGTTGCTCGCAGTATGAATGGCGACTGCTTTCGAATGAGGGCGTCGTCATTTCCCGTCTGATCTGGAGGATTAAAGCTTTGCTATAAAAGATTTAGAAGCAGTGGGAATGACGTTGTTCGGCAATCTATTCTCGTATCCGATGACGATGACAAGTAGGTCTGTGGTGAATGTCATGCAGCCGAAAACCTGCGGCATCTTTCTAAATCAGCAGAGGACAATCACAAACAAGGTTCAGTCGTCCACGTCCCGGTCCCGGTAAACGTAGACATTAAACTGGTCACTAAACAATTTTAAAAAATGAACAGACTAAGCCCTTGCTCAGATTTATAATATAATAATAATGGGTGGCATAACAGCCCGTATAGGGCCATGGCCTAGCTTTTCAACAACTGCTCGTGTTGTGCGTGCTATAGTTCTCGCACTAGTGGAAGGGCCCTGCAGTTTTATACCGACCCCAAACGGCCAAGTTTCAGAAGCTTCTTCCATACACGTGCCATTAACATTATTTTGGTCGTACCGGGAACAACAGACAGAGAGTTCAAATTGCGAAGGAGTCGATGCCCAGAATGAATGATATGAATGACACAGCCGCCATTCCCTCAGCTTCACATCAAGCCAAAAAGAAGAAGACGTCTTCAACTGCTCCAACTATCGAGGTAGACGTCTTCTTAACATCGCATACAATATCTTCTTTAGCGTATTGTGCACTCGCTTGATGCTGTTTGTAAACCAGTCCACGCACACCCACAAGTTCTGAAATAACTACAAAAATACAATCCTCACAAATGTGTGCTAAGTGTGTAGTAAATCATTTTTAAGGGATAAAAGTTATGCTTCCCTCGAAGGCTTGAGAGAGACGTTTTGTGTAAAAATAAATCGTTAGAAACAAGTACAGTAGACCATCACTACTAATAAAAACCTAGCATGTTCGCGGTAGAGAGATTGTTCATTACACGAGCGTGGGCTTCTTGAAGAAGATTCCACCAAAATGTGTATGTTTTCACGAACAATATTATGTATATGTAATTACTCTACTTTAAATATATGTATATATTCTTTTTCATAAAAAAACCCATCCGTTAAAACGTCACATGCAAACAAAAAGTTATATATTACTGTAGTTAAAAAACAAAACTGCATTAGACGTAAGCTATGCTTAAATATTTAGTTTCTTGTTGTTCACTATTGCTCAACTTGTCGGAAACTGGCGAGTTGATCAACTGCGGAGTTGGTCTCATTTGTTCACTATTTCAACTGACAGTGTGAAATTTAAAATCCAGAAGTTGTCCAACTTTTAGTTTTTAAATTTCCCCTGGGATATTTTTGACAATTCACGCACACAATATAATTTTCAAATTTGAATTTACGGTGTTTGCCGTTCATCAGCGCTATGAGAAGGAGAATTGAGAGCGAACGTTTTCAGCAGATATAATGGTTGGATATGGATAATGAAGAACATCAGAAGCGACTTCAGTGATTTCCGCTTAATTGAACGTCACTTAATTGATTTTCGAGTTGAACTGAACGAAAAGAGTGGGCTCGAATATTTCCCATATAAGCTATACACGTATTTGCACGGTTAATTGAATCACGCATAATTGATATATCCATTTAATTGATCTTACAATTTTGAACCAAACAAGCTAAATACGGTGGACTCCCCCTAAGTCGAATTGTCACGGGATGCCAAAATTTGTTCGAGTTAGAGAGAGTTTGACTTAGAGAGAGGTTTTTGTATGGAAAGTTGAGAGAAATGTATGTAAAAAACTTCGAGTAAGGGAGAGTTTCGACTTAGGGTTCACTGTACATCCGAAATGTTCGGTTAATTAATCAGCGCTGAACAAATAAGTATAACAAATACGAGCAAATTGTAGTCATTCGAACAGCGCGGTCTTTCTGACAAAACGAAGATGAGTGGCAACAAAAAATACACAAATTTGTCCATCGAATACAAATTGCAAATAATAAACGATTCCAAAGACAAGAGCAAAACCAAGACAGAAATGTGTGGAAAATATAAATGCTCCCTCCGTACCATGAATATGGTTTTACGGGATGTGAAACAAATTGAACAAAAATCTCAAAGTTGTGAACTTTTAACATGGTTTGGTCAAATGAGATCTTCAGGAGCAGCTATTGCTGCGAACATAGCTTGTTTCTTATTTTCGTCACAGTTCTATAAGATCGTTTAATGGACCTACTGGCTCAATTAAGCGAATATAGTTTAATTGCACTAGAGACTGAATTAAGTGAGTTTTCGTTAATTGAATACACGGATAATTGATCGCGAAAATCGGACAAATTTGTAATAATATAATAATATGGGTGGCGCTACCGTCCGAGGTGGACCTGGGCCTAGCTTCTCAGCAACCACTTGTGTTGTGCATGCTCTTGTTCTTTCACGAGTGGAAGGGACCTACAGTTTAATGCCGACTCCGAACGGCTTGAGAGAGAAACTTTTTCTAGACAGGAATACTCTTTGAGCATTGTCAGTGACTCGAATCAGGTGGAGCCGTGAAATATGAAAGGTGGTGAATTCGGGTATCGAACCTGGCACCGTCTGCGTAGGAGTCGCACTTACCCACTACGCTACGCGACCCACCATTTGCACGCTTACACTAATAAAGTCTGCATTCGTCTATTGAATTGAGCAGAGCGCATAACATTTTAATACGAATGGTCAGTGTGTAAATGCCCGTAATTCACCGAGTCTGTTAACAAATGAAAAGAATCTATCAAATGCTTCATTATTTCAAATCAAATCGTAAGGGTCAGTATCTTCTCTCGTTTCATGGCAATGAATTCTGTATTAGTTCAGGCACCATTATTTTTGTCCGCTTTGAGAGACGAAAACGATAAATGGCACAGACAGTGATCCTTGTCTTGTATACACACAGGCAACTATGGAAGGAAACAGAGAGAGTAAAATCCCTGGTTTTATCTCTCAACTTCTGATATTTCCTTAAATTAAAGAAATGAGAAGTTGATAAACTCACGAGTTGTAAATTGAAAGTTGAAACCATACAATTTGACTGAATGAAAGCAAATCTAGAAATTGAAGAGAAAAATCCAAAAGTTGTATTTAACTTTTGGTGAACAAAATTACCCTCAGTGGATCGTGCGGGTCGGAAGATGATGACTCCTTTTCATAAACGTTAAGTTGAGCAATGTAATACAATGAGCAAGTAAATACAATACTTCGTTGTACAGTTAATATACCATCACTTCTGTCCATGAAAAAACAAACCGAAGTGATAAGACTACGAGTTTTTATATTTAAAGAAATGTATAAAATGTGTTTAAACCTTAATAATGACATGCCTCCACTAAATATGCTTAAGAAATACCTTACTGTCGTGTACAGTGAGGATATGATTTTCTTTTTTTTTTTTTAATACGCAGAGAAGATTGCAGACATTTATAATTTACGACTGGTGTATTTACGACTGAGAAACCAGAAGTATTTGGAATTTGTAAACAATTCTCAAACAAAAATTAAAAGCAGAAATGTATGTTTTTCAGAAGCGGCGTTCACACTTTTGCGATGTGTGTGTCAACAAGTATTTGAAAATGGGAACGAAATGATTTTTGACATAAAATAAATTAAATACTTTTTTCCCAGCTTTTTCTTTGTTTGTCAGACGGAATTTACACTCACGTTTCGTTTCGTATGATGTTGATTAAACGTTATTTGATAAACAAACAATTAAGTGGGCAGCATGATCATGAATATGTGTTTCGCGACCATTTTCGAAACATAGTGGAAGAGGAAAAATTATCCAATTATTGTCAAGATCCCTCCAGTGTCCAATGATTTATTTCACAACATGAAGAAGTCTGCTGATTGGTTCAAAAATTGCAACGTCTCTGAAGTCATCCCAATCAGGCGATAAGAACTCAATGATCAATCCGGATCAATCCAGCTCATTCCACAACACATTCGCAACGTGGAGCACTCACATTCAATGATGCAAAAACTACGCATCGCTTGCAATGAAGCACTTATTGCTTATAAAACGGATTAATTGACTGACTGTTCCAATTTCACAAAGTGTAATTTATGTCCTTAGATAGGGGACTTTCCATGCTCAACGTGCTTGCAGACCCATCAAACCGATCATCATCTCATCAACAACAGTCTTCAAATGTCCTCCTCCTCCTCTCATGGTGGACACATATCCATGTACGGGAATTAAAGCGATTATTTTCCCTCCTGACACACCCTAGTTTACCTAGTTCAGTGCACACACAACTCAACTTGAGCATGCAAGAACGCAAAACAAAAACAGACGAACCGAGCGAATTCAATGGCGTGCCTGTGTGTGTCTCAAACGGGAACGAAACTATAAATAGATTGCATTCTGAAGTTAATCGCACAAATCAATTGTACTTGACCCTCACCGCGAGTCGTCATAAACTTTGTATACGTACGGTCATAGGTATCTATTAATTTCGTGCGCTGCGCTTTATATTCAACGTTTGAACGCACATACTGGAGGCAGAGAGAGAGTATCTGAAACCGTATATTTGATCGTAATTCATTCATATACAAGCGTCTGGCTCTGCTAATTAATCTGTCAATTGATTAATAAGAACGAGGGCAAAAGACCAGCCGCCACCGGCGATAGTGTGGGACCGGACGCCAGAGATCGGGTGCTTTATGGAAATTATTTTGTTTACTCGATTATTAAATGAAAGAGAAAAATATGTAAGTACCTATTGTTCATGATTAATAGTCTGGCGTGTTTGATCACGGAATCTCTCGACCTGGGGTAAGGATATATATAAATGGATTTGTGTGGGCGACGCTTTTCGTTGCCAATTAAGGTTGCTTCGTTTAAAGTTGATGCAGTTATCTCAATTTTGACAGTGACAGAAGTATCTTCGAGTTGGTTTCTATCTCCAAAAAAAGACAATTGTACATATTTCTATTAAACCGAGATAATTCAGTCGCAGGAGAATTTTATATCACGTTGGCAGGGACTATGGAAGAGAGTAAATAAGGAAGAGGACCAAATTTTGTATGCTACAACTCTTATACTGGTATGCTACAATCATAAAAAGTGTTATTTCAGCTTAAACTAAGATAGGACACGAGAACTAGCCGCTGTGTGGACTAATTTCTGTATGCTACGACTCTTATACTGGTATGCTACAACCATAGATGTGTCTTATTTCTGTCAATCTTAAGTTAGGATACGAAAATTAGGCGTTCTATGGACTAATTTCTGTATACTACCACTCTAATACTGGTAAAAGATGACAAAGCTGCTACACGTTTCGATATCAAATGAGTTTTTCTTTATGAAATTCTTACAAATATCACTCTTGGAATATTTCATATATATTTTTCACTCTCATACTGAAATCATTTGTCAGTCCAAATAGTCAGAACTAAGAAATATGTTAAAAAATATCTTCAAACTCACAACAAAGCAATATAAAATCTCAAAATGGTCATTCAACACTTCATGCATTGTATAATTAAAGTACTCACCCTCTCCAGTAAGCTCTCGGCTCTCCTTGCAAATGTTGTCCTTCGTTCTTTTGCTGACGACATTCTGTCCTTGTTTTTAGCCTCTATTCTGATGTAATACCTGACGTTCTATGATATCTATAAGGGAAACAAAACAAAAACGCAACAATTGTATAATATTCAAGATTACATATTCATCAACTCTTCCGACTGCTTCACCGTCACGGGATGTCGCGATATCTTTGGGCATACAGAATCGTTTTGCATACAACTAAGAGACTGTATACGGTCATGTAAGCGAGTACACAGTGAATTACTGCTTCAGACTCAATATATACGGTGGGCAATTCAAAGTGGATATGTACGCACGCGATATTAGTCGGTGGTGGGCTTGGCGGACGGGCGTCATGTCTATAATTCGAAATGATGATTAAAATAATCCAAATTGTCTAGTGAATGTAGGAAATGTGCGATGTGTGTGCATACTGCGTAGTCTTGGCACGGTTCAGTCTGTCGATGGATATGAGCTTTTAATGGATAAACAATGGAAATATGTATGTTTACTTCAATTCTATTTCACGTCCAAATACTTGAGTTGTTTGTTTATTTACGATGTGGATTGTGTGCTAATATGGAGAGGATGCTGCGGCATCACGTGGAATGGACTTGTTTAAAGCTTCATTTTATGGGGCAGACTGTTGATTTTTCACTCGCGGGACTCGTGATCTATTTTAATTTTATAGACCCAGTCCTCACTTTGTGTGTTCAGTTATGCAGACTCATTGATTTACAAACAGATATAATTTTTGTTTTTGGCTAAGGGCGTATGTTTGCATTAACGCGGCGTTGCCTTCAATATGATTCAAAGTCTTTGCTTTTGTAGCAATTTTTCTATTATTTCCTACTCCTGTAAAAACCAAGCCGGCACGACAGCCTGAAGAGATCTATGCTATCGAAGAGTTTGCCTTAATCTAAAAGACGTACAACTCTCCTGAGGAAGGACTAGCTAGCTGGAATATATAATTCGTTTCAATTCCTTCGAGGGGTTCTAAATATTTAACAAATATTGGGGAAATAGCAAAATCATTGTCAACTCTGAACATGACTGTTGCGTATGAAGCTGACCATGACCAGCGAATGAGCGGCGCGGCGCGATGCCTTGCATTATTAAAAGTTTGCTGCAATAAAGAACTAGAAAGTAATAATTAAAATACCGTTAGTCAAAGTAAGGTTAAAGTTAGAGCTGTATGCTGTTACACAGCGAAACAAATGCGACACCTATCAAGTAATCGGCGTCACGCTGTAGGGTTCTCTCTTGCACTTACTCTCTCTTTGTTCAACTTTGTTTTGCATTCTTAAGCCTTAGCTCGTAGTGCTACTTTGCTAAATACTAGAAAGAGGACTTGCCTGTGGGAATTAATTCAGTCAAAATAGAAATTGTACTTTTAAGAATACAACAAATTCGTTAAAATTTCTTTATTAGAGCGCCTATGTAATGCAAAAAGAATTTTTAAAATCGGACTGGTAGGTCTTGAGAAAAAGGGAAACAAACAAACAACCTCTACAGTTTTATACGTATACATATTAGTATACAAGATTTGTCTTTATTCGTGGCTCTCTTCACTTCTCCTGAAGTGAGTAGCTCTCTAGTGCCAGACATTCAAGTAAAATGTGCTTGTCTCGGCACAGGTTTATTTTGGTAGGGCGATAACTTGGGCCGCAATGACCAGTGGGTTCCTCGTCAAGGCAGAGTATTTCCTTATAGGAATAAGTCCTGATTAATCGTTTAGATTGCCTAAGACAATGCCCGTTAGACCAGCGGTCTAGGCTAAGTTGTTTTCCCATTCGTCAATCAGTATCTGCTGGGACATTAAAGTACTATTCAGGACCTATGAACGCAGATTCCGATTTAGTCCTACCGAGCTTGGCTGCAGATTTGTTGCCTTCAATGCCCTTGTGTCCAGGGACTCAGCCGATTTAAAAGAATAGACGAGACAAAGTAGCTACTACTTTCTACTTCTTTCAAAAATACAACTTATGTCGTATATTGTCTGGAAGGTAGCGACGTCTTGTTGAAACCTGTGGTAGTAGTACGAAAGTCAAACCAACAGAACAATAGGAAGTCTTTGTCACCACATGGCATTAGCCTTCTTCTCAAGATGGTGATTTACTTATGTGCACATTCAAAGATCAAATTAGTAAAGATTCGAAGAAAATGCTTAAAGGTGAGTCTTTTCATGGGTAAAGAACAAAGCGGACAAAACAAGAACTATCATCCCTATTCTGGTTGTCATGTGGTCACAACGCACGAATGTCAGTGAGGCGAAAATTATAATGCCTACCTTGTGAGGTTTCAGCTATTTGGTATTTTGGCGAAAACCTCACAAGAAAACACACAAGAATAATCACCATGGTGAGGTGAATTCGTTGCCATGTCAAAAATTGTTTTTTTTTGACAATTATTATATTCGCGCTTTTTTTTCTTACTGAGCGTATCTACAAAATAAATGCAGAACGTAGCGAACAAGGTAATATTGTGTATATTAATGAAATATGTATAAGTATTTATTAATAATGAATATTTTGCAGCAACAAGGAAATATCAGCGTACATCCCAGGAGCAGTTGGACCATTATACGAATTTCTTGCAAATGAACCTGATTTTCTTCTGGAAAAAAATTATCCAACTGACCCGAATAGGATGCAGAATTATTGGGCCGCATTCGCAGATGAGCTAAATGCCAAAATAAAATCAACATCTGTTTATTTTTCCTGGTGTGTGACAGTCCTTTGTTGCAATTTTTCCTTGTGATGTGCTCATGAGAACATCACAATTTTGACGGTTCTTGTGATGCTCACAAGCTGTGAGGTTTTGCTCAGAATACGAAAACCTCACAATTTGTGACTCACCATGCTCTTGCGAGGTAGTTGTGACTTAAAACACATCACTGAGGTTTGCCAGAATAGGGTGTATCTTTCATGTCCGTTTTCACAGTCCGAGCTTAAGTGTCGATCTAATGATAAATTCAGAATTAATACAATTTTCGTTTTCACAGTGGAAGTTTAACAACAAATCCCACTTAAGAAGTGGATTAACTTAAACCACGGATTGACATGACTTAAGTCAGAGAGTACATAAATGCCATTATTGTGGCATCAGTGTTTAAATTGACTAAATGAAAATCAAGCAGAAATATACGGATTTGATGTAAGGTCACGATAACAAACAATACTGAAAATCGAAGTATGTAATGTTGTTGATGGCGCCCAGCGCGAAGTCATGAAAAATAAATCAGTGATCATCAAAAATGTGAATCGCCGAAAATGCTTCGAAATGCTTCGAAATGCTTAGGTTTCCTTAATCGATGCAAGAAATATTTCACCCCCTCTGACTTCGCTTTAATTTATAAGGCTTTCATCCGTCCCAAACTTGAGTGCAACGCTCATATCTGGTCTGGTGTCCCCAAGACCACCCTGCACCTACTAGATGGAATCAAAAATAGGAGACAATAATATCACAGAGTCATTACACTCGCTCAAACATCCCGTACCGTCTCTTCTTTGTCCGTGTTTTTTCGCTATTTTAAGAAACCATGCTCAAGCGAACTAGATAACTGCATTCCTCCTCTCCATGGATTCACCCGCAATAACCGTCTCACCAGGACTACCCATCGGTATACCATTGAGCCTACTTTCGGACACACTGTTCAATTCAGAGACTCGTTCTTCAGCCGCAGTACTCGAACATGGAATGATTTCCCCAGCCTAATATTTCAAACAGACTACAAACCGCAGATATTTAAGACCAATGTGCACATGTGCCTCCTCTCCCTTTATACCTTTGGCCCGAGTTATGTCTTGTCCCCCGACACATAAGGGTATTAGCAATCTTGAGCACGCGCAAATTAAAAAAAAAAGAGAAACAGGAATCATCAATGGCAACATTATTCCAGAAATTGAAGCGTTGCTTGGGCATTTAAGATCAAAGCACTATTTTATTAACAAATTTCCTATTTGTGTTGTTTGTAGTCGTAGACGTGAAGATAGTGCTGCTTGCTTATTTTGAAAAGGTATTTTAAAATTGAGTGGCGGTCCGGTAAGTTCGTCAACATTTGCCAAACTGAATCTCGCTGTTCGATTCCCTGTATGACCAAAATAATTTTCAACATAATTCCCACCTCTTTCGAGTCACTGACAATACTCAAAGAGTAATAACAATATATAAAAAGCTTCTCAAACTTGTCCGTTCGGAGTCGGCACAAAACTGTGGTCCCTTTCATTGGTGAGAGAACAATAGGGTGTTTGCTGAGAAGCTCGGCCCTGGCCATTCATGGGCTGTAGCGCCACCCATATTATTGTTATTATTTACAAATTTTAGAAGATAATTTACTGTGTCGCAAATAAAGGCTTTTTACTAAATAGTCCTTACAAAGTTTAAGATAAAATTGGTAACTCGAAGGACTTTTTGTCAAAAAATACTGCCATCTCTTGGATGTTTGTTTAAAATTGATAGGATTGAACATTAAACAATTTTAGTACTGTTCGCAACAATCGCATGCCAACTGAAATGAATTCGAAGCTTGAAAAATTAGTTCCTAAAGCGTTTCTTTCTTCGAATTACAAAAATGAGAGGAAGGGTGCTGTCCCTCGAAGTGAAGGCAATTTTCTCTTATACGGAAATGAGTGAACAAGTGAATGAGTCAGCCAATATTGTAGTGATAATGTTAAATACAGATCACCTCTCATCGCAGAGCATTGATAAGAAGATTAAGATGTCGGTTGACAGTTGTATACAGTTTACAGTGTAAATAAGGAATACGTAGGTAGTCATCACGAACTATTGAAAATGCTCGAACAATGATAATTAAAAAGGCATTTTTCTTGCACAAACAAGAACTCGAAATAATTGCAACTTGCAACATGGCATAAATAAAGAAGGGTTAACAATAACAACAAGACTGCCCTAAGTTTACTTTTTGGATCGCTTGTGCAACACATTGTTTGTTACACAATTAAAAACATTATGTCGGACCAGTCAACCGAACTGAAAGTAAATTTATATCGCCAACAGATTGCTATAATCTCGATCCTGAACCAAAAAGTCCCTTCTGCTACATAACCAAATAAGACCAATCAATGTTTAACTCGAATAAATTTCTTATATAGTCTAAAATAGTTCCACTACATGCAGTACACGCGATCAAATTAATTATATTTTGTTTCTATTCTTGTCAAGGATAAAGTGTATAATGTATATATAGCCAATATGTTAAATCTATTCAATGTATAAAAATTATTTGAAACTAATGATTGTTGCAAGAGTTATACATGCTTAACATTGGCCTATGGCCCACCCTGTAGAATGACCATTTCTTCAATCCAATCAGCTCCATTTGCGTGAGTCTAACAAAGGTATGATCGTTATATATTTCAGGCTCATATTCAAATAATCCATTTGTCCACATTTTTCATTTGCTATAAGCTCGGTATCAAGTTGCTACGTAACGTTAAGTCATAAATTTTACCATTGAGAGATTTTTAGGATTTTTCTGCAGTTCTGCAACACTACACCAGTTTGGAAGCAAAACTGTTCGACGCTATGGCTCTAATTGACGTTTGGCTGCCGGAATATGTAAGAATCGATTACACATGAAGAGTCGCCAAACCAATCAGAATAAAATTTCAAGCATAGACAACTTTTTGCGGATTTTTGACTGAATTGTATGTCTAATGTCTATAGTCACCATTGTACGACCATGGAAGTGACAGACGACATTCATTAAGCGCCCTACACACGATCAAAGTTACTTGACAAGTATCATTGACGTTACTTTGTATCAAATATTGATGAAAAATCACTACCAAACGTATCACCATCTGAGTGATTGTCATCAACTCTAGCAAGAGTTGATGGCAGGAAGATGAAGACATACAATTTTCAACAGGAGTCTCCGCTCAATCAATGATTAGTGACGAAAACTAACAGTTTTGGCTTTCATCAATGTGTCAGTGTTACTTGACAAGAACATTGACGAAACTTCAAACCATCAATGTTACTTGCAGGATAACTCATTCAAGCTTTAGGAGAGGAAGACAGTTACACAATTACCCAGGCTATGTGAAAGGGCCCTAAACTATAAACGACTGACGACTGGAGGTCCAACGAAAAAAAATGGTGGTGAAGTCTGGAGAGTGAAGCGCGTCTGTCAATGAGATTCATTGGCAGGAACTGAAAGAAGGTTGGGCCATATTGAGGATGTGTACAACGTTGCTCTGGCCCAAAAAATTTTCGACTTTCAACTTGTGTTACAACGCAACAGAGGACGCCTACGTACAAGTTGGCGCACAAAAGTTGAGGTTGACCTCAGCTCTCTTGGCGTGCGAATCTGGATTCAGGTGGCTAGAGATCGGCTGGATAGGAATGTTGGGTGAGTCCAAGGTCCACCCAGGACTGTAGCGCCATAAGAAGAAGAAGAAGTCGTCTACAGATCTTAAGTCTTCACAAAGCAATGACTCCAGTGGCCTAATGGGTGAATGCTTCGACTCTAACGCTGAGTGTTTATGTTCAATTTTCGGCACAAACAATTCTGGGATCCACTTTTCTTGAGTCACTTGTAGCTTTTCAGAGCTATGAGAGGCAGTATGTCCGTCTAGAAAAACCTTCTGAAACTTCACTGCTTGGAGTCGGCATTAAAACTAAGAGCAAAAGCACGCACAACTAGTGTTGGGACTTGATTTTTTTTAATGTGTGGTAGATACCGAAAAAATGAGTGGTAGATTTAAAGAACGAAGCGTGGTAAATCTAGTTTACATATTCTAATTCTAAGACATTTCACACTCTATTTTAACGAAATAAAACAGCTCCTCATCAGGGTTCGGACTTTACTCCAAAAGGAGTACATTTGCTTCGCTTTTCGCAATATTTTTAAATTCACTTAGCTATTTCTTTTTGTTCTCAATCAACTTCGAAAAAATGTTAGCTGAAATTAGGTGTTAGCTCCGTTGCGCTTGATTATTTTAGTTTCATCGGAAAATATGTACTCTTTTCCCACTGAATATTTTCTATCACTTATTACTTGTGGAAAATGAGAAAAAACAATGTAAACACACAAAAAATTACTTCGATGGAATTAAGCCTATAATCTACTTCTAAGAATGCGATCTTACTTCGATTTTTCTTTTCAGCTATGTATGTACATACTTCGAAATGCGATTTCTGAAGTCCAAGCACTGCTCCTCATTCTCTTCAGCCAGTTATAACACTTCTCCACACACTCTTCTTCTTTTGGTATATTTTCCTTTGAAATTGTGTTGTGAGAAGGGGTTAAGCAAGAAGAAGCTACATTAAATGGAATATTGAGGAAGAATTACAATGTGCGGACGATGTTGCACTTTGGGTAGTCGATTTGAAAATTTGGAAGTAGATCTACTATAACGAGGTAAAGTGCCAACACTGCGCTCAACACGAATGGCTTCCGAGGAATAAAACCAGTCAACGCACATTCTGTCCAATCAGTGCCCCTTATCCACACAACCCCTTTAACCACCAAAGTAGAATTCTTAAGCGAATAACTACCAACTTCTGGAATCGCTTACAGAAAATAATCCGAAAGGACGGCGATTAGCGATCAGCCAAAAGCTTTGAATTAATTCAATGAGATATGCATTTTCTTTCAGAAAATAAAAAGAAAATCTCCACCATTTCGCACCAAATGCAATAGAAATACCGCCCAAAATCAAAAGAAAACAAAAAAAAAAATACAATAGATTCGCTACTCCTTCAAATCCAGCGAATAGATTGCGGCAAGAGCACACTAATAGATGGAATATTCCCAAAGAGTACATACCTGCGCGAGTTTATTGAGTTAATGAATTTAAAAAAGTATTTGCATTCAGATCTTATGGAGAACGTTAACTTTATGATCAATTATTTTTACTATTCCGTGGTCAAGCGGCAGTCATTTGATTCGACTCTAACAACCACGCTAACTGAATGCCTAATCCGATCGTAAACATATTTTTGTTTATTTATTTTTTATTTTTGGGAAGCAAAGGTGACTGGATGACTAGATCCATCAAATAGGAGTGAATTGGTCTTGTAAAACTATGATATGTGTGAACACACAAATTGTAATAAGATTAATTGATGATTAGCTTGACAATCGGTTGGGTCTAATTTTAGAAATGGAGTGGCTTATGTTTCTCATTTAATTGCTTAAATTGTACCCGGGGTGTTCTATATTTAGAATGATGTCTATAGAGTTCACACTTTAATTGCGTCTTTGATCACGAGTGTCCACTTGGGGGGTCTATAAAGACATAAATTCGATGACGCAAGGTGGAGAAACGTTAGCAACAGAAGACAGACAGACACCGTAAGTCATCACAAAGTCATAAACATAATATCGTCACTGAGTCCGCAATTAAGTTGCAAAAACGAGAGAAACTATTATTCTATGAAATCGTGCAGTATAAAGTGATAATGGTCTGATGACAAATATATAATTGTTCACCTAAGGGAGTCAAGATTTAAGAGGTCGAAATTAGATCAATATGGTCTTTGTTATATAACTAAGGTAAATACTCTTTGAATTTGTGTTGATCCCCCGGAGTTCATTGCACTAAAGGCGTAGCAATAGGCCACGTTATGAGGGACCACATTTAATGGTCTGCACCAACAACAGGTCTAAACATTTGGTTAGCAACAACTTCAGTCGAAAAGGTAACCTTATCATGCAGAAAGGAAGCTCGTGTGAAATTCGATGTAGCTGAATCATTTTCGTGGTTTTATTCAAGGCAAGAGAAAAAAGTGAAAACAGAACTGAAAGGAAATTCAAACCAGGCCCTGAACTAACACGCATTTTAAGCTAAAATAATATCTGCATTTGTCCGTCATCAGTACTTCAAGGGGACAGCTACGGAAGCAACTTACGAAAGTCTCGTCAGTACACGAGAAATATTCATAGGAAATTAAAAATTTGTTGAGCCAGTTTTCTGCCCTTCAGTTACTCCTTTCAGCTTCAAACCCTCAACTTCTGAGTCCAAAATAGACCTCGGTCGCTAATCTTTAGGGATTCATGATATTGAAGTTGCTATGAGTAGATTTATACCTAATACAAAACCAAGTGCAGATGGCATTAGTTTTACGAAACAACAGGCACCTCTTGGCTAAGCCTCTGCTTAAGATCTTTAATTAACTCCGGAATCTTTCCCGAGGATTGGAAGGTCTCTTACTTAGTACCTAACCATAAATCCGGCTCAAAAAACAATGTGAGAAACTACCGGGGAATTTGTAAATTATCTGCCATTCCGAAACTGTTCGAGTGCTTCGTAAAAGATGAATTAGTTTATCTATCATTTAAAAGAGCATATTTCTGAGTTTCAACACTGCTTTGTTTCAGGTCGTTCAACAACAACCAAATTGGCTTATTTCACGACTTATGCTATTAATGCCGTAGAAGATGGTTTTCAAGTTGATACAATATATACTGACTTTAGCAAAGCTTTTGACTTTGTGAGCCACGATCTATTGCTTATGAAGCTGAAAAGTTTGATTTTCATTCGAATGTCTTAAGTTGGATCTTATCTGGGCAGAGTACTCCAAAAGTCTCCCTTGATAACCAAGTTTTATCTCTTGAACCCCTGGAGTTCCACAAGGTTAGGTCCATTGCTTGCAAATAACCTTGAACTATTTTTAAAAATACAAACTATAAATGATTGCAAAAAATTGCAGTTGGGCCTAATTGCGCAGCCAGGTGGTGCGCTGCAAACTTAATATTAAGAAAATGTACTGTCCGGCTTCAGTTTAGTTAAACTTAATTTTTGTAATGCGATCACAAAAAAATGGCAACCCTTCCATTTGGTTCGTGTATTTGGTAAAATGTGTATTGGTTTTTTGATGTATTTGCTATACTTTGTAGACAATCCATTCCTGAGTCTGAACAAGAGAGAAAAATAAATGCTAAAAAAATGGAATGTGAAAAATAAAAACAGTAAAATGAAAGGAAAAAGGAGGAAAAAATGGAATCCATCCAAATCAGTTGTTTTGAGTAAAATACGAAAGCCTGAACAGCTGTGAAATTAGCAGCTGCAGAACTGAGGCAGTACACTCTCGTTAAACTTGAAGTAGAAATTGAACTCAGTTCAATGTTTAAACGAAACCGTGAAACCGAATAAATCGTTGAGCAGAAGTATGAAGTGGAAGATACTAAACATTATTATAGTTGGAGCTTAAATTTACATTGTCAAACTGGACATTAGAAGTGAAAACCGGATGCAAATAATAGACATGCCCAACATTTTCATGTGCAGTAATAAACTGTTTGTGGCTGTCATGACTCAGTTTACAAAAAACTTAAAAAATGCTAACAGCCACCTCTTTCGAGTTACTCACAATGCTCAAAGAGTTAACTGTCCAAAGCTTCTCAAACTTGACCGTTTGGCCCCTACGGCAAGAAACTGTAGGTCGCCTGCACTCGTCAGGGAACAGAAGCTATTCCCTCTAGAGAATGTAGCCCATGCATATTATAATCATAATAACCTCTTTTAGAAATGTATGAAAATCAGTAACCAATTTTTTTCTACCACGATGAATACTTCTTTCCCCCGACAACAAGTTAGAAATGGTCGGAACTCAAATATAGTTTTAATCATTGAATAAGTTTCTAGATACTAGTTTCATATGAATAAGATTTTGAGGACATTTCTAAGATTGTATCAAATTACAACGCCTTGCAAATCTTCCTCCCAAATAAATAAATTCGCCTTTCTATTATTTTTCGGTTTCACACTCCACCAAGAATGATCCATTTGAAAGTCGTTGGACATTGAAAACATTTTCATTTCAAAATACAAATTCGTATTCTATTCAATTGTTTGAAATTGACCGTGGTATCTTGGTATCTAGGCACTCTTGAATCAGATCTTGCGTACAGATTGTTTAAAAATAGTCCTCATACACGAAAGTAGACATTCTATTGTACTGAAAAGCTTTTAGGCGAAATCACTCGTAACTAGCGGTGTTTTCGAGATACGATATTTAATTGCCTAAATGGACACACATGATGGCTTGTAAACAAAACAGGTTGGTGCAGTAATGAGGGAATTTTGAATAAGTCGGGGAAGGATCAAATTTGAATGCTTGTAGGAGCGTGTGGCATTTATTTGCTTGAGTGCATGCGGTGGGTTAATGATGACCACCTGTTGGGTTGTTGCCTTAAGAACGTTCTTTGGTGCATTAAGATGTGCATCATGAAGTGTTGACACTTTTACAAGGGAAACGTTTTTTGGTATGTAAATTAATGAGATAGTATCTCGTCCTGGCACCAACAACTGAAAACTGCAGCTTTTAAATTTATTTCACTACAAATCATCGGGAATGGGATTTATGAAATCTTTGCACCTATTGTCCCCTGCGGTAAATGTTATTCCGACGAGAAAAGGAAAAAAACCATCGCGTGTTCTGATCTGTGTGAAAATCCAGAAATTGACATGCCAACAACTTTGAACAATTAAAAATAATGCGATGAAATAAATGGTAATGCTTTGCGGGTTTAGCGTTAGATAACATATCAGTGCATTTCATGAGCATTCATTTAAATCATTTGCATGCTCTCCCACTCTTTAAGTAAGCACTTGAAATCACAGTATTATTAGGATTGCGAAAGTGAACAAAAGAACGTTATTAAAATACTGTATTTTTATTAAAAATTGTGATAGAAAATTACCAAGACATGGAATCGAAAACTTAGCAGCTGGATTTTAACATTATAATTAGCAGAAAGTCATATATGTACCATATATACTAGATGGCTAATAGATTCAAGAAGATTTTTTCAATGCAAACAAAATACAAACAACAATGAATATTATTGATTATCTTTTATCGATGTTAAACCTTTCATCTATTCATACATCTACCAAAACAGATGTAAAATAATAAATGTTTAGATTATTTATTTATAAGAACTATAATAAAAAAAATGAAAATGTGTTTATTAATATATATAAATGATTTCTAAAGAATACCATAAGTTTTCCTTTTTTAAAATCCAGCAAAAAATGTTTTCAGTGAAAACTGCTGATATATAAAAAAAAACTAGCTGCCAACGGCTGAAACTGCAGTTGTTTTACATTTTGAATGCTTTTTTCGAGTTTTTACGGAGCGTTCAACTTGCAACGATTGCGGAAACAGACATGCTTGAAATTATCGAACCTACGTCTTCTTTCGTTCGACCCAAGACAAAGAATGGTTATAATTTTGTTGCTCAGTCTGCAGCTAAAGAGAAGTTACTTAATTTTATTAAGGCAAATAAAATTATTATCGATGAAACTGTGGGTATTATTTTATGCGCCTCGCTTTTGAATGTAACGATTGGAGTATTTTGGCTGCCTGGCTGTCTATTAGGTTGTAGTGGGTTAAGTGCCTTCCCTTGGTTAGTGGAATCCCCGGTTCGAAACCCAGTCAATGAAAAATGAATACGCTTTATCTGGTTTTTAAATCTGGTCCAGTCACCATTTGCCGTTGTGATCAAATTAACGTCCCTATCACTGGAGTAGTCAATCAGTGCTAGTAGTTTGACTGTGGATATCAAAATGGACCAACATGTTCCAATTGCGCCCAGTAGTCTGTAGCAGTCTTGCATTGAATTCAAGTCAATCAACGAGTTGTAATTCACTAGTAGCTAAATTACATGCCTAACCTAACCGTGACAATGGGAGATTCGTTTTATAAGTTATTGACTTTTTGTATTCAATACAAAACTGCTACCTTCAATTGCCAATTTTTAGTAGACTACTGTTAATAAAGTTTCGTCACTTAGTTTGTGTTTGACAATCTCCTGAATTCTTACAAAAATGGAATAAAGTGATTTTCGCGTGCTGATTAAGCATAATTTTGTGCGTTAAATAAAACATCACCGAAGTCAAGGAAAACGCTGTGGGAACTCAAGTGTTTTACGGGGATTCGTTGTGGATCCTACTATGAGCGACGCCGTACGTTGAGGTACCTCAAAAGATGTGCTCACACTAGGAATGGCCGTTGAAGTCTCCGTAATTATATCGGCCGTTCGGAGAATTAAAGTGAGTGAGTTGGCTAAAACTGTAGGCCACATGAACATAAGGACACGAAAAAGGTACCCGCGAGTTACATATAGTATAGCACCGCACAACACCGACAACATCAGCAACAACTGGCAACAAGTCGAACGGAGTTCATTCTTCGGCAATGATAACAATTGAAATGAATTCTCCAGCAACATATCGTGATGAAGGGAACACATTTAATATTTCAATATTTACCGGTGTTGCCTCTCAAGCAGAAAGCAGGAATAAAAGGCTCTTTAATTGGAATATTTTGAAGTATCAAGCTCATAATAAGGTATTTATCCAACTAAGTTCCGTGTTTTTATTGATATTCTGAAAAGTATTTAACTCGCGTGTTTATCGCGATTGCTTACACTCGTCGAATAAAAGAAAGCGTGTGACCTCTTCAATGGAGTGACAGAAATGCTTAAATTAGTATAGAAAATTCTCCAGATTTAGCTCCCTTCGACAGTTTCCTGTTTCCAAAACTGAATGACTCGAAGGTGAGAGATCTGGGATGAATGATCACTGAAATAAATGCCTATTTTAGGAGCTTTGAGGGCGGGAGGCTGTTATTTGGAGCGAACGAACAAAAGTAGGCTATGATGAGAAGTAAAACGCATAAAAATATATTTTATTCAAAGATTGCGTTGAAACCGAATTCAAAAAACAAGTGATTTATTCACAGTCTTAAGACCACTGAAAAATATACTCTTTGCTCCGATTGTCAGTCCAGAAATTAAAAAATGTTTTTGAATGCGTTGGAAATGGTCAGCATTGTCTTTATCAGTCAGAAGATGGAAGGTCAATATTGTTGGGAACACATTCCTGGAAATTTAGCTTGTTCTCTTGGCGTTTCATTCACTTGGCAAACGGTTGACAGATTGTATGTATATATTTTGAGAAACAATTTGAAGACACTTTGTTTGCAGGTTGCAAAGTTCTGAAATTGATTGCCGTACACAGGAATGAAGTATTACAGAGATGGCCGACTTCACAGCTGATTGCCCCCTAGTCCATCAACGAATTTGATTGCCATTTTGACAGATATTCATGTATTCTGAATAATAGAAACCCACCTCAGTTTGAACCAGAAATGAAGTATTACAGAGATAGCCGACTTCGCAGCTGATTGCCCCATTGTCCATCGCGGAATTTGAGTGCCTTTTTGACAGATATTCATGAATTTTTGAGAGTTACTCACAAAGTAACGTAAATGCCGTCCTCTGATTGGTCAATTTGGCTTAAGAAAACTATTTGAAAAAGAGTTGTATTTAAGGGGCCAGAGAGATAGAAGTCGGGCATGCCGGTAATACTTCATTTCTGGCCATACAGCAAGAGCTGTCACTTTTTAATGAGTACAATTGGTGAGCTATTAAGTTTTGAATTACAAGTGTGAGGACTTTTGATACGTAAAAGCAAAGAGCTTAATTCGTATGCCTTCATGTCGTGGGAATTTACTAAAAAACGGAAACGTCGAGTAAATCTAATCGATCCACCATTCGAAAAAAAAGGAAACAATAAATTCTGATCATCACATGAGAGCTACATCCATCCATTCACCGCCCCCCATCGAGAACCCTTGAAATAATGTAAGTCTTAATTCACTCAAAAGCACTTATCATCCCATTTGTACAATTATCCAAGAGCTGCTCTTCGTGACCTCACTCGGTCAACCACTATCGCTTACTTATGCACTCTCGAAGGAATGTCAGGCCAGCCACATCGTCAACAGAACCGAACCATCCCACCGACCTCTTGCATCTATTTCTAGTTGAACTATTTTCAGTTCAAAAGCATAAGTCACCCTCGATTCGTTCGTAAGTAAGTGGATGCACTCGTCAATCGTCATCGCACCATTGCCACCATTGACTGACGGTTGGAGCGAAAGTAAATGCTAACGGAAGACGCAAACACGAAGCCAAAGATATCGCCAACAACACCGTAAAAGACCACGCGAGTTCAAAAAAGAAATATTTTATTTTTATAATTCATGTCACTAGCGGATGCTTTTTTTCTTTTTTCTGTTTTTCAACACTCCTCGCGTGGCATCATTCGCTTGGTTTTGTTTTTTTTTATCAATTGCCAGTGCAATCTTCCAGCGAATTCATTTCTTTGCCTGTTTTCAAAAAATTTCCGTGTATTTTTAAATTCATGCACTGATTGTGTCCAAGTGACACTCTAAAAATACACGGGATATCACTGTTCGGGTTGGCCCGTACCAACTGCGGAGTAGATCGTATCGGGTAGTCTATCGCATCGACTCGAGGAGTCATTCACTTTTACTTTCTGTTTTTTCGGACGTACCTTTCGATTGAGGAATTCGACGGAAATGTTAAATAAAATTCAAATCTGTACTCGAATCCGTTAGTTTGGGGCGCGACACGAACCAGCATTCAATGGGAAACGATCACGACGTTTCAAAGTGTACAACGATACTGAAGCGAAAAGCTCTGTGGGGACACCGTTTGCCGTTCGGCTTTGTATGAGGTTTTTCTTGTGCAGTCTTAATCGGTGTTGGAGCGAGTATCTTCTCGAAGGCACACCGTGGATTGAGATATATTTGAAGGAAATATGAATGCGTTCGAATGAACAGACAGACAGGCGTTGGTGGTGTAGATGGGGGTTGGTTTTTTGATTGTTTGTCTGATGGCGTTTGCAGTACAGTTTCTTTGACCTTCCGCTTTGGGTGGAAGAGAAAGAGTGTGTCGTCTACTGTGCTATTTAAGAGAACGCACAAACACAATGATAGGATGAATGCTTAAGAGAATGATATTCGGGTGGGTGCTGTACTTGTGCGTAAGTTCCTCTGGACAAGGGCGATGGATGAAGGGCACATCGTGAGGCAGGTGTAATTTGATTGGAATAGTTATTCGATCTTTATCTCACCTAAGCGATCGAAATCAGTTAAAGATGTTATGATTTGCGTAGGAAAAGGGAAATATAAGGAGGGGATACAGTGAAATCAAACTTGAATGGACAGCAGTTTTACACACTTTTTTTTGTCCGCCCAAGGAAGTTTTCCTTTTAAGGAAAATCAAATAAAAGAAGACATGATTTTCCAAATAAACCGATTCCTGCCGAGTTGCTTTTAAAATTTCACTCTTCAAGAATGTATCGATGCAACAAGCAACATGAAATTTAATAAGTGCATATAGACATTATATTTGTCTGTCTCCTATGGACATGGAAGGACAAATTCTACACAAACCCACAACCTGCTTGTCATTCGTTTGCAAATCGTTCTACAGCTCCACGTAAACATACACTATATACATTATTGCATGCCTCGTCTCCAACATTACATGACACATACTCCATAGACCATAAGAGAACAACCGCAAAGCGGCAACAAAATAAAGAGTGGAAAATCATAGCAACCCGAAAAATGTCGGGTTATACAATATCTGGCTGGTAAGATGAAATTGAAATTCTCTGTCATTATTTTGCTATCATCGTTCGCTGTGGTTGACTCCTCTCTGTTCATCAACTTATATCAACTTATTTGCTGATTTTGTATTGTTTCCTCTTAAATTTTTTCCTTGTCTTTTTTTTCTGCTTGCAAAATTTGATTTTGCATCTGCCAAAAAGGTTTCTTTCGAAGTCACTTTTATTATACTTTAGGTTAATTAAAAATGTTACCTTCAATGACTTAAAGTATACACAATTGGCTTGAATTGTTTTACTTGTATGTGAGTACAAGTAAACAATTGGCTTGAATGACGATTTCAGAAATCGTTTGCATGTGAATATTT
This sequence comes from Eristalis intricaria, assembly GCA_964034865.1. Taxonomy (NCBI): domain Eukaryota; kingdom Metazoa; phylum Arthropoda; class Insecta; order Diptera; family Syrphidae; genus Eristalis; species Eristalis intricaria. Next base: position 11,100,124 of record OZ035873.1, read on the forward strand.
TTACCGACTTACCTTTTCAAATTTTTCCAAGCCACGCCACTGGTAGATAAGTAATAATAAATAAAAATTAACAACAAAATAAACCAAAATGTGAATTTGCAGAGCGAAACCGTCACTGCAGACCAAAACAAAATTGCTTCCACCACACGATTGAGAGATTAACAAATGCAAGCACATCCGACGAATTCCTTCTTTCAAATACGCATTCACTCTATTAACAAAATGCACACTTACAATGTAACGTCTCTGGACTCGCAAGCATGTTTTTTTCATAAATGAGAAGAATTTACTATGTACAGTGAAACTTCTCTAGTGCGGACAGTTACGAGACCATCATGATTGTCCATCATGTAGGGGTGTCTGTATTGGAGGGGTTGAAATACACGAATACCTTCATGCCGGGGCCATAACGAGTTGTCCGTTATTACAGTTGTCCGTAAATAGAGGTGTCCCTTATAGAGGGGTGTCCGTAAATATATCTTTCGTCTGTTAACATGTTTAATTTTGCTTTGGTGTCCGCCTAAGAAAAAACTGTTAATTATTTCTTTTGGTAATTACTGTCCGTGTCTGTTCAAGGGAATGTCCGTCCAAGGGAAACTGTAAACTATGCAGTTTATATGCAGCGATTTCCGTTCAAAAAAACTGTCTACCTTATGGAGGTGTCCGCCCAAGGGAGTTGTCTGCAGTGAAAGCTTTCAATACATTACAATTTCCGTGTTAGCCTACGAATTTTGAACAGTTCTTTCAAGAATGACGTTGAAGAAGTCGCATGTCCTTTTTTGATATCAAAGGTCTCGGTTAAGTCTTCGCCGACCTTGATGAAGCAGCGTGGTGACATGTTTTGAAAACGCAGTTTTGAAGATCTCGTTGTTATTTTCTATGCAAATTCTGGTGCATATTTTGGTAAAGTATGGAAAACGCCATTATGTGAATGATAAAAACGTCCAGAAATTAGAATATTTCGGAAATTAGAATTACCCCAGGAATACTTATTTACTTTCTTAAGGCGGCGCTGCAGACCGGGACCGCGCTCTGTCTTTAGCTAGTTGCTTCTAGTTTCGCACGAATAGTTGGTTTAAGTCCCTTTCTACTTGCTTGTGCCACCAGAGTCGCAGACTTTCCTTACTGCGTCGTCCCTCGGGGTGTATTCGAAGACTCTCCGGGCCGGAACATTGGTTTCCATGCACTCTACATAACCTATCGTTTGATTGTCACTTTTCTGTTTAAGTCGATGTCGGTGAACAACTCGCAGAGTTCATCGTTATGTATTATATTGATATTTTATTGTGGCAAGAAGTTACATTTTTGGATACAATTTTAGGGGTACAGAGATTTGGTTTGGTACCTTACTACTAAAATATTTGTACAATTTTTATTAAAGATAATATCACAGATTAATATGCAATTCGAAGGAAAAGCCACTAAAAACCTTCATTAACGAGTTCATCGTTATATTTCCTCATCCACTTACCAACTGTGCAGACGGGACCGAAAAACCACCCGAAGAACTTTCCTCTCAAAGCAAGAAAGCCATGCCTCTGCACCATATAGCAGGACTGGGACGATTAAGGTCTCATAGAGGGTCACTTTGCTTATTGCGAGAAAAGGCTTTGTTCACCAATTGCTTCCTTAGCCCAAAGAAGCAGCAAATGGCAAGAGTTATTCTTCGTTTGATCTAGTGTCGTTGTCTGAATTAAAAGGTAGACAATGTCTTTGACTAAATCAAAGCTATATCTGTCTATCGTGACAATCTGTCGGAAACGTTGATGCTAAGAGTTCCTTTTTCGTTGACATTATATACTTGGTCTTGCCCTCATTTACAGTAAAATCCATCTTCGTGGCATCTGTTCCGACAATGTGAAGATTATTCATTCCTCCAGTGTTAGCGTACGAGTTTTGAACAATTCTTTCAAGAATGACGTTGAAGAAGTTGCATGACAGCGAGTCGTCTTGCCAAAATCCTTTTTTGACATCAAAGGTCTCGGTTAACTCTTCGCCGACCTTGATGGAGCACCGTGTATTCCCCATCGTCATCCTACATAAACAGACGAGTTTGGTAGGGATGCGAAAACTACAGACTTTGCTCTGTAAAACTCGCCTCTATAAATGCTGTCATACACGGCCTTAAAACCGATGATGGAACCGATCTGTTGCTCCTTGGTTTTAGTAGGAGTGAATATTTGATCGACGGTAGCTTTTCCAATGGTGGCCGAACGGCTTTAGGTGTTCACACAACACAGCAGATAATGTCGTGTAGACGATGTTCAGAAGATTTATCCCTTTATAGTTGGCGCAATTCAGAGGGTCTCCTTTTTTGTGGATCGGGAAAACAATGCTGATGTTCCATTCATCGGGCATGCTTTTCTCCGACCATATTTTAGAGATGTGTGGTGGATGCCCTTTACCAAGTCATCACCTGCAGGTTTGCAGAGACTGCAGCTTTGTTAGATGTCAGTGGTTAACATTTCTGAGCGTCCGCTGTATCCGTTGACACTTTCAGCTCCCTACCACGTTTTTCATAAAGTGATGTTCACTACGAATTTAGAAACCGCAAACTGTGACTCTGGCTTTTTTCACGTGGCATTTTATCATTAGCAGAAGAATTTGCGAATTTGTCAAGTGCCATTCATATGTGCAGCGAACTGCGAACGCGAATTTTTAGAAACAACCAATATCCATCAAAAATTAACAAGAACTTGAATGTACTTCTTAGTTTGCAAAAAGATTTGGAGTGCATTTTCGAGTTTTTTATCCTCAAAAATCTCAACATGTAGAACACAATAGCTCAATCTAGGTCTCCACTCTCCTCCGGAGTACTCCCTCTGTCAGCCACTTTGCTTTATTCTCTACAGCGCGTATGGTGTCCGAGAACCGCAGTATATTCTTAATAGGCAATGAAGCAAAGGATAATAAGTTAAGTGTCAAGTAAAACTCCTTGGGTACAATTTTAAAATATTTATTTAACAACAGTAATATTTCCCAAATTCTCTTCGGGACGCAAGTCTGGTACGCTCGAATGTTGAAATACTAAGCCCGAGTTGTTGTTCACTGATCGTAGGACGGCTTTTATACTCCTTCTCGAGGAAGGTCCGTAACGGATCTTCTTCAAATGCAATGTACTTAGCTTTGCTATGCCGCAAGAATTACTTTTTGAACTAATTTTCTTTTAACATTGGTATTATACTAAACTAATAATATTTCTTTCATTTATAATTCACAATTCAATAGTTATAATAAAATAATATAATTAACAGCAATTCAATAAATGTAAGGAAATGATATAAATAATTCAACAATAATAAGACAAACACAGAAGTATGTCGTTCAAACAATAATTATTAGTTAAGGTACAGTTATTAACCTGATTTCGTAATACCCAAAAGAGGCAAACGCGATCCACACATTCATTACCAAAAAAATTGCGATGATGCTCAAATCGTACCCATTGCTCTCTGCAAATGAGAAAACTCCATATGAATTTTCATATAATTTTCTCAATACGATTTGTAGTAAGCTCATATGAATGGACCTTTAGTCGAGAATTTGTGGATCGCGTCTTCCTCTTTGTGTATTGCGTGTATATTGCCTTGAGAAGCGCTATAATTTTCTTCCGTGACATGGGAACGTGGCCTCGGCTTATGGACTTTGTAACTTTGCAGAATCACGTATCTGTCATAGGGAGAATTAAAAGATTCCGCTACAAAAGATTTACTATCTTTCATAAGGGCATAAGACACACCACTTGTCTTTTGCCTTAACTCCAACCCTTCGACACAAGATCCACCCTGGTCGCGGTGTCGGTGCCTACACGGCATGGGTTGTACAAGAGGAAAAAAACTGCAGAATATGGCAAGATAAAAGGAAAAATACATAATCACCCGCCATTGATTTAAAACTTCAAACCACACCCAATACACATTTCCATCCGCAATCATCGGAAACTTACTACAAAAAAAAAGCATTAGTTCTCCCTCCTCCTAATGAATAAATAATGTCTCCCAGGATCGATAGAATTTCATATAAACTAGTTGCTTGCAGGACGTTAATTGAGTTTTTAGTCGTTTTTCGTATGGTTCTTTTTGATTGTCTCCCATTTGTTCTACTTTAGTACATTCAACTATTTGTGCGTGCAATAGACACTGTGACTGTATTGTATTTTTCTTCTATTCCCGTCCCAAAGGGTAGACAAACACATGGAAACTACAATTTATGTTTCGACATTACAGAGGGGGCAGGTAATTAAATCAATAATTACAACAAGGGCACATCAACTCAGACGTAATTTTGGGTCAAGTTGAAGATATGAGTTTGTCTTTGGAAAAGTCACGTTTTCTTTTTGGCTTGGTCAATTGTTGATTCTCAGTGAATCCAATAAACTTAAGATTTAGAATGCAGTCACAGGCTTACCAACTTCGAATTGTTTAAAGGAGTGTTAAGTGACAGGAAAGAACGACGAGTGATTTAACGATGTTAAAATATAGTAGGGTAAACTACCCAGTAGCGAACCTCCTTAAGAAAAGTTTTAATTTTAGTGCTCTCTTAAAATTAATTTCTTAGATATATGAGAACAACTTTATCATTTAAGAAAAGCTTGATGTATTATTGTTTGACATAAATAATAACTTCTTGTAAGTATTGGACTTAAATTTAATAAATTTAAATAAAGTACAAACAGAGACATGAGCCAGTTCCTAATTCGAGCCCTTAGCGTTCCAGTAACCCCTCATATAAATCATAGCATAAGAATGAAATCATTATTATTTTATAGTTAATTTATTTATAAGGCAAAAAGAAAAACATTATTAAATAAATTCATGACAAAAATTAACAAAAGCTGTCAAAAATAAATAGGCTATTTTCTTTTGCGTCCATCAATAGGATCAATAGGTTTTGAATGAATAACCAACGGATGGAGTAAAAAAGGCTTAGCTCCAAAATATAATTTTATTTGAAATATTGATTATAAAAATATTTCTATTTACACGTTACTTAAGTATAACATAAAACATAATCATAAAGTGATTATGTTCAAAACAGCATCAAAGAGGGCAATTAAAATTCAGAAAAATTAGGGTCTCCATAAGTAAACATTAAAAGTTTGCGTATCTAATGAGATCTTGACTCTAAAACAATCAATCTAGGACGGTAGGACAGGTGCAATGGTTGTGAATACATACCTAAACAAAGTTTGGCTAATATATTTAAATAATTACCACATTTACAATAGCAAATGCAATTAGTAAAAAGTCGATCTACCTATAATGCCGTATTTTAATTTTTAAATTTAATTTCTGGAGCTTGATTATTTTTTGTTAACCCAATTCCCAGGGAGGGAATTTGCTCGTTTTTTCGTCCCAGTAACGACCCCATAATGTATTTTAATAGATGACTATTTTTTCTTACGTTTGCTTTTGAAATAATAAAATATACATACTTATTGTTACATTAAGCCTTAATTAGGTAACTAAAAATTAAAGAAAATCACTTACCTTTTTTGTCACAGTTTCAAGTTCCTTAAGAAACTTCACAAATTACGGAACACTACTTTGAATTTTCCTTACCAACTGATGACGAATTATCTGAAAATGAATTATACGATACAAAGAAGAGATATGACAGATTTGTTTCTATTACAATACCGTTATTGTCTGAAAAGCAGGTACTTAGCTTTTGTACCAAATTCAAGAAGGGGACTCGCTATTGTTTGGACCTTGGCTCGAATTAGGTTAATTTACCCTATGTCTGGATTGAAATTGAAATAATTCATCTACCTCCCAGACCCTTCAAATTTGGCTATCTCAGTTACTTGAGCGAACATTCGTATACTGCAGTGTTTGGACGGATGAGCAGTGGCCCATACGACCCCTTCCGAGTTACCTTCTTAAAAAATTCTGCGTTTCAACAATTTATCAATATAACAAACAACATGAATCTCAATGTGTGCATATAAACATGATATTTCTGTGGTTCCTTCACCTGTACACGCTCGGGACAATTGTACCCCATAGCAAAACAAAGCATAGTAAACCGAAAAATATCGGGTTATAAAATATCTAGCTGGTTAAAACAAATTGGTTTTCTTTCTTTATAACCCGCTTTTCATCGACTTATTTTGTAAATTTGACATGTATCCTTTTTATTTGTGACTGAAAAATATTACAACTAAACACTAAAGATTGTGGCTGTTCATTCTCCTGGCAGGTTGTGGGTTCAAATCCTGTTGGAAACCGAGGGGCAAGTAATCAATATTTTTGCGTTTGAATACACTGTGATGCACCATGAATACGTCCAGAAAAGTGCCTTGAATACACTGATTACTTGCCTGGAAGCTGATCTTCCTTTTTTCATTTTTTTTTGTGTTGTTTTGTGTGAATAAACATGTGACACAACTAAGAGAATGAGGTAAGAAAGCAATTACAGGTGCATATTTTTTTCGACTTACCTTTTAAAATGTTACAAGCCACGCTGCTGCAGATGAACATAGCCCATCAGGGTCCAAGCAACTGCAGTAATTCAATGGTTAGCCAAAACTGAAATGAGGTTATCTGAGATACTCTTCATTCATTCTTGAGCTCCCAGACTTCGCCACAAATTGAAAGGCATGCGAGGTCGCAGCTTAAGTAGAGGGAGACGAGACAAATTGGAATTTTGGAAATTAGAAAATGAAAGTTGAATCGAATCATAGACCGTCATAGACCTAGTAATCAATGAAACTGCGCCTGGGACCACCATGATCGGACATGAATCGTTTAAGGAAACATTGAATCGATCGAAGGTATGTGGATGAGACTGAATGTCGCGGCATCAGTTCGAACCGATTCGATAGTAAAACCTCCTAAAGCAACATTTTCAATGAGTAAAATAAACACTAAGTGCGCCATATTCGCTCAGGTTGAACACGCGATTCAGCGATTTGCTTGTGTTATAGCATGGGGTGGGTTTCAACCATCAAGCTTCTCCATAAACCTTTCTTTTCAGTTTGCTGTATATGCCAACTTAAACGTCGCATACTCTGTCCCGATTCCCCACTACCTGAGATCATCTGAGACTTTTCCTGCTCGAAGAATGTTTGAACTCAATCTAGTCTAGACAGTGAAGAAGACCCAACCATAATTGAATGAAGCAAACTTAAGCTTGTGTCAAACGAACAGCCATAGTGTCCACTGTTGGGATCTTACGCTTAATCCAACACTAGTTGTCATTTACGTATGCCAGAGACCGAATAATTTTGCTCTCGCTTAAAAAGAAACAAAACTTAACGAGCTTGCAACTATAAGCACTATTGTGTAATTAGATTTTCTGATCGCCTACTGTTAAGTAGTCTCTACTGGAAAATACGGGCTATCATCTTGAGACGGACCTTAAGACTCAGAGTTCATGTCATAAGGGGTTGCATATTGCCTTACATCTACTGCTCTACAGGTATCAGTATTCAGGCTAGTCACTCGGGATGGATAATATGTCTCTCGATGGGTTCTATGCCACCTCCGAGATTTGGGTCAACACCCCCGAAAGCAAACCGAAGGGTCAGGCTGAAATTGATTCCAAAGGTAACTGACTTCCTCAATCATTGGCGTACTGGACTAACTAAACTTTACTCTACTCTAGGGAGACTGGATACGGTTGAAACTATTTTTCTTCTATGGTCCATAGCTTTGGCATTAGTAAGATTAGCCATGTCTGAGTTATATAGTTAAGATCAATATTATTTTTATTAATGCAGTGTTATTTTTTAATTCATTGTATGCTTTTTAAGCAATATGTATTTGCATTTTTATAATACAGAAGTCAGTTTGTTTCAACCGTTTAATACCAGGGGCGGTTGTAAGAATGAATGGGGTCAGTTGAAACACGTATGCTTAGCTAGTATATTTGTCTATCTTAGTGAATTGGCATATACGATGCCACGATTCCATGAATGTTGTGATAGTCATTGCTTTGCCTGCGTGATTTCTCAACCGTCAGAAGTCGTGTTGACTATTTTTTTGAGGCTGAAGTTTGGTTGGGTAGGATACGTAAAATTTTGTGCAATGTGGAAGCATTTGAATCTTATCAGAGAGCTGTGATTAATTTCTTAGTTTTTCGTAGCATTCCGCAATGAACTACCAGCCTTCACCTCCTCACAAGCCGAATTCATAAACAACACGGAAACGTTTCTGCATTTCACTTTGTTAAATTCTGCACTCTATTCTGTGCACAAAAAAATTACACTCAACACTGTCACTTGAATACTGCTCACATAAAAAAGAAAAATAAAAAAATAAAAACAAACTTACTTCTACCTCCCGGTCGACAAACAAAAAGCGCCACTATCAATGTAAGACCTTACTTTTGCAAACGTACCCAGATTACCCTACTACTTGATTCTCAAGAAGTACTAAATGCTCTCTTGTGTCATCCAGGGAGTTACAAAAAACTATTAAAGTTTGAATCATGATTAATGGTTGTTTGACATTGTTCATTGAAAAGAAGCAATTAATTTCAACCAAAAATAGGACGAGATGTCATTTGGGGATGTTTCTCAGGATTTGGAGTTGGTTCGATTCATTGTATAGAGATATTCTGGCAAACGTCATGCCCTTCAGCCTTGCTTTACTATTCTTGCCACAGTTAGGAATTTGATTTAACAGTGTGAGTACGGCGAAGTTACGAGTACCTTCATGTCTGAACCATCGGCTCTTTAAATCCCTCCTTGTAGTTTCTAAGGACGATTAATTCCTGTCTCATCAGTCTCCCTTCCTTTTTTGGATTACTTTTCGGCAGTTCATTGCAAACTCTTCGAACGCGAAATATACAAAAAGTCATTAATCCCTTCCAAGTCATGCACAATTTCTAAGAACACTGCCACGAAATACAAAATAACCATTTGAAGACCAAAATCCAACAGCCTCCGTGGCGCAATTGGTTAGCGCGTTCGGCTGTTAACCGAAAGGTTGGTGGTTCGAGTCCACCCGGGGGCGATTTTCTTTTGTCTCGTTGACATTAAAATAAGCCCCCCAAAGCTCGAACGCCAGACGAAAGCTGCGCCCTAAGTTTTTAAAAGCTACAGCCCGTCATTAACAAAACAGAACACTCCCCACTATCGCAATCAATGTCAAGATTAGCTGCTCTAACTTTGGATGATTATTCCGTGCTGTAAGGTAAACTATTTATTTTGCATTTTACATTCGTTTAAGTTAGTTCGATCGGCTTACGCAATGGCTGAATCGTGGTGTGGACGCAACTTCAAGCCGAGAACATTTAAGAAGCACTCGCCAGTGATCTGCTACGACAGTCCACCGTCAACGAAGGTGTCCAAGATTGAATACGACGACAAGCGACACGAAGCAATCCTGGGCGATGTGGTGAAGAGACTTGTGGTGCCGAAGCGATCGGGGCGAGCGTGGACAATGCAGTCGGGTGATCTTTGCCGCATCACAGTCATCGAAGGTGCACAGGTTGGCGACTTGAACTTCTGGAATCTGGACAATCCGAAGGAGAGGTTCTACTCTGGCAAGACGAGACAGCTGCATAGCTCCCACTTGAAGGTGTACGATCGGTTGTGGAGCTGCCTTCCGTATTTGCGGCCAATGGCAACATTTGTTTTCGACTCGCTGGCGAAGTACGGCATTGACGAGGACGGCGGATCACTGCACGATGTGATCGGTACGAGATGCGATGACTACACTTACGAGCTGATCACGGGCAAGAAACGAGTTGGCAGTTGCCACAGCTACCTGACGAAGGCCGTTAAGGGGCGTGGATTGAAGGAGGAGGACGTGCATGATGTTTGGAATATCTTCATGTGCACTGGATTTACAAGGGTAAGCGCATCAGAGAATGTATACAACATGCTAAATGACAAGAGAACTGTCACTTAACATTTAACAAACTAGTGATGTGCAACTGTGCACAGGCGCACGATCAGTAAAAGTTTCATTTGATTAATAAGGTTCATTGCAGGATACTCAACAATACTTTTGCAAGCCAAGTCCAGCCCAGGAGGGAGACTACATTGAATTTATCGCGGACATGAACCTGTTGGTGGCACTCAGCACTTGCCCACAGGGTGATGTCTCGATAGCTGTTGGCCAAGAGGTTCCCGAGGAGATGTGTCATCCATTGCAGGTAGAGATTTTTCGAAAAAAAGAATTGATCTTAGGAAATGAAAATTAAAAAGTTGTCAAACCATTGCATGTGAAGGATTTTAATGAATTTTTGTTAAAGGGACTTTTTTTAATGGAACGTGACTGTAATGTACTGTTCCACAACAAGTTGGTTTCCATGAGACAGAAATGTGAAAAGCGACGTTGTTTGACAACTTTACTTGATGGACCAAACGATAAATGGAAACTCTCGTACAAGAGTTGGAAGACTTGTCGTTGAGACTCAACATTTTTTACCTTTTGCCAGTTCACGGAAAAAATCCGTTTCACAACCCCACCTAAACAGAAAGTCCGAAGGCATGTCCGCCCCATGAATTAGAACTACTGGATAACCACCCACAACTAAGGAAAAATGTATTCAAAAAGAAAAAAAATTTATTTATATTCGACCGTGACAGGACTCGAACCTGCAATCTTCGGATTCGAAGTCCGACGCCTTATCCATTAGGCCACACGGTCGCTGTGTCATATCCTTGAAATATTTACTATAATAACATCAAAGCTTTCAACTTCAAATGTCCTTAAGGACGTCCCGAAGCTTGTGAAGAACTCTTGCGCAGAAAAGCTTTAACAATGATATTAATAGCCGGGACTTTATTTTATCATTGTAGATACTTTCATTAATCCAGGATAATGTAATGAAGAATATTTATATCCTTTTTCCGAATTAGATAAATTCGATAACATTCACTTCCAATCACATCACCCCGAAGATATTTACTACTTTCTTATACCTCAATACCACCCCTGATCATCGCAACATTGACATCTCATTGACAGTAGCGAAAGTAAAAGAGAAGAAAAAATTGTTCCCACCTCCAAAGGAACAAATTTTCCCTTTTTCGACGACGGTGGGTGATTACCGTGACACCACCGAATCAGCTTTTCTTTTCGGTTTTTCACATCAAAGTGAAATGTTATTTCGATAGTTTATACATTTTTTGAACTCCGTTAAAGCATCATTACATTACGCTTATAATTAAAATAAAATGGCATCTCGCGGTGGAGGAATGGTCACTGGAACCGATGGCACAGATTTTGAGTATAGACAGCGAGTGGCAGCTCCACATCAAATTAGGTTAACATACACATACACTCTAAAGAAAATTAAAATAAAAAAAATACACTGATTTCATTTGCATACCACCTAAATTTTCATGCCACATATTTGTGTTCCACGTAAACCACTGACAAGGCATTGTGTCTAAAGAGTAATGGCATTACTTTGCACTTGCCAGAGCCCACACATCTAGACTTGCAAATGCTGGGACAAAACGATTGGCATCATGCCAGTTTTTGTTTACATTTCTATGTACACTTCTTTGCCCGAAAGCCTAAAAGCACGTCAATATTGTTCAAGTGGAGTTATTTGTTGTGACTTAACGTGTTGTGTTTTTCATTTTGTTACAGTTTGCTGAATAAATCCCGGCTGAAATATTGCATTTTCTTTCATGCCCTGCTGTTCTTCGTGATGCTTGCCAAGCTAACCTCAGACATTCTGGACCGATTGGATATCTTTGTTTTGGAAATCGAAGAATTGGAAGTGCCATCGCCGCTATGGTGGGAGTACATTTGGTGTTTGTCGCTGTTGACTTCATTTATTGGACTCTCGGCTGCCCGGGGCAATAAGATACGTGAGATGCAGAAATATATCGTTGCCATTACACTGCTCGGTTTACTGCCACTATTGTATTGTTTCTTGTACTATTTTGGAGATGTATGGTCTTACATTACTCTGGAGCACGGTATGGATGTTGAAGAAGCTGGAATCTTCTTGTGGAGAGTAAGTATTATGATTTTAAATTTCAACTTTTGATTAAGTTCACGGTGTAGTCAGTGAAAAGTGATGCGATCTAGATTAGAGAAGAGGAGTGTGGGATTGTGTTTCGTTATTCTGTGATGATGGTGGCATAATGTTATTTCCACCCGTGAGTGAACACGCTGAACACGTGTGGTTCGTCAGAAACTTGGGATCAGGACTACCTCGGATAATGGCGACCCATATCCACGCGCTTATTTCCATTTCAAGTTGTTTTGCTTTGCTATATCAAGACATTAGACATCATAATTCCATGGGCCTGGATAGACGAATATTCTTCGAACTTCCTATTTTCAACAACATCCACTAGACGTGGCATTCTGTTTGAGTTGTCTTCTGAAGTCTCCCAATCAAAATGTCCACGTATAGACATTATTTTAAATGCTGAGATTGAGTATAAGCCCATATGCAAAAGATTCCTGATGGGTTCCTAAAAAAACATAACAAGGAGAAATCCATCAAAATATGTATTGACATCTCACGTGATCGCGAAGCTATGACAAATTCTTCTCTCTACAGAAACAGTAAGCTAAGATTCGAAGATTGACATAATACGCGTTAATTGGAGCATGGACATTAGATCCAAGTTCTTTGGCAAACCGAAGTGTCGTACGTTTGCCATGATCATCTCTATTCGCGAACAGGGAGTAACGCTGTGTGAAGTTGAATAAATCATTTGGAAAAGACTAGTTTGATTTGTAGCACAATGAGATTGACTCTTGAACTCGGATCTTGATGAGATTTGTGGAAGACAAATTGATCGTTTGGTAATTATTCAGGACTCTGTACAAATTAAGCCGTATTTTGGCTTAACGTTGAGGTTTTGTACGGACTGCGAATAGTTTATTGTATTGGCAATTACCTCATGGTCAAATAAGTCAGTACACTCATGGTCACCAAATAGACGCTGATGTTCCCCACGTGTTTATTTTGTCTCCGTCATCCTCCACTCGGTTTTTGCATCCTCTTCACAGTCCTGGTAGAGCAGCGTATGTTAACTGCTCGTACACATGGGTCATAAACTAGGGAAGTTAAGTTAGCTTTCGTTTGGATACAAAATTTATACAATGTCATATAACTTTTCTGGAAATTGGTGACATCGTGGTCGCCATTCCCCGCTTTCACTTGAAGAACATTGAATCGGGAACTTGACAATATAACCAATTTAGTTGACTGCCTAGCACCTCAGCGAGTTCTCAAACATTCGCCAGTGTAGATGGAACCAAAAAAAATATCACTCCATCTGTTATCGTTTCAATTTATAAAACATATTTCCGCCCCAAACTGGAGTATAATGCTCACTACAGGCGGCAGTCATATCCTGAAGTCGATTGTATCGATTGCTTCTTTTGTCACTGTTGTATCGAAACTAGTTGCATTCCCTCCGTGAATTCTCCTCAAGTTCATTCTCTGTTCTCGGATGTACATGGAGTCACTTAGGACTGTACAATCACAATTCAAAGGCACTCACTTCACTTAAACCATTGAATATCTCCACACATTCAATATGACTTGGTATATTCTTCATAACATATAGCTAGGCGTGGTGATTCGATGAGAACCCGAGCACTATGTGCCGATTGAATGCCCCAGGTCTCTTATCTAATTTATAAAGTTTAACTTCACTTTATTCACAAATAACTATTTTATTCAAAATAAAAATATGGCTAGTACGATCCTTGAACTACTTTATGAATTTTACTCTACGTTATTAACATTCAAACTTAGTATTCAAAATAATCTGTTCTTTTATCTTTTCGGCTATATAGACGTCCGTCTTCTCCTGCTATCAATAATCAAGTGTCACTTTTACAACAAGATCCCGTTTTTATCCCTTGGCTGGCATTGCCAACCTCTCAGTAAACAACTGTCATACTCGATTCTGTTATAAAAGTGTATTTTTTAAATATCTTTAATAGCAACCTGTGGCAAGGATGTAGGTAGGTGGAGGGTATTGGGTGCATTAGCGACATTCCTGCCGCTGCACACTTAGACCAACGTGCTGGGTGCATTGCGTCCATGCTAAGGAATTAATCTAAACTACCGTGAGTCATACTGTAATTCCAGCCGCTGTAGTTGTTTGTTTCCAGACATGAATCTGTTGTGTGAATCCTAGGAGGTGGCCGCTTTAAAGCTTATTTTCGTTGCAGGGGTTGAGCCTTCGCAGAGCATATGTCGGATTGAATCTGTTTATTCTTCGTCTCTACTACCTCCGAGTCTCTCAATAGGGAGAGACTGTCCGCCTTTTAATTGCACTCTCTGCAAAGTCCAATCAGCTTCGATGTCAAAATGTCTGATGCATTTTCAGTTTATTTCATTCATAATACTTTTAAAGGGATATAGATTAAATATTGTCAGTTTTAAATTAATTCTTTGCTAAACAATCATCCTATTTGCGAACTGTCAAGCCGAGAATGCAATACACAAAGAGAACAACGCGATCCACAGATCACGTTCATGAGTAAAACAATTCCCGAAGTTCACATGAACCTACCGCAAACCGTGAACAACAAAATTTCAGAGATAAAGAATATCGGAGATAAGAATATATCAGAGATAAAGAATACGATGTGTATACCTAAAGGAGTTTCTACATGAAAATAAAAGTAAGCTCTCCGCCTTAATTAATATCCTTCGCTGAGATCTATCAAGTGAGGTGAAACAGGATCTACCAAGCGTTCGCGTGTGGCTCTAGCAAGAGTCGGGCAAGCACAAATGAAATTTGCATTGAATTTGCAACTGTTCTAGTGATCTCCTATCGGCCAGTGTCACTTAATGACCGCTATCAATCTAGCGATATATCAAGACGAATTCGTCGGAGGTGGTCTTTTGTTTTAGATCGATTGTACTCAGGCTATATTTTTGTTGATTCTGTACAGTTTGTACTTGGGTCCATCTGAGGTTTGCTACTTCAATGAAGTGCGTAGAAATACGAGGGTGGTCGGACCCAAAAGAAAAACGAATATATTGGAAAAGTGACAATTTATTTTTCATATTCTCCTTTTAGCTCGATACACTTCGATACAATTCCCAGATCAGCCCGGTTTTTGTGTCCTCATAAAACTAAGGCTTTTTTTGGTGCAATTTAATCAGACACATAAATGGGGGGAATAAATTGTCGGAAACTAAAACGTTTAAACTTGAAATTATCCACCAAAAACCTTATTCTCTTGGGTTTTTGACTTCAAAATATATATGTTTGCTGCGCCCAGCGGTTTCGACCGCCTTAAATTTGGAATACGTAATTTGTTTCAATTTCTTCGAGGTATTTTAAAATTTGAATAAATTTCGTGGAAATAGCTAAATTCGTATCAGTGAGCTCTGAACACGACTTTTGTGTATGGAGCTGACCACGCGAAAAAAGGTCCAAACCCATAGAAAAAATTGACAGCCCTTAAGTCCTAATGAAAACAAGAGAGACATCAAATTTGATCCCCAAGTAGAAACCTTACGACGGATGAAGTTGGTCAACTTTAATGTTTTGTGTGACTCTTTTACCGCGCGACACACGAAACGCAGCGAGATGTAGTTATCTTCACGCTTTAAGTGCCCCTCTCTTGCACACTGTCGCAAACTTTCGTTCTGTTCAGCTTTGTATCGGATTCCTCGACGTAATCAAAATACGACATGCCTGTGGGAATTAATTTAGTTAAACGCACAATAAATTCGTTAATATTTCCTTAATAAACGACCTATCGCATTAAAAAATAATTTTTCAAATTGGGCTGGTAGTTCCTGAGAAAAAGGGAAACTAACAAACTCTGCAGCTTTATGTAATTCTTCTTCTTCTACGGCTGGCTCTACAGTCCGAACCTGGGCCTGAACCACCATGCCTCTCCATCTAGCACGGTATTTTTCTAGTTGCTTCCAGCCACGCACGTTCAGCTAATTGAGGTCCTTTTCCAGCTGCGTGCGTCTTCCTTTTCCCTCGGGGTTGGAGTCGAAGACTTTCCGGGACGGAGCATTGGTGTCCATTTGCCCTACATGGCCTAGCCATCTGAGACGAGAGACTCGAACTCGTTTAACCAGATCGATGTCGTACATACGGTACCAAAGATAATACGAATGACTTTCCTCTCGAAACCACCAAGAATCTCTTCGTCCGCTTTGGTTAGTGTCCATGCTTCTGCGCCATACAGCAGGACCGAGACTATCAAGGTCTTATATAGACATTTCTTGGTTCTTCGAGAGAGGGCTTTATGTAATAAGCTTGTTTTATTGAGACTAAAATTCTTGATGATAGGTGTTCTTAATCTCGACATAGGATAACATATCCCAATTTGTAATCCATCCTTTGTTTAATATACACACCATATTTGTCCAAACATTGTCAATCAACTGCCAAAACTCTTTTGAGTTTTGAAGTCTAGTTCAATGAAAGTAAAGTCACGAACCAACTTTTAACACAAAAGTAAAGTGAATAGAAAACGGAATAAAGAGCGTTTTATTGAGAATCATTTCTGAGCTGTGTATAGATTCTTAATAAGACACGCCTAATAGAATAAATAAAGCCATTTTTTAATGAACGATTTTTTTTTTATTTTCAGGGTATGCCTTACGGACTCCTCTGGTATGCGTTCTGTTTCGTCGGTTTTCAAATCCACGGATTTACATTGTATTTCGCATGGAATCTAGTCCAAGCATGGAGAGCAAGAACTGCCGCTCGAAAATACCAGTAAACCAACACAAACCTCTGCACAAAATCACCACCATCATGCCACAATCGCTGATAAAAAAATAAATGAATTCCTATCCCAACCGACAAGACATAGAAAGTTGAAAACAAAAAATACCAAACAAAATAAATTATAAAAAAATCAATATTGTACTCAAGAGTATTTTTTCTAATAAATGTTTTAAATGTTACAAAAAGAAAAAAAAAGAATACGAAACAAATATTGAATTGATGGTTAACTTACATATATAAATACTGTTGTATATACTCGTAATATTTTTTTGACAAAAGAATAAAATATATATATGTGAATGTACCTACGTATACACTTATATGTATTGTGTTAACAGAGGAGGAGGAGAGATGGAATTCAAAAGTGAGACCATAAGATACGAAGACGATGCTGATGATGATGATACAGATGAACTCGCACCCAATAAACACACACACACATACACAATTGAAGACATTTTTAAATATAATTAACTAAATGTGCTAGATGTTACTTAATTATTTACATAAGCAAATGCATACAACATATATTTATAGTTTATTTTACAAATGAAAAAAATGTTGGAAATGCAAATAAATGAAAATAATAATTGTAATTGTTGTGCAGTAGCCTGGGACTGGGTAGATGGATACACAGGTATTTACCTCTTATTTTTCTACTTACTATTGTTTATAAAATATGATAAACATGTGCCTACCAACTATAGATGTTGTATTTGTTTCAATGGATAAACAAAAAAAAAGTCAAATGAACCGCCTGTTAAATAATTAATTCAAACAGTTTCAGTCTTTATGTTTCAATTTTTGGTTCTGGTTACAAAATGTTTCGTTCTGCAATGTTAGTTCAATACAAAAAAAAGCAAGTGAATTTTATTAAATAAAATGTGTTCTGAGTGGGAAAGGTGTTGTTTTACTTGCTGACGGAATTTTCTGTTTCTCCCTGACCTCTATTCTGTTTCATCTTGTGCTCTCTTTTGTTATAAGACTTATTTTTTGCGCTTCATCCTGAGTCATGGATTGCATCTAGTTTCAAACAAAAACAAAGCTACAATTGTTTTCTTGAGTCAATCCATTCCCACTAAGGAGTCACCTCGTCATTCACAAACCCCATGATGTGTGCTTCTTGTAGTATTTCCACAAGGACTCTGCTTGGTAACAAGAATTCGATTGAGTTTGAGTGGCGAGTGGTTCGTTCGCTTTGAACGACGAACATTTCTCTTTGTAACCAAGACCTCCCAATAATATTGTTTTGAAAATTAATGTACTGCTAAATGGCGATGAAGATGAAAACTATGCCGACTAGAAAAGAAATACTATTTTTCAGCTGACTCTTATCTAGACACTTGTGTGACACTCAACTGGCGATCGTACAGTTTCATGCAGAAATGAAGTATTACAGAGATAGTCACAGCTGATTGCCCCCTAGTCCATCGACGATTTTGAGTGCCTTTCATGAATTTTTGATGGTTATTCACGAAACAATGTAAATGCCGTCATCTGACGTTATAAAAAACAGTTGTCAAACATTTTAAGGGGCAAGAGAGGTAGAAGCCTGGCATCTTTGTAATACTTCATTTCTGGTTTCATTATATTACAGCTTGGGATCATGTTTCAAACCATCTATAAGAAATTTTTGTCGATAAATTAACAGCTCCGATAGCTTTTCTTGGTATTTGTTCATCATCATCATCTTCGGACCCGCATGAACCCAAACTAAACGCCTCGTGGGGGTAAATCACGTACGAGAGATCTCCAGGCAATTCGATCCTCCTCCATAGACTCTTACTCAGAAGTAAGAGTTATGCCCAAGCGTAACCAAGCGAGTTTTTGGACTTGTTCGAACCACCTCAACCTGGGTCTGGCAAGCGGCCGTCTACATGATGGAATCGCATTCAAGGCTCTCCGAAGAGGGGCATTTCTTTCCGTTCGAAGAAGCAGTTGCCTAACATTGAGTTCCTCGCGTATTGCCGTGTTTCTCATGGCGAGGAAATCACACAACAGCACGACCAAATGTTATCTCAGCATGCTGTATTCGTGATTTTATGCTGTCGGTCATTACCCAAATTCCATGGCCATAGATGAGAGTTTATAATAGATACTAATTACATACTTTCCAAGCTGTTTCAAAACTGAACAAGCTCAGCATTACTCCTCCCATTACTTGTGAATATACCCCGAAATATTCGAACTTGTCCATCTCCTTCAATGGGGCTTCACTAACATGTAATATCCATTGAACAGGCGTTCTGGTAATGAAGAATATTTTCTTCCAACATTGGATTTCCCTTTATTGGGATACTTCGGGCTTAATTTTGTTGATCCAATTAAGCGACTGTCCCAATAATACATAGAGAGGAAAGAACGAAGAGAAAGGCGAAGTACGTTCCCGTTTCTTTTCATTTGCTACCAGTTAAGCGGCTGTTCCGATAAAGCGATGTCCCAATAAAGCGGAAACCAATATATATGGAAAATGTTCATATAAAGTCGGCAGAGATAGTTTTTTTCTTGAATTTATAATCTCGAGGGATCTCTTTCGGGCAAGGAATTTATTTTTCAATAAAAGGTACACAACTTAACATGGTACCAAGGCCCTATAACTAGGTGCATATATGTTTAAGTATATTTCGTTTAAATATTAAACTTATTGTTTTTGCTATTTCACAGGCTGGACCATCTAGTGTTTTGTTTCTTCTTCTTTTTTATATGAATCCACTATATATGGAAAATATTCATATAAAATCGCCAGAAATAGTACAGTCCGGGTTGGACCTGGGCCTCTACCAACAAGCCTCTCCAGCTAGCACGGTCTCTGGCTAGCGGTCTCCAGTGTCGCACACCAAGTTGGTTGAGGTCCTTCTCCACCTGGGTGCGCTACCTTAAACGTGGGCGTCCTCTGTTGCATTGTCCCACGGGTTTGGTGTTTTGTTTAATCATAGATTATTTTGACACTGACAGCTGTTGCCCGGTCGAAATCTTGACAAAAAATGGTTACCATACCTCCGCGGGAATGAAATGAGTCACTGTATGCTTCAACAAGGTTGGGAAAATATATTTCCAAAGTCAGTGTGAGTGTGCGTTTTTTGAAAATTAGTTTTAGCTGAAATTAAACACCGATGCGACTGCTGATTTGTTTGCTCAAAAATTTCAGGAGACTCGTATGCTAGTGGACAACTCTCATGGTCCACGTTTCGGTTAACGGTGGGCAGACAGAGCCATAAAACATGGATTTGGATATATTTGGTTCATGCAGGATGGATCGCCATGCCACACAGCCCATACCGCAATTGATCTTTTGCGCACCCAAATGGTGTTATCAGCCGTGTTGGCGATGTCAATTGGCCGCCTCGGAGCTGCGAAAACGTTAAGGACCGATGTTATGCCAGAAACGATTCAAGCACTTAAGGCCAATATCATCCAAGCAATCCGTGAGCAACAGCACGAAACCATTAAGAAGTTCTTGGAAAATATTGGGGTGACAGAATTCGCTACAGCGAAGCCAGCCGAGGCAGACACTTGAACGACGCTGTATTTCATAATCAATGGTAATGTTTGTTCTTACTAATTAAGCTATAACATATGGAAAATAAATCAATGTTTGTTTGTCCTTTATAGACTCTTAAATGGTAAGATATAGACAACTGATGATTTTGGCAAATTTGTTCAGAAGTCTGTGAAAATGATATTGGTACCAAATTGTTTCCCCTTGTTTTCATGCAAAACGTTATAAGTAGTCACAGTCAGATCGGAGATATGACCGTTGAGTTATCATCGAAAATGCGTAGTAATCCGCGCCGGACACAGCTAGTACATGGAATAAAATCTGTTTTGTTAATTGTATCACATTTTTAAAATGTATATTCAGTCCACCCACTATTGTTTTATTGAAATAATCGGTAAATTATCTTTAGTAGCGCAACAAACATCTGTTGTGTAATGAGACACTGAGACTATACACGAAGAGAGCGTAATGTTCTGTGTGCTCAACGTTAAAACCAATTAACCGCTGGAAAAAAATTACCAAGTCCTTAGGCTACTTTCTGCTGGGTCGCCGTGGCGTTGTGGGTTAGTGCGTCGACTCCTACGCAGTGGATGCCAGTTTCGATACAATTTCATATTTCACGGCAATACCTCTTTCGAGTCACTGTCACAGTCACATTAACAATGCTCAAAGAGTACTCCTGTCTAGAAAAAGCTTCTCAAATTCGCCGTTCGGAGTCGGCATTAAACTGTAGGTCCCTTCCACGCGTGAGAGAACAATAGCACGCACACACGGGTGGTTACTGAGAAGCTAGGCCCTGGCCCTCTACGGGCTGTAGCGCCACCCATATTATTATATTAGGCTGCTTTCACTCTGAAGACTTTTTGAGCAAGATTTTTTTAAATTCCCTTTTGTGATCCCAAGCCACTATCACACAGGAAATCTTTCAGTCTCTGCAATTGAGATGTCAATTCTGAACTTTTTCTGTTTCCAGTTCTCTATCACACATGTATAACATGCTTCCAACACCAAACATTGAGAACATATGAATAAAGAATTTCGAAGAAAATACGAAGAGAGATAGATAAAAGAGAATACGAATAATCCCCAGCAAACCTCGAGCACACGAGACACGGTTTACCCCTAACACGTCTCACGTTCCTTGCTTTGCTAGATGGAAAAATCGCAGACAAATTTAACGAGTGTGAAAGTAGCCTTATTTGGAACATTCACCCCTATTACGATTGTCGTTTAACGACATGTCACTAAACGACTATGTGAAATCAGTATTCCGGTTGTCGTTTAAGTAGTCGTTTTACATCGCTAAGCGACAATAGTCATGTTTAGTTCAGAAAAACGTATTTTTCACCTACTTTTGTCATGATTCGGTATAGCGGTTGTCGATTCAATGTCAAAAAACGACTACTTAAACGACAGAGTCAGGCGATTAGGATTTAGTTTTACTTCTTTGTTTTAATTACGCTATTTAACTATTTTACCAGTTTTAAAAGAGTGTGAGGGAATAGGAGGAGGACCGTTTAAGAGAAAATTCCGTAGTGAAATCGAAGAAGTGGTGGCTAGAATTCTTTCACCACATACAATAGACACCGAAGAAAAACTGTTCGACTGCAATCAAGATGTGCCAGATGTCAGAACTTCACTAGGTTGTAGAGAGACTATGAGAGAATGACTTATGTCAGTCATTTGGAACGCGAGATCTGTTCTGGGGACTAAGTTATATAAATAAAAACATTGCGGACCCAACAAAAACTAAATACATATTTATTTTAAATCTATTGATAAATAAATAAAAAAGTGAACGGATACAATTTTATTTTAATAAAATTGTTAAGAAAAATAAAGTCGTTCATCAAAATTTAGTCGTTGTTAGACTGTTGTCATAACAAACATTAAATTTTCAA
The DNA here is from genome assembly GCA_964034865.1 of Eristalis intricaria. Lineage (NCBI taxonomy): Eukaryota > Metazoa > Arthropoda > Insecta > Diptera > Syrphidae > Eristalis > Eristalis intricaria. Next base: position 11,122,175 of record OZ035873.1, read on the forward strand.
TTAGGTTTTGATGTGGAATGTATTTCACACATAAATGAAGGGGAAGTCGAGTCGTTTAATTTTCGTTAAACCGATACTTAAACGACTGCAAAAATGACACGACCCTCAAAACGCCTCGAGTCCAATAAATAAAACGACAAGCGTAATAGGGGTGATTGATAGAAGAACTTGAAGACAAGCTTTTCTCTCAATGCAGTCGAGTACTATTCTTACGATATATACTGATGTTTTCCAAAGTTCCTTTTGTGACCAATATTTTCGTAAACAATAAAAGCAAACAGACTAACATTCCTCGGCTCCTATTTTAAAACCTTTGAAGGACTACCATTTTAATTGTTCACAGGAAATACACAAATAAATATAGAAAGACAAGATTTTTCTCTTTACCCTGTCCTTGATATCCCTTTCCTCCAACTTAAACTCGAATGCTCCCGTTCGTTGTCTCATAGATTCGGAGCTTTGCAAATGTGGATATTGCACTATAGCATTGCAGACATTACCAGTCAGACAATCCAGAATTGTGAATTTGAATCTACATTTATATTCTCCGTCGCTGATTGCCTGGTAAATGTTGTCCAAAATGGACAATTGTTCATTCAAAAAGGCATTCTAATACCGCATCCGCTCACTTTCACTAAATACCAAATAATATTTACCGTTGTGAGAGTTATTTCCAAACCCACGCCAAATAAGGTCACCACAATTCGCATTTAAATAAAACAATTTATTCCCCTGTATGATTTAATAAATAGTCAATCATTCTCTCTACAGATTCACTTCCCTGGATTTCCTTCGCCGCCCAAGAACTCCCCATCGCCTCCAGCGCCAACGATTGCTCCATTCACACATCCGTCATTACCCAAGTTGATGCACGGCGACCTCTCATTCGAAAATTCGTCACTGTCCCCATTCGCTGGACCAGAACAGACATCAATTCAATACTTTCCAAAAACAAATCACGGTCTACTCACTCAAATTGAACGTGCGAGCGTCTCCAATGAAAACAACCGGAATGGCCGCCTTACTCAGGTATTCCATTTCTCGGATCTCTTTCCTCAGGGCGTTGATGAACTGCGCGCTGATTTTGGCCTCAATCGGATGGGCCCGACCGTAGCCACCAAGGCACAACGCGATCAGACCGAGCACAAGAACTTGACTTTTCATTTTAATTCCCGCAGCTACTGACGAAGATAACCAACTGCCGGATGGTATCGTGGCCTTTTATTGGATTCGCCTAGGTCCGCTGTTATCGCGGCGACACTCATATGTGCATGACGGTGACGTCAAATAGGATTGCGTCTCTCGCTGATAGCCGGCCGTTGTGGCTGTCACTTTGCATTGGCGTTCAATGGATGGCCCGAAATCTGAATAAAAGGACCCACTGCTGTGAGAGATTTATTGCCCCATACATCAGTGCCTGTCAATTGCGAACAAGAATTGGCTATTAGCTGGGCATAGTCATCGGCAATCAGGTTTGGAGGTATTTATTCACCTTGCACTTGGATTTTGTTGGAAGTGAAATGGATGCGCATTTGTGGGCGAAACTCTTTGACTGCACTCGGAATCAGTGAGCCTGAGGGTTCGGAAAGTGAAAGCGTCAGCAGTGCGTCACAAACCATATGTCGACATAATGGAACGGGCAAAGATGTGTTGCGAAGTTTGTTTTCTAGAAAGTAAAAATAAATCAATTAAACATTTCGCTGCAAAACGGAAAACAACCAGCAAAATGAAGTAGCGTCAAAAATAAAGCTGCGAATCAACGGTAGGGCATCATAATATTTCAATTTGAAAAGATTTACAGCCTTTCTGTTTGGCTTCCGATTGTGTCGTCGGCTGGCGAAGTAATTATTCGGTGTAACGACCCCAACAACCCATAACAGTCATAAACTAACTTCGTTTTATGGCCAGCATTGTATATATTTTTTTCCTCTGCAATAAACGAGCACATGAATATTCCCATGGCACAGGACATGTGTTTGGGGAGGGGGTAGCGAGACCCCGAGTCAAGTGGGGCGGGTGGAACATAAAGGAAGCTTATCACACTTTCAGCACACTTCAAGTGAGTGATTAATTTGTGCTTAGATATTCATGCTTTATAATGCCAAACAGGGCTCAGGCAAACGATGTCAGGTGGATATTGACGCACTCTGACCTTAAGTTTATTTTGTGGCGGTCACTGAAGGTGGCACGGAGGAATGCAAATGCATGGCATGACTTGAGCTGTAAAGAGGCTATCAGGATGAGAGAGATGAATTCCGGACATACAAAGCCAACCCTACTGAGGAAAATCGGAGATTTTACGTGCCTCCTCGCCGTACAGCAGGACGGGGATGATCAAGGCATTATATCGATCCTTCGAGAGAGGGTTCTACTACTTAATTGCCTCTTGACCCCAAAGAAACAGCGGTTGGCAAGATTAATTTTGCATTGCATCTCGCTACTAGTGTTGTTTGTACTGTTTACTTGGGAGCCGAGGTACACGAAGTGCTTCACTACTTCGAAGTTATAGCTGCATATGATGACGTTCTGGCCGAGTCGTCGATGTTGTGCGTCCTTTCTTAATAACAGCATTTACATACACTGTAAATGCAATGTAAACAACAAAATCCTTCACTTTTGGAAGATTGTACCTCTTTTGTTGGCGAGTGAGCTCTGCACGACCCTCTTAGGAGTAATGTGGAAAAAGTCACATGGCAGCGCGTCGCCTTGTCTAAAACCTATTTTTGAACATTGGAAGTCCCGGTTAGTTCGCTACCGATCTTGATGGTGAAGCGAGAATTCTCCACTGTCATCCTGCACAACCTCATTAATTTATCAGGAATGTCAAAACTAGACATGAAACGACCTTGAAACGAGAAAACGGCAGAAAAGATCCGTAGTTGGCGCAGTTGAAGGTCTCCTTTATTGTGAACCGGGAAAAGAATACTGTGGATCCACTCGTCGTGCATGTTTCCTCAGACGAGTTGGTGCCTACCTACTTCTCCCATCGATCATCGCCCATTGTGTGGAGTGGACAACTGCCTGATAGCGTATTTGGGTCTTCCTCGCCCTTAAACCTCTACTGCGAGCTGTCCCTCTTCGTCTCGGAAGGCTTTTGCCCTAAGACTCTACCCATTAGATAGTTGTTTTACCCGTTGGTAGAAATTTCGGACAACATTTCTTTTTTCATTTTGAGAAACCGGTACTCTTCCTTTCTTTTAAGTTCGTAGAGCTCACGAATCCCTCTCGTCCTTCTGTCTAGCGTCGCCTTATATGCTGCTTGCTTCGCTGAATGTGTCTGTTTGCACTCGTTGTCAAAACAGAGTTTTTTTCTTGATGGCAGAGTTTTTTTCTTGAAAACCGAACATATCTCGATAGTTCTTCGACAGCCAGGTCCCTGTCTGAATCTGTTCTCGGACGCGGTGTAATGCAGGCTGTACTTTCCGATGACTCTACCAAAAATGTCTTCCTTGCCTAGCTTTGCGTTGAAATATCCGAGAGCAATCTTGGGGGCATTGTACGCATGTCCTTGCTCGGTGATCATAAAAGCCATCCTTGCTATAGTCATCTTTATCCTATATCGTCATCCTGTCTGGGGCGTGGAAGCAGATTAGGCTGATGTTGCCTCCACTAGTCCATTGGTTACAGGGACCTCACATTGCAGGGGCAGAAGCGAAGTATGGTCATACGAGGCTTGTAGTCTCTTCGGAACTATAAGCTTTTTCCACGGTCGGAAAGTCACCTCCACGCGCAATTCCCGAAACCTGGATGACCGAAATACTCCAAGACAAGGGGTCGCTGCTTACATTAGTTCACCTTTAAGCTCTAGAACCTATCCAGAAGGCGCCAAGAGGATGTTTTACGTCAACTTCATCTGTGCATTTAAAAGGATCGTTGCTGGCATCTCGCCAATTTGAGAGCAGTCAATAACTTTACCCTGGATGCACAGACCCATGCCCTCCATGGATTTTCGTTCCATTGTCCTTTAAACCTTCGCTGTGAAACTGGGCATAAATATTAAATTAACAATGAGAATGGTATAGAGGCTCCGGAGATACAGCACGCCACCCTGTCTCGTTCTAGCTTGCAACTATTTTGTGTCCTGAGTCCCTCACTCAAGAAGTGATGAAAGAATACCATGTGGACGGTTCTGTTGTGTGAATTCCTCACTTCAGAGCAAAAGAAGGAAGTATTATTCTCATTGAAATAAGATCTAAACCTAATTTAAATGCGCTGCAGTAAAACCATGTTCTCTCATATTATATTCAAACCATTAAGCAGCCTGAACGAGTTTTCAGTTAAGACCAGCTACCCGAAGGGCCATTCGAATTCAAAGTCCACCAATCACCTGAGTGTTCTGTGATAAATTATGTAAGTATCCTTCCCGCAAACGAGCTTCGTTTCGCCCTGATTATTCCTAGAGCAAAGAGGAATATAAAGTATCCCAATTTTCCCATCCCCAAAGTCATTGGACTGACCAGAACCTGTGGCAAACTAAAACATTGCTGCACACACGGGGGTGGAGAGTAAAACCACCCCGCAATTCGCTGCACAGTAGTAAATTAACCCGATACAAAATTCAGTTGGAACACAGAACAAGTGGGACTTCTGCCCACTTGGTGTCTCGCATGGACTCACTTCCACCACGACAATTAGTCCCGTGTGGTCAGTTGCAGTGACCACTGCAGCACGCTCCTTTCGAAAAACAGTAACATAGATGACGTCATCGCCGTGTACAATTTAAAACCGATTTTCGACGAAAACCCGCGTTCATTGTGTATTAACCTTAACATCTGTGTCTTGCGCAATTGGTACACAGAGCACAGCATCAGTCGAGTGTGGGGAGGGGCAGGTCGGCACCATTTGCCCACGGCACCCCACACTTTCACTTGAAATTGTGACATTTCGATGAGCAGGACATATCATCAGTGTTGTGTTGAAATTAAAAAATATCCTTTTAGTTAATTAATTAATTGAATTCGGATTTGAGGACAAGATGCGTGGCGAGGAGACCTACCGTCGGGTGACACGGGAAAAACTCGTTATCCGAGGAAATACCACAATAAGGACCTTGGACTCAACAACATCTTTTTTGCCAACCATTCAGGGGTGAGTGTGTGTGTTTGTGTGTGGATACTGTGTTGCCAGGGCCCACTCGGACAACAGGACATCATGCAGTGCAACACTTCTGGGCCATACACAGTACATACGTACGAATTAATCGATTGTTGTCATGTATTAATTTAATGGCTCAACAACAGCAGTTTTCTTTTTTGTTTTGCAAATGTTAGGTGTATTCATGGCATCCTTAGGCAACATTTGAATGCAAATTTGAAGAGACTGACGATCTGGGGGAACGGGTATCCTTCGAGATTTGAGTGCGGATTTCAAGGAAACTGTTGGTGGGGGGATGTTCGATAACAGCCATTTGTTGCATGTGTGTATGTCACCATGGCTAAGCATCGCAGGATATTCATTGTTAAAGTAATCAAAAATCAGGTTATTATGCCTCGAAGTTGAAAGGATCTAAGATTATGGGGTTGTTTGGCAAGTGGCGCCAAATTTCATAGTCTGTTCATTTAATTGAATTGCATAACTGATAGAAATTGATTTTGGAAACCATTTTGTGGCAGATTTGGCAGAGATGACAAACAATTTGAACGACGTTGTCTCCTTCTGTTGCGACTTTCATCGATGACCAATATTTTATCAAACATATTTTTAAGATTTTTAAAAGATTCCTTTCTGATTCGACCGCCTTCAGGAGCGCTACTGACGTTCTCCAAACCACCGAAGCCCATGACTCCCACATCAACGAGCACGATGGAGACGAGCATGATTGTTGCTTGAATGACGCCTGTTCAAACGACTGCCCTGATTCCACCCTGCGAATGAAAAAGGTTTAGAAGGCTTCACTTGCTATCGATCAGTTGAGTGAAATTGCAGAGACCTGACAGGTTTTTATAAGCAAGTGCATAACTGCTTTTGAGTCTAGATTGGTACCAGCTTAGGCTAGTCCAGGTACATGCAGGGCCAGTCCGAGCCAAATGCAAGCCTTACTTCTGGCATGCCGCAGGGCAGTCATTTGGGAACGCTGCTGTTAATTTTGTTTTTTAATAATTTTTGTGAACTTCTAACGTTCGCAGACGATTTCGAATTATTTGCATTTATAAAGGAATTTAACATAACCAGCAGTAGCCGATACACACGACATGAGATATTTGTTCAGATCGTTTACGCACACAGTGTGTTATGTTGTGAATCCAGCGGAACTTAATTCTAAAATAAAATTCATCCGAATGACAAAAGTTTGGTATCAAACGAGAAGTAAATCCTCAGGTCTCAAAGTTCTACAAACAAAAATTTCCTGGTATTTACCGCTGTGTGAAATCGGAAACAGCAAACATTTTTGAGTAAGAGAAATGCAAAACATCAGTTAATCAAATTCATCGTGTTCGTATGTAGTAGTAACGCTATCCTTTTAATTATTTTTTATTTTCTTATCTGGTATTTGAAAGTGTGCTTTAGTTAAGCGTGAACCTTGTGCGACATCGGCAAGTGGTTTAGCTTGAAGGTTTTAGGCTTATTCGTTTCTTTTGTACATTGTGACTATGCATAGACTTTAAAAATGAATTGTTGAATATTTCAGAATCCGTTTTCCGTAAGGTTGTGGGTATGTTCGTCGACACCTACTCACTCAGCCTGAGTGTTTGGGTTCGATTCCCGGTGCGACCAAAAATTATTTATCACGTCCCACCTCTTCGAGTCACTCGCAATGTTCAAAGAGTACTGCTGTCAAGAAAAAAACTTCTCTTAAATTCGCCGTTCGGAGTCGGCATAAAACTGTGGGTCCCATCCACTTGTGAGAGATCATAGCACACACGACACGAGTTGTTGCTGAGAAGCTAGGCCCTTGCCCTCTACGGGCATTTTGAATGGCAAGTGCCGTGGAGAAAATGTATTACTACTACAAAACCTTATTATTAACACAGATGAACGGGTACAATTTCTATTAGATTGGCATTCGCAATGACAATCAAGGCCAAATTATGTCTGTTTATGGCTTAGATTTGTCCACACGTTGTTTTTCACACAAACAGTAACATGTTCTCGCGTGAGTAAGCCATCCAGTTTGTGGCTAAAGATGGGTTCACTAAAAATATCGTACACTTCATTGCACAAAAGACAAATTTTTGTAATTATCATAATTAATGAAAGAGATATAATTTTAAATTTATGAGTTAAAATAATAACAGTACAATCAACTCACAAAATGAATGTGATGTGCGTAGTTATTTTTATAGGCCGTCACAGCGCTATATTCCTCATTCAGTCATAAACGCATACCCACACACTTACAATACGTTAGTTATTTTTTAACTTACTATCGAAATATTCACTAGGAATAATTTAAATGGCAAAAGACCGTTTGCCGGGTCAGCTATTATATTATATTATTTCACATACGAGAGCATGCTACACCTCCAAAGAATGTTTAATCAAAAAATCAAGCGGACCTTACTTAAAGCTAAGAGTGTTAACACAAGGACAATCTTCCATCTCATATCTAGAATATATTAAAAAAAACATGCTCATTCGATTCCTCTCCTAAAGTTACACAGGTTTTTTGCAAGCATATATACGCTTATATTTAAATTTGCATGTAAAACACACTAACAATTAATCCTGTATCCGCTTAAGTTACTCATCATATCTATCGCCGCTTATGAAATTAGTTCGGATAGACACAATTCTTCCAACCATTATTTTCTGTGTGTTATCGATAATTCATTGCTGAATTTATTCATTCATTCATTGGGTTGATGAACATATTCACAATATTACGCACCTAAAAGCATTGTTTCCTGTATTTTTAAACATTTGTAAGGGTGGTTGATGTATTAAATAATTTTGAAATTGCATCGTATGAAGCTTATAATATACCCAGCGTGCCTGGGCTATACATTCCATTTATGTTTCGTTATCGATTCTTTGCATTGTTTCAAAATGTGTTAAAATTGATTTTTCATTTAAAGATATGGTCACTCTACATAATCGCAAACCGAAGATTGTGACCATTGACCATCAACCAGCACCTTAAACGATTCCACCCCTAACTGCCACAAATGTCATTCATATTATCGATGGCGCCAAGTTTTTATGCTGCATTTTTAGCGCCGATGATCGTTTTTTTTGTGAACATATAATTTAAGCGTATATACGTTTGCAAAAAAACACACCTAATGTGAGTAGAACCTTGTCTTAATCAAAAAGCCTGTTTTTGTCAACTGATATTCTGGGTCCTACTTCCTTTATTTTACAGCTCATTTTGTATTCAATGTATAACCCTGATGACCAATCAGTCTATCTTCCTTCCTGCTGTAAAGCATGAAAAGGCTGCTGAGCTTCACGAAATCAAATCTTTGCAATCTCATCAATTCTAATAAATAGAACTGTAATTGCGGATGGAGATTGTGACCAATATGTAATTTTGACCAAAACCAATGGAGAGTCTGGTTCTGGCGCCTTCGTGGAGATCGACAACATTAGGCTGCACCTCACTAGGTAAATTTTCGTCGGTTTTCAATGGGCACGACCTGGCACTGGAGAAGTATGTGTCTGTACCGACAGGCAAGCTCACCCCTTTAACCTCTAAGCCTCTCGAGAACACAAGCGGATGTGGCATAACTCTCCAGGATGCAGACAGACCAAACGCATGCGCCCTAACGTCTGTAAGAAATCGTCGACATTTTTCTTATCTCTTGGCAGAAAATACTGCAGACGATTTACAGGCGTTCTAACGGGACACTAAACCTTCGCCAAACATCTAAGTGTGCTTGGCCTAAGCAATGAAACCCTCTGTGATGCCTGCGGAGAAGACGACGACACTGCAGAGCACTTCCTCTGCCACTGTCCCACCTTTGCTCGGATAAGGTGGTAGGTTTTCGGTGGTGATTTGGCTAATGCTGTAGGGTCCCCATCACAGAACCAGCGGAATATCAAGAAAATACAGCAAAAATAGGTTGGACCAGTTTTTGAGACTGAGTGCTCCAGAGTACTCTTGCAGTCCTCTGAAGAATACAGCGTCCTTTTGCTGGTACCAACGTGCAAAATTGGACTAGTAAAACAGATTCCCTCCTCTATCACACAGTTTAGGTAGTTCTCCTTCCATTAGTGTGCTGAAATCTAAATATATGTAAGTCTATACCCAGTGCTCGAAAATAAAGCCTCCGACACATAGAATACTTTACTTGCGTAGCGTCTGAGCATACATACACGCTGAAGTATCTGACGCAAGGGTATGACACAATGAACACTTCAACGCACAGCTGATGACATTTGACAGTTTCAAGTTTGAATTGAAAATTCAAGTTGTTTTGCATAGAATTCGAATTCTCTTGAAATGTTACAATGTGAGGATTGTCAACACTGAAGGACAGAGAAAAGTAAAAAGTTGAGTAACTATACCCGTCGCATGTCAGCGTCAGCCTTGGTCTATATGTCACCTCCCATAAGAACACATGTATTTTATGTATCTGTTAAAGTATTGCTGACGCTCACGTATGTAAAGTATGAATTAGCCGGAGGCTTAGCTCTCAACATTTAAAGGGTTTTTAAATTACTCTGTCTTGCTCAGATTTCCTGTTTGTGTCTTGGTCGGAGTAAAACTTTATGGTTTTTAGGTTTTGGTCAATCAGTGATTGATATCACTGAAAGAAAAGGAATAAATCATATTTTCTATTGTCACTTAGTTAGCAGACAGTGAATGCGGAGGTTCCGATTAGTGAAATATACTGTAGATATCCATTCACCAGACAGATGGAAACACTCTCACGAACTGTTTAAGTAGTTTTCTGTGAAGCAGAAGCTGTCAGTTAAGCTGTCAAGGTCATTAAATGATCCCACCGCCCTAAAATTTTAGAATTAAGGGATTTTCTATTAATTTATCCACAGTTGTGGAAGTGGAAGCCGCGGACAGTGGGGCAAGCGCGGGTAAAAATAAAAAAAAAGAATGTATTTTGACTATGTTTAATGGTTCATTGTAGTCGTAATTTGTTGAAGAAAATAGTTCTGGTTATTTTTTTTTTCATTTTATGCTCGTTAGTTGCACTGGAAGTCTGAGGAAATAGGAACTTTGTGTTTCCCCCAAAAATGTTACGTTTTTAAATGAAAGTAAATATTTTGTTGCTTCATAATGATGCATAATGATTTCCCAGGTTTTCACTTCATATATTAAGGAAATTGGGAAAATACAACACCTTCGTGCTACCGTAAATAAGAGAGAGAGGGATAGAGAGAGAGAGAGAGAAAGAGAGAAGACTAACTAGACTATGTGTGTACTTTGGCTATTCCTACAAAAAAGATCCGTCGAAATCCGGTCAAAAATTAATATTTTCTGAAAGCTTATACCAATACCAAACAAATCTCTTTATTGACAACTGCAAACAACTGTGGAAATAAAGCCATAAAAACAGGCGGAACCGAATTACCCAAATAATGAACAATATTACTACCAGGAGTGCAATTTTTTTGAAGAATGCTTGAATATTGAATGTGGGACCTAATTGCATGAGCCCCCATTTTTTCATCTTGGACCGAATGAAAATATCCCCAACTCGATACGAATTTCCGCTTTTTTGGCCATGTCGAGCGCCTCAAAATAAACACTCCACGTCGACTCTAAGAGTATGGCGGGGTAGGGTACCCCGCCAAGGCCTTCGAATTCTACGGAAATTTAAAACTTAACGAAGTATCGTTCACTTTAAGGCTGACCGCACGTTGATGGTCGGCTTACGCCCGACATACCTGACTAAAAACTGCAATCTTGCTTGAATTTTGGGTCATCCATCACAAATGTAGCTTACACCGGTTGCTGACATGTATATTGGTTAAGGGAACCTCCCCAATTGTAGCGGTGTAGGTAAATCCATAGAGACTCATAATTTGGAGGCAAATTTGACACCAATCTTCAACAACAACGACTAATACTTATAAATATTAAAGACGTAAACCCTTCCATTGACGGATAACCGGCCTTACCGAACACAATTAGTATGCAGCAGGACACCAATGAAACTGTAGTGTCAATCTCCGATAAAACCACAGCACTATCTTTGCCCCAGTTCTTAAATTTGTGTATCAAATTTATTAATTAAACCCCATTCCACCGTGTGATCGCAGACACTAGCAAGTTTAACGTCTCTCCTTAGCCGCGCACGTAATCTCAGCAAATGGGATCCATTCGCGGCGCTTTATCACGAATCTTGACCAGCAACAAAATGAAATTCAAACCAAAACACGCAACATAAATGCAAAGTTCCTTGCCGTACGCTTGGATATACACTCTGCTGCCCTTAATCACCAATTGTTGCCCTTACACTGCATGAGCTCCCCTTCGGCGCCGCGTACCAAGTGCCGTTGCTACTCCTGTGTACCGGTCAACCGGCTAAGGTCTATAGCAACCGACTGTGTAGCCATGTCCTGGAAGAATGTTGAACTGTGAACCCCACCACCGCCGTCCGCATGGAGGGGCCATACTCGCCGTTCGTCCATCCGAGCGAAACAAATCGATTGCTTGGCGTGCGTTGACCATTCTAATGTTAAAAAAAGGAAGAAAATTATAAAAATTCCACCTTACCCCCCAATTTCAGCGCACCCCCCGCCGGGTCAACCTCAATTTTTTGCTCCCAATAGCAATGGCATTGTGTTTCCTGATGTACAATCGTCGTCATTATATACGTTCCATTACCCTTCGGTCGCCTGGTCGAGTGTCGAGTATCGAGTCGAGTTCCAACCGACCACCAATTCATTTCGTGGTAATAACACCTTCTGGTCAGTTTGTAATCAACCCTTCGGCTACGTGGATGTGTCCGTCCCGAATTGTGCGCGTTAAGTGAAGAACATTTTTAAGTTGCAATACTCCGAAACGACTATGCTGTGAACGCGCCCAATGAGGGTTAGAAACTCAGAGTGCGGTGAGACGATTGCAATGTTCAGTGCGAGTGCTCAGAACTGGTACGCTGCCGGGGAGCATCTGAATTCGAATTGTGCAGAAGACAGCAACGGACACATGAGGACCCATCAGCCGTATCTGAGGAAACGCAGCGTTTCCAATTCCAATCCAGCCCTGGACAGGCAATCAGACATTCATGTGGAGTACGAGGTGGCCGTCCCGATAGTGCAGTCCTTCAGACACACTCCCTATCATTCGCTATGGGATCTGCATCAGTGGTAATGAAATACAAGTGTTTTGATGTCAATTCTTTGGTGGGGGGATGATAGTCCCAAAGCTGTGGTGTGGATTCTATTTCCGACAGTCATTAAGTATTCATTGTGAACTAGAAAAGGTTCGATGAACTCTGTTCAGCGGGGAACTTGTCCTTGTCGGTTGAAGTTTGTGGATAGCTCGTGAAATTGACTGCGGCAATAATGTGTGCTGGTTTTGGGAATTTTCGGTTGGTTTTCCACAAATGTAGGTGTTCGCGAAAGTGCTAAATAATTAGTACGAGCTTTGTCTGAGGGAGTTTCAAAAGAATTTTCCTTAAGTCAGTTTAATGAACAATTTTTCAAGGGAATTGGTTTGGAAACTCCCTTGAGGAATCTGTATGTTTGCATACAGAAGGTAGTGACTTTTGGCGTCTCCTCCAATAAATAAACATTCGCCTAGTTCATAAGTACGTCTTGTGTCCTCTAGTATAAAAAATCTCTGCATTGAAGGACGATATTTTGATCGCGAACACACACCAGCGTTAGTTTATGCGGCCCCAACTCTCTCAAGTCCCAAAAAAGTCTCAGTCTTTATTAAGTTTGAAAGTCTTCGGTATAAGCCCCTATTATATAACAACACAATGAAAAATCTTGGAAACAGGCGGTAATTGAAAGTGGTAATACCTTGTCGCTGTTCCCTTTATGTACTGGGTGACGAGCTGCAGAAAAATTGTAGCTTGAAGCGGATCAACTTCTCACTCCGGAAGGTAGTAGTTTAATTTGCTTGTTGTTGTATCTAACTGGAGCCATTCAAATTATGCCCAAGCCGCTCAAAAGTTGGTGAAAACTCAGAGGACTCAGTTGACTTCTGAAAGAACATGGCTAGTTTAGAATGGTTGTAAGTTCAAATAAGCATAAACTTTTTGAAAACAATTTGTGGTCAATGTGTTTCAAGTCTCCTCAATTTTCATTTGGCTAGCCTGGAAGTCGGTACTATTGTTGTCAAAAAGAAGAAGCAAGGAAATGTGAGACCTATTATGCCGCCTTTTCTTATCTTTACTCTCTTAAGTGTTTCCCTAACATGCAGTTCTTTTCAGAGTTATATTGAGGGCTGCGGACTCCTGTTGCGCGAATGTGGAAGACATTTAGCCTAGAGTATTCTCTCTAAGCCAGTTTCCTTTAGGACGTTTCTAGTGATTTCATAAAACCTACGCTTGCCCAGATATCTTAGACTTTTGGTGGCTAGCACCACTCAAAATCCCCGTACGTGTTCTGGAATTTCATTAAATTCTTCACAGAATCTGGAGAGACCAAATTCTGATATCCCTAGGATCCTTAGGTGCTCCCTGAGTCTGCAGTGTCCCGTTAGGACACGGTGGTTGTATCTTGCTCATTTTGATACACGCCTCGAACCTCTTTCGGTTGTATATTCTTGGCCTGCTTCATGCCATGAGCGTGGTTCCAGGTTTCAGTTCAGTTCCTTCTGTCTAGTTCCCTGAATTCTTCTCTTGGACATGGTTTCCTACAAAGACTTTTGCTCGGATAATTACTTATATCCACTTAGACTTGTGGATCATTCATCGAGCCGTCCAGCCGATTTGCCTCGATCAGGTTTCAAAGGCAATAATGCGGAGCACACAAATTAATAGATGAACGCATATTATAACTATATCCCTACATGCAGACCCTGAAAATGCATGGCGGAAATTGTTAGGTTCGGAGAAAACCGATGAAACCTCGTCGTGGAAACTTGGTATTACCTACATACTTATCAGTCCTGCGACTCATGGATAGTCTCTTGCTCCGTAGGACGGTGCCATAGTAGTCCTCTTTGATAGAGTCTACCATGGATACAGATCACAGCAAGGCGATCACTTAACCTTAAAATCGATGGCCTTCGACCATAACTGGATTTCCCACAGTGAATGCGCTTATATGCAAGCCTTTATGAAAGCAGTAATTTACATATGTCGCATTCCTTTTTTGTCGTAGAGTATTTCTTCGATCACAGTACTATCCGCCGTACACTGCTCGACGATCTCTTCCGCTGCTGATCAACCACATTGTATCTAGGTTCCTTACATTTCAGGAGCACCCTCGCAAATCTTGGTAATTTTTCGTGTTGTGTCACCGTTGTATGGTAGTTTGCTCTCTCATAACACTCGTTTCTTTTACTTGCACCACCACCAAACTGGAAGGCGTGGTTATGGGCCCACTTGACTTGGGTCGTTGCTCATATGTTAGCCCAAAATAATAAATGTGACCAGTTTTTGTAGTAACCTCTTGGAGTTGAGATTCATTCGAACAAGTTGCTGTGCACTTAAAATTGTCTCCGAACGCTAATACTTTAGTCACTTAATATTTAATTGAATTCACAAGCTCATTAAGGAGTACAGTCTTCTCTCGAAGGAATAGGTTATCCCCCTTGATAGTCTCAGTCCTGCCTTATGTCTCAGAACGATGAACATTAACGAAAGCGGACGAAGGTCGCTTCGAGAGGAAAGTCATTCCCATAATCTTTGGCCTCGTATGTGTTGATTGTGTCGGGAGGACTGACGACTGAACAATGAACAGTATGGGCTGTCCAGCGACATAGATTTGATCCAAATAGTTCAAGTCCCTCAGATGGCTAGCTAGGTCATGTAGAGCTAATGGACACACATGCTCTGGCCTGGAAAGTCTTCGGATCCATGGGCTGTACTGAGGGGGAACGCTGTAAAGGAAGACCACGCCTCCGGTGGCGTCAATCAGCTAAACGTACATAACTGGAAGCAACTAGCACAAGATCTTGCTGGATTGAGAGCAATTTTGGCTGAAGCCCAAGTCCGACAAAGAAGAAGGACAAGACAACATCTTTAAGTTTTACGTTATGTAAATTAATAAAATGTCGTGACAAACTAGTCACTTTCTTTCTCTTTAAGAACAGGTAATTGGTTATAAAGGGTGGTTCAACGAAGTGCACGATGATAATTGTATATAAAGCAAGGAGTTTTCAGAGAATTATCTTGATGTTTTTTATTATGATAGAAGCATCTATGACAATTATGTGTGAAACAAAATATCGGTTAAATGCTCGCCATGGCTTCGGTGACATAGCTCTATCCGATGGCCATATTTTCAATGACTCTGAGACATAATTCAGGTTCAATGTCTTTATTGTGGCGAATTGTTGTTGTGACATTCTTTAGCTCTTGAATTGTTCTTGGCTTATTGACGTACACCTTTTCTTTTAAATATCCCCAAAGAAAGAAGTCCAACGGTGTCAAATCACATGATCGTGGCGGCCAATTAACATCGCCACGACGTGAGGTGACACAGCCATTGAATTACTCTCGCAAAGGAGCCATTGTTTCGTTGGCTGGTTGACAAGTGGCACCATCCTGTTGGAAGCACAATTTTTGGCCACAAGAAGTCCATTATCATCTCGCGATAGCCAACACCACTCACGGTAACTTGGCCGACCTCATCTTCGAAGAAGTACGGCCCTAATCACCAAACGGTCACAGAACGAACTGGGCAAGCATGCACAGGTTTTTCCATATTTCCTACAGACGCTGAAATTTGCGCACAATTCGACCGATTGTGGACACATTTGGTCGATTAAGCGGACCGAAAAAAATCACGAAGTGCATTCTGATTTGAACGCCAAAGGCTTCAACTATCAAACGCGCTGCTCTTGTTTGTTTGATTGTGTACCTCTCCGTGGTTGAATTTGTCAAATACTGAAACAAAAAAATGTGAAATTAAAATTAAGGTGTGACTCACAATTAACACTGTGCATTATGGATGGACCACCCTTTACAATAGAGTGACTATGCTTGCATGCAACTTCTTCGTCTTTATGTGTCGCTACAGTTCGGGTGGTAGCTGAGCATCAACTAACAAGTATACAACATTGACTTCAAATTAAAAGGTCAAAAGAATAAGGACAAGACAATTTATCCTTCGTAAAAAATCAATGTGTTGCCCTTAGACCGTCTAGTCTTCTCCTAACGACCACCAAAATGGGTCAAACGTCTTATGGCCCCCATAAGCTAGTAGAGGGTTAAAATGATTATTTTTCGGCAATTAATCAGCAGACAAAAAGTCTTAATGGCAGTCCAAGTCCTAGATCTTCGGAACAATCAATCACTCAACTGCGGCTCCACCGAAGCAACCTCTGTGTGCTTTCAGCTATTTTGGGTTGAACTCAATTCGAGCACACGTTAACTGAGACATTCGATTCCACTTTGGTATACGTGACGATAATTTCACTTGACTTCTCCACCCCCTCGCAGTCGAAACACACAATTTAAGAAGGAAAAGAGACCCTTAACTGAAACTGAAGAATTTTCATTTACTGAACTCAAACACGAAGCCTCTTATGTACGCGATACACAAATTATTTCTCCACACTCCACCAACAATCGCCGGTTAGAGGAAACGTGACAGAGAGCACTCTTGGAGCGGCAGAAGTTTGTGTTGTGATTCGGGTGTTATTCACTGAGGCAATAAATACATAAAAATAAGGAGTCAATGAATCACCTCAATTAAATATTAATAATCGCCTGAGCGGAGGGCCCACTTCCTCGTCGGTGTCTGTTTGGGGTTGGGGTTGGAGGTCTGGCGTGACGATAGGAATTGACGTATGATAATCCTCGTACATAATTGGAGGTTGTTGAACTTGACGTGTCCATCAGACTGGGAGAGGTATGCAGAGTGAACGAAATAACCATCCTGCCGGCATTGTGAACGCCTAACGATGCGGTATGCAGCCTATGTCGGCGTCCTGTCCAGTCTAAAATGTGTTTTTTTTTCTCTGTATTACAGCCTTGTTCTTGACACGTTGATCATATCAATGCGACGGAATCACGCAAGTGACTACAACAGCCAGCGACGACAGCATGGAATTTTTAATAAAGGCTGTCTGGCGTATGCCGAGCTTCGCTCATGAACTTCTTCAAAGTCGGTCGATGATTGAATTTGAATATTTGACGTCATCATCATGAAGTCAAATGATGGATTGCGATGAAATTCACTAATTTCTCATTCTTTTTGTGTGCATGCGAATTGAGTCGAACGAATTGATAAAATTACGATGATTCATCCTTCTTCAGTTCTTAATGTTGCATGTACAAGAAGCAAGACGTCTTTCATTTGGGGATTTTTTTTTGTTGGAGGTTGTTAAGAGCCACATTAGAGCACACAGACTTAGGAACTGGTTCATTGCCCTGCAAGGCAGCAACCAACATTTGCTGTAATTTCTTGGTCTTCCGAAGAAAGACCAGCAAGCGCTTCTGTCATGGAGACCTGACGCATCAGCTCTCACCACATCAGCAGCACAAACCCGCCACCTTATCCGAACCAAGTCGGGACAGTGACAAGTAAGTGCTCTGCAGTGTCGTGGCCTTTTCCACAGGCGTCTTAGAGGGTACCGTCGCTTGGGCCAAGCACACTTATATGTTTGACGAAGGAAAGTTACCTACGGTCTTTTCTGTTAAGAGATAACAAGAATGCCGTTGATTTCTTACAGACGTTAGGGACCCAGCAATTGGTCTGTCTGCATCCTTCTCCAATTGTGTTCTCGAGAGGACCGACCATCGATGGAAGCCCTAACCAAGGACGCCGGTAGTCCCAGCGCAGGTTCAGGTCCTGAGAATGTTCATCTTTCCAGCAATCCCGTGGTGACCCATACAAATCGTAGTGAATTTTGACAGCCGGTTCAGAGAGGACTTGCATTCTCGAACTATCGCCCCTTCCACCTTTACTTTGCAATTAAGTCCATGACCATTAGGATCGCGCAGGTTTCCGCTTGGAAAACTAACGCAAATTTACCTAATTACGTGTGCCGTAACGTGTTGTCGCTCTCCACGAAGGCACCAGCGCCTGGCGATTTATTGGTCTTGGGGCCATCGATTGAGGTTAAATCTTGATTGAGGGATAAATCGCCTCAGATAATATCAGTCTCTCTAGATCTTCTCAGCCGCTTTTGCATTCGCCTGGAGCCATTTATCAGAAAAGTACTTATCAGTATAGCTTCAGGCCAAGGATTGCGGATCTTCACAATGTGGTAGATCCTGGAAAGGACCGATGAAATGCAAGTCAACACTAATTATCTCTTTGACGAATTCAAGGCCGCATTGACGCACTACCCACCCCTATGTGTAGTTTTGACTGAAACAACGGGCATTTTTTTTTTGCACAGGAAAACGGAGGAAAATTCAGTCAGATAAACCATCGAGAAATTCGATATAAAGTAATTTTTAAGGCAGTTGGAGGATGATCTGACAAAAGGCTGCAAAACGACGATGCCGACTAGTAACTAGCAAAGTACCCGAAAATTCAGATGCCCTTATATGCGCTCCAGCGGTTCGGTGACTTTGGCGAGGCAAGGCAATTGGTTGTGATCTGGCTTAGGTGTTGGACATCATTTTTGTGAAGATCGTGCAAAACCCACTGAACACTATTTTAGCCACGAATTTTAAACAATTCGTCCAACTTTAAGCATAAACGGATAAGACATTGATAGAACGCAGCGAGTAGATGAGGAAGCGTTTACTGGGATAAAGAGAAAAACTGTTAAATTGAGTATCTCGGATATCTTCAAGAAATTACACACAACATCTGTTTGGACAGAGAATACCAATGGGCAGATATTACTTTGAGGTAGACTGGGACTTGAACATGTACTTGGTTTTCCCACTTTTCATCAGTACCAACATCAAAAGCAGAATAACTCGTTCCTGGCGCTGTTTCTTTGACGTCAAAGGACAATTGAGAAGTAGAAGCCTCTCTCGAAGAACCGAACAGATTATATCCAAGACTTTAAATTCCCATCCCTGATCTACGGTACAGAGTCATAGACAATTTCAAAGATGGAAAAGACCGTAGTCTCCACTGTCTTTAAGACAAGAGTCTTGCATGTCTGCATGTGGTTCATGGCCCTGTTTGTGTTGATGACATCTCAGAAAGAAAATTTACCCACAAACTGTACGGCGTTAGTCTACGGCCCATCATCTAAGGTGGGCGCATTGACAACTTGCCTCTACCTCGAAGAGTCTTGGATTTCAAAACACTGGGAAATGAAAGAGGACACTCGTGTATATAAAGTGGAGCGTACAACTGCAGAAAAATCATGCCCCACTTTGTACACAGTACATACCAGCTGGAGAGATGCTGCTATCTGGGGAAGCTTGCTGGACTAGGTCCGACTGGGACCTCGGAGAACGGATCCTCTATTGTACAATTTCTATAGTAATTGTTTTGTATGAAATAACAGTCGTAGGACGCCATGCAGCTACAACCAACAAGCATAGCATTGAATCTGTCAACTAACTTCTCAAACCTGCGGCCCATGGAGGGTCAGAGCCTGAGTGATAACTGCCCTCCATCGTTGGAGGTCATGGACACGCTGCCGCCAATTATCAAGGCAAGATGTTTATGCCAAGGCTTCGATTTGTCTCTCCTTGTCGAACCAAGGAGCTCTGATTCAATTACCATCTTTCCTGAGTCATTGATATCCATGCGCTCGATGTGGCTTATCATGTACAGTCGACGAATTTCTGCCTTCCGGGTTACATCTAGGTCTTCAGACAGTTCGTAGAGTTCGCGGTTGTGTCTTCTCCTCCATTCGCCTTCCTCACAGATAGGACCATATAACTGATGTAGAATTGTTCTTGCGATGGCACCAAGAACCAGCTGTACTGCTTTGCTTACTGTCAAGTTTTCATCTGCATGTAACAGGACTTGCAAATTAATTTTTTGTGGAGCATAATTTTGGTCCTTCGAGTCAGCAAGCGAGAGCCCAGTTGTTTTAACAAACCGGCAGCGGCTGGCAAGGGCGATTCTGGTTCGGATCTCCACCTGACATGTCGTTTGTGGAGACAAGATGTTGGCAAAATAAGTCCGTGAATAGAGAAAGCCGTATATGGTTTATAATTATACTTGAAGTTGTGTGGTTTAGCGCGAAGGATACTCATATAGATGAACTACTGAAAGGTCCTAATTGGGAGTAGGACGGCGGCACACTTGCGGTTGCACGGCTAAGCTCGTCGGATGGGGTGGTATTTGTCCTCACCCTCGTACACCCATTTTCAAACAAAAAATCTCGTGCCTGTAGCTAGCTACGATAGAAAAGATATAGGAAACGATAGATAGAGAAAGCCTAATAGCCTAAAGCAGACCACGGACGGACGACTAAAAATAGAATAGAGTAGAAGTAGAAGAGATAGGAGAGTGGAAGAGGAAAGTGTGTGCAAAGCCTTAGCCTCTACCACCAAAAGAAACCGGAAGAGGGCTCGCAGAGCTAAGCTATCTATCCTAATCTAGCTTACTAAAACTTAAATCCCGTAACGTCACGGCTATTTCGAGTCACTGACAATGCTCAAAGAGTATTTCTGTCTAGAAAAAGGCCCTCAACTTCACTGTTTGGAGCAGGAATTAAATTGTAGCTCCCATCCTCCCCAACAAAAGCACGCACAACACGTGTTGTTGCAGAAGCTAGGCTTTAGTAGCTAAGCCCAGATTAACCTTCGACTGTCGCACCACCCATATTATTTTATTAATAAAGATTTAACCTATGGAAAAGCGTGAGCACTCCTTCGTAGACCTCCGACGTAGACTCGATGTCCTTTGTACACTAAACAGTCAAGTCCTCCGAATTCACAGGAAACTTAAAACATAATGAAAACGCGCATTCATACACACGACGTTGGTGTTTTTTTGTTTTACACCAGTCTTATATAATTTTAGCCGGTTCCTCCACTCCTCATTGCCAAAACGGTTATGAGTTTTTAGAGTTATAAATTTCAAATCACTGGCTGCATGACAACAGATCAGGAATCAGACCTAGGATGGCAAACTGTATCACAGATCAGGATTTCTTAACTCCCGTCAACTGGATTGATTTCCAAAAGGCGTAAGACACCCCTGCTAAATTCTTGATGTCTGAATTCTTCCCGAAGACAACAGATTATTTCCTTGTAAGAACAAGAACACAATTGCATCAACCTTGTGGCCTTGGAAAGCCAAAATCGTCAAACTGCCTCTCGGCGGAGTGAGTTTTTCAAAAATGATCATAAAGACTGACGTTACAGCCGCAAGGCACAAACAAACAAATCTGTTCCAGAAACCGTTTCTGATGTACTAGATTCCTCATAAATTATCTAATTATCACCTTGCACGAAACTACTACATTTACTCAAATCTGTAAAGGCTCCCATATTTTTCTCATTTCAGTGCCTCCACTCCACCAACAGGCCTTTCACACATGGCCAGAATGATGGACTCGTTGATCCTCGATCAGTATCCACCATTTACGTTCACCAAAATCACAACCACCCACAGACCAACAAGAACTGGCACGGTAAAGAAAACCGCTACCACCACCACCTTGGGAGGACTTGCACCGACACCAGCCAACCCGGCACCTGCCACTGGGCTCCGATTGAATTCCCAAAAGAATCGCTTACCCACACAAGGTATGCATACCATTCCCATGCCCCAATCCACTTGCTCACTATTCTTAATGTTTGCTTCCAGAAGTTCCACCTCAACCAAGATCGACAAGTTTCACGATCAACAACAACACTCCACTAAACAGCAACAACAACGGGCACTTAACCAACCCAACAACCAGTTCACTTCCAAATCCCACTGACAACAGATGGATCTCGTCGCTGCGCCGAAGAGATCCCGAGTTGCAACCGACACTCCCGTCAATCAATCTGAGCCACCACGGCAGCTCGAATAATGTTGGGCTCAATGGGGCCGGCGAGAAGTCAAGGTCGCGCAGCAATAAGGTAGCAACGGCGGTGAGGAAGAGTAGATCCGTGGAGCGGTTGCGCGCCCGAAAGCTGACTTCTCAGATCAAACTGAAGGAAAAGGTCAAAAAGAATTCCGTGGACCTGGACAACTCGAACTCGGATGACCAAGAGGCCACTTCGCTTGAGGAGAACTCGACATCACTGAGCACCCCGAAAAGTTCGCCGAAAACTAAGTCAAAAGTCTTCTCTCCCATTGGATACGAGCCGCATTTGGTGGACGCTCTGGAGAAGGACATTCTTCAGAGACATCCAGGCGTCAAGTGGGCCGACGTTGCTGGACTAAGCGAGGCCAAGGCCATCCTCCAAGAAGCCGTCGTGCTTCCGATAATCATGCCAGACTTCTTCAAGGGAATCCGACGACCATGGCGCGGTGTGCTGATGGTTGGACCGCCGGGCACTGGTAAAACGATGATGGCCAAGGCGGTGGCAACCGAATGCGGAACGACGTTCTTCAACGTGTCCTCGTCAACTCTAACCTCGAAGTACAGGGGTGAAAGCGAGAAACTGGTGCGGCTCCTCTTTGAAATGGCGCGCTTTTACGCTCCGAGTACCATTTTCATAGACGAAATCGACGCGCTGTGTGCGTCACGCGGGAGTGACTCGGAGCACGAGGCCAGCCGTCGCTTCAAAGCAGAACTGCTCATCCAGATGGATGGCTTGAATGCAGCTGTTCCAGACGACAAGATCATCATGGTCTTGGCGGCCACCAACCATCCTTGGGACATTGACGAGGCCTTCCGACGCAGGTTCGAGAAGAGGATCTATATTGCTCTACCAAACGGTAAGCCACTGTTCCTTAACTTGATTCGGTTTCTTACTTCTTCTCCATTTCCAGAGGATACCCGTTCGGCTCTGCTAAACCTCTGCCTGAAGGACGTCAATCTGTCTCCAGCCCTCGACATCAACTTCATTGGCGATCAACTTAAAGGTTACTCCGGCTCGGACATAAGCAACGTGTGTCGCGATGCAGCGATGATGTCCATGCGACGTCGCATAACAGGACGATCGCCGTCCGAAATCAAACAGATTCGCCGCGAGGACGTAGATCTGCCCATTACGCTGCAGGACTTCCAGGAAGCCATGACACGAACCAAGAAATCCGTGTCAGTCGACGATGTCATTCGTTTCGAGAAATGGATGCAGGAGTACGGTTCCTGCTAGAAATGAGCGAACCTGTAATCTTTTTTATGTAATACATCAGACGTAATTGTAGTTAGGTGTTGGCCTTCCAAAAAAAAAAAAAAAAAATACGCGACAACAATAAATTTAAGAGCTTAATGTGTTTTGATTTTGAATGGAAGTTGACTTCCTGCTCGTTTCTTTGATAATCCGCACTTAGTTTCTTCCTCTAACATGGATGTATTCTTTATAAATTAATCTTAGTTTCCATTTAACTTAGGCACTCAATTGAAGTCGGGGGTGTGCTCCCCCGTATTTATATAAGCATGTAATCGAACCTTTTAATAAAGTAAACCTTTTATATACATACTTAGAGAATGCGGTTGTTTTATTGATTTCCCTGATTACAGTACAAGGTACCGGACAGTCGTAATACTTAGATGCAGCCGTGCCAATCTTTTAGAGTCACAGCAAGGACACCTTCTTATAACGGGGAGTTTTATCTCTCCTCAAGTGTGACGAACTTCTGCAGATAATGACAATCAAATGTGAGGCATTCATAGAGGGAGGAGACCCTATGACCCATCATCAAATGGGGACTATTGTTGTGACGTATGCAACAGAAGAGAACACTGACTGACGCTATCAAGGACTATGAAACGAAGTTGCTTGCAGAAAAGAAGAAAATTCGAAGGGATGTGACCTTCGCCGTAAAGACGACTGATTCTTATGTTTCGAAACAATAATTATAAATCAAATCCAAACCTTTATTGATGATCGCCACTGGCGCCATCTATATTCCTAAAGATGCAGTCGATTTTGCTATGTAGAAGAAGTAGATCCTATTTGGTCGGGATCGGGATCTGGCTTCTGCATCCTACTTTGTTCTCGATTCACGCAACTCCACGAACTGTGGCGAACAGAGCTAAATTTAATTTTTTATCATAGACAGAAACTCGATAATTGGAAATAATCGAGTTTTTATTAGTTGCTATAATCGCGAATGCACAGTATAAAAATGGGACACGAATGCCGAGAGGTGGCAGTCAGAATCTTACAGTCCACGACATCAGTAAACATACGCAATTTTAAACTTCCCAAATTGCATTAATTGTGTTTCGACAAAGTTTGTTTTCTTCAACGTGTTACAGGGACTAGCAATGACTAAGGAAGGAAAACAGACAAGAAGGGAACACACAAGTTTGTTGAACACAACACTTTCTACGCATGCGGCAATAAGTCGAATGCCCTATTTCACTTTGCAACCTTATCTGTTTTCACACTCGGAGTGGTTTAGCCAAGCCATGGATTGACTGGCATTGTGAATTATTGAATCCACCAATCATGTGAACGTTATTCATCGTACCATGTTCACATAGTCATTGTGATTGAACACAAACAGAACCCTGCTGAAAAAAGAAAAAGGGAACACCCCAACTCAACAAGCGAATGTTCATGCATGTAGGGATATTGTTATAATCAGAAATGAAGAAGTTATATATAATATGCGTGTATATATTAACTTGTTTGATCTCTCATTCAGACAGAATAATTGGCTTATGTGGGTTTTCTGTTTGTATTTTCGGGTTGAAATTATTTGAATACGCTAGTAGTGCAGTCTCTGTAACACATAAGCAATGGCAATCAGAAATGAAGTATTACAGAGACAGCCGAAATGAATAATGGTAGATAAGGCCGCTCTCACACTCGCTAAGATTCGTCGGCGATTCTTTCAAATTTCCTTTTGTGATCTCAAGCCACTTTCACACAGCAAATCTTTCAGTCTCTGCAATTGAGATCTCAATGCTGAACTTTTTCTGTTTCCTACCCTCTCTCACACATGCGTCGTCTCTTTCTCACACATGTACAGCATGCATCCAATACCCAACATTGAGAACATAAGAATAAAGCAACTCAAAAAAAAAACGAAGAGAGATAAAAGAGAACAGATAATCCAAAAGCAAACCCCGAGCACACGAAACGCGATTTACCAACAAGATGGAAAAATCGCAAACGAAATTTTTCTGTGTGGAAGCGGCCTAAGCAGAAAAATGGGTGGTAGAAAAGTGGTAGCAAAGGCAAAAAAGGTTTCCATGTTAATTCACTTTGTTTATTTGATGATGATATATGAATATGAATGAATATTTGCAGTTATGAACAAAACAATAGGCCCATCGAATATCTTTAGTAGATTCGATTCCAAGACGCTGAAGTTTATATGCTGCATTTTATTGATGCAGTATCTACCTTTGACCATCAGATCAATCCAAATTCATGGTCTGCGAATTTAAGATGGTTTATCCTGTGCTTTTGGCTTGGGCTACATCTGCCTACTCTACTACATCTTCCGAAGAAATTTTATTCTTCAAGTCTTTTTTGTATTGTTGCAGATTGGACTAGTAAGTTTAATTCAACCATAATCTCTTTAGCTGATTTGAAAGGGCGTTTCATTGGCAGACCTTTATTTTGGTTATAATCGTTTAGCTATTTTGATGGGCATTACAAATTACTTCAAGAACAAAGTAAAAAATAACCCGGCACAAACCAAAAATTAAAAACAGGAACCCCGGTCTTATTATTTTGTCGGAACCATTTTTTTGGTCGATCTAGTTAACTGAACATTCTTCTCTATCCATCCATGCTTACATGGTATCCTTTTTGCTGAGAACAAGGTACCGTAAACAACAAGTTTGCAACATGTTCGATGCAACACATTGCAGGGATCTTAGGGATAGTTTTCCATACCATCTTCGATAATTGGAAATAAATTCCAAGGCACATTGTCATCATCATTCGTTTCTATTATTTTTCATTCGCCTATAAATTTCATCCATTATACATTAAGATCTTCAATATTCACTGTGTTTTGTGGAAACACATCTGATAAGTCCCATAACTGATGACATTGTTCAAGCTACAACCTTTTTGGATCGCGGTATTTTGAAATTTTAATTTTAGCTTCTAACAGACCAAATTTTTCTCGAATATTAATACATAATCAGAACAATACTAGAGATATGATGAGCAATGGGCAGAATGCAGTAAATTTAGAGTTAAGGTAGGTAGGTTTTTCAATATTGGCAAAAGTGGTAGAAATACCACTTAAGCGGCTGAAATCCCATTACTGTCAGACACTCTATTTGTATAAAGTTTTCTCATTTGTAGAGAGCAATGGGTACAATTTGAGCAAACACACATATCACCGCGAATTTTTTGGTCGTGAATGTGTGGATCGCGTTTGCTACTCTTGTGTATTGCGAACTCAGCTTGACAGTTCGCAAAGAGAATGATGATTGATTCGAAGAAAAAAATACACTTATTGGATACTTATTGTTGAGATTTTAGTCAATAGAAAATATCGATAATTCATTCCCCATCTTCTTGCATACTGAGAAGTATAACTTTTTGTTTATATTTCCCTGGGAGCAATCGCTTTCATACATGCATATCATATGTACACATATATCAACTGTGTATGCGAAATTCGCCTTCCTTGGCATGTGAGTACACGGTTAGTATTTTACAACTCGTCGGACATGTCGGAAGTATGGGACGTGTTTAAATAAAGTGTGCGAAATGATTGAAACTAGTTCCGACAGTGGACATGGTTCCATGAAGTATAAATGTAAGGAACTACTCAACTCTAGTAGAGTGGGATGAAGAAAAGGTCTGCAATTTTACTGCCATGGAAATCTACACTGATAGCTCCAGGTCGGAGGAAGGCACAGGCTCCGACCTGGAGCAATATACCCTTAACAATAATAAATACCTTCGAGAAACGTTCATAGATCACCAATCCCTGGCAGACCAATACTTCTGAGCAGCAGCTGAAAATGAGGAGTAGATACGAAGGGGAGTGCAATTCACTCTAAAAATGCATGTAAAATGAATACATTTTGACCTTGCAAAACGTCTTACTCTCAACGCGTCCTTTGTTTGATCATCTTCTCGGGAAATGGTTTTTATCACACGACATGATTCTCTCTCCATTTCCATACTTAGTAATGACAACAATTGCCCTGGCGAATGAAATGGAGTTTGAAGAAAGAATGAAGAACCTAGGACAAATCAATCGTCCAAGATATTTAAAAGATTAATAATTTATTAAAAATAATCATATTTCTCTAAATCTTAAGACATTTCAAGAAACCTTATCACTTCTTCGTTAACCATTTGAAATATTCGTTCTTGTAGTCTCATTTTACTAATTTCCGGCAACAGTTTCATTTTTCTTGCTATCATCTTCATAAACAATTCGTTCGCATCCTGCTCTTGCTGTGTGCTGAATCTTTCAGGAAGCAGTTTGGATTGATTTGCAGAGAATTCTCCGGCTGGAAAGTCTTTCCTTCGTTGTCTTTTCGGTTTACGCTCACAGCTTGGCTCTGGTACGGGTTCATTTATTATGAATTCCTCGAACAATATTTCCTTTTTCACTTCAATATCCTCATCTAATAATTGAGGGGGGATATCATCAGGGCTTTCACTTTGCCTAAAGATAACATTTTTAATTGTTGTCATGTACATACACTGATGAACTGTTACCTTTTCTTTCTAATAGAATCATTCAAAAACTCCATGCTTGCAAAAAACTCCCATGGTTCGCTGTCAGAATCAGTAGGTGCACCCGTCGCATCATTAATTGCTTTCTTCTCTCGCACATAACGATCCCGCAAGCTCTTCCATCGCTGCTTACATTTGTCAACTGTATTAATAAGGGCATTTATAGAATAAATTATCGATTCTGAACAGCTCACCAGGTGTGTCAAGGTCTGCAGCAATATTCGCCCATGCTTCGTCCCGCTTTAAAACATTCTTGTACTTTCGAGACTGCGGGTTGTATAGAAAATCTCTCTCACGGACATGATTTATTAGTTTCTCCTCAAAACAACTCATTATTTAGTGATAATGTTTTAATTCGATTCCCAATGTCGCTTTACTTTGGTCGTGCTTCAATTGACGTTTGTTTTTCAATCTGTCAAAAAGCGCGACCATTTTACTGATGCTTTCATCTATCACAAAGCGCGACCATAAAACGAAATGTCAATTTAACTATGGGTAGGGGAGTGTTGGAAAATGACAGCATTTAAGTTATGTTTCCTCGAAATTCCAACTGACTTTTTTTTGATTTTATTTACTTCACTGATATTTGGATACAAATTCTAAATTATTACAAGTTAACTTCCGGATTCCAGTTCCAAAAGGTATTCAGCTTATACGTCTCTTCCCACTTGATTTCTGGTTGTAGTCCTTGTACATTGTCCAAAGGTCCACTAAGGTGTAAAAACAAATCCAACCAACGCTGTGTTGTATATCTTCTTTATTTGTAGGTAGAGGTAGACTTGGGCGTAAACCAACTAACTCGATCCTTGGCAAGGTACTCCGATTGTTGCACAAAAAAAGTTAATTGAGGTCCTTCTCCACCTGTGTATGCCACCTTAAACGCGGATGTCTTCTGTTGCGTCGTCCCACATGTTCGTAATTGAAGAGTCTTCGGGCCGGAGCTGAGTTGTCCAAACTCTCCAAATGGCCCAGCCAGCTTAGGCATGGGATGTGTAACACTTGAGTAGGCTCTTGTCGCTATACAGCCCGTTTAATTAGTGGTCGAATATTCCCTCCAACTACCGTCAACGCAAGCATGACCAAAGATTCCAAGCAGAACTTTTCTCTCGAATGACCAATGATCTTCATCCGCTTTTAAGATTGTCCAGGCTTCCACGCCCTAAAACAGGACGGGGATGATCAAGGTCTTACGCTGACTTTGATCTTGGTACTAATGTTGTTCGTACTATTTACTGCGGAGCTGAGCTAGACCAAGTGCTAAACTACCTCGAAGTTATGGCTGCTCATTGTGACACTCTATCCAAGACCTCGATGTTGTTTTTCCTTTTATGAGGACAGCATACACATCTTGTTTGTCCTTTTATCACATCGTTTGTTCTCATTAACCGCCAGACCCATTTTAACCACTTTCGTCTGAATGCCACAAACGCCTCAATGAAGGCTACCTGTGTTCTGCTAACCAGGCCAATATCATCCGCGTATGCTAAAAGTTGTACTGGCTCCTGGAAGATCGGCGTGTTGGGGGTTCTTAAATTCTTCGTAGAATCCCTGAGTTATAAATGAAGCAACACTTTAAATTAAACAAATCGACAACCAACATAACCTATAATAATTTTCTTTATTGTTATCAATTTGATGCTTTAAGCTTTTCAATGATCTGTTTGTACTCAGTCTCGACAGCAAGGTACTCCTGCTGTAACTGAGCTATTCGCTCGTCCATCGACGGCATTGTAGCCCTCATCCACTCGGTATCAACTTTCACTTTTTCCAATTTCTTGATATCGCACAGCTGCTTGTGATACACTATATTGAGGCGTTTCTTTACGTCCAAGCGATAATCCCGATACTCTTCCTCATTGAACAAATTCGTGTGGTACAACCGGAGAATTTCGTAAACCTTTCTACACTGCTTGGGATTGATCTGAAAGATTGACACATTACCACGTGGGTCTATGGAAATTTCAATCCATTGATACATACCTTGAGCTTATCTCTGGCCTCCTTAACTATGCTCTTCGAGAAACCCTTCTTAATGTTCTCTTTGCTGAAACAGTCCAATTTCAGGCAAAGCTTACAGTCAACGAAGTTCCTTAATCTTTGAAAGTCTTCCGATGGATCCTCCACTGTTATGTCGATCACATTCTTTTGCCCATGATAGAAGTGGTAAATGGATTCAACAAATTTCGTTCCGATTTGCAACTTTTGGAAGGGAGGTAGAACAAGCATCTGACTGATTCTCGGCCGAATGTTCTGCGGGTAAGCGTAGTACTCGTATACAGTTGTGTACCCAGTCGTGGCATACTGATATGCTCCGTCATGATTCTTATATTTCTCATAGCTAAACCAAAAGAGATTTAGATGTGAGACAAGAAAATCGTATACAACTCCTTACCACACAAAATAACTCCACTGGGGATCATCAATGTCAATGTAAGAGGCAGCATCAACAAACCACAACACAAAGGTCTCTAAACGCACGAAAAACTTCAAAAACGCTGCAGATTTGTAGTTGCAGTGATACATCTCGAATGTGCGTTCGTTCCCTTCACTGTCGGTGACTACGTGTTCACAAAGTTTCTCACCAAACGGCTGAAATTTTTCCGCTTTGTCCAAGGTTTTTAGGAACTCATCCAGATTTACGAAATAGCAACCCTCGGGAAGTTTTGTAGCAATTGCACCCACAACATCGTCCGCTTTGATATCTTCAACTGAAAGGTTTTCCACTCGGTCTTTGTACTCCACACCAACATAGATTTGCAACGGTCCAGCTGTGTACATTACGCGAACTTTCAGGTCGACGTAGCCAAAGATGCTCTCGTTATCGCCGAATATTTGATGGGCCATAAGTGGCCGAAACATGAGGGAGTCATCGGATATGTCTTCCTTAAAACGAACTAAAAATACAAGATGATGTTAGTTTAAGCTTACGTCTGGGAATTGCGGAACTCACTCAATTTGAATTCGACACATTCTAGAGCGTCGAGAACGAGATTTTGTAAACACTGAAATTGAGGTGCATCTTTGGATCTTTGCGCCATTTGGTTGGGATTCCTTCAGAAGATTACCGAGTGACTATTTGACTGCAGAAAAAAATATTCAAAGTATTCTCAACTAATGTGTATACAAAACGTTGCGTATTGCAAAGTTTTTCTAAAGATTTGATGAAAAATACGGAGACTACACAATCCCCAGAATGGGAAACAAACTTGATTTTGCCGCAAAAATTGGCATGGGCCACTGACGTTTGGCACGGGGTGTGTTTGACTTGTGAAACATTGTTTTTTTTTGGCGGGTTCGAATTGTTGAATGTCATCAGTGAGCTATGAAAATCATCAATGTCTTTAATTGGTGTCCCAATTGAATTATTTTTTCAATTGGGTAACTAATTGTTTTTTATTTGGTAACCAAGTATATTTAGTTCGCATGGAATTTTAAAAAAGGGACACTGCCCTAGGAAATATCGGACAGGTGGCAGGAAATGGACATTATTAAATGTAGCTTCTCGTGGCATGTTGATTGTAATGAATGTCATATCTTTAAAAGAAGAACACTTCCAGTAGTCGAGTTTCTTGAGAGGCTCTACAGTTCGAGGTGAACTTGGGCAAAACCTCTTCATCAACCATGTTTCTCATATGAATTCGTTACCATTCCTTACGTGTATATCAGAAAACTTTAATCCATCTTCCAATAAGACGCGTACAACTATAAGAATAATTCTAACATTCCACAGATTCAATCGATTGAATCCCCCCAGTCGAATGTTGAAATGTAACGTTGCCTTCGAGATTTCAACACTAACACCCCACCTACTAAACACAAACAATCATTTTGACATTTTGACATATCTCACCGCAACTTTGCCGAATCATACAAATAAATTAAAATTCTCATTTGAATCCGATAAACTTAACAATGAGTTGCTATTTATCATCGTTTGGAGAAATAAACGAACCATCCTCCAGAGCCTTCTGGGACGATTTCGATGAGGAAGAGGATGCAGGATCCAAGCAAGACAAGTACATCATCAATTTTGTTCAAACCGAAGAAATTCAAAACCAGTTTTATTTTCAGATTGGAATGGAGCTACTCATCGAGTGCAATACAAAGCCCAATATCATCCGATATCCTGCTCCTTATTGAAGGGCATAATATATGTGATTTTGGGCAGCAAGTACTGCTTACGAACTCAACAGAAATTTGTAAGATAGCAAACAAGAAAATCTCCTTGTACAAGACGAATGAGAAAAGTGTGATCATTGGACTACTTGAGGAGAATCTTTCGAACAGTGGAGAGGTGGCCTCGTTGTTAGTTCCATTTTCAGAGCTGGCGAAGAATGTGATTACACTGACCATTCAGCCAAAAGTTGAGTACAAAAGTGATAACATGGCACAGGTTAAGGATGAGATAACGTTCATACGAGCGGTCAATTCAGGAGTGAAGGGTATCCTGGACTTGGAGGCGCCTAATTTTATTGCTGGCGCTGTTGCTGGAAGTAAGAACAGTGTTTTGGCATTTTAGAATACCTTCTTAGACTTTCTGTCTTTTAGTATCTTCTTATAGAGATGCGAAGAAACTGCCTGTTAACTCGTACATTGCATACACAGACCGGTCGGATCTTGATACGTTGTCCACTGCTCCCATATTGAAGCTCCTGAAAGATGCTGGAATTAGTTGTGCAAGCAAATACGAGCCACGACTTAAGGATGAGTCTCATTTGTACATGTGAAAAGATTTGTAATGAGCTGTGGTTTTGGAAATAAAGAGGTGGAGCTTTGAAACGGGAACTTTCTTTTGGTTGTTGATGAACAATAGAAGTTGAGAGAAGTACAAGAAAGTGGAAGGAGTCGGAAGGAACAAGTGCGTCTTCAACAAGTGGTTGCAGTTTCTCAAAGACCATAATTTTGCTTGTGAAAGAAACATTTTGCAAAGACATTTGGTTTAGAAAATAGTTCTGTTTGTTCGCTGTAAATAAATATTCCCTGTTTATTAAATAGTTATCCTACCTTGCATTTAGCGTTGAAATTATATATATTCATTACAATAAATAGATTATGCCGCACACACTGCTAGACAAGCTCTAGTTGGATTGGTTTATTTTTATCATGCTCTCGATCTACTACATTTTTTCGATGGCAGCTCCACCACTAATGTTATCGAATTCTAAGTGAACATCTCTAGCAGTCTAATTTGACAACTGCTGTCAATCCTGTATTCTGCCGAACGCTGTTTTGTTTGCAAGTACGGCATTTTAACTTTTGATTAAAAACAAGTGAAAGAAATTAATTAAAACCATTCGAATGGCCCAAGACAACTCTGATAGCGGTAATATTTAATTTATATCAAGAGACTTAAGTTTTTTCATTGATTTTCGTTCGATTTCAGGCTCTGAATCTGGGTCAAGCAGGACGCCATCACCAGTGACTGCTCGAACACCAGGTTATCCGGCAGACCACCACGCTCCGAGGTAAGCGAACATCTTTCATCCATACCTGCATCTTTTAATCATTAATTTGCACAGATCTCCTGAGAGTCCGAAATCTGGCAGTGAAAGTGACCGCTCCCGGTCCGGCTCACCGCAAAGCAACAAGTCAGGCTCAGGATCGCCGAATAGCCGTCGTTCCGGATCAAATGATAGCCGTCATTCGAACAGTTCCAATCGTTCCGGCAGTCCAGGCGGTTCACCACACACCCCACGGTCTGAAGGCCGTCGGAGTCGGCGTTCAGTAAGTCACCACAGTAGACGGTCGGCCAACCCAACAGCTGGAGACGAAAGTCGTTCACAATCGCCAAACTTGGAGATCGACGATAGACCCAGGTCGGCGTCTAGGTCCAGGTCGCGCTCGCACTCGGGCACGCCGAAATCTCGTTCAAGGTCGAAGTCGGCAGGTAGCAAGAAGTCAGGGTCTCGAAGTCGTTCTGCTTCGAGATCGCATTCGCGGTCGCGTTCCAAGTCGGGAACACCACACTCTAAGCGAAGCAGGAGTGGATCGGAGTCGGGCAGTGATGTGGGTGAGAAGAAGGACAAGCAGAAGCACTCCAAGCAAAGCAGGAGTGGTTCGGAGTCGGGCAGTGATGTGGGTGAGAAGAAGGACAAGCAGAAGCGAAAGGCTATCTCCAGTGGATCCGAGGGTGAGGAGGAAGCTAAGGCCAAGTCCAAGAAGCCACGCATCATTGATACTGACAGCGAAGATGAGGTAAGAGTCGACATCGAGTCCGCAACTCTGTCTCTTAATCTTTCTCCTCTCCTTACAGCCGCCAAAGACGTCGAGAGATATCGACGAGCTCTTCGGTGACGCAGATGACATCAGTGTCTCCGACGACGACGAAAAGAAATCGGAGGACGGTGATGGAGTGGGCGCAAAGAAAAAGAGTCGGTCCAGGTCGAAGTCCCGATCAAGGTCTCTTTCCAGTTCACGGCACTCGATTGCCAGATCCCGGTCCCGATCTAGGTCACGATCTCGAGATGCACGCAGCAAGTCGAAGGAACCCCAAAAGGAGGACGAACCTGAACCGATACCAGAAACCAGAATCGATGTTGAGATCCCCAGGATTGTGACAGACTTGGGTAAGGAAATACACTTCGTAAAACTGCCAAATTTCTTGTCCGTCGACACACGGCCGTTCGACCCAGAGACGTACGAGGACGAAATCGACGAGGAGGAGACTATGGACGAGGAAGGCCGTCAGCGCATCAAGTTGAAGGTGAGTAACACCATCCGTTGGCGGGAATACATGGACAATCACGGCGAAATGAAGCGGGAGTCGAATGCTCGATTTGTCCGGTGGTCGGATGGCAGCATGTCGCTGCATCTGGGAAACGAAACGTTTGACGTGTACAAGCAGCCACTGCACGGTGATCACAACCACATGTTCATCCGCCAAGGTACCGGTCTGCAGGGACAAGCGGTGTTCCGCACCAAGCTCACCTTCCGACCACACTCCACTGAATCGTTCACGCACAAGAAGATGACAATGTCCCTTGCGGACCGGTCCACCAAGACCAGCGGCATCAAGATCCTCACGCAAGTCGGCAAGGATCCTAACACCGATCGCATGTACAACCTGAAAAAGGAGGAGGAGAAGCTGCGCCAGGCAATGCGAAACCAAAACAAACCGAAGCCCAAGAAGAGCCGAGCCGGTACTGGCGGTCACGACTCGCATAGCGGCGCGAACACCTCGTACCATCAAGACGAGGGTAGCGATGATGAGAACGCGATCTCTTTGAGCGCGATCAAAAACAAGTACAAGAAAGGTGCGGCTGCAGAGGCCAACAAGGGATCTGCAATATATTCGTCGGACGACGACGACGGCTCCGACTTTGAAGGGCGACGAAACAAGAAGATCGACAAGACCAGAGTCTCCAAAGCTCTGCGGGACTCAGATGACGACTCCAATCACTCTGATGCGGAGCCGGGTAAGAAAAAGAGTGACAATGAAGATCACGATAACGACGGCAGTCGGCACAGTGGAAGCGCTGCGAGTGGCGATAGTGACTAAGATACCACCTCTTTTCTGCCTTATCGTTGTAGTTCGTTGAAATAAAAGGAATGTTAGTAATTGTGATTTGGTTGTTTTCATAAACAGATTTGTGGGGAATTTTTAGAGGGGGCGTTGGGTAGAAGTACCGACACTGACAGGGCCGAACTGTACGGCCTTTACAACGACATAAGTCTTACCAAGATCCTTGGATCCAATATTTATGTATATGACATGGAAAATGTTGGCTCTGGCCTGAAGGGGGACAAAACAAAACAGAGGACGTTCGTGTTGAATGTGGCGCATACAAGAGAAGAAAGACCATAGTGGAATTACGTCATCTCCTACCATTAGGCTTGTCCCACGAGGTTTATTAACCTTTGGGGTCCAGCTCGCACCGCCGAGCTAGGAAGAGTTCATCTTCATTGCCTCCAATTTTGTGATGTGTGAGGCCGATCTAAACCTCTGGTGCTATTTGGGTCACAGCACTTTGTTCTTTGCAACTTAGATACGATTTGAATCATATCCGATTCACGTCTAAGAATCGGGTACGCTGCCCTCATTAGTCGTGATAAATTTCAAGACATGTTGGTCCCTCCTACTTCCCGCGACTTTGGTTAACCCACGATCCCACTTGTAGTCAACCTCAACCGATCAGGCTGAAACCGCACCACGATGCTGGGGAGCTGAATTAGTGATGTGTCGTCCCGAACACGTATAGCTGCCGGAACTATGTCCTCTGTCTCATCTGTACACTCCCTTGAAACAGCAAACCTTAGATGGGCCAGACTGACGAACTGTGCAACATCAAGGAAAATATGGCCCGAATACAAACAGTCTAAAACAAAAGATTTTCGGCGAATTCGTCATGATATTGGCAGACTAGTGGTGGTCTGTATAGGACACTGGCCGATTGGTGATCATGCCTTTAAACTAGGCACCCCACACAACTCACATTGTCGCAGCTGCAACAACACAGCTGAGAGGGAAACCCAGACACATTTCCTTTGCGCCTGTCCAGCTCTTGCTGGAGCCAAACAGCGAGCGCTTGGTAGACCCTTCTTCAATTCACTTGAAAATATTTCCGAGAAGGATATTCAACTGCTTCTAGTTGTGTGTTGTTTTCAACTGTAACAATGTCCTTCTCTGCTAATTCTTGAAAGCTGGTACAGTCTTTCCTACTCTCAGCCATGTGTGACAATGCTCCTGAATCCAATAGCCAGTCTCCTGATTGCGCGGCAAAACTTGCAGCAAAGGTTGGTGCCAACATCTTGGCGTTATTTTCACTTTGTATATTCCTTTACCCATTAGGTCTGTTCCCGTCCTTTCTGCACCAAATTGTGAAGACTGTCATTTTTTAAGGAGTGTGGGAAAAAATCGCTCGGGGAAGCAAAATCTCAAGAACGTACGAGAAAGCTGTTAAACCAATTGTGTAAAAAGATTTGTAGATTTTCGTTGTTTTGTACTGTTTATTTTGGTAACGGACCTGTTGTGTTTCGCAATGTACCCCTCCTTTTTGCACTTATAGCACACAATTGCTTTGGGCTTCTTAATCGGCGTTCCTCCCAAATGTCTTCATTTGTGCCTTCCGTATAATACTGCTTCGCCACTTGTTCCTTTTTCTTCGGTGTAGCTATCGTAATCCTGCAGCAACTTTGTCTCAATCGTGTCGCCAGTTATTTTCAAACCACTGCTCTTAATCGCCGTAATCATCGATTTGAAACGCTCTAGTAAGCCGCTTAGCAACAGATTTTCCAATTTTGCTTAGCTTCTGTGAGGTATCGATAATGGTGTCCACGTACTGGCCAATATTTGCAGTTACAATATATATACAGTTGTCCAATTGTGTTGTTGTTAACTTCCTTAACAAGCCGCTGCAAGAGAGCCGAGCAGAAATGCTTTTAAAAAGACAAAAGTAAACTCGAGAACCTTCTTGAGGGAACAAAGAACAGCGAGTGAGTTTATTCAACGAAGTAACGGCAATTATAAATGACATTTGATGAGACTTAAGACTGCTCGTTAAAACAGACCTTGGCTCTTTATGTTCTTCTTCCTAAGCAGGCGCTACAAGGTGGACCAAGGCCTCAGTCAAACTGCCTCTCCAATAAGCACGGTCTTCAGCTAGGCGCCTCCAGTTTCGTACACCCAGCTGATTGATGTCCCATTTCACCTGGGCACGACACCGTAGTCGAGGTCTTCCTCTTTCAGGTGTTTATTTTCTCTATATGACCTTGTCATCTGGTTCGAAACATTCGAATTCTTTTGACTAGGTCGATGTCGTTGTACAGATCGTAGGGGCAAATGTGAACTCCACGAACGACATCACAGTGGAGATCCGACGTAGAATCGCCCTTGGCAACCGATGTTCCTTCGTTTGTCGAAACTCCTGATTCGAAGAACCAAGATCGTGCTCTACAAAACTCTTATTTTGCCAGTCCTACTACATGGAGCCGAAAGTTGGACACTAAGCAAAACTGCATACCTGATTCTTGGTGCCTTCGAAAGAAAAAATCTACGTCAGATATATGGTCCCGTCTGCGAGGAAGGCGAATGGAGGAGAAGACACAACCGCGAATTCTACGAGCTGTACCAGTCCGGAAGACAAAAATCCGTCGTCTGCACTGGCTTGGCCACATTGACCGCATGGACAATAATGCTCCAGCAAAGAGGGTTTTCGAATCCGAACCTCCTGGTTCGAGAAGAAGAGGAAGACCGAACCTTCGGTATAAGTATATAATCAGAGTTGTAGCTGCTGTCCAATTGACGTTGCAATTCGGTTCTGGATCGATGAACGCAGATCCCAAGCCAGCTTAGTGCGTCGACTCCTACGTTGAAAGTCTGGAGTTCGATTCTGGATACAACCACTTTTATTTTTGCTGCAACATATGTGTGTTGTTTTCGCTACAGTGAACCTGTCTGTCTTTGTTTGGACTTTGAATAAAACAGCCAAGTCGTAGAATTCCCAAGTAAATCTGTAAGCCCTTAATGGCAGCACTCGAAGCTATTATTTTCCTTTGCACCCAATCTGTAGCAACAGTGCAGCCTCATCGGCTCTAAGAGGGGTGATTTTGGTGAGCACAGTCATGCTTCCATGCTCAAAGGATGGACAACAGCACAGCACAACAACCAAACGGACCTGCCTCTACACTAACGAGAACAACTGGAAGCAACAGAAGAAGATTTCTTATTGTACACTGACGTCTCAAAAACGAGTTCGGGAATCTTTTGTGATCTATCTGCGGATTCGTTGTCCAGGGACTCAGCCAAGCTTCATTTTCTTGTGTATGGCAAGGGATTGTAAAGTGGCATAGCAGCATTTGACTTTTTTGAAGCGCCTTTAGTGCTGCTCGACTGTCTGAGAATATCTGTTAATTCTTGTGCTCTTTGAGGAGGTTAAGGCTCGTTTTGTTGAGATCAGCTTCCAGATTGGTCTCAACTCGTTATTTAAGCGTTGTTCGTTATTTAATTTTGTTCATTATTTCAACTCACAGTCTGAAATTTAAATTCCAGAAGTTGTCCAACTTTTTCTTTTTAAATTTCCCTTGGGATATTTTATCACAATTCACACCCACAATGCCATTTTCAAATTTGAATTTACGGTGTTTGCCGTTCGTGTGCGCTGGAGAGAATTGGAGAGCGAATGTTTTCAATCCAGTATTATTTTTGTCCCCTTTGAGAGACAAACATTTTAAATAAATTCCCATCTTATATACACATAGGCAGGCAACTACGATAGTTGAAGAAAATAGAGAGCGAAATCCCGGATGTCATCCCTTAACTACTGCTATAATCGTAAGTTGAATAAATGAGGAGTTGATAAACTCACCAGTTGTAAGTTAAGTTTAACCCATAAAATAAGAGTGAATGAAAGCAAATCCAGAAGTTGAAGAGAAAAATCCCGAAGTTGTGTTAAACTTTTGGTGAACAAAATGACCCTAAGTCTGGCGCAGATCTCGATGACGTGGATTTCGGCTTGAAACGCTGTAGGACTCGACCCCATTGGTTCAGAAATCCTTCTGTTGGGTTCAATGACTCCTACCTCCACTCCAAAATTCATCTTTGATCCGTCTGCGTACCATACCCATACTCCTAGGGTCTAGTTCTGGGACACCATTGGTGAATTCTTCGCGGTCCAATATTTCAACTTTAAAAAGCCTGCCGAAACAATTCTACCTGACCATCATATCCGGCATTGTACAAAGTATGTATAATTCGGGTTGAATAACCGTGTCAGCATGCCGTTTCATTACCAGCGAGGATTTCATCAACAGTGAAAATGTTATGCCACTCCATTGTACTACAAAAATGGACTGCTCAAATTTTGAATTCCCGAAAGGATTGCAAAACGGTGTTAAAACAAGCTTCACTCCTAGAGAAGTCACAGCAACATCTATTCCTCCAGGATGCATTCCACTCAAACTGCAAGACCGAATATTCATACCGACGCCGCACAGCACTTGAACAAGTTAATTCGAGTAAACATAGACACACCCCTTGTTAAACATTCAATCACTGATTTCTCCACCTTAATGCTAGGCTACAGGAAGTGAGTGCGACAACATGTCCCGATCCCGCCCACAGTTAAGTGACAACCATCTAAGCCGGTGACTATTAGATACAAATTGATAAACGTTGCGGTCGACAATCAAAGCGACACCACCCTCCTCCTGATTGGCACACACAAGTGGTCATTTGTTCGGATTGTTACGAAACATAATGAAACACCGTTGCCACCACCTTTTGGCTGGAGTCCTTCGCTTTGCAGAGCCCTTAAATGCTTCCGCAGAAGTCGTTGTGCGACAAGGTGCCTCCTCGAATCGGTGTTAACGTCGATTTATTTATTCAAACGATACATTGTCTTCACTGATTGACAGTTGTTAAGTGCCCCGTGTCCTTTCGCCTGACCATTGACCACATTCGGTTTCTTATAAAGACGCCCGGCACGCTGGTGCCCCGCACTAAGCGGTTGACAGTCGGAGGTGATTATTCTTGGAATGGAAGTGCTGATGTCGCACAAGTGCGGCGACGACTTCTCGGCGCACCCCTGTCAGGTGTGCGGAGACCACAGTTCGGGGAAGCATTACGGAGTCAGCTGCTGCGACGGGTGTTCGTGCTTCTTCAAGCGCAGCGTACGCAAGGGCTCGCTGTACACATGCATTGCGGCCAAGGGAAACTGCATTGTGGACCGCGCCAGGCGGAACTGGTGTCCTTACTGCCGTCTCCAGCGATGCCTGGCTGTTGGGATGAACGTGACTGCCGTGCAGGAGGAACGAGGACCGAGGAACAGGGGCAAGCAGATGGTGGGCGTTCGTAGGACGAAGGGGATGATGCGAACGTACACCGCGGCCGTTTGCAAGAGTGCAGTCCTGTCCACGAATAGTGTCCACTACCAGATCCTGGCTCAGATTTTGGTGACGTGCGTTAAGCAGGCAAGGAACAATGAGCACTTTCGTATGCTGGAGTTGAGGCAACAGGATGTTATCCTGTCGAATGTGTGGAGCGAGTGCTTTGTGCTGAGCGGATCTCACTGGTCACTTGACATAAGCGGGATCATTGAGTCGTGTGGCGATAATCAACTAAAGCGGGTGCTCAACGACGCCCGAGAGCTGCGGGCCGATGTCATGGAGCTAGGCTTTCTGCAGACGTTGATTCTTTGCAGGAAAGGTAAGTCGTGCAATGGTTGACACTGTGCGTCTGTGAAGAACCCATTGTTTGCTTTCAGAGCTCGCCTTGAGTGAGGAGAACGCAATTCTGCTGGAGTCGTACACTCAGGCTGTCCTGGTGTCCCTCGCTCGGTACTGCATGCAGCAATCGAATTGGTTCCGATTTGGATGCCTCCTCCTGGGACTGAGGAATCTCTCGCTGAGACGCTACGAGAGCTGCCTCTCGGGCATGTTCAGGAACGTGGTTAAGGACATTCTTAAGAACTTGTAAGAGAAAGTGTGAATAAAGGTGCTTGTTCCGGTAGTGTGTTTTGAGAGAAAATTAGTCGACTTATCGTTCCATCGCATCCATCACCAAATACCTGTCCACAGAAATTTCCAGCACCATAATGGAGAGTGTCTCAAAAGCGGAATCAATTAAGGAACTTCACGCCTGTCCGGAGTTCACACGAAATGTGCAAAGTTTACTCGTACATGACTCGAAACTTCTCTTCAAACAATGTCCCTTTGTTCGACACAATTGCCCCTTGAAGTCACGACGGTCTTGTGTGCGAGTTGGACCAATTACACACGAGACTTGCGAACAGAGGACAATTACACCACATCCGGTGACAAGGCGTAAACGCATGTAACTGGAAAGGTGCAGTGCATAATTGCATTTTTAATTTAAATCAGTTTTCACTTGGGACAACGTTGCAGTTATCGCAGTAATTGTTGCTGTAACGAGTTAATCGGGGAAGGGATTTAAATTACGGGCGAGTTATGAGGAAGATGAGTGCTGGTCATTTGGTTTGGGGAGAAGGCTGCATTTTTGTGTGGGCTTTTAGGTGATTTATTGTTTTAATCACCCTTATTCTCAGAAATGAAGTATTACAGAGATAGCCGACTTCACAGCTGATTAACCCCTAGTCCATCGAAGAATTTGAGTGCCTTTTTGTAAGATATTTATGAATTTTTGGCGGT
The DNA here is from genome assembly GCA_964034865.1 of Eristalis intricaria. Taxonomy (NCBI): domain Eukaryota; kingdom Metazoa; phylum Arthropoda; class Insecta; order Diptera; family Syrphidae; genus Eristalis; species Eristalis intricaria. The sequence goes on from OZ035873.1 coordinate 11,163,946, forward strand.
TATTCACGAAATAACGTAAATGCCGTTCTCTGACTGGTCGATTTGGTTTGAGACAACGATATTAAAAACAGCTTCTAAAATTATAAGGGGCAACAGAGGTAGAAGTCGTGTAATACTTTATTTCTGGTTATACTCTTTAAGTGACATTTAAGTGACTAATTGAATACAAATTTGTCACAGTGACATGTGACAAGTAATGCGGTCGTAGGGCAAAGCGCACAGGAGAGATTTCCAGGCCACTCGATCATCCGCCATCAACTCAGGTCAGGTAACCAGGCGAGCTTATGGGCTTGGTCGAACCACCTCATCCTGGGTCTGCCAAGTGGTCGCCTACCTGATGGAATCGCATTCAAGGCCTTCCAAGGCGGGCCGTGATGGTGAGGACATTCGTGTTACGTGACCATACCAACGTTTGTCTGTCTAGTTGTCACTCTCGTTACTATAGTCACTCTAGTTACTATCGGCATTTGTTACTGTCGTAACTCTAGTTACTAGAGTGAGAGTAGTTACTAGTCACTCTAGATTCTAGAGTGAGCAACTATCGTCACTCTAGTTTCTAGAGTGAGAAACCACCGTCACTCTAGTTTCTAGTTATCATACTCTAGTACTAGAATCTAGCCCTAGATTCTGTACAGTGTCGATAGTAACGAGAGTGACGACAGTGACTAGAGCAAAAATGGTGAAGGTAGTAACGAGAGTGACGATAGTAACAAGTGACGATAGTAACAAGTGACGATAGTAACAAGTAACGATAGTAACTAGAGTGACGTTAGTAACGAGAAACTAGAGCGACGGTAGTTTGCCACTCTAGAAACTAGATAGACGATAGCTTGTCGAATCAAGCTCTAGATTTTAGCCCTAGACTTCTAGCCCTAGATTTCTAGCCCTACATTTCTATCCCTAGATTTCTAGCCCTAGATTTCTAGCCATGGAATTCTAGCCCTAGATTTCTAGCCTTGGAATTCTGGCCCTAGAAATTAGCCCTAGATTTCTAGCCCTGGAATTCTAGCCCTAGATTCTAGCCCTAGATTTCTAGCCCTGCAATTCTAGCCCTAGATTCTAGCCCTAGATTTCTAGCCCTAGATTTCTAGCCCTAGAATCTAGCCCTAGATTTCTAGCCCTAGATTCTAGCCCTAGATTTTAAGCCCTGGAATTCTAGCCCTAGATTGTAGCCCTAGATTTCTAGCCCTGGAATTCTAGCCCTAGATTTTTAGCCCTGTAATTCTAGCCCTAGATTCTAGCCCTAGATTTCTAGCCCTAGAACTCTAGCCCTAGAATCTAGCCCTAGATTCTAGCCCTAGATTTCTAGCCCTGGAATTCTAGCCCTAGATTCTAGCCCTATATTTTTAGCCCTGGAGTTCTAGCCCTAGATTTCGAGCCCTGGAATTCTAGCCCTAGATTCTAGCCCTAGATTTCTAGCCCTGGAATTCTAGCCCTAGATTCTAGCCCTAGATTTCTAGCCCTGGAATTCTAGCCTTAGATTTTTAGCCCTGGAATTCTAGCCCTAGACTTCTAGCCCTGGAATTCTAGCCCTAGATTCTAGCCCTAGATTTTTAGCCCTGGAATTCTAGCCCTAGATTTATAGCCCTGGCATTCTAGCCCTAGATTCTAGCCCTAGATTCTAGCCCTAGATTTCTAGCCCTAGATTTCTAGCCCTGGAATTCTAGTCCTAGATTCTAGCCCTTGATTTTTAGCCCTGGAATTCTAGCCCTAGATTTATAGCCCTGGAATTCTAGCCCTAGAACTCTAGCCCTAGAATCTAGCCCTAGATTCTAGCCCTAGATTTCTAGCCCTGGAATTCTAGCACTAGATTCTAGCCCTAGATTTTTAGCCCTGGAATTCTAGCCCTAGATTTATAGCCCTGGAATTCTAACCCTATATTCTAGCCCTAGATTTCTAGCCCTGGAATTCTAGCCCTAGATTCTAGCCCTAGATTTTTAGCTTTGGAATTCTAGCCCTAGATTTATAGCCCTGGAATTCTAGCCCTAGATTCTAGCCCTAGATTTCTAGCCCTGGAATTCTAGCCCTAGATTCTAGCCCTAGATTTTTAGCTTTGGAATTCTAGCCCTAGATTTATAGCTTTGGAATTCTAGCCCTAGATTCTAGCCCTAGATTTCTAGCCCTGGAATTCTAGCCCTAGATTCTAGCCCTTGATTTTTAGCCCTGGAATTCTAGCCCTAGATTTATAGCCCTGGAATTCTAGCCCTATATTCTAGCCCTAGAACTCTAGCCCTAGATTCTAGCCCTAGATTCTAGCCCTAGATTTCTAGCCCTGGAATTCTAGCCCTAGATTTTAGCCCTAGACTTCTAGCCCTAAATTAGCTAGATTCTAGTACTAGAGTATGATAACTAGAAACTAGAGTGACGGTGGTTTCTCACTCTAGAAACTAGAGTGACGATAGTTGCTCACTCTAGAATCTAGAGTGACTAGTAACTACTCTCACTCTAGTAACTAGAGTTACGACAGTAACAAAAATGCCGATAGTAACTAGAGTGACGATAGTAACGAGAGTGACAACTAGACAGACAAACGTTGGTATGGTCACGTAACACGAATGTCCTCACCATCACGGCCCGCCTTGGAAGGCCTTGAATGCGATTCCATCAGGTAGGCGACCACTTGGCAGACCCAGTATGAGGTGGTTCGACCAAGTCCATAAGCTCGCCTGGTTACCTCCTGCTGACATAGAGTCGATGGCGGATGATCGAGTGGCCTGGAGATCTTTCCTGTGCGCTTTACCCCACGACCGCATTACTTGTCACATGTCACTGTGACAAATTTGTATATAATCTAGCCCCTAGAATTTCTAGAAATCTAGTTCTCCGTTCGAAGAAGCAGATGCTCAACGTTCAAGGTTCCTCGCTGACTGCCATGTTCCTCGGCGAGTAATTCCTACAACAGCACGAAGAAATATCATGTCAGCAGCTTGTATTCACGATCTTATTCTTTCGATCATTACCAAATTTCGTAACCATAGGTGAAATTTGGAACAAATACTGAGTTGAAAACTGTTATGTGAGAATAACAAAGTCGTCCAGAAAAAAAATATGTTTTACCCTAAACTCTTCCAATGTGAAACATTCCTCGCCTCGGCAAAGCTGCAACATCCAGTCCATATAAACAATAAAAATGAGAGGGGACAAGACGCACCCTTGGCGAAGTCCAACGCCCACGGTGAAAGGTGTTGATTTAGCACTGTTAACCCGAGCACAGCTGCTACAGTTTTTGTATAAAGATTGAATGGCCCTCAAACGACGACATTCAATTCTCGAGGAAACTCGAGGAACTCGGTCATATGCCTTTTCCAAATCTACAAAACAGCTTTAGTTGGGTTTGGCATACTCCCAAGCCTTCTCAAGTACCATTCTTAGAGTGAAAAGCTGGTCGGTTGTACTTCTGCCGGGAAGAAAGCGGCACTGTTCATCCCCCATGCTTGGATCGACCACAGATGTGGAACGCGCTTCTAAAACCTTAGCGTAGACTTTCCCGGGGAGACTTAAGAGGGATAAGCCCCTGTAGCTGGAGCAGTCTCTTCTTAAAAAGAGGAACAATTACTCTTCTTAAAAAGAGGAACAATTACCTCAGTCATTTTAGTCAAAAAAAAAGAAAAAAAGACAACACCCCGTTGAGAATAGGGGTTGGTACCACCAGTGATACTTTGTGATATGATATTGCTTCAAAATAACTTGTTAAACTTAAAATTTTGTATAAGTAACCAAAAGATGAAGTGGTAAACAATCACTTGTGATACCGAGTCTGCTAACTCGCGCCATCGGTTGACACAGGTTCGGAGTCGACACTCTTTCCGGGCGGAGTTGAATTGTCCATAAGGTCTACATGATCCATAGACGCCTGACTGGGCACATGTTGCTGTACACTTCGTGGTTGAGTCTTTTTCTCTCGCAAGCAGATTCTTCAAGAAGAGACAAAGGACTCCCTCTTCCGTTTTTGAGATTGTCCATTCGTGCATCAGGACTGGGATGATCAAGGTGTTGTATCAATGCCTTATGCTCAATCTCAAATCACTCAATGCCTTATGCCTATGCAAACAGCGGTTAGCAAGAGCTGCTCGTGCGATCTCGGTGCAAATGTTGTTCGAGGTAGACGAAGTCATTAATTAAGGCTGTGCACTGTGATGCTCTGTCCAGGTCGTACTTCATTTTACCCTCACTCTAGAGGTGAATGAACTGATCCATTTTAGCCGCTTCCTTCTCAATTCTAACCAACGCCTCTAATTATGTCAATGTCATTTGCGAATGCTAAAAGGTCACGGACTTCTGGAGAATCGTGTCTCTTTGATGATATTGAAGAAGTCGCACGACAGTGCGTGGTATTGCCTAAACCCTTTGTTGACATTGAAGGTCTCGAGCTCACTACCTACCTTGATGTAACCGTGAGACTTCTCCAGCGTCATTCTGAAAGGCTTAACACACCTCTTCAAAAGCAACATATCCAATGTTCGACAAAATCCAACTACAAATCAAAAACAAAGTCTCTAGTTAACGTACTTCAGTAAATACATTTCTTTCATTTGTTTTTATTGTTATTGCTTATACAATAAGAAAATAACCTTGAGATACACCTACACTACATACATACGTACACAGTTAAATAGTTTCACATAAAAAATACATTAGTTAATACAATACATAATTTCACTATGTTATCGGACAGTTCAACAGTGCATTTCAAATGCATAGAGAGTTTCTAAAATAAAAGAACAGAGTTTAAACCTTCGTTTAAATATAACACTTTGATATAATTTCATATATTTATGTACTTTGGGTGGCGCCCTGCCATGACCTGACCGGCGACCTCCTTTTGGTTTAAATAAATATTTTCTTTGTCTAACTTACACACACAATATGATACACACATTTATGTATACATTTAAAGGAATCCTTAGGCAACTTGTTACAAAATGTGGGAGGAATTTGTATAACAGTTTGCTTAGAGTAGAAATTGGTTTTTCTTTCTGCTCTTCTTATGTACATAGACGATTTTGAGTGTTGACACTAGATTATGTAACAATTGGTTTTTAAACTTCATCTAGGCTCTGTTGCTTAGGTTTACACTTACAGTTAAACACAGATTTACCAGTTAATTGCTTAGTATTAAAAATTTAATTTATCTACTAATGAGGTTACAACATTTAAAGTTTTATTTTTTTTTATTCTTTACAACATGTGGGGTTGTAGGTTGTTTAGTTTTCTTTGACTTTTCTTTCTTTTCAAGAGAAATGTGATGCATCTAGATACATATACTAAGAGCTATGTTCTGTAGTCTATTAGTCTATATTTATAAATAGTACATATATGTAAGTACGTTATTTTCTTTTTCCTTTTTCAAAATAGTAGGTTAAGGAGAATTCGGACGAAAGTGGGATGAAGTTTGTTTCATTTTAAGATTGTCATTGTTAGTTAGATTCTTAAAATAAACTACTAGAAGAAGCATTTGAAACGTCCCTTGTTGTGAGTTTAGGAATGGTAGGAGGTCCCTTTAGACTCCTTGGTGAACACAAGAGGAGAGTACTACGTAAGACCATTGTGATTTTGGTTAAAATAAAAATAGTCTGTACTAATATTATAAAACTGAAGAGCTTGGTTGGTTGAACGCGCTAATCTCAGGAACTACTGGTTTGAATTGAAAAACTCTTTTTGTGGTGGGTAGTACATTTATTGAGGAAGGTTTTAGGCTTCATCACGCTGCAACCAATAGGAGCGAATCATCAAGGAAATCTGTTGCAAAAAAAGGAAAAATTATTGCTTTTTGAGAGCTTCTTTTGCTGCGTAAACGGTATAAATTACTCAAAAATCATGTATGATGGACTTGTTCCTCTTTAAAAGTTCCAAGAAAAAGTCCATGGGGTGTTTCATGTTAATAAATGAATACGAATCTATCAAATACTTCATTAGTCCAAATCAAATCATATCATCTGTCGTTTCTTGGCAATGTATCCTGTATTAGTTCGATGACATTTGCTTGCCGCTTTGAGACACGAAAACGATAAATGAAATCACAATCATCCCATCTTGTAAACACACAGCAGTCAGGTAGGTAACTGCGATAATAGAAGAAGAGAGAGAGAGAGAGAGAAATCCCTGATTTCATCCCTCAACTTGTGTTATTTCCGCAAGTTAAAGAAATGAGGAGTTGATAAACTCATGAGTTCTATATTGAAAGTTGAAGCCATACAATTTGACTGAATGAAAGGAAATCCAGAAGTTGAAGAGAAAAATTCCAAAGTGTTTAATGTTTGTTGAACAAAATTACCCTTAATTTACTTGAAATACGTATTTGCTGCGGATATGGACAACTTTTGTTTCCATATGGAGGACTCACAATTTTACACTGCTAGTAAAAAGAGTACCTACATATATTGCGTCGTATATTATATTTATATTGACACGTGATATATTGAGATGGAGCCTAAAATTGATACCGCGATATTTGTTTGCCACGAAGTCCTGAAACTTAAAATGTATACTTTTTTTAAGAAAGGTCTATAGCACCATCGCGTATTATCTATTAAATAGACTGGAATGCCACAAGGAAGTGTTCTTGGTCCTCTTCTATAATAATAATAATAATATGGACAGCCGTAGGTAGGTAGCCAATACCTAGCTTCTCAGCACGTGTTGTGCGTGCTATTGTTCTCCCACAAGTGGATGGGACCTACAGTTTCATGCAGAGTTCGAAGGGCCAATTTGGAAAAGCTTTGTCAATGAAAGAGGTAGGACTGTGCACATTTTTTTGGACGTCGAACCCAGGCAGCGTGGTTCAATTCTGTAGGAGTTGCCGCACAGACCCATAACCTTTTTGGAAATCTAGAAATTCTTAAAAGAGTGGACAACATTTGGGAGTTGACCCCAGTTAGTGATTTCATGTCCACTGAATTAAACTTAAAGGTGCGCTATGAAATACTCATAGGAACGGAACCCAAAAATGGTACACAGATGATTCGAAATCCGAATTCAAAGTTGGGGCTGGTTTGATAGGACGAAAATGCAGCCTACTCATTCCTCTCTCCAAAGAAACAACGTTATTTCAGGCTGAATTGTTTGCCATTAGTCCGGCAGCACTTCACAAAATATCAAAATGTATACATTCTCAGATAGCCAAGCGGGGAAGGAAATTAAAAGGCTGTCGTACAAGCCAAAGCTGGTTCTCAGATACCCTTAATTGGGCCCTCCCCCTTTATGACTTTGTTCGGACATTAAAACAAATTAACTAGTTTTGGAACAGTCAGGAGGGTGTTAGGTGTTAGCCACAGTCCGACTACTACTACTGGTTGACTATCACTGGAGTATAGTGCCGTTATTTTGATCCCAACGGAAAAACGTGACTGGACCAGATTTGAAAACCAAATAAAATCGTATTAACTTTGCTTTCACTGGGATTCGAACCGAGGACCCCGCTAACCAGAGGCAGACACTTAAACAACTGAGCCATCCAATCGCTTAGGAGGGTGTTAAGTATCCAAGAATGTGCATGGATCAGAACTTTAATCCCAAAGGAGTCTAAGAATATCTAGAACTTAATAAAGCTGACTTAAATGTAATCTCTGGAGCACTATTACCTTTATAGAATGGGCCTTACCAGTAGATGAATCTGTAAGCACTGTGGCCAGGCGAAAGAAACTAATCGACTGTCTGTGACTTGCCAGAGAAAGATTCAAAATGACAAGCGGAACATGAACACATTTCCCTGTGTTGCATGTCATTCAAAATTACATGCAACACAGGGAAAGACTTTCAAGAAATCCCCTCTAGAGGAGTTGTTCCATTTTTATAAGGCGGCCAAAAGAAAACTAAGAAGAGGGTGCAATGGATCTTTATGGTCATTGTACTAGTGTCTTGTTATGACACACCACAATTTCTTCAATTCAATCAAACAGCTTTAGACTTGCGAGATACCGCAAGACCGCACTTGGCACATTTTCTGATGATACGACAATTTTGGCAAAAGCTTAACAAATTAAAAAGTCAACAATGAAATTACAACGAGCTTCGATCAGGTACCGGAATGGACAAAGATCTGCATAATACCGTGAACTCAATTTCCCTTAGGAACACAAAGCGTAGCCTACCTGTTGTTATAAATGGTGTTGAAATACCCTTGGGAAATTAAGCAAAATACCTCTGGACGACTCTCGGTACAAAAATGAAGTGAAGTTAAAAAGAAACGCGGAGAGTTAGAAAATGTATACTTAGAGAGCTGTGCATTGATTAAATTGAAAATATTCCAACGTAAGTTTTCGGAACAAACCTCTTTTTTGTAGGTAAGCGAGTGCTAAATTTCTGATGGCTCTGACGAATGTCGATCAGGCTGAATTGAAGCTTTAGACATGGCTTTGATGGGACCTTCTAGCTTTTTGTCATGGATTTTCGACTTTAACAAAGGTCCACAAAAGAGAGTCTATTGGGTTAAGATCTAACGATCTCGGTGGGCTTTGCGGCCCAAGGAAATCCATTGTGGGATCCATTGTAGCACCGCCCCTTTCAAACGACATGCAGTTTACATCTATACATTCGCGCTCTATCTGGATATGCTATCATCAAGGCTGCTCTTTTAGCCCTCAACGATGTTACATCAAAGCTAGTAAGGGAGTGCCTACAACACTAAGACCTGGCCAACACAAACAGCGTCCACCTCATTTGGATATCAGCTCACAGCGGTCACACGGGAAACGGACGAGCACCCATTCATGATGCCACGACCATTCTGCGGCACCAGCACTAAGAGTTCTATAAATAATTGGCTCAGGAACGTGGTCAATCAAGACTGGGCGCACACGGAAGGGAACAGGCAGGCCAAAATGTCCCTACCAACTAATTTTCTTAATAGATCGAAACAACTCCCCAGAATCACCAGGAGTCACAGTCATATAGCCAAAGGCAGTAAAAAGTCACGGGCCAGTAAACAAGTACCTCAAAACCATGGGCTTAACACAAGATGACACATGCAGAATGTGTAGCGAGGACGAACAAACAGCAGCACAGTACAGCACAGCAGCAGTCAGGGTACGCTATCAACACACGGCTACTATCTTGACGTCGACAAAATTGCCGCTAAGTTTCTTCATGCTTCCTGCGTCCATTTGAAGCCCACCCCCTCAACCTTTCTACTTCTAATCCTGGATTTCGAGGAAGGAGGGCCGGTAATGCAGCCGACTGACAATCCACGATGCATTGCCGCCAGACAAACCTTGTGTGGATTGCTTATAGAGCTTATAGACGAATCGGTTATAAACGAATGAAGTTCGTGGCTGAGTATGGGGTTTGCTTCCGACTGCTCTAGCGCCAAGGCTGGGTGCCACTTGAGAGATGTCCCGTTTCACAATTTAAGTCATTGATGGACTTTTCAATTAAAACTCCTAGTCTTCCAGTACAACCCGGACCGATAACGCAATAAGAGACGATCGCAGATAAGCTGGCGCCTACTAGTTGAAAAGGATGTCGAACATAGTTAACCCTAGACTCAGGAACATAGACAGTTGAGAGCCTAGAGCCTTAACAGTAAAGTTATCGACATAAACCAACATCATCAGTAAATGAAAGAGGAAACAAATTATTTCAGAAAAAAACTATTAAATCGGATGGGAAGAGGGTGGGATTTAAATTGTACCCTATCTTGTCATGAGGGTCTCCACTGTAAGCGTCACTTCTTGCTTCTTTCTGATATTGTTTTCGATGACTCGACTAGGTGCCATGGTCATGCGGCTCTCCTCCATCAGCGGAGGGCTTCTGTTGATATTGCTGTCCAGACTGCTGTGATGCTGCGATGAGGCTGGCGACAGTGGGATCTCCTCGATCTTCTCCAGATCCTGTGCAATGGATGTGGAGTTCTGCTTATGCACGCGGGGCAGTGTGCACTTGGGACTACAGCGATTCTCCTGCAGTGTGGGAATGTCCAGAGTTGTTGCTGTCTTCACACTCGAAGCCGACGTTGCCGCTGGAACGGGAATGTTCTGGGTGCCATCGTCGCGGTCCAGGCTAAATTGACGCCGCAGCAGACGACTGGAACCTGGTTTGCTGTCGAATTTCGTGCAGCTGTACAAGTACTTGCCGTCGTAGTACTGCGTGAGGTTACTCTCGCTCGGGCTGAGACACTTGTAGTGGTTGTAGGGCGAACTCAAGTCGATCATCTCCTCGATCTTCTTGTAGAGCCTTGAGGACGAGCCGCCAGTCGAGCCCGGCAGCCTGTTGAAGTTCTGCGGATTGAGCAGCTGCTCCGGCGTAAGATCGTTGATCTTGCGGGAGGTCACGCTCGGGCTGGGCGTTTTCGTGGGGAACTCCGGCATCAGAGTCATGTTTGGACTGATCGTGTTGGTTGAGTTTGAGTCCAGCGAGTACGAGTTGGCCATTATGGCGCTGGAATCGGCGTTCGTCGGTGGAGTGATCTCCACCTTCACCTCGACTGGTTCGCCGGCCAGGGAAGAGGACTGGCTAGAGGATGGATTTGTACTGTTGCGTGATTTGTTAGCTTGGCCCTTGAGGGTGATCGAGTTTCGAATAAGGGATTCGTCGAGGCTGAAAATAAGCGTGAGAAATTAGAGATTTATAGGACGGACGATAGAATGAAAAGGGGGAGAGGTGTTTTCCTACCCATGTGATTCCCTGAGTGGCGGGTAAAGATAAAACGAAACACGATTAGACTTTGGCCAGGAGCGGCTTAAGTAAGAGCAGACTTACCCGATAGGGGGAGGCACGGGGAGTGGTTTGTCGAATCCCTTCTTTCCCAGCAGCCAGAACGTGTTCATCAAGCCCTTGCCCTTGATCTCGATCAAGCCTCGTGGTTCAATCGAGTAGTTGTTCGTCAGCTCTAGGCGATCCCGCGTTTCCTGTGACATGTGTATGCGCCATGAAGATCCTGTGTGAAGACAACCTTAGAGGAGACAGTTCTTGAAGATGACTTGGGCTTACCGGTGGATTCCATTCGGGAGGCGGTGTTGACTGTGTCTCCAAACAAACAGTACCTTGGCATGGTGAGTCCTACAACGCCAGCACAGCAGGGACCAGTGTGTAAGCCGATTCGCAACTGCAAAGGGACTCCTGGCAAGTGCTTCACATTGAAACGCCCACTCTGATGGAGCAGGTCCAGTGCCATGGTGGCGATTTGCTCGGCGTGATCGGGTATCCGAACTGGAAGCCCACTGACCACCATGTACGCGTCGCCAATTGTCTCGACCTAAAATGACGGGAAGTTGAGACTTTATTCAGAGAGATGGACTTCGACTTACCTTGTAGACATTGTAGGCATTTATTGTGGCATCGAATATCGTGTAGAGGTCGTTGAGTAGGTCCACCACTTGCACGGGACTACAGTGGGCTGCAATCGTTGTAAAACCAACGATATCGCTGAAGTAAATGGTTACGTCCGAGAACTCTTCCGGATCGACTGCCAAGCCCATTTTTAATTTTTCAGCAACGGAACTGAAAGGATACGAAAGGAAGGGGAATTCAGGTCGGTCTTTTGTGCAGTAGGATATCTATTTAGAGTGACTTGGAGTTTTTGAATCGAAAGAACTTCATTGACTTGGCTTAATGGCGTCGTCGATAAGTAAAATGATCCCACTGGGAGGGAAGATAACCGACATGAAACAATCCCAAAAACGGCATTCAAATAAAATTCTTGCCTGTAACCTTTATACATATCTAAAATATTTATCCCTAAAAACACTGAATAACAAAATAATGAATAAGGAACCAAATTATCTTTTTAAAAATATAACGTTAGTAAATTCTTCTCGTTAATGCAACCAAGATATTCTTGCAGATACTCAGAGCGTCAGTTTATTGTTTATGTCACACTTCGCGGCACCACGCAGTTTGAGAAGGTTTTATTCAGACTTCTCTCTGTTAAAAGCAAACTATTATAATAATACTAAATTATCTTGCTCCGAATCTTGCAAAATTCGGACAGAAACCTGTCGTGACGCAGAGGGACAACTCGTAGTAGATTCGCAGTCGATACTGAGAATCTGGAAGGATCATTTCTGTAGACTGTTAAACGGCGAGGAAGACTCCAATACCGCTGTCAGGCAGAATGTTCCACTCAACGCAATTGACGATGATCGACGAGAATTCCGTCCCCCCGACCTAGACGAAATCAAGATAGCGATATCGAGACTAAAGTCGAATAAAGCTGCTAGTGCAGACGGACTGTCTGCGGAACTGTTTAAGGCAGCTGGAGATGAGCTGGTAAGGTACATGCACCAACTCATCTGTAAGATATGGTCGGAGGAAAGCATGCCCCACGAGTGGAATCTCAGTATCGTTTGCCCGATCCACAAGAAAGGAACCCCTTTGACTGCACCAACTATAGAGGGATAAGTCTCCTTAACATCGTGACATTGTGTGAGCGCCTGAAACCATTCGTCAACAACCTCATAGGTCCTTATCAGTGCGGTTTCAGGCCGGGGAAGTCCACCATCGACCAAATCTTCACACTACGACAGATCCTGGAAAAAACCCAAGAAATGCAGATCGACACCCACCACCTATTCGTCGATTTCAAGGCCGCATATGACAGCGTGCATAGGGACGAGCTATACAACGCCATGTCTAGTTTTGACATTCCTGCCAAACTCGTTAGGTTGTGCAGTATGACGATGGAGAACTCTCGCTGCTCCATCAAGGTCGGTAACGAACTCACCGAGACCTTTAATGTCAAAAAAGGTTTTAGACAAGGCGACGCGCTGTCATGTGATTTCTTTAACATCATCCTGGAAAAGATCGTGCAAGACTCACACGCCAACACTAGAGGCACGATCTGCCACAAGTCCGTACAACTGCTACCTTACGCGGCTGACATTGACGTGATTGGCAGAACACAACGAGCCGTCAATGAAGCGTTTGCTGGTATTGAAACGGAGGCGGCCAAAATGGGTTTAGCGGTGAACGAGGGCAAAACGAAGTATATGCTGTCATCGAGAAAGGACGCACAACTTCGACGACTTGGACAAAACGTCACCATAGGCAGCTATAACTTCGAGGTAGTGAAGGACTTCGTCTACCTCGGCTCGCAAGTTAACAGTACGAAAAACACCAGTACCGAGATTAAACGCAGAATTACTCTTGCCAATCGCTGTTTCTTTGGGCTCAAGAGGCAATTGAGTAGTAGAGTCCTCTCTCGAAGGACCAAGTTAACATTATATAACACCTTGATCATCCCTGTCGTGCTCTATGGTGCGGAGACATGGACAATCTCAAAAGCGGGTGCACTGACAAAAAGATGAGCCGATTGAATGCCATACGCAATGGCATGAATGTAGGTAGAAATTGTATACCTCACGTCGTTGTTGTCTCATTATAATTGTATTTTCCTATCGGTATCCTTATCTGGTCGCCCTGCACTTGAACCCTGAGCATTATAAATCATAATAATTTCTCTATTCCTCCAAAGTTTCCCACGGCAACATCAACCCTCTTAAAAACGCTGTTCCAAATAACGTTCAGTTATTCTAAAATAAACTGAACGCACTTAATCATTCCAACTTTGGATGTCTAACCAGCCTAAGGAGCACTTTATCTCTTTAGTGAGCTGCCAGCCCTCGTCTCCTCGCCCCCCGCCAGCACAAAACAAGCTCACATTCCGAGCGAACAAGCGTAAATATTTCACTCACCGAAACCTACAATCTAATCCATTCATTTACCTTAAAACTTATGACCCGCACCGCCCCCACTACGCTTCCGCCCATCATCGCCCCCCTCCCCCCCCCCCCTGGTCGGACCAAGGCATAAATTGAAAAGTTAATTTAATTATTTCCTCCCCGGCGAGACCGAGGGGGAGCAAGCCAACCTAGAAAGGATCTCACCCCCGGGGTGCGTTAATTAAAAATTCTTCTCTCATACCTGGGAAGCATGCGATTTAGGAGCTGCTCAGTCTTTTTCCTTTCAATGTCCAACTGCTCCGTGCGCTCTCTAATTAATTCCTCCAGATTATTGGAATACTTCTCAAGCATTTGGAACATTGTGTCAACAAAGTTCACCTTCCTGCCGTGGTTTAGCATTTTGAAGCGCTCGTAGACCCTGCTCGGGAGAGAGAGAGAGAGAGAGAGAGAAAGAGAGAGAAGAGAATCGTTAGGTATGAATTTGCGGGCGAAATTAGTGTGTATCCACTTACGAGTTGAAATCTGGTCTCATGTCCGGGGTCTCCGCCCAGCACTGACGCATGATGTTGATGGCCTCTGGCGGTGCAGCACCTTTCGATACGGACGGCCGGATGAGAGGTGGTGGCTTTTTAATTTTCGCAATGATCTCCTCTGGCGACAGCGAGAGCATGCAGTACGGTTCTCCTCGCACCACGACTTCCTGCATGATGATGCCAAAGGAGTACACGTCCCCCAGCTGGGTGCCGCCACGGTTGTGGCCTTTCGAGTTGCGAAGAAGTTCCGGCGCCGTCCAGAGGAGTTCCTTGGAGGTTTTCAGCGGCGGTGTTAGTCCTTGTGCCTCGTAGAATGTCGACAGCCCGTAGTCGGTGATTTTGAGCACCCATCGGGCGTCGACGACGCAATTGCGAGACGTCAAACTGCCGTGGAAGCGCAGTGGCGAGGAGTGGATGTAACGCATGCCACGCACCAGATCCGTCAGCAGACTGAGACGGAACGACCAGTCCAGCTTGATTTCGTCCATGATCAGGACATCCTGCAGACTGCCGCGGGAACAGTAGTCGAACACCATTGCGTTGCGATTCGGGTCACTCAGCCAACCTGTAAGAGAGATGAAGATTCATTTCGTAAAGTGTGCTGCGAATAAATCACTCAAACGTGTGGAGTCGAAAAGGGAAGTACCCGGCGACTGTAGGGAGCCATGCTGTGCCCGTGAATGATTGCGTAAACGTTCTTGTGTAACGTTTCCAATTGAAGTCACATTCGAGTTTGTTTTTACCTTCGTATTGAAATTGTGTATCCACATGTGTGCACATCTGAGCGGATATGTGATGCCTAAGCACGCAGATCTGTCTCTTGTTTCGCAGACAATGGATAATCGCTGGAGAGAACGAATGTTGCGTGTTCTTTTGTTTATTCCGCCGACAACAACTGCAACTGCTGTGGTTCAGAACAAAAGGCAGAAGACAACAAAAGATACACGCAATGGTAAGGAGCAAGGAAAATCGCGTGTGTTTGACGGGGTATGGGTGGAAGAGGCTCGTGTGGGATTCAAGAGCGGAGACTGACGATACACTGATGAACTACAAAGCGAACAAATAAATGCTTAATCTAAGTATATGCAGTGTTTGAGGGAGTTGGTCTCTGGAATAGTCTCCTGCTCGTTTTTAGTTCAGTTCAGAGAGCGCTCAGTTTAGTTCAAATCTGTTTATTGAACAAGTTCGTTCTTCTGGTTCATTTAGGTCAATGGAGTTCACTGTTCAGGCAATAGTCTTGTGCTATTTTCGCCGGTTGGTTGTAATATTATCGTTATAAATGACAGCGCTATCACTTCTATGTAAAGTAAGAGGGCCATTCATATTTCTGCGTTGAGCATGTCCGCCGAATTATGTAGTCATAATGCATATCCATGGGACATTTGTGATATGCAGGAAACTTTGGTTTGAATGTAGGGAGTATACGTGAATAATCTTCACATCAAATTTTGAACTAGGAACTTTTAGGACGGTAAAAGACCAACAAAGGCCTCGTAGGGGCTGCATCTCCTGAAAGGTACTGGTCCGTTAAATAACGACAAAAGAGCCCCTGCAACCGAAAACTGTTAGTAAGCTCTACTCCCACGTCCTCGTGGTGCCTCAACTGATAGGTAAAGAACATCCAGCCAGATCGATCACATTGCGCAGAGATAAGGGATAATAGCGATATCCAACTTCTACTTCCCTTGACCCTTGATTTCATCTGACAGCGTTTTGTATACGCGTTTTGTCCCGTGTCTGTGAATACGTGTGAGCTCTTGACAACTGCTGTGGAACAGCTGTAACCCTTCCCCACCTTAGTAATGGGGTGAATTAGAGTTCTTATTTGAAAATTCGGTCGTTATTTGAACGTTTTTCTTGTTTTCAAATTTCGGTGTTAAATTTTCAACACAATATGGTAAACGAACGAACAAGGCTTATGTTCATGCAGTCGATTCGTTAAACTCCCATTTCGTACATTTTACAGAAATAGCGACAAAAATTAATTGCAAATCCATTTTTGTGCATTAGTAATGGTTGCAATATCTTGGCATTGTTCTTATCAAATTCTTTAAATTGAATTCATGAGTTTTTCAGAATTCATGAATTAAGCGTTTACAACGGTCTTAATTTTTTGAGTTGATTTGTCAGATATGGTTTATGAATAGGCTGTATATATGCTGTATATACTTATGAATTAATTTGAGGTCAAATAATTCCAGTTGAATGTGCATTGCAATACATTTTTATTCAAGTAAGTCCATGTAACAGTGTTGAAAATTCTCTTAAAAATACGAGTCAACTTTCGAACACCCTCCGAACAACATACCCATCTATGTTACATGGATTGTGGGCAAATTCAGAAATCTGACGCCATTTTTCCTGTCGCCATTGAGCGGTGGATCCATAGTTTGTTTAAGAGAATTCGTAAAATACAAGGGAATACCAATACTTTTTAATTTTTCTCCGGTGTGGACCAGGGGAAAAAATCGCCGAAGTTGGATATCACTATTATCCCTTATCTCTAACATTGCGATAACTATGCGCTTTCGAAACTACCTTTTCGACGTCGCCAACACCATCTTATGATAGCTCGCAAACGCCTTCGTACTAAGGACGTTCGATGTTCATTGATGTTCACAAAACATCGATGTTCTGAGAGAAAATATCGATGTTTTAATGTCGATGTTTGCGTTGTTCAAATATCGGATTGTCGATGTTAGGAACTAAACATCGGTATTCGATGTTAGAAAAAGAAAACCTACTATTAATTGGGGATTTTGAATAATTTTCTGGAAATTTCATCATAATCGTGTAGGCATTTCGTAAAAACTACTCTGATCATGTAGATGCTGCTCTGGCCAGGGCCCGAGGCGCTTTTGCCCTTACAAAGAGACTGTTTTACAACAGCCAACTCGATGCGAAGGTGAAGTTTATCTGCTACATGGCCCTCATCCGGCCAATGCTCACCTATGACTATCCCGTGTGGTTCAACGTGACTGCAAGCTTGATGGAAAAGATTCGGTTGTTTGAGAGGGCTTGTCTTAGGGCTTGCCTTCGCCTTTATAGAACTCCAGAGTCCCAGTACATAAAATTCTATTCCAATTAGGTTTTATACAACAGGGCAAACCTCTCCATTTAGACAAGAACGGACCGTTACAGAATATAAATGCGGTAACGCTCATCTTCCACATAGCCCGTTCAACTGTGGATGGGCGACTCAACCACGACCGTTCCGTCGCACAACGAACTGAGGAGGGTCTCCTCCGGTTCAGTACGGCGGTATCAAGGAGAAATGTTCGGGATGTTGTAATGCAACATCGAAAATTGTGGTGGCTGGGAAGAGAGGGATCTCCCTCGTCGAACCCTTTAGACCCGGGGTAGAAAGGGTAGTACGTATCCCCGGATGGGGTAGCAGTCGGTCACTGTATTGCAGCAAATTATATGCAAATCTATAAGCTGCAACCTATAGCCGACCTAGGGTAGTTTTTAAGGTAGGTGTAAGATGTAAAAAAGAAAAAAAAAATATAGAATTCACATGCGCACACCACTGTGTACCTATGTGTATACACTGTATATATTAAGTACATCTATATACATATGTCTATACATTCATATATACATATGTATATGTATGTAGTTTAGTTTAAGTTAGTTTAAGTTATTTTTAAGGTAGTGTTTAAGTTAGTATACAAGTTTTAAGTAGATCCATTTCAGTAATTAAGTTTTTTTTTAATTTTTCTTAATATTAAGTCGTGCAGATAAAGCAAGTATTCTTTAAATGCATGGCTTGTTAGTTTAAGTCGAAAGACAAAGGATAAGATGAAGTTTAGCTTAGAGTGCCCGCCGAGGGCCAGTAAGTTATATATCTAGTAATACTGTCCGTCCAACTAGTTTTAAACATTTTTGTTTAGTACGTAAGCATGTCAAGAATGTTGAAATAAAAATGAATTGGAAAAAAAACTCTGATCTAGAGACTTCTTGGAATTGGTTTATGGATTGTTTTCACTTGAGTCTGACCCCAACATTCGCTTTTCCGAGTATACAGAATACTTTAAGTTTCTTGGTATTTTCTGCAATCTTTCAGGAATATATGTTGACTATGTACATACATTGTGTATACATACACTGGTAATTGAAATTATATAAATTCATTCTATAACATCGATGTTTTGAGTTCGATTACTATCGGTTGATGTTAATTTATTGATGTTCACTTCGACTTCAAACCTCTCATCTTCAGTTCCATTCGTAAAAGGCCAACCAACGTAGCTGGTTTGCTGTTAAAGCTAAGGTCTAGGGTCGAATCACCGCATCCGAGAACGGATCGTCCATTATACGAACAGAAACAGACTAATGAGAAGAATAGTAAAAAACGAAAAGTTTGTAAATCGGCCGCTTCTCTAATTTGCTTGACACACAGTAGTGCAGCCGCTGAATGTATGTGTTATCTCAGTATGCTAAGCTAAGTAGAATCAAAAGCAATAAGTCAAATCGTCTACAAAAGTCAATTTAGTGGGTGCTGGAGAAAAAAGGAGCAGATATATGAATCATATGAATGGGAACCTTCCGATTTAGTGCTTAAAGCTGTTGATAGTTTTTTTTTCTTATTTAAAGGATGTCGTGTTGAATAATTGGGCTATTTATGTTTTGTGTATATTTGAAGTTTGTTTTTATTATTTTACTTTGAACAAAAGCAAGTCTACTCAGCTATATTTCACGATGTTTCTCAAGCCTTTGACTAGGTTTGGCACGAAGGCTTGAAACACAAGCTTCAACAATTCCTCCCGAGAAGACTTTGTACAATTTTATCGAACTATTTATCGGCTAGAATCTTCCGTGTGAAATATGGGAAAGAGGAGTACCACAAGGAAGTGTTCTTGGTCCCCTCCTTTCTTTTCTTAGTGTATAGCAGCCATATACCGCAGGACTTAGGCACATTTGCGGACGACACGGCTGTTTTGGTAACTGTCAAAACGGTCGAAGAATCAACCAGAAAATTGCAATGTGCTTTAGACCGGATACACGAATGGGCGAACACTCAGCGAATTGAGCTTAAAGAAGCTAAATCTGTTCATATAAATTTACGTATAAGAACGTGAATAAATTGTCCGTTTTTTTTTAAATAATATTCAAATAACCTTCGGCAATGAAGCGAAATACCTCGGAATGACTCCCGATGTAAAGCTTAAATGAAAGAAGCACGTCAAAAAGAAACGTGAGGAGCTCCAATTAAGAAACAAAGCCATGTACTGGCTTATTGGAAAATATTCCAAGCTAAGTACTGATAACAAATTGCTTATATGCAAGCAAGTGCTAAAACCCGTCTAGACGTATAGTATACAACTATGGGGTTGTACCAAAGAAAGTAATAGAACCATACTACAAAACTTTTGAAAATAAAGTGCTAAGGGCCATCGTCAACGCACACTGGTATATACGAAACAACGATGTCCACAGAGATCTTGGAATTTCATCAGTCCAAGATGAAGTTACGAAAAGCGTCGCCTGAAAGGGCACATAAACTCTGCTCTCTTCCAATTCTCGACGAAAGAAACTCTTTTCGCCGTCTTCAAAGGACTAAACCACCTGACGGTGAATTCAACCCGCACTGAGAGCGGTGTTAGCAGAACTCTCAAGGGAGAACCTCTTGCCAAATGCGTCCAAGCCAAGAGAGTTAAGCTGCTGGATAAGCGTAAAACTTAGTTATAGTGGGAATATATTTTAATTAAACAAAAAAAAAATCAAGCACTACCTAAAATTAAGGGAAAGGTAGGTGATTTTCGGTATCACGTCCCGTGACTCTTATGAACTATTTTAATCATTTTTCATTCGTCGACGGGCAATTTAAAAAAAGCTAGCAATTGCTGTTTTTAAACAAATTTCAAGACTGATGTGTATATACGAGTATACTGAACTCTTTTCTCTGCTTTAAAGAAAAATTAATGTTTATTTTATCATTTCAAATAATTTATGTGGATTTATGTTATATTTTATTTATATTTGGAAAATATTAAAATATACTGAGAACAATCTACTTCTCACATTTTTTCCAAAAGTCCCATTTCTGCTCCCAATCCCATGTGAGAATATCAATTTGGTGGGTACGCTATTGAACACAAATGACGCTCTATAAAGTCATTATCCTAGACCCAGTTTTACTTCCAGACCGCGATATCAACAAGTTGACAAGTTTACAAGTTGTAAGTGGTGTAATTTTTGTCAGCTATCTTGTGTTGGTTTTTTAAAGTATGCACAATCGACCAGTTTGCCAGACCCTTCCATTTCGCAGAGCTGTTGTAGAATTGTTGTTAGTATTTTTGTTATGACAACTTCGATAAGATTGTTTCCTTAAATACTTCTTCCTTTCAACAATATCTTCCTAATGGCTTATTCAACCACTCTCGACATTATGAAGTCCACCCATTCCCTCGAATCTGTTCAGAACAAGGGACAAGGCCCAGAACAAGGGACGCAAATATAAGTGCTGCATGGTCCAATACATTATCGAAGCAATTGGCACTGTCAAAGTGCACGATAAACTGTCTATTCCGAAAACATTTCACCAACAAGCTCAAATCTAAAGCGAAACCCATTCGCTCTGCAGTCTGCAGATTCAATTTCAACTCTTTGAACAGATGGTCATACAAGGTACACTCACAAAGCACACATACAACACACGCACACACACCCACATCACATGCAATCAGTTTCACAATCCAATTAAGAATAATGTATCCCATTTTGAAATCCCTTACCTATCAATGGATTCACGTTTTCATGCCTTAGTCCGTGCTCCATAACCATCAAATCCATTGCCTTCGATTTCAGCTCCGTCGAGCCGTTCAAGGAGATCTCCTTCAGATGTACCAGGTCCCCATTGTATCGGGCTCTCATGTCTAATAGTCCTGGATTATGCCTTGCCAAACTTCCAGATCCCGATGTGTTTTTACCTCCACCACCCCCTGACGTGGCATTGCCAGGACCACCACCAATACTGCTGCTGCCACCGCCTCCGCCTCCACCGCCAGCACCGCCTAACGCCAGTCCGAAGTTCTTCAACGAACCAATTGATCCTTTGAGTAAATCTGGTTTATCCACTTCGGGTCCACCGAATTCCTGGAGCTGCTGCAGCCAGCAGCAGAGCATTGCCTCGATACCCTCGTCCACCTGTAGGAATACAAGTTCAAATGGAAAAATGTACACAACATTTCACACGAGTTTCTGTGTCCTAACTGAGTGTGCGTTGGGTGGGTGTTGATGTGTGTGTGTGTTTGTGGTTGGAGAGGACTAGAGACTTACCCTCCTCGAGTCGACTGGAAATACGAAATCGCTTGCGGACAGAACTATTTTATTGGGTCCCTTCGATAGGCGCTTGCGAAGAAAGTAATTCCTGCAAGAACAAGAAAATGGAAAAGAAAATGAAAATAAGGCAAAACGACGGATTATCTGGGAGGCTGGAGGCTGCAAAAGCGATTGTGAAAGAGGCAAAATAAAGCGTATGGCACCCAAGGGGTGTGTTCGATTTGAAAAGAGGTCATGCCCAGGCATGATGGATGTCACGGAACAAGGGACATCTTTACCTTTGGATTTCATGGTATTTTGATTTTCATTGTTTTCCTCACTCATTGTTTTAGAGTGGCGTGTTAGCATTGAGCTGCAGTCACGGAGGAGAGGTCCACAACACATCGAAGTGGCAGTTAATTTCGATGATGACTTTGGCATGTAAGCCTTTTTGAGTGGTATTTTGTTGAGAATTCAAGGGGGTTTGCCTTTGTTCCTTTTTGTGGTTTGAATAAGTTATTGATCTAGCTGGAGATGAGCTGGGAAGGTACGCGCTCCAACTCATCTGTAAGATATGGTTGGAGGAAAGCATGCTCGGCGAGTGGAATCTCAGTATCGTTTGCCCGCTCCACAAGAAAGGAGACCCCTTCAACCGAGCCAACTGCCGAGAGATAAGTCTCCTCACCATCGCCTATAAGATCCGCTCTTCCGCTTTCTGTGACCGCCTGAAAGCATTCATCAATAAACTGATAGGTCCTTCTGTGTGCGGTTTCAGGCCGCAGAAGTCCACCATCCAACAAATTTCGATGCTGGAAAAAAACCCAAGAGATGCAGATCGCCACCCACCACCTATTCGTCGATTTCAAGGCCGCATAAGAGAGCGTGCATAGAGACGAGCTATACGGCGATATGTCTAGTTTTGACATTCCTGCCAAACTCGTCAGGTTATGCAGGATGACGATGGAGAATTCTCGCTGCTTTATCAAGGTCGGAAGCGAACTCATTGAGACCTTCAATGTCAAAAAAGGTCATAGACAAGGCGATGCGCTGTCATGTGACTTCTTTAACATCATCCTAGAAAAGTTCGTGCAAGACTCAGACGGCAAGACTAGAGGCACGATCTTCCTACAACTGCTAGCTTACGCGGATGACATTGACGTGATTGGCAGAACACAGCGAGCCGTCAATGAAGCGTTTGCTGGTATTGAAGCGGAGGCGGCCAAAATGGGTTTAGCGGTGAATGAGGGCAAAACGAAGTATACGCTGTCATCAAGAAAGGACGCACAAAATCGACGTCTTGGACCGAGCCACACACAATTGGCAGCTATAACTTCGAGGTAGTCAAGGACTTCGTCTACCTCGGCTCCGCAGTAAATAGCACAAACAACATCAGTACCGAGATTAACGCAGAGTAACTTTTGCCAACCGCTGTTTCTATGGGCTTAAAAGGCAATTAAGATCCATCTCTCGAAGGATCAAGCTGACTCTATACAAGACCGTGATCATCCCAGTCCTGCTGAACAACGCGGAGGCATGGACAATCCCAAAAGCGGATGAGGAAGTCCTTGGTCTCTTCGAGTAAAAAAGCTCTGCGTGCTATCTTTGGTCCTGTTTGCGTTGACAGTTTCTGGAGAAAAAGATTCAACCACGAACTACACGCGTTGTACAGCGACAGGACCCTAGCCAGGAGTCTACGTATTCAACGCCTACCCATTCCCAGCATGAAGAGTCTTCGACTTCGTACCCGTGGGACAACCTAACAGAGGACGCCCGCGTTTATGGTGGCGCACCCAGGTGGAGAAGGACCTCAACCAACTTGGTGTGCCACACTGGACACAGCTAGCCAGAGACCGTGCTAGCTGGAGAGGCTTGTTGGTTGAGGCCCAGGTCCACCTCGGGCTATAGCGCCAGATAAAGAAGAAGAGCATGGTATTATGCCAATTAAGTTGTCTAAAGGGAATATTTTTTCTTATTATTTCCCCTGATCAAACCAATATTTGCCCACTGTGAGATGGTGGCTCTAGTCTCTAGTGTTTTCAAATGTTACGAAACTCTTCAGTTCTTGCATGTGTTTGACGAGACCAGCCCTAGGATTTGAACTGGGTAACAAATAAGGCACTGTTAATTTACAATGTCGATTTTTTTATTTATTTACACCCTGGTCTTCGTAAGACTCATTAAATGCCTCCGAAGTTACACCCCATTCCTGTTCTAGAACCTCCATGACACCTTCTTAAATCATAATAATTCAGGAGTGTGACGCTCCGATAAGTGGTGGCCATAAAGTATAAGAAACGATCGTTAAAAAAGTTCCGCCATCTTTTGATGAAATCTAATATCAAACCTTGATTACTCCAAGAATGTAAAACCGCGCATAAACTGAGAAGGTACTCCAGAACAGACATTGCAGCCATCTGATGCAGAAACGTTTTTTTTTTAATGTTTCGCGTCTGACCATAAACTGTCCCAATGCCGTCGTTGATAGTTCAGTGAAACAGTCCTAACCAACTCTAAGCTGGTGTACGGTTATTAATTAAAACAACCAGCATCGCAGACGAAACCGACTTCGAATTTAGGACTCATAACTGAGCTGAAACCATTAAATTCCACGAAACGGCAGTCGCTCTGGAGGTGAAAATATCCCCCACCGACAATTGTCCAGTTTAAGGTGTTCTACCTTTTTATGAATCAAAACTCGAAGTGCTGTAAGTTATGCACAAAAAAGCCCTAAACCCTCTCGCATCCGAACGCAGACAGGTTTGCCTTTTTCCATAAATTATTCCACCTACCGCCGGTAAGTGCTATCAGTTCTTGCCTTCTAATGGAAGGATCATCGTAATTAATGGGGGAAATGAAATAATTATTTTTGCCCATAGAGAAGTTTACTTCTTAGCCGTGTTTTAACAATTAACAATAACAAAGCCGGCAAATGACTACGGTTTTTAATTAATTTTTAGAGGAAAGCTATTCGCAAAGCACGGGTAATTGCTAACAATGGACACTTGTGAAATATTGCGTAAATCACTTCTTCGCCCCCATACGCCCCGTCCTGTTGAATGTGATGAATATTTTCATGGGCGGGCTTTGAATTAATCACACGGTTGTCTAGATACTCTGACGACATTTGTGTCAAGTGCCCAAATCAATTTGCAAATCAATGTCATGCAGTGGTGACAGCTGTCAAACGAGGATGATAATTGTCCATCGAAACGACTACGGCTAATGATGATGATGATAGTGTGGAGGACGTGAATGCGTAAGGTTAATCTGAAGGACATGCTCAATTGGAGGAGGACTGTGACCCTGATTCAGAGGAAAAGTTGTTGAATATGATTGACGGATAATTTAAGAAAAAAAAATGGAATATGGAACAGCATCGTTTTTGGTGCTGGCAGAAACTAATTTGCGGGTTTCGCTTTTTCTGCTACCTACTCAGGGAAAGTGGATCAAGTTTTGAGGACTGTGTACTGCTCTGTTGCTAACCAAATTCGACTTCCTACGACATAAAGGTTATTTCCTTACAACTGTTATGGTTTTGAGTAAGTGTGCGGTTTTTCTTGTTTCAGTCATACTTTCTCTGTGTTTGTTTAGCAAATATGCACAAGGGATTTAGAGTGCACGTCATGGTTTATATATTCCTTCCTAAAATATCAGAGCACATAGAGTGGACTCTGCCTAAGTCGAAATGTCACGGGATACCATAATGTGTTCGAGTTAGAGAGAGTTTCGACTTAGAGAGAGGTTCTTGGGCGGAAAATTAAGAGAAACATGTGCAAAATATGGCGAAAATGTTCGAGTTAGGGAGAGTTTTGACTTAGGGAGAGTTCGACTTAGGGAGACCCCACTGTACTTCGTTTTCACAACACCAACTACCGATGGGGGAGTTATCCTGCGATATTGTGCAAGATCTTTTCTGGCATATGATTTGTTGGCTGAGAAGTTTTTTTTAAGAAGATAGATTGGGACACCAATGGCCAGGTGTCAATAGGAAGGAAACTGAATTTAGTGAGAATGAATACATTCATTGAGACTCGAGAACCGATGCTCTATTCATTTCAATTTTATGAATGCAAGTACTCTTAATCAACCCTATTAAGTATCATTCATATGGCAGTGAACTGCGAACGCGAAACAGCCAATTTCAAGGGAAATATGAACAAAATGTCATACCTCTTGGTATGCAAGAAGATGGGGAATGAATTATCAAGACTTCTTTATCTACTAAAACCTCAACAATAATAAGTTTAAGTATCCTTCTTACCGATTTTAATTTTTTTTCTTCGAATCATTCTCATTCTCTTTGCGAACTGTCGACCTGAGTTCGCAATACACAAGAGAGGCAAACGCGATCCACACAATTACAACCAAAAACATTCGCGATGTTATGTGTCTCTGCTAAAATTCTGTCATTCCTGGCTCAAATTCATTGCTCTCTGCGAATGAGAAAACTTCATATAAATGAAGGGTCCGATTTTTTTAATGACATACATTATACACAACATACAATTTTCTGTTTCACAGATTCCACTGGAAGTACTGTATGCTGTGTTCTTTGTTGTATGTTGTGTATTATTTTGACGTTTAATTTTGAATGACAAATTTCATTGAAAACTAAATAGTGTTGTGAATTAAACGCAGACACCGTACAAACAAACAAAAAACTAAATAATGGAGTTCCTCAATAATGAAGAATATCATTTCGAAATTATTGAGATTAATTCAGCTATTATAAGACCAAATAGTACATTATTTTTAATAAAAATTTCTTGACGATCTAGCATTCCTTGTTCCTACATGTGTAATTTAAAAAAAATATGAACAGGCATTCATTATTCAAAAATTATTTTTAATTTTTCTCATTTGAAAACTCATTTTTGTAGTGACTACACCAGTTTTATGTGTTGTATGAAATGTATGTTCAAATTTGAAAGAAACTGCTTTATGATGTGTATGATATTTTTCTGTGAAACATAATCATACAACTTTTCCATATTTCCAGTGTAAACTTTAGGTGATACATGTTGTATTACAGCGGCTCATACAACAAATCTGAGAAACAGAAATCATACAGAAGTGTCAGAATCATACAATGTATGAGATGTTTGTTCTGAGAAATAGGCCCCAGGGCTCTAATCTCGTTAGGCGACAATCGTCTCGCGCTATCGTTTCAACTATAGTTTCGCTTCATGTACGCATAAAAAAACGATAGCGCCTGAGAGATATCGTTTTGCCTGCTTCGCGTAGACTGAAAACTGTCATTAACTATCGTCTCGACGACTGAATTTTGGCAATACCAATTTCAGTATCGTCTCCTATTAAATGAGAACAAATTGTGTATACATATCTTGTTCTACACTTTTGTGACATTTTTTAAGTGATAGGTGACATTTGTATTTGTTTGGTTCGCCAACTGAAATGAGGTGATGGGTTAGTGAAATTTGAGAACAATGAGAGCACAGATGTCATTTTTATATGAGAGATAATATTTTCAGAGCACTCAAACTGTAACGATAGGCGAGACGATAGTGATGGTCTTACATGAAGCAAATAATCGACAATATCATCGGAGTGAATCAAAAGGAAGACAGTCGTCTGAAAAGTTACGCGATGAGGGCCCTGATTCAGAATCAGGCGTTTAGGATTTCGTTAGCGACCCTAAGTGAGGATTAACAAAAAACGTAACGTTTGTTTGCTTTTTCTTTTCTGCTGTAATTACACTATTTAATAATTTTACCAATTTTAAAAGAAGTTGGTGTTTGCCATGAAGAAATTTTAAAATAAAAACATTGCAGATCAAACAATATCCAAGCCATACATGTATTTATTTTAAACACATTGATATAAAACCATCCTGAATGTGACCTGTTTACCAGACCTGTTACACAGTTCATCAATATTTGGTTTTAACAAACATGTGAAGTATGACATGAAGTACATGAAGTATTACAGAGATGCCCGACTTCTACCTCTCTTTCCCGTTAAGATGTTTGACAACTGTTTTGTATAACGTGTTCATAAAGCAAATTGACCAATCAGAGAACGGCATTTACGTTATTTCCTGAATAACCGTCAAAAATGCATTAATATCTGTCAAAAAGGCACTCAAATTCGTCGATGGACTAGTGCGCAATCAGCTTTCTCTGTAATGCCTGAAACACAATAGTACGCTGCGCCAGCCGACTTCATGTTACGGAGTGCGATGATGCACTGCGTTGAAATAAATACTCAATTTATCAGCTGTTCTCTTTCTCTCATATACTAGATGAAAAAGATTTCCGCCTTTATGCATACATTCATTTGAAATGACTTTTGTCCTTAAATTATTTTTTATCAGCTGTTTTCATTTCTCAAATGCCAGTTGACACAAAACACTCTCAATTTGTAAGAAAACTCTCAATCTGAGAGAAGATCTCTCTCACAGCGCAAAAAATATCCAACATGTTGAGTAATGACTTGCGATGGACTACGTTTTACGTTTTATTACGATCCTCTCATCTCTCTCAATTTTCATGAACGTAGGGCGACGCTGTATTTTGTGCTTGGCCATTGAATTGTGTTTCAGGCATAATACTTCATTTCTGATCGTTGTTAGGCTGTTGTCATAACAAACATTCAATTTTCAATTAGTTTTTGATGTGGAATGTATTCCCCACATAAATGTAGGGGAGGTCGAGTCGTTTAAGTTTCGAAAAGCGCCGTTCACACTCAATAATTTGTCGCGACAATTTGTTTGAAAACCGTGGTTGATGGGCCAAATCGTGAATGTGAACGCTCGTTACAACAATACGGCAGACTTGTTTTGTGGTAGACAAAGCATTTCGCTTTGCAGCTTCAACAGATCATCACGACAGATTATGGTGTCTAAAGTAGGCTGCATTTTATTTCAGTGCAGAGAGCGCTCAATTAAGTTCAAATCTATTTATTGAACTAGTTCGGTCTTCTAGTTCTTTAGTTCAATGTAAGTCACAAATAAGCTCACAAGTAAGCTCAACAAATTGAGTTTTGTGCGAAAGAACTACCCCTGCCGATAAAATTCCAATTAACAATGTGCATGCGAATATGTATATTTATATGCGTTCATACTTTCGTGAGCATATATAGCGGAGTAGGGGTGAATGTGAGTAGAATAACGAGGAAAACTCGTATTCATGATTTCAAATACTCGATTTGTTTTCATTTTATATTTCGTGTAGTAGAAAAAAAAACAACGAGTACACTACTCATAATCAGTAATATACGTCCGTATGTGTTATGTGCCTTTCTGATGAAATTTCCGAATTTATCACACCACTCTTTCATCACTTTGTTCGTCATTCATAGGTATCAATAACTTTCAAACATTTTAACAAAATTTGCACAGCTTCATGGGCTGAGACCGTCTGTATGTTGAACAATTCACAAACTCAAATTTTCGTTTCTCAACAAACCGCCACAGAAAGACAAAACGTTTTAACGCACGCTTTGACAAGTCTGATGTCGGTCAAGCCGTGAGGAAAAACTCATCATTGACGACAGAAAATAGTGTGCAGCTCTACATGAAGACGAAGAAAAGTTTATACATAGCTGCTAGAATGCTCCTATGAATATGTTTTCTAGCACCCACTCGCCCCCAGTCAAAGTCTCCCTCAGCCCTATTACTATCAGCCAATATCATTATATCAACAATCACAATAATGGGTGTACTCGGTATTGTGTACTCTGTTTATATGAATACTCGTTTTCAAATACCCATTTTCTATGAGTACTCTATTCATAGGTGTTGTTCTTAATGAGTGTAGGACTCACTGGGGAAACAAATATTATCTGTTTCATTAATTTTCTTTTTCAAATTGGTACTGTACTCCCAAATGATTACTCGAAATAAAATGAAAAATAAGTTTCGAAACTCAGAACATGAACTAATAAAAGCCGCGTATGTTCACTATAACGAGCTTGCACTCCTGAAAGCAAATTTCATCAAAATTAATATGCTTTTACGTACAATTCATCAAAATAGAATATAATTGAATAGTATCTCAAGAGCAAATCGGATGATATAAATCTGGTTCTTCTTCATTTTCGTCGACTTCAATATTTGAAGTTACAGTACGTTCTCGATTAACGCAACTCTCGATTTACGCAAGTCCTCGATTTTCGCAACAGCTAAATCAAAGTTTAACGACTGGATGGCGCAGTTGGTAGAACGGCAATATGACTGGAGTAGTCAATCAGTGGTAGTAGTCTGACTATCGCTATCATATATGGTCTAAGTATGCTAGTGAATGCACTAGCAGCCCGCCTACCTAACCTAACCTAAATCGAAGTTTTATCTTTATTAACGCAGTAATCGCAGCATTTAAAATAGAGATAACCTCGATAATTGCAACTACATCAATTTCTATTAGCTGAGGTAATCGAGAACGCACTGTACCTGATTTTCGTCCCAATCGTCTACCATTTGTGCTAGTATTATTATATGAATCAGAATATTAATCACTTCTTTCGTAGAATTTAGCGTCTAATGGTATAGTTGCGAAGAATACTGAGGGAATACATCTCCATCATCCTCAAAATCGTTCTTAGGGTTTTCTTCAAATGAAAGGACGTTTTTACAGCATTTCGCTGTGACTGAAGATTCTAATTCGTCTTATGCTGCTGCAGTTAAGTACACTATTTGTATTCGCACTTCAAAGAGCCCAAACCGTGTATCGAATGCAAATATAATCAAATTTAATGAGTAGAACAAATATAATGAGAAAAAAAAAACCCAAGAAATGCAGATCGACACACACAACCTATTCGTCGATTTCAAGGCCGCAAATGACGGCGTGCATAGGGACGAGCCTATACAACGCCTTGTCTAGTTTTCACATTCCTGCCAAACTCGTCAGGTTGTGCAGGATGACGATGGAGAACTTTCGCTGCTCCATCAAGGTTTGCAGGTATTGAAGCGGAGGCTGCCAAAATGAGTTTAGCGGTGAATGAGGGTAAAACGAAGTATATGCTGTGATCGAGAAAGGACGCACAACATTCACAACTTGGCCAAAACGTCACCATAGACAGCTATGACTTCGAGGTAGTGAAGGACTTCGTCTACCTCGGCTCGCAAGTTAACAGTACGAAAAACACCAGTACCGAGATTAAACGCAGAATTACTCTTGCCAATCGCTGTTTCTTTGGGCTCAAGAGGCAATTGAGTAGTAGAATCCTCTCTCGAAGGACCAAGCTAACATTATATAACACCTTGATGATCCCTGTCCTGCTCTATGGTGCGGAGGCATGGACAATCTCAAAAGCGGATGAAGAAGCACTTTCGTGGGAAAAGTTCTGCGTTCAATCTTTGATCCTGTTTGCATTGTTTGTTATTGGAGAAGAAGGCTCAACCACGAACTGTGCGGGCTATACAGCGGCATGAGCCTAGTCAGGCGTCTATGGATTCAACGTCTAAGATGGCTAGGCCATGTAGAGCGCATGGCGCAGCCCGAAGAGTCTTCGACTCCGAACTAGTGGGACAACGCAATAGAGGACGCCCACGGAACTGATGGCGCACCCAGGTGGAGAAAGACCTCAATCGACTTGGTGTGCGCAGTTGGAGACAGCTGGCTAAAGATCGTGCCGGCTGGAGAGGATTACTGGTTGAGGCCCAGGTCCATCCCGGACTGTAGCGCCACCAGAGAACAAGAAGAATGGGTAGAACAAACGGTTAATTTACCCGATTGTATGGATACTGGCCGCTGCATAACACAAATGAGTTTTAGACAACTGTTTCAAATAAAATAAAAAAAATAGGTTAAAGAATAGCCTGTATAAAATATTTTGTGTTCATTGAATTGTTCACTATATCAATCGCTCACTGTATGTATAACATATACAAAAGGTTGGAAGGTGAAGGAGAACAGTGTATATTAAGTGCAGCTAATGGAGAACTTAATAGAGCTTAATAGAACTGCGCGAAGAAACTGCGTTGTTTCACAGTGGTTAAAGAAATATTTTGTGGTATCTCCAGGTGAAGATCAGTATTTGCGGTTTCTGTGGGTTGAACAACGTAATTTCTTAACCAAGCATCCAATTCGAGGAGGACACGCTGCTCGTTTGAACCAATATTCCAGCCATGGTAAATTAATTCCCAAATAGTTATATTCCACCGGACCAACCTTCTAACGCATAATTGTACGAATTTACTTCGAAAATGTTGCGTCAGTTCAAGAAGTCTTCACAACAAAATTTAGCTTTGCGATGAAACACACTTTTGGGCAATGTAAGAGAGTTGCCGATCTCAAAATTACATTAGCCCATGATACCACTTGCGAAGATATAATTTAATAACGAACAGAAAACCTCCAATCATTCAACAGAAATTCTGAATCCGAGATAACCAGATCCAGACGTCAGATTTTGTTGCCGAAGATAAAAGCTAACACAATTTAATGTTGTATCCCCCTCCTCAAGGATGTTCGAAGTATAGTTTATCTCTTCGGCAAGATATGGCTCTTTAACCTTTCGTCAAATATCTCTGCGCCATCGTAAAGTAATAACGAGCAATTTCGTGACGCCCACTCTGTCAATAAAGGCAGCAGTTCTCCGAAAGTCAAGGGTGGTTTTTTTTCCCAGCTCCTAATAGCTTCCAGGAATTCAGTATTTTATCGACTAATTAGACCCAAACTGGCAACTCTTTGAATGATGCCTTAATCATCTTCGAAACCACTCTCGTCCCACTTCATCCATCTCCATCTCCACCGTCTAATCGGTCTAAATACTCTGGCAGCTAAACCGCAAACGTAAAGCGAACACGAGGATAATTCGGTGGTGTTCTTTTTTTTTTCTTGCCTTGCGTCCTTCTCATCTCATCGCAATGAGTAGCTGAAAAAATAATAAACATCATTAGCACCCGAGGGCTCATTACTCAGCCTCCTGCACCTGCCCCTCTGCCACCGATGGCGACACGACAGACGCGACGTAACCAAATATAAATTACATCAACCGGCAGTCGCCGCGCCTGAGCTCCTCGTCAGCATGCTCTTTTCTCCAGCGAATCCCCCCGTCTCGTCACACCGGCAAGCCACCTCTTATAGCGATTATTTATAACCCTTCTGATGGAGAGTCTCTCACTCAAGGGCCCACTTGATAGACTAGCTCTTTGCACAAGTGAATCGGCCAAAAGTGAAAGCAAGTGAAAAAATGGAGAAAAAAGAAAAACCCGGACGCTTAAATCATGTATAACGACGGGATAATTAAGGCTCTTGAAACGGAAGTCAGCATTACATTCATTTTAGAAACCCATCCTTCCCCGGGGGGTGGACAAAAATCGATACTCATCATATCCATGACGACTTCATACGGTGGGCTGCTGTCGACGACGGCTGCGAGGTGGGAAGCATAGCCGAGGAAGAAAGGAAGAACGGAACCGTTCCGTTCATTGAGGGATCGAATTATGAAATGAAAAACAAAGGAACTGCTCTCGCGAGTCTTTAGAAATAAATTGGCACTGCGTGGGTCTTTCACATCCATCCATCCATCCAGCCGTCACTTCATTTCATTTCTTTTCACGGGCTCCCTCGTGAGGGGCGGAGATGGTTGCGAGTGAGCAACAGCCTTCAAATGGGTTTTATGTACGTTCTGAGTGATGGGCTTCATTTGAGGAATCTGGGAAAGGTGCTTTCATTCAATTCATGAAAATCCTCAAATTAGCTCGCATTCCAAAGTTGGAGTTGTCAAGGATCTCTGCTTGGATAGGGAGGGAAACGTAAGTGTCTAGTGTCTCGGATATGTTTTCCTGCAGCTCACTGACGATGAAATGGAAGGCATTCATTTCGGGGTTTTTTTTTTTTGTGGTGGCAACTGATGACGTTGTCGGTGCTTTTTGGGAAAGTGTCAGGAATTGAAATTTAATCAAGCGACGTTTCGAAACACGGTTGGAAAACAATGGCAGGGCGTAGTCTTTTTGGTGGACTCGGAAGGGTTTAGTGATTCCGGCATTTTTCTAGCAGACGGACAGGTTTTCTCCCGTGGCGTAGTGGGTAAGTGCGTCGACTGCTGCGCAGAGGGTGCCAGGTTCGATACCCGAATTTATTACCTTTGATAACTAAGGGCTGCACCTCTTTCGAGTCACCGACAGTGCTCAAAGGGTATTCCTGTCTAGACAAAGCTTCTCAACTTCGCCGTTCGGAGTCGGCATACTACTGTAGGTCCCTTCCACTCGTGAAAGAACAATAGCACGCACAACACGAGTAGTTATTGAGAAGCTAGGCCCAGGTCCGCCTCGGACTGTCGCACAACCCATATTATTATTAATGGGTAGTTGAAAACGTCTTTTCGTATTTTGTCATTAGATGTCGTTTGAGTCGTCCATCTCCAGTGCTACCAATCACATTGTTTCATACCATATGGTGTTGGAAAGGTGACATTTTAAGCTTCATTCAGCCAAAAAAAAAAAAATAAATTCGGAGAAGTTTGAAAAAAAGTTACAGCTGTTCAAAAATGAGTGAAAATAATGAAGAAATTCGCTATATTTTAAAATGTTTGTATAAAAAAGGGAAGAATGCCACGCAAGCCAATGAAATTTGTGAAGTTTACGGAGACGATGTTGTATCAGTTCGTGTAGCAAAACAATGGCTCGCTCGCTTCCGTTCTGGAAATTTCGATGTGAAAAATGCACCTCGCTCTGGTCGACGTATGGTTGAAAAAGTTTATGAAATTATGGAATTGACCAGGACCGTCACATAAGCAGCCATGACATAGCCAAGGAACTAAACATTCATCATCAAACGGTTTTGAACCATTTAAAAAAGGCTGACTACAAAAAGAAGCTCGATGTTTGTGTACCACATGAATTGTCTGTGAAAAATTAACACCTGCAATTCTTTGCTAAAACGAAATTAACCATTTCTGAAGCGAAAGGTAACAGGAGACGAAAAGTGGATCAAATACGACAAAAATTTGCGAAAAAGATCGTGGTACAAGCGTGGTGAAGCTCAACAAAAGGTCGCAAAGCCAAGATTGACGCCTCGAAAGGTTATGCTGAGTGTTTGGTGGGATTGGACAGAAATCATCCACTATGAGCTGCTCCAGCTTGGTCCAACGATTGATTCTACACTTTACTATCAACAACTGATGAGATTGAAGGAAGCAATTGAAAAAAAAACGGCCAGAACTGGTCAACAGAAAGGGCTTAGTTTTCCATCATGACAACGCTAGACCACACACATCTTTGATGACTCGGTAAAAACTGGTAGAGCTTGGCTGGGAACTCTTGATGCGTCCACCATATAGCCCTGACCTTGCACCATCGGACTACCATTTGTTTCGGTCAATGCAGAACTCCCTTAATGGAGTAAAGTTGGCTTCAAGAGAAGCCTGTGAAAATTACTTGTCGCAGTTTTTCGCCGAGTCATCACAAAAGTTTTACACTGATGGAATAATGTCTCTAACGGAAAAATGGAATAAAAAAAAATAAAAAAAATGAGTTGAAGTTTGTTTAGAAATACGAAAAGACTTTTTCGACTACCCATTATTAGACAGGTTTTGTCCCACAAAATTTGTTGTTAGTTGCGTGTGGGGAGCAGCTTACAAAATTAAAGCATTTTTTAATTAAGAAACAACCACCTATATTAACATTACGAAGCATCAAACAACAACGATCGTCTTACGAAAAATGTAAAGCATCCGACACTATTGAAAAGTGTGAGTTTTTCTGAGTATGAATAATCGAGACTACAGTACTTCGGTGCCGAAACAGTACGAATGTTGAAAATATGTTTCGGTCGAAATAATTATACCATTACACCTAATTCTGTTTTTACACGGTAGATTGGTTCCAGAAAAAACTGTGTAAAAAAGATATTGATCGTATGCAAAAATAGGTGATTGGTTCCTAATCTCTAAAACCTCTTAAAATTGTGAAAAACGAGGATTTTTTTAGGACAAGTATTCATGTTTATTGTATTAAATCACATATATAATGTTCATTTTTACAAGCATAGTTATTAAAGATAAAAAAGATATGCACTCTAATCTTAAAAATAATATAAACTAAATGTATGGCAAGTTCAGGAACTAAAAATAATTATGTTAAACAGCTATGTTGTTAACGAAAAGAATAGGTTATTCAATTTTAAAGCTAAAAAATAAAAAAAAATAAGTGATAATCATAAATAGAGGAACATAAATTTAATTGCTGTCATCATCAGTTATTCGCATTCGCTTGCTTTGAACGCGTATACAGTCACTGTCATCGCTGGAATAATTATGAACTGGACTTTCTCTTGCTCGTTCAGCATCTACATTTTTAACAATGAACTCTGTTATGAGCCGTTGTTCGCCAATTCTTGCTACCTCTTTGTATAATTCTTTGTAACGAGCCATACAATAATTCAGCTCATGTTGGAATTGTGCAGCTCTTTCGACCTTTCGACGGATCATTTATGACGAAATGGTGTCCTTATTTATTTGAAAGTCGAAGTCCTTCTTGAATTAAATTTGCAGTTAATTTTACATGTTCCTCACTATCACTGCTTTCTATAGAATCAGCACAGAACATACTTCGCAAAAATTAAATTTGCTAAATGGAATAAAATCGTGCTAAATTGAATAAAATCGTGTAAAAAAATTGAAAATATTTTATTTTCAAACCGTGTTGTATCAAAACCGTGTAAAAAAAGGACCGTGTAAAAACAGAATTAGGTGTATATGTAGGAAAGACTATTCTTAAAATGATATTGAGAGTGATGCTCCAAAACTAAAGTTAATGCGTCAGAGATCTCAGGAACTGAAAAGAATCCGCACTGCACGGAGACCAATTTCTTGCAATATTGACAAACCGTCGTGTTCACTAAATTAAGCACAGTCCTAAAATTCGACGAATTTTTGCGTGACCGTTACTTCACATTTGCTGTCTAGCGCCACAATCTGGATTGGATCTGGGCTAAACTCCTATAACAACAACTCCTCTGTGCCTGCTATTGTCGCAGGGACCTTCTGTCTCATGCCGACTACGACGATTAAGTTTGAAACATTTTTTTCTGTTCTCTCTCAGCATTGCCAGTTAGAGGTGGGGCATGAGTTATGGAAATTGTTTGATTGAACCTACATGCGCAGTTCCTGACAACACCACGGTGGCTACAGGGAGTCTTGCCACGGGACCCCTAAATACAGTCTTTCATCTTTGGTGATAATCGACTAAAATATTCAATCCTCTTTGTCTTTATTTTCCTTGTTTAATGGCATTGTGGCTGTCTCACGGTGCACCGCCTCGCCCAACACCTATAACAAATAAATTTCCAATTAGTTTCTGAACAATTTGGGTCACTAAAAGTACGCAAACAAAAAAGAGGCTCAACGACATCCAACACACGGCCTTTCCAGGTCAGACTATCAAGACGATCGGACCCTTGTTCCTTGTTATCACAGCAAATCTAGAGCCATGTACACAAAATCCATTTCGAATCATCGAGGTAACCATCACAACCATTCACTGAATATCTTGATGCTCATGACCATTTGTGCGCCATTGTCCCTTATGTAATTTCCCTTTTGTGTCGCCAAAGAAACCTCCTCCATTCCATCAGCCAAATAATCACCAGCATGGGAAAGAGGATTCGAGGACGAGATGAAAAAAAAAGGGAAAACTTAACCAGAATGTGATTTCGGTTCAATACCCTTCCTATCACACCTCAAAGATCTAAATTGTGGCTCTCCAATTAGAGTCCATTGAAGTGAAGCGCAGAGGGAAGCAGCAGAAGATTCCCTCTTGCACACACACACGACCACACAGCTAACCACACTGCACACCAGCAGGGGAACGGGGGAAACTTGGTTGGAAATTTTAAAATTTTCTCTGCAAAAAGTTTCCATCGACTGCCTTGCGGCTTCGCAACGCTAAACACTTTTGAAAGTCGTTCCATTTTGCTAGACCCAACCCAACCACCCACTTCACACTCATCACCACTACACCTTCGAATTCAATTACTTCGAGTTGAAGTAATCCCCAAACGATTTCCCCGCCCAGCCCACCGCTGCGCTCCACCCCACAGTTTAATTCAAGATTTATAAGCAGAACAGATTGTATCTGAAGCGAGATTCATTCAATTTGAAAAATTTCTTCATTCTTCCCTTTAACTCCGCCGCACAGCACCGCGCCGCTCAAGGTCCATTTATTTTCGAATCTTGGAATTCTGCGATGTCCTTGCCAACGGCAATCATAGTTTGCGATTGTGCAGTGGGTGTGAATCTAAATAAAATCCCTTCGCATACAACTCATCGTTCTACCTCGTCGCAAGGACACACAATTCTTCGGTTCTCTGTTGAGCTGGAAACGCGTCCAGGAACAGCGAGCATCCCCTTGTTCGCTCTGTTTGCGCTCACTGATGAAATTCTAAATATTCCAAAGGTAATTAGAACAAGAAATGTCGACAACGACAGCGACAACGCTGAAGATGAAGATGGAAAGGCAAGAAGGAAAACGAAAGCAACACGACGTCCTCGTAGTCGGAAAGTTCTTCCTCCTCCGGTGTTTGATGGGATTAGTCGTGCTCCTTTGAGCGCGTGAGAATTTCCGAGTCACCTTCTTGATTTCCTTCATTCCTCCCCCTCAGCCGCCCAGCCCTTCGGTTCTGTGTGGAATACGGAGTACATACTTTCCCTTGAGGGCCTTCTCGGCTGGTTGGCAAGGAGAAAGTCAAAGTCAAGTTTTGCTTCTCATTTACATTTAAGAGATTTTCACTTTTCCCACACCGACACACCACACGCATGTGTACGTCCTTCGGTGGGATCACAGACAGGCCGAGGATATTCATGCCAAGTGCACTGATATGAGACGCTGCTTGTGTCCCAGATGGACGTTCTGATTGCAGAGTATGCAAACTAGACGAAGACTAAGGAGGGAATTTATGAGACGACATCATCATCAGTGGAACTTGAGCTCAATCATTTCTCCACTTCACCCGCCATCGAGAGCGATGTGGCGCGGCAGTGAGAAGTGGAGAAGTTTATTGCGAATTTATTGAGCCATTTCCTCAAAGTTACCGACAATCTAAATTCATTTGCATTAATTGTTTTCGTTCGTTTGTCGAAATGGAAATGAGATACAGAAAAATATGCCAGCGAACGTTTTATTCAAATTGTTATTTATTTAAGCAGCAGGGAATAGTCAGTTTGACAGACGCGTAGATACGCCAGGGCTGGCTTACAATGCAGGACACATTCTTTAAAGTGAATGCAAAGTATTGTACATAGCTTCAATTTGTCGAAGTGTCTTGAATTTCCCCATTCAATGTATTCTTTTCTTCTCATTCTTGTGGAAATGTTCAGACTTCAGGAACTTCGGTCTCGATTCCCTTAGGGCTGCGGTGCAGTAACTTCGAGAAGAATAAACGAGTTGGTGGAAACTAACTCAGATCTACCACTGGCAAGTAAAACACCCTCAAGCAATATGTACTTTCCTTAAGTTGACTCCAGACGAAGTAATTTAAATAAATTATATGTAGTTTCGCCGGAACTATAAGTGGACTGCGTTCAAATGCCAGGTAAGATTATTGGTAGACCTTCGTTCTTGTTGCAAAAGGAATCTTAGGGCGACTTGGAAAACTGTAAATTTGAATTTGGGGAAGATGATGAAGAAGATGACATCTTAAAAACTAACGAACTAAAAACAACATAAATGGACTGACCAAAAAATTCGTAAGGACAGAAATTAGAAACACTGTACTCCAATTTAAACACCAAATTATTTCCGGACTAAACAAAAAACTTGCAGTAATAGCCAATAAGACAGGTGAATAAGCAAATGCAACATTTCTACAATCATGTTTCACAGTTTTTCTGGTATAAGGAGCAGAGTAACCCTGATTTGGGGCCGTCTTGAAATGTCTTACAATTGGGATCTTTCAAGTTATTTTAGTTTCGTTCGTGTGTGAAGAAGTTTCTTCGTCGATTAATGCCCTGACTTCCAGTCCATCCCGTTCTGCCAGAACACACTTGCTTCATTTAGCCTTCACCGAAGACGACTGGATGGCGCAGTTGGTAGAGTGCCTGCCCCTGGTTAGCGGGGTCCTCGGTTCGAATCCCAGTGAAAGCAAAGTTAATACGCTTTTATCTGGTTTTCAAATCTGCTCCAGTCACCATTTGCCGTTGGGATCAAATTAAAGGCAGTATCACTGGAATAGTCAATCAGTGGTAGTAGTCTGGTATCACAATGGACCAATGTGGTCTAAGTGTGTCTAGCCTTCACTGGACAACACTGGTATTGACTTCGATGTTCTTCGTGATACCAAGACTTAAAAGGGTCAATCCTAGAGATTTTTCGTTTATTTCCAAGTTTTTCGGACATTTGAGAATGCTGTAATTCTCAGAGCATTTCTTTTTACTTTGAAATTGCAGAATATGTTTTACTTTGACTTCCTCACTGCAGAATCAGTCTTCTTTTTACATTGGAGCAATGTTGTCCACTTCCCAATGATGTATTTTAATTATGGTTATCCGATGAGGGTAGGAATGTAGCCACCCTAAAGGTATTGTCTAGTGGTGTGTCAACCCGGGTTGAAAAATCGAATTAACCCGGGTTACACCTAAACCGATTCAAACCGAGTAAAATTTATTTCAAGCCCGAAATATATTTTCAAAACCGATGAACCGAACCAAGTACATAAAAAAACTATAGACAGTACAACCCGATGTAAGCATATGATGCCGGACCGAAACCAACACCAAATCGAATTAGGCTGTAGACAATATAAATCGATTTGACATATTGATTCGGGTCGTAGCCACCACAGCAGGTTGCAGCATTTCGGTAAGTTTTCCCGTATTGTGTGCAGTGATGGGACTTCTACCACTTTTTGCAATGTTGAAAACCCTACCAACTTTAACTCTAAATCTACTACATTTAGCCCATAGCTCATCATATCCCTAGCATTGTTCTGATTATGTATTAAGATTCGAGAAAAATTTGGTCTGCCAGACGCTAAAATTAAAATGTTAAAATACCGACATCCAAAAAAGTTTTAGCTTGAACAAGTGAACAGTTATAAGACTTATCAGATTTGTTTCCACAAAACACAGTGAATATTGAAGATCTTTATGTATAGTGGTTCATCCACTTTATCATATTTTAAAGTAGGCGAATGAAAAATATAATTTATTTCGAATTATTAAAGATGGTATAAAAAATTATTCTTCAAATCTCTGCAATGTGTTACATCAAACATGTTGCAAATATGTTGTTTACGGTACATTTTTCTCAACAAAAATGATACCATGTAAGTATGAATGGACAGAGAAAATTGTTCAATAAACGAGATCGACCTACAAAATGGTGCCTACAAAATAATAACTCCGGGATACGTGTTTTTAATTTTTGCTTTGTGTCGGGTTATTTTTTATTTTATGTTTGAAGTAATTTTGAATGAATGCCCTACAGCCAACCCAAATATCAAAAGTAACATCAGGTCCACCAAGAATAATATTCCTAAAAGATGATCATCAAATCAAAGGTCTGGCCATGAAAAGCCCTTTCAAATCAGCTACAGAGATCATAGTTGAATTAAACTTACTAGTCTAATCATCAATAATACAAAAAATACTTGAAGAACAAAATTTCTTCGGATTATGTAGTAGAGTAGGAAGATGTAGCCCAGACTAGCGCCGGTTCTTACCAGAAGCACAGGATAAACTATCTTAAATTCGCAGATCTTTTAAGTTTCAAAAAGCAAACAAAAAAAAAAATCCTTAGTCCGGTGAGACAAAAGTTAATTTGTATTAATCTGATGGTCAAAGGTAGATACTGAATCAAAAAAAAGCGTTTTGGAATGGAATCTACTAAAGATATTCGGTGGTCATATTGTTTTGTTCCTAACTGTTCATATTCATTCATATTCGTCATAATTTAGCACGACACGAGCAGCAACGACCTGCAGTAATACAACCCACTAGCCTTGAACGTGGATTGCACGAGTAAGGTGTGGGAATGCGTTCCAGGTCAATTGATCGGGATTGCATCAGCCAGCAGAACACCTGTGTCAGTATGCGACCGGCGAACGATGGAAGGTGATGAGCAAAGACTAGGCAGGCAGGGCAGTCAATTGATCGGCGGGAACAGTAAAGATAAATAAAGTAAACTTGTAACGATACTTCGCTTTTTGATTTATTTTATGCGTAAGTCGAACAGTTGAGCCAGCCTTAGGGCAGGCGTTCGCAATTTTTTTTGGAATCCCCTTCAGGGACTCCTTTAACTCATATTTCGTCATGAAATAAATAAGTGAATTAACAAGGAAACCTTTTTTTCCTGCTTATCTACCACCATTATTCATTTCCCAAGACCCATAATTGATTGTGCGCCTTGTATGTATACATATTTATTTATTTATTTATTAAAAATGCCTAACATATAATTGTTAAAAATTGTTTAAAGTTAACTGTAAAGCCAGAGCGATGAAGCCTTAGGCTGAATGTATATATAATATTCTCTCTTTTTTTGTCTGACATGTCAAAGTAAGTAAGTTGCATTGCACGTGCTAGTAGAAGAAAATACGAAGAGAGATAAAAGAGAAGAGAGATACATTGAAACAAATTGCACACACACAGCTGGTATTGGCTTAGCTACCCCGTGCGCCTATCGCTTTCCTTGCCAACACAAACGTCTTATGATACACATAGAACACCGAAACAAAATAGAATTGGACAATACAACTCGACTTGGGACATTCCATAATACATATTTTTTCCTTTCGTTCATCATCAAACCGAGTTCATCAACCCGGGTTACATCTTGGTTGGTTTCTATTTTAACCCGGGTTAGCTCGGTTTGTAAAAC
This sequence comes from Eristalis intricaria, assembly GCA_964034865.1. NCBI lineage: Eukaryota > Metazoa > Arthropoda > Insecta > Diptera > Syrphidae > Eristalis > Eristalis intricaria. The sequence continues at coordinate 11,206,140 of OZ035873.1, forward strand.
GTTCGGGATGGCACACCACTAGTATTGTCACTGACATTTAACTGCTAATCAAAAAAACTGAAAAACAAGCGAGTAATTCTATGTTAGCTTGGTCCTTCGAGTTTTAAAAAATGTTAAGTAATAAGAGAAATGTGCTAAAAATTGTCTGGGAAGAGGAAACAGTAGCTTTCAATTTATCAGAGTTAAATAACTGTAGATTCATATTATAGCAGGAGAAACAGCAACCGTGACTGTCAGTGCTAAAGTAGAGTACAAGATATGCATATGCGAACGACACAACGATTATAGTTAGCCGTAGAATCGTTGCCACAGCTTGGTGTCACAAACGACGTACAACGCTGCGGCTCAAACTGTATTTAATAATATAGTCCCTAGATTTCGACATATTGAATTTATTTGACAGATAATTTTATGAGACTACAACGCTGCGGGTAATCTAGAAATAAAATGGTCGTATTTCGTAGTAAGTACGTATTACTGTATTACGCAAACAATGGGTCGAATGTTGGCTTCCAATTCCAAGTTCTTAATTTAATTATGTATCTGTAAAGCTCACCGATTACTGTAAAGGTTTGTCATTCATTATTATGATGTAGTCCATTCAATTGAACCATGACGTAACCCTGTAGCGTACATTCTGTATTACATCACATTCGAAATGACTAAAACAAAATATGCATCTTATAACATATAAAACTGTACTTTTGATATTAGTAAAAGTCTAATCTCTCCAGTCTAGTCTAGTACTAGACTGATAAAGGTTATATGCAATTTTCTCATTTGAACATCAAATCCTCGCACGTATGCATTGAAATGAATGGAAGTGGGAAAACCAATTTGACTTTAGATACAAATACTTGTGTTCAATCGGTAACTGCGGTCAGTTTAAGAATACATTTTGGTTCTAACACTTAGTTTCGTATAATAATAATGTATTTTTTGGTAAACAAAATTATTGCTATAATCTATTTTTGTATAATAAAGTTTTTAAAAAAATACATATTTTATTTTCCAAACTAAACATTTTGTTGTACTTTTTCTTAATAAATATCGTTAAAAATAAACAAAAGAATCTATTTCAACCATTTGTTCTTTTTATTTTGTTCCACCATGTCAACAATTTGTAAACTTTGAAACCAACTCCTACGTGAATAGGTAAACCAAGCTATCCTCAAAACAAGGAAGAACTGTCGAAGAAAATAATATTGCCAATTTAAAGTTCTACGCCTCTAAAAAGAATACTTATTATTTGCTATAAAATTATGAGTTTTTCTCGGACACACAAATTGTACCAGTAAGTCCACGTCGCGTTATAAAACCCAATGCGATAGATAGTTCCATGGCACTCCTATCGTTAATCAAATAAATATCTTGTCTCTGAAACATTTAGGCCTCTCAATTATTTTATCTCAATGTTGAGCATCTGATTGTTCTAACAGAAGGGATATGCTTCTATGGTTTGGTCACGAGGTACGAACCTCATAATCACGTTTTCCAAAGTCTGCCTTGAATGCGACTCTATCAGGCAGGCGACTGCTTTTGCGGAATCAGGTGGACCGATATGGTTCAACTTGCCGATAACTCCTGATGAGTGAGAGTCAAGGGCGGAGGTCCGCGACCCCTTCATAGAAACATAAAGATGGTGACTAAATCAAACTCGCCGTTTTTTCTGCAGTTTTTGTTCACCATCTTATTCGATGTGCAAGTCCGCATTTAATTATGAGACAAGTGTCATTCAAATTGACTTATTTTGATTCACAAACACTTCGAAAGTCCACTTCCCACAGCCCCAGACATCATTGATCAACTTATTGAGAAAATACATTAATTCCCCATAAACAATTTTTAATGGTAATTTTTAAAAGACAATTAATCACCGTTGACATTTTAAAAGTCGTTAAGTGCATTTATAAACTGACAGTCATTTCCAGACCATGTCAACGCACACAGAGTGCCTCACTGACGTACATGTAGACATGTTTGCAAAACATATTTGACATTTAACTGTGACTTGGAGTTGAGGCGCCACCTTGTCGTGACATCTCATTGATCCCACATGAGTGTAAGGGAAGCCTAAGTGATGAATTATTAAAAGAAAAACATTCAAATGCGTAGAAGTTTTGTTGTTCTAAGGATAAATTAAGGTGCGTGTTTAGTATGTCAACAATGGGTGGTACTTCTTAAAGGTGAATATATTTTTGAAATAAATTTGTTGAAACTTGAAGACTAGGCTTTTGTTCGAGTGAATGTTTTGCTCTAGCAGTTGGTATAAAAAAATCTCTTAATCCAAAAATTAGCATGTGGATACACAATTAAACGATCAAAGCAACCATGGCAATTGTATTCGAAGAAATGTGAAGAAATCAACCATCAACGGGCTCCAAGTGTGTGTGTACAACAGGACTGATAATAACCACTTTTCCAACGGGAAGAAATTCTATTAAATCTACCACAGCTACACATTGCAGTCTAGGCTGAAGCTGCAAGACAAGCTTTAGCTGTACAAGGAACTTAGGTTAGGTTAGGTGCGGGCTGCTAGTGCATTCACCAGCACACTTAGACCATATTGGTTCATTGTGATCCCACCCATAGTCAGACTACTACCACTGATTGACTACAGCGCTGTGATAGTGCCGTTAATTTGATACCGTTGGGAATTTTGACTGGACTAGATTTGAAAACTGGATGGGTCGCCGTGACGTAGTGGGTAAGTGCGTCGACTCCAACGCAGAGGGTGCCAGGTTCGAATCCCCAATTTACCACCTATCATAATTCACGGCTCCACCTCTTTCAAGTCACTGACAATGCTCAAAGAGTATAAAAAAGAACTGTAGGTCCCTTCTACGCGTGAAAGAACAATAGCACGCACAAAACAAGTGGTTGCTGAGAAGCTAGGTCCACCTCGGACTGTCGCGCTACCCATATTATTATTATAGATTTGAAAACTAGATCAAAGCGTATTAACTTTCACTGGGATTCGAACCGGGGACTCCGCTAACTAGGGGCAGGCACTCTACCAACTGCGCCATCCAGTCGTTCTACAAACAACTTTCAACCTTATAAGGTAACCCAACGACGCACTTAGAGATTCTGAGTAAAGTCGATCACAAAGTCAGCGATTTTATGACCCGAATCTTAACCTTTAACAAAAAATACAAATTGGTTATACCTTAAAGAGAAAAAGGGACCAACAGGCCTGCCTTGATGAATAACGACGACCAAAGAGGGTTGAAGTGAAAAAATGGAGTAGGAGCAGGCAATAGAAGCTGGGGAAGACAATACGTTGGCCAAGAAAAACAATTGATACTGATATCGGTGCCAGGACATGAAAATCGAGAGGGCTGTGTAATGACAGACGTCCAAACAAAAACAGAGACTGGAACTCCCTTTATTTTGGCCTTTCTCTGTACAAGGATTCTGCAAACAAATGACGAATTCAATTCTGGAACAGTCGGGAGGAACTTTGGTGGGTAGGAAGTGGCATTAATGCACTTAGGCCACGTGGGTGATTCTAATTAAAGATTGATCAACAAACTTCACTAGGGCGTTGACCGGTACTTTGCTGAAGTCGTTTGGCCTGTACTAACTTTCATAGCAGAGGAGGCGTTGGATGTTTTCCTCCTCTTATTTGCCTAAGCAGCTTTTACAGAGCCCGTTGGAGAAGAGTCCTAGTCTTTTTGCGTGAAGGCTAAGTAGGCAGTGTCCAGTGAAACCAATTAGGGAGATCAGCCTACTTGATCTTATTGGATCGTAATGTGTCCAGACTTGTTTCGAGATTCGACAAGCGATACCTGTCAACCATCTGGCATTCATGGGTAGAGATAATTGAGCTGTAACTTGAAGGTTACGAGAGAATCAATGAACTAGCAGTACAAAGGCGCATTTGACGAGTTCATCAGCTTGCTTTACAGTTTCCCGGGATTTCTCTATGGTCTGGCACCCAGCACAGGGGAATGTTGAACTATTCTGATATCTCGTTCAGAGACGGCTGTCGATTATTTTATTAGTTTATAGAGAACGATGCCAGGGATTTGATTGGTGCCTGGCTAGTCATAAAGATACAGATATGCGGGTGGATGTCCACCTCAGCCAGGCAATGGCTACATTTTTACACAGATGGACCCAAGACGGAGTACGAAGTGGTGTTTTCTGGGAGTTTCTTTATCTGAACAAATCTCGGGGGGATGGGAGGGGGCTGAAATTAAGAGGCTATATTAATTAAAAAACTAATATTAAGTTTGCTTTGTATGTTTTCAAACCGAATGAAAGAATTTATTCCAAATTTGAGACATTTTTAAATTTTGGCTTTTTATCGTTGGATCTTATTTTACGCCACCGTTTCTGCAATAAAACAGGGGAATGTTGAAAATGACAAAATAAGGCTAAATGCTAATTTGGCTATATTCCGTTTTTTTTTATAATTTTTGTTTTACAGTTTCAAAAACTGGCAAGTTACGATAGCTCCAGACGCCTGTCTGACAGTTCTTAACATACCCGCAACGGAGCGACGAAGTCGTGTGAGCGGTTAGATCCTGCTGAAAAAGGGCTAAAATCCTGTAAGCGTGCAACCGAGCCAAAAGGTCCATACTTGTTTTTTCTTGAATTTCAAATTTGGCCTTATTTTTAACCTTCAACTTTGAAAAGTGCATTTTTTGGAATGCAACACAAATTAGATCTTCTCCCTCACCAATTTTTTGAAAGCGACCTTTTAATGAGGAGTCGCATAGATCCACGAAAGCTACGATACCCATCCGATTCCTTCGCATTCAATTCCGATTTGTCTGAGTTAATGAGAAGTTTGATTAGAAACCTTAAGTCTTTCTTGTTTTACCTCCAAATAAAAGACTTTTTTACGATCCACAAGCCAGAGCTTTTCGGCGAATGGTCCTAGCACTTGCTTCTAACTTTAATTGATTTCTTAACTCCCTGGATGACATAAAGAAATTAATTTTAATAGCCCCTAGCATCAATTCATCATCCCGTTGGGAGGCAATTCTTGGTCTGCCACCTCGGTTAATAGTTCGGCTGCTATTATGGGCGATAAAAACTTTTGTTCAACGACTAATCGCCGATTGTGGGATTGAATATTTTTGTGATTGTTCTTTGGGTGAAGTGCCACTTTTATATTCGAAAATAATTGTTCTCTGTCATCCCATTGGAGTGAGTATACAAAAGATACGGAGACATCTTTCTAGAGCAGTGAAGCACTCATGTGCTTAGCTTGAAGAAGTATGCATGAGGTGGAAGTGAAATGAGTGGAACATTGTGGGCCAATGCGATGGAGAACGCACACGAAACCAATGGCGTGCGTAATTAGAGCCAGTTGCCTAAAATCGTGGTCGAGACATGTATCTCGGAATTGCGCCATTAGGAGAAAATGAAGAGCATAGGTGAGTTGTGTCAGTCTTAATTGACCTTGTATTGATTATTGGCAGGTTGAATTAATAATTCTGTGAGGACCACTATGAGCCGTTTTAATGCCAGAATTCTTCCAGACCATATGTATATCTTTAAAAATTGACACACTATAACCTTTTTTATGGTAATGAAATTTGTTCCCAAGTAATATTATTTCTCCAACTGTGGTCATTGATATTCACGCGGATGTAGTCGCGGGGAACAGCTAGTAATATACAGTCAGACTTCGATAAGTCGAACTTCCATAAATATATATTATATATTCGAATATTTGATAAGTCGAATAAATTGGTTGGCAATAGCGCCATGACGAAGATTTACATGGTATTTGACTTCGATAACTTGAATTTCGATTATTCGGGTGTCGAACAGATAATTGGCTTCACCTTCGATAAGTCGAATTCTGAAGAGAAATTCCCAAATTCTACGTATTCTTCAAGTTCGATTTCGGGGCACTGCGATTGTATGTTCATTTTGCCTAATATAAATAATATCCTGGTTTTGGTGAATATTCTGAGCAGGGGGAAGAGAATGAAATTCCTTTGATTTTCAGAACTGAACGCTCAAACGAAAGAAGTGAGAGAGGAATTAAAATGTAGTTGGAATTGAAAGCTTGAAAAAAGACCAGAAATATACAAGGTGTTACGTATGATGATTTTCTGCATGATGGCGGTATTATTACTTAGGAGTTTCCAACAGATTAAAATATTTTCGAGGTATTTAGATGTGAATCCGAACCTCCTCAGCTCGACAATAACGATGACAGCTGCAGTGATCTAATAGGGAAATACTAGGCGATAATTGAGGATGATTTGATTCAACCACGTTAAAACGAATTCGTTGCAGATTTGTAACTCATTTTGAGTTTATATTAAAATACTCATGAAACAAGAAATGATTCTGTGTACCTAATATGGTTTAAATTCCATTGAAGATTAAAAAAAAGTTATGTGTAACAGACTGTTTTAAATTATAATTATGCTCCTCTACGTTTTATGTGTGTTATGTCGCAGAAGAATAAATATAAAATAATATAATATGGCGCTACAGTCCAAGGCGGACCTGGGCCTAGCTGCTCAGCAATCACTCGTGTTGTGCGTGCTATTGTTCTTTCACGAGTGGAAGGGACCTACAGTTTAATGCCGACTCCGAACGGCGAATTTGAGAAGCTTTTTCTAGACAGGAGTACTCTTTGAGCATTGTCAGTGACTCGAAGGAGGTGGAGTCGTGAATTATCAGGTGGTAAATTCGGGTATCGAACCTGGCACCCTCTGTGTAGGAGTCGACTCACTAACCCGCAACGCCACGGCGATCTACGATCAGAAGAATAAATATTTATACAAAAAATGTTACTCCATAACTTTTTTTTTGAGGCAAGTGGTGGTTCGAGTTATCAAAGTTCGACTGTATTTAGATGTATAAAATATGTATAAAAATACTCGAATATGTATCAGCTACATATAATGTCAAGGCCCTTGCGACAAGGGCGCCCTTTAAGAAAGCATTTTCGATGAAAGCGTTCAGTCGGCTTGTTTTCATCCGACACCTTGAACAATAAATACAGTGGACTCCCCCTAAGTCGAACTCTCCCTAAGTCTTGTTTTCAACCGACACCTTGAACAATAAATACAGTGGACTCCCCCTAAGTCGAACTCTCCCTAAGTCAAAACTCACCCTTCCTCGAACTTTACATACATTTCCCTCAACTTTCCATACAAAAACCTCTCTCTAAGTCAAACTCTCTCTAACTCGAACAAATTTTGGTATCCCGTGACAATTCGACTTAGGGGGAGTCCACTGTATACCTCATGAATCATTCTATCTATTGATGAAGCCGCATTAAAATCTGTTGTATTGTTTAAGATGTTTGGGTGTACATCCATCTTTATACTACATATGTAATATAATAGTAATCTTAAGTTAAAGTTTTATTGTACGATTCATTCCACCTGTTTAGGTGTAAACGCAGCTTAACTGCTAAAAAGTCTTTTATTCCCATGTTCAATAGCTAGAGGTCTTTTTTGTCATAAAAGCAATTTTTCATAAACCTCATGATTTCTTGTGCTTATGGAAACTGGCCTCAACGAGGTAAGACGTTGTCCAATAATAAAGGGGCCTATAATCCACTAATTCGAAAAACGTGTTGTATCGTCTTTTCCAACGAGAAATTACCGAACCAGCGCCATGGTCACCCCTACCCCATCATGTGGCGAGGAACCATTGAGACTCCTTTCGATATCCCGGTAACTTCTCGGAGATCCCTAATTTCACACTTTTTTGTTTCTTAATGCACAAGCCCCCCAGCGGGAGCCTATTACAGGAGCTTTTCACTCGTGAGATTACAATACCAGACACCATGATTGGTTGGTTACTGAAGTAGGTAGGCCTAGGGCCCTCTAAAGTCTGATTATTATTAGCTCACAATCATAATTACTCCTTGCGTGAATTTTAAGGCAACCTATACCCATAATCGGATTACAATCTAATTGCCTCGTTAGCAGCCTCTCTTCCCGGCAGTCTCTACATGAATTGACTTTCCACTCCAAAAATCGATTTGGGATAAATCCTCTTAAACACTTCCATTTCAGTTTCCCCAACCCTCTGGGCTTATGCACCGATTTAATGAACGCATTGTATTTTTACAAAATGAACAAACTAAAAATAATAAAACCCGTTTAACAAGCACTCAACATTGATCCGTACTGGAAAACACAAAAGGGGCCGAGTTGAGCACCCAACAGCGCCCTCCATTCCGCCATGGCATTGTTCTACGTTTATTTATAGTAAAAATCTGTGCACATTTGAATGTAAAAACTTACCTCATGGCTATCCCGGCGGCAACACTCGCGCCGATAATGCACAGCAGCAGGGCAATGCACACGGCAATGGCAGTCCAGCAGATGACGCCGCAATACCACAACTGTGACGTACTCACCAGCAACCAGTCATTGTATCCCGGCAGGATTGAGTGGGTGATGTAGGTCTTGAGGTTGATTTCGTGTTGCTCCAGAATCAGCAGCGGCCTCCACTTGAACTCGTGGGGACTGGCAGTCTCGTTGCCGGCACTCCGGACCACGTCCAGCACCAAGAAGTCAAACCTCGGCACGTGCATGCTGCCGGACGACGGCCCGCGTGCATTGGCAATGATGAAGTCGTACAAATGAAAGAAATCAATGAAATTCCGTAGGGTTGATATTCTCGCGGTGGACTGGCTGCTGCCGGCGGCCCTGGCGGTGGGTGCATCGCCTTGTACCAGGGCAGGCGGGATGGGATTGAAATTGCACAACTTCTCAAGTTGCGTCCGCAGAAGCGCTGCGTGGGTCTGGTTGGCTGCGCTGCACTGTTGCACGACTGATTCGATGTCCTTACAGACTTGCGTAACGTTCTCCATCTTGTCGGTGGCACTGCAAGCAGCGGGGAGTGCGAGGGGGCCGAGCTTGCCGGACCTGTCCAGGTGCATGGGCCAGTGCACGTTTTCTGGCAGGATGCTGTGCTGTTTGCTTTGCTGCTCCTGCTGCTGCCATCGGCGGATCTGGTGGAAGTTCTGCACGGTGCCGATGCGGTTGTCGTCGAACGCCACGTTGAGGAAGTGCCGGTACTTGTCGCTGAGGACGGTTAACAGCAGCAGGTTGGACATGAGCCGCGAAGTTGTTTTCATCAGCGACAGGTTTTTGTAGAAACGGTTCTCCGAGTTAAACGACGTCGCTATGATGTCGATGAGCAGGACCTTGGTGTGGTTGAGCGCTTCGAGGAGTGACAGTATCCGCAGCGTGGACGCGTCGTTCATGCCGGCGGTGATGATTATTGCTGTGGGGATAAATTCAATTAATTACAAGGACAATCGGATGTGGCGTGCAAATCATTACCGTTCCCAGCCATGTCGTTCGCCGTCAGCTGTGTGGGGGCGCTGTCGCCGATTTCGATTCTGTAGGGAATGTGCAGGTTGGCCGCTATCGACAGAGGTAGAGCCCAGTTTTCATCTGGAAAGAGCAAAGGATGAGACAATGATTACTGACACGTGGCGAGGGCGATGTTTAAGCTCTGCAAACGCAAAGCAAATTACGCTCATCCGTAATGCAGTCCCCGTTTTGTGTGAGCGACGGATGCTGCAGAGGAAGTTGTAATCGGATCGGACGTCGGGCTACGTGAACACGAGTTGAAATTGTAACACAAAATAACGGATTGTTACTGCATTACGGTGTAAGGTTCACGTGACAAATGGGGACAGAGAAAAGCGTACGATTGTAGGATTCTTCCAGGGAAACGTAATCACATGAAGGTTGCCCCCCGGCTGACAAGAAAGGTAGCCGAGGTTTCTCTTTGCGGAACATGGTACACGGAACAGGATGTGTACATAATTCTCCTTTTGTGAAACATTGCTGAATGGTTGGGAAGGGGAGTTGGACAGCCAGGGGAAGAGACAAATGTTTGTTTAAGAACTGGACGAGTTCCGAAAGGAGCAAGGATTTCTTGTCGGGCTGACAAGTCAAATGGAGATCGTTTGAGGTGAATGAGTTAAGTCGGGAGTTGTACTTCTTTTGAGAGCACAAGTAACGTTCGTGGGGTTTTTATAGTATAAGTCATCATCAGCAGGGAAGCAGAACACTTTTTCAGTTTGTGACGTCAAATCTGAGGAACAACCAACAACTTTTTAAAATTCCTTGAATGTTTTCTGAATATCAGGAAGATCAGGAAGAATCAGGTCCAAAAGTAGAAAACCATTCTTCTGTGGAAGGGTAATGAAGGTTTGCCGTGGTAACCATCGTATCATGCTCGAAGTAAAAAAAGTGTATTCTTTTTTTCGGGTCGCCGTAGCGTAGAGGGTTAGTGCGTCGACTCCTACGCAGAGGGTGCCAGGTTCGATACCCGAATTTACCACATATCATAATTCACGGCGCCACCTCCTTCGAGTCACACTGACAATGCTCAAAGAGTATTTCCTGTCTAGAAAAGCTTCTCAACTTCGACGTTCGGAGTCGGCATTAAACTGTGGGTCCCACACGTGAAAGAACAATAGCACGCACAACACAAGTGGTCGCTGAGTCGCGCCAGCTATATTATTATTATTTTTATTATTCTTTTTTTTTGTTGACTTTAAAGGGGCCTATCCCAACTCGAGATATCTTCAATGCAGCATTTTGGGATGGTAGCACTTAATCAGAGTGGTTTGAGACGAATACAGGTGTGGAACAAGGATGCTTTCTCCCTCTCTCTTCTCTCTGTATCTAAACGACATAGCAAATGTTCTTTCAGGAGCTTTTAGAATTGCTAATACAACAGTCAATGTGTTCCTCAATGCAGATGACCTTGTCGTACTTTCTGAATCAACGGAACGTATGAGATGATGTTAGTGTTAGAGATGGGGATTGACAATCAATTCTCACAAACAAAAAATAAAAAATCGTAGACAGGAGGTAAGCCCCCCCCAGTTTTTTTTTGGAAAAGTAACCTTGTCCTTGCAATTGCCGGGTAGGTGCCGAGGTAGTGAAGTCTAATTTCTTATTCATCTTCGTCCCTTCAGCTCCTACAAAAGTCATTGTAGGTGGTTCCCATTCTCTTTGCGTGTGTACCTAATTGGCAATGACCTGAAATATTGCCAACTACATTGCTAATTTCTTTTCTATTTAGATTTAGGAGAGTGCTTGTTTTTTTGGGAATTATTCAAGGCTATTTAGTCTTGAAGTTCTACAAGTATCTAATTCCATCCACCTCCGATGAGAATAACTAAGTCATCCGCAAAAAGAAGATGACTTACCCTCAACTCTCCCAACCGAACATTTCAATCAATTTTGTATATGAAAAACCACACAAACAAAAACTATGTATCCAGTTTCGCTCGCACTGCATAGCTGAATTAGAGTTGGGGCAGCCATCCAGAAAGAATCAACGAGTATGGTAGCGTTTGCAAAGTAGTCAGATTAAATAAAAGCTTGTAGTTATGAAATAGTGGTGGCCGTAGGGTTGTGGTTATGTGCGTCGACTTCTACGCAACTTAACCTCGCTGCCAGGGTTCGTTCGATTCCCGTTAGGTACGACCAAAAGTAATTTTCACGGCCCACCGCCTTCGAGACACTGACAAAGCTCAAAAAGCAATAACTATCTAGAAAAAGTTTCTCAAACTTGGCCCTTCCACTCGTGAGAGAACAATAGCTAGGAGGTAGGAGGAGCTAGACACTGTTCCTCTATAGACTGTAGCGCCATCCATATACATGTACAGTACCGAGCAAAAAAATGCAAACGGGTACATCATCAGAAATAATACTGCGTTGCTGCCTGTAACGGTATCCAATCTGGTTCTTCTTTTGAAATGTTTCTTTCCTTTGTGAAACCATTTGAATAAGTGGTATAAGACGAAAATTTGGACGAGCAAAAAAACATGCAAATAGAGAATATGTGTACTAAGGTAGGTTTATAAAATAGGTTACTCTTATAATAAACACTTGTACTTTGCAATAATTAGAAACAACTGTCTACTGGATGCAAAGAAGCATTCATTGCAGCTTTTAATAATGGCAGGCTCATGAAGGGTATTGCTCTCGAGTTTGGTGTTGCAACGTCAACCATTTCCCGATTCCGTGAAGATGGTGATGTTAATCGAAATGTTGGTAGTGAGCGTCTTCGCAAAGCAACTCCCCGACAAGATCGTGAAATAGTCAAGCAAGGCAAAGTCGATCCCTTAAGACTGCCGTTGAAGTGACAGACTACGTCAATGAACATCTTGACCTTAGTGTAGGCGTACACACTGTTAGAAGACGACTGAGGGAATCAGAACTGTTTGCAAGACGCCCGGCAAGGAAACCGTTTATCAGTGCAATAAATAGAAAGAAAGGGCTGGATTTTGCGAAACGCCACATGCATTCGACGAGCGAGCAATGGGCTTAAGTCTTATGGAGTGACGAGAGCAAGTTTAATATCTTCTCGTCAGACGGTATTCGCCATGTTCGAAGACCTCCAGGGCAAAGATATTGTCCCAGATATCAAGTTCCAACCATCAAACATGGTTGAGGATCTGTAAAGGTGCGGGGTAAGCAATCTAAAAGGTTTTTCAAGTTAGATTTCTAGCAAAACTTTATTAAAGATTCATTCTCTCGTCAAGGAGTTGGTCAGTTGGGTGAAGTAAAGGGTCGGATGAATGCGGAAATGTATCGGGGAATATTAGAAAACCACATGCTTTCATTTTAAGTCAAATATGAAGACCTGAAGACTGCTTATTTCAACATGACAAAGACCAAAACACGTGGGTCGCTGTAGCGTATTGGGTGAGTGCGTCGACTCCTACGCAGAGGGTGCCAGGTTCGATAAACGAATTTACCACCTTTCATATTTCACGGCTCCACCTCTTTCGAGTCACTGACAATGCTCAAAGAGTATTGCCTGCCTAGAAAAAAAGCTTCTCAACTACGCCGTTCGACAACAGCCGTTTAGTCCAAGGGTTTTGGGACAGCGAAAATGTTGATGTTCTAGCATGGTCGTCGCAATCTCCTGATCTCAATTTATCAAAACTTATGGGACCTTGTAGATCGAGAGAAAAGGAAGTGGAGGACATCTAATAGAAATTAACTATGGGAAAGAATAAGGTCCGAATGGGAAAAGATCTCACCGGACCTACTGACTTCCCTGGTAGACTCAATGCCCTCAAGATTGAGGGCCGTTATTGCTAACAAAGGTTATGCAACGAAGTATTAAGTCTTTAATATTATTCTACTATAATAAGTTGGTTATTTTTGTATTTTTTTAAGTATTTGCATTTTTTTTGCTCGTCCAAATTTTCGTCTTATACCACTTGTTTAAATGATTTTAACATCTGCACGAGACTAATCACAAACTTATATTCTAAATCAAATGGTTTCACAAAGGAAAGAAACATTTCAAAAGAAGAACCAGATTGGATACAGGAACAGGACGAACCAGATTGGATACGTTACAGGAAGCAACGCAGTATTGTTTCTGATGATGTACCCGTTTGCATTTTTTTGCTCGGTACTGTATATACAAATGGTGTTCATGAAACATTACCGTATTATCCACACGGCTCATTTCCCTACAATTGCTTTCTGTATGACAATTCTAGTGTGAGAATATCGACTAGCCAACAATGCATTAAGGACATCCACCCGAAACGATTTAAAAACCTACTATCCCTAAACAAACGCAATTCGACCAACACGGTCCGTCTGATTACTAGGCTCGTAGAACATAAACAGCTTCAATGAATGATTTCTTTGGAAGTTGCATGGACGACGAAAATCTCAGATATTTCATGCCATCATTCGCTCACATTTTCAGATTCAGATTCCTGCAAGATAAATAAATTATGGTTTGCAATCAGCTAACTACTCCTGCATGGTGGCGCATTCAATTGGCAGGCCTAAGTCCAATATTTTAGGCTACCACTACCTACGTAAGTGATGATAAAGATGCTGTATGAGCTCAATATGAATGAAGATTCTGCCCAATGACCCAGAAAAGGAAAAATAAACTCGCTGCGGTTGCTATAACCCGCTAGCCCCTAGATTACGTTTAATTGGCTTATAGTCTTCCTATTCCATACAATACCATTAATGTCCATTCCCCGAGTCTCACATTACCGCCATAAACAAGGGGAGACATTAGTCGCAGTCAACACCAGCCAAGTCATAACCCCCCCCATTGGCATGTCGGACAACAAATGCTCTCATTAAATCCACTCACGCCATCATCATAGAACACATAATTAATTTTATTATTAACTGCGGCAGGAAATTAATTTTAGCACTCCATTAATTTCCGGGTAGATTCTGTCCGCAGGACAGCAAACTTACTCGTCGTCCCTGCTAAGACCGATTTACATGGCAGCAAATACACCTCCGTCCGGTGCGTGTGCATCCTCAGCTGACACCGGCATTAAGTGCCTTTATCTACGCCGCTCCGCTCTGCTGCGTTCGTCACAGGACTTGAATAAAAATAAACCCTGTCAATGGCAGCTAGTAGCGCACCACTAACGATGGAAGCCTCATCTTTGCCATCACTCAGGTATTGTGCAGCCCGGGGTCTCTGTGCGGCAGCGGCGCTGCAGCCCGTAATTAATCGGAACCAACAAACCCACGATGAATAGCGGTGTTTTGTCAGAAACCCAATGCGCTTGGCTGGGGAAAAAAATAAACAAGCAACTGAACCGACGACAGGATAAAACTGGCAAACTGCAGTAAGTTCTCGGCTGACATCGATTGCTCGGATTTACGGGCGAGAAATGGCCGCGTGGGTCGCCGCAACGCCAGTAAACATACGTTCGTGTTGCTACATCGAAATGGAGGAAATGCAGGACCGAAAGGGCAGAGTAAGCAAATCCCGACACAGCACAGGATGTGCCTTACTCCGACCGCCACTATCCGCTTGTGTTAAACAGGAATGCGCGATGACTTTTCGTTGTCGTACACCCGCTCCCGCCTCATGTGAAGCACAATTACTTGGCGTCTCTCTCCACTTGGTGTTCACCCTCGTTTGCCTTTGGCAGGTCCCTGGGGCGACGTGTCGTGTGTATGTGTGCGGACGTAGCGCCGTTGCGGTGCTCCGCAAAATCCAAGTGATTATGACTTAATAATTTAATCCGTGAGGAGTTTTCGGGTAAATTAAACTTTATGACCGGGAAAAATGAGTTTTGACTCGCTGAGGTGGCGGAGGGGGTGGAGACAGCTCGAGGATGCTGTTCGGGAGGACGCCCCCATTGGCTTCGTCAATGCTTAATGGTTCGTCTCAAATGAAGACTCATCGGGGGCCGTACAGCGAACCATATGCACGGCAAGGATCGTTAAAAAAAATCACAGTTCTCATGCATAATGGAGCAGGGTGACTCCAAGAGTTTCTCTTAAAGTTTCCGGGCTACTCGGTGACGCTGATGCTGCACAGTTCCGTTCACATACATGCTCACGCAACAGATTTTTCGGAGAATGGCTCACAGCTTTCTTATGACTTTCGCAAGTTTGAGGAGAGCATGTTACATTATGCATGGCGAAGAGGGAAAAGTGCAGCGTCGAAAAAAAAAACACGGGGGACCAAGGAAAACAAACGCGAATAGATCAAAGCTTATGCATCACTCCTTCTGGACGCTTTTCTGATGAGAAAGTTGATGCAACAGGTATTCTCGACGGGATGCATAGACGATGGAGTGGCTGGCGAAAGTGCACTTTGAAGGAGGAGTCGTGTACCGCCCTTGGCATTTAGAAAAACGTTTCTCCTTTAGTGTGGCAGTTACCATGTTCCTAACAGCTCGTTACTGGTGCTCCCAGGAAGGAGGAGATGTTTACGCTATTGTCTGAAAAGAAGAGCTGATGAAATGCCATGGGATACAGGCAGGCGAAAAAAAGGCTGTGTTCTGATGAAACCAGGAGTCACGTTGTTTTTGTTTTTTAAGATGTAATATATAACTTGGCAGCACTGCTCCCAATGATAGCGAATTGGAAGAATTGAAAGCTTTTGGTATTTAACCTTGAAACGACTGAAGCCACAGCAGCTTACTTTCCTCACCTATAAGGGCTGCTATCCATGGAGAGGTATTCTTTGACTGTCATTTCCCATCATTTGGTTCATGGCTGTACATTGTCAACCCAGGGACAGAACGTCATTTGTCCGAAAGTTTCTTCATATATAAGGTACTCGAAAAAATCAAACTTCAACTCATTTTTTTATATTTATTATATTCCATTTTTCCGCTAGAGACCTTGTTCCATCAGTGTAAGACTTTTGTGGTTTCTCGGCGAAAAACTGCGACAAGTAATTTTCACAGGCTTCTCTTGAAGCCAACTTAACGGAGGTTAAGGGAGTTCTGCATTGACCGAAACAAATGGTAGTTCGATGGTGCAAGGTCATGGCTATATGGTGGCCGCATCAAGACTTCCCAGCCAACTAAGCCCTTTCTGTTGACCAGTTCTGGCCGTTTTTTTTTCGATTGCTTCCTTCAATCTCATCAGTTGTTGATAGTAAAGTGTAGAATCAATCGTTGGACCAGGCTGGAGCAGCGGATAGTGGATGATTCCTTTTCAATCCCACCAAACACTCAGCATAACCTTTCGAGGCGTCAATCTTGGCTTTGCGACCTTTTGTTGAGCTTCACCACGCTTGTACCATGATCTTTTTCGCAAATTTTTGTCATATTTGATCCACTTTTCGTCTCCTGTTACCATTCGCTTCAGAAATGGTTCGATTTCATTTCGTTTTAGCAAAGAATTAGCAGGTGTTAATTTTTCACAGACAATTCATGTGGTACACAAACATCGAGCTTCTTTTTGTAGCCAGCCTTTTTTAAATGGTTCAAAACCGTTTGATGATGAATGTTTAGTTCCTTAGCGATGTCATGGCTGCTTATGTGATGGTCCTGGTCAATCTTTTCCATAATTTCATCGACTTTTTCAACGATAGGTCGACCAGAGCGAGGTGCATTTTTCACATCGAAATTTCCAGAACGGAAGCGAGCAAGCCATTGTTTTGCTACACGAACTGATACAACATCGTCTCCGTAAACTTCACAAATTTCATTGGCTTGCGTGGCATTCTTCCCTTTTTTATACAAACATTTTAAAATATACCAAATTTTTTTTGATGAAGCTTAAAATGTCACCTTTCCAACACCATATGGTATGACACAATGTGATTGGTAGCACTGGAGATAGACGACTCCAACGACATCTCTGGACAAAATACGAAAAGACTTTTTCGATTACCTAATATTTCCGGGCGTGATTTCCTTCGACCATATCTTGCAGATGAGTTGGCGCATGTACCATACCATCTCGTCTTCGGCTAACTTAAAGAGTTCCGGTAAAAGCCTGTCAACACCAGCAGATTTATGCGAAGCCTCAATATCGCCACCTTGACTTTGTTAAGGTCAGGGTGCCGTCATCTCTCATCGCCCATTGTGTATAGTGGAACCCTCTGACTGACAGCTGTATTCCTGTGGAATCGCAGCAACTACTGCGAGTTGACCCTCTTCGTATATATAAATCATATAATATTTTGTGCTGGAAGCTTGAGAATTACTTTGGTTTCAGTGATAGAGCGGTTAGATTAGTGAGGAGTTTTCTCTCAGGGAGATCACAAAGAGTAGTAATGGGTCAAAGTCATTCCTGTCTTTTGGAAGTAGAGCAAGGTGTCCCGCAGGGTTCAATACTAGGTCCGATTGTCTTCTGCATGTTCATCAATGATTTACCATCCGTGTATAGGCATTGCTCAGTACACTTGTATGCTGATGATGTTCAATTGCATCTGGCCAAACCTTTTCCAAATCTTGATGAACACGCGACTCCTATGAACAACGACTTAAAAGATATTTTCGATTGGTCAAGTGTAAACGGGCTACAACTAAATCCAATAAAGTCACTGCTAGTACCTATTTCCAAACTGAAGCTTGATCTAGATCATGTCCCCGAACTCTATCTTGGTTCCTATAAAATTAAAAACGTTGAGAAAACAACGAGTCTTGGATATGTAATATTGATTGCTTCCTTCAATCTCATCAGTTATTGATAGTAAAGTGTAGAATCAATCGTAAGACCAGGCTGTAGCAGCTCATAGTGGATGATTCCTTTCCAATCCCACTAAACACTCAGCATAACCTTTCGAGGCATCAATCCTGGCTTTGCGACCATTTGTTGAGCTTCACCACGCTTGCACCATGATCTATTTGGATATGGTTGTTGGTCGCATCTATGGCTGCCGCCGTAAACTATGGTCCAGTGCTTATTACACTCCGCAAGACACGCGCAAAAAACTTGTAACTGCCCTAATACTGCCTCTCATTAGATACGTTGAATTAATATATTGTAATCCTGACTCGCTCTCCATGCACAAGTTACAGGTGGCTTTTAATGATCAGTTCGATACATTTATAGCATTCGCAGATATGAGCATAGCTCTGCTTATGCCAGGGACTTACTGGGGTGCAGAGTCCAAGAGTACATTAACGCCTGGAACTGTATTTTCCTCCACAACAGTCGTAGTCTGGATTATTTTTTCAACAGGCTTAATTTTACTCGTTCAAATAGGTCAATTAATCTAATAACTTATCGCAATAAAATTAACATCGCGTTTATTTTTCATTCATACTGCTAGACTATGGAAACTCTCCACCTTCTAATATTAAATCGATATCTAATCACAAAGATTTTAAAAGCGCAATCATACCCTATTTTTGCGCACTCCAATGAAATCATCCCCCAAATCCTATAGTTTTTAAGAAAAATCTGTAAGAAATTCTAAATTGTAAATACTAAGTACTAAAAAAGATGTAAATCTTAATGTACATACCTTTTATTTAAATAAACTTGAAACTTGATCATACTTGCGTTGCAAAAAATGAGACGTATTGTTTTATACACGACTGCACAGACATGCGACTAAGTAATCGCAGTGATTAAAACGGAAATTACAATTGGACACATGGAGTAGCATGGATCAAAGAAGACTTGATAGTTTAAGAATGGATTTTAGGTCGAAGTATTGTGCTGTTGCTCTTTTGTTCAAAACTAATAAAATGCTTAAAAAATATTGGGTCCGTCCTGTTTTAAGTCCGCCATGTCGCAGTTATCATTCGTCGAATCAAAGAACACCTGTGTCATCTTGTCTGATTTCTTTCAAATTGGTCATCCCACTTGGCCAGCAGTTAAACCACAAGTGCGTGCATGGTAAAATTTTCTTGATATCACGATTTTTCTATCGTTGCGATGAAAAAACGCATGTGCGCTCCCAGCCCAATACGCATTGGATAATTGCTTCACAGAACTGTCCTCTTGTAATACTTTTCCATTTGCTCGATCTTTTTTTTCACTTTGAGAAGCCGGTACTCCTCCCTTCTTTTAAGTTTGTAGAGCTCACTAACCGCTCTCTTCTGTCCAGCATCGCTGCATGTGCTACTGGCTTGCCACTGCAACTTTGGATGCCCTAGATCCCTTCAGCGACGAGGTCAGGTTTTTGAATTAATTTTTTTCGGGGTGAGACTAGACAAAGTCTTGAGGCCCTGATTCATTCAATTCTTGATTGAATGCCCTCAATGTGAAAGAAATCTGATTTCAACAATGTATAAAGCTACATTTAATGCAACCAGCAGCAAAACCAATTTGTCAAATAAAATGCTATATGAGCGCTTAATTTCACTTTTGGCTGGCTTTTGAGCTGCTCGGCATTTGGTTGTTCTGAACCTTATCCGCATTTAAAGTCCGGAAATACAAACTTGATAAGCCAGATACTTGAGATTATTTGGAATCTAACATTTACAGTCTTCTTGCCCGTATATAGTCTCAGATACTGGAAAAGTAAACGTAAATTTAGCACCCAAATGACACTCTGTTGGCCTCAAGCATAGACAATGCATCTATAATATAATATATAATATGGGTGGCGCTACAGTCCGAGCCTACAGTCCTAGCTTCTCAGCAACCACTCGTGTTGTACGTGCTATTGTTCTCTCACGCGTGGAAGGGACCTACAGTTTAATGTCGACTCCGAACGGTGTAGTTGAGAAGCTTTTTCTAGACAGGAAATACTCTTTGAGCATTGTCAGTGACTCGAAAGAAGTGGAGCCGTGAAATATGAAAGGTGGTAAATTCGGGTATCGAACCTGGCACCCTCTGCGTAGGAGTCGACGCACTAACCCACTACACCACGGCGACCCACCTTGTTTGTTTTTACCGTACTGAAATTGGGATAAGCTGTTGGAGATGAGGCAATTTTGAAAATTTTGAAGTTCATCTAGGGGGGGTTCGTCTAGTGGGAACATATTATAAGACTGGTTCATGAGATCACTGTATTAGTGAATAGCTTAGTAGAACATCTGAACAAAAATCAAAAATCAGTCCATCAACCATCCCAAACAATTTTTGCAAGAGAATGGTAGGGTGACTGTGTCGTATACACACTTTCAAGAAAGTGCGCATTTTATCGCATTTCACTCTTTTGTCCCGGTTTTCTCCTACTTGGTGCTTTGACAAAAAATGAAGATGGCCAAGCCCATGGATTCGCTTAAAAGCTGTGGGCAATCCATATTCATGAAGTACGCCTAAAACCATCTCTGAACTTATCATTGCGTCCAAAATCAGGCTAGGTTAGTACCACGACAGTAGTCACATTTGACCTAGCACAGGCCCACCATGTAACCACGCGTGTTACATGTAATCATGAACCGAATGTGGAACACCGACGGTCATCGAAAATATTTTAAGTAATAATGCAACATCGACGATATCACCGATGAATGAACTTGATTTCCGTTGGCAGCTCAGCAATAAGGCCGACAGCAAACGGATCGATATGTGAAACCGATACCGCGGTGTCTGCATTATTCATGTTAGGCTTAAGTATTTTTTTTATTCTGTCTAAAGACACACTTCAATGAAATAAAATCGTTTGTGAACCAAAGTTGTGCGGCGGTTTTTATTTCGATTGTCAACTTAAATCGTGGGTCTAGTCCAGGTCTAGGTTAGACTCGTGGGTAGACGGAGTTAAGCCACGTCTCACTTAGGTCCTGTTGAACTCCTTGTGATGCCCATTAGCTCCTACTTCGTGCTTGTTATGTTGGTTTTACTCACTTGTTCAGTCATCCTGATATCTTTACAAGCCTGAATAGAGATTTTAGAGGAAGTTTTTGTAGATCCTGAATGTCTGGGTGTTCACACTTCGATTGATTCAATTTTATTTGACAGCAAAATGTCTTTTCGTGGAAATTGTATGGAAAGTGTTAGCCCAAGTTTTCTTCCCAAACAAAACAAAGAATGAAAACACAATCTGTCAGAAATCTGCAAATTAACGGCCATAATGATGAGAAATCTGCTAGTTTTGTTTGTTTTTAATAATAATAATAATATAATAATATGGGTGGTGCTACCGCCCGTAGAGGGCCAGGGCCTAGCTACTCAGGAACCACTCGTGTTGTTCTCTCAAGCGTGGAAAGGACTTACAGTTTAATGCCGACTCCGAACGGTGTAGTTGAGAAGCTTTTTCTAGACAGGAAATACTCTTTGAGCATTGTCAGTGACTCGAAAGAGGTGGAGCCGTGAATTATGATAGGTGGTAAATTCGGGTATCGAACCTGGCACCCTCTGCGTAGGAGTCGACGCACTGACCCACTACGCCACGGCGCACAGTGGTCCCGTTGTATGGGAGAGTTGGAAATGAATCTGTAACTTTGAACCCGTGAACCGATCTTAATGAAATTTGAAACATAGTGCAAGTACTATGAGATCTTATTATGTTTCAAAAATGGTTTATGTATCCCATAAGCTAACGGAGTAGTCTTAAGTTAAAATAATAAAAAAAAAACTTTTTTTGTTTAAATGCATAAAATAATTAATTATTATTATCTATGACTCGAAATTGGGACTTAAAGGAAATTTGTAATCAATGTTTATAAATATAAATTCAATTTTACAAGTTTTGGTAACGTGCACTTTATTTGGAATTAAGGAAACTAAGCAATTCAGTATAATAAGGCTTGCGCTTCAGTACTAAGTGGCAGCTAATCTTTTGTTTTTGGTTCAGGCCTTAAATACGCAATCTAGGGATCAGATGATACCAACATTTGATGAATAACATCTTCATTTGTTGCCGAACGAGAACATTTGCTACTATTATTAATGCGATAGTACCTATAGTCTTTATTCCGACTTTCCTGCGCCTCCTCTGACAATGATCCGACGGGCAAGGCTGCTGATGATATTATTTCTGCTCCGTGGAACAGAATTTTATGCACTCTTGCTGGCATATAATACCAGGGGTATAAATTTGTAGCCATTGTAGCGGTTTCCTGGGCATAAGCTCCAAACTTGTCGGGGTCAATCCAAAAATTGCTGCATATTGTCTCCAGGATAACACTGAATCTTCGTTGATGATGGGTCTTCAAAAAATCTTCTAGACGTGTTCCCATCGTTGGTTGTGCCAAATCCTTGCTTTATTATATCTACTTTAATACCCATTTGCCTCTTGCCGAAGTTGGAAATATTTCCATCAAAAAAGTAATCGCACAAGAATCCATATTCAAATACAATACTTGCCATCGCGAAAAACTTCAAATTTGCACAACAAATGCTGGAATGGAACTGCAATTTTTATCTATATTCGATATCTATATAAAGCAAAACGTCATATTCCTAATTGAAATCTTCAATATTTTCGGAATCATAAACTAATTCCCGATGCCACAAAGTCAGAAATAGATATTCGCCCCCTTTTTTGCCCCATTGCGACATGCATTTATGACACCGCTAACAAAACAAGATAAAAGCAATTAGTTTCATAATTATAACAATTTTATGACCCAAAGAATTCTAATTCACAATAATAAAAACATCCTCGGCATCTCGCATAGCGTTTGCACAATACATGCATTGCAAGGGAAATCGTTTGAAAATGCCGAAAAATGCACGACATTGCTCCACTTAAATGCCTCGTACTCCCAAAGTGATCAAAAGTGGTCTCTAGATATCGATAGACAATACTTTTAGTTTTTAAAAAAAGTTGGTCTCCCGTTGGAGACTCTTGGAGCATTTTTGTTCTAGTCCATCAAACATTGAAATGCCCCTCTCAAAATGTGCCTTTACTTAAAAGCCTGGTTTAAGAAATTGGTAAGCAATAAGAAAAAACTGAAAACGCTGTTTGAAAGCAAGA
Source organism: Eristalis intricaria (assembly GCA_964034865.1). Taxonomy (NCBI): domain Eukaryota; kingdom Metazoa; phylum Arthropoda; class Insecta; order Diptera; family Syrphidae; genus Eristalis; species Eristalis intricaria. The sequence continues at coordinate 11,229,186 of OZ035873.1, forward strand.
TGTATGACCTTTTTAAAACAAAAATTACTTTAGGTTCCAATGTAATTTGTAATTTTAGGAAATATGGCACATCAAATTTGCTTAAAAAATACGTCAATTTTTGCAATTTTCAAAGTCCCAACTTTGAGCTAACAGTACAGCCAATCGGATGATCCAAAGTCAACAAAATTTTGGCTCATATTTGTAGAATCGAAAAACATAAACCATTTGGCCGGGAAAAATATGTCACTTCGGGTATTTATTTCCACTGCGGGACCACTGTGCGGCGTCCCCAGACAATGCACCTATCACATACTAAGATCAGTGAGTTAGAGAAAGATTTACTCTATGAATTGACGATGTAAATGGACCTAAAAAATCTTCGAAGAACTCCCTAATACTGAGAGACAAATTTAATGATTCGAAGATACCGTCGCATGGCTTTACAACGACACTGATGACTTGGTGCACTTAACCATAAGGCTAGGGGTGACTACTTGCTAAGTGCATATAATATGTATAACTCGTGTTTGAAACATCTCCAAATGCCAGTAATGCTAGAGACCACATGTAGAACTTTTTTCTAGAAAGGCCTGGAGTTTCTTCATTCGTAGACCATTCGAGTTAGAACGGAATCATGAATATCAGATCTTGAACCGTAGATGAACACTTTAGGGACATCTACATATTTCGGGGGGTTCCTCCTAGAGTTTGGGAAAAAAATCGCAAAGATTGGATTTATTTTTGCTTGACAGTTCATCTTGTTTGGACGTTTAAACAAGACGCGATTTGCTCCAATTAACGTGTTTATCAAGAAAACAAAGTTATTTTAAGCTTCCAGGCTGACTCGCAAAGGCGCGTTCGCCCGGTCGGTTTTTGAAAGGCGTTGCAACGCGTTTTATCGAGCTTATGAGAATGTTGTGTCAGAAAGCGGCAGCCTTCAGTTTTCTACTCAAATAGTTTGAAATATTAACTTTAATTTATTATTACAGTATGTGTTTTTAGTTTTACATTGTCATCGCTATTGCATAATTTACAGAGATTTGGTTAAATAACCTTGCTACTGACAATTTATATATTTGTTGACAATCTATATAAGAATTAATTATTTATGGCAGAGGAAAACCTAATAACAAAAACCTCTATACAGTATGGTTTGAAGTGTAATTTTCAAGAAAAATAGAAAAATTATTGACTTGCGGAAATAATCGTCTCAGTTTGCCAAAAATTCAACTTGTGAAATAAATTTTTTAAAAAATATTTCAAAAATGTCAAAAAGCTCGATTGACTGAATAGTAGCTCCACCTAGAAATTTTTGCTCGCGCCTACGATTTTACGGTCTATAAAAATTGAACGCGCGGCCGCCCCATTTCAAGTCAGTTAAAGCCCGAATGCCTGAACGCGTCGTTACGATGTGGCTTTAAAATTTAATAATCCCTTGGTTTCACAAAAAAAAAAAATCACAAAAATCAAGACACACACTTCTAGACTTGATTGAACAAAGTATTGGGGCCAAAAAATGTTTGACAGGTTTTTAAAGGCAAGTACACTCAATTGAGTAGTAAGACAAGAAATAGCGACACATTAATTAAGCAAGAACTACTGCGTCTCTCTGGCGAGAACACACACTTTCAAAATCGATAACCCAAGTCATTTCTTTATCAGTCTCCAATGCCGCGTTCTATTTTAGATTCTATTAATATCCTACACGACGAAATTTTGCACTAAACCGCTCAACCTGCAAAATAAGGATGAAAAGTCAATACCAGTGGATGCAGTGCCTGACAAAGAAACTCATCGCGCTGAGTCATTAAAACTGTCATCCATCCGAAATGCATGTCTCTTTCCAAGCCAAGCATTATTCGATGTGAAAGAAACGTCATAATCGTTCCTCCCCACAACACAGATTGATTCATACAGCAAGTCATTTCCAGTCAAGTGTCAACACTCACACAATGGCCTAATGCACAATCTTCGCTGAAATTTGTCGACGACCGTCCGCTGGAATCCAATTCAAACAATATATTTCAGCAATCTCATCCACTTGCTCTGCAGTCGAGCTCGAAACAGAAAATCCATCCCCGGCACGCCCGGCACTCCCTGGCACACCCCAGCACTTCACTCCGAATCCAACGAAAACAACACGTGCTCGTGCTCGGCATCCACGTACGGCAGAGTGTCTTTCTGTTGAAAAACCGAACAAAAACTGCTTGCGATTCCCCTGATTTTCCACCCATTCACTGAAAATGTATGACAACCCACCCCCATGTGGTCCACCCCACCAGCGGCAGCCAGTGTCATGACTAAACCTGACTGTATGCCCGAACCGCACACAATAGGTTCCACGATGCATGTCCTCATTTCGTGTGCTGTTCGCGCGAACGTTTGCAACAAGGCAGCCGAACAGGGGGCTCGCCGGGCGGTCCAGAGGGTATTTTTTTCATGTTCATCCTTCAGCTAGCGAACACAGGATTCGTGTCCGTGGCAGAGGTTACACTTGGTAATACTCTTGTACACACAGCCTCGGAGCTAGTGGATATCCCCGGCAAGTAATTTCGGGCGAAAGTTTCCATGGCGGGCGGCTGTGCTTACGTTTGCGTGCTATTGTGGCAGTTAAAGGGGATTGAGTTTTATCGGGATTATTACAATATTTCTGTTATGCAGTTTTCACACCTGGCCTCAACGCCGCCAATATATCGGTGTGCGTGCGGTAATCGAGGCGAAACCTGGAAAAAACCGCTAATTTGCATTCCCGTGCCCTCGTGATCAGTATGAAAGGGGATTTTGACAATTCATTTGTTTAATGCAGACCAGTGGTTTGTTGGGCAAATAATCCGTGTAAACACTGTCGGCACAAAGGAACAATGGTCGAGGCAAGCAAATAAACTCCATGTAAGCGATGCGCTCGTGAATTGCTGTGCACATAGCCCGGGTTGGTCAAATTGAACGTGTGATATGGCCAAAGGACAATTGTTTGGGGTTTTTTGAGACTGGGACTTGTTGCGGTTCACGATTCATTTGAGTTGTTAGAGTACTTTGCTTGTTCATGGGAAGCTTGTCGTGACAAGTATTGATGGCGATTGTTTGTCTTGGGAAAGGATTTTGCATATTTTGTTAGATACGACGCAGATGCATGAAGTGGAAGAGCGAATTCTTGAATGACAAGCTTTTCATTCCAATTTACTTCCCTAAATTACTGCAGATACAAGTTTTCATTCTGACAACTCTCCCCGGTAGTTTGCAGCATGACCTATTTTGCAAGAAATCGCTTGCTGGCTGTTTAAAAATATCTCCTTTTTTTGTGGGTGTACACATTAGCACCGAATTTGTGAAGGCGAATTTTGGCGACTACGTCGGCCTGATCTTCCAGAAGTGTGTGCAACTGTTAGCATACGCGGATGACATTGACGTAATTGGCAGAACCTAGCGAGCCGTCAATGAGGCGGCTAAAATGGGTCCATCGGTGAATGAGGGAAAAACGAAGTATATGCTGTCATCAAGAAAGGACACAAAATATCGACGTCTTGGACATAGCGTCCCAATGGGCAGCTATAACTTCGATGTAGTCAAGGACTTGACGACTGGATGGGGCAGTTGGTAGAGTGCCTTCCCCTGGTTAGCGGGGTACCCGGTTCGAATACCAGTGAAAGCCAAGTTCCAGTCACCATTTGCTGTTGGGATCAAATTAACGGCACTATCACTGGAGTAGTCAATCAGTGGCAGTAGTCTGCTTATGAGTATCACAATGGACCAACATAGTCTAAGTGTGCTGGTGAATACATTAACAGCCCCCCTACCTAACCTAACCTAGTCAAGGACTTCATGGTACAAATGACATCAGTACCGAGATCAAACGCAGAGTTACTCTTGACAACCGCTTTTTCTATGGGCATTTGAGTAGTAGAGCCATTTCGGGAAGGACCAAGCTGACTTTATACAAGACCTTGATCACCCCAGTCCTGCTGTACAGCGCGTAGGCATGAACAATCTCAAAAGCGAATGTGGAAGTCTCTTCGAGAGAAAAGCTCTATGTGCGATCTTTGGTCCTTCTCGCGTTGACGGTTTTTGGAGGATAAGATTCAAACACCAACTGCACGGGCTGTACAGCGACATGAGCCTAGTCAGGCGTCTACGGATACAACGCCTAAGATGGCTAGGCCATGCAGAGGGTGTGGACAATTCACAATTCAGCTCCGGCCCGAAGAGTCGACACCGAACCCTAGGGCCAACGTAAAAGAGGACGCACGTGTTTGAGGTGGCGCACCCAGGTGGAAAAGGACCTCAACCAACTTTGCGTTTGTCACTGCAGGCAGTTGGCCAGAGACCGTGTTAGTTGGAGAAGCTTGTTGGTTGAGGGCCAGGTCTACCCCGGGTTGTAGCGCCAAATAAAGAAGAAGCAGGAGTCGACTCAAGATGAGCATTCATCAATTGGCCGCCAAGACCAAACGACTTGACACCGCTTTTTTTCTTTTTCTTTTCATGGGTAGGTGGAAGCCTTGCGTAGGCATTAATGGTCCGACGTCCATTGGTAGTGCCAGATTCTTACTGACTAAGACCACATCGTGGAATCTTTCCGTTTGTTCTGTCGCGGAACTACCGCTAGGCAGTACTTCACAAGGGACGGAATCGAGCTTTTTGCTACGTCACGTGTCGCTTAGCGAAATCGTTTTTCGCTACCATTCTAAATTCCTTAGATTGCACATTATTCGTAATGCTGCACCGTTCACAGTAGCCCAAAGGTCTTCAGAGTTCAACATATGTTGGAGAATGTTTCGGGTGTTTCTGGTCTGGCGGTTCACCAAACGCGTCCGCGAACACATTCGTGTTCCACGTTCTCTACCGGGTTTACGCAGTAATGACAGGACGGATTCGAGTCATGGTTTCGCTTTAATAGATATTCCCGGAAACCACCGCGATCAGTCAAGAACTGAGTAAGATTTACCTAACTTTCAATCCGTAGGACTAGTCGGTACGTCCATCTTCCTTTTTGGGCCGCGCTTCAATACTGCGGCTTCTTTCGAATTTCTTCGCATGATTTGTGTTTAGCCCGCTTTGCACGCGATTGTCATAGCGATTGAATAGCTTCTGAAGCTAGGATATCGATTGGTACCATTGAGGATAGTGCCAATATCTCGCGGGATACCGTTCGAAATGCTGCTAACTCGCAGTGCACAGAGTCTGTACATAGATTTGATATCCTACATGCGTGTCTTTTTGTTCGCAACTTCGGACCATAGCCACAACTCTCGCAAGCATTAATCGTTTGCCTTGCTTCGGGCCGCCGATATTCGACATGAGTCTTGAAAGAACGCATATCGCTTTTAACGATTTCTCGCGTATGCGAGGTGCTGCTTGAAATTTAGCCGATCATCAATCATCACTCCCAGGTATTCTATAAATGGACTGGAAATAATGGTGTGCTCTCCGACTTTTATCGTTTCTATTCGTAATGAGAACGTATTCTGTCTTGTGATCTGCGCTGTCTAAACTCATAGAGCGTAGCCAGTTCTTTATCAGTGCTATTGTTTCGTTGCTATACAACTCGACGTGTTCAAGCCATTTCGCCACGACTAGAACAGCAATATCCTCTGCAAAACTTGGCTTGACACTGCTTGAATAGTTTCTTGGAGGCTATGTCAAGTTCTTAGTCTACTACAATAACAAGACAAACACGTTGGCGAACCAGTCGAACTTTGGACCGACAGCGTCTGGAACTGGAACGTATAGTGTTTAAAATATCACAAGGCATTGTCTGCAATCAGCTTTCTAAGGTCTACGAATGTGTAAAGGTTTGAAATTAATTTTTTGCTGTACTTTTCATATCTTCAAAACTACGTCAACACAATATATATAGCAGGGTACCCAGGACTACCTTCCCCTCTTCTCTGTATTTTGGTAGTGGACGAAATTCTTATGGAACTGAGTCGTGTAGGCTGAAAAACCAATAGAGATAATATGAATACATCACTAAATAAATTCGGACAGGAAAAGCTGGTCCCGTCCAAAACAGAGCTCATACTGTTCACCAGATTACACAAAATACCACCTATAGGGCCTCAAATCTGAAGAAAAAGGAACTAAGTTTCACTGGTCAGGATAAATACGTAAGCGTAATATTACACACCATGTTATGTTGGAAACCAATTATTTATGGACCCATTAAGAAGGCGGCGGCAGCTGGTCAGAAATTGAAATCGAGTATGCTATTTCCCTGTCTAGAAAAAGCTTCTCAAAATTGGTCTTGGAAAACTGTGGGTCCCTTCCACTAAGGGCCGATTTTTCAATAGTCAGATAAACAGTCAGATTACTAACTAATGAATAAATTTATTCTACTCTTTATCTGATAGATAAGTAGTTTGAGTTTTTCAATCAAAAAGTAACAGCTGGATAGTTATTTGACGGAACTACATATATGAACTATGTCTAACTTCACATGACTCGGGTGTGAATGAAACAGCTTGATCGACAGTTTTTCGTGTTAGAGCATAGAAGCTGGTTATACTCATAGTAAGGAATTTGTCCTTAATTTGTGGTTTCGATTTCAAAGTCTGAATAGAATTGTAGGAATGGAAAACGTTGTGAAAAATCGGGAGAGAGCTGCTAATTTTACTTCCAGTGAAACAAAGTTATTAACTGATTTGGTGTTCAAGTATCGCAAAACCATAGAAAATAAACAAACTGATGCAATCACGAACAGGGACAGAGAAGCTGCGTGGAATGAAATTGCAAATTTATTTAACAGTGCAATTGGTGTGAATATACGGTCTTCAAAAATTTAAATGTTTACCTGCCGAAATTATACGCACATGTGTACAATCTAAAGAAGGAAATACTCGTGGATACCGTGCTGTATTTGTAAAATTTCTTCTTGGTTTCTTGGTAATCCTATAAACATTGGTCTTAACGCAGCACTAGCTAGGGTCACTCTTTTCACAAATCTCGCATGAACATAGTTGAAGCATTGAAACACGAAAAGTCTCCTATAGTAATATAAAAACTTCCTGTAATATATAAACTTCCTGTCATAGGTGAAACTCATTGGTTTCTGAAATAAAAAAATAGCGTTGACTTCTTCAATATGAAAATAAAATATATTTGTACATATGTATACATACATATTATGCATGTACAAATGTATCTATTTAACTAACCTTTTTGTTTTTGCATGATTTTGTGCTTTATTAATGAAAGTAGGTATTCGGCAGTATCTCTTTGTAACCTGAATCTTCGTTTAAAATCTGCGTTTTCCTATTCCGTATTATGGTCAGGTCTCTGTCTCACTACTCTTTCCTTTCTTGAATATGGATTTAAGTAATAATGCTTATTCCTCAATAAGAATATCTTCCATAATATCTTCGATAATATCGAAAAAATCCATTAGAACAATATTTCGAAAGACAACTTCGTAGGCAAACTTTTTAAATTTGACAGTACAGTGACAGTTTTTAAATTTGACATTCTCCAGTACTTTAACTGGAGAATTACATTTTATCTGCCTCTGAGAGATAACTTTATTGGACAGTTAGATGATAAATTCTTCGAATAGCTGCTAAACGACTATTGAAAAGTGCATTTACGTCTTAACTGACAGTTAAATCCTATCTGACAGTTTATCTGACTATTGAAAAATCGGCCCTAAATAGCACGCACAACATGACTGGTTTCTTGTGAAGCTAGGCCCCATCCCTCTACGGGTTGTAGCGTCCACTATATTAATATAATTATTAAAACTGAAAAAGTATTCATTATCATCATCATCTTCTTCTGACCTGCATGATCCACAAAAGGGGTCGCGGGGGTAAACCACGCACGAGAGATCTCCAGGCAACTCGATCCTCCGCAATCGACTCTAACTAATCAGGGATTATGCTCAAGCGTAACCAGGCGAACTTATGGACTCGGTCCAAACTCATCCTGGGTCTGCCTATCGAATCGCATTCAAGGCCCGCCTCGGAAGTCGTGATGGTGGACATACGTGCTACTTGAACAAACCAACGAAGCATAGCTCTTTCCGTTCGAAGAAGCAGCTGCTTAACGCTGAGTTCCTCGCGCACTGTCGTGTTTCTCACCCTATCCCGGCGAGTAATTCCCACAACAGCACGAAGAAATCTCAACTCATCAGCTTGTATTCGCGATCTTATTCTTGCGGTCATTGCCCAAATGTCGTGACCATAGGTGAGAGTTGGAACAAATACTGAGTTGAAAACTTCTCAGTCGACCTCAGTTTATTTCTTATTTTCATGAATCCGCCACGAACAACTCGTTGTGTGCTTTCAATTGCGTTATTCAACTATGCTAAAGCGAGCTGTTGCATGAGATTTATAAAAGATCTTGCTTTCACTGGCGTGGTCGCTTGACTTAAGCCCGATGTACTAGAGATGTTAACGAAGTCGCGTGACGTCGTCGTCTTGTCTAAACACGTTTTTGAAATCAATTTCGATATCGCATTGATGGAGGATTAAATATTCTCAAATGCGGCTTAAACACCGATGTAAGAGTGGTGATTATTTAGTGGAAACTTTTCGGTTTCTTGCCACTAATCAGTTACCAGTCGACCGATAATCGATTAATTGATTTGAATATTGAGTTACCATCAAAGTTTGACCAGCTCATCTCCTTCGATTTGGCATGTCGTTCATCAGACTGGATACTTTTAGCGTTACATTTTTTTACGATTCTGGTTCAGGTGTGAGGAGTTTTCGTCTAAACTAGTCAGGGGCAATGTTGTCAACCTAGTTGTCAACTACACTAGCTGGTACAGGGCCTCAACAAAAGATACCTCAGTAGCAAGGTACCTCCCGCACGTCACTTCGACTTGATCAACTATGTTCCGAGGTTTCATTCAAGCCTATCTTCTTTTACTACACTCAACATTGAACCGAACACAGTACAGTGGAAGGCTTTCTTTAATATCACAAGGACCGTCTATTTCTCTCACTGTGACCAGACTCTCGCTCTTCTCTCCTTGGTCGTAAGTCACATTATAAATGTTTTTATAAATGGCGACAGCTTTCAAGCCTAATCTAGAATCTGCCACCTTCATCTTCAGACCAAAAGTGAAAAGGCAAGGTGCCCGTCAATAAAGCATTTCGATTGTGACCCGGCATTGTGCACCTAATCTTATTGAAAACAGCAACAATTAATCCGCTTTTCCATAAATCTCCAGCTCCTCCAACCCCCTGCTCTTGCGTGTCAAAGTTTCGCCCCCAAATCTCAAGCTCAACTAAATGATACACTGTAGCCAGCCATTTGTCCAGGATCCACATTCAAATATTGTAAATCACCCTCTCTGGCGCTTGTCTGGCCCTTCTTCTACGATGGCCTTGTGTGCCTGTCATTTTCGAAATTCCCGGTTCCCTTTCAAGGCGATAACGAACCAAAATTCCCATCTAATGGGCTTTTAGTCGCGAGAGGAGCGTAATTGCATCGTAAATAATTTATATACGGCGGTGGCCAGGACACGCGGAGACAAGGACTCTCTACACTCAACACTCGCATAATGGATGCGATGAAGAATTATATCTAGGCATAGGCACCCTGTTTGCTTGGGTGGATGCTTGCGTGTGTTCCTGTAAGCGAATCGAGCAAGGGCTGTGCTCTGCAATTGAAATAATGGTCGATGGCGGCGTTGTGGATAAACACGCACAACGCGACTAAACTTTACCCACTCGATAATGGGTTGGGTTAGGGGTTTTTTTTTTTTTTTGGGAAATGAACAGGAAAGTGGCGGTAATTTGTGTGCGGTCTATTAGCGGAACTGGCTAAACGATGTCAACGTTTTTCGGCAGTAACTTTGATTGCCATTTATGTACAAAAACAATTTCGACTGAATTGTCACATGGGAGGCGCTCGGTGGCGTCGTTGTGAGGGCTGTGCTCTGGGGAGACTTTGGGGTTGATGCCGGATTTATGGTGAATTAGTGGAAATTTAAGAGTTGCTGGTGATAGATTAATAATGTTGCCAGACGGTGGGGAATTGGGAAATAATTGCCGAGAGGTCAGCAAGTGAGTTGTAAGATGGTTAGAGGGTGATTCGATTTAAGGATGGAACTGCTCGAAATGAGCTGTGATGTACTTCGGGGGGAAGCAATGATACACTGTGACGGGTGGTTATTTGAGGTGGGCTTAGAGGGAATGGGGTGGTTTATAGATTGGCGCAGTGGAACATATCAAATTCATCGTGATCATTAGAAAGGTTCTCAAAGAAGTCAGTGAAGAAATGTGTCAGAAGTTATAAACTAGGACACACTGGAGCTAAACAGTACATTTTGTCTCAGGCGATCCAACAACTCCGACTTTCTTATGTCCAGCACTCCACACTGTGAGTAAAATCTCCATTCTGGAGCGAAAATTAAACACACTTTTAATTTTTTTTTTTTTACTCACTTCTTCTACACTCAACACAACAGTGTCCCACTATAACCATCCTACTTAAAATGACAACTCCTAGATTGTATAATAGATAGCAAAAACATTATTAGAATTCATTAACTCAAAGAGAGAGAGCGAGAGAGAGAGGAACATAAACGAAGATCACATATGGATATTTGAAAGAAGAGAAAGAAAAGATGCACTCAGCCAACACTGGATGATGGTTATTGCATTTTAGTGAGACGCAAGTGTGAGAGGAGTGGGTCGCCGTGGCGTAGTGGGTTAGTGCGCCGACTCCTACACAGAGGGTGCCAGGTTCGATACCCGAATTTACCACGTTTGATAATTCACGGCCCCGCCGTGACTTTCGAGTCACTGACAATGCTCAAAGAGTATTCCTGTCTAGAAAAAGCTCCGCAACTTCGCCGTTCGGAGTCGGCATTAAACTGTAGGTCCCTTCCACTCGTGAAAGAACAATAGCACGCACAACACAAGTGGTTGCTGAGAAGCTAGGCTCTGGTCCGCTTCGGACTGTAGCGCCACCCATATTATATTATAAGTGTGAGAGGAACTAAAAGCGCTTCTGGAACTGTACCAAAACATAATTGAATGCTTATTTTTTGTAAGCTTGTTGTGATGCGTGTTTGGTACAGTCCACATTATTTCAGCTTATTGGTGTTGACACCCATATGTAACTTGTGGGGTAATTTTGGCCCTCCTTTGCCAAGGTACCTCAAGAAGTACTTGGGGGCTATACCTTGATATGCTTTCAAGTGCAAAGAAAAGTCAATTAATCGAACAAATAAGTAAAGTAAAAACATTTAACCTCATTTAAAAAACTTCATCGATAATTATTTTCCTATACATAAGCGCAATTAGGCAAGAGGATGCACTTATCACATCATCCATCATCATTTGGTCAACTCTATAGTAGTTTCGTCTCATTTCCTTCAGGATAGGATAGGTACCGTCTTCGTACTCATCCGTATTACACAAGCTGTATAATATTGGTGGCAATACAATTTAACTCTTGTAGTTCTCCTCTCACTTGAATAACCATTGAAATTTGGGCAGTACTAAGGTCAGTATTTAAGTAGTCTATCGCTTGATGACTGAGTTGTTTATATATCAATCGTGTTGTCGAGTTGTCCGCTTGTATAAATCTCTCTACTTTGATTGCCTGTTTCACAACCCGTACAAAATTCCTCCACGCTGGAATATTATCTTCGTTTAGATCAAGCGATATATTATATCTGATATAGATATTCTCCCAATCCTTGAAATAAAGATTTCGTGTTCTCAGAGCTTTTTTGGCAAAAGCTTTGGCCAATCTATTCCCTTCTTCGTTTAAGATTTTACTCACGTATTTCATACTTAATTAAAGAGTGTAGATGGATCGGTGACATCCCACGCTCAGTTTGAATGACGGAGTTAGGTGTTGTTTGAGGGAGTCTAAGCAACATTTTTAAAAAGGAGCACAAGAGCTTTTCTACACCCTCGAAATGGTTTTTATCCCCATACTTGTGTACCATAGCACATTAGTGAGCGCATAACAGCTTCAAATAAATTAATTTTTTGATGGAATTCCAACCGTCGAATACGACATTAGGTTTTTCCAAGTTGAGTTTATAGCCTTTTTTCGATTCGGCAAGCTTTAAATAAAATGTTTTTTCAATGAAGGGCCATCATTATGGTGTATCCAAGATATTTATATACCACTTCCAGGTCAACTCCAGCATACCTCCATTTTTCCGCTCTCACTATGTAACCTGTTCCTTTTCCGAAGATGAGCACCTTCGATTTTGCTGTCTTGATATGCAGGCAATTGAGTTTAAAGTGGCTTTCCACCTTGTTGAACATAAGCTGTAGAGAGCTTGTATTGATTAACTTAAAGTGTTATGAAAACTTTAGTCTGTTACACAAGAGAACATTGGTTTAAGAGACAAGGTCAAGAGAGCTAGGCCTATTTCCCAATAAAAATACCATTTGAGAGTGGAAACCACCAGCATTATGTTTCAATGTGGTCTTCATGTGACTAAGCTGAAGCACTAGGACCTTCAGCAAAAAAGACCAAACTCTAGAACAAATTTGTAAATGAATACAATGATTGCGACGACACATTCTGAGATCTGGTCTGGTGGAAGAGAACGATGCAACTTAAACTTAACATTCGTGGTCCGGGATGTTTTAAAATTGCGAAAAGAAGGAGATAAACTAACTGATCCTAGAGTGAACCATAGTACCAATCGGATACCAAGGTAGCCAGGGTGCTACAGGCCTAGGTATGTGCCTCGGGTAAATACTCAACGGGCAGGTATTTAAATCAGGGTATATACCGGCCGGACATATACGCAAAATCGTAAACACCTACCCAAAGTTGGGTATTTACAATTTCGATGTTATAACTCAACTTTTGTTCTATTATCTCATGTTTTCCAAATTTAAGAATGAGATTTTGATAAACATTAAACTAATTATTTGAATTCATATATCATAAAGGCGATCCCACATTTTGCAACAGCTACAGAGGTATGTCTCTGCTCCGTCTCCTACAAGACTCTGTCCAGCATACTGTGTGTACGCCTATAGCCATTTTAAACCGCATTAATTGCCACGTATCAGTGCGGCTTTCGGAGCGGCAAATCGACTATAAACTTGGATTTTTATACGAAGGCAAATCCTGTAGAAGACCAGCGAGTTTCAAATACATAGGCAACAGCTTTTCATCGATTTTAATGCCTCTACAACAGCATTCATCACAAGGAACTATTTGGTGTGATGGCCGAACTCGGGATCCCTTGAAAAACTGATCCAGCTGTGTAGCACCACACTAACAAATACGCGACCGTGCAGTTCGATACGAGATTGCGGTTAGGAGATGCACTGTCGTGCGATTTCTTCAATCTTCTACTGGAGAAGACGCACTATTTTCTACAAGTCAGTCCAACAGTTGGGATACGAAGATAACATCGACATCGTCGCGCGTTCCCAACGTGCCGTAGTGGAAGCTTCGCGGCGATTGAGGAACAGGCAAAGCGAGGTGGTCTTAAGGTCAATGAGGATAAAACAAAGTATATTCTGTCCAAAAAACGAAAACCAAAAAAGGACAAAATATCACAATCGACAGCTATAATGTCGAGGTAGTAAAGGAGTTTGTCTACCTCGGGGAAAACGTAAGCTCTATAAACGACATCACTGTGGAGATCCGCGTAGAACCGCCTTTGGCAACCGGTGTTCCTTCGGTTTGTCAAAACAATTGGGCTCAAAACACCTGTTTCGAACGACCAAGATCATGCTCTACAAAACTCTTATTTTGCCAGTCCTGCTGTATGGAGCCGAATGTTGGACGCTAAGCAAAACTGCGGATTCTGATTCTGAAAGAAAAATTCTACGTCGGATATTCACTGCGATGTCGTCCGAGGTAGACAAACTCCCTTACAACCTCAAAATTGTAGCTGTAGCAATTCATCGAACGACGCCCAAAAATGCTCGTTGTCAGTACCAACCGTCTTTGGTAAAATAATGGATTACATTTCTGAATCGTAATAAAAAAAAAGATTATTTGCGTATAACAGCAAATCCAGTTTTCACTTTTTGCCCTTTTATTTAAAAAATAACAAATTACTCATTTCATTCACACGACATAATTCATAGTATTCCTTCTAAAAAAATGGGTTATTACATCGGTAGTTCCTAGTAGCTTGTTGGACCTCCACGGGCGGTTTGTAGTCTTCGCGGCATTCAACAAACAGGTTCTGGGTTAAGTCTTCCGGTACTCGATACCATTCTATTAGCAGAGCTTCCTTGAGTGTAATCTCGGGGTATGCTACAGTAGCCACTCCTTGACTTTTCGAGCTGTGTTTTTAGGGTCGTTATCTTGCTGAAATTTACAGTCAGGATTCAAAACCAATTTCTCGACCGATGGCTCTTAATTCATCCTCAGTATATCCAGATACATGTGCTGGTCCATCGTTCCGTGTATAAATACCAACTTTCCCTCAACGGACCAACCACCACACCATAACAATGCCTTCACCATGTTTAATTGTTCCTTGAAGATTATTTATTTTTAACGCTGTGCCACTCTTTCGCCATACTTTTCATGGACCATCGTGGCCGAAAATGTTGTATTTGATTTCGTCAGTGAACAACATTTTCTTTCCAAAAGACAGATCATCGTCTTTGTGTAAAGTTGCAAAGGCCATTCGTTTCCTCTGCCTGGCTGCACTTATCGACGGCTTCGCCTTGGTGTTCTCGCAAAATACCCACGTCTAATCAGGGTGCTTTGGATCGTCCGCCTGCTGACTTCTTTGTTGCAGGCATTTGATACCTGTTTTGCGGTTAATTTCCGTGGATCGCCTGATTTTGGCACGTACTCGACACTTCCGGACGCAAGGCAGCTTGGTCTTAATGACTGGAAGCAACGTGCCCGGCACCGTCAACGATGGAAAGCAGCTTAAGCTCACGATCTGACCCTCCAAGGGTCGTTGGCCTGATATGTAAATACATAAGCATTGGTAACGAACGACATGAAAAATCACAAATGATAATTAAGAACAATGGTTTGAACACAACAGTAGTGTAAGGGCTAACAAAAAGTGTTCAGGGCAATGCACAGAGCAATGGAGTAAATACCATGCCAATAAGTCAAGATCTTTTTCTAACAGGAGAAGTGCCCGAAAATCAGACATTTCATGTGTTACGAGGTACGACCCAATATCCTCAACTACATCCTGGATTTTGCTTGCCAAAGGTCATGACAGTGGCAGTTACAAAGGAATTTAAAATAACACCACTAGTCGGATGACCCTATTCTCGATGTCCCAACTGTCCACGGGAAAAAAGGAAGTCTAGTCATCGCATACACAAGTGAATAACGAACATACCCGATGGTGAATGTCAAAGCTCAGCTACCTAACTACCGATTAGCCCACCTACAGTGGCAAGGTTCACTTAATTCTCATTGCGGTTTAATTTTCTGCTTGAAAAAGTTCTGCGAAGTTTATGTATTCCCAGTGTTTCATCATCGACGCGAGACGACAAAGATGACGACCATCAATCCACAAAATGTAATCCAATTGTACTGGGGCGGCGCCGCAGAATATAAATAACCGCGCCGTTCGCCCCGCCATATTTATATTTTATTTCGCTTTAAATTCCGAAGATAATTTAATGGCTTTCCGAAATAAATCGAACGGGAGCGCGGCAGCCGAGGCAGAAAAAAAATTATTCATTCGAGTCTTTTTAGTATCCTATTCTCGGTTTCATCAAAGTCGACGCTCGCCCTTAGCCGAGTTGTTGACGAGAAGCTATGTGAAAGAGGGAACGGCTGGCGATAGTGAAGTGAGACCCTTGTGTGTGTGTGTGTATGTGTGCAGGGAATTTTATTTTGGAAAATCGATTTTTATTCAATGTTCAGTGAAATTGGATTTTTCGTCCTTGTCCCACCGCACACACACACGCAGAGAGTCACAGGCGTGCCCGAGGAAACACATCCCCACCTGAATCCTTATGCGAGGTAATGAATCGAGTTTGATTGCCGAACGACCGGACGGAATGGATTTGAACTCGTAAATGATGCTCATGATGGCTTGGTGATGATGCATTTAGGGAATCGAAACTGGCACTTTAATGCATTCGATTGGGAAATACGGAAAGAAAATTAAAATTGATGAGCTCCGTTATGTACTTTGTCACACATTGTTGGGTCTTTGTCGGATGAGGGTCTTGTAAAAAGGCGAAATGTGTTCGTGCGTGTGTGGGCAAGGTTTGGCAGCCTGCTTTGAATTAATGAAGGTAGGACATAATGGACAGGAGTAATGTCTTTGGGAGTATCGCCTGTTTAGAGGCTGTTTAGTGCATATTAAGAGCGAAAGCCTGGTTGTTTTCGTCGATTCCCTTGGTACATGCCCCAACCAGGAATGCGTGACAGTGGACGGCACACGCTGGTGCTTAACCAACTGAGACCTTGAACGTCACAAAGGTCAAGACAAGGCAATGCGCTGTTTCTTTGCTTTTCTTTTGATTTAGATTACTTAAGCACAAAACTCTGGCAAACTCTAGAGGCATGACCTTTAGAAAATTCATGCAATTCCTGGCATAAGCGGATGATTCTGACGTGATTGGATGAAATCAGTGAACCGTCAGGAGGGATTCACAGAATTTTTGTAGGCGCTGGCAGTCGATCCCGAGAATTGGGTGGTATCACTTTTGCAAACTGACGATGAGGAAGAAAATACCGCTGGCAGGCAGTATTGTACGTCCTCTGGACGGAGATAGATGAGAATTCCGTCCTCGACCTCGGACCTAGACGAGAGAGATACTGATGTCGAGTGCAGCCTTATGTTGGAAGTCTATGAGTCCGCTCAAATCTTGATAGCAAGTGGGAGTGACTACATTGGGTCCATACACTGGGTCTGTAAGCTGTAATGGTCAGAGAACAGAATGTCAGACGAATGGAACGCCGTCGGTTTTGTTTACACTATCCACAAGACAGAAGACTCATTTGACTACGTACGTTTCTGTCTTTTGTTGAGAATGCGTTAATTCAATAAGTCCACATTAGACACATTCATATGATTACTAACAGAAGCTTCCACGATGGAGCCTAGCGAAGTTAGGGATAAGTCCGCCAATGATCAGTGCTAAATTTAATGCAATAGAATCTATGGAACAGTGAATGGAAAAGACACAACGTTTTACTCAATCTGCAGAGAGTTCCATCCCCCCGATCTAGGCAATGTCAAAATAGTCCTGTCAAGACTGAAGTCTAAAAATTCTGCCGATGCGGACGGTTTGCCCTTGCTTTTTAACAGTTTACGTTATCGAGTGTCTACTGTAATTAGCTATTCATGCTGATTTCCAATACAATTTGGGGTCATGTTTAATATTGCTTTCAATTTAAAGAATATAGGTTTTATATAAAAAATTAATTTTATAATAAAAATGTAGTAAGAACAACAAATTCTTTACGCAATTTACTAAATGGTCGTATCGAGGTATCGGTATAGAGGTATCGGTTCCCCGATCCACACGCAAGGAGACATTTTTGACTGCGATATCTATAGAAAGATAGGTCTCGCGTATGCCCGCATGGGGCCGTTAATTGAAAGTCTGATATTTCCTATCAGAAATGAAGTATTATTCCGGCATTTCCGTTAATTCGTGAATAACCGTCAAAAATGCACGAATATCTGTCAAAAAGGCACTCAAGTTCGTCAATGGACTAGGGGGCAATCACCTGTGAATACTTCATTTCTGTAATACTTCATTTCTGGTTCCTATGATAGGTTCTCTACATATGTGTAGCTTCAGGCCACGTAAGGTGACCATCAACCAGATCGTCACACTAATACGAATCCTGGAAACCTACTCAAAAAGTTAAGATCGACAGCCAGTAAGAAGAGAGGATAACTCTCGCCAACAAAGGTTTTAGACAACGAGTCGCGCTGTTAGGTGAAGAGAGCATGCATAACTTATGCCAACACAAGAGGCACGACCTTCTAAAAGTCCGTGCAATTGATAACTCGTCGTTTCACTAATTAGTTGGACGCCGGCGGTTTTGTGTCCCCGTTCGAGACATTGATAAATCGCAGGCAGCGTGCAGTTGTCGCGTTACTTGACGTACGATCTCATTTGCTGTTCTCCCTTCAAACTGTAGCTTCCACGATTGCGTACTCTAAGAGCTCCTCATCTAGAGTGACACATTCCATTTCATCTTGCTAGTTTGTGACCGATTGTTTCGAGATCGCGTAAATCTTTGTACATCGATTATAATTGCATTATGGTCACTGTGGGTGTAGTGATTGCTGACGCGCCAGGCCGTAAGCCACTACTAACGAACATCAATCGAGTCCGCGACCGCCCTACTAAAGGTGTTCACATTTCCCGCGTTAGCTATGACGACGTCTAAACTAGAGAGGGCTTCGAGTTCCTGAATGTTGCAATACTGCTCCGAGAGTATTGTGTTGTCGAACTTTATGCTCGTAGACCGTTTGATGCAATATATCCTGTGCTATTTCACAATGATTTAAGATTAGTTTAGCAAAATTTTCATGTTTTCGCTTGTAAGCTCTCAAGGGCTTTCTTACACTCTGGGCACCTAACACTCTAACAGCCTACTCCATTTGCACTGCAGTGCAGGCATTTTGGTTTTGCCTTGCAGTCTTTCAATTTATGCCCGCTTTCTCCGCATCCAAGGCATGCATTGGACCGATCGGTAGGGTTTTTGCCCGTTTTTGCTATATGGCCAAACCCAAAAAATCTATTTTAATATCTAAAAATCCATGTAATCCATGTAATTCTATCTTACTGACCCGCCGCGGGTACTCTAAAATATTCTAATCTAACTTACTATTTGCCTTTCGGCGTCTAAACTATTGTTTCCGTTTTTTTTTTCTTGTCCTTAGGACAGTTTTAATGTTTAAGACTTACTGGCCAAGAAAACTAAGAAAAACTTGGCGCTCTAAGTTTGTGCTCCTTTGGTGCACCTCATTCAACTTTCGTCCACTCGTTGGCCTTTTTTTTGGCAACGTTCCTGTCTCTGAGAGGCTTTGAGGAGGTTTATGCGGTTAACTTTTTTTATCGCGTTTTCTGCTCGTGTTTCTAGCGGCGCCATTTCTCGCTTTTTCTTCGGAGACAGAGTCTTAACACGCTTTTGCAGGACGGACCGCTCTAGTTGGAGGCTTGTTAGTTGAGGCCGAGATCCACTCCGGACTGTAGCGCCCTAATCTCAATGTGTTGTGATTTCAACGAGATGCCCCAAATTGATGCAAATTTCTTTCAATAATCTCATTATAATGGATCTTTCATTTCATAATCAAATCTTCTTCTTTGTATATTTCTGTCATCTTAGTTCGTGGTGAGCCACACGAAATCGTCTCTACCAGGACCCCGATAGCTCGCTAGGTACCTCGAATTTCGCGCACTTTGTTGGTTAAGGTTTCTTGCTCTACACCACTTCTAGCCCTTGTGCTGCTGGCCATAATTTTCTACAAAGTATACTCGCTCGAAAAACTAGCCTTCAATCGGATATCCACGCCTTCACCTCTATGCTAAAAAAAAAATGTGACACAAACTGAGTCTCTCAATGCCATCATTGTACAGTTCAGCTCCATTAAAAAGTCACCCATTGTCCAGACAACAGATGTGTATTCGAGTTAAAAACCCATATATTAAATTTGACATCAATTTGGAGGCGTTCCAAATTTTTGGCTGAATCTGGTTTTGTCGGTAGAATCGTTAATCATATTTTCTGATGAAGACGCCAACAACGTTTTTCTACTGAATTAATCTAGAATAAATGGATGCTCAACCAACTAGGTACTGCAAATGTTGGGAAAGTGATGGATGGCATTGGGACACTGATTCAGAAGCGAGACTGGGGTCCTACGGTCTGGCCACTCTGAACGCATTTTTTGCTTTTGACTTATGCCTGAAACACAATAGTGCGTTGTTCCAGCCGACTTCATGAAACGGAGAGAGTGCGATGACGCACTGCGTTGAAATAAGTACTCAATTTATGAGCTGTTCTCTCTTTCATTTACCAAATGAAAAATATTGCCGCCTTTCTACATACACTCATTTGAAATGAGTTTTGCTGGTTAATTATTTTCAATCAGCTGTTTTCATTTCTCAAATGACAGTTGACACAAAATACTCTCAATTTGGAAGGAAACTCTCAATCTGGGAGAAAATCTCTCTCACAGCGCACCCCTCTGTCAAAAAATATTCAACATGTTCAATAATGACGTGCGATGGGCTTACGTTTTACGTTTTATAACGAACCTCTCATCTCTCTAATTTTTCATTAACGCAGGCCCACGCTGTATTTTGTGCATGGCCATTGAATTATGTGCGTTTAAAGCAAACGCCAGCGCAAACGCACTATTCTGTTTCAGTCATTACGTACTGTGTGCAGAAGCCTGGACATTCGTGTCCATGCCTTTGGAACGCGTATGGACCAATGACCTTGAAGTGTTTGTCATATAATAACTGAAAAAATTTGTGTGACACCGCGCGCGGGGGTTCAGACAACGAAGGGTGAAATCCTTGTGGGAACAGACTCTCATCCCCCGCCACCTCAAGGTCGATTTGGTTAGTCTTCTATTCCACCAAATGGGAAGTGCATAGATAGATATTGATTGCAAAAGTCTTGCCCGTTCGCATCCAATTTTTTTTTGTTTTGGGTTCTGGCCTGGATTTCAAAGCGTTGATATGGCGTCTCATGCAGGCACAAGCGTCTGCACTTAGTCTCTATCAGCGAACTCCTAGTCTCACCTCCACGGGGTGAAATCTGGGAGCCGAGCACCTTCGATCGAAGATGGGGTAACCAACCCCCGTGGGACGTTGTTGGCGGCTGCAGACGAGAGAGGGGGGGAGAGAGCGCTTGTACCAGGGCTCATCTCTCTTTATGGATGGCAGCGGAGGAGCTGGAAAACTGTCTGGTCAGCGGCGGCTTCCGAATCTCCAGTCAGAAGGAGCTACCTGGTGCGCAGTCCTTCTAGAGCTACTTCGCACAGGTCTAGAAGGTCCTTTCAAGGCCATTTCGGGGCCTTGGCATTGAGATGGCGGCGGAAGATCCCTGTAGTTTTAGGGATGTGGATTTGTTGTTCGGGGCAGACTTAGGCAAAAAGTCTCAAGCTTTGTCTGTAAAAGCGAACGCCTCATAACAATCCACATCAAGGCTAAATTATGGGAACATCAGCCTGATTTGCGCCCACGCCCCGACAGAGGACAAAGATGGCAACAGCAAGCATGACTTCTATGATCTCCTAGAAAGGACTTACGATCAGTGCCCCAGCTTCGACACCAAGATCGTTCTAGGAGATTTTAATGCAAAGCTGGATAAGGAAGACATCTTTGCCAAAGTCATCGGGAAACACAGCCTGCACGACACCACATCCGATAACGGACTCAGGCTGGTGGACTTTGTCACGGGGCGTAATCTCTATGTAGCTAGCACGCGGTTCCCACACCTCAACATCCATAAAGGGACCTGGCGGTCCCCTGATCAATCAACCGTCAACCAGATTGATCATGTTGCGATCGATGTCAGACACTCCTCCAGCATACTTGACGTCCGAACGTTCCGAGGAGCCAACATCGACTCGGACCATTTCCTTGTTGTAGTCAAGGTAAGAACTCGGATATCAAGAGATCAACGGAGTCGAGAAAGGACACCACGGTTTGATGTCGGAAAGCTACAATCGCAACGGACTGCTAGGATCCTTGCCGATCGAGTCTCCCGGAATCTCTCTCTAAGTTCGTCGCTACCTGCGCAAACAATGGAAGAAGATTTGAGGCGTTGTCAAGAAGACATCAAAGATGCTGCCACTGATGTGCTGGGTTTAGCGGCACCACCTAGAAAAAACCCATGGTTTGACAACTAGTGTAGGCTGGCACATGCAGCGAACCTGGAAGCCTACAAAGCAACGCTGCAACGAACGACGAGAGCTGTTCGTGAGCTCTACGAACAGAGACGAAGGGATGAGACCCGGCTTCTCAGAAGAAAGAAGAAAGAGCACGAGAAGCGCGCGATCGAGGAGATGGAGAGGTGCTACGGTAGGAACGATGTCCGAAAGTTTTACCAGAGGGTGAAACAGTTATCCAGTGGATATAAGGTTCGGACAGAAGCCTGCCGGGACGAGAATGGACAACTAGTAGTAGAGTCGCAGTCGATACTGAGAATCTGGAAGAACCATTTCTGCAGACTGCTAAACGGCGATGATGACACCAATACCGCTGTCAGGCAGAATGTTCCACTCAATATGGACGATGATCGACGAGAATCCCGTCCCCCCGACTTAGACGAGGTCAAGATAGCAATATCAAGACTGAAGTCTAACAAAGCTGCCGGTGCGAAATCTTTAAGGCAGCTGGAGATGATCTGGTTGGGCGCATGCACCAGCTCATCTGTAAGATATGGTCGGAGGAGAGCATGCCCGATGAGTGGAATCTCAGTATCGTTTGCCCGATCCACAAGAAAGGAGAACCCCTTGACTGCACCAACTATAGGAAATGAAAATGAAAATCGCTTAGAAGACCTTCTCTGCCGTTTTGTGCACTCGCCTGAAGCCGTTTGTAAATAACCTGATAGGTCCTTATCAGTGTGGCTTCAGGCCAGGGAAGTCCACCATCGACCAGATTTTCACTCTACGGCAGATCCTGGAAAAGACCCAAGAAATGCAAATCGACACCCACCACCTTTTTGTCGATTTCAAGGCCGCATATGACAGCGTGCATAGGGACGAGCTATACAACGCCATGTCTAGTTTTGACAATCCTGCCAAAATCGTCAGTTTGTCCAGGATGACCATGGAGAATTCTCGCTGCTCCATCAAGGTCGGTAACGGATTCACCGAGACCTTCAATGTCAAAAAAGGATTTAGACAAGGCGACGCGCTGTCATGTGATTTCTTTAACATCATCCTGGAGAAGATTGTGTAAGACTCACACGCCAACACTACAGGCACGATCTTCCAGAAGTCCGTACAACTGCTAGCATACGCTGATGACATTGACGTGATTGGCAGAACACAGCGAGCCGTCAATGAGGCGTTTGCTGGCATTGAGGCGGAGGCGGCTAAAATGGGTCTAGCGGTGAATGAGGGCAAAACGAAGTATATGCTGTCATCAAGAAAGGACACACAACATCGACGTCTTGGACAGAGCGTCACAATGGGCAGCTATAACTTCGAGGTAGTCAAGGACTTCGTCTACCTCGGCTCCGCAGTAAACAGTACGAACAACATCAGTACCGAGATCAAACGCAGAGTAACTCTTGCCAACCGCTGTTTCTATGGGCTCAAGAGGCAATTGAGGAGTAGAGCCATCTCTCGAAGGACCAAGCTGACTTTATGCAAGACCTTGATCATCCCAGTACTGCGGTACAACGCGGAGGCATGGACAATCTCAAAAGCGGATGAGGAAGTCCTTGGTATCTTCGAGAGAAAAGCTCTGCGTGCGATCTTTCGCGTTGACGGTTTCTGCAGGAGAAGATTCAGCCACGAACTGTATGGGCTGTAGAGCGGCATGAGTCTAGTTAGGCGTCTTCGGCTGGGCAATGTAGAGCGTTTGGACAACTCAGCTCTGGCCTGAAGAGTCTTCGTCTCCGAACTCGTGGGACAATGTAACAGAGGACTCCCGCGTTTAAGATGGCGCACTCAGGTGGAGAAGGATCTCAACCAACTTGGCGTGCGTCACTGGAGGCAGCTAGCCAGAGATCGTGCTAGCTAGAGAGGCTTGTTGGTTGAGGCCCAGGTCCACCCCGGACTGTAGCGCCAAATAAAGAAAGAAGAAGATCTGGTCGGCCGAAGTTCTCTTCAGTTCACGAACTAAACAATTTAAACATTCCACTTTGTTTGTAAAATGACCTTCAGAAATTTTTGATTTTTTTTTTGCAAGAAAGCTCAAAATCTTACTGATCTTTGCATAAGGTCCTGATGACTGGAAGCTGTTTACCTAGGACCCCCAACGATTCCTCAAGCTCAGACCGTACAAGGGTCGAAGGCATGCTAAGTAAGGAAGTGCCCAATGCCCCTCTATTCGTTAAACTAGCTTTGCTCATAATTCCATTTGTTATTTATGGAAGACGAATTATACCTTCCTGATTCTGATGCATGACACAGTCTAAATGTAATTGTTAATACTTGAGTAACTGACATGCATGGTAGCAACTCTATACCTAGTGCTTATGCTTTGAAAGAAAACGCTGAGAAAACAAAGAAAGTCCTACGCATAATATTTGGTCCCGTATGTGTTGATGGTGTTTGGTGAAGAAGACTGAACGACGAACTGTTGGGACTGTACAGTGACATAGATATGGTCAAACGAGTGCGAGTCTCTTATCTCGGATTGAGTGAATGGACACACTGCAGGCC
The DNA here is from genome assembly GCA_964034865.1 of Eristalis intricaria. Classification (NCBI taxonomy): domain Eukaryota; kingdom Metazoa; phylum Arthropoda; class Insecta; order Diptera; family Syrphidae; genus Eristalis; species Eristalis intricaria. The sequence goes on from OZ035873.1 coordinate 11,253,415, forward strand.
TCCATTGGCGTACAAAGCTGGAAAGGGATTTCAATCATCTGAACGTGCCCAGCTGGGAGCGACTGCTGGATCGAGAGGCATGTTGGTCAACCGAAGAATAATCATTTCCCTTAGTCCATGGATTATTAATTAAAAGTCAACATTATATAACAGCCACAGCTGTCAGTCGATTCTATACAAGCGCAGGAAATGAAAAAAAGCAGAGCTCCATCTAAGCCAATTTCCGCCACTTGATCAACACATCCGCAACCTCAGCTGTGGAATCTGGGTCACAGCACAACCTCCACTTCCTCTTAAAGACTGAAATCGTATGACCCTTGTTGCGGCGCAAACTCATCAAGTTAAGCTCGGCAATAAAAAGGAAAATATAAATTCTTATCTTGGCGCGATGCAAGCCAAATTTCATGGCGGAAAATCAGTCATGTCCTCGTAAAAAGGCGAACATCTCAATTCAAGTGCCAAGCCGTCATCTGAAAATCCGCCTGGCAGTTATAACCTCAAATATGCTTATCAACACATTCAGCTGTCTACGACCATTCGAATTGCCTGCAATTAAATTTAATGGGGTACCACCACCCGCCGTGGTTGTCTGCCAGAATCCTGCCAGCCACAAACCCATCAATCATCACTCAACGTCCGAGGCACGTTGTTAGCGCCGTATGACCAGCGGGGGAAAGGGAATGCCTCAATTTGCCTCCAATAAAACTTCAAACAGCATCCACTTGAATTTTTTCCTCACTTCACGCGCCCCCACCGCCTGCGGAGCAGCGCCATCGAGAGGTGCTCAAAACGCCGGAATGTATCTGCGGAAGCGGTGTTCCCCTTGATAGACAAATGTTTATGACCAAAATCAGTTTATAACTTGGGCGGAACATAAAAACGGCGTTGATATGTGCCGCTGTTGGATGCACACACTCTCGAGTTGGTGGCGGAGGAGGAGGTCGTTTATGATGTGACACCGGCAATAAACGTCAATAATTGTCGTGTCAAATCGGGTGCTTAATATGCGAACTGCGTTCGTTGGTCCTGCGGGCGAATTCATCAAGTAGCTAGTCGCATTATGGGCATAATCCCTCTCGAGTCCTAGGGGGGCACGTGCACGGGGCTGCCGGTGAGACGCTGCATCCCTTTTGGCGCTGTTTTGCATTCTGAGGGTGCTCGTCCACCCACGGCCGGACGTTATCTCATCGGTGGACACTAGTAGTGTGGCGGATCCCTTAATCCCTGTTCGTAGGCTTCATTCGTGCTCATGGCAACCACTGCAAGGTGCGTTCGATGGTGCTCGTGGAAGTCCGACTGGCAACTGAGGAAGGGTATCATGGTGCTGACTGTACTGGAGGTCGACCGAGAGGCAATTAGAAAGATAATTTATTCCGGATTATTTTGGGGTCGCTGTTGCACATGCACGAAGGCAACATGACACGGTCTTTGCCGTGGTGACGGCAAGGGGTTAAGTTCTTAATGGGTGCCAAATGAGATTTGCCGTTCTACGAACTCTGGTTTCAGACATGCATTCTGCAAGTGGACTGTGTTTAGGGAGCTGCACGGTGGTAATTTGAAGGTCTGACTTGATAGGAGGATGAATGTCCGATGGGAGGATGAATGTCCGATGGGAGGATGAATGTGGGAAGGAATTTACTGTCGTGGCAAGGTGATGCTGGGACGGACGATAATGAATGCGTATAGATAATGTAACCCAATCGCATCAGGCACTGTGTTCGATTTTTATGCTAAGATATCTCAAAGGCCGGGAGTTAATAAGATCGATGTCTGTTCACTATGATTCAGGAAAGAGTCAACGAAACAGATTTTCTAAAAACATCGCCACTGTTCGTGAGTCTGTGTGGGGATCTTGAGGCGGTTAAGCCTCTACGACGCACTGGCTGCTTCATTTTTGGGTGCTTCAGAAGGGGGCTTACGCAGTCAATGGGAGTCTGAGTAGTGCCTTGTCCTTAACTAGACGTCCTCAGAAAATCAAGCAGAAACAAGGCTGGAATCAAAACGATCATAAACACCTTTAAGAGTTCCCTGATCCGGTTCCGCGGACAGCGACGATGCCTACTTATGGATGGAAGGGTACGTCGAGCAGGAAAATTGCCGGATTTAGAAAGATCGTAGTTCAACTGAGGATTACTAAATGGTAATTGCATCTACAGTATATCAACGTTTGGGCTGATTTGTGGGTCAAATCAGTGCTAACCGACGATATCATTACCAAAACCATTGACGAACAGCTCTACCATTAGATGACAGCCTACACAGTTTGTGACATTATGTAAGATTGATTTGACATCTCTTGATTGTTTCTAGTCTCCTTAAATTGCAGTTGCGCCTACGAAGCTAAACGGTCATATACACGATGTCATATTCACGGGATGTAAACCCAGCATAAATACGCTGTCAGCCTTAAAGTGCCCAGAAACATTTTCGGGGACTGGCTTTAAAATGCAGAATTTGATTTATTCTATCTACCCGTCTATGTATATTAATGATCTAGACGGATTGAAAATGAAACGGATACCTTTCCGAGAGAAGAGATTTTCACAGGCGTCACCCTGTTCGAAACGTTTTGACTATCATTACAATACTTTGGCCAACGCTACACCGAAACGACGTGTTTCGGCAATAGCCTTAAGCATTGCTTAAAATGGTAAGATTACACCAGGGGAATGATTGGATGTTATGTAGAAGTGCTTGCTTTATCTTGCAGTAGTAGTCTTTCACAATGAATAATGCCTGAGTAGGAGTGTGTGTGTCTAGGATACATTCGGATTAAATTTTTTCCGGTAATATTTGATCCACTGTTCAAAACCATTCAAAACACCAACCACTGGACACTAACCACCTCAGTCCACAAGTCATTTCACCACCTTTTAATTAACACCACTTTTGTGTATACACAAATGGAGGAACTGATCATAACTCCGAAGAGTATTCCCGAAGTGGTTCTTGTACACGGTTATGTATACACCGCCCCCTACTAGACAGACTACTAAGAATTAAGTATACAATCGAGAGCGGTGAAATTCCATTAGTCAGTATATTCCAGAAGGAGATATAAATGTCAAGACTGTGGCCGGAGCAACACAGTTCAGTTGGAGAAACAGTTCAGTATAGTTGGTGAATTGTTACAGTTTTGTTTGGGAATTATTGAGTGTACATCGGTTCAGCCTGAAAGGTTGCAATGAATAATTGTAAGGTTTGTGGGAAGGAATTAAATATTTCTGTGCTCAAACTTGGTGTTTTTTGCCATCGTATGCGTCAGAAAAAGGAATTCAAGTTGTAAAGGTCGTATATCACAGACGTGAGTGAAAAAGATTGTATTCCCCAAAGCATTTTTCGAAAGACCAGCCGGAAATCCACGAGTACAAGGAATTCGCTTCTGGCTTACACCAGTTTAGTTTCATGACGATCGGATTTTGAACTAGAGAACCAATTTAATCATATTTTCAACGCAGGAGAGGGAGTAGGAAAGGAGGGGAGTAGCCTTTTTGTTGTTATGTTTTACCGATTTAATTAGCATTACCGTTGACGTTGACACTTTCAAGTGCCGCCGTTATGGAATCCATGATTACAATAATTCTATTTACATTTGTCAAGTACGGGGGAGGGGGGATCGATATCTGTCCTTGACATCACTTTGACAAGACTTCCTTGACCACGTTTTTAATTGAAAGACACTACAATGGTCCGCGTTGCTTTTGTCAAAATTTCAAAATTTCTTTTTAACTGATTCAGTGGACGCTTTCCAACGAATTTCCAAGCTTCTTTCCAGCTGTGTACGTCATCTGAGATGAGAGACTCAAACTTGTAATGTTCGTCATTAACTCTTCACCAAGCATTTAATAAATAAGAAAAGGGCTTTCATCTCCTACAGACCAAGAATCTCCCCACTCACTTTTCTAAGAGAGAGTCAATGTGTCTGCGTTTCACAGCTTAACTCACGGTATTTAATAGAGTTAGAAAGAGGGATGAAAGAAAGCCCAAAAAAGTAGCGATTGGCAAGGGTGATCCTTGGTTGTATACCCACCCATTGCGTCATTGATTGAATTATCTTCGAGGTCTAGGTAGACAAAGCCTGCAAGTCATTACTTGAAGCCACTACTTCAAACTTAGAGCTGTTAATATTGACACATTATCAGAGTTCAGTGTAGGTGGACTTTTTTGTAGAAGCATGCACTTTGTCTTAGTTATTCACTGTAAGACCCATCTTTGATGTTACGTTCTGCGATGGTCACAAAGACTCCACTGACATCCCGCCTGTGTCCTTCTGATGATGTCAATGCTGTCGGCATATACGAGCAGTTGCGAACAGATATGTGAAAGACGCAGGCTTTGGTGTTCGCTTTCGAGTTACGCAAAATCTGTTGACAATGTTAGCCTTGTTAAATCATAATTTTTACATCTAAACGTAGTCCCTACAGACCAGGAGCAACAGGGATCCTTCATCGTTATTCTGCAAAGACGGAACATTTTTGCAGGGATCCCAAAAGTAGGCAATGTACTCTGTATTCACCTCGTTTAGAAACAACTAAGAGTTAGAAACAATTTTGAGCGGCTATCAAATTGTTCAAAACGCGCTCTATTTTGAGACTTTTTGAGTCTGGAATCTGATCTTTAACGCATTGTCTGGACAAGATTAAGGCTAGTTTAAATATCCGTTTTTGTATATGTATATAAACCCACAACCAATCATGTGTCGCTTTCACCACATGCAACTACTCAACTACTGCTTTCACAACATGTAAATTGAAGGCTAAGGACGCCGAATGTAATGAAAGGCAAGGCTTTAAGTTGTGGGAGTGCTCTATCTATTTGCTTTTGGTGTTTCTGCTTTAGTCTATTTGGCATTTGAAATAATTGGAAACCTGTCGAGGGGACATTCTTTTTGATTTCAGGTGAAAGCAAAGATCAAAGAACATCCCAAATTCTAAAGCCCTGAAAATTACAGTTGAAAGGCTATACAACAGATTTAGAGTCATCTCTCCGACGATGATAGTCTAATGATGGGCTAACGGAGACTACTGATAGTACATGGGGTTGCTGTTCCGTATTAGCAGAATCTGATCAGAGCCAACAAATCAAGCAGGAACTAATCCATTATTGTATGCCTGCTATAATTAAGAGGCAGTGTTCGTTCAGCATTAAATTCCTCTGTAGGGAGCTCCTTTATCGACTTTGAAGACACTAATCAATGAGCGTCATCATTCAGTGACGAAGTGGCATTCGAATTGTCACACGATTTGAAAGGCTTCTTTTAAGTCGATCTGTGGGGTCCTATAACAGACCTGAGTCCGTAGAAGCCATGGTGTCCGTCGGCGGAGAATAAAGCGTGAATTAAATAATTAGAGGAAAAGAACACTACGGCACGTAGGCGAAGTTTTGACCCTAGGCTACACAGGGGAATACCGGGCATAATGAATTAAATAAATTATAAGGGATGCTTGATTTTAAGACTGCGCCATTAATTAATGACGGAAGAAGTTAGTAATTTGTGCTGAATTCCTTATCATCGTTAAAGGCAATGCATTCATAAATAATGCTATGCACTGCGTTCCGTGTTACGAAGAGAAGGGGAGGAGAGCAGCCGATGTTGCTGTTTGATCTGGAATTTGTAAGACATTCTCTCTGAAGTCTGCCAGTCGCTCTGAGCAAAAAGTGGGTCCCTTCGTCGCCTGCTTTCATTCAGTTTTCTTTCATCACATGTTTCCCTCAACCGCACCCGCCAAGAAGCCACAGCCTATGATAAAGGAGATCTATCAAAAGCCACAGAAAATTGAGCAACGCAAAGAAAATCAGATTCCCCAAATGCTGTTACAAGAAATTTGTTTTCCATTTCGCTCCCATTAACGGACATGTGTTCAGTCTCGCTTCTGTCAAGGACTCCACGGGGGGATGGCACAAAAATCAAAGGACATGTACGTAATGCATAAAAGTATGTAACTTTCACTTCTGTCTGCCGCCTCAAGGGCAAGTGCTTTGTTCCCTCTACGCCGTGGGGGAGAACCGCAGCCCACCCTACCGTTGAAATTTTCACGAATTTTCACTTAATTTTCTGTGAATAATTTAATAGGACTTACCTCCGACAAAGATGTCAACCTGCGTCCAATTTAGCTTGGCGGCCACACTCTTCACGGCAAAGGATATCGCCTCAAACGACGGCAGAAAGTTGCTTGACTCCTGGAAAGAGATGAAAAAGAAAAATGCCGCAAATGTCATAAGAGCCACAATCACTTGAATTCAAATTCAAAAGGAATGTATCTAGATCGATGGAAACGGGTGAATGAGTCGAGTGTCTGATTGTATGAGGGTGCGTGTGTGGTGTGCGCTTGTGTCAATTCGAATTCGAATTCGAGATTGAGAGATAATTGAAAAAAGGGTTCTGTCAATTGTAGATTTGTGTCTCAAAGATTTGCCGTCATCCATCAGGCCTTCCGGGTGGGGAGGCAAGACTCAAAGGAACATGTATCTCCGGCGTATCAGCCAATCAACAGCGATGGCAAACATTTGTTGAACGTTTAAGCCTTCAGGCAAGAGTCGTGTCTACACCCGGATACAGTACGTGCATCTGCCGTTTGGTGGCAAAAAGAAATCGATTCTGGATTATTTTCTTCTTTTTATCGCATTTCCTTTCTTTTCTTTTTTTTCATTTGCGCTGCTAGATGGCAGAGATCCACGGATACACCATCCGCCCGCCGCCCACACACCCGACTTATTTTCCTTTTCATCTAAGCGATGAGAGGAGATTTGTATTCATTTGTGGAACTCGATGTGGACAGAGACGTGCATGAGGACGAAACTGAAGATAGTCACTCGGTCCGTGGAGGGTATTCACTTTGACTCTGACACCGCCGCCGCCGCCGCGCCCGCTTTCTACTCGTAAATTGTGTGAGATGCGATAAGAGGCCCTGAACTCTCCCCCACCATCTGGTTCAAAGCGAAACAATGGCATGGGGGATTACTAGGTTGTGGGGTTGACTGTCCTTTGAGGATATTTCGTCTTTTGAATGAGAATGTAGACAATGACAGTGGTACTGTCACAATAAACTTGTGTGACTTTCAGCGAAATTTCTGGAGACAGGATGTTTGAATATTACTTCTTTTTCTGGGCGTTTCACCGCAGAATGACAGTCCTTTCCGGCGGTATTTTCAGTTTATTCGGGCTGGCTCGGGGGCTGTGTTCATCAAGGACATTAATTTCGGTAAACCCATGAGCGCGTAATATTGTTTGCTCTCGGGGGAGGGTCTGTTTGCCCTCGAGCATTATGTGGTGTCTGTTTGAACAGATTTGTGGCGAACAAATTCGGCATCCGTTTCAGTTGATGAGGCAGGCTGAGAGCACATGGCACGGGGAGGCAGCAACTCAATTTAGTCGTGTTATTGTGAGGGTTTTATTAAGACGTTGCTGGCGCTGGAATATTTTACGAGCATTCTCCAACAAAACAGTTTGACCCTTAAGATGACAGACGACAGTAGCTTTAATGAATGGTGATGGAAGAAGAGTTGTTTTACGAGGTTGTGAGTGAGGATGAGGATTAGGATGAGGTGGAGGACGAGGACGAGGACGAGGATGAGGATGAGGATGAGGATGAGGATGAGGATGAGGATGAGGATGAGGATGAGGATGAGGATGAGGATGAGGATGAGGATGAGGATGAGGATGAGGATGAGGATGAGGATGAGGATGAGGATGAGGATGAGGATGAGGATGAGGATGAGGATGAGGATGAGGATGAGGATGAGGATGAGGATGAGGATGAGGATGAGGATGAGGATGAGGATGAGGATGAGGATGAGGATGAGGATGAGGATGAGGATGAGGATGAGGATGAGGATGAGGATGAGGATGAGGATGAGGATGAGGATGAGGATGAGGATGAGGATGAGGATGAGGATGAGGATGAGGATGAGGATGAGGATGAGGATGAGGATGAGGATGAGGATGAGGATGAGGATGAGGATGAGGATGAGGATGAGGATGAGGATGAGGATGAGGATGAGGATGAGGATGAGGATGAGGATGAGGATGAGGATGAGGATGAGGATGAGGATGAGGATGAGGATGAGGATGAGGATGAGGATGAGGATGAGGATGAGGATGAGGATGAGGATGAGGATGAGGATGAGGATGAGGATGAGGATGAGGATGAGGATGAGGATGAGGATGAGGATGAGGATGAGGATGAGGATGAGGATGAGGATGAGGATGAGGATGAGGATGAGGATGAGGATGAGGATGAGGATGAGGATGAGGATGAGGATGAGGATGAGGATGAGGATGAGGATGAGGATGAGGATGAGGATGAGGATGAGGATGAGGATGAGGATGAGGATGAGGATGAGGATGAGGATGAGGATGAGGATGAGGATGAGGATGAGGATGAGGATGAGGATGAGGATGAGGATGAGGATGAGGATGAGGATGAGGATGAGGATGAGGATGAGGATGAGGATGAGGATGAGGATGAGGATGAGGATGAGGATGAGGATGAGGATGAGGATGAGGATGAGGATGAGGATGAGGATGAGGATGAGGATGAGGATGAGGATGAGGATGAGGATGAGGATGAGGATGAGGATGAGGATGAGGATGAGGATGAGGATGAGGATGAGGATGAGGATGAGGATGAGGATGAGGATGAGGATGAGGATGAGGATGAGGATGAGGATGAGGATGAGGATGAGGATGAGGATGAGGATGAGGATGAGGATGAGGATGAGGATGAGGATGAGGATGAGGATGAGGATGAGGATGAGGATGAGGATGAGGATGAGGATGAGGATGAGGATGAGGATGAGGATGAGGATGAGGATGAGGATGAGGATGAGGATGAGGATGAGGATGAGGATGAGGATGAGGATGAGGATGAGGATGAGGATGAGGATGAGGATGAGGATGAGGATGAGGATGAGGATGAGGATGAGGATGAGGATGAGGATGAGGATGAGGATGAGGATGAGGATGAGGATGAGGATGAGGATGAGGATGAGGATGAGGATGAGGATGAGGATGAGGATGAGGATGAGGATGAGGATGAGGATGAGGATGAGGATGAGGATGAGGATGAGGAAGAGGATGAGGATGAGGAAGAGGATGAGGATGAGGAAGAGGAAGAGGATGAGGATGAGGATGAGGATGAGGATGAGGATGAGGATGAGGATGAGGATGAGGATGAGGATGAGGATGAGGATGAGGATGAGGATGAGGATGAGGATGAGGATGAGGATGAGGATGAGGATGAGGATGAGGATGAGGATGAGGATGAGGATGAGGATGAGGATGAGGATGAGGATGAGGATGAGGATGAGGATGAGGATGAGGATGAGGATGAGGATGAGGATGAGGATGAGGATGAGGATGAGGATGAGGATGAGGATGAGGATGAGGATGAGGATGAGGATGAGGATGAGGATGAGGATGAGGATGAGGATGAGGATGAGGTGAAGGTCTAGGATGAGGTTAATGACGTTAAGGTGGAGGACTCATTGCAAACTTAGCACATTATAGCAAAAGTGTCACCTCCTGCGGCTCTTCAACCATGTAACTCTGATTATGAACTAGATAAATGCGGGCACCATAGCCACCCTGTAAAAGCAGACGTGCCAATCAATTACAGACCCTCCCTGGCCCCACTTGCCACCCAATCAAAACTAAACATATCACTCCATCACTATCGGAAACCAAAACCATCTAAGATAATAACTGTAAACACAACCCGCACAGATACCACGCACATACGTTACAGCCTGTCACTCGATGTGTGCACGTACAATTTAAATATTGACGGTTTGATGTTTCATTACGCATATTAAACGGCATAAGGGGTGGGTGTAGCCGGGTAAACACGCCTCGCTTTCATTCCAAAATTAGCGCTGTTATGGGAATAGGATACACACACACAGACGCAGACGAAACGTCGAGGAATGAGTGCGAACCGCACTCTGGCACGAGTATTTGCTACCCCCCAAAATCGATATGTGGTCGGATTTACGCTCTAAGGAAAGATACACATAATTTCCGGATTCCGTTATCTGCGAAAGGACAAAAGTGGATTACAGCGATTGTGAAACTGTATCAGGCGCTGTGTGGCCCACAGTGGTGCCGAATTTAGGGCAAGTAGCGCTTTGAAAAGACAAAAAAGTATTCGTACGACAATTTGGGGAGATTAACACGCGGTTGGGATGCAGATGAATTGCAGAACATTGACAGAACCTTAAAGCTTTCAGCTGTCATCACAATTAGCTTCTGCGCGGACTGACATCTGTAGAAATGAAAATTGGGTTTGGTTTTGACAAATTCTTAAACAGCCTTGAGGGATCCTTTCCACAACATTCATGCTGCCGTCTGTGGTTGGCATTCTGCGAATTCTCTTGAGGCAATTCGGAGTGGGCACGGCTTACGCACAGTCTAAGGAATTCTCTGTACGTGTGCGTGTGAGATGCTGGAACAGGGTGATGACGTGAATGGCGACGTAAATCCTAAACGAATGTGGGTTCGACGTGTACCTAGTGGTTTTTTGTTTGATCTTTTTTGGGAAGCCTTTAACCGGTGACAGGTAGATGTAAAGTAAGAAATGGGTCGCAATCAATTGAAAAACGAGTAAATACAAAATATAAATGAGAAAGTGGATAATGTGATATGTCGGATAAGCGGGTTTGATTTAGGCACAAAAAGGAACGGTAGGGAATTTTAGACTTAAGTCTTAAGCCGAGTCTTTTACCACAACTGAACCTAAGCCTGGTGAAGGAGGGGCCGTCACAATCCTTTCTCATCATGTTGTTAATAATCTAGCAGAATATGAGGGACATGAAAACTTACTGATTTATAGGGAAAAGTTGTCTTTTGACTTGTCACTGCGATAAAAATCTTATAAATCAATGCCTCACCTCACCTTTTTTCACCATCTGCAGTACACCGTATGTTTACAATTGGTCGAAACCGTAGTACGCACGGATGTACCACTTTCTTGGGTGGGCTACATTAAATTTCGGTCGTTACTATCTTGAGCACTGACTTTGTAAGACGTTTTACTTGTGCAGTGGAGAACCGTCGCCAGATGAAACTTCAAGCAAGAGTGATTTGCTGTGGAAATGTACCGCGCTTTTATGCTTTGCGAGATAAGCATTTTCATTTGTAATTTTATTAAGGAACAGATTTCTGGCTTTCAAATTCGGTATAGCAGTTCAGTGTAAGTATTGCCGTAGTGTTTTTTTTATAATTTTTCTTTCATTATATGAATTTTTTTTTCATCTTAAACGGAACGAGAAGTCTCTCGAAGTGAGTTTAACACCTCTTTAAGGTATCGTTATAAATTCTTGGTGTCAAAGTTATCGTACTGACTACGCGATTTATCCAAGGAGCGAGTGTACAAAACAATATGTAAAATTTATAAATTAGTTATAGTCCTTATTAGGTTTCCGGGAAATCCCACCATTGGCTAATTCGTAATACTATCCGGGGAGAAACCCACAGATGCAGATCGACTCTCACGGCTCAGATATTCGTCGTTTTCAATGCAGCACTTGACAGAGTGCACGAAGGCGAGCAATACAATGGCACGTCTCGTTTTGACGTTCCTGCCCAGTAAGGTAAGGTTGTGCAGGATGACGGTGGAGAATTTTCGTTACTCCATCAAGGTCAGTAATGCACTCACCGAGACGTTCAACTTTTGAAGAATGAAAAAATACAAGACGACGTAATGTCAAGTGACTTTTTCAATACCGTTCTTGAGAAGGTACTTCAGAACTGACACACCAACACAAGTCCGTACAATTGCTGCAAAAGAATCCCTTGTTTTTTTCTGCGTTCAATCTGTGGTCTTGTTTGCGTTGATGTCTTTTGTGGAAGAAGATTCAACTACGTACGAACTGGATAGGCTGAAAGCGCGATGAGTCTAGGTCCGCGTCTGTGGGTGTTAACGTAGAGGGGAAGTTAACACTCTCCAGCCCGACGCCTCAGTAGTGGCACAAGGTATAGAGGACGCCCAGGTAACATTTAGATGCTGCTCTGGCCAGGGCCCGAGGCGCTTTTGTTCTGACAAAGAGATTGTTTTACAACAGCCAAATCGATGCGAGGGTGAAGATTATCTGCTACATGGCCCTCATTCGGCCAATGCTTACCTATGGCAGTCCCGTGTAGTTCAACGTGAATGCAAACTTAATGGAAAAGATTCGGTTGTTCGAGAGGGCTTGCCTCAGGGTTTGCCTTCGCCTTTATAGAACTCCAGAGTCCCAGTACATAAGATTCTATTCCAATGATGTCTTATACAACAGGGCAAACCTGATAAGAGTGGACAATTTCCTGCTGAGATTTCCTTCCTGCGAGGTCACACTGCTAGAGCGATTAACTCGGTCAATAACCTGATTTCGGGGGCTTACTACCCCAATCCATTATACCTCGAAAGGGTACGTCACAACGGCTTCGTCCCTCTAGAAGCATTTCTCCATCTAGATAAGCACAGTCTGATACAAGACTTAAATGTGGTGCCGCTCATCTACCACATCGCTAGACCAACTGTGGATGGGCGACTCAACCACTACCGCTCGTCGCACAACGAGCTGAGGAGTTTCTTCTCCTACCGCTCGTCGCACAACGAGCTGAGGAGGGTCTCCTCCGGTTCGGTACGGCGGTATCCAGGCGGGACATTCGAGATGTTCCAATGCAGCACCAAGTTTACCAGTTATGGTGGCTGGGAAGCTAGGAAACTCCCTCCTCGAATCCCTTAGACCCCGTTAGGTTAGGTCGAAAGACATGGATTAAGATTAAGTTTAGTTTAGCGTGCCTGGCTAGGGCCAGTAAGTTAGAAATAAAAACATTGTTCGTCTAACTAATTTTAAGCATTTTTGTCTAGTACGTAAGTTTATTATGAAATGAATAATAAAAATGAATTACAACAAAACCCCGTAGCGGACAATAGCGGAGAAGGTTCTCGGTTAACTTGGCTATCTGTAGCTACACGAGACACTTGGTGGCTGAAACTCAGGGCCATCGCAAACTGCAAAATATGTTTCTTCTGACTATAGAAGAACAATAATAAGATTCAAGCTTCTTAAGAGATCTAATGCAATGCGTTTCTCGTGATAAATAATTATTCATTGCGGGCGGTATCAATTGACTCTTGAGACTGAATTTGAGCAGGAATCAGAATTAGAATGGTTGTGGGGTGGTAAGAGATCGCCTGATCACTGCGGCCTCTGTTGGGCTTTAGAACCCCCATTTATAGTTCACGCAGGAAACCGGAGTTCATAATGAAACTTAGTATATTATTGTGTTCACTTGAGGCAATTTTGTCCGCTTCAATACAGCATCCGCCTAGGTGTCGATAACGTGTCCTAAATAGGCAGTTACAGTGACACAGTATCTGTTATGCAGTTTCTTCGTCCTAGTTTCACATGCTGCAGTTGTCAAGCCCATGATTGTACAGGACAGTGTCCAGTAAGAAAGCCTGTGCTTATAAGAATCTGACTCCTGTTGAGTCTGAAGAGTTGTTTCCTTCTAAGTAGAGAAATAGTTGGTAGGGCTGCCTGTTACCTTACGTGTTCGTCCAGTAATCATTGGCCATGACCCTGAGCCAATTATTTACGTAGCTCCTCCTGATGGGCAAGCACCAGCATGGCCGTGGTATCATGAATGATGATGCGGATCATTTTCAGGGTCGTAAGTTTGCTCATTCGTTTCTTGTGTGACCGCTGTGCATTTGAGGGCTAAAAGTGCAGCTTGCTCTCAGAGAGAATATAGATGTGTTTTGTTGGTGATAGCTCTTAGTTTGAGTAGGATTAACTTAATCAATCGTAATTTAAAGATCGCACGCAGAGCTTTTCTCTCGAAGATACCAAGGACTTCCTCATCCGCTTTTGAGATTGTCCATGCCTCCGCGCCGTACAGCAGGATTGAGATGATCAAGGTCTGGTATAAAGTCAGCTTGGTCCTTCGAGAGATGGCTCTACTACTCAATTGCCTCTTGTCCATAGAAACAGCGGTTGGCAAGAGTTACTCTGCGTTTGATCTCGGTACTGATGTTGTTCGTACTATTTACTGCGGAGCCGAGCTAGACGAAGTCTTTGAATACCTCGAAGTTACAGCTGCCCATTGTCACGCTCTGTGCAAGACGTCGATGTTGTGTGTCCTTTCTTGATGACAGCATATATTGCATTTTGGCCTCATTCACCGTTAGGCCCATTGTAGCCGCTTCCGTCTCAATGCCAACAAACGCCTCATTGTCAGCTCGCTATGTTCTGCCAATCACGTTAATGTCATCCGTGTATGCTAACAGTTGTACGGACTTCTGGAAGATCGTAGCTCTGGGATGATGTTAAAGAAGTCACATGACAGAGCGTTATCCTGTCTAAAACCTTTTTGTGACATTGAAGGTCACGGTGAGTTCGTCTTTCAACACTTTCAATCAGTTTAGAAGGCTCTCTCTGAAATTTCAGACAGCAACACTTTTTTGGTGGCTTCACTAACAACACGAAAAGATTCTTTAAAGCATTGGCGACAGCTTGGCCGCAGTCACTTAACGTATTTAAAGTTATCCTCCCCAACAAAGTCCAAACCTACGGATTTGAAGAATACGGGAAAATTGGTCACGGGAAATGGATCACGGTCTACTGTTATTTTAAGTCTAACAATGGTGCAGAGGAAGACCATTCTGCCTTAATTTCCCAGAAATCTTCCAAACTGACAACTGTATCCTTATTATGCCGCCACAAAGACGACGATTTCAGGCAAGAACAAAACTGATGTGGGTGCCAGGCATCAAGGCCATGGGGTCCTCATGAAGAGGGTGATAAGAAAATATCATTTCCCAAGCTGCTACAGTCTGTAGCATCCATCTCTTGACTGGGCAGGAGGCGCGGACAGTTCAAAAACTTAATGAGTTATTTAAATAGAGGTGTCAAGGACCCAACAAACTTGGCCATGGCGCTCTTAATCCCAACGAAACCCAAACAAATCAGATTTAAACTGCACCACCAAAATAGCGCAGACATACTTAAGCTCCCGATGGAAACTAGAGAGTTAAGTCTTCTAATCGAGTCTTTGGCTGATGGACCTTTCTCGAAAATACATCCCATCAAGTCCTAGATCAGTGAAATGCTTGTGATTTTATTCATTCTCCATTATTCTCAGTACTCCACTTTGGGAAACTCGAGGTATCTCAAGACTTCAGACGCATTAACTTCAGTGGGTCCACTGCCAGTCCAAAGCACAGTGATTTACCGAATCATCTAATGGCGCAGAAGACAAGCAGTTCAACTAAGAGGGATTTCATCAGAACGCTGCTCTCCATAATCCTCCGTTTCAAATTCTCCAGCTAGTGCATATCCTAGTGGATTCAGTGAAACTGCTTTATATTCGGCCGATGAATCCATGACCCTCTCAACCTTACGATAACCGAAAGCGATCCCGAGATTACTTTTAACCGGCATAAAAACAGCCCATATTTCCAAGCAATCCTGCATCAAGTGTGCCCCGGAAAAACACACGCAATTCCCTGGATTAAAGATTCGAAGTATTCTGAGGATTATTCAAATCGCACTCGTCCTTCACCATCACCATCGACCCACTAGAGTAAGTGTCCTCCCAAGACTGCCATTCGATCGCAAAAATCCCAAGATTTGATCCCAAGCCAAGGAACTGCAGGGACACTCAACCACATCAAATGCCACTAGCAGACAGAACTTCATAACTCCTTCATTCGCTGTGTATCCACTCTGCCGTAATTCCTGAGGTGATTCCACGATAATGCCCCGGCAATCATATCAGATTGCTGGCAATTCAAAAGACATTAGGTCCTTTGCCTCTCGACGTCGGGATCCTCTGAAGTGCCCGCCAGAAGGAGTCACATAAAACATAGGACCCACCCATGCAGCTCCTTCGCAACGGAGATGGGCAGAGGCGCCAAGACCCGTCACACCGAAACTGCTGCAAGGACAACGGGCGAGTTTTGGTGGCTCCCTTGTAATAAATTATATTTCCTCCACCCCATTCTGGGTCAGAGCTGCTGCTTTGCTCAGCCATTCGACTAAGAGAGTGAGGTTTGAGCAAACAAAAAATAATAATGGTTGGCCACATTTGACTACAAGCACTCGCGCCGGGCCAGCCAACAGCGCAGCAAAAAGGATTGTTCCCCACGCCGGGGATTGTGTTGTGTCTGTTTGTGTTCCCTCTTTTTTAGTGCTCCTCAACCGCTCTTTGGTGTAATGGGATGATGTGGTTGAATGTTGGATGAGAGTGGTTATTCTTTTCCGACAGGTTACACATGTGAAGAGGGACTGTGTCTGGACTCGTTGCGGGATGTTCTTATTTTGTTTTGTTTTAAGGAGTCTGTGGAGGGAAGGTTGAATGAATGTAATGAATAAGTGAAGGCAGACGCCAAGGGGAGTGTTTTGCTTGGCACAGGGATTTGAGTTTAATTACTGCAACGAATTGTGGAAGTTGGTTGTAATCTGCTTGTTGAATGGGAATCACTCGGCTGGCGAATCTTCTTGACCGCGAGAGTGCTTTTGAAAGGGGCATGCAATTGATTTTTAATACTGGCCCTGTATTCATCCATTTGGTGCCTCTTTAAGCAAATGTGAATAAGGCACACATGTATTACTCAAATTTCGAACCTCGAAAACTCTGACGTCTGACACTTCGCAGAGAAATTCGGGTAGAATTTGAGAGAACTGACACTTCACCGTGAATTTCTTCGTGTTGCGTGTGTTGCGTCCTGTCAAAAAATCGAGGCCTAATCAGAGGGAGAGAGACAGCAAAAGTAGTCTTAGCGTGGAATCCATCTCGACGGATGGAATAAGTCAACTTTTAACTTTAACTTGTACTGTTGACAGATGTTTCCAAGGAAATTCATTCGGATTTTCATAAAGTATTTTTAAAATTGTTTTTCAATAATTCCCAATAATTCAGGAATTTTAAAATTTCGAATTTCCTATAGTACATGTACAGCGCACCTAAATTCAACATTTCTGGAACAAAAGTTCGAATCCAACTTTGCGTCCCTACTGAAACGTCAACATTTCAAATGACAGCCAGAATAAATCAGAAGTGGTTAATTTAAAGATGAATTAAGTGCTAATTCATTCAAACTTATTTAAACAAATGGAAAATTAAATTGAATGAAGATAAAATACAAGCTATCTTCTTTACTAGATACTAGCCTGTTTTGTCCCTAGTGGTCAGTTGCAAGTTAACGGGACAAGTATAAGATTGGAACCTTCTATAAAATACCTAGGAATTTAAGCTTTAGTGCTCACATAACTAATGCATTAAGAGAAGCATAGCTATCAAAATGTTATATCCATTCATTAACCGCAAGTCAAGACTTTCCAAGGAAAATTTAGTAATAATCCACAAAGTTGTGTTCCAAGCAATCCTACTTTATGGCTGTCAGGTGTGGGGAAATTGCGCCAAATATCATCTTAAGAAATTACAAATTTCACAAAATAAACTCTTAAAAATGATATTAAAACTACTAGCATCATTCTACAATTGATATTCACCAAAGGGCAAATGTTGAATTGATCTTCGATAAAATTCAGAAATTAAGCCAACGTTTTCTAGCCCGCTGAGTTTTTGCGGAAAATCCCTTAGTCAGAAATGATTAAATGACAACAGTGTTTAAAATTTACTCTGTAAACACTTGTTTTGTTTATATTTAGTTATTTATTTATTTATTTATTCACATGTGTATCAATCATTCATTTATTTTTTTATTATTATTATTATTTATTTATTTATTTTTTTTGTTATTAAATTGGAGGGTTTTTCCGCTTTTCCCTTCGGATACTTCCTCAATATGTAAGCAGTATTGATTTAATTTTTTGTTATATTATAATTTTACAGATGTAAGATACTAGTTATCATAACTCTAAATTGTGAAACGTGTGGTACTAGAGCCTTGTAAATGTTTTTATGCGCAATAAAGAACTATCTAAGTGCTAATTGAGTAAGTTTCAGTTGTAACTATAATTTGAAATGATTGAGTGTTTTTATTGACATACATACAGCAAAAGCAGAGACGAAATTCAAGTTTTCGCTGTAATCCAATATTTCGAAAAGTTGAGAGTAGAAATGTTTGAATGGTGAATTTAGGTGCGGTGTAAATATACTATGTATTAGATTTTGTTTGACCATCTTTTTTTGTATGACCATCACAAACTATACATTCTCTTAGTGTATACCCTCAGTTGCGCGACTAGGGATCATCTACCGATGTAGCATCTCACAGATTACTTCAATAAACAAACATTTTATTAACCTAAAGTCAATGAAAAAACACAATTTTTTAATTCCAATCGAGATAAGCTAAAATCAATTTCGCAACCATACGATGGTCTATACCTTTTGACGAAATATATATCTAACCCGAACAGTGGGTCAACTATGTAAAATATGGCGAAAAATCTAAATGCACATACACAACGGATTCTATGGGTTGTGGATTGTCTTTTTGTGTATTGTGTATATGTTCTCCGTCTAAATTCATACTACGAATCGCGAAAGGCCCGAACCCATAGAATCCATAGCGTGTGTTGCAAAGAGGGACTACGCTGCGTGCTCAATCCACTCTTGCATAAGTCTAAGAAATAAAAAAATTTAAAGTTTCTGTATTATTAGAAATTATTCAAAAACAATTTTAAGTAAAACAAAAAGTATTCTTTCATTCATAAAATATCGTAAAAACAACCACATAAGGAGCACCAGAACGAATTTCCATGGAAACATCTGTCAAATGCACAGAAAGTTAAAAGTTGCCCAATTCCATCCGTGGGCTGTATTTGTTGTCACTCTCCCAATTTTTGGACATGACGAAACGCAAGTGACGGATTCTATGAGTTTGGGCCTTAACTTCGCAATCTCTGACATTTCATTCATATGGATCAGACCTGAAGTATCACAGAGATGCCCGACTTCTACCTGTCTTTCCCCTTCAGATTTTTGACAACTGTTTTTTATAACGTGTTCAGAAACCAAATTGGCCAATCAGAGGACGGCATTTACGTTATTTGACCAATCAAAGGACTGCATTTACGTTATTTCGTGAATAACCGTCAAAAATTTATGAATATCCGTCACAAAGGCACTCAAATTCGTCGATGGACTAGGGGGCAATCAGCTGTGAAGTCGGCTATCTCTGTAATACTTCATTTCTGATATGGATTTTTCTCATTCGCTGAGAGCAATGGGTACAACTTGAGCAAACACACACATTATACCAAAATTTTGGCCGTGAATGTGTGGATCGCGTTCGCCTCTCTTGTGTATTGCGAACTCAGCTTGACAGTACGCAAAGAGAACGATTGCTTCGTGGAGAAAAAATTTGAAATTGTTTATAAGGGTACTTAAACTAATTATTGTTGATATTTTATATAATATGGGTGGCGCGACAGTCCTAGGCGGACCTGGGCCTAGCTTCTCAGCAACCACTCGTGTTGAGCGTGCTATTGTTCTTTCACGAGTGGAAGGGACCTACAGTTTAATGCCGACTCCGAACGGCGAATTTGAGAAGCTTTTTGTAGACAGGAATACTCTTTGAGTATTGTCAGTGACTCGAAAGAGGTGGAGCCGTGAATTATGAAAGTTGGTAAATTCGGGTATCGAACCTGGCACCCTCTGCGTAGGAGTCGACGCACGCAAATACAATGTATTCTCCCTAAGTAGAATTTCGATCTAACTCGAATTGTTTCGCCATATTTTACATACATTTCGCTAAAATTTCCGAGTCGTTGCCTTAATCGAGAACGTATTGTACTTTCAAAATGTATCCTCGCTTCTAAAAAAAAACGGTTGCTATCAAGTTGTCAAGAGAAGATGATCAAAGAGCAAATATTCTTGACGACAAAAGTGAGGTGACTTGGATGATGGTTCAGAAGCCAGTATTGCAATGGATTTATACTCGTATGTAGAAAAAATGCAGGTAAAATGGTACAACTGAAATCTGTTCTTCAATCTCACTACGTGTCACTGATATGTGGTAAGATGTCTTAAGAGAGATCTGACATGTGTCATAAGACGCTTCCTTAAAAACTGTTTGCAATTCAGACGTGTGCTTGATTAGAGAAAATTACGGCTACTTCGTGTCTGTAATTTAAAGTTCCCATCCCCCTATAACTTCATAGCCCAGTGACCCACGCAATATCAGGTCAGTCGCCTTACACCACCTCATCCCTCCATCCGGGCGGTCACACGTCAGTTATTCGAACAAAGCCCAAGCAGTATTTCTCCACCTCAGTTAACACCCGTAATTTATGAACCAAACCAAGGAATACATCTCCACATCCGGGCCATTTGGCCGTACCACAGTCCCATCCAGTTATGCTTTATGGTTCGCAGTACCATGCCCTCCCCCCACCCATCCTCAATCGTTATCTAATGAAACGGCATCTGTCAGAGAAGATGGGACCTGCTTCACTCGTCCGTAAATCCAAAATGATCCATCAATTCCACATCCCTTCGTGCGATGATGATGAAGAGAAAGCATTTCTTTTTCCTTCGAATTAACTTCAAAGTACCCAGATACATCTGCTCTCGATGGCTAACACGAATTCAATAACCCGCAACCGAAATCCACTCAGCACATTCAATTGAACGAATAAAGGGTTACCTACAATCGACGATTGAAAAAGGGGAACATTCGAGCGTCTTCAAATGAAGACTTGGAATTACATTTGAATTCAAAAGGACCAACGTACCCCATTCATCTCCAGATCAAGAGCGCCCTCCTGCTATTTCCTGAACGAGAATAGATTCTACGGAAACCGTGAGTCCCACCCCAGTCCAGTGCCTGCCAGCAGAAAGGCAGAGGAGGCAACTCAAAAAGCCATACAATCAGGTTTTGAAATATATTCCCGAGCGGTTCTAACGTTCAGAACATGAATTGTGGGTGCCTGGTTTAAGGATTGCTCACATCGGTTGGGCTTCTTGAACATCTGTCAGAAGTGTACCGTTCCGCTGTAATAAATCACGTCGCAGGTGACGCATGTGCCCCCAAACACATCCGAATGATGTATGCAAAGGAGGCGTAAGTGAAACTGCATAATGCGGGCTGGCATTCATTACGGCAACTTCTACGAAGCCCCTGACTGGGGGTCGATTCCATTCGTGTGGGGAACGCGGAGAAAGTTCGTGGTGATTGGATGAAAAACTTTTAACTACTCGTAACGAGATATGAGCAAGCGGACGTGGAGCAAGTTTTTTTCCTTTACAATCTGTGTGTATGGGTCTGCTAACGAGGTGTGGAGAGGGGGTGCTCCAAGGGGCCTTTGTCGGGGACTGTGCGTGAATTGACTGGAATGCGATTGATACGCACATTGTGGTGTAGCTGATAACTGGTATGAGTGAGCAGGGATTTTGGAGGCTGTAATCAATGGAATGCCAGTGGTGACCACAGTTTCACTTTGATTCAATCATCCGCCTTTCATTGTTCAAGAGCAACCGTAGAAGATTCTAAAGTATGTCCGGATAGTTGCACATAGTTTCGAGGCATCAAGACCACGCGGTCTTAGGTCCACGATGACGTAGTCTTTGCACCAAGCTGCTCGGATTCTTAAACGATCTTAGCCGGAAAATTTTTTGTACATGCCTTCGATGTGTACCGGATCGGACCATCTTGGCTTGACTTCATGCACATCTTGGCACAGCTCGTAGAATTCCCGGTCATAGTTTATCCTCTATTCGCCTTCCTCGCACCACGAAGGCACCAAGCAATAGCTCTGCTGTTTGACTTTTCATCCAACTTACGTCTTCATCCATTATCAAAACATCCACTGCTTGCATGTATTAAAAAGCAAACAGGTGCGAAATTACAAGACCAATCAATGACATTTCGCATCAGCGGTATGTTTCCTACTATCATGCCAAGTCTAAAAAATTAAAAGCTAGATTGTCCTGCTGTCTCAAACCCTAGGCAAGATCATTAGGCCAGCTTCATTGTCGAAAGGATATTCGATCCGCCACGCTTAAATGAAATGCGAACTAAATGGCTAGTTATGTACTTCGACTTCTTCTGAAGAATTTTTCAAATTCAAATCTTCACGTCTTTCAAATCATTCATCAAAGATTATTCCTATCCAGAGAATCCTTCTGGATGCAGTGGGCATAAAACTGTGGGTCCACCCATGACAGAATAAAATAGCATGGTCAACACGAGTGGCCTGTCGTTTTTTCTTCGGCAATCCGTAATTAACTTAGACCTTCAGTATGAAAAAAGGTTTTAGACAAGGCGATGCGCTGTCATGTGACTTCTTTAACATCATCCTGGAGAAGATTGTTCAAAACTCACGCGCCAACTCTAGAGGCACGATCTTCCAGACGTCCGTACAATTTTTAGCATATGCGGATGACATTGACGTGATTAGCAGAACACAGCGAGCCGTCAATGAGGCGTTTGCAGGCATTGAGACGGAAGCGGCTAAAATATGTCTAGCGGTGAATGAGAGCAAAACGAAGTATATGCTCTCATCAAGAAAGGACACACAACATCGACGTCTTGCACAGAGCGTGACAATGGGCAGCTGTAACTTCGAGGTATTCAAAGACTTCGTCTACCTCGGCTCCGCAGTAAATAGTACGAACAACATCAGTACCGAGATCAAACGCAGAGTAACTCTTGCCAACCGCTGTTTCTATGGGCTCAAGAGGAAATTGAGTAGTAGAGCCATCTCTCGAAGGACTAAACTGACTTTATACAAGTCCTTGATCATCCCAGTCCTGCTGTACCTCAAAAGCGGATGAGGAAGTCCTTGGTAACTTCGAGAGAAAATCTCTGCATGCGATCTTTGGTCCTGTTTGCGTTGACAGGTTTTGGAGGACTTCTCCTCCTCCTTTTCTCAATCACGAACTCTACGGGCTGTATAGCGACTTGAGTCTAGTCAGGCGTCTTCGAATCCAACGCCCAAGATGGCTAGGCCATGTAGAGCCTATGGACTAAGCTCCAGCCCGAAGATTCTTTAACTCCGGACCCGTGGAACAACACAGCAGAGGAGGCGGAGAAGGACACTGGAGGCATCTAGCCAGAAACCGTGATAGTTGGAGAAACTTGTTGGTTCATGCCCAGGTCCAACCCGGAATGTAGCGCCAAATTAAGAAGAATGACGAAAAATCCGTAGAAGATTTTGTACACGACAATTTCTTATGAATGGCTGCAATAATGACTTTACTGTTATAATTTGAAAATTTAATTAGCAAACAGAGGGAAAGTAAATATGCAGCGTGCTTTGTGACGTCAATCAGAGTTAATTGCTTAAGCTTGCATTACAATTCAATTTCGTTTACAAAAAGTGAAGTATGAACAACAAGAATTGAATTGGAAATTTATGAACCACGAAAGAATTTAATTCATTTATTAATGGTATTATATAGGACAGTACACCAATATGCAGTGAGTTGTTGCAGAAGCTTTAATGAGTAGGATAGTATTAAAAAGTAATAAAAAGAAAGATGAACAAATATAAAAAATGCTCTGTTCATTATTTCAAATTTTTCAGTTTTTTTCTGAATCGAATTAGATCATTTGTATATCCGGCAAAATACATTTAACTTTATTTAAAAAAAGACAAACAGACAAAACAAAAAAGGATAGTTACTTATAAAAGGTTAGACGTTATTCTTAAAAAATTGCCCTATGGTAGACTGTTGTCCGGAATAATGTTGTCATACAAGTCCGTTCAACTTTCCGAATTGTTTATCTTATAGAACCGTTCATGTTTTCGAGATTCTATTGTGTTTGTTTCCGCCTTTAAGTTTCTGTTGACAAGCAAATTCCAGCCATGACATCATGCAGGGGCTCGATAAGACATTCCAGCACATCTTATCTTTCTTGCAGTAATGATTCTCAATAAAACGCTCTTTAATCACTTTGTATTCAATTTAATTTTTGTTGTCAAAAGTTGGTTCGTGACTCTACCTTCGTTGTACTAGACTTCAAAATTCCAATCATTTTGGGAGTAGGCTGTCATAGTTTGTACAAATATGGTTTTATTCAATTGAAGCGTTTGTAAACAAACGATGGATTACAAACCGAAGCACATTATCCTATGTCGAGATTTAGAACACCAATGCGGATAACTCAGCTGTATCTTCAAGAATTTCTGTCAGCGGAATCTATGATTTAGTGATGGTAGTTGAGGCGCCACCTGTGATTTCGATTCTTCAAAGCGCTTTAGTCAGTAATAACTCAGTATTGTTTTGTTGCAGCCTCGTATATAAAAGTATTGCTGAGCTGAGTATAGATTCTCCTCAATAAAACACGCCCTACATGAGGCAAAATAGTTTGTAAAGTGGATTGTTGAGGAGTATGATAAAATAGCTTAAAATAGTTGAGACACACATTCAATAGCACCAAAATATTTTCTATACATACATCTTCTTCATCTGTTAATGAAAAAATGGATTGCAGGAGGACAAAAATGCTGATAATTAGAAGAAATATTATGAGACAGAAAACAATTCGACTTGATTAGCCCAGCTCTGAGTTGTTCGCCGACTGTTCGTAATTTGACAAAAGCACTCAACCCGGCCACGGTAGGTATTAAACCGCAGATTTAATTATATATCGGAACAACGTCGCATTCTTTTAGATCGCCAATTTGATTGAAAGATCAAGCAAATTACTCCACAAAATTATACACAAGAACCAGCCAAATTATTTTCATACAATCACCTTCTGTTGATCGAGTGTTAACACCTTGAAACCGCGTCACCGCAATGTCACGCAGACAAAGGTATGGTAGTCATAGAACAGTAAATATAGTTTTGTGACACTTAATAATAATAACATGGGTGGCGCGACAGTCCGAGGTGTGTTGTGCGTGCTATTGTTCATTCACGAGTGGAAGTTTTGTGACACTTGTTTGTCCTATTTCTCCGGCTCGAGTTGAAGTAATTTCCAGAAATGTTTCAATTTTTGTTACCGTGAAGGCAACGACACCGATGGAATTTTTTAATTCCACTGAAGTGAGTATCTCCCTATGGAAGATACGTTTCCTTAATCAGATTATTACCGGTCATTGACACATGATGTGTACGGAAGTCTCATCCTCTTCGACGCAAAGCCGACTAACCGAGTCGTGATACAGGTTTAGTTTGTTAAGGTGATATTTCAGGCCGCAGTGTCTGGTAAGAAAGCTTATTAGCAATCTTAAGCTATCCTTATTAAGATGGAGTATTTCCTTATATGAAGAAAGTCTGATTAATCTCTGGGACTGCCTAAGACCATGACCATGGTCTAGGCGAAGTTTAGCGAAGTTAGCGATGATAGTCGTCCAGTTTCAGCTAAGCTGTCAAAGTTGCCGTTATCAGTCTGCCATTTCTTAATGATTAATTTCAAACTTGCATAACGCTTGTCGGGAAAGCTGTTTGGTGGACATTTAACAAATGTACTCACGTACGCCCAGAGTTTGTTGACTACTGGGCCTTCTCACGGCGAGCGTTCATCAATTGTGCGACCATGTTATTTAACACTCCTTAGTCTTCTGTGACAAGCTAAAAACTTTAAATGAGTTCGAAGCCAGTATTCGAAACAAAATACAGCCGTACGTATTGGAAACATAAGAATTAGGATCGATGGCTTAAAACACTGCACATCGAAACTGAGGTGACCAATTGATTGATGTGCTATTTCAAACATAATGGCATGAATACAGCTTCAAAACAAGAGCAGAATCAATTCCATTTCTTCCATTTTTGTTGTTTTATTTGAATTTCTCTTCTTATCCTTCTTATCTGGTCATCCTTAATGGCATGAGTCCCGCTTGTGACATCACAAAACTTCACATCCCACATAAGCTTCCGGCCATTGTCACCCTGTCACAGCACTTCCATTCATTTGCTGATGATCCATCGCCTGCGAAAGGAAGTGACAAGTCACAGTTTTGCCAAATCTGGTCCCTCGATCAAAGTAACATTAGCCAGTCGTGCGTCCATCCCGCCCCACTCGCCGCAACCCGTTCACCGTCATCGTCACACAAATTAGTCCTAGCCGGATGGGATTAGCCGAGTTAATTGTTAATCAATCAACATCTTGTTGGATAAATAGAAAATTCGTGTCTCAATCAATCATAATTTGGACCACGGACCGGGTCGGGGATGGATGGCAGCTCCAACTGCCATTATCATGTTCCCGTCATTGACGGAATGACAGCATTGTGTGCGTGACAGCTTTTGTTTGAGAGTGTATCTAAATCGAATTTAATCGAACCAGCTAGCAATGCTCCGGAAAGTGCTGTGTCACGTCGATTCCATTCGCCAGAGCGAAACGGGGCCACGACAGGGGGAGCGATGTTTTCGAGACTGGTTAAGTGAATGGGTTTACAGCAGAAGTGCATAAATGTTCCTCGGAAAGGAACTTAATGTCAGACGTAAAGTTCGGTGACCTGGAGTACACTCGTGGAAGTGGTTCCGGAGGAGTCATTAAACATTTAGAGCGAGAGTACGTTTTTGCTTCAAAGTGAGACCAGTAAAAGTTTATGAGTTGAATGCTTTGCGAGCGATATGCTCAAGAGTCGTGATTAATTTGTAATTTTTAATGGGAGCCTGGGGACTGGGGCTTAGATGAGAAAACAGAATTTATTATGTAGACCACGACGGAGACGAAGGCACTTTTGTTAGAGCCGATCGGAGAAGGGTGTCAATTTGCTGGGGATATCCATTAGAAAGTTTTTGACAGAAGCGGAGAGAACCTGGAGCGACAGCTCCCAAAGAATTTAGGTGCACGTTGAGTACAGGGCGGGACGTATGGACATGTTGACCTTCCCACAGGGATTAAGGGGAGAGAGAGATACCACGAGGTACTCAGTGTGTCATCAGTGATTCATCTGATGGTTGTGTTGTGATTCGATTCAATTGTGTGTGCTCTAAAACTGTTAGCCAAAAGGACGAACGACATGTGCGTACTTTAATTTAAGCTGTTCGAGCTAAATCCAATTAATTATGGGTCAGGGACGGAGTGTACAGTGTGTGACCTTCGGCTTTTTGACAAGGGTAGTCTGGAATGTTTTGCGCGGAGACGTGAGGAAGGCGTTACATTAAATGGTGCATATTCGTATTTTGTGAGATGTCAGACCTATTTGAAGCCCGTTCGTTATTTGGCAGTCGTCCGTGTCACTCGATGTCAGTTTGTGTAGATGCCCTGGCATTTAAGCGAAATATGCAAATTACAACCCATGTTTGTGCAAGTTTGACGCTGCTTACAGTACCGCTGTCACCTATCTGACGTTAGGTCTATTATTTCGATCACCACAAATGAGTATGTGTTTACCGAATTGTATTTGTCGTCCAGCGAGTGAAAACATTTGTTAAATTGGTGTGTTGCCATGTCGCGTTGTTGGAATATTTAAAGAAAACTAGCTAGACATTGATTCACAATCCTAGATGGTGCTGAGATTTCAACAAGATTCGTTGGCTTTGGGAGCCGTCAAAGTTAATGAATGGTACTTCAGAAGGGCTTCATTCACAATGGCATGCCTTTGGATGCCTTGGGCGGTGTAGATGAATTTGTAGATCATTTGAGAAATCGCAAGAAAGCGGAGTCTTCGCTGTCTTCAAGAAAGGAGACACAAAAGTGACGTCTTTGACCATGTGTCACATTGAGCAGATAAAGGGTGTTTTTTTTTGAAGATTATTCCCTGTGACAGCTGATTTGACAGTTCTTCGATACATCGAGGTAAGTTCGGCTAGGCCATTCAACATAAATGAACTAACGCCAGAACAACGTTTACAAATTGTCCAAATTTATTTTTAAAAACTTGGTTCAATCGGGCAACTCAAACGAAACAAATTCGTCGATGTGTGCGCTTTATGATCAGATGGAAACATTCAAAAGTGATGAGGGCCAAAAACACAGTCAATCAGTACAGGGACATGAATAATTAATTGTTCGTGTGACCCTTGGGCTCGGAAACCAACATTCGACGCTTGATGTCGCGATTAACTGCGATGAATACAGTATCGGTCGCGATTAATTGCGATGAATACAGTATCGAAAAAAACTAAGGCACCCACCGGGACCTATTTCACAGAACATACATCTCATACATTGTATGATTCTGACACTTCTGCTATATGATATCTGTTTCTCAGATTTGTTGTATGAGCCGCTGGAATACAACATATATCACCTAAAGTTTACACTGGACATATGGGCAAATTTTATGATTCTGTTTCACAGAAAAATATCATACACATCATACAACAGTTTTATTACAAATTTATCATACATTTCATACAGCACTTCAAACTGCTGTAGCTACTACAAGAATGAAAAAATACACAAAAATAAGTATTTTTGGGCTTATAATTTTTGAATAATGAATGATTGTTCATCTTTTTTTTTTAAATTAGACATGTAGGAACAAGGAATGCTAGTTCTTCAAGACAATTTAATTAATTAGTTTTTGTATGTTTGCAATCCCCTTATATGGTGTCTGAGTTTCATTCACAACACTATTTAGTTTTCAATGATATCTGTCATTCAAAATTAAACGTCAAAATAATACACATCATACAACACAGAACATATCATACTATACTTCCAGTAGAATATGTGAAACAGAAAATTGTGTGATGTGTATGATCTATGACAGTTTTGTATATTGTATGAAATGTATGTATAATGTATGATCTGTGAAATAGGCCCCAGGTATAAAAACATTTCCCTATGAAATTTGAGGATTGATTGTAAATTTTTTTTTACAATTTGTGACAGGATTCCAAGAAAACACAGATTAAGTTAAAATTTTTAAGAATTATTTGGTGTACATTTTATACAAAGAAAAATAAGAAAAGAATATTGAAAGTACCAAGAAACAATTAAACAAAAATATATATTTGTGATTTTGTTGCAGGACTTTCGAAACATAAGATCAACCATAAGTATGGAATCAATATATCCTCCAACCAATAGTTCAAGGCCATGAAAGACAATTGAAAGGGATGACAACCAGATAAAGCGGGCAATTGTAAGACATCTCTCCATATTCTCCAACCAAATAGTTCAAGATTTGCAATTTCTTGTGTGTGCCAGGACGGTTCAAAGTAATGGTGTAGAGTTTGACTTATTCAGCCCAGGACGAAAGCCCTCCATTTCAAAAAAGAACCGCAAGAAGAAACTATTGTTTGCACATAAGCACCTGAACCGCACAGTTGCAAAATGGAAAATGGTTATTTTTTCTGAGGCATCCAAGTAAAATAAAAATATTTAGATGTCATCACCCGCATAAGGACACCAATAGGTAAAAGAATGGATCCAAAATATGATGAAGGAAATGTACTCGTCTGGGGTATGGCCTTATGCTGTAGAGAAGATGTCAGGACAATGATACGAACACACCACCGGAAAAATCGAGTTTCTAGCTTGGCCTGACCAAGTCCTCAGACCTTAACTCCATATAGAACTTTTTAGAGATAGTGGACGGGTGAATTAACCGTAACCAGTGAAACAATTAAGATTAGCTCTACTGTGCTGTTGAAGAAAACAAAAAAATTTTACTTTTTCGTCACTTCTCTCAGTCACCGATACAAAAAAAAATACTCTTAAAATACTCAATTTGCTTACGAGGGGAGCTTTAGTTTTGTCCGATACTGTAAGTTAAAATGGTGAAATCGTATTCAATCAATAATGTATTATGTTTGTTTTCTTATTTTATTTTTCTAGTTGCGTTCAAAATAATAGTAGCACGCTTTTAATTCCCAAGAAATTCCAAGCCAATCTTTTATATTTTCCCTGAATGCAGCCTGCAGAAACGTACAACGGTAATTGACACAACAAACACTGATCAGGTTGTAAATATGAATGAGTCATTAAAGGTTTGGCGACGTGCTTATAGCTGTTTAAAAAAATTGCAGTAACTAACTGATTTAAGGTTTGATAAAAAATTAAATTTAAAGGTAGAAACATAACAGTAAGAACAAATAAATATTTTTTTTAATTTAGATTATAGTAAAATTTTGAACTTTTGATTAAACAGTGGGTCGCAATAAGCATTTTTTTAGTTTTAAATTTAATTAAGAGCAGATGGTAAAATGTGTAAAGAAATTCAAGAAATCATAGGATGCGCAGCAATAAAACGCCATCCGAAGCCCGAAACTCGTGGACGAAAGAAATACATCCGTATTAAAGGACAGGCGAATTGTATGATATACTAGACGCACCTCTCTGCACCTTCAAATGTCAGTTAAAAAGAAGTTGGGGCTAAGTATTAGTGCCAGTCCGCAGGCGGCTGTTAAATGCAGGGCTATGCCCTCGGAGTCACCGCAAGGTCCCATTAACATTCCACTTCAATTGCGGTTGAGTTTAGTTCTATTGGTGGAAAATTAGTTCTAATAATAATAATATGGGTGGCGCTACAGTCCGAGGCGGACCTGGGCCTAGCTTCTCAGCAATCACTCATGTTGTGCGGGCTATTGTCTTTCACGAGTGGAAGGGACCTACAGTTTAATGCCGACTCCGAACGGCGAATTTGAGAAGCTTTTTCTAGACAGGAATACTCTTTGAGCATCGTCAGTGACTCGAAAGATTTGGATCCGTGAAATATGAAAGGTGGTAAAGGAAAATTAGTTCTATTGGTGGAAAATTAGAGAAGGAATGCGGTTGTTTAGAGAACGATATGACTTTGGTTATGTCAGGATTGAATATTAGTAGAACAGCAAAATCCTTGTTTATTCCAGTAACTGAATCTTGTAACATACTAAGGGGAAAACTTATAAAACGATATAAAATTTATAATGCTCCATTGGAAGGTCATTGGTGAACATTGAAAATAATGACGGACCGAGAATGGAACCTTGAGGAACACCACAGTGGACATCATAAAAGTATGACAGTTTTAAGTAAGATACGAGAGAATTCAAATTGTATGGATATACAAATCATGATCTGTGTTTAATTTCAATTTAAAGTTGCTCGCCTCGAAAAAAGCCAAACTCTAATTTTTCTGTATGTGTGACTTCTGGCTCAGGACAAAACGAAATATATGTTGACCAAGAAACCTGGGACAAAACATCGCAATAGATAGCTGAAATTTTGAGGTACTGAAGGAGTTTATCTACCTGCTAGTTGAGTTCCGTCGTAGAATCGCCCTTGGAAACCAGCGCTACTTCCGTTTGTCGAAATAACTGTGCTCACAACTCTTGACTCGAAGGACCAAAATCATGTTTTATAAAACTCTTACTTAGTCAGTCGTGCTTTATGCAGCCGAGAGCTGGACGATAAAAAAAATTGAGGAGCTGATTCTTGGTGCCTTCAAAATAAAAATTCTTCGTCCGCTAGAAAGACGAGTGAAGGAGAAGACATAACCGGGAACACTCCGAGCTGTACCAAAATGTGGATGTCGTCCGAAAGCCAAAAAGACACCTGGAGTGCAAGGACAGCAATTTACCAGCTAAGAGAGTATCCAAATCCGAGCGAAATAGAGGATGACTGAGCCTCCGGTGGAAAGACCAAGTCATCGCGGATGGTGTTTGGCCATACGAATGGCTGAGGAGTTACTTATGCCCCGGTCTACGGGATAGTCATTTGAGTTATGTCCGGCGTTGGTGGTAAGCATTTACTTTTATCTGTCACTAACTCTTTGGGGATATACAGAAGACGAAGTCTGAGCATACATTGAAGATGATCTTCAATTGAAAAGTATCAATCTGTAGTATGTTAGTGTCTCGATGTCACCGGCTCTATGTCACCTTCACAGATTATATGATGTTAGTGTCCAGAATGGACTTTCCTTTCCACATTTGGAGGGCTTTCCACCTAACCGCTACTACCAGTCTGGCGATTAATTCTATCGGTCGAAGTATAAGGAGTATGTTTAAACCTGCGAAAAGGGTTTTCCTTAACGATCCTCTACCACGATTGAGTGATTTGCAATCAATGACATTATCAAGCCCAGTCCACTTTGTCGTGATTCCTGACACGAATAGCCACTGGACTATGCTCAGTTTTAATTCCCATTTCCAAGCTTCTCCATCTTGCAAAAGTACAGGATATAGAGCCTTTAAATCAAATAACATTTTCAAACTGTGGACAAGCCGCGTCCACATTGCCACACTGCAGGGATTTCTTCTTTCGGTCTATCTACTAGAAGCGCCCCTTCTGAAAATCCTTTCCCCCTCCCAGCGAGCTCATAATCGACATCTTGGTGCCATTCATTTAAACGCTCAACACTTATAGCTGAAATGATTTCGTTGAAAGTGCTGAAGTCTTCCAAAAAGCAAATCCCCTCATAATTGAAGACAGTTTTCTTCATTTAAACACCCGCTCAGCGATTAGAGATGGACGATAACAGCCAACAGCAGCAGCAACAGAAAAAAAGGGATATCCAAGCGCATGGTATGTGCTAATGAGCTGCCCTTAAATTCCAAGCCGTCAGCATTTGCCTTTGTCTCGTGCAAGAAAAATACAAAAAAAGGGAAGAAAAAAGAAGTTATCACCAAACGCCCCCTTTCAGCAGTTAACCCAATTAATTTATGTGCTCCCTCAGACAAGAAAGAGAAAGTCCGTTTGTAACCATTTTAAAAGCTTTGCCATTAACCTCGAGGCATTCGTTTCATCTAGCTGCGAGATGGTGG
The DNA here is from genome assembly GCA_964034865.1 of Eristalis intricaria. Taxonomy (NCBI): domain Eukaryota; kingdom Metazoa; phylum Arthropoda; class Insecta; order Diptera; family Syrphidae; genus Eristalis; species Eristalis intricaria. The sequence goes on from OZ035873.1 coordinate 11,285,972, forward strand.
TCCACGAAAGTGTTCGTGTTCCATGCGATGAGGCGGCAGAAGAAGAAAAACAGGAGTAAACTCAAATCCTTCCATTCAATGGTCGCTTGTCGTTATTTCGGTTTTTCTTTTTGTACACAAAACACAGTTTCTTTCTGAGCATGGAGGTGGGTGGTTGGTTGGGTGGCTAGGTGGCGGTTTCTATATGTGTGCAGAGTGTCCTTATTTTCTTGCAAATGAAAAGGGTTTTCGCTCCGACAGGATATGCTAATTTTCAACTCACTCGTAATTTGTAGGAAATGTTTTTTTGTGGATCAGTTCAGTTCATTGAAGGTCAACAATGAAAGGCTCACTTGTGTGCGATGGGGTGTGGTAGTTGAATGCGGGCGAGGGGCGGTTTAAATTTTTAAGGAGGATCCATTGTGTGCCTCTTCAGGTCGTTAAGCAGGTTCATTGTGGGTCGCCTTGGATTGGCCAAGCAACCTCTTGAATTTGAAAGGATTTTGAATGACGGAACGAAATGATGAACCGCAGGATTGGCTGAGGATTGTGGATGGATTTTTCCAGAGGCTGTTGTCGCTAACAGCTTTTTGCAGATCAAAATGAAATAAATTGAGTGAATTGAGGAGGGGTGGGGAGTGCCTTGCGGCAGGATGTAGAGGACGAGTTCTTTGGCAGTGATTGTTGGTGGGTCCAGTTTTGTTCAGCTAATCATTGCTCTGCAGAATTTCTTTGGGACAACTTCAATAAGCGACGACAATAGGAACTGGTGGTGGGAATGAACGATGCGAAAGAGAATTGTGGTGCTAGGCGGTATGAGCGCCGAAGATGGGTCTGAGACCAGCTGCTGTTGCTGACATGTATGCTTCATGCCACATGTATGCTGCTGCACAGAATTTGCCCTTTTAGTCTTCACCTGCACTCGCCACACGTTTCCACAAAATTCCGACAAAATCTCTGACATCAAATTCATGCTTCAGAATGTCGATTGTGTGGGGTGCAGGCTTAGTTCTGCAAAATGAGAAACGAGGTATTCATTGATCATGATTCTGCAGCAGTGACTGTGTCCAAGCACTTATCCAGTGCAGATAGCTGGAAATCCACGCAATGGCTTTGAGTAGACGGAATGACCCTCCGTGCATTTCTTGAGGAATTCCAGTGCCCAAAACATACCATGTTAATTGTCTCTGCTCTTCTCTCTCGATAATGACGGAAGAGCCGATAAGCGGATTGGTCGACGACGAAACCCCTAGGTCCCCTGAGCCAAAGCTGATTTTTGCCGTGGATCCTGCGAGTGATAGCTGCGCAAAAAAATGTTATGCAACAGCCGATAGCTTCGGATTATGACGGAACAGAGAAGCGGAGAAAGGATGACGAGTTTCGGTTCAGCATGTGGAACGTGGGTTGCTTTCACGTCAAGGGCAAATAATCAAAAGGACTGTAAGACCAAGTCTCCTTAAAAGAAGATTTTCGAAAAAGGCAACTGGCTGGGATTGCTAACGAAGCGATGACAAACTGAATAACCGACGAAGGCTACTCGCAGAGAAAAGGAGGGAGAGAGAGGGAGATAAGGAATTTGAATGTGGATTGTGGTGTCAGTGGTTCTAGTTTAAAAAGAGTTGTTCAACTAAATGACACAATATCCAGTTCAGACGTCAATTCAATGGCATCATTAAAGTCTGCATCGCCAGCAGTTGAGTGCCCTCATTCGTTTAAACGTCTGTCAAGGAACAGAGACCATTCCATTGTGCGGTTATCTTCACAGCGTGCTTTGTGTGTCGGTAATCCACACGAAAAGCCACCAACAACGGCGACGCGGCGGGGAAACCACCAAACTTTTCGCATATCTGAAATATATACGCGTATCTTGTGCGATAATTTGAACTCTCAATACACACCAACGAGCTGTTCTGTTCAAGTTGCATGCGGTATCGGGGGAGATGAGTCCCCTTGAACGCGCTGCGATACAGCGTATGCAAAGTGGAACTGCACGAAACAGTGTGGCACTGAACTTTTGAAATTTCATCCCCGTTACGTGCATCCATGCTGATTGTTTTTGCCTACATGCATGTGTTCATTGTATTATCCGCGACTGTGCGCATTCATCTGCTTCTGCCGCTGGGGAGTGCTCCACTTGATATGTGTGCGAATGTGCCGTTTAAAGCAGTCAGCTTCGTGGGGAGTTATTTAATGAAACGATTTAATCTCTGTTTGTGGATGAAGTGAACATGGACTTGGAGAAAAATGTACTCTTGTAGAGATTGGTCATATTTTACGGTAACAAGGGTTTGGTTTGGCTGGATCGAGTAACTGCGGAATGAGTCTCTAGATAATCCGTGAGGTTGAGCTGAGGTGGAGAAATAATCAATGTGGTTTCAAGAGCTGTCAATGAAGAGGAACTTCATTTAAACTCATTTATTCGGGTACCACAAAGGGTACAGGATAGGATTTGCAACTCAAATGCGTGGCATTTGCAAAATAACGCCTGCATCTAAGGCTCCGTGCAAATGTTTTGCTTCTGGTATCTTGTTCAGTGCTTACAATGCGCTACTTGTACCCAGATTGAGCACAATCAAATAGTCACTTAAGCCAACCAAACCTCTGGAGTTTTACTTGCATATGTGGTGCCACTAAAACCTCCCCGCACTTACTAGATTAAACTCAAAAGAAAGTAATTTATCTAGTAGTGGATAGGAACATCGTGAAGTCCATGGACTCTCTTGAACACCGACGTACTGTGTCTCCTTTATCTCAGTTCTATACCTAGTATCAATAGTACTAAAAAAAATTTAACATAACTACGCTCAAGCCTAACACGACAGTAGGGTCTGATGGTAACTTTGATGTAGTGATAAAAAAGGCACAGGCGCGGGGATTTTCTTCGATTGGTTAGGGCAATGTTTTTAAGCGGAGGTATTGGAACCCAAGGGAGTGCCCAAAATGATATCATTTTTGGGGATTCCTTCGCTTTCCCATCCAATTTGATTATCAAGCGGACATTAAACGCAATTCCAAGTTCATGCTGGCATGATGCCACAAAGAGCTTAAGGCTCTTAGCACGAAACACTCAATTACCTTATGGTGGGTCTCAAGACACCTTGACGTGGTGCGGGGGCTGAAGCCGGCCCACAAGCCCGCTGAAGGGATGACTCTAAAAAGGTTGAGCTTTCTTCCTGGCAGAGGCGCACCAACCAGAAGGATGGGTGTCCGGCGAACTAAGTCACTCAACCCTAAGACTCAGCGGTGGAGTGAGCAAACAACAAACCGTGCCGAAGGGTTGAATGGTCCGACTGTTGGACTAACAAGGACGAGGACACTTTTCGCTGGACGAGCAATCTTTTGACAGAGGTTAAAAGCAAGCCTGCAACAGGCATGCCCCTACTAGATGAACCTGCCAGGAAAGCCGCCATATCTTGGCCAAACCTATGCCTCAAACCACTTCTTCCAGGTGTTAAGAAGGTAGGTTACATAATCCCAGAGACAGCGTATAAACGGGGGACATGTAAGACCACTCGGATGATATGGCCCAAGTTGAATAGAGCAAAACCGACAAAATTCCGTCAATGCGACAAAATGTTTCTAACAATAGTATGAAAGATGGCACTCCTAACTACCTCTCTCATTGTCCAAGTCTCTGAAAGTTGAGACATAGAACGCTGGGGGAACACTTCCACCCAGACATTCAGGATCTACAAAAACTTCCTCTAAAATCTCTATTCAGGCATGTAAAAATATCAGGATGACTGAACAAGTGAGTAAAACCAACATAACAAGCACGAAGTAGGAGCTAATGGGCATCACAAGGAGTTCAACAGGGCCTAAGTGAGACATGGCTTACCGCCGTTTACCCACGAGTCTAACCTAGACCTGGACTAGACCCACGAATTAAGTTTATAATCGAAATAAAAACCGCCGCACAACTTTGGTTCACAAAGGACTTTATTTCATTGAAGTGTGCCTTTAGACTGAATAACAAAAATACTTAAGCCTAACATGAATAATGCAGACACCGCGGTATCGGTTTCACATATCCATCCGTTCGCTGTCGGCGGTATTGCTGAGCTGCGAACGGAAATCAAGTTCATTCATCGGTGATATCGTCGATGTTGCATTATTACTTAAAATATTTTCGATGACCGTCGGTGTTCCACTTTCGGTTCATGATTATATGTAACACGTGTGGTTCCATAATGGGCCTGTGCTAGGTCAAATGTGACTACTGTCGTGGTACTAACCTAGCCTGATTTTGGACGCAATGATAAGTTCAGAGATGGTTTTAGGCGTACATCATGAATATGGATTGCCCACAGCTTTTAAGCGAATCCATGGGCTTGGCCATCTTCATTTTTTGTCAAAGCACCAAGTAGGAGAAAACCTGGACAAAAGAGTGAAATGCGATATAATGCGCACTTTCTTGAAAGTGTGTATACGAGACAATCACCCTACCATTCTCTTGCAGAAATTGTATGGGATGGTTGATGGACTTCCGTCGCATTGATTTTTGTTCAGATGTTCTTCTAAACTATTCGCTAATACAGTGATCTCATGAACCAGTCTTATAATATGTTCCCACTAGACGAACCCCGCTATATGAACTTCAAAATTTTCAAAATTGCCTCATCTCCAACAGCTTATCCCAATTTCAGTACGGTAAAAACAAACAAGGTGGGTCGCCGTGGCGTAGTGCGTTAGTGCGTCGACACCTACGCAGAGCGTGCCAGGTTCGATACCCGAATTTACCACCTTTCATATTTCACGGCTCCACCTCTTTCGAGTCACTGACAATGCTCAAAGAGTATTTCCTGTCTAGAAAAAGCTTCTCAACTACGCCGTTCGGAGTCGGCATTAAACTGAGAGAACAACACGAGTGGTTGCTGAGAAGCTAGGCCCTGGCGCTCTACGGGCTGTAGCACCACCCATATTATTATTATATTATTATTATTATTATTATTAAAAACAAACAAGACTAGCAGATTTCTCATCATTATGGCCGCTAATTTGCAGATTTCTGACAGATTGTGTTTTCATTCTTTGTTTTGTTTGGGAAGAAAACTTGGGCTAACATTTTCCATATAATTTCCACGAAAAGACATTTTGCTGTCAAATAAAATTGATTCAATCGAAGTGTGAACACCTTGGGCAATTTCCAAATTGCGTTGCGTTGTGGGAACATACTGTGACGTGAGGTAGCATCAGTGAATTGACAGCTCTGCACATCAACTTGGTTTCCAAGATATTTGAGAATTCAAAAAACATCTCATTAATAACTGTTCAAAAGATAATTCCATTTATTCCTGGACATTCTAGATAGTTCCTTTCCTTTGTTCCTTTGTTTAATTCCTTACGCTTTGAATAACTCATTCACTCTATTTCCAAACACACTCCAGCACAGTTGTCCTTTTGTTGTCTCTCACTTATCTTATCACTATCTCTCACTAACTTTGCCATTCATATTTTTATTTGTGTTATTTAATATTCATTCTTTGTGTTGCTCTATTTATATTTCTCCATTGTTCAGTAATTATTCAGTAAATTTAAACATTTTCAACATTTACCAATAACATAGTGTTACGTTTTACAGAATAGAGTTTACATTTATTTACAAACGCCTTAAAGGCCACTACTACTTTACACAAACCGTACAATTATTCCTTGTGCCTTTCAGGCTGAACCGATTGAACACTGTGAACACTCTTGAATTCCCAAACTGAATGGAACTGTGCTGCTCCAGCTGTCATCCTGATATTTATACCTCCCAAAGTTCTTCTGGAAGATCCTGGCGTCAGTTGGCTATGGAATTTCCCAGGTTTCGATTATATACCTAATTCTTAGTATTCCATCTGTTTATAAGAGGCAGTGTATACATAACCGTGTACAACAACCAGCTCGGAAATACTCTTCGGAGTTATGATCAGTTCCTCCATTTGTGAATAGATAGCTGTCTGTGCTGTGACTGAAAGGTGGTGGAATGATTTGTGGACTGAGATGGTTATTGTCCAGGTGGTTGGTGTCCACACACCACACGATTTGCGAAAGATCAGCACCGAAACACATATGGAAGACATTCCCCATATTCAGTAGTGACTGATCTTCCATGTTAATAAGTGTTATAAAAGCCACCACCATCACACACATGTGATGGAATACATGGAGTTATGTACTATGTACTTAAGTGGCACCGGGGAAATTCCATAGCCAAATCATTCGTCACAATCTAAAGATTGGACACTATTTTTATGGACAATCTGATTAAATTTACGTATATTCATTCCTGTAGAACGTAACAATCCTATTGGACTTATCGGACAAAAAATGTGAGACCTGAATCTTCCGAGATGAACTCTTCGCCTAAAGTTGAGCAGCACATTGCATCAACTCAAAATCTTTGATATTCCCAGATTCCTAGGCAGTGCTTCAAGTTCTTTGGCTGTCTGGGAATGTCTCAAAGCACTTAACACGCTGCGAAAGAAAAACTATTTAGTACTATTACCTGAACAAGATGTGGTACAACAGATCTGTAGACATAACGAACGAGTCATCTTAAAAAGGCCAGTGTATCCGCATACTCCATTAGCAAAAAAATACCAAAAATACTATCTTGTGGATTTGAACGTATGGGTGTGATTCTGCATTCAAAAAGAAGTGTAACCGCAAAACTTCAATATTTTCCGGGGACATGTGTTTCTTCTTTTTTTTAAAAATTCCTCTTTTCGGCCCTTTTTATTTTTTCTGCAGACTTTCAGACTTTTTGTTAAAAATAATATTTGTTCATCAAAATGTTCAATTGGTTCCGCATAATCAGAAAAATGAGATATCAATTCATCGATATTCTACCATACACAAAAAGTCCAAAATTCTGTGTTTGTACTATAAAAAGGGTTAAATGTATACGCACAATCACTCTGCTCAACAAATTTTAATTATGCATTGGAAATTGTCTGATCTCTACTCTTTGGTTGATCTGTCTACTCTTTGGTTAACCTGTCTACTCTTTGGTTGATCTGTCATGAGCATAAGTTAACACGCTCTCACATTACAATTGTGAGCGAACAGCCAGACGCCGGAAGGTGTGAGAGCAGCCAGACAACAAAAGGTGTGCAAACAGCCAGCACTAGCTCAGCGTTTCAAAGCAAGCAAACCGACACCACCGTGTGAGCGTCGCCGATCATCCATGGTGGGATGCAATTGTGTCAAGGCTATCAATGTGTCAATCAGGATAGGTTAAGCAAAGTAGTTTAGTTTTAAGAAAGCAGTGATCGAAACAAGATCGGATTTGAATTTAAATAAAGTCCCTCATAGAGGGAAAATAAAATAAAAAAACGGTCTTTGTCTTTAATTTATATTTATGCTGTGTTGGTGCTGTGCTCTGTACGTGAATTAAGATTTTGTTTTCGGTGAACAAAATAATTGATAAACTCGTGTGTAAAAATTGACAAATAAGTTTTTTATGTCTTCAAGCCTTCAACATTCACATTCTAAAAGTTTTTCTTGCAACTTCTCAGCGGCAACACTGATTCCGACTCAGATATGCACAAACGTGTGTGGACCATTTTATGCGCCATGTTCTTGTAGCCATATTGTGTGTGCTCGCCATGTGTGTGATTGTGTAGAATTTTTGTATACAAATTGCGGACATGTTTAGGTTGAGTTTACGAAACGATAAGAAATGTTTCCAACAGAGGACATAGTCCGGCAGCTATACATATCCGGAACGACACAACACTAATACGCAGATGCCTGGCTAGAGTGTTCGTGGTTGAATCTTCTTCTTCTTCTGGTGGCACTACAATCCGGGGTAGAACTGGGCCTCAACCAACAAGCCTCTCCAGCCGGCACGATCTTTAGCCAGCTGTCACCAACTGGGCACACCAAGTTAATTGAGGTCCTTCTCCACCTGGGTGCGCCATCGGTCCCGTGGGCGCCCTCTATTGTGTTGTCCCACTGGTTCGGAGTCGAAGACTCGAATTACTCTAAACGCAAGAGTAATTCTGCGTTTAATCTCGGTACTGGTGTTGTACGTACTGTTTACTTGCGAGCCGAGGTAGACGAAGTCCTTCACTACCTCGAAGTTATAACTGCTCATTGTGACGCTCCGTCCAAGACGTCGATGTTGAGTGTCCTTTCTTGATGACAGCATATACTTCGTTTTGCCCTCGTTCACCGCTAGGCCCATTGTAGCCGCTTCCGTCTCAATGCCAACAAACGCCTCATTGGCGGCTCGCTGTGTTCGACCAATCACGTCAATGTCATCCGCGTATGCTAGCACTTGTACGGACTTTTAGAAGATCGTGCCTCTTGTGTTAGCGTGTGAGTTCTGCACGATCTTCTCAAGAATAATGTTGAAAAAGTCACATGACAGCGCGTCGCCTTGTCTAAAACCTTTTTTGAAAGTCTCGGTGAGTTCGTTACCGACCTTGATGAAGCAGCGAGAATTGTCCATCGTCATCCTGGACAATTTGACGAGTTTGGCAGGAATGTCAAAACTAGACATGCACGCTGTCATATGCCGCCTTGAAATCGACCAACATCTGGGTGGTGTTGATCAGCATTTCTTGGGTTTGTTCCAGGATCTGCCGTAATGTGAAGATTTGGTCGATGGTGGACTTCCCGGTCTGAAACCGCACTGATAAGGATCAGGTTGTTGACGAATGGTTTCAGGCGCTCACACAAAACGGCAGAGAGGATCTTATAGGCGATGTTGAGGAGACTTATCACTCGGTAGTTGGCACAGTTGAAGGGGTCTCCTTTCTTGTGGATCGGGAAAACGATACTGAGGTTCCACTCCTCGGGCATGCTTTCCTCCGACCAAAATTTGTACTCTCGCCAAGACCAAAGGATCTTTCAACTGCTCTTGAGATCGTGTACGTTTGTCAGACACCTCACGTACAATTCTTCGATCTTCGAATATCTCTCCTTTCTTTTCTCCCTTCCTATCATCGACTTCTGTGGTGACAAACTATTTCCAAGGACCTGAACGTTCCGCGTCGGCTGTACATTCACTTGAACGAACACAAGGGAACTCAGTAACCCACTTCTTAATTTTTTAGTTTTTGACGATGCACTGTTTCCATATTCTTAATCTGGCTTTTTCTTGGTTTCGGGGATGGTCTTGGGTTCTTACCCCAAAAGTAAACAACAAACGAAATTCACATTTATTCTACTTTCTTTTAAATGTATGGTTGTCTGCTGTCAATGGCTGTCAAACACAAAGTAAATGACGCAACTTGCTCTGAACTATATCAGTAGTCATTTGATAGAGGGGAGTTGTCAGTTGCACTCAAATTGGAGGTGCGGGAAATTCAAGAAGGCTTATACCAACATAAGGACTCATCCCAACGAATAGTCTTGTCTGTCCTTCTTTCAGTACATAAATTAATTTCAAGTGGCTCCTAAAATCACTCTATTACCTTACTCTTCCTTACTTAAAAGGACTTCGGGCAATCGTGTGACCATTTATTAATGATTTAAAAATAAAAATCAACCAACCACCGTTCAAGTCGCTTTTCCCGACTAACACAACAAATAAGTGTGCCTGCCGAGACCGTCCAAAACATGTCAAAATCTATTATCTTCACATTCTTCGTTGACACTCTGCTTAAGCCAGCAATCTGACGTCGCATACAATCAATCACTTATCTGACAGCCAACATGTTCGAACGTGCGGTCTGGGGCATTATTCACGTGTCAAGATGACGTTCACTGGTAAGCATTCTTAAAATAGCCCGAACACACCCTCGGCTTGGCATGACAGTTCACCTATTTAACAGAACGTCAACATACGTCACGTATCGTTACATCGCATGGCTCGGCACTTGACGGGCGTTCATCACGAACAGATGCACATTAACTGTCAAAACAACGCGTCGCCCTCTTTATAACCAACAGCACTCAAGACAACGAATGAATTGGCATTCGTGTCATCAACAGATGGCTGCTTTATTGAATATGCACTCATCCCACGCCGTGCAGCACGAGCGTCTGTTCGCTTTGGATGACACATCCCATGTAATGATCTGTCACTACAGGTGGAAGGGAATTTCAAATGTTCATCCAGATGGATTGCTCTCCTTCAAAACGCGAATTTGTTTACACTGCATCCTCCCCCTGCAATCTCACCTCCCTCCGCAGACCGAGAATGAAGAACAGGAGAACATCCGCTCCGGTCTCCGGTATTTGCTTAAGCATTGCACACACAAGGTTCGTGTAATAAAATCATCCTCAGAGCAGAAGAATGCATACACATCATCGTCGTGGGCATGTGTGGGGAGCACACAACTTGTCTAGTGTGCACTTCTGCCACGAGAGGGTCTCTGTGCCATCGAGCCGAGGGTGCTGGGCGTGTCGGGCGCTCTTTGTGGCGAAGTGATACTTTGTAATTTTCGTGCGGGACAACGAGAGGGGATAATGGAATACTGTAATGGATCCTGTTCAAGGAATCTTATCCATCTTCAGCTCATCTTCGTCTCGCTGTTGTTGTTGTTGTGTGACACGCCATCCTCGTCTCCATCGAATTTTCACTCTGGTTAATGACTTTATGGCACGAGTGTGAAGTGGCGATGGGATTAGAACGCTGCTTGCATCGATGTGGAACTGAACGCACTGTTGCGCGACTTCCAACGACGACGTAATGGATATCTTTGTCAACAAATCTATTCGGCTTGTGCAATGAGCCTTTAGCCCCAGGGACATCTGTTGATAGATTGTTCAGATTGAGATGTGTTGCTTGAGGGTGTTGAACTGCACTTGACACAGTGAACTTTTTGTGGGCGAGGAAAAGAAAAGCACTTTGTAGTGGTGATATGCTGGTAATGAATCGGGGCTCACTTGTTGCTTAAAATGTTTTTTTGATAAGCTGGGAATTATGAAGTGGATGATGCCGATTTTCAGTATTTTCAAGATGCATCAGTTTGGACAGTTTTCATCAGATAGTTCTCAGTTTTGTAAGTTGAACCCAGCGAAGAGAAAAGGTGTTCTTTAGGGTCATATTGTATAAACGTGTACCCTGTTAGACTCTTGGTATCCTATTTAACTTGGTCGAAGTCAAGTCAACAATTATGTTAGCCGTTGTGAGGCCAGGTCTAGAGGTCCGCATAACGCAATTTGGGCCACAAGTTTTCTCTTAAACCTTCAAAGATCATTATTCCGGAACGCGAATCCATTAGTCAAAGCAGTCCAAGCTAACAAAAAAAAATTATAAGAGACCTGTACTAAACGGACTTGGACAGACCAGTGTGATTGGAAATAAAGTATTTTGCAAAGAGGCTTCAAGCCACCTTCGATGCCTAGCCTATGCCGCTTCAGAGGATCCTGCGTTCAAAGTGATGCATATAATTTGTTGTGGGTCCCCGTAACGTAGTGGGCAATTGCTACGACTCCTACGCAGGGAGTGCCAGATGCGATACTCGAATTTACCACCTTTTATAATTCACGGCTCCACCTCTTTCTGCAGGTTCCTTCCACTCGTGAGAGAACAATAGGTGTGTTTTTTTTGCAAGCGTATATACGCTTAAATTTCAATTTGCATGTAAAATACACTAACAACAAATCCTATATCCGCTTAACTTACTCATCATATCTATCACCGCTTAAGGGATAAGCGCGGATAAAAACAATGCTTCCAAACATTATTTTCTGTGTGTTCATTCCTGAATTCATTCATTCATTGTTTAGGTTGCTGTATGTGGCTTACATTTGCAGGTGTGGTTGATGTATTAGATCATTTTTAATTATTTTGACATCCAGAAGTATGCAATTTTTGGTATACCCAGAGTGTCTCTGCTATACATTCCGTTTAGGTTTCGTAAACGATTCTTTTCATTTGATGAACATTTTTTTTATTTTATATTAGTTTTTGCTTTTAAAGTGATGCTCACGCTACACAGTCACAAAACGAAGATTGTGACCATCAAAGATCAACCATCACCTTCCACGACTACACCCCTGACTGCTTAGCAAATGTCATAAATGTCGTCGGTGCTGCCAAGTTTTTATGATGAATCATTAAGCGCCAATGATGGTTTTTTTGTGCACTTCAAAATTAAGCGTATATACGCTTGCAAAAAAACACAGCTAATGTTACACACTGGCATTTCCTCATGAGCTAAGTTCAAATGGAATTTAAGAACTGAGTGCGCCGTTCGTCCCCCATTGAGCAGCGTAGCAGCTATTCCAGAGGAAGCTAATCTTTCCTGACTTGTGCTAATAGTAAATTTAAAAGAAAGGTTTTGCCAGTGCCTCCTGTAGCATCCAACAAACCACCTTCGCCCCTTTCAATTTTTTGTTCCGGTCATGTTAATACGAAACCTTGACGCACCGAGGCTGTGTAATGGTACACGGCTACAAGTTATTCAATTAGGACGCAATATTATAAGTATATATAAGTATTCCACGCGGAGGAAGTCGCTGGTAAAAGCTGTTGGGGCACATTCATATAGTGCCTAGCTTCTATACCAACCACTCGTGTTGTACGTGCTCTTCTTCTCTCACGAGTGTAAGGAGTCCATAGTTTTATGCCGACTCCGAAGTGACTCAATGACTCAAAAGAAGTGGGGTCGTGAAAATAATTTTGGTCATACCGGAAATCGAATCCTGGCAGCTAGACTCACTTACGTTAAGACTCACAACGCCACGGCCGCCGCAGTCGTACTCAAAATGCTGCCAGCAATTTTGGTATGAAATAGTTTTGCATTGTTCACACTTAAAGCCAAATACATTGGCGAGGTTAATATCTAGTGTTTATTTCCATTACATACTCTAATGACAAGTTCGCCTTGTTTGTGAGATGCTCCTCAAATTCAACACACAAACAAATCAGGACGCATGATATGTGCCAATAAGCTCGGCACAGACGTCTACAAGGTGTGCTTGCTAAGCCTATTATTGGATTATATGTGTTCATGTCGACTCCTGTCACAAGAATATGAGGAGATTCCAGTGAGAGGTGTACACAATGGCAATGACTCGTGGGGAAGTGTTGCGTAATGGAGATTATTGTTTGCCTCCATAAACGACATGTGCACGGGCAGTCAAATTACAAAACTAATTAGTATTCCCTTTCTGTGAAGTGTGTGAATGTGTTTTCATGGACATCCTAGGCCTTGTACCTTTTTGAAACTCTGCAAAGAGCTGTTGATTCCTTCTCAATTGTTCTGTTTGGGGCTCGTTCATTTTCGAAACAATGTGATGACCTCCAATTTATTCGCCTTCCAATTGAACAAATACGTTCCTTAACTACAATGACCCTGTCTCTTTTTGCCACCCTCCCCATACCTGCCTTCGCACGCCTTCACTCAATATGTATCCCCCTCAAGTACAGTTTACAACATTTTCATGATAATTGCGATAATGAAATCTAAGGGCAGCATAATTAACACAATATTAGGCCGTTATACGGTGCCACAGTTGAAATTAATGACCTCCAAAGGCACAGCTCACAACATCTGCTATTGACTTCCAAGTGAACATGCACACGCAACACAGGACATGGACACTGGACCCTGGTCACGACAGCAATGCCGAGCATGGCCCATGTCCACAGTTTAACTGCAAATTAATTGTCCATAAACCCGGCTAAGATGACACATCTCCACCACCAGCTGTTGGTATGAAATTTGTATTAGGCAGCAATAATAAATGATTTGCCAAGGCTAAGCCGTGTTACACGCATAATCTTCCCCACCATCCCCCGGGACGAGATGTCGCCCCACGATGGCACATTTCAGGCGGCGAATAGGGTCAACTATGGGAGGTGAAAAATGGTTGTGCCCATCACAGGCCTAGTACAATTTATCATAAACTAAACATTTCAGATGTCGGGGCGGGGATCAAAGAGCAAATCTATCGCATGCAGGTGCGAATGTCGACCGTCCTCCGCTGAAGGGATGTAATTTAAAAACAAAAGCTCTTAAGCTTTTAACATTTTACAGCCCTTTTGTTTGATCACACACTGATGGAGATGGGGTTTCACAGAATGTCATCAGCAGGGACGACGACGACGTCCCGAGAGCACACATGGGAAAGCACTTTAGGGTCGTGGTGTGCGGACGCATGTACATCCGATGGATTGCTGAGGGTTATGAGTGTCGACACTGGTTTATAACTTCATTCTGGATATAAATGCAGTGGATGATGATGTCGGGTGCAATTGAGGAGAATTTGCAAGTTTCAAACTGAGACAAATCATTAAACTGTTGGGGAAGATGTTCAGACGGGTGATTGCGAGTTGGTTTATTACTTTTCAGCGCAGAGGGTGAGAAACTCTACAGCTTGAACTTGGAATATTTTCGGGCCGTCATGTCATGGGGTATTCCAAGTTATTAATCGGACACACAATGCAGAAGGAGGTTCAAGTAATACATAGTAAAATCTGCTAATCGGGACACTCTATAATCGAAACACCTCCTATTTGGACCGTACGTCGTGCTTTCCCACCTATTTTTCATACAACTTTCCCTCTAAAATCGGGGCACATGTTTTTTTGGCTATGCACAAAAATGTTGCGACATATAATGACTAATCGGAGAACCGGGAAATTGATTTTTTAGTCTCCATTCAGCCAGGAGCATCTGATACTGAAGAGACCCGATTCTTTTTCACAGGGGGAAACTGTAGCAGTTCTAGGTCCTTCAGGATCTACATCATACAATTTAAGTGGACCCCCCCCCCAAGTCGAATTGTCACGGGATACCATAATTTGTTCGAGTTAGAGAGACTTTGACTTAGAGAGAGGTTTTTGTAAGGAAAATTGAGGGGAATATATGTAAAATATGGCGAAAATGTTCGAGTTGGAGAGAGTTTTTTTCGACTTAGGGAGGGTCCACTGTACGCCTTTTTAGATCTAAACATTTTGTAGCATTTTTCATGCGAAAATGGCTTGGACACATGTTCACATGTTTGAACATTTTTCGAGGACCAAGCTGTGGCTTGGAAAGAAATTATAAATTTCGTTTTAAAGCCATTCCACCAACCGAAACAGTGAGGTTTCATCAAGTTTACCCAAACCTTTGAATTCATCCGCCCGTAAGAGGTTATCAAACCGGCTTGTGCGGTTCAGCGTGAACTTCAGTTGATTTTGGTGTTCATTTGCCCATTTCCCCTCTCTTTTTTGATTATCTCAAAAATATGAAATCTCTTGTCAACAAGCTGCTTTCTTGCCAGCCACTTCAAAATTGAGAGTTAATGACATTTGAATTTTGACATTAGTGGCTCGCAGAGGATAAGTGCGTTGACTAGTACGCAGAGAGTGCCAGGTTCGATGCCCGAATGTACCACTTTTGATAATTTAAGGCTCTCCCTTTCGAGTCACTGACAATACTCAAAGAGAATATTCGCTGTCGCCATTAAACTGCAGGTCCCTTCCACGCGTGAAAGAAAAATAGCACGCACAACATGAGTGGTTGCTGAGAAGCTAGGCCTAGGTCCGCCTCGGACTGTCGCGCCACCCATATTATTATTATTATGCCATTTGAAAACATTTCAAACTCTGTCGGAGCGGCCTATTGGGTTTTCAGAAAAACTTCATCCAAATCTCGAGGTTTGACTCCGTCAACAACATAAGCTTAAGACAGATCTAATAAAGTATGTTCCATCAATCTTTGTTTAACAAGAAACTTGCCTTACACCAAATCCCTGTCTTTTAATTCTTAATCGAAGTCAAACTCAAATATATTTTGCATAAACTCAAATGACAACTGACAGTCGATTTTTTATGCACATAAAAACGTACTTCAACATTATTCATAACGGCCAGTTATGCATGAGAAAAAACTTTGCATATGGACCGGTTCAATTAAAAATGAACCTCCATTTTTTTCTTTGGTCCCAAGGGTGGTCCAATTTGTCAGGTCTGACTGTAATAAAGTTCTTAACAAAAATCTCTGAGGCGGGTCGCATTTGTCGAAACCAGAGTTTTCATCACAAACCAAAAACTACTTTTCTAGACCTTTCTTGGTATGTTAAGCAAGCGTCAGTTCGACCTAGGCAAAGATAACGCATGGTTATCGTCGCAGAAAAAATAAAAAAAAATATTCCACATACGCCACAGTGAGTGGAAAACATTAAAATACAGGCAAGAAAGAGCCCCAAGACTTAATTTCAAAACCGCAAGCGACAACACCCATCGTCTTGAGCTCTACAAGGCGGCGGCCGAATTTGCATTCCTGGGAAAAATTCAACTGGAAAAAATGCGGTGCAATGTGCAATTTGGAAAAAGTTCCTCTAAACTATTCCAAACGTGCACCGGTTTTCGGCAATCAATCTAGTACTGGAGAAGGTAATGCAGAGGGCTACTGTAAGCACGGAAAGCCCTATCTTAAAAAAATCCGTCGAATTAATGGGCTACGCAGACGACATTGACATCTTAGATCGGCCATCGAAGAAAAGTCAAAACGAGTTTGTCTCGAAGTCAATGAGGACAAGATCAAAAATATGTGTCAACAAACAAAGAACCATCGGTATACCGTCTAGGACAAGCGTCGCTGTTGGCAACAACAACTTCAAATTGTTTAAGGAGTTTACATACCTCGGAGTTTATATAAACCCGAATGCTACCCTTATAGGGATTTGATGAAGACTAATATTAGGAAACAGCTGCTACTTCGATTTGGCGAAACAAATGGGTTCAAAGCTCCTAACTCGAAAGACAAAATGTATGCTTTGCAAAACAGTAATCCTGCCACTTTAACAGTACGGAACCGATTGTTGCGGCACTTCTCGGTCGAATTTTCGGTGCAGTATGCGAGGAGGCGAACTTTACTAGCTGTACCACGAAGTCGATGTAGTCCAACAAGCAAAAAAAGGACGACTACACAGGCTCGGCCACATCGAGCGAATGGACATTAACTCTCCTGCAAAGAGGACCTTCGAATTACAGCCCCAGTTCGAAGAAGAAAAGGAAGACAGTACCTCAGTTTCAAGAATAAAGCTGTCGCGGATATCAGAGCAGCGTGCCCGGCCGCACGTCAATGGAGCACGTTAAGTAAGTAAATAGTAAGCGATTGGGTGCCCTGACGGCCTTCTTACAGCGGCTTATTTGGACCAAGCTGTTGTGTCTATTGTGCCCATGCGAGGGAGTGTTAAACAACCGTGAGACCTACTGTTCCTCCTAAATAACTGCTGAGTGATATTGCACGAGGAATAAAGATGATCCCTTTTCATATATATCCCCTTACATATATAATCGACTCAATCATCAACATTAACTACCCTCTTGAGTGAAAGAGAGGGTGGCCAACGATCGGGTGAATCAGAGAAGACATGCATGGGCAATCACCTTTGGATCGCGAAAGGGTACAATCGTTGGTTTACCCGTGGTAGATATATTTTGCAACCTAATACAACCCATATTCATCTATGAATCTTTTTCAGTACAGCGCCGCTTAAGTCCTGCAGATCTAAGAAGAAGTATTTTTCTAAAAAACTCCTTCTTTCCTTGCTAAGGTGGGCGACATTCGCAGAGTAGGTTTAGAATAGATTCTGTCTTCCTCGTCTCTGCAGCAAAAACAGGGCTCAATAAATTCCAAATAACTCCTAAAGGAGCTAAAAGGCGCAGCCAATATTTTTTTCCCCGAATAGAAGACATGTTAAGGTCCAATTAAAAATAAAAAAACAGGTCGGTGCATAAACAAATCGTTAATTTTATTTTGGGGTTAAGGAGAAAACCAGCCACTGCAGAGGTTCACCACTTTTGTTTGTCAAAACACAATAAAATATATCGTACAGTATTATATTATTATTAATTCTTCTGCACAAACCTTCTCATTTCAAAACCGGTCCAATTAACTTTCCATAAAATAAAGGACGCAAAAATGTTTTATGTTGTTTTTCAAGCGCTTCAAACTGCACACGTGGTCTACGAAAAATATTCAATCTTCCACAGTTACTGTGGGCTATTGGTTTGACAGATTGACTCAGTGTTTTGTTTTCCTGATAGCTACGGTATTTTACCTGAAGTCTACATACTTGGTTATCTCGATTTGTAAAAAAGAATTGCGTTTATGCCATGTTTGGGATCAAATACTCTACAGTTCGTCGGTGTTGTTCTAAGGCTGTTGACTGGCTACGCATGCCGATCTTTGGGTTGTGATTAGCTATGTCAGAATATGTTTCTTCTCCATTTCTATCAACATCATCATCATGGTGTATAGCTAGTGTGGAACTTATGGTTTGGCGAAGGGTGTAGACGCTATGTATGCATTCCTCTGTGTTTACATTCCACATGAGTTTGCAATCGAGGATAAATTAATTTAATTATAAAAAAAAGTACGTATACGCCCGAGTTTCAATTTCTATATACATTTTGCTGAGTTCCTCATCGAAAAAATATCAATTCGTGCTAGCGCTCAGTCGTTTATTCATCCAGGTGTCACGGTTGTAACTGACTTATGTCGGAGGGCAAGCATCAATAGTATGTTATTTCATATTCTATTAATAGCTAGTGAATGAGATCGTGAATGGCTTCTTCACGATCGGCAGTATTAAGTGTCTAGACCCCTCGTCCAAGGTATTCATGGAAGTGAAATGTGTGCAGCATACAGCTGTGGCTGACTTAGGACAATGTTTTGGGTGCATTGCGATCTTGATGGCTTATAAGTGTCCACCCTGAAACGTTTATTTCTAAAAGGGTTAAGTTCAGCTTCAGGCGTTATATATGACTCCGTATAATTTCTCTCTTGTACAGCTTAACACGCTTTGGACATTAAATGTACATATGTTTCAGTAGCCAACATAGGGTCACTGTATTTAAAAACGATATTCCACTACTCTATATCTTCGACCTCAGATTGTCCGATCATTGATGCATATCATCAAATAACATTTGTGGTTGAAAATTCACATCTAAAATTTTGAAGTACATAGTTAAGGAATATAGCTTTGAACTGTAGTGGATGCTGTCTGTTTGGCAAAATTTGTGGATGAGACTAACTTCTAATCCAACACTGTTGATTCGTGAAAGAGAATGGAACCGAACTTCCACTATAAAGATCAAGTGACCGCAGACGGCAGACAGCTTCTTCTTAACTATTGGAAAACAAGGACGTACAGAATGGTCATGGCCTGAGAAAAAGGCAAACAACCTTTTTCAGCCTTAATTCCTGGATGCGGTGACTTAGTGACCACGTCTTCGACTCCTACTCTAGCGTGTGCGGGCTCAATTCCAGAGATCAACATTTTCCAGTAAAAAAAAACTTCGCCATTCGGAATCGACATTTAACTGTAGGACCCCTCCTCTCATGAGAGATACCACGCAAAATACGAGTGGTTTCTGTGGAAGTCTACCTCGGGCTATAGCGCCACCCATATCATTATTATTGTAATACAAATAACGAACATTGCTCAATTCCAACTGTAACATTGCTGAGTGGAAATCGGATACAAATGTTCCTTACGCAATGATTTCTGCGCTGTTCCCTTTGTCCTCGACGATGAGTGGCTCCGGGCGAAGGTAGTGCGCGTATAGAATGGCATTATGCAAACAAGGGGAATGTGCCTTTCTCCCGCCAGGCTTTTTCGCTTATTCGTTTCCTTTGCGAAAACCCTACACCACTGAAAACGCTCTGACCTTGATTTTTCTGGTATAGAATGTTGACAACACGAATGAGGCTTCGCACTCGCTCAAGACGTTCGCACTACAAGGATAACTCAATATTGAGCTACGACCGTCCACCATCGCACAGTGTGTTATTTTGCGAATCAAGCGGAACTTAATTCAAAAATCAAAGTCGTCTGTATGAGAAAAGTTTTGTACCAAACATCAGGTATAATCCCAGGCATTAACTTTCTGCAAAATAAAAGTTTCTGACAGCGGTTTTCTGTAATATCGCAAGCAGGCAAACATTTTTCAGCAAGAGAAATGTAAGACATGAGCTGCATTATGTAGTTCAAGTTCATCGATTTCGTGTTAAGTAAGTAGCACACTATCCTTTAATTCTTTTTTTTTAGATTCTTGCCCTGTACGACCTCAGAAAATGGTATTAATTACCGATTTTCTAACTTGCAGAGTTAGAGACTCTTGCACAGTTTTCAAAATGTATCCACATGTTTGCACCTCTAGGGGTTATTTCTTACCTTCTCCGGACTATATACTTCAACAATTTGTTAAGGCATATTGCGCTCTGCTGTGCGCTCTAAAAACTACTAAATTTTTTTTTGAAGTTAACATCACTCAAATTGCTTGACAAAAATACGGTGCTCCCCAAAATAGCCTCACGCTATGAGTATTTTAATGGCATTCCTAGAATATCATTCCTTATCAGTCCAGGCATGAAATGATACATTTGAGAACTGACAGTGCTTAGCATCCTTAAGATTGGATAAAGGACCAATCGTTAATGTCGTATGCAAAGCTGAAGTTTTTTCCAGGGGCCTACGGACTCAAAGCCTAAGATGGCTAGGCCATGTAGAGTGCATGTGCAATATGACGTCAGCCGGAAGGGTCTTCGACATCGAACCAGTGAGACAATGCAATAAAGGACGCTCACGGAACCGATGGTGCAGCCAGGTGGAGAAGGACCTCAACAAACTTGTACGCAATAGGAGATAGCTGGCTAAGGACAATTTAATACAACGAAAATTGATGAAATTTTTAGTGTGTTGGGTTCATGGCCGAAGTAGACTAAATTCGGTCCGCATAAAATGTTAAATTTTTGGATGCCAATGAAATTCCAGAAACATATACACATACATAAAGGCTTTTCCAATAATGACTTGAATTTAAATAAAACGCAACCCATTTGAGATATTTCAAAAACTTTATTATCGGCTTGAAGTACAATCAAAACATTTATGAATGGAACTCGATTTAGTTCATATGCAGCAGTCGATCCGTTCGATTCAATTTTCAACGACTCCGCCACACATTTCGGCCGAAACGGTCCCTATTTCGTGATCAATGATGGTTCTTCCAACGTCGCCAGCAAAATAGTCAAGCGGAGTTAAATCGTACGAACGAGGCGGCCAATCGACTAGCCGATTTCTTGAGATAACACGCTCACCATACTTCCTCTTCAGTAAGTCGACTGTAACGTGTGTCGTTGTGGCGTAATCCTGTTGAAACCACATGTCGCCCAAGTCCATATCTTCCAATTCGGGCCAAAAATAATCGGTAATCATGGCACGATAACGCTGACCATTCACAGTAACGTGACGATCGTTAACGTCGACGAAAAAATACGGCCCAATAACGCCGCCAGGATGCAAACCGCACCAAACAATTAATTTTTGTGGATGAAGCGGTGATTCATAAAGCACATGTGGATTTTCACCCGACCAATAACACATATTTGCCTTATCAACGAACCCATTGAGCCAAAAATGAGCTACGTCCAAAATTGGAGTAAACGCTCTTAAGGATGTAATAAATTGACAGTGACAGTTTTATTATTAGTAAAAGAGTGCGTTCACAAATCAGATTCAAAGTTGTCAAGTGCCTATTGGAAAACCCTTTGTGTATGTATATTAAGACAAAAAATAAATAATTATAAAAATTGTATAGTCTTTTATTTAAGTGATGAAGGTGATGATGGACGTATAACATATAGCTTCATAAAAATATCTTGGGACATATTTATGGTAATGGGTTGGGGTAAGATAAAAAAAAATGTCTATTATCTTTTCTGAACATGTTGGACCCCTATCGATGTGGTAAACGACTATAGGTTTAACAACTTGGTAGACAACTTTCCGTCACCGAATAGGAAATTCCATAGTTTAGCTAAACCAAGCACAACGCGAATAAAGTTCCGCTCGATGTTTAAGATAACACACTGTGTATCGGCATCACTGCAAGATCAACACATCGCAGATATTGGTTAAGGTCTTGTAGCTGATGGTCTCCTATTTGCAAAAAGTTCAATGAACGAGTTAATCAATACAGTGAGACCGCGATAATTCGTATCTCTCTGTAATCCGCTTCAGACTCGGTATTGAAAAAATTATACCAATTCATATAAATCATATAAATCCTATTCGGAGTACAACACTCTGTATTTCGTTTGTCCTATATTACGGATCTCTATAATTCGTCCTTCATCCTTGGTTTCATTTTGTTATAGTTTACCTATGTATTTGTGCGATTGCCCGTTGCCTTTGTGCATTGACGGTTGTCACTTCTGTCATCGCTCTAAGTTTACAAGATGAGTTCAAAGAATTACAAGTGCCTCTCTGTTGCCCGCTTGACCAGAAATTAGAAGACTTTAGCTGAGCATTTTGGTATCGCTCCGTCCACGCTTAGCAAAGCATATGTATTTCGATAATTTGTTTTTCTGTTGCAAGCTTGATCAATTTTACTCCTTTGGACGAATGCCGGAATTCAGCCGCTTGACCAAGAATGCCATTCGTCTTGTCTGTCTACCACAACACACTCGCCTTTTAATTTTACAAAAAAGCGGCTCGAGTATTCTTGCTACCATGAGTAAACATGCGACCGTACTTATCAGCGTGGTTGATCAGCACGAAGATTAACTCCAGACGGATACTCTGACGTATGCAACCCTATCGTCAAGTAGCACTGGGCTCTTTATGATGATCATGGGCTACTTCCCTCACTCAATAGCGAAGATGCCACAAGTACTTGTGCTTACGCAGCGCAGCTCAAAAGATGTTGGTCTTGATCTGGCAACTATCTCAAGTCATTCATAGAGATGCATATCTTTCAGTCAAGCTGCAAGTAATTAACACATTATCCCATTATGATACAATTCTCTGAACGGATTACTTAGAAATATTTCTTTGGTTTCTGGGTTATTGGAACACCCTCCTTCGGTTAATTCCTTTCACAACATTTCACCCTCAACGTCATTCAATTAGTTCAACAGAATGTCACCACGTTATCCAGCACACACCTCGCTCCGCCTGCCATGTATCCATCTGTTCAACTCATGTGTCAATTAGACGACAAATGATAGATGTCGCCTCAAACCCCCAAAACCACTCAGCCCCACCAAATATAAACCACAGGCCGAAGATACACAACGATCCAATCGCATTCTAATGAATTCAAATTCGAGGGATTGTGTGGCTATAAAACAATTTGTCTGCAACACCCCCACGCCCCCAAACAAGACCCAAAGCCAAGGACATCGTCCTCTGTCGTTGATTGAGGACCTGTAGCAAGGGGATTACCACCGACCATTTATTGAATTTAATCCCTATGCTTGACAAAATTTTCGAATTTAATTTCTGGGTCTGTTGTCTCATTAAAACCGTTTCGAATCTGATTTCAATTTGCGTTATGTTGCGCGTCCTGTTGTGCGGTCACGCCCCAATTTGAGCAGCATGACACATTGATTAACGGTAATCATTTAAATGAATTTACCATAGTTTCATTCGCCGCATGAGTGATGCGAATTTCATTTTGCTTTTTTCGCAATTTTTCTCTGGGCTGGAAGAGGAGCTCAACCCTGGGTTAATTGCCCGTAGGGAAAGTGCTTTCATTTGAGGACGTTTTTCCACGGGGGGATGTTCATTGCGATAACGGTATTATAATGAGTGGTTGATTAACTCTTCTTATTCAATCGCCATCAAGGGCATCGTGTAGTGCAAAGCATTTGCTCATATATTTGTGCAATTTGTGATTAACTACGCCGCATCAACTGGATACGCTATCGAATAATAATAATAATCATATGGATGGTGGTACAGAACGGTCCTCTTCGTTCTATCCGTTTACCGTCCTAGTGGTAAAGAACGAAGAGGACTGGGGCTTGTAGTGCGTTATATTTTTTTATCCCTTGTACAATCAATGTCGGTAAACGCACACAGTGGGGCAAATTGGCAAAAGAAGGGAAAAATATCATTATCTCAGGGCTTCTACAACAACTACTACCACTGTTGTAGTGCGTTCTATTTTTTTTTTATCCCTTGTACAATCAATGTCGGCAAACGCACACAGTGGGGCAGATTGGATTAAAAACGGAAAAATATAATTACCTCGAGAACGGTGAGTCGTGTGGGGAATAGTCACATTTGAGACTGTGATGACTTGAGATGTGAAATGCATCACATTTGAAAAAAATGTGTTTTTGTTTTATAATATAAACTGTGAATATATATAAAAATGATTCGCAGAAATGTATGTAGCTCTATAACTTCCGAAAGACTGCTCCAAAT
Organism: Eristalis intricaria; assembly: GCA_964034865.1. Classification (NCBI taxonomy): domain Eukaryota; kingdom Metazoa; phylum Arthropoda; class Insecta; order Diptera; family Syrphidae; genus Eristalis; species Eristalis intricaria. Next base: position 11,310,056 of record OZ035873.1, read on the forward strand.
TGAATAATTTCTTTTTATGTTCGTTATTATTAGGACAAACTTTATATAGAAAATTCGCATATCGTTTCATGATTCATTCGTTCGCAAGAAATGACTGTCAGACGACAAGATCAACGTGGCCAGAGCTTAAGAATGGCAAAACAAAGGAGCTTCTGGCGTTGGACCGCAACTTGATCCGTGTGCTCGTCGGTGCGATCACAGGACAGTGCTCCATAGGAACAATGCTCTGGAAAAGGAATGCGGAATCTAGTGATCACTGCCAGAACTGTGGCGATGTGGAAGAGACCGTGACGTTCCCAAGTCTGCTTTGCCACTAGCTCTCCAGAATCGGCGCCTAGCTTAGCTGGGCCAAAGATTCTTCAAAGAAACTGCGGACTTAGCGAATGCAGATACAGTGGACTCTCCATAAGTCGAACTCTCCTTAAGTCGAAACTCTCCCTTACTCGAACTTTTTCGCCATATTTTACATACATTTCCCTCAACTTTCCATACAAAAACCTCTCTCTATGTGAAACTCTCTCTAACTCGAACAAATTTTGGTATCCCGCGACAATTCTACTTAATGGGTGTCCACTGCATATCGGATCTTCTAAGATTTGTACAGAACACGGGGTGGCTTAAGCCATCACATGACAGGATAAGTTGACAGACTCAACAAATGAGGGGCGGAATGGTGGAAGTGATGTTCAACCATCACACACCCCTACCGAAACCTAACCTAACCTATTTCCGGCCCCAACATTTTGAGCAGAGACCTAAGCATGAAAAGTCACGTAATAAGGCATAACTTTAGTCAAAATGCCAAAACAAATTTGGGACAGAATCTGGCTTTTCGTTTTCAGATTCACTGACCGACAAATTGGATCAATGTCCCTCAACTCTTTACCCGCTTCGGTTTCTCATTAAAACTTCCTTTCACTGAAGGCAAATACAATAAATTGTTTTCTACACAAACAAGCATTTTCACCGGCCCCCTAGCCAGTGACAAACTTTTCCCAAGTATGACTCCTTGAATTATTCACCCCTCCCCCGTCCATCGTGAGTTTTGACTTTTAACAACTTTGACAAACAATCTTAAACCCGATTTTTATTCTCTTGGAACAAGCTGAAAAGGGCACTTTCAAAGGGGCACTAAAGTTTGCACCTTCTCGCACAGAATTTATGAAACAGACAAAGGAAAATGAAAAGAAAAAAGAGGGGAAAGAGTTGTACTCACTTTGATCCTTGGACACGGCCATAGAAGCACCGTCTTATTGAAGTTCTTTGAAAGTCCCTCCATTAGATGGCAATAGCCGACAGCGTTCCCCACACGACGACGTCTCTCGCTGGCTCCTGGGTGGTGGGTGCTGGTGCTGGTGGTGGTGGTTGTGTTGCTGTTACTTTTGTTGTCGCCCGTGTTAACGTCAATGTCAACGTCATCATCGTCATCGTTGTCCTCGTCGTCGTTAATACCATCATCGTTGAGAGTTTTCACTATTGTCGTGTACTCGTTGCTCTCTAGCTGCTTAATGAAGCCACTTAAACCTGCAAAGAGGAGTAAACAAGAAGAGTGAGTACATATGAGAGTATCCTTTTCCCAAGGCAACTGAGTGACCGATAACCCCAATACGCTACACAGTTCAATCGCGCCGGTCGCCAAGTGGAACAATGAAATCCCAGTTGAGTGGTTTTGTCACAGTCAACTCTCTCACTTTGGGATAGATCCACCCACCCCGATGGGGGTCAATAGCGCTGAGGCAACAATGCAAACGCAGGGATTCAAAACCAATGAAGTGGTGTGTCCCTTCACTTAATTGAATTAATATCCACGCCAGACTTTACGATGCCCTCGCAATGCGATGGGTTGGTTGGCTCAGCGACAAATTCGCGACCAATAGATACCCACCGAAGAGAGCGATGCGCTATCTGTCTGTGTACATCTGTGGACGCGTTGGCGGTGCCAAGAGTACTGCGTGTGCGGTTGCTTAACGCGGGGACACTGAAGCGTCGCGTTTGTGTGAAGGAAAGCGGGTCAGGTTATGACATCTGTTAATTGTGGAGCCCTTTACGACTGCCCCCTCGGCGGTGTCGTATTTCTTTCATGGCTGGACACTGGACCCAGGTCAGGGCGTGGGGATATGCTAATGCAATTTCGCCGAGGAAATTGAATTTCATCAGAAATTTACATACCCCTTATTTGGATTCACTGTGGAGCCGATGGAGTCCGGGTATCTGCGTGCGAGAGATACTGAATTGCGACTGGGGTGTTGCTATGGACACAGTTCGTTTTATTTTATTTTTTCACATTCACGGGGGCGACCGGCTTCTGTGGGTCTATTGCACCACTGCACGATGCGACACAAGCGACTGCATATGTTGTCAACAACACGATGTGTGTGTGTGGGGGGGGGAGGTCTTGGGGTTAGGGTAACTCGAAAATATCAATTTCTCGCTTCGGTAGATGCGAATCGATAGGCGGAAGTGTGGGAGGTGTGGTTCATGAGTGTACACCAAGCAATTATGGGACAGTTTCCTTCCACAAAAGGATGTGCGATGAAGTTCTCCATGTGGTAAATAATTCTCGAATCGCGTGAAACTTGGACTCGTTCGGAAACACAAAACCGAATGCACATAGACTGGCAGGCAAATGTGCAGATCTGATGGAGGGATTATAGAGAATCTCTGTAATCCAACACCCAACGAAGGATCTTTTGAATGGAATCGAAAGGGTTGTTGACGAATCTCTCCTCTCGACTATTCGATTACCACAGAGACTCTGTATTTATTACATATTCGGGCTACGAAGTGAATCGATTGCCGCTTGAACAATCTTGGGAAATATTGCAAACTTCTTACTTACTTCCAAACTGGATGCTGTGTTGCGGAATTTTGTGCAAAGTATGCAAACAACTTGCAGATAGTCTATGATTTTGAGTTCTTGATATTGGTTTGTTGATTATATTTATCTCCAAAGGGAGATACAGCTGTTGTTGGAAGGGTGCGCCTAAACTGGAGAGCCTTAAGGTGTCGACCACCCCAGCTCTGCCAGGCACTCCTAAGGCTGGTTCACATATCTGCACTTATGTCATTTTCACTGCCAATCAGACCACTTGAATGTAATTAATTAACCACCAAGGGCAAACCATTCTGAGTTGAGTATTAAGCGGATTGACAGTTGGTAGAGTGCCTGGCCCTGGTAAGCGGGGTCCCCGGTTCAAATCCCATTGACAGCAAGGTTAATACGCTTTCATCTGGTTTTCAAATCTAGTCCAGTCCACATTTGCCGTTGGTATCAACTATCACTTGAGTGGTCAATCTGTGGTAATAATCTGACTAGAGTAATCGCAATGCAATAATATGGTCTAAGTGTGCTGGTGAATGCACTAGAAGCAGTGTTGCCAGAAAGGTATTTTCAAAAGTGCTACCACTTACCAGGATACCACTGAAAAAGGATAATGATTTACGAGTGTGCTCCTCGCCGCTCATAAGCTAAACAAAAATATCCTCACGCAGTAAAAGACGGATATTACTACGATCCAGGAAATACGCTGGTTAGGACAAGGGATAATGAAAAAGAAAGGGTGCGTCATATATTACAGCTGTCACAAAAGGTTGCACATATTCGGATGCGGATTCGTTGTGGGAAAACTGTTAAAGCCGAAGGTCATCGACTTATCAACCGATAAGTGATCGCCTGTGATGTGATCCGCATCAACATCAGCCTCATATGTGCACACACCCCTAACGACGAGGCTGAAGACGCTGTCAAAGAGGACTATTATGACCTCTTGACCATTTCCTCGTATAAGCAAAATTCAAAACTCGACTTTCCGATGTCAGAAAGCTGCACCAGCCAACAAAGAGGATTTTTGACATTGAACGCCTGAGCACACCCTAGATTTCCAGAGCCTACGAAGAGCAACTAAGTGAAAGACTCTCCGGTATGCCCACGAGATAAACCAACGCTAACGAGATGTGGTTGCATTGCCGCTCGGCCATCAAAGATGTAGCCGAAACCACCTTATCATTCCGACGAGAAACCCGTAGTATGATGGCGAGTGTGAGCAGAAGAAACGTGCAACTGACTAAACATACCAAAAGGCGCTGCAACACAAAACTTGAGCGGCGCAGTAGGAGTACCGGGCTAGAAGATGGGAGGAGAAAAAGCTTCTACGCCTGAAGGAAAGGTCTCTCGCAACCTCCCAGAGCAAGGATATCGAAGAGTCTAGGGACAAGCATAAAATATGGGACTTCCACAAAAAAGTCAAAAGCCGCGACACTGGCTTTAGGGAAGGCGCCCAGGTTAACCTGGTAACCTGGTTACTGACCGGCATGGAATAGTGGATGTGTTTAAGCAGCACTTTCAATAGCTGCTTAGCGCGCCTGACCAGAAGAGAGTGATAGGGAATCAAGAAATCCCAACTCCAGTCGATGAAGTAGTCCTCCCACCTAGCTTTGAAGAAGTCGGCACAGTAATTAAAAGGCTGAAGAACAACAAAGCCGCAGGCTCAGATGGCTTACTTATCAGAGCTCTTCAAGGCCGGTGGCGATGACATGCACCAGATCATCTGTAGACTTTGGGAGGACGAAAACATGCCCGACGACGGGAATATCATCTCCATATGCCCCATCCACAAATAAGCCAATCCTATCTCTTGCAACAACTATAGAGGTATATCCCTGCTTTACGTCGCCTACAGAGATCCTGTTCAGCGTACTGTGTGAACGTCTAAGGCCGTTTTGCACCGCGTTAATCGGCACGTCGCACAGACTACAACCCGCAGATATTTAAGACCAATTTGCACAGGTACCTCCTCTCCCTTTCTCCCTCTATACCTTCGGCCGTGCTGTGTCTTGACCCCGGACACATAAGGGTATTAGCAAACCCTTGAGCAGGCACATACGACAGCATTCATCGGAAGGAGCTATTCCATGCTGCGTTGGCCCCATTTGGGACCTTGATCCGGTTGTGTCGCACCGAGCGATGCACCATCCAGTTTGTCTCGAGGACTGCCGAGCCGCTTGAAACCTGCACCGGCTTTCGGCAAGGAGATGCGCTGTCATGTGATTTCTTCAATCTGGTACTGGAGAACATAATGCAGGGACTATCTTCCGCAAGTCAGTCCAACTGTTTGGATACGCAGATGACATCGACATCATCGCTCGTTCCCAACGTGCCGTAGTGGAAGCTCTTAAGGCACATGAGGAACAGGCGAAAAGAACTGGTCTCAAGGCTGGTCTCATCTGAGGACAAAACGGAATATATGCTGTCGACCAAGAAACGATCCACTGCACACCAACTTGGACAAATCATTACGATCGACAGCTACAAGTTCGCGGTAGTGAGCGACAGGACCGTCGACAATGGAAAACAGCTATCGCCCAGGCTCGGATCCTGCATGGGTCACCCGCCTGATAAGTAAGTGAGAGAGAATCTACGAAGCTATTACACGTGGATATAGACGCTTAACAGATGGGTCTCGAATTGGAAAATTCCTGTCACCCGTTAGAGGTATTTCGGGACATACCAAAGAGAATTGAAAAAAATGTTCTAAACAAACTCTATTGACAAAATTCTTGCAGCACAATACCGAAATTCAAATTAGATTTTAAATTTATAAGAACCGGCTGAGTTAATCTGCATTTGCTCACAGTATTGCGTTCGTCAGTAGACATTCTAAGCGTCAAATGACAATTTGTGCTTAATTAAATACCTTGACAAGGAACTAGCCACATTCCATTTGAAACTTGTCTTCCAAAAGCCGCCGCTTGCTTTAATTATACTGCTCTCTGAATTCCCAAGAAAAAACCCTTCGTTCACGTATTTCACATAACGTGCAGTACCGCACATCCAAATGCGTCGACACACCCTGTGCTCAGCATAACCTTGGCCGACTTTCATACTAAAAACTTCAACACAAAAATGACAGAAAACAAGAAGGAAAAAAAATCCTGTAATTATAATAAAATTAAAATATTCCCACTCGGTGAGGAATGCAATTCCGTGACAAACACCGTAAACACGGAACAGGAGCGCTGGCGTAGCACATAAAGCGTAAATCACTCCGCAAGTGGAGACAGGGAGGCAGAAGCGCAAGAAGGCTTCATCATAAATTCTGTTTCCTTACACTTTTGGTGAAAATTAAAATCTTCTTGTTGTTTTCATGTTCACCCGGGGTGGGGGGAGAGACATAACTTCACAAGGGCTTGACGCGAAGATTAATGGCAGGCACTTAAGCTTTAATTTGTTTCCTGCCTCTGTTCCATCTCCTTATGGGAGACAGCAGATAGGATTTAACGCATTCAACACCTTGATCTTTTGTTTCGGGCCTCTATGGCGATGACATTGACATATGTGCTTACGTAGGAATGCCTTAGATTTTGACAACGTGAATACTTGATTGATGTACATATAAAGACGTAAATGTAGACTCAGGCAGCAAATTGGGGAAGCAGATTGTATAATTGTGGTGGGAGGCATTTCATAGGAAAGGGAGTGAGAAGACGATGACTTCGCAAACTGAGATTCAACAAATAAGGGCAGCCAAACATTTGTACAAAGAGCTTGAATTTGATCGACGGCGTTTTATAAACAATGGCGAACGTATGCAAATGTTCGAACTGGAAAATGCAAATCATTCGGGCAAGCATGTGTGAAGAGATATGTAAACAAATTGAAACAAAGGAAAACAGGCGAACGTGGAATGGTTTGAAGGGCATTCGAGAAGAAAAACACTGGAGAGATAATATTAATAGAGATGACATGAAAGGACTGACGGTGGAGACTTTTTAAGCGAGGCGCAGTTCGTCGAAAATAAATCGACGAAGGCCATCAATTTCATGTGGTTGACATACAAGGGTTTTTGAAACGTATAATACGTATGAATCTGGTTTACCACCTCTATATGTCCAGCATGTCACCCTTTAAAGCCTACCACCCCCTCTAGGCGAGCTAAACATTTGCAAGAGTTAAGAGATAACGGTTAATTTTTTTCAACTTTAAAAGATCTACCTCTACACATCGCTCTTTCCGTTGCAATTTATTTCATTACTGTAGTAGTGAGCTTTGTTGCCAAGTTAAGTTCGTATAAAGTCGAAAACACCTTTTGAACGAAAATAAATATTTTTGTGCGGACAAGATATCGACCAAACACTACAAACTCGATTTACGCAACTAATAAAAATTAAGGCTGTTGCACTAACCGAGGTTGCGCGAATCGATGTACTGTATGTCTTTTGTCCTTTAACAACCAAAGGCGGTCTTAAGCCGGCTTTATGATTTTGACCCATTTTTACCTCTAAAAGTTCCAAAACTCAATTTTTTGACGTGTTTTTTTTTGCAGATTTTTTGTTGTTGGGTGCAAGCCATTTTATGAATACAAATTTGAATCTAATCAAAAATAATATCTAATAGCAAATGCAGACTTAATAATTAAGGCTATGAAAAATAGTTTTCTAAGTAAAGCTGTTATGAATAATGTTGTTCAAGAAAATACATATCATTTAAAAGATCAGAATCAATTTGTTCAGTTACACGACTATGATCTGTTTTCATCATAGTCAAATTTAGATTGGTGGCACCTAATGTTTGCAGATGTCATTGCCAAAGTTGACTACACAAAGGTGTATAGCCGTTTTTTCAAAAATCTATAAACAATGAAGTAGGACACGTAAAGCACTTACAGCAACCTACTGCCTGTAACTACCTATAATTTTTTTTCATACATTTTGACATAAATTTCGAACGAATAAATTTCTTTTTCATATATTTTGACAGATAAATATCAAAGCCTGCAAATCGTTTTTCTCAGAAATATACTATTACAGAGATGCCCGATTTCTAACTCTCTTTCCCCTTAAGATTTTTGACAACTGTTTGTTATAACGTATCCATAAACCAAATTGACCAATTATAGGACGGGATTGACGTTATTTCGTGAACGTCAAAAATTCATGAACATCCGTCAAAAAGGCACTCAAATTCGTCGATGGACTACGGGGCAATCAGCTGTGAAGGCTATCTCTGAAATACTTCATATCTGGTTTTTCTAGATCTTATTTCACTTCACTATCGATAGCGATGAAAAAAACACGGCTTATGTCTAAAATACCCGCAAGGCTACTTTTTCTATATCTAGAAATCTATGATTAAATACGTGGTGCCGATTTTTGTAGTACGTTTATATGCCGTTCTACGTAACCGTATGGCGTACGGTTGAGTAGAACCTTGGTAAGCACATGTACAAAATTAGGTTATTTTATAACATCTTAACAATTTTACTTAACCATTGTCAAATTCTCTGTTTGCGCGACTGTGAATTTCGACTACGGACAAGTCTAGGATAAACAAATTCAAGAACTTGAATCGATATTAAAAGCTCAGATCTTAATTACTTCCGTAATGAGTATTCGAGTTAAGTTTTCAGGATGGTTTTGAAAGCCAGAACTGAAATCTTAAACCTGAAATTCATAGCTTATCTCGAGAAACCTCCTGAATTTTGTGGGTTGTGCAACAGAAGAGAGAATTAGGATATGTATCACTTCTTGGCAAAAAAGGAAATCTTAACTATAAAGCAGAAAGTTCGTGTGTCTGACCGACAAAGGCTCCGAAACTACACGTCGCAGAGCTCTGAAATTTCAAAAACAAAAATCATTCTAAAATTTAGATACTGAATGTGACAATTGTACGACATACGGTTCGGAAGTTACGAGCACATTTTAAACGGGAATACAATAAGGGCGGTTGCATAAATACAGTGTGAAACCATTTCAAGTTGCGTAGTCGTGGATATCAAACGTCCCCCAGTGTGTAGTAACTTGCATATATACACACACATTTTTCAGATTTTGCTTTGATGCAACCATTCATTTTTTTCTACGTCTCAGGAACGACTGAATGAGTCACCAAACGAAAAGGAAACAATAAACATTTACGCACTTTTCTTATGCATGCACGTATACACAGCTACACAGAAATCATTCAATTTTGCTGAAACTGTGAATATTGAACTTCTGAACGGAATAGCCGATTTAAATAAAATTTCACAGCTAGACTAATTACATAATGTGGTACAAGATAGGCTAATTTTTTCATGGTTCATGAAGTTTGACTTCAATTTACACAAAAAGTCAACATCGGGCACAGGTACATAGATGGGATTTCCAGAAACTTTTTTTTATGAATCGCTTGATATCCCTCCACGTTGTGTGTAAATGGTTGAGAAAAAACCGTAATTTCCGTCCGTTTTGCTGCAGCACACATTGATCATTGAAACTTCAACATGTATGCACACAGTCAACGAATTGTACTCATTATGAGTAGGGATGTGAATGAGAGATTGGGATAGGCATCAATGACAAAAGAAAATTCAAATTCTTCTCTGAGTTCTGGTTCGAGCAGTCTTATAATTGTTTTAAATTAACAAGTGCGGTGATATTGCAGGTGAAGTACCGGTTGAAGAAACAAACCCGGGCAAAGCCGGGTACTAAATCTAGTACTCTTAATAAGGATAGCTTAAGATTGTTAACAAGCTTTCTTACCGACCACTGCGGCCTGAAATACTAACTTAACAAGCTAAGCCTGTGTCAAGTCTCGGTCTGTCGGCTTTGCCTCGAAGAGTGCTCATGTCTCAGCACATCATGTGTGAATGTCCGGCAAAAATCTGATTAATGAAACGCATCTCCCATAGAGAGATACTCACTTCAGAGGAATTAAAAATTCCACTACAAAAGATTTTATAACAAACCTGACTAACTCTTTGAACTGATGTATGGTGAAGTCTAGTAGCTTTGGAGAAATTTGTTTATATCTCTTGATTTTTTAAGATGAATAGTATTTTAATACATTATTTAAAATTGTAATCCTGAATTAATTTGTTTCTCTTTGTTTTATTAAATTTTGTGTTTCAAATCAATTTAAAAATGATAATTTTAGATTATGCTAAATTGTTAAAATACAATAGTAGAAAATTTTTCTTTAATTCTTGCAACCTCGTATCAGGCAGAGAAAAGGATTGCCATGTCTTATTTCTTTTTAAAATATATTTTGTAATATCAATTCAAGAAATAAAGAAATTATTTATCTTTATCTATACAGTATGTGGTATATAATTCAATAGAAGAAGCCAACAGTTTTGAGGTACAAATATCCTTCCAACTCTTCTTCTAATATTTCAATATATTTTCGCATTTTTGTACTGTATCACAAACAGCAGCAGCGCTATCTGATTTCAATACATGATTGATTCGTTCCCATATCGAGGTCGTGGCGACAAGTTCATGTCTCAATTTCCGGAAATCACTCGGAGGAGCTGCAATGCGCGCCGACGGCAACGAATTTAAATTACTTCTGATGAATGACTACTGGGAAAATAATCCTCATACGGACAGATCTCAATAGTCAATAGTAGGGATATTGGAGTATTGGTAGTGTGGCTTCCATGTCCAACCCATACAGACCGCGTGTGAGTTGTACCTTAAGGGGTTGAATTGATGAGTATACTATGAGACTTCAGGCATTTTGCTGATAATCATCTTAAGGACTTAAGTGGCACTTAACGAGCTAAGATGAATTATTAGTTTGCATTATTCATGAGCCAATAACTGGTTAACCTTACCGCATTTGAAATTTCAAGTGATAGACATCTGACAATAAAATGGAGAGGATCTTGGGTTGTGATTGTAGAGAAAACATCAAAAATTTTTGTTCATGATTACCAATTTGTGTCGGCAGTTCCACGCAATTTCCTTCTTCTTCAAAGATTTCTCCTGAAACTCATCGATTCCTAATTAGCGTTTATCGTAAACACTCTCTTACACAAAGGCAGGATTCTCGGCGCAAAAAATAATGGATAACCCTACTCTAACCACCTCCACCTCTCATCGAGTACTCTATATCGCCGAAAGGCATGTTATGCTGAGTATCTGGTGGTACGAGCCGATCCTATGAACTGCTGAAATATGGTGAAACGATTACTGGTTATCGTCTCTGTCAACAACTGATAAAATTGAATGTAGCAAAAGCAACCAGACTGTGTACACAAATACTCAAATTCTGGCTCTTGATTTCTTTTCCATTATGACAAGGACGAGTCAGTATGTTGCAAGCCATGTAAACAAATTGGAAAATATTAATTGGAAAGCTCTGCCCCACCCGCCGCATTCATCAGACTTGGCCCTATCTAGTTATCGCTTGTTTCGATGGATTCTCCGGGAATTTTCAGAACAGCAATTTATCCAAAAAAATGGTTGTCCTCAAAGAACGAGCAGACGTATTGGCGAAAAAATATGAATACAAATATAATACAAGTAATTGCAAGAATAGATAGACAAAACAGATGCCGTTTAAGGGTTGGAATTAATGAAGAAAAATTCATTTAGACCCAATCGATTTGCACGAAAATGTATGGCCTTTTGCTGATACTCATCTTAGCTTTTAAGTCTCAGCCCTTAACAAGTTAGAACGGGCTTAACCGTTTTCACGATTCGAAAAGTAGATCGTGGACTCGGCAAATTGGATCATAATAATTTAAGTTGTACAGTACAGTACCTTGGTAGTCCGGACACATTAAGTTTGAGGTGTGTCCGGAGCAGCGAAAAGTCCGGACTATAAAGAAAAAATAAAATGAACTGGACAACTGACAACTTTTCAAACAATCATTGTGTACAATGGCGAGCACAAATGAGTACATGATCAACCCAAATTAAACTGATTGTGCTTTAGCAGTAGCGGCAAAGTCTGATTATACGAAATGGAATTATAGACAAATTAGTTTAAAGTATGCCAAAACGTGTAGAAAATGTAATAGGGGGCTAAGGACAAAGTACTGAAACTAAGATCTATCCCCAAAATTAGTTGCAAAGTGCAATACTGAGTACATTGGAGTTGTTTTTATTTTGTTTGTTGAAAGTACGTCCTTATTTTTGGCTGGAACGCTGCTCGGTCGGTAACGAACTCACCGAGACCTTCAATGTCAAACAAGGTTTTAGACAAGGCGACGCGCTGTCATGTGACTTCTTTAACATCATCCTGGAGAAGATCGTTGCAAGACTCACACGCCACCACTAGAGGCACCATCTTCCAGAAGTCCGTACAAGTGCTAGCATACGCGGATGACATTGACGCGATTTTCAGAACACAGCGAGTCGTCAATGAGGCGTTTGCTGGCATTGAGACGAAAGCGGCTAAAATGGGTTTAGCGGTAAACGAGGGCGAAACGAAGTATATGCTGTCATCAAGGAAGGACACACAACATCGACGTCTTTGATAAAGCGTCACAATGAGCAGTTATAACTTCGAGGTAGTCAAGGACTTCGTCTACCTCCTCTCCGCAGTAAATAGTACAAACAACATCAGTACCGAGATCAAACGCAGAGTAGCTCTTGCCAACCGTTGTTTCTATGTGCTCAAGGGGCAATTGAGTAGTAGAGCCATCTCTAGAAGGACGAAGCTGACTCTATACAAGACCGTGATCATCCCACTCCTGCTGTACGGCGCGCAGGCATGGACAATCTCTAAAGCGGATGAGGAAGTCCTTGGTCTCTTCGAGAGAAAAGCTCTGCGTGCGATCTTTGGTCCTGTTTGTGTTGACGGTTTTTGCAGGACAAGATTCAATCACGAACTGTACGCGCTGTACAGCGACATGAGTCTAGTCAGGGGTCATCGGATCCAACGCCTAAGATGGCTAGGCCATGTAGAGCGTATGGACAACTCAGCTCCGGCCAGAGGAGTCTTCGACTACGAACCCGTGGGGCAACGCAACAGAGGACCCCCACGTAACCGATGTGTGCGCAGCCAGGTGGAAAAGGATCTCAATCAACTTTCTGTGCGCAATTCGAGACAGCTGGCTAAAGATCATGCCGGCTGGAGTGCTTGCTGGTTGAGGTCCAGGTTCACCCCGGACTATAGCGCCACCAGAAGAAGAAAATAAATAAGAATCGAATTGTATGTTACTTAAAAATACTCGGAGCTGATTAGAAGATAACTGCTCAGGAACATACTCCCTGATGATTTTCATCATTTCTTATTTATTAAGTATTTATTTATCATGAATGAATCTCTATAAAAAAATTTAAAATAGTAAAAATAAATTAATAAAAATAAAGATCATAATAAATAAGAATACAAAATACACTAACAATAATAAGTAAAGGAATAAGTTAACAAAAATTATGACAGGTTCTGAATAACTGATTCCCAGGGATGATCAAGTTGTTATATAATGTTAGCTTGGTCCTTCGAGAGATGGCTTTACTACTCAATTGCCTCTTGAGCCGAAAGTCAAATGTCAAAAATGTCGAATGTCAAAACTAGACATGGCGTTGTAGCTCGTCCCTATGCACGTCATATGCGGCCTTGAAATCGACGAATAGGTGGTGGGTGTCGATCTGCATTTCTTGGGTTTCTTCCAGGATCTGCCGTATTATGAAGATTTGGTCGATGGGGGACTTCCCCGGCCTGAAACCGCACTGATAAGGATCAGGTTGTGGACGAATGGTTTCAGGTGATCACACAAAACGACATAGAGAATCTTATTGGCGATGTTGAGGAGATTTATCCCTCGGTAGTTGGCGCAGTTGAGGGGGTCTTCTTTCTTGTGGATCGGGCAGACGATACTGAGATTCCACTCGTCGGGCATCCTTTCCTTCGACCATATCTTACAGATGAGTTGCTGCTGGCACCTTACCAGCTGCCTTAAACAGTTCTGCAGACACTCCCTGTACCAGCAGCTTTATTCGACCCTAGTCTCGCTATCGCTATCTTGACTTCAATTGATCAATCTGATCCTCAATTGCGTTGAGTGGAACATTCTGCCTGACAGCGGTATTGGAGTCTTCCTATCCTTTTAACAGTCTACAGAAATGATCTTTCTGCGAATCTACTACGAGTCTGCGTTACGACGTTTATTTTATTTTACGAGTTTAATTAAATTCCTTCCATTATTTTCCTTAAATATGGAGGGCTACCTGAATGAACTGTTTCAAAGATATGCAACAAAACGTCGCAGATGGCGCTCGGTGCAAAACGATGATATTTTTTTAAACCCCTTTTGGATTTTCTTCTTGATATTGGGTGCAACAGTTGGGATTATCACTACACTTTTGGTGAAGTCATCACTTAGCCTTACTCATGATGGATTATTTTCTATGGAGACAATATAGGTAGTTTATATGTCCGTGTAAACCAACATACAGTGGTAGCCATCAAATGGTTCGTAAGGTGAACCATAACTAATGATTCAGTTCTCCCTCTTTGGTGACTTCTCTTGACAATTTGTGACGACTCTTCTTTAATTCATTTAAAGATAGAAGAATATAATTTCCCGACGCAAGTAGTCGAAACGATCAGAGAGGGTCTTCGTCAAGCACGCTTTAAAATAAGCAACCAATTGTAATCAATTTCAGCTGGAAAATTGAGCAAAGACAAAGACTTGTTTATTTACGACAGAACTCCTAGGGGAATCTGAAACGTGGGCGTTAAAGAAAAACAGGAAAACATATTTCTCGCGTTCGGAGACAACATTCCTCGGAGAATTTTTAGTCGGGGGAGATGAATTGGATGGAGATGGGCAGTCATCCGGTATTCATTGCGACTCACCAGGAATTTAGGTAAAATAAGTGAGGTGACAGGATTTTTAAAGTCAGCCCAGAGAAAAGAAAGGTTGCTTTAAGGATGCCTGAGACAGCAATGACTGACAACTCTGGATGGAGTGAACAATGGAGGTGAACGTCAGTTCTGGATGCAATGTAAATAATGGCGCCCGACAATAGATTGATGCAGATTGCATCATGGTCATTAGCTGAGGAATATGAGCATCATCTTTAAAATATAGCCAACCTACATTGCTTCCACAAAATTGCTTTACACAATGAACCACAACGAGCGCACAAACTACAAATTAATTCCCAAACTTCCTGCACCGTCATTCACTGAAGCATTCCACAGCCCCGTCCTTGGCTGAAAGATGTTTATCCACCACTTGAGTCGGAGACTGAGATATATTTCAAGAGACATCTTCTTTCCCACACAGACGATGATCCCCATGATTCCCACCCACACTACACAAACAGTCCCCACCCCCCACCGGCTCTCATCCTTTCAACAGTCACTTACCATCATCCTTAATGAACTCCACAGTAACGTTGTCCAAGTTCACATTGAAAAACTCGACAAAGTCCTCAAAGCCTTGCTGCATTTTCATTGTATTGAGCACCGTCGACGACATTAGTACACCAACGCGATGCGACGACGACAACGATGTCCGGTCCTGCTTTGTTGCCGCTCCACCAACAGTGTCCAATTGCAGTGACCTACTACCCCGATAGATGATGGTGCTCGGTTGCGGCGATGACGATGACGTTGGCGACGGTGAAATATCTTGCACGGAAGTTTGTGTAGCTCGGCCAGCTTTGAGGGAGTCAAGGAAGGAGAAGGCGGCTGTCAACAGCAGAAATAATTTAGAATATTGACAGATTGGTAACTTCATTTAGATGAGCGCTGGTGGCTTCGTCGGCAGCGATGTGGGATGAGATGGCGGCACACTGTGAATTGGTATCGGTGCTGAAGTGCTGAGGCCGCGCACACACACGCAAACGTGTGTGTGTGTATATGTGTGTGTCGGGATTGTGTCTATATCCTGCTGACGACTCTATTTAAATTTGATTTCAAAATTAAGCCCTCTAGTGAGTGCCAATGGCAGTCTCATCGTCAGCCTCGAGTCTGGCTGAGTCCGTTGCTGTTGCTGGTGATGTCGCTTTTGATCCTGCTCTGGCTGCTGCGGGAGGTTGATTTGTTGTTGATTGCAATTTCAATTTAGCCTCAACATGAAGTTTGCTCCGCGTCACTGCTGCCGCTGCTACTGCTGTCATCGTTCTGTCAATAGTATCTGAAAAAAAAACAAGAAGGAATCAAATGAAAAAGTAAGCTGATGTGAAATTGGGTTGAAGTTAATCGAGTTAAAATTATTTATTTATGGCGTGAGTCTGTTGTTTGCTCGTTCCGATGGCGGATGGCGGATGGTGGATGTCTGAAGCCGGATGGTGAGTGAAAGGAGGCGGGCTGCACTCACAACGTGTCTACAGTGTGGCGCGATGAAGTGAAAACGTACATATTTTTCGAAATTGAAATTCGATTTCGTTCGGATGAGTTTGCAAAGTTCAAAAGTGAAACTTGTGCAGATGCACAACGTTGCCATCTATATGGGCACGTGTGTATTGCTATGTGTGTGTGTGTGAAGGAGGAGCTGATGGACACGAAAATATGGCAATTACAGAGCGGATATTTGAAAAGTTTCCCATTCGTTTGGATGTGCCGCTTTTGTTTGGAGAGGGAAACGAACACGGGTGTTTGCAATTTTATCGAAGGTGGAATAAAAAAGGATTCCTGAAGAGCCACATATTGAAGTGATTGATTGAACGGAATGGAGAAGGGGATAAACAATGCACACATATGTGCGGGGGTGGATGACTGAGCCGGCTATCATTCGCCGGTAAGTGATTTTCTGAACATGCCGTCCCCGGCGGAGTGGTGTGAGCATTTAAAACAATAAATTTGGTGATCGATTTAAATGACGAAACATTGATTTTTACAATTTTAATTTTACTATGGGGCGTTGACAGGAGTTGGAAGGGAGGCAGGTAAGATGGGCTGGAGGTAACAAATGTGAAGACGAATAGATGCTACTCTCAGGAAGGGATTCACACTGAACCAACAATTTTTCGTAATATTAGTGAAGAGCGATTGTTAAAGTAATTTTCGTTGCCTCAACGAACATGTTTAAAGTAAATTACATTTAGGGTTGGAACAAAAGAAACCTTTGTTCCTAGAAAAAAAGGATATATGTAATAAAACGCGAAGCTTTAAACGTTATAAATTGCGGATGCTTCACTGAACTGCTCATACCGAGTTATTGTGGAGAAGTGTCTTTAATTGACATTTGACATTTATAATCATTAGTTAAGTTTAGTTTAGTTAAGTTTAGTTTAGTACATAATTGATATATTGATAACAATAAATTAATTTAATTCATGGAACTGAATAATTTTAATATAATAAGAATAATATTAAGAATATTATTCAACCTTGAACAATGTACATTGGCTCAATGAACTATTCGTTAATATTACGAATGAATCTTCAAACAAAATCATTTATATAGATACTTACTATATTATTTTAAAATTTTCTGCAAGTACTTCGCAACGAAATCGAACGTTTCGTCAATGAATCTGTTGGTTGGGCCAATGCTTTTTCGTTCTTTATCAGTTGTGATTTGTTGTGAATTGTGTTTGTCATCACCATTCTTTTTTTAAAAGGCAAAAAGCTAGTTTGTACACGTGTCTTTATTGTTCAATATATTAGGAATTTTCTATTTTTACTTGCATTTAAATAATGTATGCCACATTTCTTATACTTTTTTGTAATTCTCTTAGTATTATATTTTAATTGTGTGTATCATGAGCTTATAAGAAGTAAAAAAAATAGTATCTCAATAAAAATAAAATAAATATATATATATAAATAAAAAAATAATATTTGAACACATCAACAGAAAAACTCTGACGACACAGGAATACCAGCAAGGTATGCATGTACCGTAGTTAATTCAAATGCTAGAAAACATGTATCTGTTATTTTAGTATAAAATTATTTTTTTACAGAGAGCTCCAGAAGGAAGAAGAATAATCGATTTGACCACTGTTGGAAAAAATGCAGTCAACTGCGTCTCAATCAAATGTTGGTAACAACGTACTTATTAAACATACTTTTTAACGTAGTTATTAGTTCAAATCCTTTTTTCTTCCTAAATTGATATGGATTTTAATAATTTGTATGTTTCGGCAAGTTTCCGAAGACGAATGAAAAATGCCATTAATTTAGCTAATCAAAATGATTTCATTCAAAATATATATCTTAGAATGAGTATTGTATTGTACAGACGGTCGGAACTCAGTGAACAAGTTCATCGGACAAGAATTAATAAACTTTTCGTTGGCTCAATGAAAATATTCGTTGTATTTCTTCTTCTTCTGGTGGCACTACAGTCCGGGGTGGACCTGGGCATCAACCAGTAAGCCTCTCCAGCCGGCACGATCTTTAGCCAGCTGTCTCCAACTGCGCACACCAAGTTGGTTGAGGTCTTTCACCACCTGGGAGCGCCGTGGGTTCCGTGGGCGTCCTCTATTGCGTTGTTCCACTGGTGCGGAGTCGCAGACTCTTCGGGCTGGAGCAGTGTTGTCCATGCGCTCTACATGGCCCAGCCATCTTAGGCGTTGAATCCGTAGACGCCTGACTAGACTCATGCCGCTGTACAGCCCGTACAGTTCGTGAATCTTCTTCTCCATTAACCATCAACGCAAACAGGACCAAAGATTGAACGCAGAACTTTTCTCTCGAAAATACCAAGTGCTTCTTCATCCGCTTTTGAGATTGTCCATGCTTCCGCACCATAGAGCAGGACAGGAATGATCAAGGTGTTATATAATGTTAGCTTGGTCCTTCGAGAGAGGACTCAACTACTCCATTGCCTTTTGAGCCCAAAGAAACAACGATTGGCAAGAGTAATTCTGCGTTTAATCTCGGTACTGGATTTGTTGTATTTACGTACCTTTTTTTTCCTCACTATACCTAGACTCCTCTTCGAGAAAAATTTCTCAACCAGCATACCGCCCAGATCTCGCTGGGAGTCCTTATACCGGACGCTGGAAGATCCACTGCGAATCTGCACAGATGGATCGAAGATGGATGCAGGTGTGGCTGCTGGCGTCTATTCCAAGGATATAAATATCCAGCTATATTTCCGATTACCTAATCACTGCAGCGTCTTTCAGGCTGAAACTATAGCGACAAAAGAAGCTCTATCCTGGCTAAAAACAACAATGTAATATCGCGCACAGATATCGTCAGCTGTTTCGATAGCCAGGCAGCGATCAAATCACTGAAATCACTGCAAGACTGCCCTTAATTGCCATCTCTTAACGAGAACGCCAAGTATTTTAACATCCAACTTATGTGGATGCCGGGACGCTATGACATTCCAGAGAATTGCGAAGCGGACGAACTCGCTAGAAAGGGCGCAAATTCTGTACTCTTTCCGGGTGGAGACCCACCCATCACGCCTATCGCTCCTATAAAACATCTGCTTAAGGTTGAAACGCTTGCTCAAACAAATTGCGGATGGATATCTGGCACAGGATGCCTCATTACCAAACAACTATGGCCTAGGCTAGGTTAGGTTAGGTAGGAGAGCACTAAGACCATATTGGTCCATAGTTATACCCATAGTCAGACTACTACCACTGATTGACTGCTCCAGTGATAGTGCCGTTAAACGGTGACTGGCTCAGATTCGAAAACCAGATAAAAGCGTATTAACTTTGCTTTCACTGGGATTCGAACCGGGGACCCCGCTCACCAGGGGCAGGCACTCTACCAACTTCGCCATCCAGTCGTCTTTAACTCTGGCCTATGATCGATCCCAAGCAATCGCTTAGCTTGATCAAATTAACAGCGCATTGTGCCATTGGAACTCATGCCTCTGGACTAGGCCTTCCTTCCAATGATCTCTGTCGAAGCTGCATGGACGAGAATAAGGAAGAAACCATTGAACACTTACTATGCAGCAGCAGTGCTCTCTCATCCCGTAGATTCAGACTTCTAGGTGCCGATTCTTCTGTTAATCTGGCGGAACTGAGCATCAGAATCAGCTTTCTTCTTGGCCTTATCAAAAGCACTAATTGGTTTGCGGAATAGGTATCCTTGATCCGCGTGCTGACACAATGGGCCTTCGCTTTGCCTAAGTATGTCTGCTGTCAGTATGCGCGGCACTCAGCCACCTCAACTTAACCTAACCTACGTACCTTTCTGGTTTAGCAACTTTTAACGAATTTGATGCGCTATCCGATTCCATCTCACGAATTAGGAAAGATTTCAAGGTACACAATTCTAATTGTCTTCGCCCTAGGCTCATGTGACTAATGTATCGTATGAGCTAATTTTTCGTGAGAGAAAAAAGTCCTTAATGAACAGTTTGGCTGTACGAGAAAGCCGATTGGAGCGGACTTAACTTCTTTAGGAATTTTAACTGGTCACATTCATGAAGTGATCTGGATGTCGCTGCTAATGCGATCACAGACATTTTTCTGTTGGGCATGACACCCTTCATTCCTCATTGAGTGAAGTGTATGGTATGATTCGAGCTATAAATAGGCTATGAGGATGATAGAGTTCAAATTCAATCCGTATGGGTCCCGTAATGGGTTAGTGCGTCCATTCCTAGGCAGAGGCTTCCAGGTTCGAATCCCCACTTTTAACAACTGTCTAGAAAAAGCTTCTCAACTTCGCCGTTCGGAGTCGGAATTAAACTGTAGGCCCCTCCTTTCGTGAAAGGACGATAGTACGCACAACACGAGTGGTTGCTAGGAGAAGCTAGACCCAGGTTCACCTCGGACTGTTGCACCACCCATTTATATACATAAATATATATATTTAAAAAGCCAATCCTACTCAGGTGAACCGGAATACCTAAGTTTAAACGGGCCAGAAATGACTACAATGCAATTATCAGACGTGTAATTGGAAGATTTGAGGCAGAAAGTCTTACAATGTCGCAAGGGTTGCAAGAAATGTTGGTAATTTGTAAAAAACTTAAAGAATTCCGTTTCGTCTTCACTTCCCACGCTCATTTACAAAGAAGTCCCAGCTGTCAGCTCTTTAGACAAAGCCAATCTGCTTGCGGCGTATTTTGCAGCTAACCCAACACTCCATTCCAATATGTCTCCAGAGCGTTGATTCACCATGGGACAGATCCATTTTCGCTCTCGTACAAGAGTACTTAAAGCTCTCGATGTACATAAATTCGCTGGCCCGGGTGATATTCTCCTGTACTTCTGAAGAGGTGCCTTTCTTCGGTGGCAAAACCACTGCGGAAGGCTCTTCATCTATCCTACTCTTCAGGTCTCTTTACGAACAGAGGAAAACAGCATTTGTTCAGCCTGCCTCGTACCGACCCATATAGCTTACTTAATTCTAATGTCATGGCAATACTGTGAAATTCTGAGCTTATGAATCCACCTTATAGTCCGGGTCAACCACCAAATGATTACCACCTGTTTCTGTCCGTTGAGAATAATTTTGCTGATGAATTTGCTGAGGATTCTTATGAGATAGTCCGTTACCCCTCCCCGTCATAGACCCTCGGACTCGAAGGACTAAGTCCTGCTGTATGGAGCCGAAAGCTGGCCGACAAGCAAAACAGCGGAGCTGAATCTTGGTGCCTTCGAAAGAAAAATTCTACGTCGGATATATAGTCCCGACTGCGAGGAAGGCGAATGGGGGAGAAGACACAACTCCGAGCTCTACGAGCTGTACCAGGATGTGGATGTAGTCCGGAAGCCAAAAATACGTAGACTGAACTGGCTCGGCCACATCGAGCGCATGAAAAACACTGCTCCAACTGAGAGGGTCTTTGAATCCGAACCTCCTGGTTCGAGAAGGAGAGGAAGACCGAATCTTCGGTATAAAGACCAAGTAATCGCGGATGCAAGACAGTTGGTCTTGATGACTGGATACAGCGTGCCCAGGACCGTGAACAATGGAAAGGAGCTATCGCTCATGGTCGGAACCTGCATGGGTCACCAGCCTGATAAGTAAGTCTTCTTTTATATTTGAAAGATTGCCACTAAGTTAGATTTTCTTCATGATCACTAATTTTTAACTCTGATTCTGGTTTTGCTTGTATATTGATTTTATTATTCACTACAATCACGATTACCCTCCGTTTATCGAGAAAAATGTATCGAATCGCTTTGTGTTCCGTTATGTCCAATATGCTACTGACGGATAATTAAAATAACCGTCCTCGGTAGTATTGCACCGATTTAATAATTCTGCTTAAGGGAAGTCTATAAATACTTGATGGATTTAATTAAAATGTGTTGCGTTCCTCTAATCGCCATGTGCATTGAACCGTGGGAATGATTAATCGGCATCCAACTAGTTCAGTGTTTGTTTTTCCCCCGCCAACAAACCGCACAGAGTCCACTTAGAGGTTAATGTAATTATCCACAGTTGCATATTTTAGATCATTTACAATTCATAACAAACTACAACTCAGCGACGTTCCATTCGTGAGAACAGTGAACAAGGCAAACCTAATCATCTCCCACAGCAAGTGTTGCCACAAAATTAACCAAACAACCGGAAAAAGGCAAATAAACCTAAATCCAATCAAACCGAAATAATATCACATTTCGGCCGCCACCACGAGTTCCATTTAAATTAAAAATTAATCTACGCAACGCAAATGCTAAGCTCCAACGGCTGGCGCTGACGTCGCGTCGTCGCTCGCCAAATGGATGCTCCCACTCGCAAGCACTCCCCAGCTGAGTGTGTCCGCCCGGAAAGGATAAATGAAAAAACAAACCCTCTGCGATGGACTTTGTTCGTGTTTTTATTTCTTCTTTGTTCCCTCACGGCACTCACTGTCTCACTCACTCACTCACTCTGTGCGCGTCCTTTTATGGAAATTCATGAAACCCAACGCAGCGGCATAACAGTGGAAGAGATGATAAATTTCCCCACAAATTGGGTGAGGATGTCCTTAAAGTGTTTCACTTCATCTTTTTCATTCGGTGGAACATACGTCGAGTGTTGTCTGGGCAACGCATCTGATGGCTTAACTTTTCACAATGAGGCGGCAAGTGGGACGTGAGATTATCTACACACACTCTCCTCTCTCTGCTTGTGATGAACTCAGCTATTTAAAGAGAATATTTTCATTCAATTTATCCCGGCCTGAGGCGACATCTCCACCACAGAGGCACTCTTTCGCTTGTGCCTTCGCCACATGATTTACGCAATGGCAAATATCTGAGCCAACACTCAGCAGCTGTGCAGGTCCCCGAGCGCCATATCCCCGTCATCATCAGCATCAACAGCAGCAGCAGCAGCAGCAGTCGTGCACAAGGACCACTGGCGCACCCAAACCAAGCCGAAAACAATAGCAACAGCAACTGTGCCTCAAGTAGAACGGATACACGAACGCCACAAACGAACCCCACAAAAAGATAATAATCAAAAACAAAAACAGAAAAGGGAAAACAACAAAGCAAACATCCTTAAAGGATTCAACAATTTTTGCGAATGATATTCGTGAAGCAAGAATGATTCTCATGCAACGCCATTTGTGGTTGAGGTTGAGATTCGGTTTGCGGCTGCTCTGCTGGCGGTGGTGGAGGGCTGACGCTTGGAGCACAGGCACACCACTCGGTAATGGCGGAAAAGTGCTGCATTCAACGTAATTGGGTCGTCATTAGAGTTCATCACATTAACAGGAGACGAAAACCACAGCATGCCTGCTAAGTGCAAATTGGTAACGAAACTCGAAACTGATAGTTGTGCCACACGAAACCGCCAACCGGGTGTGATGAATGGAGGCGTGTTGCCTTGCCAGTGCTGCAAGCTCTTTAATTTAGCCAACTCCACACACCCAGTCCTACTTTAAACGAAGCGGATTTTAAAATGTTAGGTTACAAACGAGAAAGCAGTTGAAAGTGTTGTGGTTCGCAAGATGTAGCGGAGTTTGCTAAAAAGGATTCGAAAAGTGTTCTCATTTTTTGACTGGAAATGTCAAAACGAGTTTGAGATGAGATCTTTATTTTCGCTTCGATTGGATTGAGGGCAGACGGACGTCTGATGTAACCATGGCCTTGAGATGGATTCATGATGATCGGAGGGCAAATGGGGAGATGCTGCAGATGACGGGCAGAGTTGCGTTAAGACAATTGCCTGCATTAACGAGCCGAGAACTCATCATTGATGTGCACGAAAAGTAATCAGGGTTCGAATTCAGATTGATTGAAATCAGGAAAACCCACGGCAACAAAAATACGATCCAATTAACAATATCATGTTCTTTTGCAACTCGCGGATTAAGAAGGTTATGGTGATGTTAAATAAATTATTAGAGGAGTCAAATGAATTGAGCAGACCGAAAATCAGTTTCTCGAGTACTTCAGGGATCGAGTTTTAGCCCAATATTGTATAGCATCACTCGCAGGTGAGACATGAGCAATTCAAGAAGGTGCACGTTTCTACGATAAATGAAGTCTGTCTTTTCAGCATAGTCTCCTTTTAAGTCGAAACAAGTCCAAGGCGTAGTTTTTACAGCAACCACCCGTGTTCTACGTGCAATTGTTCTTTCTCGAGTAAATGGGGAGTTCAGTTTTATGCCTGAGTGTGAAGATCTTTATCTTGACAAGATTACTCTTTCAACATTATCAGCGACTCGAAAGAGAGGGAGCAGTGAATTATGAAAGTTGCCAAATTCGGGAATCGAACTTAGTTGGAACCCTCAGCGAAGGAATCCTTACCTCGCCAGATAACGTTAACAACATGGTTCAGGGTCCACAGGACATAAGTCCACAAAGGATTCATGTCTCACTTCGGTGGGTCAGAACTCATGTTATGACCCACTTCGGTGGGTTATAAGTCCACACGATTAATTATGGACTAAGGGCCCGCAATGGTTAGGTTTCGATAGACCGTAATAAGGCCAAGATAAATATGACTAAATCGGAAGTGGGTACCAAGGAAGAAGGATAGGTATGTCTCTTGCTTGGGTGACTATATAAATGTTGGCCTTTATTTAGCATTGAAAATGAATTAAGAGATTTAAAAACAAATTAAAAATTGATTTCATTTCCATAGCCACTATGTACAGCCAAATTTTAAATTTAGCCTAGTTAGAAAGTCTGTTGTATTTGAAGTATGAGGCGAGTGGTTCGTTACGCTCATTACAATGATCTTAACACGTTCAAGGAACTTCGCTAAGGGGTTTGTCAACAACTGTCAGGCAGGCGTCTGAATCCAAATTAAATACAACTTTAAAACTTTTTGACGGAAAGTAAAGACTTGATTATACTTTAGAAACGAAATTAGAACAATATGTCTTTAATTCGTTTTCTCTAATTTAAAGTTAATCTTATTCTCTTCGTCTTCTTTTGTCTATTCTCTTTTTTTATTGTATGAAAGTACAAGACAGGCGCCTGCCTGGCAGTTGTTCACAAGCCCCTATGCAAAGAAGTGATCTTCCATTTAGGTAATGAATAATTTATGGAGCACACTCGGCCAGTGCTAGAGCTGGATGTAAGAGTTTCACTGATCTCTGATTTTAATGAATAATTTATGGAGCACACTCGGCCAGTTCTAGAGCTGGATGTAAGAGTTTCACTGATCTCTGATTTTAATTCATCGGGTTTGTGCAAAGATCTTTCTAAGACCATATGGTACGAAAATGTTTTCCCATTTTTAATGCATTTTTTGCCGATTTTAAAAAAGAGGCAAGTATTTTTTGTGTATAGTTATTTTCCATCATAAATGTGTGTACGTATCTGGTTTTCAAACAAAGGACAACGCAGAAATGTAAAAAACAAGCTGTCAACGGCTGAAAAATGTATTTTAAGTTACATTTTTAAGCCCCTGCGGGATGGCAACCTTAGCGCGGTGCGGGGCTTTAGTCGGCCATCAAGGCCTGCTGAAAGGGTGACTCTGACAAATATAGCACAGCTATGGCCTGAATGGAGTGACCCTAATCAGAAGGAATGAGAAGTCGACGAACTTAATCTACCACTCCCCTAATCCAGGGTGTTATGTGAACAGTGCCTACCAGATAAAGCTTGCAGCCAGGCGGCAATACTGTGCGGTGTTCCAACTGTACCTCTCCTTAGCCGGGCCACTTTCCGGAGAGTACATTGTGCCTTACAACGCTAATGCGAGGCTCTGGCGTAGTAATAATAATACATTTTTTAAAGCATTTTTTTTACATTTTCACATTTATTAGGTTTGTGTACCCCCTCACCGTTATTGGCACTTTCGATACTTTACATACTACTCTAATTTAATTCTCAGTGCGATGAAATTAAATATCATATGGGCTTGAAAGGAGATTTGCTAGACCAATTAAGTGTGAGTATCCGTGCGGGAAATTGACACGTTATGCTCAGCAACTGATATTATTAAAAATCTCCCACAGACAGGCGGCTTTGGATACAATTTAGACTACTTCAAACCATGCTTCTGCCTATCGCATCATGTGACTTGACCAGATAATTCACTCGATCATTACACACCTTCTCCACTGCACATATTGCTGCTCAAGATCACAACCACAATTTGAACAGCCATCCGCGGTATTTTCTTTCGTGGGCAAGATAAGCCAGATTCAAGCAAGGGCAACTGACCACCAATCAAGCTGGGTGCCAAAAAATTACATTAACTAACACTTCTACTTTCACTCAATTTTCCCTTCATCGCATCTCTCCATTCAGACAAAATCTATCACGTATACAAAAAGTGCAAAAAAAAGCAGTGCTCATGCCATGTCGTAAAATCGACACTTTCCGACGGCGATGCTTGTGTGGATATGGATTTTTGTGTCTTCACTAGATAAAATAAATATAACATAAATGATTCATGGAGACATCGTGTTGCTTTCAATCCAAAATGTGCTTTTTCTCAAATATGTGAGACATAATTTTGGGTACACGATCATTGACTATCTGTATGTCGTACTAACTCAAGTTTGCGATCACCGCGTAATGATCTAGCTCAATGGTGACATTTTGATGAATCACACGACCAGAAAATTTCTCTCACAACGGAGCCATTATTTCACTATGTGTGGAGCACATTGTGCCTGGAGCATTAGCTGCAGTTTCGCAAAAATGTGGGGCAATGACACCAACATACAGAAAACGATCAAAACTGTCACTCATCGTGGACGCTTGCTATTTGTCTTGAGTTTACTGACCAAATGCGACATCCTTTTGGGGAGAAAATTCAAGGGATCGGTCCTCGCGAAATGGATTAGGCATATTCTCAGGTTTGACTTAGATGGATGTACTCGTCATGACTTATCTGTCAAAGACGAACAAGATCATCAATTAAAATTACCAGTCTTCTGCGAGAAGATTATGACTGCAAGATCCAGATTTTTTTTCAGATTTTTGTTGGCTTTCGGTTTTCCCCGGTTAAAGGCATTGCACGATGTTTATCGTTCTATTTTCAATAACCTTCAAGACTTTTCCCTTAAACTAATTGCTATAATATTCATATATAAAATACAGCTTCATTGTGACAGTTCATAAATGGCGCACAATTTAAAATGGCGCCTCATGATGGACGACTGTGCCGATATAAGTCAGTTGGCAGTTCGAAAAATTTCGGAATGATTCAAGTAATTTCAGAGTAAAAATAACAAAAAAGAATCTTGGAGGAGTTTTGGAACACCCTTTATTTCATCTAAGCATCCTGATGCATCTCAGGTGACCTGATAACGTATTGGTTTAATGTTGAAGGTCATCAACTCCATTTAGTCCGCCAGAAACCTTGGGGTTTTCAGCAAAAATCGTTAAACTTTTCGCCAGGCCCTCATAAAATGAATGGAAGTTTGGGCAACGATCTGATATCACGTCTCTTATGACATTTTTATGCCCACCGTCCACATTTGTACCTCTTTCTGCGTTCACCCATATTTTTTATCGGATTACGTTGCCTTCTCCTCGTTGACCTTCTTTTGTATTTCAAAATATGCTCATCAAGTCACGAGAGTGTTTTTTCAAAGGTGGCTTGCAACCATCCAAAACAATTCATTGATTCATCATTCGTTCACTTGGAAATCTACGAGCTCATCCTACGCCCTTTTTCCTCGTCCCATAAAATTAATTTGGAGTGCCTTGGGGCATGCTCCCATAGGTAACAATGTTCTCGAAAAAAATCACCATCTCACGGCAAAAAAACGTGTCCTAATCCATCAGGCTCCAAACACTATGCCATCCTCCATCTGCTGTTGCGAACGAGAACTCCCCAAGAGCTGTCAAAAGATAATACCCTCTGGGTGATTCTAAGAAACCCAAAAGTTCACGCAGTTGAGGTGAGAATACCCGTACAGGACTGTGGGTGTGTGTGTGTGTGTTGTTGACCTGAAACTGAGGGCCGAAGAATGTTCGTTAAGAGGACACGCTTGTCCTTCTTCGGATTCAGTCAAGCAGAGAGGACCCTCCAGGGTAGCATTTACGTTTAACGCGTAAAGTCCTCGTTTGTGTGACATTTGATGAGTGATACTCTCTAAGTTCTAATTCCAGGATCTTGCTAATTTTGTGAAATTGTGTCCCTGTCATGGGCTAAAGTTGTGGGTGGGGATTATTTTTAGATTTTCGCCGTTCACATGAGTGACCAGTTAAAGTTTAATTTTAAGTTATTGGTGTCTTCCGGGTTGGTCGTCGGAAAGGTCGCCTGAGTGTGTTTTGATGGATTGGGTGCAGGTGACAAGCAATTTTGATTCGGGTTTCTCGTGAAGATTTAACTGAGGGAAGGAGGATTTTAAGGAAAGACGTTAAATAGGGTGAGTAGACTGTGCTTGGAAGACAACAGATTATTGCAATGACAAAGAGCAAGTCCATTCGATGATGAATGGATGGTAAGGATGTAAGACGTCAACAAAGCAGTCTTTTCGAAACAGTTTTATCCATAGCGGATTCCGATGGGGCATGGTCTGTGCAAAGTTATTACATTGTGCGGAGGGCAGTTGAAACAAGACTTCAAGTAAGCCTGTTGGGTAACTCAGGTGACATCGACATCGATGGTCGGGCTGGTCTTAAAAACAAATTATATTCTGTCGGCCAAGAAACCTTCCGCAACACAGCACCTGGGGAAGAACATCACGATCGAAAGCTCAATTTTGATGAAGTAAAGGAGTTTGTCTGGCTCGGGATACACGTAGGCTCCACTAAGGACATTCTAGTGGAGATTCGACAAAGCGGTTCTCTGAAATCAACGCAGACAAAAAAAAATTTGAAGTTTTTCAGAGGTATATGAGATGCTTTGGACGAAGTGAATAACGCTAATGATATTATTCTTGCATGTCTAGTTGAAGTTTTTGTTGTACAGGGAGGAGTTGATTGCAGGGAGGAGTTAGCTTTCTTGTCTGGTCAAAGTTGTATAATCAAATAATGGCCTAGTGCAGTGTATAACTTTCATGTCTCAACAGATTACTTTAAAGTTAATTTGCAATGACGATTAAAATTTGTAAATCTTGAGTCCAATCCGTTACGCGAACCTTTGATGACGATGAATTAAACTTTGTAATGTTGTATAAGAGACGATTTGAGGAGTGCATAAAAACAGCGTGCACAGTAACGAGCTCTGCATCGCCCAGTCATCCCTCCCACACACGTCAGGAAGGGGAGAGCGGGGCTAGTTGTAACATGGGTAGAAGTTGAAAACATTGTTCCTCTCAAAATTAAGAAACACGTAAAGGAGGTTGTATCTAGTTAAATTGCTCATTGATCGTCGTGCGGGAGAGACTTTCGATGGGTGACGAAAAAAATCAGTTTTGTTCATTTTGTTTTTGGTGTTCTCCACACGAAAGAGATACAGAGCAAATTTATTTTTTCTTATCGTGCATTTCTTATCATATTTTGTAAATTTTATTGTTTATGTAAAATTCCATACCACGGCAAGCTGTAACATTTTTCGGGGGTTGTAAAAAATAACCCCGTTGGTTTTTTACTTTTTTTTTTGAGCAGGACCTTTGCTGTGTGTTACAAATACCCCGTTGGTTATTGGTTTTTTGAGCATGAGCTTTGCTTACCAGATAAATCGGGTATACAAGCAGCTACATGCCTAATGCGAAGGCGGAACATTACTAGGAAATCGAGAATATCCGTTGTATAAACACGCTTAAAATAAAACCAAAAAAACGGACAATCAGTCAGTGAAAGTGTTTTAGAAGCCTCATCCGAGGTCGGAGGTGAGCAATCCCTATGCCACATCTGTTGCAAGGAGCGTGCATGCAAAATGTGGACACCTCACAAACGGATACTTCCGATTATATGTCCGTATTATCAATGATTCGGGTAATAACTCTTAATTTAAATAAAAATTTGCAGTCGTTTTTTAGTTCTTGTCACAACGTATCCAGGCTTTATACGGAGCAGGTTGTAACAGCAGGATTTTTTTTTCCAAAATTGTACCCGGAGAAACGTTGAACATATTACGCTTGTCTTTATTTTTTAAATTTGTAGTTGAAACATGTATTTTTTGAAGTGAAAAAAGGTTCGGCTGAATTATTCATTTTAATTCAAAATTTTAGGGATATCATCGATTTTAGTAAAAACTGTTACTTTTTCCCCACTCTAACAGAGCCGTTGCTTTGTGATTACGTCAACATAACTACACAACATTGGGTAAAACTGTAGCAAGCTTAGAAGAAATGGATGAATCTTCCAGCTTGGAGACGGGAATGCCTGGTACCGATCTGGCTGTGAAGGCTCAACAAGCGTGACACATATTTGTGTTGTCTTTAAGATACAACATCAGTGTGATAGAGCGAGTGTCGCAATAGAGAGCTATGTACAAGGAAAACCGAAACTGTAAATTGTGGGTACCACCATCCAGCATTAGCATTGACAGCTGAAGAATAATAATTGAGACGAAAAACGGAGCCTACTAAACATTGTGTATAGCCGCTAAAGGGAAATCAAAAGTCAATGTCTGAATCGAGCAAAATGGTGAACATTTGTCAGATCTTATCTTCATACATAGTTAACCTATCCTTAATATGTATTTAATGTTTATACAGTGGCGAACACCCGTGGAGCCACCATCAAACCAATTCTGTAGAAGGGTCCTTTCTGAAGGGGTTTTAGATGAATATCTTGCCGGGACCGAGTGTGTCGACTCCTTCGCAGAGGGTGCCAGGTTCGATAACCGAATTTACCACCTTTCATATTTCACGGCTCAACCTCTTTCGAGTCACTGACAATGCTTAAAGAGTATTCCTGTCTAGAAAAAGCTTCTCAACTTCGCCGTTCGGAGTCGGCATTAAACTGTAGGTCCCTTCCACGCGTGAGAGAACAATAGCACACACAACACGCGTGGTTGCTGAGAAGCTAGGCCCTGGCCCTCTACGAGCTGTAGCGCCTCCATATTATTATTATTATTATTATCTTGCCGGGACCATACAAAATTGTCCGTAAAGAGAGGTGTCCTTTATAGAGGGATGTCCGTAAAGAGAAGTTTCACTGTATATAAAGGGTTTTCCAATAGGGACTTGGCAATTTTGAATTTAATTTTTGAACGCACTCTTTCGCTAATCATCAAACTGTCACTGTCAATTTATTCAGTAAACTCAACATTTCCTTCATGGTAAAGTACACGAACGCGCTGACATCTAATTATAACATCTAAATATAAATTAAATGACATCTAAATATTAATTAATTATAAAAAAATTCTACCGAAATTCGGAGTCAACTACCGCATCTTTAAGAGCGTTAGCTCTAATTTTCAGTCGTAATTGTCGCTAAAGTAGACAGGGAATAAAAGTTTTGTGCAAAAATTTCAGTCTACATATCCCTTGTGTGAAGTTCCCGTGTCAGTGGGACAACGGGTTGGTCGATGTGTCAAAAATATCGCTGCTGTTCAGGCGTCTGTAGCAAACGATCCAAATCAGTTAATTCTACGGCGTTCTCAAGAATTGGGCATCGCTCAGACCACATTATGGCGTATTTTGCGTAAGGATCTTGGCTTACATCCATTCAAGATTAAGTTGACTCAAGACTTGAAGCCGATTGACCATTTGAAGGAACGTACATTCTCCGATTGGGTTCTGGACAAGATGCGCCAAGATGATGAATTTCATCACAGAATAATATTCAGTGACGAAGACCATTTTTGGCTCAATGGGATCGTCGATAAGCAAAATGGTCGGTTGAAAATCCACATGCTCTTCATGAATAACCACTTCATCCACAAAAAATAACTGTTTGGTGCGGTTTGTATGCCGGCGGCGTTATTGGACCGTATCTTTTCGTCGACGATAACGACCGTCACGTTACTGTGAATGGTCAGAGTTATCGCGCCATGATTACTGATTATTTTTGCCCGAAGTAAGAGTTATGGACTTGGACGACATGTGGTTTCAACTGGATGGTGCCACAGGCCATACATCTCACGTTACAGTATTGCAGAGGAAGTATGGTGAGCGTGTTATTTCAAGAAAGGGGCTAGTCGATTGGGCCCGTCGTTCGTGCGATTTAACGCCGTTTGACTGTTCTCTGTGGGGCTACGTTAGGTTAGGTTAGATAGGGGGGCTGCTAGTGTATTCACTAACACACTTAGACCATATTGGTCCAATGTGATACCCACCATTGATTGACTACTCCAGTGAGAGTGCCGTCAATTTCATCCCAACGGCAAATGGTGACTGGACCAGATTTGAAAACCAGATGAAAGCGTATTAACTTTGCTTTCACTGGGACTCGAACCGGGGACCCCGCTAACCAGGGGCAGGCACTCTACCAACTGCGCCATCCAGTCGTTTACTACGGTAAGTCATTGATTTATGCCAACAAGCCGACGACGTTGGCAAAACACAGAGCCAGCATTGATCACGAAATAGTGACCGTTTCGGCCGAAATGTGTGGCCGAGTCGTTGGAAATTGAATCCAACGGATCGACCGCTGCAAACGTGCCCGCGGTGGCCATATGAACAAAGTCGAGTTCATAAATGTTTTGATTGTACTTCAAGCCGATAATAAGGTTTTTGAAATATCTCAAATGGTTTGCGTTTTATTTAAGAAAAAAATTTGTCAAGTCCTTATTGGAAACCCCTAAACGGAAATTATTATTACAAGAGTTGTACGTTTTTAACAACTGAACCAAGATCAAGATCAGAGAAACTCTTAGCATATCTTTTCTTTGGTCTAATAAGTCAATAGGCCGGTTTGTACAAAAAATTTAAATCTTAGTCCTTTTGGTTAACCAGGGTTCTGTTGCTGAGAACATTTCTGAATGTGACGTTGTACGCCGTCGTGAGTCTAGCCAGATTTCTAAGGATTCAACACTCAAGGCTGGGTTCCAGCATCGCTTAATTCCAGCCCCCTGCCAACATGGTGCCGTGCTAGTTGTTAAGGCTTGCTGCTTGAGGCTAAGATCCACCCCTTACAACAACATCAAACAAAGAACAAAACATTTTCAGACGAATAAAATGCCATGGGCAAAAAAACCAAATAGTTTCAGTGATAACAGACTTGTCAAGTATTATTCCACGTAACTAACACCACAAAAACAGAGAGAACAATGAAAACATCAATCTATCACAATCGCAGCACTTTAAATCGCTTAACGGGGATTTCAATTCACTCAGACGCGAATCGCACCATTCATCTACGACACTTCGTCCCATAAACAGCGCCGAGAATGATTGCTCCAATAAACGACGATTTCAATCGAAACAAAAGCAAGAAAGAGTGGAACAAAAAAAGAAAACAAAAATAACAGATAAAAACCCAATGAATCAAGAACGAGGCAGGTGGCATGAGGCAGCGGCCACCTTCATACGCATCCCTCGCGATAAATATTTACTGAAGCCTCAATCAATTTTATTACAGCCCACTTCGGGAATAAAAGCAAACAGCGTCGAGGGAATAAAAACCCGGACAGAATGCATACACAGACACACACACGTGCGCATTTGAAGCACAACAGCCAGAGGAAATGAACAGGAAAAGGGTTAAGCAAGTGCACTCAGGTGGAAGTTGTACGATCGGGTCGTGCGGGCGGACGGTGGGTGGGTTGGTGTGAAGTTGTCATAAAAATAAACCCCATGGCGGCGGTTGTCTGTGCCAGCTAGTCGATTGGGCGCGGGGGTGGGCAGCACGTGTGCGGCGAAATAGGAATCCATGTGTGTCAGGTCAAGCTGTTTACAGTTAGTAGCCAAACAATGAAAAGCCCTAAAAGACCAAGGCCGCGTTGTCGGTGCACGTGTGTGGAGGGAGGACACACCGTGCGTCGCCGCCTCCTGTATAGCTGCAAAATTTAACTGGAAATATGCAAATTCCTCCTAACCCCTATCTCGCCAAGGGCAGGCTTGTGTCTGTCGGGCAGGGTGTCGACGGCAGTTTATCTCCGAAATCAAGACCCACGATGTAGATGCTCCTGTATCCGATTCAGAAGGCCCTTTCGCGCCGGTAGGGGTGACATCTATCGGCGATGGACGATGACCTAAGTATCGTGATTTACTGTTTCGTTATTTATATCCCTGGCGAGGTTTGTGTTTCTCATTAATCGGCTGGAAGTAATCTTAAATTGATTTCTCAAGTTTTCGTCTTGGCACTTTGAGCGGGAGAGTGGTGGGAAGGACGCTTGTCGACGTCCGACGACACGATGTCGTTGGGGATTCTCCTGGCGAGCATCAATTGAACGAGGGCTTGGACAGTGGACTTCGTGGCGTGAGTGTGGGCCGGTGGGAGGGGTTTTGTGCGACTTATATTTGAGTCATCTTATCGTCGTTTAATTTTTGAAATTGTCAGTTATCCTTGAGAGCTGCTTTCATCGAATGACGTCGGACACTTACTGAAAGAACCGATTTTACTTTCGACTGAACAGGCACTCCCCGAGATATATTGAAATTGACCTTTTACTTAGATGAGTTCTGATAAGGGAATGAAAGACTTTCGTTATGAATGGAACGCTGGAAGTTGAGGGTGGAAGTGAATTTATTCGATATATATAATTATTCTTCGGGGCGGAAGGAAAACCGGAAATAGATGGGGATGTCCCGGAAGAAGTCGAACATTAAGATATGAAGTGGATAGCTGGGGCAGGTATGTACGTCCAAAGGAGTGGTTCGAAGGCGATCGAATCTAGACAATGGTGCTGGAAATTGTACCAACATTACTTGTGGGACTGTGCAGTACTCTTTAAAGGACTGGGATTTGCAAATAAAGTGTATGTGCTAAAGAGTCCCAAAAATATCGACGTTCACAGAACCGCAATGATGTTCGGAAAACACTTGAAACATATTCTCTGGAACTCTCTCGGAGGAGCAAGTTTTATTCATAAGAGCCCATTACGACTCATGACAGAACCAAGTCGCCTGTCTGAAAGGCACTGGCCTTTGTATTTGAGATATTGTCCTCTAAGGCAGATCCCAGCAAAGTGTAAGCTCATCTTTGTCCTCAACGCGCACTTGTGGGAGGTTTCCAACCGCTATTGAAGATCTGGAATCAAAAACTTTGTCAAATAAACCAGGACCTGGCATTATTAAGCTGCACGGTCAAGTCGGACAAGTCATGTCACCTGTCCAGCACAAGAACTTATATTTCCAAAAGGAGAAGCGCTCAGCGTCAGAAAAGAAGATCGGCTCAAATTTTCTAGCCTGCAAAGGGTAGTGTCGCGTACCTACTCCAAGGTGGATAAGAAACACTACAAGACATATCCAGAAGAATTAACTCATCGTTGCTATCGTGGACATTCAAAGATGGGAGTATTTTTACATCCGAAATGGAGAAAAGACAGGAAGTAAATTGACATCTGTTCGTCTTTCCAAGCATTTGAAGGCGGTGTTAGGTCCGAAAGCCACATCAAAATTACTAGGAATCGGTCGGATTTTGTCAAGAAAGTCAACCTGTCCATAATCGCCGTCCTGAGATGTTCTGTACAGGACACATTTCCAAACTCTGTTGATTCTGAAGAGTTAATTAACCTATTGACTGTTTTGATATAATTCAGAAGCAACGTTTTTCCTTTGAAAAGTCTTAGTTATCTTTTTGTAACATATCCCAAATTTAAAATTCAAAAGATAATGCTTCAGTTGAAAGACCCTAAATAGTATCGAATCTCTGTATGTAAATTGCGTGGCCACAAAATTGTAAATTAAATACGAAATAAAGAAATTCATTCATTCAGTAGGAGACAAAAGTAAAATTACTTAATAACCACCAGACTTTGATAATCAATTGCACACTTGTAGTTTTACAATTTTCCTTAACTATGCCTTGCCTACTCGTTGAGAAGAAATTCAACATCATCGTCATTAAGGTGGCTTGGGAACCTGACGATTGGCAAACCGGGGTGATTGTCTCTCTTTTCAAGATGGGGGACAAATAAGACTGCTCCAAGTAAAGAGGCATATTTCTTTTAAGTATCCCCGGGAATGCCTATGCTAAGGTTTTGGAAGCTCGTTCCAGAGCTATGGTCGTGCCAACGATCTGGGATGAAAAGTGCGGCTTTTGTCCCGGCAGAAGTACAACCGACCTTCTTGGGAGTATACCAAACGCATATGCAGCTGTTTTGTAGATTTTGAAAAGGCATATGACCGAGTTGGGGTGGGTCGCCGTGGCGTAGTGGGTAAGTGCGTCGACTCCTACGCAGAGGGTGCCAGGTTCGATACCCGAATTTACCACCTCCACCTCTTTCGAGTCACTGACAATGCTGTAATGCAAAGAGTACTCCTGTCTAGAAAAAGCTTCTCAAATTCGCCGTTCGGAGTCGGCATTAAACTGTAGGTCCCTTCCACTCGTGAAAGAACAATAGCATGCACAACGCGAGTGGTTGCTGAGAAGCTAGGCCCAGGTCCACCTCGGACTGTCGTGCCACCCATATTATTATTATTATATGACCGAGTTCTTCGAGGGAAACTCTGGAGTGTTCTGCAGGAGTGTGGGGTTGAGGGCCCTCTTTTGAAGGCCAGTCAATGTGTATATATAGCAACTGTTTTCGGTTTAACGGTGCTAAATCAACACTTTCACCGTGGGCGTTGGACTTCCCCAAGGGTGCGTCTTGTCACCTCTCATTTTAATTGTTTATATGGACTGGATGTTGTAGTGCAGCCGAGGCGAGCAATGTTTCACATTTGGAGAGTTCAGGGTAAGTCATCTTCTTTTTGCGGATGACTTAGTTATTTTTGTAATAAGTGTTGAAAATATTATAAATAATAGACTAAGTTACAAAATTATTCGTTATTTATTTATCCAACCATTAATGTTGTCACGATGATGGTAGCCGCTCAACTGAAGCACTTTATACAGATTTTAAATACATTGTCAAAAGCTACGAGCTAGGCCTACTCTAAAAACATTCTTAATATAAATTTAAAACTGTGCAATATCAAACAAGCAATCTTATTAAGATTCTCACATTTTCCCAGATGAAACTCCAGTGCGCATGTACTGATTCTGCGATGAAGGTTAATATGGACAAATCAGAGGGTAATTTCCAGACCGCCTGTTCAAGGCACTCTACATGCCAGTGGAGTCCCATTGAAGCAGATGGAGTTGTTCCAACTCTCACCTATGGTGATGCTATTTGGGTAATGACCGAAAGAATAAGATCGCGAATACAAGCTGAGATTTCTTCGTGCTGTTGTGGGAATTACTCGCCGGAATAGGGTGAGAAACACGACAGTGCGCGAGGAACTCAACGTTGAGTAGCTGCT
The DNA here is from genome assembly GCA_964034865.1 of Eristalis intricaria. Lineage (NCBI taxonomy): Eukaryota > Metazoa > Arthropoda > Insecta > Diptera > Syrphidae > Eristalis > Eristalis intricaria. Next base: position 11,347,312 of record OZ035873.1, read on the forward strand.
CCCCCGAACGGAAAGAGCTACGCCTTGATGGTTTGGTCACTTGACACGAATGTCAGCACCATTGCAACATCCGAGGCTGGCCTAGAATGTCAGGTAGACGAAAACTTTGCAGACCCAGGATGAGTCCATAAATTCGCTCGGTTACGCTTGTGCAGAACCCCCGATGAGTTGGCGTCGATGGCGGAGGATCAAGTTGCTTGGAGTTCTCTCGTGCGTGGTTTACCCCCGCGAATCCTTTAGTGGATGGATCAGGCGGATGGTGACGATGAAGTACAATGAGCCATCTCACTTGAACATTTTTTGTAAGCGATAAACATGGACAAAAAAGGGGAGAGTGTTTAAGTGAGTTTATGTAGCAAAAAAAATTAATTTAAATATTTTGGTTGCATACTTTGTTGCGAGACTGTATTAGTTCTCTTTTGCACTACACCATATATGGCTATCTGATCGTATGATTCACCCGAAATGTCTCCAAAGATTTTAATAACATTCAATGTACTGTAATTAGCATGTCTAACGAAAAGTATAAATGTCTCAGCGGACATACAATTTGGCTGCTGTTAATAAACGACACACAAGCAGAAGGTTGTTGGGCTTTGTTGTTTTCTTCTCCTCTCACTTGTCCGGTTTGGCTATTACATTTATTTAGCCAATACGAGCTCTAGAATGTGCCAGCACCAGACTAAACATGAACAATTTGTTTTATAGTTATACTAGATTTGGTACCCGGCTTTGCCCGGGTTTGTTTCTTCAACCGGTACTTCACCTGCAATATCACCGCACTTGTTAATTTAAAACAATAATAAGACTGCTCGAACCAGAACTCAGAGAAGAATTTGAATTTTCTTTTGTCATTGATGCCTATCCCAATCCCTCATTCACATCCCTACTCATAATGAGTACAATTCGTTGACTGTGTGCATACATGTTGAAGTTTGAATTATCAATGTGTGCTGCAGCAAAACGGACGGAAATTACGGTTTTTTCTCAACCATTTACACACAACGTGGAGGGATATCAAGCGATTCATAAAAAAAAGTTTTTGGAAATCCCATCTATGTACCTGCGCGAGTTAAGTATTGGTCGTAATTCTTAAAAATAAAAATATACAATGTGTCACCATACTTGCTTGTGTTTGCATTCTTCAATTGCACACCATAAATTCTTATCGTCATCACTTTTATGTGACCCATAAAAGTAACGATGACCGAAAGAGTAAACAAGGAAAGTGAACCAATGCATTCGGTTAACCTATTGAGAAATAGGGAGAATAAAACCAATGCATTCGGCTGACCTCTTGAAGAATGTAAGCCCAATCAAGTCAATTGGGGGACCGTGTTGAAATATTAAAAATAACAAAACCTTCTTCGGGCATTCGATTCGATCTGAGTGGTAGTTCATAGTAAACTCTCATCCGGATAGTACGGTGCAGCCCTGCTTAAGACAGCGGCCGTATTATTAATAGTAAATAAAGAACTAAAACCGTAATTATAATAGAATATATATAATAAAGAGAATATATTAAAAAAAAAATTACGAAGTTCAGTTATTTATTTGGCGCAGTCGGTAGGATCAGGTACAACTATCCTGATCCACATTGAGAAAGTTCAATTCGCATTTCCTTAACCGCAATTTTCGACGAACGAAAAAAAAAAAAAAAAAAAAACACGGGAAAAGATTGTGTATAGTGAAACCCTTCTAAAACCGTAGTGGAAGTTGTTGGCATATAGTAATAGTGAAACGGGAAATATGGCAGAAAATCCAAACGTCATCCCTGAGGTATCCAACCGGGATATCCTAAATAGTATAATGGCTATAGTGGCGAGAATACCACAGCCGAGTCATGGGAGCAACGTGTTACGGGAAATTCAATACTTACCCGAATTCGATGGGGATAGCGAATCCCTAATGCACTTCATCGTAATGATAGAGAACCACCTTCGGAATACTATTGGAGATTACCAAGCCACCTGGAACATCATACAACAAGTGAAAATCAAAGGTCGAGCTATGGACCTACTGATCATCAATGGAGTCACTTCGTGGGAACAGGCGAAGGAGTTATTTAAACAACACTATCGACCGGTCATCAGCAGCAGCGATCTTACGAAGGAAATCAGCAATATGAAAGTGAGTTCAATATATGATTTGACCAATAAATTAGAATACCTTTTAAGCAAAGTAAATACATATGTAGTATTCTGTGACAATCAGGAACAAGAAAAACTATTGTACTATAATATTATAATAAACAAAATACGAGAATTAACAATAGGGAATTTAGCCAGAGAAATTAGGAATCTGTATGATTTACATGAAATAAAGAGTATTTTATTCTCCTACATAGGATACGATAATGGAAATTTAAGGAATAGTGAAATAGTTAGAACCACGGCAAATTACAATAACCAAAACAAAAATCATAGGTTTAGTCTCCCCGACAAGGAACGACGACCCAGTTACAATAATGGTCACAATAATAATTTTGGTGGACAAAATCATTCGGGAAGGTTTAGACAAAATGAGTATCGTTACCAAAATCACACTACTTCACAGAGACCTTTCCAGAACCACTCCATACAGAATAGACAGAATAGACTAGAACCAATGGATACCAATAATATCCAAACAAGTCAGGAACCGATCCGTCAGGACATTAACTCAGTAGAACCGCCGGTTTTTCTGAACTGAGCCTCGGACAATTAATGACAGTCGCCACTGAAATTCAGAACCAACGACACTATATTTTAGTAGACACTGGCAGTGCTATGACTATCATAAATACTAGTAAACTCGACATGACACCGTATAAAATTCTAGACACCCGACAGCTAGAGATAAAGACCATTAATAGTAGCGTAATCAGGAATACTGCAATAATTCAGTTTCCAATACCAAAAGAATTCGGTTACAGCGATAATACTTTTATTAAAGCTTACGCTCAGGCTTTAGAAAATAAAAACTATACGATACTCCTAGGAATGGATGTCCTTAAAAATATCATTGAAACCATTGATTTTGAGAAAGGAACTATAACTTTAAAAAATCAGACCATTCTAAAGATAGAACGAGGACACGAGTTGGCATGCAACTACCTAGAGGAAGGCAATCCTGACTTCGGCAGTCTTAATCGCGAAGAAACGACAGCATTGACCTCACTGCTAGACGAATTTAGAAACATCCAATATAAGGAAGGCGACATGTTAACTCATACCTCGGAAATAAAACATGAAATTCACCTTAAAGAAGACAAACCACTACATGCAAAAAGTTACCGATTACCAAAGAAACACGAAGAAGAAGTAGCTAAGCAAATCAAAGAGATGGAAAAACAAGGTATCATAAGAAGAAGCATGAGTAGACATGCTTCTCCGATCGTTGTAGTTGCTAAAAAGCCAGACAAAGATGGTCAAGTACAGTACCGCATTTGTGTTGACTATAGGGCTTTAAATGAAATTACTGAAGATGACAGATTTCCTCTGCCAAATATAGAAAACCTCTTCGATAAGTTAGGAAAAGCGGTCTATTTCTCGACGCTTGACTTAGCAAAAGGTTACCATCAAATTTTGATGCACCCAGCTGACATAGCGAAAACTGCGTTTATTACTCCACAAGGATTATACGAGTATGTCCGTATGCCTTTTGGACTTAAAAATGCACCAGCCACTTTTCAGCGACTAATGAACCACATACTAAGAGAATATATAAACAAAATTTGTGTCGTTTATTTAGATGACATTTTGATATTCTCCACGTCCCTAAAAGAACATATGAAAAACCTCAGAGACATCCTTCGAGTTTTGCAGAAACATAATTTAAAACTACAAATTAGCAAATGTTCATTCCTCAAGAAGGAAACCGAATTCCTAGGTCACATATTAACACCAAAGGGAATAATGCCTAATGGTAATAAGATCAGTATAATCAGAAACCTCCCACTACCCCACACAGAAAAACAACTTAGAAGTTTTTTAGGAGCCTCTGGCTACTACAGGAAATTCATTCAGGATTATGCAAAAATTGCATATCCAATGACTAGGTATCTCAAAAAGGACACCAAAATAAATATTAGTGATCCTGAATACGTGAATGCGTTTGAAACACTCCGAAACAAATTGATAACACAACCAATCCTAAAATTTCCAGAATTCGAAAAACCATTTCATTTATACACCGATGCCAGTAACTTTGCCATCGGATCTGTCCTAACACAGGACAAACAACCGGTTTGCTATATCTCTAGGACTCTGAACGAGCATGAAAGAAATTATTCCGTAACCGATAAAGAATTTCTAGCCATTGTCTGGAGTGTATCCAAACTAAGACCCTATCTGTGGGGAAATAAATTCAAGATCACAACTGATCATCTCCCCATAAAATATTTGAATAAAAAATATAATGGTGCAGAGTTCTCACAACGCAACCAACGATGGTTACTTAAATTACAAGAATTTGATTACGATATTGAATATCTCAAAGGTCAAGAAAATCGAGTGGCCGACTTTTTAAGTAGAATTGAGAAAGAAAACAATGAAGTGAATCAAATTTCTGATAGCAGAACGGGTCAATCGACAGCGGAAGGACAATCTGATCACATACCTATTAAAGAAGGTATTGTCAATATATATAAACAACAAATTATTGTGAGTTATGACAAAGAACCAAAAGTGGAAACACTAAATGGTAAAAGAATTTTATATATCAGAGCCTCGGACCCTATTGAGACGATAACAGAACAACTCAAAGAAATTGCCCCAGGAGTTAGCGGTATTTATTCTGAAGTACAAGAATCTGACTTTAACAAAATTCAACGGTTACTCATGAACTTGCAGTCAGGAAATAGAAAGGTTAAATTGATTAAACTAACACGGAGAGTTAGAGACTTAAGGACGGAGGAGGAAGTTAAGAAACAGGTCTCCATATACCATATCAGGGAAAGTCAACACTCAGGAATCATAGAGACCTACAATACGTTAAAACAACAGATTTACTACCCTAAACTTACAAGGATAATTACACAAATTATAAACAATTGCGACGTATGTCAAAAGGCTAAATACGAGAGGAAACCTATTCAAGGGAAATTCAAAGTAACAGAAACACCTAGTAAACCTAACGAAATAGTTCACATAGATATCTACCATTTTCATAAACACATTTTTTTGACAATGATTGACAAGCTGACAAAGAAAGGGTATGTATACAGACTTGAAAGTAAAAATCACATTCACAAAACAGACGCTATCACAGAACATTTAACTAGAGAAGGTCCACCCTATAAAATAATTACGGATAACGAGTTTAATACAACATACATCAGAGAATTTCTTAGGGAACGAAATATCGAAGTGCATTTCACTAAACCGAACTCACATACAGGCAATGCAGACGTTGAACGCTTACATAGTACTATAGCTGAGATACTACTTAGCATGAACCAGGCAGAATCAGTAAATACCAAAATGTTTAGAGCTTTTCAAATCTATAACAAAAGGTATCATACTACGATAGGTATGTCACCAGAACAGGCTCAACATACAAATATAGAAGCATTAGTAACCAAGCTAAAAATGAAAAAAACCAAGGTTATAAACAAAAGGAACCAAGATAGGGAAGATTATATAGAAAGAAGATCATTTGGTTATATAAAGAATTATAAACATGTGAGACACAAAAATGAACCCAATTTTCGATTTAAAAACCTAGATAGAGTACATACATCAAATATTAAACGACCAAGACAATTTGTAGGTACTCACACTGATGCTGCTACTCCTGATGACACCAATGAACCTAGTACAAGCAGCACTTGTAATAACACCAATCGAAAGTGACAACGGATTCACAACGATAAGCATGGGTGAAGGAGAAATCATCAACCAAACCCAAACCATCATCCACATAGTAAAAATAAAAATGTTGATAGACACCTTACAGGAAATAAAAAAAATTTGAAATTGTAGGACAAGACTCAGAAATAAGAAAGGAATGTAATACAATTTTTACAAAAATACATAGTATCATGCCTCATAAGACAAGATCAAAAAGAGGTCTCGTAAATATAGTAGGAACGGCTCAGAAATGGTTGTTCGGTACTATGGACAACTCAGATAGGGAAGAAATAGAAGAACACATAAAAGCTACTGACACTAACAATCAGAATGCAATTCAGGAACTAAACAAGCAAATCAAAATTAATACTCAATTAAACGGAAACATAAAAAACATAAGAGACTTAGTTTTGAGAGATAGGGAAGAAATAGAACGCTATCAGAATGAAAACCAACAGTTACAAAATACGATACTTAAACGCCTACAACGAACCGAAATACTAACTAGATTACAGATGTTAGAAAGAGTAATTGATAATTTGTTAGACACGATAGCTGCAGCGAAAATGGGAATAACCCACCCTAGCTTACTCACTAAGGACGAACTAATCATGACAGATATGAATTGGAGCAAATTAAGAAATATTAAGTCAGGGGTAATGAAATATACAGATGATGCCATTATTATAGCTTTGAAAATACCAGAAGAGATTATAACACGTCCAATTAAAATAATCGTACCAATACCAAATCGAGAAAAACAAGAAGTTGACTTAGAACCCTTTGTTGTAATTGTAAACGAAGGAAAAGAGTATAAATATAACGAGGAGAAAATTAATGTTAACGAATTAAAAGAGAGAAATGATTGTATTAGTAAGCAAAATTGTTTAATGAGGATCAATAATAATTTTGAAATTATTAATCTGAACGAAAGAACTTATATTATTAAAAACGCTAAAAATGTAACCGTACAAAATAATTGTGACTCTAGAAATTTAACTTTTGCTGGAAATCTTATTGTTAATATTCAGAATTGTAATATTAAAATCAATGACGCTATAATTAAGAACAAAGAAACTAATTATACATTTCAATTCTATTATGAAGAAATAATGAAAGAAAATGCCACCATCAATACGGTGTTTACAAAATTTAAGGAACTACAAGAAATTGAAAATAGACATAACCTAGAATTAGTTCAATACCACAAAGTAAAAACCTATTTAATCTCTGGTACATCCATGTTAATAATTATTATTGGTATAAGTATCATTGGAATCGTAATGTACAAGAATGTCAGAAGTACCGGTAAAATTAAAATTAAAATTGATAGCTTAACAGAAGAGCAAGGAAAAAAACAAACGAAACCCTCAAATCAAAATTTCCAGGAGAAAACTTTCTCTAAGGAAGGAGGAGTTAAGTATTGGTCGTAATTCTTAAAAATAAAAATATACAATGTGTCACCATACTTGCTTGTGTTTGCATTCTTCAATTGCACACCATAAATTCTTATCGTCATCACTTTTATGTGACCCATAAAAGTAACGATGACCGAAAGAGTAAACAAGGAAAGTGAACCAATGCATTCGGTTAACCTATTGAGAAATAGGGAGAATAAAACCAATGCATTCGGCTGACCTCTTGAAGAATGTAAGCCCAATCAAGTCAATTGGGGGACCGTGTTGAAATATTAAAAATAACAAAACCTTCTTCGGGCATTCGATTCGATCTGAGTGGTAGTTCATAGTAAACTCTCATCCGGATAGTACGGTGCAGCCCTGCTTAAGACAGCGGCCGTATTATTAATAGTAAATAAAGAACTAAAACCGTAATTATAATAGAATATATATAATAAAGAGAATATATTAAAAAAAAAATTACGAAGTTCAGTTATTTATTTCGCGCGATGTTCACTTGTTGTGCAAATTGAAGTCAAACTTCATGAACCATGAACAAAATTAGCCTATCTTGTAACACATTATGTAATAAGTGTAGCTCTGGAATTTTATTTAAATCGGCTAATCCGTTCAGAAGTTCAATATTCACAATTTCAGCAAAATTGAATGATTTGTGCGTAGCTGTGTATATGTGCATGCATAAGAAAAGTGCGTAAATCTTCATTGTTTCCTTTTCGTATGGTGACTCAGGCAGTCGTTCGTATATGTTCGATTGAGACGTAGAAAAAAATGAACGGTTGCATCAAAGCAAAATCTAAAAAATGTGTGTGTATATATGGAAGTTACAACAACACTGGGGGATGGTTGATATCCACGACTACGCAACTTGAAATGGTTTCATACCGGACTGATGCAACCACCCTTATTTTGAGAATTTTATTCCCGTTTAAAAAGCGCTTCTAACTTCCGAACCGTATGTCGTACCGACTTAAAAATGTCGGTGTCATTCAGTTTTTGAAATTTCAGAGCTCTGCGACGTGTAGTTTCGGAGCCTTTGTCGGTCAGACACACAACCTTTCTGCTTTATAGTTAAGAGTTATTTATTATTTAGCGTTACTACATAAAACAGGGAAAAAAGGAAATTTTGTTTATTTATTAATTTTTTATGTTAATGCCAAAGGATAAACAATATTTTGAGTTTTAGTAAAGGAGTTTTCTTATTTTTTATTAGATATTCACATATTTCTGTTGTTCTTATCTACGATCAGCGCAACTGAGGGATATTGCGAAGTCAGACAAACCCGAGTCTGGATTGACGACTGGATGGCGCAGTTGGTTCTTTGCCTATAATATAATATGGTCCGAGGTGGACCTGGGCCTAGCTTCTAAGCAACCGCTCGTGTTGTGCCTGCTATTGTTCTTTCACGAGTGCAAGGGACCTACAATTTAATGCCGACTCCGAACGGCGAAGTTGAGAAGCTTTTTCTAGACAGGAATACTCTTTGAGCATTGTCAGTGACTCGAAAGAGGTGGAAACGTGAAATATGAATGGTGGTAAGTTCGGGTATCGAACCTGGCACCCCCTGCGTAGGAGTCGACGCACTTACCCAATATGTTTTTTAATATAAGAAATTAGCTGGGGCCGAAGAGCCTGTGCCATTTAATCAACATTGGCTTCAGATCTAACGTTATTATAAATCTCGAAAACATAGGTGGGTCTGTCAAACATGAACGCAGAAATCGGAAGACCAACCGGAATTCTTTGAAAATAAATTATTTATTTTTCGAGCAAGCTAAATGGAGTTACTAATTATTTAGAGTTACAAACTAATTAGAGGTGACATTCCGCAAAGATGTTTAAGAGGGGAACTTCTTTTCACCCTTCACGATAAAAACATAGCTATTTCTGTGATCAACAATTGGACGGTTTTTTATGCCGAAATGGAAACTCTGCTATTTAGATATATCAGCTGACAGCATACAGCTGTGAATAACTGAATCGAATTCTTCGCAACCGACCCACAATTTATGATCGACTGATGCGACTTGTAAAAGTAATAGTTACTCCTTCCTAAGCCGTGTAGTGTCCTTTCCTACGGGGCTAGAATATGGATATCAGTAGGCTTTGCCGCGAGTATAGTGCAAGGGATATAATTATTTAAAGGGGTAGAATGACGCCACGTTCTCTGGTCAGATTGCTCCAGCACAGAGTTTCTAAATCCTTCCCCAGTTGTGTACTCTACCTTTTACGTGAACTTCCTCTGTTGCATTTCCCCAAGGGATCGAACGTGGTAATCTTCACGAAACTCTGGTCTTCTCCAGTGCCTATTGATGCTTCTGATCCTTCTGCACTTGTGCGTGCTACCTTAGACGTGAACGTGCGTGTTGGCGGCCCTACGTTGCCACCAAGCCGATGTGTCTTCGGGTCGTAGCCAAGATGTCTACGCACTTTACATGTTAATTTCGTGATACTTTGCTTTCGGCTGCCGTTGTATCGAAGGCAAGTCCTTCAAATTCTACAATGTAGATCTAGGTTCAATCCCGAACACACCAAATTGAACACTTACTGCACCGATCGATTCGAACTAGCAGTCAAAAGCCATATTGAATTATTGACAGTCATTTTAAGATGTAATGACATTAACCCATAAGTTCCCTAGGAGGATTATCAGCTCCGAATAAATATTTGCATTGGAAACTGTAGCGTCAAGAGAATTAAATTCTCCCTCTCCGCTCATGGATTACGGATTACGTTATGTTCTACTCCTAACAATGGACGACCACTCTGCTACGACACATGTGTCTGGGCTCTGCCTTTGAACGAAAGAAACACTAACAAGGAAAAAACAGCAGAAATTAAAATCCAAAGCCGACTACACTCTCTTCTCCACTCACTCACAGTGAGTCATCCCCGCACCCGCAGATCACGTCTTTCCACTCGAATCCAACCTAAGCCGAAAAGGTCAAGTAGGTTGCTACCGTGGCGAAGCGTCGACGTAGAGAAGCCCATTACTCTTTAAATTTCACTCGTTCCTTGCAAATGAAAAGGACACGCTCTTGAAAATCTTCTTTCGTGCATAATTCCCCCCACGGCCCGAATGTTGTGTACATTTGTGTGCGCGCATAAATAAGTTCGACTCAAGGAATAACATGCGAAGATATAAGCAAACCGACAAAGATAAACATCTTAAGTACCCATGTCCACGTCCTTAGATGAAATTTTGAATTTATGAACTTGACCATGGACACCGAAGCGGAGCGGAGATACATCTCACCAAATGACCCCTAAAACGTGAGCACTTGTCAACTGGATTCCATGCCATTCCTTTTTTCCCGATTTCGCGTGGGAAATGCCACCGGCAGCGTGGTCTGTGGGTTATGTTTTTGCTTTACGAGATAACTTTAAATTGATTGCAAATAGTTTTTGTTTTTCGGGGAATTCGCTTCGGCAAAAAAGCAAAGTGAATGTGTGGGAAATCAGTTTATTTGTGCGAACTGATTAAATAAAACTAATTACGTGGTCATGAACGAATGAGGTTTTAATTGCAGTCATCTACGAGCTATAATTCTGTTTGTTGTTTGCATTGCAACCAGTGAATTGCATATTTTTTAGGAAAAAAAAACCACGCAGATATGTCGTGGGTCAGTGAATGACCTTCTGGTGGATTGTGAGCAACAGAACGTGAAATGAAATAAAACGCAGGCAAATTGTGGTATCTGACATGATACGCACCAGCAGGAGAGATTATATGGTGTAATTGCTAATTAAATACGATTTTGACCGTGTGACCGTAGAGGGTGAATTGAAAGGTCTTATTTAGAATTCATGCCCTTCACATGCAAACATCAAATTGTAGTTGCGACTGATACCAGACCTCAGCATTATGGCCGTCTATAGTCATTGCTTTACCGACACAGACTTGGCGAAAACATGGTTGACTTAGCCCCATCCCCAATTCACTCGAGAATGCTCTTTGAAAACCTCTGAGCTTCCTTAAACGAGTCGCAGAACGCAAACCATTGAAGAAGATCTTAGGAGTGGTTCAGGAATATCATTTAAGGATCGTGTTAACGGGGGCGGGCCTGCGCATGCAAGGCCAAGATGTTGATTGCTTCTACATTGGCGTGATGTCACCAAGGATCAGTGTTATTGCGCAGGTCAAGTTGACAGAGAGTTGTGTCAAAGTTGTCTGCAAATGGATTTTATCTTTCTACCATGAATAGAGGTCGCTTACAGCTTCCTCACGTAGCGGTCTCTTGGAAGTTTTTGGTCTACAGTTCAACAAGTAATGAAACACACACCCTGTGAAGGTATGTTCAATTAATATTTTAGTATAAGTAATAATTAGAGCTCCAATCATGGATCAATTTAATTTTTCTTTTTAAAGAAAGATTTATATTTCTGTTGTCAAGTGTGATCTTTACAACTCACTTCATATATGCACATATTCCCTCATCCTATTCCGTACATACCTACATACATTTATACATATTCCATTTCAATCCACGCTTCAGATCCTTCTTTATTATTTTCACCCTTTAATTTTTTCACAACGTCCACTCTTCAAGTCCCTATGATCATCATTTCCAAAAACTAAATCTAAAACATCCGACTCTGGTCCACTTACATTTCCGCTGTCCATTCACTGTCTCCTTTTTCATCGTCGATACGCCAAACCCAAACCTATTCAACTCAGCCGCTCCGCTTGTACTTCCGTTGTTCATTTAATGTGTCTCCCATTTCATCTTCGATACGTCAACCCTAAGCCCATTCAACTCCGCTCGACTTAAACTTCCGCAGTTCATTTACTGTCTCCAATTTTATCATCGCTCATACAAGCTGTGTTTTTTTTTGCAAGCGTATATACGCTAAATTTATAAATGCACAAAAAAACGATCATCGGCGCTTAATGATTCATCATAAAATCTTGGCAGCACCGACGACATTTATGACATTTGATAAGCAGTCAGGGGTGTAGTCGTGGAAGGTGATGGTTGATCTTTGATGGTCACAATCTTCGTGTTGTGACTGTGTAGCGTGACCATCACTTTAAAACAAAAAAAAACTTAATAATTATAAAATAAAAACAATTTTCATCAACTGAAAAGAATCGTCTACGAAACCTAAACGAAATTTATAGCAGACACTCTGGGTATACCAAAAATTGCATACTTATGGATGCCAAAAGAATTAAAAATGATCCAGTACATCAACCACACCTGCAAATGTAAGCCACATACAGCAACCTAAGCAATGAATAAATGAATTCAGGAATGAACACGCAGAAAATAATGTTTGGAAGCATTGTTCTTATCCGCGCTTATTTCTTAAGTGGCGATAGATATGATGAGTAACTTAAGCGGATATCGGATTTGTTGTTTGTGTATTTAAGCGTATATACGCTTGCAAAAAACACAGCTACAGATAAATCGATAGCGATCATTCTTATTCTGAGATCGGTATCGCGCCGGCGACGTATTACTAAATCTTGTTGTTCTAAGTCTTCCGTTATGTCTTCTAAGTTTTACAGTCATCGGTTTTCGGTTTAAGTAATTGTTGTACTAGTTATTTTCAATGATATTTTGCTAAGTCCGTGTATTGAATAATATAAAGTCTTCATTTCATTTCATTATAAATATAATACCTAAATACAAAAGTATAGTGAATGTTATAAGATGCAATAATAATATAAGATGTGAATATAATTAGATAATAAAATGTATCTCTATAATAAAAACTAGAACTAAGCAAATAGCGTTTTTTTTTTTTTTAATTTTGGGTTAAGAAAAACAAAAACAAGAAAAGGCAAGTACCACTTGAGGATCGTGCTTCTTAAGTTAAAAAACCAAAACGCACAGTCTAAAAAAGGCCCTCCTTTTCAAACATTACAAGTCAAGATATTATAAGATTTGTAAGATGAACGAAGTGAAAACTGTGTTTTTACTTAAACATAACTACGAAGGTTGCAAGAAGTTACAGCTGATTTTTACCGTGCTTTAACTTGAAAGTACAGTGCACGATGTTTATATACGATTTTTCTGAAACTCAAAAAATATTCATGAACACTTTACTTATAGTACCTATTTTTTACATATACTATATTTTTAGTACTTTAGCCGGCTATATATTTAAAAAAAAACACAAAAAATGATTTCACAAAATTTATTTATGTCTCACGTTTAGCACTGTTCACAAGCGAGTGGCTCAACTCTCCTATTCCTCGCCGGTAGTTCCTTTACAATTTTGTTTCTAATTCTTAGAAGAGTGCTCACAGCTACGGCGCCTGCTACAGTACCTATGTTTGAAACTACTTATCGAAGGCTTCTTTGAAGATTTTTTTTTATTTTATATTGTCAAGAATACAACAATAAAATGGTATATGAAGATATAGACCCTTGGTGCTCCGGCTGCTAAGCTAGTCTATAATTTGAATTGTATTGTAGCTATTCAATAAATAAATTAAAAAATAAATTAATAGAGATACAAAATTTATGTTAGGAAGCTTAGACAAAGGACGTGTGAACTTTGTTGAAAATATGGTTCCCAACTTGAATACATAGTTTTGAGCGGTTGTTAATAAGTGCATAGTATTAATATATTAAAAATTAGTGTGAAGTCAAAACCGCAGGTTATCTAAGAGTACTTACACAAAAACAAAGAAGGTTACAGAGGACTTTCTCCAAAGACCTTTTTTCCGCTCCCAACTCGATACGCAACTCGGGGTCACCCGTTGTGAAGGGAAGCAACATATGCAGCGATCACCTTAGGCAAGAAGGTCCATATCCACCCCGACCAATCCGGCGGTCGTGCTGACGGCTCACATTTCGTCCACATAAAAAAGTACATCATTATGGAAGAGAAAACTGCCTCGAATCAACGGATGTAAATTCAACAACGACGAAACGAAAAGGGACCCTGAAAGGAAGACTGAGCTCCGGTATAATGACCAAGTCATCGCGGATGCAAGGCAGCTTGGTCTTGATGACTGGAAGGCACCGCATTCTTATAAATCGTACATTGAGTAAATTTGCAAGCGCTATGGAAATAAATACACGCCAATTCGACCAATTCGCCCCATTTGACCTTCCGGACACACCCCCGTATCAAAGACAAAAAACAAATCTGCATCCTCTCAGAATGGCAAGCATCATTAGGTCAAGTTCTCTTCTGTCCACCAAGCAAAGAATCGATAACCTTCATTCCTTGAACAAGTAATCATAACAGAAAATTAAAATGACAAAGGATATGGCAATCAGTCCATCAAGAGATAGCCAACGTCAGCTAAATTGTTTTTTCCGCTAAAACTGGCAAAACTTTCGTCCCAAAATCAATCCGCACCGGTGAACTTAGTTCGCAACGAGAAGCTATCAGGAGATTGTTTTGAAGTTTCTCTTGACGGAATAAGAACGATTTTTTGCCAAAAAAAAGAAGGACCCTGTCGCCTGTCCATCGCTGGAATTCGATTAAGTATCGAAAAACAAAACGCAAACTATGCAAAGTGTGAGAGAGTGTGAGGGTGAGGGACCTTGCAGGCATTGCAAAAGTTTTGTCTATCTATGCCATCGTGCGGTTGATGTATTTCGAGAGAAAGTGAGTGGAGAAGATGGGCGCAATCCACCTGAGCGAGCAAAGTCGATTTTCAACTAGTTCAGTGAAAGGGGAAGAACGTGATGAATATTGTGTAAGAAGCCTAAAGTTGGAGAAGTTGAAAAGGACGTGAATCCCATAAATCTCGGCGGATTTTTGAGATAAAAACAATCAAAATACTTGGAATATTTCCGTGAGACAACGGAATACTTTTCAAGGACGTTTCAATCACGGTGCCAACAGAGACTTGCAGAAGTATTAGACGGCCTTAATTCTTACTCCACGACGTTCTTGAAGTTGGCGTAAGGTTACAGCGGCCCTCTGGCACGTGGCTGAGTGGCAAGAAAAAAGGTTTATGTATTTCGAGTCTTCAATGAAACAGAGGAGACTACTGAGAGATACCTCATTGAACTTGAAGCGATTATGTTACACAAGAGGATGTCAAAGGCTAATAATGAAAAGTCTTTAAATGAATATCTCCGTGTGAAGCATGGAAATTAATACTCTGCGTTAAAAAATAATAATAATAATAATATGGGTGGCGCGACAGTCCGGGCCGAGGACTTGGGCCTAGCTTCTCAGCAACCACTCGTGGTGTGCGTGCTATTGTTCTTTCACGAGTGGAAGGGACCTACAGTTTAATGCCGACTCTGAACGGCGAAGTTTGAGAAGCTTTTTCTAGACAGGAATTACTCTTTGAGCATTGTCAGTGACTCGAAAGAGGTGGAGCCGTGAAATATGAAAGGTGGTAAATTCGGGTATCGAACCTGGCACCCTCTGCGTAGGAGTCGACGCACTAATCCACTACGCCACGGCGACCCACAAACTGCTTGTATACAAGCAAATTTTAAAACCTGTTTGCGTACATCTTTAGGGTTGTACCAAAGCAAGTAATTTTAACATAATACAGACCTTTCAAAATGAGGTGCTTCGAACTATAGTCAACGCACCATGGTATATCAGAAACTACGATATCCACAGAGATCTTGGACTAAAACCACTTCAAGATTAAGTCAAAAACTTTGCTTATAAACATAGGCGTCGCCGAGAAGAGCATACAAACTCTGCAGCTTACCCGATCCTTGAGGAAACTAATGTATTGCGCCAACTTCAAAGGACTCGTGCCTTGATCTCGTGCGATAGTCTACACCCGCTCATAGTTGCGATGTAAGCAGGAACTTTCACTGGAGAGTACCCTGCCGATCAGTACCAAGATCATGAAATACAAGCTACTGGTTAAGTGCTTCACTTAATTGTAGTCATAATTTCAGGGAGTTGGTTTTAGTGAGTAAGAATCTCACAATTCTATGTGCGAACGTTCGCCAAAGAGTCTTGTCAAAGATTACCACCTCCCTTCGGAAAAAAAAGACAACAATTTCCTCTTCAAAATTCAACTGAGTCAATGTCCGCGCGGTAGGCGATGCTGAGATATAAGAGAGAATAATGTTGGATTTATGGGAATCCAACTTGAACATAAGCAACTGAACTAATGCTTAGGACACGTCATGCTTACTTGGCCTCGTCGAAACTGATTCAGACCGATTTGTATTATCGTAGCCAGTTAGCCGCAAATGGGCTTCATCTGATCGTCTTCTGCTATTCCATTTCTAGAGCCAAGTCCGAGAACGTACGCTTTATATTACCGAGTGGCTTAAATTCTTGAGTTAACTTCATTTTATAAGGATGCTTACCAAGATTCTTTCGGAAAATTTACCATATTGTGTTCTTAAACTTGTTTGTCCTGAAACTCGATGGACTCTTCAACGACACCAATATCTCGGTATTTCCATAAGCGCGTCGTGCCGCTGGCAACGAAAATTTAGTCTCAACATTAGACTGGCCTATAAATTGCTAGCATATTGTGACGGAATTTCGACTAAAAATTAATTATTTGTAAACGTTCTTCGTTTGTTCACACTTCATTTTGAATGATGAATGATGTTGTTTCTACTAAATATTTTGACATTGACAGTTTGATTTTTGGTTAGAGAACGTGTTCACAGTTCGAAGTTGTCAAGGCCCTGGTTTTGTTTGGTGTGGTAGTGATATGGTAAGGTAGTGTCCAAGTCTCGCTTGGTGCCCAATGGGTGATGACAATCAGGGTTCTTCGGCTTACTGTTCTTTCACGAGTGGAAGGGACCAACAATTTTATGCTGACTCCGAACGGGCAAGTTTGAGAAGCTTTTTCTAGACGGTTAATACACTGTGAGAATTGTCAGTGACTCGAATGACGTGGGCTTGAATATTATTTTGGTCGTACGAGGAATCGAACTCAGGAACCGAGGTACAGTTTCGTAGGGGTCGACGCACATACCCACAACGTCAAGGCCGCCAGGTATAGAAGAAGGAATAATAAATCAACTATCTATCTATTTAAAATTGTTTGAAAATCTTAAATTTACTTTCGACCTATAAATTTAGAAGCCATAAGCAGGTGCGCAGCTCAAACTTATTTATGTTTATGCCATGTTTTGCGGTTAAATACCCCACTGTGCATCGGTGTTAACTTTTCTTGTATTCTTTGGTATCGCTCGGTTTCCAACCCCTTCTTAGAAAATTAGCCACTTACTTAATTTATAGGGACCCAATTCACATTTTTTTATTTGGCCTCACTTGCCACTTGATTCGACTCCTACATGCTCTGATGGGGGACGTGTCAGGGAAGAGAGGGTGCATCAGAGTTTCGTCGCCGTTGACTTCTATTGGAGCAGCAAGGTTGTCGAATGTTTCGTCTAGAACCTCCATTGCTTTCCAAAGCCTTTCTCACATGGGATCATTTATAAGGCTTGTTTGTATCTGAAGTCCTTGATTAAGTAAACCAAGTTGGGAAGGATGACAATTTTTTATGTCGAGAACGTACGTGAAAATAAATCGATTTTTGTTATTCAACATTTCTGCTTTCATACAGAAAGATATTGCACTAATGTGGTCTCACAATGTCCTTATACTCGGAGGGTATAGCTGCCGTTAGTTTTTAAATTGACAGCTTCCGCTTGTCTGAAATCTCACAGCTTGTGAAATTGGTTCCCAAATCAAAGTCACCCTAGGTTAGGTGGTACAGGGAACTAAGTCCCCGGGAACTTAGTCCAATGATGGACTTGGTTCCCATTAAGTGGGAATTATGTTCACTTTGTAAAGTGGACTAAATTCCCATGCAAAGTGGGAATTTAGTTCGAGGTACAGTTTCGTAGGGGTGGGAAGTTTCGTGCAAAGTGGGAATTTAGTTCCTTATAACTGTGTGGTTTTTTTCCCTCTAACTTTTTTCCCTCTCCCACTCTTAAAGGTGATAATGTTCTGAAAAGTACACATCTCCGACTTTTTAGAAATTTTGTACATTGGGAGCTTAAATCCAAAACGGTTCTTATCGCAAGCCACTGCAAAGGACGAAAATGATATTTAAGAATTGAAAATCCTGAAAGAATAAGATCCAAATATCTAGTAAACCGTGAACAGTCTGTGTTTGTTGATGCAAATGTTGTTCACAGCAACTATGCCTGCCAGAATGGCATGAGGTGGTTGGCTAAGGGTATTTCAACAAATGTCAGGCAGGCGCCTGGCGGTAAATTAACAAACATCGCTAGTTTTTCTGAAGCGAAATAAAGCCAAATCCGAAAATTAGCTTTATTTCTAAATTTAAAACTAAATAAGGTAGAATTGCCGATTTGGCTTTACTTCTCGTTAGAAAAACTGGCGATTTTTGTTAATTTAACTCCAGGCGCCTGCTTGACAGTTGTTGACATAGCCTTAGCGGAGCGACGAAGTCAGGTTAAGCCCTGCGGAAAGAAGGGTTAAGATCCTGTGAACCAGAGAAGTGAGACACCGATACCATAAGAATATCTTATTCTAAGATAACACTAAGAATAAGACAAAAGTACCTCCTAACTAGCTGCAGTTTCGGGGACTTTGTTCAATTATTGTTGTTGGGAGTTAGTTCCCTCTGCAGACTTTTGAGTGTGCTCTTAGTTCCCATAAGAAAGTGAAGTACATTCCCACCTTATATGGGAACTGGGACCCTCAGTGGACTTAGTTCCCGGGTACTTAGTTCCTTGCACCGGTTAGGTTAGGTAGGAAGGCTGTTAGTGCATTCACTAGACACTTAGACCATGATGGTCCATTGTGATACCCACAGTCAGACTACTGTCACTGATTGACCACTCCAGTAATAGGGCCGTTAATTGGCTTCCAATGACAAATGGTGGTAGATTCTTATTTTATTAAATAAAATGGATTAACAATGTGTTGTCGCATAATTTACATATTTTGCTAAAATGCTAAAATGCACGTTTTTTAGCGCATTTAACCGAGGGACGCAATTACAAGAACCCCGCTTATTTGCTTTGCACACGCAATAAAGAAAGCCCCGCTTTATTACATTAAAAATGCAATAAACCGTTTTTTTTAAATAATGGATTAGAAGATCGAATAAAACGCAACAATTGTAAATATACACGTTTAATTAACGAAAAAGTGAAAAGAAGGTACATATGTACATTCATATGTAAATATATTCAGTCTTTTCAAAGGAAGCAAGCAATTCTTCATATTAAATACGTACTAGGTACTACCTAGTAGGTATGTCCATTTGTTGCATATTATTGAAAACTAGTGCTTGGTGAGAAAGTCTGTTATTTTCTTAGAAATTTTGCTCACTATATACTCCTTCATACTTTCCAGTTCGGATGTAAATTCATTATCGCTTAATAAGTACTTGCGGAGAATACTCAACGAATTTAATGCTTCTTGAACGAAAGGAGTGCTTTCAAAAACATCGTCTTCTTCACGTACGTCCATATCTTCTTCCGACATAGTTCCTGGTAAATAAAATTTCTTCAATTATATCTTCGTCTGTAGCCTCAGCACAGCACATCAAGTTATCATCACACGGGATGTAGTTTTGAAATCATTATCTATAAAATTGTTGCATGGTTTTGTATGGTAGTTCTTCAACTATTATATCATGTTCTTCTTCTCCCTCGTCTTTTGAAATTGATTTTGTCTACAGTGGGTGTCATTAATATTCGGTTTTTTACTCGAATGTGTGAAAAATTGCAGTTACAGGTTGAAACCAAATGGTTTTAACCCAATCTTTTCCTGCTCGGTAAGTTCCTTAATTTTCTTCGAGATTTCTCGAGTAAAAAACTGTTTTCTTCTTGATTTCGGTTTCTTAACTTGCATTTCTCTTTACGGTTTAAATCTAAGAACCCTATGATCAGATTTGTATGTCTGCTTAAAATTATCATTCCTACAACATTTTTTGTTAATAGCCTGTTGAAAATTGTCCACAACTTCAAAAAGAAATAACATGGGCCGCAAAGGAAAGAACACTTCGCTGGAAAAACGAGAGTTGGTGTCATTTAAAAGGTGGAACTTACAAGGAAATTGCGGAATATTTTAAAATAAGGCCTAATACGGTCGGTGACATCATAACACGCTTCAGGAACGAAGGCTGTATCGAATTCAAGAAGCAAATAGGGCCCAAGAAATTAACACAGCGCCATGGAAACCTAAAATAAAGATAACAGCCGTCTTAGTGCACTGAAGATAGTAAGTCAGCTGTTGGTTGAATGCGGAAAGCGTGTTTCGGAGTCTACGGTTCGCAGAACTATCAAATCAGAAGGGTTCAACGGTCGAGTAACTATAAAAAACCCTTTATCAACTTGCGCAATGGTAATATTCGTGAACAATTTTCTAAAGATTACAAAGGAAAAGATTTTCAATAGGCTATTACCAAATAATGTTGTAGGAATGATAATTTCAAACAGACATACAAATCTGAGCATAGGGTTATTATATTTAAACCGTAAAGAGAAATGCAAGTTAAAAGACCAAATATTAATTAAGGTACTGTTTTTCACAGTTTTCGTGTATTTTTTACTCAAAAAATTGCTAATCTCGAAGAAAATTAAGGAACTTACCGAGCAGGAAAAGATTGGGTTAGAAACCACTTCACCTGTAACTGCAATTTTTCACACATTCGAGTAAAAAACCGAGTACTAATGACACCCACTGTAAGTGAATGAATTATTTAAAATGTCTCCTTTTGACTTTTTTGAGCCGTAAACACAATGTCAATTTGACAATTGTCAACTGTTCTTGATTTTATTTAAGCTGAAAACACAAACCTTTTTTTTATTGCGTGTGTTCAACTATCAAGCAGATTTTCCATGCTGTTCAACGAAAAACTTAACGTTATGCATTGAAATTAACCGGAAAGCGCAGTTAAGAGGGTACGCATTTAAATAGGAAAAGTTATGTACATTTCTTATGTAATTTTTTATTTGCTTAGTTTTTCGATTAATTCAACGGGGAACGCAACTAAGCGACCGCCAATTATGCGGGGCTTACTGTACTTGTATCTTTCTACTGTAGCACTATAAGCAATTTATTTAATGAACAAAACAGAACAAGAAATGATATTTATCCTGCATGGGAAAAAATCACAAAAAAACCCATCGAGAAGAAAGTACAGTGGACTCTCCCTAAGTCGTACTCTCCTTAAGCCAAAACTCTCTCTACTTTTTCGCCATATTTTACATACATTCCTCTCTCTAAGTCAAAATCTCTCTAACTCGAACAAATTTTGGTTTCCCGTGACAATTCCACTTAGGGCGAATCCACTGTAGATCAGTTATTAAAACCAGACAAACGCGTATTAACTTTGCTTTCGCTGGGATTCGAGATACTCCTTTTTAATATTTTTTTATTATTCAATTTGTGAACAATTATTCATAAATTATAAATACATTGCTTGTAGCCCTTTACCATCTTTACCATCTCGTTACTCGCAAAATTTCACCAGCTTAATCATCCTATCCCTTAGTTGGCCCTCTACAAAGTTTTCGCTTCATCCCTCATTTTCCGCTAAATGTTTTTAGCTTTCACATTGGATCGAATGCCAATTTCACATATGAATGACCACCAAACCATCCGACCCGCACCACAAAGTCATTTCAACTGACTACTCAACAATGATGCGAGATAATGAGAAAGAAAATGATTCGCAAAGTAGACAAGAGGCAGTCATTAGGCCAGTCATTAGACTCACATCCTTAACTCATATCCCCAAAACTCATTTAAACAAATCGAAGAGGACGCACATTCCTAGTCCAGTTGGCAGTTGTGTTTGTTTGGTTTGCACTCAAGGGAACACGTATCGTATTTCGAATTCAGATTTCAGACAACACAACATGTGTAGGCTCTTAAATTAAGTTGACAAGCCATTGGACAGCGATGTGTCTGGGTAATCCTTAAAAGACATGACCTACTTTTCGCCAGAAAGGACCATCAATAGTCTCGCACGTACACGCACCACTCCTCACACACACACGCAGTGTATCACCCCCTCAGCACCACACTCCAAAGCCAACGACATAATAAACATTCACAATCGCTCAGCATACAACGACAGACAGAGAGAAACCTAAGGAAAAAGTAATTTTCTCATAATTTATTCATACATCCTTACATCACGGCAGCCACGCACAGAAGAGGTTCCGCCTCACAGCTCACACCTCACACGCCACCACCCACGACCGAGGAAGGAAAAGTTTCCCAAAGCCGACAGCAGAAACCCCTTGAATAATAGGCACGGCGACGCGGTGGACCAGGGCGCACGGAGGCACGGGCCGGCAAAGAAGTCACCTTCAATCCATAACCCGGTCAACCTCCCACACTGACTTATTTCTGCGTTTGTTTTTATTTTCTGTTCGCATCTTAAGAGTAAAGGGCAATGAATTAGGCGCCCAGAGCCGTTGCCCTGGCACCCCCACACATCCCGGCGCCACTGCCTGGCATCGACCTTTCGTCCCTTCAACTCTGCTGATTGATTTTCTTCACTGCCGGTTGTTTTTTCTCCCCCAGAAATGATTCCTCACAACTTTGCACAATTTCTTTGTACAAGAGGTACCGATGTTGTTACTGTTTAGTGGGCGATATTGAATGTTTATAGTGAAGGAGCCTCCCCCCACCCACACCCACGCCAAGGAGGAGAGTTGAAATGAATAACAATTGAATTGTGAAGTTGGTTTTTCAATGGCGGCCACCGCCGCCGCGCTGCGACCTCTTGCAAGACGACACGCTATGGGCTTGGAATTTGGGTATTTCTCGTTAAGAAAATTTCATTATAAACTGAAGACGGGGAGGAATTTTTTTCCTGTTTGGCTGAGATGGTGGGGAACGACGGTGGCGTCCTTTTTCCCCGATTCGGCTGACAATCAGCCGAGAGAGTTAATCAAATCACGACCTCTTTGAATAGATTAGTTTGAAAGTTCACATCGCCCGCAATGGGAATGGAATGAAAAATAAGGTAATTATTTTCTTGATTTCTTCCACTTCGCACAAGGCGGACAGGACTTAGACCTGACAGCTGTCAAATTAAACGTTGACCCGATGACATTTTGACGCGAGCGAAGCATTCGGATGTTTTCGAAAAGTTTATTCGAAATTGGCTGTCAACGAATGAACAGGGAATTGACGTCGAATCAGGTTATTCATAATAGACAAGTGATCATTTGTTTGAGAAGATTGTGAGGAAACAGTACATGCCACTTCACAGACCCTTACTGAATCCGTGTAATTATGGAGGGTTTTAAGAACAATGAAAGCCTCTTTAAGACCGAAAAAGGCTTAGTGTCTGCATACACGAGTGTTTCCCAACATGTGACACCACCAACTTTTATTTACTTATGTAGTAAGCGAACTATTTTACTCCAGCGTAAGTAAAGCAAAAATGAACGAAACTTAACGAAAGTTAACGGAATTTAACGGAAGTTAACGGAACTTAACGAAACTCAACGAAAGTTAACGAAGCTTGACGAAACTTGTTCGAAATGTTTATCATGCATGCAGCGTATCTCTCGTTCTGTGCATTCTCTCGTTTAATGAAGTTGACTTAAGTTTCCTTACGCCCATTATGGCTGGGGATATAGTTATGTTACCATAATTCCTTAAGATGAAAGTCGATACGTGGGAATGAGAATTGAGAATGTGTGGAGTAGGAACAGCTCCTGATGCTACGTATATGTGGGAACGAAAACGCGTCAGCAAATTTATTTGCTTAAGTTCGGTTTCTGTACAAAAGCAGCTCCTGCTGCAAGTGATTTCTATGAAATGAAAACAATGAAGTCCAACGAAACAGAACTCAAATAAAGGTCACGTATAGGTGGTGCTACAGCCCGTAGAGGGCCACGGCCTAGCTCCCCAGCAACCACTCGTGTTGTGGTGCTATTGTTCTATCACTTGCGGAAGGGACCTACAGTTTAAAGCCGACTCCGAACGGCTTTTTCTAGACAGAAATACTCTTTGAGTATTGTCAGTAACTCATTGTACATTTGGCTTTTATAAATTGTAAAAGAATACGTTTTTTTTTCTTTAAACTAAGGCATTATAAGTACAGAAACTGTGTCATTGACTGTAACACTTTGACAATCATGATTGTAGACCTAACGGTAATGGAATATCAGCTCCATATGCCCCATCCACAAGAAAGGCGACCCTTCCTCTTGCAACATCAATAGAGGTATATCCCTGCCCAACGTCGCCCACAAGATCCTATCCAGCGTACTGTGTGAACGTCTAAAGCCGGTTTGCACCGCACTAATCGGCACGTACCAGTGCGGCTTCCGGCCTGGCAAATCGACAATAGACCAAATCCTGGAAAAGACCAGCGATTTCCAAATCGATACACACCACCGTTTTATCGATTTTAAAGCCGCATACGACAGCATTCATCGCAAGGAGTTATTCGGTGCGATGGCCGAATTCGGGATCCCGGGAAAAAACTGATCCGGCTGTGTCGCACTACGCTAGCAAATATGCAACGTGCAGTTCGGCTCGAGGACTTCCGAGCCGTTTGAAACCTGCACCGGATTTCGGCAAGGAGATGCGCTGTCGTGTGATTTCTTCAATTTGGAACTGGAGAAGATAGTGCGGCGGGCAGCTGTAAACATGGAAGGCACTATCTTCTACAAGTCAGTCCAACTATTGGGATATACAGACGACATCGACATCGTCGCGCGTTCCCAACCTGCCGTAGTGGAAGCATTTATAGCAATTGAAGAAGAGGCGAAGCGAGTTGGTCTTAGGGTCAATGAAGATAAATCTAAGTATATGCTGTCGACCAAAAAACGATCCGTCACACACCACCTTGGACAAAATATCACAATCGACAGCTACATTAATTTCGAATTAAGAAAGAGTTTTTCTTCCTCGGGGCAAATGTTAACTCGAATGACATCACTGTGGAGATCCGACGTAGAACCGCCTTTGGTAACCGGTGTTACTTCAGTTTGTCAAAGACACCTGACTCGAAGGACTTAGGTCATGCTCTACAAAACTCTTATTTGGCCAGTCCTGTTATATGGAGCCGAAATCTGGACGATAAGCAAAACTGCGGTGCTGATTCTTAGTGACTTCGAAAGCAAAATTCTACGTCGGATATATGGTCCCGTGGTTGAGGAAGGCGAATGGAGTAAAAAACACAACCGCGAACTCTACGAGCTGTACCAGGATGTGGATGTTGTCCGGAAGGCAAAAATCCGTCGACTGAACCGGCTCGGCCACATCGAGCGCATGGACAACAATGCCCCAGCTAAGAGGGTCTTCGAATTCGAGCCTCCACTTCGAGAAGGAGAGGAAGACCGAACTTCCGGTATAAAGATCAAGTAATCGCGGATGCAAGACAACTTGGTCTTGATGATTGGAAGCAGCGTGCCCAGGACAGTCAACAATGGAAAGCAGCTATCGCTCAGACTCGGACCATGCATGGGTCGTCAGCCTGATAAGTCAGTAAGTACCTAAAGGTAATATTTTCTGGATGTAAGGTGGTTTCATTTGGTTTGAGTGTCTCGAATTGAAACAGGTTTTTAAAAATAGATTTGAACGTTTCTTAAACGTTGCTCGGGCCTCATTATAAACTGCCAAACTAAACTAACATCAAAATAACAGAGAACTTTAAAATCAGCTATCACAGAAAACGAATGTTGCCAATAATACAATAATGGTGCAATAACGGTTCACTGCCTCTAACAAAATAATGGAATAATAACGTCTAGAACTACGCTTCCTTAAAAATCTTCGGACTACAAATGGGATGAAGATGCACATTCTGGTGTAATGCCTACTTCATCACACACAAACAACGTCATCACAGATATCTGTGGCTCACCGGCTAACGCATCACTGCACTGTATTTCAGGCAGGTCTAAAACCTATTCAAGAGGCAGAACTCCTATTATAAATGAGTCCGAAGTGGAAGATCTGTAGTTTTGTAAGTAGATAGTCAGCGCGTCATAAATGCTCTGGAAATGCCATCGATAGGGTTAGATGCCACCTTCTTCTGTGCGAGCAACCTGGCCACCATTGTATTCCTAGGAACGAAGGTTAGCTTAGTGAGTCAGACTGGCATGAGTGGCATTTACACTTAGGCCAGAGAAGGATCATTGTGATACCATTCGGATTGACTTGAACCCAACATGCAATCAGTTGGTGCTTATGACAAAACACGTTAGCAAGCTAATGCTAACGCCGTTTAGTTTGCTGAGATTTTTAAAATAGTAGGTCTAAAAGGTGAGTCTCCTACTGGTGTTAGAGAGGAAGTTGTACCACACCTAACAAGTTCGTTTGCTTTTCAGTTGCCCGTATGCCACATGAGATGTAAGCTTAAATGCCTCTCTTAAGAGACTGCCTGCAATCAAGATATGTTTTTGAATTGATGATAGCACTTCTTCGAGGACTCCAGGACTCCGAGACTCCGAGTCAGGCCAGTAATATCCCCTGTTATGGAGAATTCAAGTGTTCAGAAATCTATGTAATTTTATTCTTTCATATCAGAAAAAAAAACCATTCGTACATGAAACTAAATTAATGACCACACTCAATCAAATCGTAATGCAAAGTAATGTTGTCTGTAACCAGCTCAATTTAGTCTTCCATCTTTGACAGGTTGGTAGGGGCCACTAGATGTCGCTGGAGTCATTAATGATGGGGCCGTACAATGGTGCAAATCTCGATCATCCCCTTTAGATGCTACATTGTTCTTGAGCCCTTACAGTTTCTCTTTTATCGCAATTGTTTCTGTCTGAAAAACTCTACAGTGGTCAGGGATCTTCAAACATATATTCATCTACCTCCAAAACTTCAACCCCCGTGTGGCGCACGAATTACCCACCCACAGAAGTACAGACCTTCATTCGAACACGAGTTGCCAAAGATTTTGTTTGTTTTAAGTCGAAACTGGATTAAACAAATTCATTCCTTTTGACCATGAATGTAAGTCTCTTCACAAAGTTCGATTGCGCACAGATTCATTTCGTTGCCTACAAGTCAAAACAAATTGTTTGAAAGCCTTACGGAAACATCCACACATTCGATGTCCAAGTTTCCAAATCTCATTTGGAAGCACCCCTCTTTCGGTTTGTTATCAAAACTCAGTCAGAAGTTTTAATGATTAAAATCCGCAAAGACCAAAGTTCATCAGGGACTTTTTATTGCCTTCGAGAGACCCAACTTGTTGTAGTGAACTGTCACGATTGAATGCCGAAGGCCACTAAATCATCCCTAGCCCAGCCCATGCCGAGGAGCCATTTCAAGACGTTCCCATGACTCACGTTACCGCGAACTTATACTAGCCATAAACCACTCACACGGTTTCCTCATAAAAAAAACAAACAAACCAGAAACTTATCTAAACGAGTTGTGAGCGTGAAATAAACCATCAAATTCGTCTTTTCTCCCCGCCCTACGAGCCCTCCTGCGGGGATTAGGTGCTTGTCCAGCTGATCCCAATCAGTTTGCATATTAAATAGGTTCCGCGGGGAGTGCTGCCACGAGCTCGCATGACAAACCGTCGTTTTAACGCTAAAAACACTCCTCAGCTCGAGCCGAAAGTGGAATGCAATCATGTTAAGAGATTAGGCGTGTGCTCCACAGATGCCCCCTCGGTTCGCTCGTAATCGTTATTAATTACCCCGAAAATTTCATTTCATCAAACGCTCAGTGTCATAGATACACCGCCACTCGGGAGGGCGCACTGGGGGCGGCGAGGGAGTGAAGGAACACCGCCAAGGTCTAAGAGCATCCAAACGGGCACAATAAATGGGTTTCATATGTAAATGAATAAATCCACACCTTGTATGAGTTCATGGGATACGTTTAATTGCTCGGTAATATTGGGGATCAAAGGAGCACCAGCCTCTCCCCTTAATGGAGACATTTTCATTTTGATGCGTGCGTATACAAGGCCCGACACAGGCCGCCCTCACGGCATCCCGCTTGACAAGCGGAATGTGCCAAATAAGTTGCTAATTAATGCTAATGAAAGGCACCGAAGGAGGCCTGTCCTGGGTTTCCTCTTGTGGTGAGGTGATTAGTGCGTCCCACGTAAGCGATCATGAATTCTGCGGAAGGTCGTCACTGAAGGGTTTCGGCGAACTCCGCTCCGAAGAATGTGCTTAAGATCGTGGTTGAGGATGCCGTGGTGTGATGGTGTTGGACTCTTAATTATGCTGAGTGCCAGGTGGAGTGGGGTGGGGGAGGTGATACTCCTGGAAATGGGAGCATCACGTGTGTGGGCGTTTAGCATATGCTGGTGACTCGTAAGGGCACCATGACATTACGAGTGGAATATGTTTCCCACTTCTTCGGTACTTTGGTTGGTAATGGAATGAAGATTGCTTTTGGGTGACTTCATAGACGCTAAGCACGAGAGTAATAAAGAAGGAGTAGGAAAACACAGACACAGCCATAGACTAGAGGAGATGCGATGGATTGGTTCCCATTTCTGAGACTTTGTTTGTTTGTCAGAGGTTCCTCTGTGAATTGTGTGTAAACTGAGTTATGAACGCAAAATGTGGGATGGATTCCGGGAAATAAGAACCTCTTTCAATGATCTAATTTGTAGTGATGCGTGGAGACATGGATTTTATTTGCCTTGGTAGGGAGATTAGAGGAGTTTGGAGTCTAGTCAGGTGTTCTTGGAATCTGCACATAAGGCGGCTGTCATGTGGTGTGTATCTTGTTCTTGTTTCTTATCCATCATAGAGCACACATAATAAAACGTTCCTTTAGTAACTTTTAGTATCGCTTTAAATGGCAGAAGTTTGCTGCGCGATTAAGGATCGTCTACTGATTTGCATCTCATGGATTGCAACAAATAACAAACTAAATAACTTTTTATAGATAAATGCAATTTGAAGTCGTCTGCGAATGTTGAAATACATAAATGGAAAATTTCATGAACAAAAGAAATAATAGCGTTGTCAAATGTCTACCTTGTGGCAAGCTCGATGTAACTTTTACTATCCGAGACGCACAAGTAAAAAATGGACTATGAGTTGGTGTAATCCTACACTAGTACGATGAAGTTAAGGTGGACATCACCTTATTTGGTGTACAGTTTTGGGGACACTGAAAGATCGTTCATAAGGAGGGGCTCCATAGTTGCTGACCAATTTCGTTACTGCACAATTCACCTGCAGAATGATTTATTTAACACACCGTTAGATGTACTCGCGCCATCTTCGCGTGTGGCAACCAATTCAATGAGTGTTTTCAACTGCCGAAGTACTCCCTTTCCGCAGGCGCTAGGTCCCGCTCACGTAACTTCGTTGCTCCACTGACGGTAGATGCTTTTGTGTGCGATTTGTGTCGAAGTACTTGGTTAGGATCCATTAGTTTTCCAAAAGACTTAAACTCCCCTTCCGCAGGCGCTAGGTCCCGCTCACGTAACTTCGTTACTCCGCTGACGGTATATGCTTTTGCGTTTGATTCAGAATTGATATAGGCATTGAACACAAAAAGCCAATTTAGCACATTAATTTATGATTTTGAAAATGGTCTAAGCTTTTTTTTCGATTTTTATTTTTCAAAAACTGTTGACATGAATAATTTGATTTAAATTTTATATTAAAGAACAGTTTTCTGGCTTTCATATTGTTAGAGTTGCCGTTGTTTTATTTTTATTTTTTTTCATTTTAAGTACTTTTTTCTAAAGCTACCCCTCTTAAAAGGGGTGATGTGGGCGTCCCCCGTAGTAAAAAATGTTTGTTTTTAACTCCTCTACAAAATACCTTTATCACTTCTTGGCGCCAAGGTTATCGTACTAGTGCCTAGTAGGCAGTAGCACGCGATTTAATGCCTCATGGACCAAATTTGGCATATGCGAATCACTGCTGAATCGCAACAACATCGTTGCGTTGAAGCGGTTGATGGCTGTTGACGTTATGTGGATCACTTACGACAATATCAAAAACGACGGTGGCCAAGCCAGGATTGACGGTCACGAAGTTCATGGGGTGTGTTTTATGGGACTGGAAGGGAATCATCTATTATGACCTAAGGAAAAAGGAATTGTGTTCAGACCGACGCCAGGCCATACACATCGATATCGTTTCGCCCGGATCTCAGAGAGCTTGGATTGGAGGTCCTAATGCATTGACCTTATAGTGTGGACCTAACACCAAGTGATTACCACTTGCTGCTGTCCATAGCGAACGATTTTGCTGGTGAAAAACTTGTGAAAGAAGACTCTCTCATTTGTTGGCCAGTAGACATGAGGGCTTTTACGACAGAGAGGGAACTGCGTTACCATCAGAATGATAACAAATTATTCAACGAAACGTCTCGTATTTGACCTATATTAGGACCATCATGGTAAATACATATACACCAATAACAGGATTTCAATCAACTGATTCTACAGCTAATGCTAGTAATCAATGTGTGTCTATCATCATCGCTGATAGCAGCATCTAGGCCATCATCCCACAATTCATCCACAGAACAGCCCACAATTCCTTCGAAACTAATCCGTAGGCAAAGGGACAATAACATGGCTTACAACTCTGATTAAATCCTTACCAACTAAAATTCGATAATTGAAGAAAACAAAGTTAACGACCGCCATTTTCAATTTTACATCATTGAACTCTTCTTATGCTGTTTCTTCCTTAGTTTTGATTCATAAGATATACATGATTTATTCAGTTGGTCGAAATCAACTCTCTTCCACTCTGTCCTTATAGTCAGGGCCCAAACAGGGATTTGTTTTCAACAGTTTTCCTACAATATGGAACTCATCATGGCAACAAAATGTTAAATGGCAGGGACTTTATACTGCCAGACTGTAAGAACGGCTAAATCTATGAGCTGGATGTTATGAGATCTTACTGGTAGTAACTATACGGTAGCGTAAGGTTCACCAGCGTTGATGTTGGAGCCGAACCAAGCTTCGGTTTCAGCCTGATCAGTTGCGGTGACCACCAAGTATTCAAAATCCATTCAGGAAGAAGAGGAGTTAAGACAAACATCAACGTCTTGCAGTTTATTTCGACTAGACAAGGTAATCGTGTGCGATTCTGAAATGTGAATGGTACATACATATATGGTTCATATCTGTGGAGTTGAACCGCCATCTCGTGCTGCGACCCCAAGAGCAGCCAAGGTTTTAGATCGGCCTCAAACTTCAATAAGGAAAGCGGTTTTACCACAGGGTTCTGTCTCGCTATCTTACATATAATATACACATCGGACTTTCCTCGTTCAAGTAACTGCGAATACGCCATGGTTGCCGGCGATACATGTATTTTAAACCAACCTACAATCTGTTTTAAATGAATTTGTTTAGTTCTTAGACAACTGGACAATTCAAATAAATGCCTTAAAGGTCCAGGCTGTCCATTATAAACAGACAAATAAACTGGCACATGCCATATACAGTGGCGGACAGATAAATATCACACTATTGTATGAGACAGTTGAATTTGGATTCCCTGCAAAAGAAAACCTATGATTTTTCGGAAAAAAATTTGCTGTACATTGAAGAATCGAATTTCTCCAGGTGCGGATCAGATGCGAATCCACCTAACCAACAAAACAACCCCACTCTCCAGAACCAGTCAGCGAAAGATATTGCATAATTTCATTGGAATGCAATATAATGTGCTGTTTATGTCACCAACCATAGTTTAAAAAGAAATATTTGTATTTTCTTAGTTTTAATACTAATACTCTCATCCTTCTGTAATTTAATAGTGTTTGCAAGTTCAAAATAAAAAGTTTTTAATTGATAAAAGTCGCAAATGTGCTATTTATTTTGACCATCACTGTATAGTTCCCTCAAAATAAGCTCTTCTCTTTTTCGTATTGAATAATCCTAAGAGCACTCTTCGCCTTCAAGCTCGCGAATATGGCAGGTCTGTCGGAAGTTAGGGAGGAATAGTTAGCAGCCCTACATTGGTAACCATGCTTATTGATTTTTTGCTCGTTAACATGTTAAATCTTGAATTTGTTTGATATGTAGCCTGGATACACTTAAATACGATTAAATGAACAGGGTCACACATATTCACACAAAAAGCTTCAGTTTTAATAACTTATTCTCTTCCCAACTTTGAAGTTGAGCCCAACCCTTCTTCCACGGTCTTCCAGGATCTAAGTAAATAAAAGAAGTTTAATGACGTTTGTGGCTTTGAAAAAAAAAAATATGAATAAATAAGCATCTCGCCATCAGGCACGACCGCCGCCAACACAGCTCCACAAGCCGTTTCTCATTCAAAACACAACTTCGAATCAACCTTTAACAGGGGCTATTCAGGAGCTGATTTCCAAACTTTTACATTTTATCCACGCGTCTTCGTCCAATCATTCGACTCGTAACTCACTTTATTATTCTCAATACGTTTCAATACAAAGTCCACAGCCCACGGTGTAGACGAAGCAATTTGGAAAAAGAAACAACTCCCAAAACTTTTCATCCGCTGTGAATTCATTCGGAAATTTTTAAAAATATTTTACTGTCCCTTCGGGGGATTTTATCAAAACTTAATTTCCCTTTCCGAAAGGTCAAACCTTAAAGTTTATGAATACCCATCGACTGGCACCATCTGTGACTGTCATTCGATTTCATTCAAATTCAAAACCGACCATTCGATGACGGCACATTTTATTCCGCCCCCCCCCCCCCCCCTCTTACGGCATATGTGCACTTCTTTGTCGAGTGAGAAAAGGTGAACCCCAATTCGTCAGAATCTGGGATACGAAGTCGTTACTAAGGACGTGAAAGAAAAACGGTCCATGACCACACATGGATTCAATTTTAGCTGAACCACCGCCTAGGCCTTGTGGCTTAAACATGTTTTCCTTGCTCTTTAAATCTCTAGAATAACTGATTTGTTTCGTAGTTCTGTGAACGGTCACAACGAGTGAATAGTACGTACAGCATAATACTTTCGCAAAATGTATGCAACGTCAGCATCTGTCATCAGCCGATGCACCACTTTCGGCACCTTTTTTATAATTTGCGCGCGCTCTATGGATTACTAATACCCTTAAGAGCAAGACACAGCACGGTCCAAAGGTATAGAGGGAGAAAGGGAAAGGAGGTACCTGCGAATTTTCCCTTAAATATCTGCAGGTTGCAGTCTGTGGGAAATATAAGGTTGGCAAGAGCATTTCGAATGAAAAACGTGTGTCTGAATTTAACTGTCCGTCCGAAAGTAGGCTTAAGGGTATACTGACGGGCATTCCCGACGAGACGGGTTTTCCGGGTGAATTCATGGAGAGGAGGAATGCAGTTGGCTAGCAAACTTGAGCATCGTTTGTTAAAATAGCGATAAAACACGGACAGAGAAGTGACGGTACGTCGATGTTCGTGCGAGTCTAATGAGCCAGCGATATTGCTGTCTCCTATAAGTTTTAACGCTCGCTTTTCGATTCTATCTAGTATGCGCAGAGTGGTCTTGGGGCACCAGATACGATATGAGCATTGTACTCAAGCTTCGGGTGGATGTAAGCCTTATAAATTAAGGCCAAGTCAGAGGTGTGAAATAACCTTGCAATCGATTAACCAAACCTAAACACTCTTGCAGCGTTTTTGGCGACCTCAAATATGTGATCGTTCCAATTTATTGTTGTGTCGATACGCATATCAAGGATGGAAAGATTTCCGGTCTCATAGACACAAACTCCATTCATGGGTAATGGCTGACAATCAAGGGTTCGCTTGAGTGAAGTAATTCCAATTGGGAATCAGCTCCTCAATCTTATACCAAGGTGGCTACTTCTCGAATACTGGTGCTGCGAATACCTAATGGTGATGAAGACGTGAGAGACTTGGCTGGTTGAGACCAGATTTGCTTAGTTATAAATATCGAGTCTGAGTGTTTTGGATTATTGGTGTGTCAACCCGGGTTAAGAAACCGAGTTAACCCGGGTTACGGCTAAATCGAGTAACATTTATATCAAACCGAATTGCCAAAATCGATGAAACGAAACGAATACAAAAAAAAAAAACTGTAGACGGTTCAACTCGGTGTGAGCATATGATGCCGAACCGAAACCATCCCCAAATCGCATTAGACAATACAAATCGAACGAATTGTTCGAAATCCTGCAGCCTCCTATGCTGGCTAGGGCATACAAGGCTACAGGATTTCCTTAACTTTTCGCGTATTGTATGCTTTGTACGCAGAAATGAAGTGTTGCAGAGATAGCCGACGTCACAGCTTATTGCCCCTAATCCATTGATGAATTTGAGTACTTTTTTGATAGATGTTCATGAGTTTTTGACGGTTATTCTCGAAATAACTTAAATGTCGTCCTCTGATTGATTAATTTGGTTTAAAGCGTTATAAAAAACAGTTGTCAAAAATTGTTAGGTAGAATGAGAGGTAGAAGTCGGGCATCTCTGTAATACTTCATTTCTGTTTGTATGTGAAGTAGACATAATAGTCTCTCTTTTTTTGTGTGACGCCGTCAAAGCAAGTAAGTTGCGTTGCGACTTGCGAGTAGAAGAAAATAGGAAGAGAGAAAAATTGAAAAAATTTGCACACATACAGCTGGTATTGGCTTGTCCACCCCGTATGCCTATCGCTTCCCTTGCCAACACAATCGTTTTAGGATTGTGGACACATAGAAGAACGAAACATAATAGAATTGGACAATACAACTCGACTTGCCCCATTCCATAATCCATATTTTTTGCTTTCGGTGCATCATCAAACCGAGTTTGTCAACCCGGGTTACAACTCGGTCTGTTTCTATTTTAACCCGAGTTAACTTGGTTTCTAAGATTTTAGGGCTGGCATACCACTATTTGGGATAATCTGTGCAGATAAGCCTTTGTTTTGTAACTCAGCTGAAATTGTAGCCTCAATAACATTCCCCCTTATTCGCTTAGTCGTCTCACTCAAATATATGTGTCACTTGTATTCTCTTAGTCACCTTATGTGAATTTTGTAACTCTTAAGACGATAACATTTCATGCAATAGTCACATTGAATACACAGAATGGCTGTATGGGTGACAGAAGAGACAGGGAGTGACTAAGAGAATACAAATTTGTCAAAGTGACACATTTTTGTGAATTAAATAAATAAAATATGATAAAATACAGTGGACATCCCCTTCGTCGAATTGTCACGGTCTCTCGAGTTTGAGATAGTTTGACTTCTAGAGACGGTTTTGTATGGAAATTCAAGGGAAATGTATGTAAAATATGGCGAAAAAGTTCGAGTTAGAGAAAGTTTCGACTTAGGGAGAGTTCGACTCAGGGAGAGTTCGCCTTAGCGAGAGTCCACTGTATATACAAAATATTGAGTTGAGATACCCTAAGACGAACAAAGCTAAGTCAGCTAGAAGAATTTGCATCCACTTCCCTTACGGAATGCAGATGGACGCCTAACAAACTTAGTGGTACAACCGCAACTTAGTGTCTCATTATCCTACTCAGCCGAAATTCCTTCAGTGATTCTGTACATGCAAGATCATCTTTAGCAAAATGCGACCTGTTTCCATTAAACCATTCTGAAACCATAGCTCCCATTCAGGATCTAATATGGCGAAGAATAATTGATTTACATATCATCCCACACATCGTTAGAGGCCACTGTCCTCCCTGCCAAATCAAAGTCAATCATTTGTCTCACTCATCCCTCCTCACACATCGTGAACTATCCAAGTTTTCCCTCCATCTCAGTTGAGTTCCACAAACCCATAAACTCCCAGCCAAGGCCTCTTCGTCATCAAATTCCTCGCCATCCATCACCACGTACACCTTTCACGCGCAATATAACTTATTCACTACGATCCATCAATATTTACACAAGGCCACAGGAGATAAGATTCCAAGGTCCTGGCCACTGCTTCCACATTCCACAGTTACCGTTCCTCCGGTTACACCCCCGCACAGCCCCAAATGTGTATCAATTGGATTAATTGAATTTCCGATTCCGTAAGGACAGCTTCGGCTGTTCTAATCCCCGCAACGCAATCAAACCTAATGAACTTTCACGGCCCCACGGTCGAATGTCATCAGCACCAACGACAATGACGACGACAACCGACAACCGACGACCGACGAGTGTTTTCCGCCTTCTCTCAGTAATCCCATGCCCTTTCGGCCAAGTGTCTACGAGTAAACTTATCCTCGCTGCCATCGGTCATGTTGAGAAAGAACCGCCTCGCACTCCCAATTTTATGACTCTCATGATGTTCCCCAAATTGCCTATCTCCGAAGTAGTAAAAGTCAACACACCCATCCCATCCCATCCCAGGCACACCCCCACTCACTCACGACCTAGAATTGCAAATTCGTCCTGTCGCCCCTTGGGTGCGTGTGCGTGTGCATATGTTTGACACGAAATCCTTTGAATAATCCTCTTCCTTGACTGCGAGTAAGGCACTGCGGCGCTTAGCAGAGAGAGGCATGTTTCACTCATGAGCAGGCCCACAACAGCCCCTCCAACCCCAAGCCTAGTCGACGTATCGACCCCGCATGCCTCTCAGTGTTTGCACTTTGGGGCGTTAATTTGATGAGGTGTGAAGGATGGTGGTGTGTACGGTTGTTTTGCCTGGGTTCTAATCATTTTATGGAAAGGAAACCGAGCACGGCGCGGGCGATGGGATGATGTCCTTCCCGGTGAAATGTAAGTGGCAATTTTGGATTTACATGTGTCTGCGTTTGTTGTTCCCTCAGGTTGAGCGTAATGAAAGTGTTGTGCGCGAAAAGCGAAAAACGTTGTTTGCACCCGACGAAGCCCGGGGATTACGGCACATAGTAGGATAAGGTTGCAAATGGCCTCAAGTCACCGAATTAAGTGCAAATGAACTTATTACGAGATGAATTGTCTTGAGCACTGCAGCATGAAGATGAAAGTGGATTTTCTTTGTGCCTCCAACGCTGACGAGCGCTGGCATTTCGTGTGCCTTAAATGAGGGCAAGATTGCGTTGGTTAATGGGAAGTTCATCGCTCAAATTGGACTCGTTATGGTGTGGATGTTCGTTAACTGTTTGGCTGTCCTTTTCGTTCGTTGTTCGTCGAAGTCCTTAGAATTGAGTTAAGAAGAAGAAGTTCATCTAAATTTGAGAATTGAATCCCCTTGAGATTGTGTTGTTAATAAAGAGAGTAGTTTACAGCTAAAGGAGGTGGCAGATTGTGTTCGTCTGGTTCTTTGACAAGGTCAGTGTATCAATTCTTGATGCCAGTGATTGTAGAAACGATTGGATTGTACTCGGTTTTCTTGGCTGAGGACTAGCAATGAGTGCATTTTAAGAATCACGTTAGTCGTAGACGCACTGATACTAGCAGGTCTTTTTTTCAAATCATAAGTTATTTTGACACTGACAGCTGTTTCCCACTCAAAACTTTGACAGAAAGTCAGTATCGTACCTCCGCGAAATGAAATAAGTCGGTTAACGTTTGAAAAAAGTTGGGAAGTGTTGGAAACTTATTTTCAAATTGAGTGAAGCGTAGCCCAAAGAGTCAGTTTTTGGAAAAGAAGTTTTGGCCGAAATGAAGAACCCACCGCGACTACTGTACGGAAGCAGTACGTCGTCGTCCTAAAAGAGAACACACCCAACACCTTATATAGAGTAGTCTAAGTACAAATTTGTTTTTAAAAATGTAGCAAAATTAACAAAAGCAAAATTTGTCATTCACAACATCGTTCAAGTGGTTGCCACAGTCCCAGCTGCTGGGAATGAGAGTGTGAGACTCAATTCATTCTTCGAAAATTAGGCTGGAAACAACCTTTCGATCAACGGTGGGGGTTACAGAACCATGTTAACCGACTCTAAGTAATCCATGCTCTACAGACGGAAACCATCAACAAGGTCTTGAAAATTTGGGGTGACAGACAGGGCTACTGCGAAGCCAACCGTGGCAACCACTTGAATGATGTTGTGTTTCATAAATTGGAATTTTTTGTTCTTACTAATTAAGCCGTAATACTTGACAAATTTTACTTTTGTTTGGGCTACCTTTTACAAGCTTTTGGGTGTGTTCTCTTCGGAATTGACGCGACCTACATTGCATGCCGTCTCCGAAACGGGATATCAGAGGAGATTTTTCTAGACCCCTTAAGGGGGTCAGATCCTGAGCTGAAGCTGCCTCCCAAACTTCAAGTTCAGTCTTCCTCTCTTTCCCGAACCAGGAGGCTCGGATTCGAAGATCCTCTTACAGGAAGCGTTGGTGTCCATGAGCTCGATGTGGCTGAGCCAATAGACTACATCCACATCCTGGTTCAGCTCGTAGAGTTCGCGGTTGTGTCTTCTCCTTCATTCGTAGACGGGAAAATATATCCGACGTAGAATTCTTCTTTCCAAGGAACCAAGAATCAACTCAGCTTCAATACACCAGAGCTGGCAAAATAAGAGTTTTGTAGAGAATGATTTTGGTCCTTCGAGTCAAGAGTTTTGGCGTTAGTTGCTTTGACCAACCGACAATTTTATACACCGATTAAACCCGATTAGATATGAGTAATTGTTCGCAGGTAAAAGAAATACTAACTCAGACTGGCTGCACTAATAGAGATTCATTCGTATGCAGACTGCCTGATGAGATGCGAGCATGTGTTTTTGTTGATAAACTCTCGTTTTGGGGTTTACCGGTTTTAAACAAGTTCACTTATGACCCTGCATCATCCATTCATTGACGTGTTCGGCACTCTTGCTTTTCAAGCTCTCCGGCTCTTTATCAGGGCGCGTCATGTGTTGTTGTGTTCTGATATCAAAATGTGTAGAAGCTTATTCTACTGATCGAACTCGAATAAGTAAAAAAGGGGGTGCTTAGGGGTTTAGTTCGAGTGTGTCATTTTGTTGATGGACACAATGCCAATTGAAATTAGTGATTAAGAAAAAAATGGCCTTCGTAAAGTGTGCAATGGTAGTGGTAAAATATTGATCGGTATTCATTCTCTGTCAAAACATTTTCCAACACGAGGGGGACATTCCTTCGTTTCCTTTTATAGAAGTCCCCTTTGATCAAGCGTAGTGTCTGTCTTCTGTACTTTGGCAACACGACACAAACTTCGGAAGATGTATAAATTCATGTGGAAGAGCTTCAAAAATGACGACTGTCTGAATTTTTTCAATGTTACATTCCGTTGGATTCGGTTTGGATTTGACCTGAGCTTCACATTGACAGTAACAGAGCCAAAATCTCACTGAAAGCTAAAAGACTAGCTATGCGTAATTATGTGGTATACAGTTGTACAGTTTGTAGGCAGAACGCACCCTAAAACTGATTACATTCAGTAGATTGATGTTTGTCACTTGTCCTACTAAGTCTCTTCCTTCATTTTTACACCAGAGCTTAACAGCTGCTTCAAATAAAAACCAAAAAAAAGTATTGAGTGGCAATGCCGAGTATTATCTACTGATTAATGCACGCAAGGGTACCGAATCATACATATTTGTTAACATGTTCATGCTGTAGGTGGGATTTCTCACATCTCTCGGTTGATTAAAATTAGTTAAAAACTCCCTCCAATGAGAAGATCGATGCATGTTGTGGGCTTTCATACTGTCTGCTGTCACTCAAGCGAACCCTTGACAATCAGCCATTATCCATGAAAGGCGCTTGTGCCGATGAAACCGGAAAACTTAGTTTAAACCTAGTCGCAACGATCACATATTTCATGTCGCCGAAATGCTGTGAAATGCTTAGGTTTCCTTAATCGATTGCAAGGATATTTCACCCCTCTGACTTGGCCTTAATTTATAAGGCTTACATCCGCCCCAAGCTTGAGTACAACGCTCATACCTGATCTGATGCCCCAAGACCACTCTGCGCATACTGGATAGAATCCAAAAGCGAGCGTTAAAACTTATAGGAGACAGCAATATCGCTGGCTCATTAGACTCGCACAAACATCAACGTACCGTCCCTTCTTTGTCCGTGTTTTATCGCTCTTTTAACAAACGATGCTCAAGTTAGCTAGCCAACTGCATTCCTCCTCTCCATGAATTCACCCGGAATACCCGTCTCGTCGGGAATATCAGAATACCCTTAAGCCTACTTTCGGACGGACAATTAAATTCAGAGACACGTTCTTCAGCCGAACTACACGAGTATGGAATGCCCTTGCCAACCTTATATTTCCCACAGACTACAACCTGCAGATATTTAAGACCAATGTGCACAGGTACCTCCTCTCCCTTTCTCCATCTATATTTTCGGCCCGTGCTCTGTCTTGACCCCGGACACATAAGTGTATTAGCAACCCCCTGAGCACTCGCTAGTTATAAAAACAAAAAAATCAGTATCTAACCACTGGGGTTGACATACAAAATGTACTTTTTAACACACATCTGCGATTCAATACCAGGACGCGTTGTAGGCTCAGTGAAGCACGTGTTTTCAAGCGGTATGCCGAAAGCTGGATAATAAGCTCCGAGATATAGCGGTTGCCAAGGGCGATTCAACGTCGGATGGAGTTCACGTTCGTCCCGAAGCAGACACCATGAAATTCCTCTCACGAAATTGTAGATGTCGGTCGTAATGTTTTGTCCAAGTTGGGGTGCAGCGGATCGTTTTTTGATTGATAGCATATATTTCGTTTTGTTCTCATTGGCCTTGAGACCAGTTCGTTTCGCATGTTCCTCAATTGCTCGCTTAACTGTTCCTCCTTAAAAACATCGACTACTCCAGCTAAGGTACTCACAATCGGGGCTTACTCTGTCGCACTGTCACAGAAATTTATAAGCGCTACAGGGATCATATGGATTTCGTATAATTGTTAAGAATCGTACTTCTAACCACCTGCTCCGATCACTGTAAAGATCTTAAGTTGTCACGCGATATTTTAATGAAACTCAAAATGATATTTCTTTTTGTTGCAATTTTAGGAGCAGGGCACGTACTTTCAAAGTGTTATATAATGTCTCTATATAGTAATAGTAAGGTTCAGGCGAACCTTATCGGATAAATTAAAACAATCTGTTTTTAAATATTGTTAAATTTTATCATTTTTTTTTTATAATTTAACAACTATTGTTGTCTTCACTAAATTAATGCCTATTATCCAAACACTTTTTAATTCTCACTTAAGCTGGGCGAAACACGTCCTTTCCAACTGCTAGTTCAAGAGGAAGAGGTCGAGCGTCTTCAGAACAACCAGTACCAAGCTCGAAACCAAGCGAGAGGTACTTAAAGCTTAATGTCCAAACGGCCAAACGTGGCCTGGTTGCTAAGCAGCATTCAAGCTGAAAAGTTGCTCTTGAGCCTTTTTCGAATACTAAGCCTGCCCAATCGGCAAGTCTGATTTGGGGATTTGTGGAGGCACATATTATTATGTAACAATATATATGTCTCTATGTAATGTCTGTCAATTTTAGGAGCATGACAGGGTCTATCAGTGTTTATATTTAAATGTCTGCTTAGTCCTTCGAGGTGTGTTCTACCAGTTACGTTACATGTAGGTGCATCAACAACTTTACGGACGTTTGAAAGATCGTGCCATTTATGTTCAGTGTGTCGCCTTGTCCTAAAAACATGAGACCCTC
The DNA here is from genome assembly GCA_964034865.1 of Eristalis intricaria. Lineage (NCBI taxonomy): Eukaryota > Metazoa > Arthropoda > Insecta > Diptera > Syrphidae > Eristalis > Eristalis intricaria. The sequence goes on from OZ035873.1 coordinate 11,388,907, forward strand.
TAAACTGTGCTAGTTACAGAGGCATAAGTCTCCTGAATATATCTCATAAGATCTTTTCTGCCGTCTTGTGTAAACGCTTGCAACGCTACGTCAACAGCCTTGATCAGTGCGGATTCAGAGCAGCGAAATCCACTATTGACCAAATATTCACATTACGGCAGAACTTGGAAAAGAGCCAGGAGTTTCATGTCGATACTCACTATCTATTCATTGACCTTAAAGCCGCGTATGACTGTATTTATAGAGACGAGCTGTACAGCGCATTGTCTAGTTTTGGCATCCCTACAAAACTCGACCTGCTTTTCTTTGAATGACGATAGAGAATGCCAGTTGTTCCGTCAAGGTCGGTAAAGATTTTACCGAAACCTTTGATGTCAAAAAAGGGTTTAGACAAGGCGACGCACTGTCATACGATTATTTTAACATTATTCTCGAGAAGACCGCACGTAACTCAAACGTTAACACCAGAGGCACGATCTTCCTGCGCAACTGCTCGCATATGCCGATGACATTGACATCATCGGAAGAGCAACACGGGCTGTCAGTGGGGCGTTTGTGAGCATGGAGAAAGCGGCGAAGATGGGTCTTGCTGTCTATGAGGAGGTCCACCAACACCGACGTCAGGACAAACATTACTAGACAGCTATAACTTCCAAGTAGTGAAAGACTTTGCTCCGATGTTAACGCGAACCATGAAACCACCGCGGAGATAACGGTTATTAATCGCTGGGATTGGAAAGCAATTCAGGAATAAAGCCCTCTATCAAAGAACCAAGATACGCCTATATAAGTCCCAGTCCTGCTCTATTGCGCAGAAGCATGGACGCTAACCCAAGCGGACGAAGTGATTCTTGGTCGCTACGAGAGGAAAGTCCTAAGTTTAAGCTTTGGTCCCAACGAAGATCAGCGAAGCCCTGTCCTTGCTCCGGTGGAACGTGATATCCGCCCGTGATATCTGCATCTTTACGGATAGCCAGGCAGCAATCAAATCCATAACTTCGCTCTCTATAAACTCAAAAATAGTCATAAGATGTCGTGCGACATCTCTTGACGAGATACCAGAACAGTTTCGAGTTCGTCTGTGTTGGGTCCAACTGCGTAGCTGACAAAGTTGCAAAAATCGTCACCACAGTGCCGTATGACGGATCCTTCTGTAACATAGGTACTCCTTTAGCTTTCTTTAAGTTAAAACTCACTAAACAAAGCATCAATGCCAGATGGAACACAGACAACACGTGCCAAATTACCAAACAAATGTGGCCCAGTCTTGACCCCAAAAGATCTGTTAGTCTAATATCATGAAAAAGACCCAAAGTTAGCTTGGCAGTGGGTATAATCACCGGACTCTACCTTTTAGTGTTACACGCGAAAAGACTAAGACTATTTTCTAACGATTTCTGCAGAAGTTGCCGAGACGAGGAAGAAGAGGAAAGTGTACAACACCTTCTCTGCAACTCCCCTATACTTGCCTCAGCTAGGAAAGCTACTCTAGGCTCCTACTTCTTCGATATTCTAAGCGTACAACTCGCTATTAGACTTCATAATCGTCTTAATAACAATGCCGACCCATCTCCTTTCTTTTCAGACAGCTAAATGCATCTTTACTTTGGCCTAAATGCATCTAAGCCACTTACTACCTACCTACCTGACTTTGGTTCCGAATATACTGATGGTCTTTGGAGGAGGAGTCTGAACTACGTGTATGCCCTGTACAAACGAGTTCGAGTCTCTCGTCTCAGATGGCTAGGCTATGTAGAGCGAATGGACGCTAATGATCCGGCCCGAGGGACAACGCGAAAAAGGAAGACCACGCCTCCGGTGGCGCACGCAGCTGGAAAAGGACCTCACTCAGCTGAACGTGCGTGGCTGGAAGTAACTAGCACAAGACCGTGATAGATGGAGAGGCATGTTGGCTGAGGCCCAGGTGCACCCCGGACTGTAGCGCCAGCCAAAGAAGAAGAAGAAGTGTCACCTTGTCTAAATCCATTTTTGATATTGAAGGTCTCTGATTCCCGACTTTGCTGGGGCATCGACATTCTGCACAAACTGACGAGTTTGTATCTCAAAACAAGACAAGACGCTTAATAGATCGTCATTATTCTGAGTGGCAAACGCCTAATAGGCGGTTAATGTCGATCGGACTTATCACACAAAACGGAAGAAAAGATCTTACAGGCTTGGCCGCATCGAGCGAATAGATACCAATGCTAAAGTATTGAATCGAGTCCAAACCTCCTGGTCGGAAAGTTAGGTTAGGTGGAGGTGGCTGACTGCGGCGCAGAAGGACAGCAGACACACTTAGGCCAATAGAAGGCACATTGGGTTACCACGCGGATCAAGAGTCCCTTTTCCGCAAACCAATTAGAGGTTTTGACAAAACGAAGAAGAAGGCTGATTCTGATGCTGCTCAGTTCATCCAGATTATCAAAGAAATGGGCCCCCAGAAGTCTTAATCTACAGGATGAGAGAGCACTGCAGCTGCATAGCAAGTGTTCAATGGTTTCATCCTAATCCTCGTCCATGCAGCTTCGACAGAAATCATTGTAAGGAAGGTCTACTCTAAAGGTGTGAGGTCCGATGGTACAATGCCCTGTTAGAGCGCCAATAAGAGATCTGAGATTTGGCCTGCTTAATCTGATCAAGCTAAGCGATCTTAATCTGATAAAGCGTTTCAAGCTTTAGCACATATTTTATAGTAGCGATAGGCGTGGAGGGTGGGTCTCCACCCAGAAAGAGTACAGAACTTGTGCCCTTTCTAGCGAGTTCGTCCGCTTCGCAATTCTCTGGAATGTCATGTCATAAGTTGGATGTTAAAATACCTGGCAATCTCGTTAAGAGAGAGAAAGAATTAAAGGGAAGTCTTGGAGTTAAAAGTGCCTGAATTCAGAGGTTTGATCGCTGCCTGGCTATCGGAACAGATGACGGTGTCTATGCGCGATGTAACACTGTCGGAAAAAGAGAGGAAGAATGAACCATAAATACCAAGTTATTGCGGCCTCAAGACATCTTGGTCTTGATGGTCGTCAAGACCCAGGACCGTCAGTTGTGGAAAGCAACTATTGGAACAGGCTACAGGCCCTGATAAGAAGTAATATTTCAGGAGACTTATCGCTCGATAATTAGCTAATTGGAGTAAAGTGGTCTCCTTTCACCGGCTGTGTGTCAGGCAACATGTCAAAACATTCTGACTGCAATCACAATCAATTTAAACATTTTTGGAGACATAACATTTCTAGACAATGCTGCCAAGTTGACGATAAATTTTTATACCATGGCATGGAGCATCAAAAACTCTTAGCCGTCATCAAACAGTGCCGCGAATTGACTCCCCATATTTGACGACACTGAAATTCAAAACCTTGTCAACCGGGAATCTTTGCGCCACCACGATGCCATAACTTGTGAGAAAAGCTTTAAAAACGCGTTATATGGCATGCGAGTCTCAATTCAATTCACACATGGAAATAAATTAAATCGAAGAGACGAAAATGGTGAAGCTTTTATGGTGGTCTGTTCTGGTGATGCGAAGCCAGGGACATTAAAAGTAAGTGGTACTTGCAGTCGCTCGTACGCCACGTGCCACTGGATTGCCTAGCATTTGTGTTCTAATTTATGACGCTGGCTCTTGAGCTCTTCGTTATTTGTCCTGGACACCAGTGCGAGGTATTTTGTCAGTTTCGGATTTGATGACACACTGTTAACGGTCTCGATGCCTAAGGATTTGCAACGCGTGGCTTACCGCAGCGAGATTTTCTATTGTTTCCTCCAACGTCTTCAAAGTCAAAGTTTAATATGTTGGGCTCTTTTAAAATAGGAGGCATGCCTTCCGCTGTTAATGGCTCCATCGGCTGATGTTGTCCCAACGACGATGGGACATCTGCCAGACTACTCCTTTAGGTCCAATCAGTCTTTCAATTCCCCGACCTGTCTTCTCCTAAAAAAGAAGCACAACCGCATCAACCCTCGCCAAGCGAGTGCTCGCAAGAATGAAACTCACAAGCGATTTCTTCAAGTTCACCGCCCACGTCCCACGCCACAGATCACGGGATGTATGAGGAAACAAAAAAAAAACCCACACAGTGCACAAGGCGTAGTCCCCTGTCAAAAGTGAAACCCGCTTTTCACTCTCCATATCAGGTCATTGGATATCTTATTTAAGAAGGAAGCTTTCATTTTGAAGCAATCCATCTTGTGTGAGAGGTCCCTGAAAGCAACCTGCTCCGCACCGCCCCGCCGGCAACCGCAACCAATCAAGCCGAGTGATGAATCGTGCTTGGAGTTTATTTTAATTTCTGTCAGGAATTGGAACTCCATTTATCAAATTACCCAAAAATGTCAGAGAGTGCGTCGTCGTCCCACACGGCAACTTCATCCCGTCAAACAAAAGCCGGGTGGTTGACGTACACCACCCGTGCCCCCGGCCGACAAGCCAACGGTGAACATTTTAATATCGCAACGTCGACGCGCCTCGAACTCACCGGTCGTCAGCACGTGAATAATGTATCTTCTAAATCAGAACGACGCTGTTCGTTGAGAGTGAATAAAAAGATTCCCTCTGACAGCAGCCAGCTGAGTGACGCTGTGCACGAGTGGGGCAGGCAAATAGATATCGTTCATCCACTTCCGGGCAAAGTTGCGATCCGGCACCGGTGGCGTATGGGTGCTATATTCGCGCCGCATACGGCTAACTTGATCCTTGCTGGAGGATGGTTTATTGGTTGTTTTTTATTTTTTGCTGAAATTTTAAATGAGACTTCAACGAACTGCTGGCCGCTGTTGGCGCTTGGTGCACACAACATGCGCCGGCCGAGGGGTTGAGACGCAACACGAGTATCAACACAGCTGGATTAATTTTATTGCAGGGCGCTCTGTTATCACGTTCGAGCCACTTGTGGTTTTAGAACATTTTCTTGTGAGCAGTTTGGATTGGAAATTAAGTCATAAACTGAAAGGGTTTCCACTATAAAATTAGGCACTTAACTGGGCGTGATGGGGTGGCGAGTTGGAGGGATGCCCATTAAGTGAATCCATAGGGGGCACGGACGTTAAAATGTACAAGCTTAATTTACGTGAGGAATGAGTGCTGTGCTGTGTTGATGCTATGGGGCGTCAACTTTAGGGTTTTCAGTGAACACTCGTGGATTTTCTGAGCTGCGCGTCAACTAAGTAATGGGTTATGGAAACCAGTGACAACGTTTGACTGATAGGAAGGAAGGAAAAACTAGGTCAAATTACAAAGTTGTAGGGTTTCGAATCGAAGCACACGACTGAGTTGAGAAAATGAGCTGAAAGAGTTCTCTGCTTGAACTGCATCATTGAGCAGACATTTTCTATCACATCTTCCCGTTGAAGGTTGAACTTGACGACAATATTCACCCCTGTCTTGTCGGCATTGACCGACTTCTTTATAGGCGTAGTGATGCCTTAACGCCTACAATGAAGGTCCACGGTTCGATACCAAGAGCGCCAACATTAATTTTCACGGCACTAACGCTCTCGAGTCACTCCCGTTCCTTCCTTCTCGTGTACAAGAACATACACAACACGGACAACATAAATCAAATTATTCCCCCATTCCTTCACTTCTAAAGCCCCTAGTTAGCGTGACTGCGAGATTATATGCTAAATCCTGCTCCACTTAGACCAATTGGCCCATTGTCCTATCACTGTTTGTGCTGTGTTTCCTGTGATCGTTCCACAACTCATTTGGTGGTTGTATTCCTCAGAAGCGTTTGTGTGTATTAAAGAAAGAATGGATTACAAATAGAGATGCGCTGTCCTATGTGGAGATTTAGAACACCTGCTGTATCTTCAAGAATTTCAGTGGTGATTGCTGAAGCGCCACCTATGATTTCGATTCTTCAATGTGCTATAGTCAGTAGGTAATGATTACTAAATTTTAATCAGTAATAACTCAGTATTGCTGTTTTTGTTGCTTCGCTTGTAATACTTTTTAGTAAGACTTTATACTGAGCTGAGTATAGATTTTCAATAAAACACGCCTGTGTGTCCAACTGGTGCCCAGTATAAACGATTTCCGCTGAAAAAATGTCCTTTTTGGATCTTGTGGGTTCTGAGGACTAATTTTATATTTCCAATCTGCAAGGTACGTAGGCAACCGTTCAAATCTAAATTGCAAGTTAGACTCGATCAGAAGCAAATGAGCAAGGAGATATCCATATTCGGGGAAGGTATCAGCTGTTGACAACAGATCACATGTATTCCCAATCACGGTATAAAAATCGTATAAAAAACTCTGTCAGATGAAATCCAGTGACAAGAGATGTAGAAGTTGTTTTTATATACGTTCATTTATTTCTGAACTAAATTATTATTTTTTCAAACGAATAAGTTCATGTAACGGCTGCAAAAATTGCAGTATGAAAGACAGATGAAGTGTAGTGATATCTTCTTCCGGGGTGGACCTGGACTTCAACCAACAAGCCTCCCCAGCTAGCACGGTCTCTAGCTAGCTGTCTCCAGTGTCGCACGCCAAGTTGGTTGAGGTCCTTCTCCCCCTTGGTGAGCCACCTTAAAGTGTAGGGATATTAGATATATAAATATTGTAATGAATGAGTGTTGGCCGTCGCGTTGTTGGTATGTGAGTCGAACCCTACGCAACTTAACTACGCTGTCTGGGTTAGATGCTCGGCCGGTAAGACCAAAAATAAATTTCACGGTCCCACTGCTTTCGAGTCACTGACAATGCTCGAAGAGTAATAACTGTCTAGATCAAGCATCTCAAACTTGGTTTGGTATCGGCATAAAACTGTAGTTCCTTTCCACTCGTGAGAGAACAATAGCACGCACAACACGAGTGGTTGCTGAGAAGCTAGCCCCTGGCCCACTACGGCCATTATTATTATTAATTAATGGGCCCCAATACGGAACCCTGTGGAGCCCTGGTAGGAATCCATTCAAATAGACCTACTTTACAAATTTTTTAAAACTTAAGGAAAGTCAAAACATAAGTCAAATGTGGTGCAGGATGTAGTCAGTTATAATAATAGGTACAATACTGACACTCCTGACTCTCAACTACATCGGAAGTATTTTCAGTAGGTAAGCGACCTACTGGGCTCAAGAAGCAATTGAGTAGTAGAGCCATCTCTCGAAGGATCAAGCTGACTTAATACAAGACCTTGATCATCCCAGTCCTGCTGTACGGCGCGGAGACATGGACAATCTCAAAAGCGGATGAGGAAGTCCTTGGTCTCTTCGAGAGAAAATCTCTGCGTGCGATCTTTGGTCCTGTTTGCGTTGACGGTTACTGGGGGAGAAGATTCAACCACGAACTGTACGGGCTGCACAGCGACATGAGTCTAGTCAGGCGTCTTCGGATCCAGCGCCTAAGATGGCTAGGCTATGTAGAGCATATGGACAACTCAGCTCCGGCCCGAAGAGTCTTCGACTCCGAACCCGTGGGACAACACAACAGAGGACGCCCGCGTTTAAGGTGGCGCACCCAGGTGGAGAAGGACCTCAGCCAACTTGGCGTGCGACACTGAGGCGCAGGTCCCCCCGGACTATAGCGCCAAATAAAGAAGAAAGAAGATTCAGAATAATTCAAGTCAATAATTTTGTAAATATATTTTATATCTTTTTTGAATTAATATCTTTTTTGACAATAATTATTCATCACTAATAACAATCTATAATGCTTATAGTTTTATGCCGACCCCGAACGGCCAACTTTTTGAAGCTTTTCCTAGCCCGTTATTATTCTTTGAGTATTGTCAGTGCCTCGTGGGTGGTCGGTGAAAATTATTTTGGTGGTACCGGGAATCGAACCCAGGCAACTAGGATCAGTTGCTTAGAAGTCGACGAACTGACCCACAACTCCACGGTCACCGCAATTTATACTTAATGCAACTGTGTAAATGTGCTAAAATTAAACTAAAAATTAAAAATAAACGTATTTCTCAGGGGGAAATCGATCGCAGTTTTTTTTAGCATTTTTCGTTCTTGTCTAGCCGATTTAGCAGTTTTTCGTCCTAGCTTTAGTAGGTTTGAACATAATAATCTGGTAACGCTGACTATATAAGACCTTGACCACCCCTGCTCTGCTCTATGGCGTGGAAGTCTGAACATCTTAAAAGCAAATGAAGAAGCACTTCAAATGCGAAGTTCCGCATTCAATCTTTGGTCCTGCTTGCGTTGATGGTTTTTGGAGGAAAAGATTCAGCCACGATAGAGCGAACGGACAACACTGCTCCAGCCCGAAGAGTCTTCGACACCGAAACAGTGGGACAATGCAATAGAGGACGGCCAGGATTGGAGAAGGACCTCAACCAACTTGACAAGCGAAAATGGAGTGACCTGGTTAAAGATCGAACCGGCTGGAGAGGCTTGTTTGTTGAGGCCCGGATCCACCCCGGACTTTAGCGCCAAATAAAGAAGAAGAAGCGACCACGAACTAGAGTCTTCACCTTGCTAGATCGGGCCGATTATGCTTAATGTTGGCTTGACTTGATGGAAGATATGAAACCAATTTCATACAACTAATGAGAGACAACTAATGAGAAGCAACCCAGTCGCTAGTATAAAATTCTTCAACAGGTCCTCTCGATATGCATAAACGGATCGATTAAATTCACGGGAGCTGTGCGAGAGCGTTAAAAACCCGTATGAAGTCTTCAATACACAGTCAAAACTATGTCAGTCGAACATCCGTAAGTCGGATTTCTGTAAGTTGAACAAATGTTTCAGAGCATAGGCCCAAGACCCAAACTTTTTATTATTGCACACTCCACAAGTCGACTCTCTGTACGTCTAAAACCTCCTTAAATCGAACCTTGCCATATGTTATCTCATTCGTATCTCATACTCCAATTCAAGGCATGCAAAAACAATGAAAAAAGAAGTGAAAGAAAATAATAAGTCTGTGTTCGCTACAAATACATACTCATCTACATGTTACAATCGAATTCTTTCGTGTCGAATAATCATTCACATGACGTACGTATTTTTTAGACGTACGCGACATAAATTAAATTTAAACATAAACAATGCTGATTATCAGGGAAATCGAATAAGGCTAAAAAGAGGGCTGACGTTGCCAGGAAATTCGATGGGCATTCCTGGTAGTACATCATCAGATGCTCCATAACTCGAACATTCCATAAGTCGAACACGAAATTGGTTCCCGTCTCTATTGGACTTATCCTGGTCCGTCTTTTTTGGTATTTCCGCGATATATTCAGTACCTTTGGAGTTGATTTTTCTTAGATACAGCACATTGCGTGAGTGTGAATCTATCCATATCTAACAACCTTCCAGTTTTAGTCAGTAAAAGTCATTGCAGTTATAGAGGAGTTTTTACAGTTCAACAATGGCGCGAAGTTTTGAATGTCACCTCTTGTTGGATGACCCTCGTACTTTGAATTATCGAAGAGGACCTTCTAGACAAGTCTTCTTAGTCCGGGAGAATCTGTTGTGCAGCGGAGAGTCACCAGCGACCCACTTCAGCGAGCACAGCTGAAAGAGACTTATGGAAGTCTGCTGGTTTACACCAAGGCTCACTGCCAGATTGTAGCTCCATCCAAATGAAAGAAGGAATATAACCGATTTCAGCTTAAAATGCATTTGCCACAATGCCCAACCATCCATTCCCGAAATTGACTCGAACCAGGTATGAACCACCATAAATCCTTTAAAATCCCCACCAGCACCACCATCACTCGAATGTAAACAGCAATTCTTTCCTCGCCAAATCCCAGAGAGCTTTACCGCTAATCATATTCGAAAAACGGTCCTTTTTGGCCCTTGCCAAATACCATTGCCGGCTCAATAAACAACACTCGCAAAAATTATTCAGTGAAATTCCATTAAACAGGATTAGCTCACCTTCTTCTTTGTGGGAATGCGCTCCTTTTTTGGATTTCACAGGCACCAATCCCCATCATCCTACCCCAACCAGCGATTACCATTTCCCTACGAAAACAGATTGCAACAAGCAAAGCACTTGCTCGTTGCCAGCCCCAGTGACGTAGGATCGGTTTGTTCAATCGCAGAGGACGGGTCCTTTTTAAAGCGAACACACAGATACACAGACACCCGCACCAGAGAGCACTATCGTATCCCGTCTGTTTGCCCCATATAACGGTTCATAAATTCTGATATCGAAAACTTACCTACTCCTACTCGAGGGGGCATGCTATGCTACTATTAATTCCGCTGTGCTTTCCTCCCCGGCGACATTGTATCCTTGTTACTTTTATTTTTTGTCTATTCTTCTTCTTCGCTGTTTGTGTGTTGTTTTCCTTCCGTTCGCCACTTCGCAGTCGTTGTTGTCTTTTTGGGTATTTCTATTTTGTCTCTTCACGAAAACACAAACCAATGCTGTAATCCTTGTACAAATGAAAACGATTGCTGTGATTATATCCTTATAAGCAGGGGTTTTCTTTTATTTTTTTGTTTTGTTGTTGCCTCTGGCTTTGTTTTTGTGGGTTTGTTGTTTTGCCACCCTGTCCAAAAGAAAAAGAAAATAGTCCGGAGTACACTGTTCTTGGTGCGCCTTGCTGCCGCACTATTTTGCTGCGAAAACTTTGCGAGAGCGGAGAACGAATCCCCAGAGATGGGTTGTTTTCTGTTGCATACGTGGGTACGTCGTCGTACACATGTGTGTGCGGTGTCTATCTGCTTGTGAGGCGAAGACGAACACCACGGAAGTGATGGAACGAGATGCCTTCACTCATTAATTAAGGTTAAAAGGACTTTTCACAGACACCCGACCAGGCATAGAGAGAACGAGGAAACGGGATCGAGAATGAGAACGAGAACGAGAACGAGGAGAGAGTTCAAATTTATGTGGAAGATTACTTTAGTTTAGCTTCATTAGTACGATGGATTTGGGCATTCGCTACGTGATTTGAATGTCCCGATTGCCGAGAGGGATGTTCAGTCAATCAAGACACGCACACTACACTTTTTTGCACGCACAGTCGACCCGATTCTGATTTTGATTCAAAACTTCTTTGCCTTCTTTTCCACACACACTATAGAATATTTGCCTTTTCCACAGAAAGGATACAAAAATGTTGCGCGCACGATAAATGGAGTGTCCGAACGTGTTGAAAATTTCTCGCAGACTGGATGGTGCAAAAGACTCATCTCGCACAGTGTCCTGTGCTTTTCCTCCTCTGTGTATGTAGGCTCGCTGAATGTGTGGAACCTGTTGTGGAACCTATTGTGTAACCACCCCCTACAATGGCAATGTGTACACATCATCATTACACATTGACACACTGAACACACACAAAAAATGCAAAAGGAAAACAAAACTCAAGAAAGAAGCATCCATCCTGGATTGCTTTGGAATCTTAAGATGTGTAGTCATGCCACCCTTTTGGTCTCATCCTTGTTTTTGGGGAAACAAAAATTGTGTTTCTGTTTTGAATCCTTACGACCGCGTGCTTCATTCTTTGAGAAAAAAGCTTTTAGCGTCCATTTAACGTACGAAGAGCTCTCGCTCTCCCTCTCTCTCTCTCTCATTCACTCTCCGAGCTTTTCTTTCAGTCACTTCCCTGAATGGAAACGCGAATCTGGGCAGATGTGTGAGGATGTGCTGCAAGGACCCATGAAAGACGAATGGGCCATCCTCCTTTGAGGGGGAGAAACTAATTGTATTCAACTCATCTCTCCAAAGGAAGCTCACGGGGATACTCGCCGCTTGCACAGTGGTCCCTGTGTGTTCCGTGCTTTGTGCCAATTACTCCTGTGCGAAGGGTTAATGAGACATTGAATAAGGATATCCGATATGGTGTGGTGGTTTTTAGTACCCGACGATGAACGCCACGCAATGGGGTCGAGCGCACAAACGAGCGAGCGGTTGTAGGGGATAACAGCCGGCTGTGTCGGTGTGGTGAGCGACTCAGTGGGTCATCGAATTCATTGTTTACACCGGGATTTGTTTACCCAACGATAATGGATGTGATGACCGATTTATAGTCTCAGAGCGAGTTCCCCCACAGGAATGGGAGGAGCTAAATTGTTTTGCAAATTGAAAGGTAATGTGCTTTGAATGGTATCCATTAGGATGCTCGTTACATTTCAATAAAACACTGAAATGAATTGAATTAATTTGATGGACACATCAGCGGATGATTGGGGATGATTTTATTGCTTGATGGAGAACTGAATGTGTTCTAAGACGAGAGCTTGACCAATGAATTGCATTAGCTGTTGATAATGATGTGGGCATCAAGGAGGCATTCGGTGTCATCACCGAAATGCGTGTCTTTTTCATTAAATCCTTTTCCCGATAACAGGGTCATTTTCAGAAAAGGGCTTACAAGACACTTGCCAGGGATTAGCTTCTAAAAACGGCGAAAGCTCGAAAGTGCAAAGGAGTAGAAGAATTGGCTGGAAGTCCTTAACTTGCCATAAATTAAAGCGAAAAGCCCAGGCGAAGCTCTGTCCTGGACATAATCCAAACGCAGCGTCAACGAAAGCTTTTTAAAGCTATTTCTTTTATATCTTTTATAGGGTGCATATCTTGATAGATTCCTTTTGTATATTTAAAAGAGTTTAGAGACCGACACTTCTTAAAATTTTAAGTTAGTGGAAGGCCAGAGCACCAAGGACGTTTTTTGGTCCGGATTTGAAACTAAGTGTAAGTTGTGGACAGTCGTAAATATGCCTGCATTAAAGGCGAATCTCTACCACTAGCAAACCAACAACCGTACTAATTCGTTACTTTAGTATCGTTACTTGCTACTTTCGTTACTTACATGAAAATTTCTATTTTTATTTTAAAGTTAAATCTTCTGAACATATAACCTCAAGTAGGAACGTTTTATTCAACTGTGTAAAATATTTAGGTAGACATGAATGTTATCAATTCATTTAGTTAAAAGCCAATTTAGACTAGAAAAATATAACTAAAAAATTTTAAACTTCGTCACAAAACTGAGCATATTCCTGTCTTGTTTTCACATTAGCTGCGTTTTTTTGCAACCGTATATACGCCTAAATTTCAATTTGCATGTAAAATCCACTAACAACGAGTCCTATATCCGCTTAAGTTACTCATCATATCTATCGCCGCTTAAGAAATAAGCGCGGATAAAAACAATGCTTCCAATCTTTAATTTCTGTGTGTTCATTCCTGAATTCATTCATTCATTGTTTAGGTTGCTGTATGTGGCTTACACCTGCAGGTTTGGTTGATGTATCAGATTATTGCTAATTCTTTTGGCATCCATAAGTATGCAATTTTTGGTATACCCAGAGTGTCTCTGCTATAAATTCCGCTTAGGTTTCGTAAACAATTCTTTTCATTTGATGAACATTTTTTTATTTTATAATTATTAAGTGTTTTTGCTTTTAAAGTGATGGTCACGTTACACAGTCACAAAACGAAGACTGTAACCATCAAAGATCAACCATCACCTTCCACGATTACACCCCTGTGTGCTTAGCAAATGTCATAAATGTCGTCGGTGCTGCCAAGATTTTATGATGAATCATTAATACATGCCTTTAAGAAGAGCATATACCAAAAACAAAGAAAAGCGACTTCATATTGATACTTTTCACCTGAAGAAGAAAATAACCCTTGAAATCAACACGCAAAATTCAGCATACACATGTCATGTGTGATTAGTAGACAACCTTGAACCGTGAGAAGCACATGCTCGTAGTCTGAAAAGTCCGATATTCTCTTCCTTGTGCGAAATAATGGAAAGCAAACTAGCTTGCCAACGAGAATGTTTGTAATTGACCTGTTTTGCGAGGGGAAGTCGATGCGAAAACTAGGAGAAACTGAAGGACAATCGCATGCAACGGTGCATAAAAGTAATACATAATTACAGATATGAAGGGATACTTAAAAACAAAGCTGGGAGGGAAAGAAAAATATTGCTCTCAGAACATAACGAGCAATTTATTTTTCGAGTGGACGAAGTGGACGGCTGAGGTGTATATATATAATAAGCATACAATAAGCCTCTATCCGTAGAAACCATCCAGAGAGTCCTGAGAAAGAATAACTTAAATGGTAGGATCGCCCGAAAAAAGCCGTACATTGCCGCAGCAAATAAGAAAAAAACGATAAGAGTTTGATAGGCAATATGTAAAACACCCGGGACCCGGAAATCTTTTGGGAAGGTGTTTTGTTTTCCGACGAAACAAAAATAAAATTATTTTGATCTGATGGAAGGCAAGTTCTTTAGAGGGAACTAACAAATACAGCTCTGAAAGCAAAAAAATATCAAGTCATCCCGTGGATAAGTTATTTGTTGTTTTGGGATTGTAAGGCTTCAAGTGGCAGCGGAAACTTCGAATTTAAAGAAAGTACCATGGACAAAATTGATTATTTTAATACTTAAAAATTAATTTTACGAAGTTCCCCAGAACAATTAGGTCTAACTTTGGCTTTTCACTTCCAACAAGACAAAGATCCGAAGCACACCTAACATTTATTACGCAAATGGTTGCTTCATAATGCAATAAATCAGCTAGAAACAGCCCCACAATCGCCGAATCTTAACTGGTAACCGATGCGTCATGTGGAACAACTAAATACCGAAAGTTGTGCCACATCACCCATCGTCTGATGGTACTCTTATTACATTTTACTACAGTGCTAAGGTTGATTTCATACCTCGCATTCAAATGCAGGACATCAATTTTTCGTATACGCCGTACATCTATGGAATTCTTTGCCACGTCTTATAAAAGAAATTCAGAGTGTAACAGCACTTAGAAAAAATTTTTTAGAAAACTTGATGTAAATTGAATGTGAATTATATCTTTTATTATTACACTTTTCTTAAAACTGAAATACTGATAGATAATTGTTAGATTTTAAACATAAAATCTTGAATCACTTACTCATACGAAATGTAGATGTTCAACTGGCAGTGGGTTGATCTTCATAAAATAATTAACGGGTACTCTCGATCCAAAAAGCTTACGCGATTTGATCAATATGAGTAGACCGAATCCGAGAGGAGTTATATCCGGGAACTGCGCCATCGGTACTCACGCCTTCAGATTAGGTTTCCCCCTACAATAAGGAAGAAACCATCTTACATATTAGCTGTGGTTTTTTGCAAGCGTATATACGCTTAAATTTCGATTTGCATGTAAAATACACTAACAACGAGTCCTATATCCGCTTAAGTTACTCATCATATCTATCGCCGCTTAAGGAATAAGCGCGGATAAAACCAATGCTTACAATCATTCATTTCTGTGTGTTCATTCCTGAATTCATTCATTCATTGTTTAGCTTGCTGTATGTGGCTTACAATATTAGCCTCTGATCGTAGGTGTAGTTCATGTATTAGATCATTTTTAAATGTTTTTGCCTCCATAAGTATGCAATTTTTGTCTGTGCTCTACTTTCCCTTTATGTTTCGTTATCGATTGTTTCGATTAAGTGTTTTTGCATTTAAAGTGATGGTCACGCTACACAATCGCAAATCGAAGATTGTGCCCATTAACTATCAACTATCACCTTACACCATTCTACCACCTTACTGTCACAATTGTCATAAATGTCGTCGGTGCTGCCAAAGTTTTATGATGAATCATTAAGCGCCGATGACCTTTTTTTTGTGCACTTATAATTTAAGCGGATATACGCTTGCAAAAAAGCACACCTAATATGTACACGAATTTATTTACAAACAACCTAAAGAACACTATTACTTTACTACAAAAGTTTACAAAACTCTTTGCTGCCTTTCTGGCTGAACCGATTTACACTCTATAGAAATTTCCCTAATTCAACACTACTGAACTGTGATAATTACCAAACTGAAGTCTGCTGCTTCGGCCGCCGTTCGAATATTTACATCTCTCAATATTCTTCTGGAACTTACTGGCGCCACTTGGATATGGAATCTCCCCACTGGCACTTAGGTACATTATTCCTTGTATTCCACATATGTGTGTCGGTGACTGTTATAAAGCTTCATTCGTAGTTAAAACCACAACCATTCGCAGATGGAATATCTGGAATAGTTTTGGGAGTTATGATCGATTTCTCCCCTTGTGTATAGAGGGCGGTCTGTTGACTGGGGTGTGTCACTGAGAGGTGGTGGACTGATTTGTGGACTGAGGTGGCTTGTCCATGTGGTTGGTGTCCACACGTCATACAATTCACGTCACAATACTGTCAACATCCGGCTATGGAATTTCCCTGCGGCAACTCATAATTTCTGTAACCTGGTGTTGTGGTGATGACTTTTATTGATGTACGCTGTTGTGACTTTATTCTAGTACCTTTTAGAATAACCCTGCTTCGAGAATGGTCTTTGCAATTATGATCGATTCCTCACCTGGTGTATAAATTGTGACATCGGCACTAGGTGGACAGACGGCGTGTTGGTTGACGGATTTGTGGACTGTGGCTTTTGGATTCCATGGAATTTATCACTCAACTTCCACCGTGGAAACAAAATTTATATTGATTCTGAGCTTAGCGATAGATCAACACTTAAGTTCACACTGTGAAATCGGGCATTAGTCGCCCTATATTAACGATTTGACGGAACAAAGCAGCATTAGTATCAGTCATCTTCTAGTTCTGCGGAATATGACGAAATGGAAACAACTGGCCACTCTGACCAACCAGAGCTATTGATTCTAACATATCCCTGATTGACACGGTGACCCTATCTGTACTGGGCCATATTGGCGCCCAAGAGTAGTCAGACAGTTTTACAAAAAAAAGGAGCTGAACTGGTGGGAACTCCAGCAATCCCTTATGCACACTAACCGCTAGGCTCCACAAGGGAACAACTGACAGACAAGGCTCTGGATAGAACGAGATATCGATGACTTAGGCTGGGCTGTGGATCAACAGCAGTGCTATATGGTCGATGGTTTGGAATAAGAGATCATCATCAATGGAGCGCATCGAAAGGCAGTGCGTATGGGAGTAAAGGGAGTCCTCAGCAGAGCAATGCCAAAGGCACAAATGCATTGCGTCTAAGCATAATTTATTTTATAGGAGCTACAGAGGCAAGAAAGAGATCCGTCCCACATCTGCTGTCCAAGGCAAGGCATAGCCTGTTCCTCCGAAATCACATATTTTCAGAGCTCGAGGACTTGTTACTGACCACAAGTAAGAGCCCACTAACAGCACTAAGAGAACCATCAAGGCGAAAGAAAGAAAAATATGCCTGGCGACGAACTATGCACAGAAGACAGTACCTAAATAACATAACAAATCCATAACACCACGGTGACCATTCTGTGGCGAGAAACACTGAATGAAGTTGACCTCATCCAGCGATAGACGGTAATCCGTCAAACAACACACTCGTCCTGGGATAAAATTCACAACTTAATGCAGTTGCTCCCGTAAATGCCTCCACCCAACTAACGGTTAAAAGTTTACGACGTTCAGACGTCTCTGCCAGAAACCACGAGAAATGAAAAGTTCCCACATAAAAAGTAATACGATCCGTCTAACTTAATGGCTTGCACGTACACACATGTACACAGGAACACCACACGCTGGATAGCGCATCCCCGTCCCACTTCAAGCATAATCTCACATCTGCTTACATTCAGCCCGCACCCGCAGCCATCACGATGATGAATATTTAAATCTTTCCAATCGATTTTTAGCGCATAGATGCACTAAACGACTGGAGCTTTCTGCATTTCCACCTTGAGTGCTTCTAGATGATTACGACGGTGGAACATTTCTTCGTGGAGCATGCTTTGCCGACTTTTTGGCGCCCAACCATCGCCACGGCAGTTTCCGTCCAACACGTCTGTCAGAAGACAGGAAGTATTTTAACGGAATTGACTGCAGTAAAACAAAAAAAAAATGTCCTTCTAACCAGAGTGCATCATAAAGTCGCAAGCACATATATGTCGAGCCCTGCTTTGGGGACTGGTGCGCGGTGCCTGCAAAGAATATGGAGCGACGTGATGGTTCTTCTTGACTACTTAAGGACTGAATGGGAAATTAATTGAAGACTAAAAGACTCTCATACCGGCTTCGTACTTACTTTTGTGAACGACGAATTGAGTCGTTAAATCTACGATATGAGGGTCGGTGATGATCGGAGCCATTACATTCTTACCGCGATGTCAATGGATTGGGTTGGTTTATGTTCTGAAGCGTGAGTGGAAATAATTGACTGTCAGAAGGAATGACAATCATTTTTGTTGCACCATCAATGGGAGCGCAATGCTGACTCCGCTTGAGGGTAGCAGTTCACAGATGTAGTCAGGTGCACATGTTTCTCACGCTCATCCCTACTTTATGTAAGCTTGGTACTCTTGACTCTTATTGGTTCTTCAGGGTAAGGTTGAGACTTAACTGATGAGACTAAATGTGTGGTTCTCATTATAGTGAGCCAAACTCGAACCCCAACTTCCTTTGGCAAGCTATGAACGCCGCTACAATCCTCTATACTGGACAAGAAAAAAGTCATCGAATAACACGAAGTTAAGGCGACACGGTTAATGGCCTGTTCTTGATAAGGCCTTTAATTCCAAGATTCTCAAGCACGCGTACGAAGCCCACTAGAAGCACGCCGCCTTGGTCTTATGCTAACCATCTTCCAATATATTGGCAATCCCCACGATATGTCGTGATAGCGTTCTATCTTCTTATTCTACAGTCCGGGGTGCACCTGGAGCTCAGCCATTAAGTCTCTCTAGCTGGCACGATCTTAAGCCAGTCACATCCAACTTCGCAAGCCAAGTTAGTTGAGGTCTTTTTGCCACTTGTGTGTGCCATCAGTTGCCTCGTCCCACTGGTTTAGGCGTTTCAATGCCAGCAAACTCCTCATTGACTGTTTTCCAATGAAGTAATTGTCGTTCGCATATGCCAGCATTTATACAGACTTTTGGAAGATCGTACCTCTTGTTTGGTCAGTGAGTTTTGCACGATCTTCCCAAGGATGATATTGAACAAGTAGGCGTAACAAAGTACATAATAGGGCGTCGGTTTATCTAAATCCTTTTTTGACAATAAAGGTCTTATTGAGTTCGTTACCGACCTTGGTGGAGTGAGAATTCTCCATCCTGTTGAAGTATTAATTAAAACACACACAAGTTCTTTCAATGTTTATAACAATTTTTATTCCCTTCTTTTTAATCTTTACAAACGTGTCATTACGAGACCAAAATGCGGCTGAGACTGCTCCTGCTTTTATGCCGCCGATCTACATCACTCACGCAGTAGACATCGCATTGTTGAGCTGTTGTAATCGTGCTGATGTACCCTCGCCGACATCAAGGGCCCCGCCGTATTGTTGCCACTGGGTTTCGGCAGCGACACGTCGACGGCAGAAATCACACTCTTACAACCCTAATCCTGCTCAGTCTGTCGAGTTTAGCAGGAATGTGAAAACTGGATATGAAGTTGTAGAACTCGTCTCTATGCACGCTGTCTGTCATATGCGGCCTTGAAGTCGACAAATAGGCGGTGGGTGTCGATCTGCATTTCTTGCGTCTTTTCCAGAATCTGCAGTAGTGTAAAGATTTGGTCGATAGTGGATTTCCCCGTCCTGAAACCGAACTGCTAAGGACCTATTAGGTTATTCAAGAATGGTTTAGGCTCTCACACAAAACGGCAGAAAAGATCTTGTAAGCCATGCCTTCCTCCGACCATATATCTTACAAATGAGTTGATGCATTTGCCATACCAACTCATCTCCAGCCGCATTAAAGAATTCCGCAGACAGTTCGTCTCGGGGTCGGGGGGTCGGTACTCTCTTCTATCACCGTCCGTCTAGGTCGGGGGGTCGGTACTCTTTCTATCACCGTCCATTGTGTTTAGTGGAACGTACTGAATGACAGCGATGTTGGTGTCCTCCTCGCCGTTTAACAGTCTACAGTATTGATGTTTCCAGATTTTTAATACTGACTGCGATTCTACTACGAGTTGTCCCTTATCGTTCCGACAGGCTTCTGTCCGAAGTTTATACCCATTGAGTAGCTGTTTCACCTGTTGATAGATTTTCCTCAATCTAGCGTTTCTCAATCTCCTTTTGTTTCTTTTTGAGAAGCAGCTGTTCTTCCTTTTTTTTAAGTTCATAGAGCTCACGAACCGCTCTCGTATTTTTGTACAGCGTCACATTTTGTGCAGCAGGTTTCCGCGAGACCTCTGCGCACAGTGGTTTCTTCCATAGGCCAAAAGTAAAAATTTCAGTTTTTTTTAATGCAATTATTATCTTTAATAACCGGAGAACAATGGGGCACTACTGGTTTTCTTCTTGTTTTAAGCGGTCCGTCGCGTCACGAATTTGGGTGATTTTCTTGTTAAGTTTATAAAAAAAAACGTTTCCTTTGTTTTTCGTCTGTTTTTGTAAGTTTATTTTCGAAAAAAAAGGTGATTTGAATAATAAAATATATAAATATTTAATATATTAAATATAAATGTTTAACGAAAGCTTTAAATTAATATTCTTAAAAAAAATGTTTTTTTTTATCATTTTGACCCTTTTTTAAAATAGTGTATAATATAGGGTTATATATGGGTATAATGGGTATAATATAGGGTTTTTTCACAATTCGTGCTTTTTTGAAGAGCCGAAGCATCAAATTCCCAGAAAATTCCACAATAATTGAAATGCAATAATTCAGAGTCATCTTTCCTTTTTGAGAATATATACCACATCTTTGAGCAAATCGTACAATTTTTACCCGATGTATTTCTTTGGATTCTAGCAATATATACTGATATTAATGATAGTATCCCGGGATTACAAATTTAAGGTCTAAATCAAAGTCAAAAGATTCACTTCCACTTATTGAAAAATAAATACACAATTTATGCAAAATGTAGATCATATATGTACTGTTATAATTTTAAAGACTAAATTCGAAAACATTCATGAGATAAAAATATTTTCCGTACTCAATCATAAATTGTTCTTATTGTTTTATTAAAAATATTGTTTAATATATTTTATACCTTAAATTTTCAGCTACCAACACAACTGTTAGTACGTTGGTCGAGCTCCTCCCATTCGTAGTATGTTTGAAATTTCAATCAGTATAATGGTTTTGATTTCACAGAATTATTACCGCCATTCTCTTGTAATGGAACCACTGGACATCGGCCGCTTTTTTGACATTGAACATCTCGATGAGAATTCGATTTTGCAGCGAAAATTCTCAACCGTCATCTTTCAGCCCCTGACGATTTTGCCCGGAATGTCAGAACTAGGCATAGATGCACGCTGTCACATGCGATTTTGAATTTCGACGAATGGGTGCTGGCTGACGATCTGCACTTCTAGCACCAAATGCAGTGTGAAGATCTAGTCTATTGTGGACTTTCGTGGCTTGAAGCTTGTAATTGATACACAGCTCTAGCTGCTCACAATAAACGGCAGATGTTGTACATGATGTTAATAATTCGTTCCCCTCGTTAACTGGCGCTCCCAAAGTCAAGGTCTCCTCTATTGTAAGTTAGACAAGCAGACTACGCAGACAAATCTAGATCACTTATAAGGCTGCTTTCGTCACCAGCGTCAATCAACAGATCAACTTCAGTCTAATTTAAGAAGATTAATGAACGATCCAAATTAAATTACCTTCTACCAATATCAGACTTATTTTTGACTAAATGTCACTAGCATCTGCAGTCAAAACTCGCTCGTATACAATGTGAAAGGAACAGCTTCATATAAAGGCTTTTGTCACCGAGAGCCTAAAGGATTTGATAAATCCAAACCTTCACTTCCAGCAAAGCTATCAAGCTCTTAAAGGGTCACCCGTTGTCTGAAATGAAGTTACTGGTTGAAGTCTAGGCGAAAACAATTTTCTTATTATTCTTTTCAAATGATTCTCTCAAAATCAACAATGCGTGTCAAATATCCTTCGACGCCAAACCTGACCAAACACATCAGACACCATGCAAAAGATTTGTGACTTGTTTGATTCGCCCAGCACTTGAACTATGTATGTAATCAAATCAAACGTCCAGGCATTGATTCGTTCTTTATTGTCCTCGTCTCAGTGAGATGCATATCAAGGTCGCCAATGTACAAAAAGAACTCATTCCAACACGTAAGACGATGACCCGATTTTCTGTCCAGGTGCTCTATTCAGGATAATGTGTCGTCATTGTGTCAAAAAAAAGAAAGAGGTTATATTTGAGTTTATCAATAACGTAATCAATAAGCTCTGCCCGCTGAAGTGGAGGCCAGTGCCGATGCCGAACGGAGGATGACATGGACTTCTTTGAGTAGTCCCAAGTTATGATTGGGTTTTCTCCTTCAATCGAATGCTCCGTCGGCTAATGGGATCGTAAATAATCAAATGGTTACAGAAAGTTCGCCCGGACGAGGGATAAGTTTGTTTCTGTAAAGGATTTTCATTTTTCACGGCTCACTAGTGAAGCGTGTCGATTGAATTTTGAACTTTGAATGAACAATGAGGGGAATGTTTTATTTACGATTTAAGGATCAAAATGAATTAAGGGACTGTAGGGTTGCATTTAATAGCTATGCTAAATGGGGCTTCTTTTAAAAAAACTGAAATGGAAAAATATAATGAAATGTAATAAATATGTATTTAGGCTTACATCCATGTGGACTGTCCTGGAAGATGCAAGCTCTAAAGGGGAACCTTTACCAATCTTGCTTCAGGTTTTCATCCACGTATCGGGCTTTCCCATAAGGATGCGGCAGCCATTTGAGACATTTCAAAACTACGATCATAACATTGGTGGAAGGAAGGAATTCATCGTCCACCACGGCCACGTTGGCTGCAGTCGATTCGTTGAACCTAATTTTGGCCATACGCATCGACGGATAAGGCCGCTATTCAATATTAGCTCTGAGCTCCTTGAATGACCTCGGCTTGTTGTCAGAGAATACAGACTTAACATAGCCCTTGAAACAAGATCGTAGAGAGGTGTTAAATCAAAAGATATATGGTCAATCAACATGACCGTTTCTCGATATAACACGTTCATTGAATTAAACTTTCAATAATTCGATTGCTACACCAGCAGTGCGTGGTTTGTGGCACCGTCCTGTTGAAACTACATATCATTAATGTCCAGTCCATACCAGGTGTACTTTTTTGCAAGCTTAAATTTCAATTTGCATGTAAAATACACTAACAACAAATCCTATACAACATATCCGCTTAAGTTACTCATCATATCTATCGCCGCTTATAAAATAAGCGCGGATTAAAACAACCCTTCCAAACATTATTTTCTATGTGTTATTGATAATTCATTCCTGAATTTATTCACTCATTCATTGGGGTAATGTACATATTCACAATGTTATGCGCCTAAGAGCACTGTATTTTTGAATATAGTATGTTTATTTAATTATTTTTCATTTAAAGATATGGTCACTCGACATAATCGCAAACAGGAGATTGTGACCATTGACCATCTTAAACGATTCCAACACTGACTGCCACAAATGTCAATAATGTCGTCGGTGGTGCCAAGTTTTTATGAATAATTATTAAGCCCCGATGATCGTTTTCTTATGCGCGTATAATTTAAGCGTATATACTCTTGCAAAAAAAAAAGACACACCTAATATCAAAGTCAAAGAAATAACGTTGTAACATGTCTGTTGATCTCTATATTGGTCATCTTCTTCCAACATTTCTAGAGCCCAATCCGAACTGAACTTAGGTCGTTTCATTGAATCGAGTGACTTTAGTTTTTCAGTTAACTTCATCTTAAAAGAGTGCATGCCAAGATTATTTCCAACTCCAATTTACAATAGATAACGTAGGGGAATCGACTGTTCTGGTTCCTTTTCGACGGATGCTTGAAAGCAGCGATATTCTTGGCATTTCGAACAACCCGTATTAGTTCTGTGGGCTGTTTATTTACCTCAGTAGACCGGGAAAATGCAGCAGAGAACATTTTGCGGGATAAAAAAAAACATAATAATGTGGCAATTCTAGGAACAATGTACAAAATATCGCTTGTAGTAATTCTAAGAACAATGTACAGAAATCAAAAGAGAGAAGAAATGCTGCCAGTAAAAGAGTAGATAGAGTCATTGTAAAGTAGGAAGTCAACCGGAGTGCACCTAATTTGGAAGGAAATAAATTATAATTTAAAATGAAGGGAGTTGTTTTGTTTTAATAACGTAGCTTACAAATCAGAAGTGGGATTTGAACTAAAACCAAAAATAAAAAAATTGATTGAAGTTTGAAAAAAAAGAAATTAAAATTACTTTTAAAAAAATATATATAAATTAAAAGTGATATGACGTATAATAATGGACACAATTGGATCGTTGAAGAAATATACAGCAGCTCAGTTACGAGCATGGCTTTCTGCATTGGACAAGGAAACCAGTGGTAACAAGGGTGATTTAATCTTACGTCTTTTAGAATTATCCGAGGCAGAACGCAAAAAAACTTACCCAGTTCCTAGAAGCAACTACGCGAACATTACCGAGAATGAAAAAGAGGGTAACTCCGAAAACAACGACGACAACAGCAGCGACGACGATTCAGAGGAAAATTTTCCATCCGTTGAAATAGAAAACGAGAGCGAAGGGGAAGCAACAATGACGCAGGGACCGAAGAGCGACTAAAATGAGAGTAGTGGTAGCCGACAAAGGGCTGCAAGTATGAGTGGTGACGATGATCTTCCAAAGAGCGTGCGGGGATTAAAGAGTGCCAATAAAAATAATGCAGGTGATATACAGAAGAGCAACAAAAAGGAAAGAACTACAGATGAATGTCATCTGATAAAAAGAGAGTTAGAGTTGACACGGAGAATTGAAACTGCAACGAAAGGAAAACGAAATATTGCAAAGACAGAACGATCTATTGAAAAATAAGGAAAAAAGGAGTGAAGTATCCAAAGAAAACGTTGAACAGAGTCAATACAAAATGTGAAAAATGGGGATAATTATCAACTGTGTGATGCTCAGCTAAAGAGTGTTCAAAAAAGCATACGCTCTGGATGATAGTAATATGAGAGTATTAATATCTGCAAAAGTCAAAGGAAAAGAATGGTTAACTCATGAAGCAGGACATCGGGACGATTGTCGGTCAGGATGGCCGAGTTGTGGCAATTCTAGGAACAATGTACAAAATATCGCTTGTAGTAATTCTAAGAACAATGTACAGAAATCAAAAGAGAGAAGAAATGCTGCCAGTAAAAGAGTAGATAGAGTCATTGTAAAGTAGGAAGTCAAACGGAGTGCACCTAATTTGGAAGGAAATAAATTATAATTTAAAATGAAGGGAGTTGTTTTGTTTTAATAACGTAGCTTACAATAATATCTTATCAAAGTTAGTGTAAAGAATTAAATTGATTTTGATAATTTTGCGTAGTGGGTTAGTGCGTCGACTGCTACCCAAAGGATGTCAGGTTCGATTCCCGAATTTACCAACTTTCATAGTTCGCGACAGCATTCAGTTTCGATCTGTATTTAGTTTTTGCATTAGTATACGCTGAAAAGCCTGCAATATATAATTCACTTCTATGTAACGATTCCCTCGCTTTTCGAAATCCCCTAGAACGACCTAGATCAAATACTTACGTAGTGTTGCGGTTACGTTTTTAAAAGGTACCACGAACCAACAAACATTTTTGTAACGAATTGCTTGGTATAAAGAGTATTTAAATTTATCTAATTTCCTTCAAGTTCGTTTTATCGAGGTTGTACTGTATATGCTCTTCATCATACTATACTCTTAATTTACTTGAGTTTGAGACACCATAGACACTGTTGCCGCTGAAATTTTTTAAGAAAACCACAAAAAAAGTGTTACGACCCAAATAATTAACAAAGAAATAGACGCACTTTGTTTGCCATAGCTTGCGTAAAAACCTCCGACTATGCACTTCTTAATCTTCAATTTGAAATGAAGAGACATACATGGAAATATAACACAATCAATTTATTAAATATCGGGGAAATGTTTGAAGATAAATGCACCATACGAATAAATTTAGCTATTTTCGAGTCCAGGTATTTCCTTACATACAACTGCCAGCTTCGACATCAAATTTAAGGGTTTTGTTCAGAGCATACTTAAAACGAGCTTGACTTCTCCATTAGTTAATAATTTTAAGATTACATCATGGTTAGGAGGGGCATAGTCCTGTAGTTGCATCTTCTTATTTTCTTCTGCAGATTTAATTTTTTCCAAATGTTTATTTATGTTAGAATGCAGCTTTATATGGTTATTTTGGTTCAGATTTAATGTCAGTCAAAATCGAATAGCGGCAAGCCTGCAAAACAGCCCATTCAAAAGCAGCTTACCACAAATAAGTATGTAGAAAAAGAAACAGCGAGAGAAGAGCAGGTAGACAAGGGAACAACCGATATCCACCAAACAATACCGAACTCCAACTAGGTATTGAACCGCGCAGTAAGTACAACTCGATTTGTATAATAACAATGTTCATTTGCTCACTCAGGTTTTTAACAAACCGAAAGTGATTGTATGTTTACTTCACACACAGTCATAACCGCAGTTTGGCTGTTTATTGTTGGCAACTCGGTTTGACTCGATTTATCAACTCGCCAGGCAGAAATACTAAAACAAAAAAGAAATCTGAGGGGGTTTGTATACTGACTTGAGTCACTGTATGTTGCTTTTCAAGCGTTTCAAACAGCACACGTGATCTGTGAGAATCGCTGAACTTTGCGGTGTCACTGTGGCAGTGTCATTAATTTGACAAATTGACATGTTGGTAGGATTTTCTGATAGCGGTATTTTGTTTGAAGTCTTCATATACTTTTATCCTGAGACTGGTCACGTGGCACGAATATCATCACTATCATCACGATTTCCAAGAACGCTTGGTCTGCGTTATGCCGATAGTGGAGGATCGATTGGCCTGAATAGTTCTCGTATTGGAAGCTCCACGGAACGCAGTTTACGAACTGAGGCCATTGACCCTTGACTGTATCTCGCTTGTTTACTGAGAGAAGAATTACGACAAGAACTTGGGGTTAACTCTCTTAATGTTACCGTCACATAACCGACTCGGCGTTGACGTTGATTTGTTCATTGATTAAAGCTTGTTCGTCTACACTAAAATTTCAATTTTTTCAGGACCCAAGGACAGCATTTATCAAAGTTATGCCATCTGTTTATGTATAACGCATCACAACGCAAACAACTTAGAACAACTTAGACAACCTACAACTTGGAAGTCATCGAATTAGGAAGTGGACGTGTTTAAATTGATTATAATTAATTAATTGTTATATCATGCACTGCTATACCAGGTCACATCCAGTGGTAAGGCAGGTTTCTAATATTGACTTTGTGTGCCCCATTGTGGTGATGATTGACAAACAACCTCAAATCTGCAAAGGGTGAGTTCGGTGATTTAATATTTTCTTGTATTTAACTTGATTAGGTTCCATTGTTGTCGCACACTCTATTCAAGGAATATTTGAAAGAGTTCCCGCCAAGTGGAATGAAGGAATATTCGTAAAGGTGTACCAAAAAGCTACAAAAAAAGTACCCAATTGTCCTTGTAAACATTATGATACAAAATTTAATTTCATCATGTTATCCTTCAGATAAGCCTCGTTGCTATCAGACGCAAAAATATCCCTGTCTCAGTCTCACCCCACAAGTGCGGTAAGCACGCTACAAAGAAAGGACTTTTTTTGTTTGTCAATGAAATGACGTGTCACATGTGTGTACGAGTAAGCAACAAAAGATTATCCCTGTGTCCTGGGTGAAAGAAAAAAAAGGAAACATTCAAAAAAGCTGTGGATCTCATTCAGTCGCCGTAATGACTTTTTGACAATGGCAGGCCCGGTGTTTTGGGCCCCACACCGTATGACTTGTCGGTTTTTTTCGAATTTTATTCACATTACGCAGATTGCGTACGGAGTGTACGTGCCTACTTCAGTCAGGGCTGCGGTGAAGCAGCTAACAGGTCTCTGCGGGTTAACTGAAAAAATATTCATCAGGACCCACGTGAACAGAACAGAAACAAAACAAACCAATTACGCACGTTCTCTCACATAATTGACAAGGAAGGAGGAGATACAGTGAATTGAGTAAATTTAAAACATGGGGGCTTATGTTGGGGCTAGTCGATTGGGTGTCACTGCGTGCGCGAAGGACATCATTTGTTAGCAGTTTTTGACGATGATGGCGCAGATTAACTGTCCGATTTGTGGCTGCAGGGAAGATTTGGGTTTTTTTTTATGATAAGATTACTTAACGTAAGCTTTTAAGAGGATTAATGGTATGGCATCTTGTTAAAACACGGCGTCGTTATTTAAAAGTTGGCAACAATGAAAAAGAGGTGTCAGCAAATTCAATATTGTTATATACACAAAGGACGTTAGATAGTTTAGGTCATGCAAAAGTGGGTAATTGCCGGCATACTGTACTCACACTTAGACTTGCCTAGGCCCAATGTGAGTACAAATGTTAATGCGTCAGGCCTTCCTCTGCATTGACTCTGTAGTTACACCACAGACTGGTATTCACAAATTATTTTACGGTTATATACGAATTCAATGACAGCTTATCATTAACACCCGAATACTGTTCAATATTTACGCAAGCTAGTGTAAGAATGAATTGTACCACGAAATGAAACACCGACGATTTAGCTCACTGTACTTTATGTCTTCTACGTTATGTCTTCTACGTGATCGCGCGGGCGATGACGGATGAACTGTCCCCTAACAGTTTGTGCGGTCATTTGATGTTACACTAGTGTGACTAAAGTGATATTATAAGTATGATGAAATTATAAAAACAGTGTCTGCCCACAAAAAATATTAAACAAAAATCTACTGAGAAGACCGAATGAAAGCCCTATTGGAGATGCCATAAAGAAAAGAAAGTTTTCAAGTACAGATCACACCATGAAAGGACCAAACAACAGTATCAATGCTGTCAAGCCCTATAGTGGAACTCACAAGGAATCAAAAAATTAACTAAAAAGAGGTCCTTGGAAAACGAGATAAAAGAAATAGAAAGGAGAAAAAAACTGAGGAAAAACAAAGCAGATGGCCGTGTACCCTAACCGTGCTTAGGTAGTTTAAACAGTCTTTTAGGATGACCACATCAAGTTGTTCCGTTGTCAAGAAGACAACCCTGTCATCCCACTCTGAAGATGGTTTTCCTAGTTGAGAGAACGGCCTCAGTAGTTCCATCCATAATTCTGCGCAAAGATGCTGCTGACTCAGTGGGCTGTGCTGGTAAGTCCAAAATATCACGCAGATAAGTTTTTCACCATTCGATAGTTTACGAAGTCACCCATATATTCTACGGATCACGTAGTTTATGTGGTCATATCCTGATGACAAAGTCTAAACTAATCACCGTATGTACCACATTACGTTTATTACCGGAAATAACGGTTTCAGGTAAGCTGTGGAAGCTTAGGCCTTTATTGATAATGGGAATAACCTGCGATTCACGAGAATTTAAAATCAATTCATTGGACATGGACAAGGAATAAACGCTACTAAGGTCCTCATTTAAATTATAGATCAGTTTATCAGTATTGTTTAATGGCTTTCCCAAGTACATCTGTACATCATCAGTGTAGAGATGAATCTATGTGTGACGGACTGATGGTAGGTCATTAAATAACATAGCGAACAATATGGGGCGCAATGATCGATCATTGCGGTGTTCCGCTTCATCGGTAGAAAATCGGACGATGAATCGCAGGTTACCAAGGAAAGGAAGCTTTCAAGAAGCTTCATTACAAAATCACCAAAACCAAAATGATGTTTTAGTTTCCAGCAGAGAATTTTATGGTTGACTTTGTGAAAACCCTTCGCCAAGTCTAGCAGACATCGTAGCGTTATATGCCCTTTCCCAGCCACTTGGATTGCTCGCACAAATGCAGTTTTCTGGAAGTTATGGTTTTGAAAAAAAAAAAGGATTTAGAAGGCGACGCGCTGTCATCTGACTTTTTCAAGATTATTCTTGAGAAGGTCGTGCAGAACTCACTCGGCAACACAAGAGCTAGCAAACGTGGATGACATTGACGTGATTGGCCAAACACAGCGAGCCGGAGGCGGCCATATTAGGTTTAGCTGTGAACGAGGGCAAAACGAAATATATGCTGTCATCGAGAAAGGGCGCACACCATCGACGACTTGGCCAAAACGTCATCATAGGCAGCTATAACTTCGAGGTAGTCAAGGACTTCGTCTACCTCGGCTCCCAAATAAACTGTACGCACACATCAGTGACGAGATTAAGCTTAAAATAACTCTTGCCAACCGCTGTTTCTTTGGAACCCTCTCCCGGAGGATCAAGCGAACACTATATACATCGTTACCAGATTTAGCAGTTTCCTGCGATTTTAGAAGGATTTGACCATAAAAATAAGATGCAGCAGATTTTTTAGCATTTTGAAAATTCAGCACTTTTTAGCACTTTGTAAAAAATGTGGGTTTAAAGGAAAATGTGTTAATGTGGCGAGGCACACTGTGGCACACAATGCTCCGAAGAACACAGCATTTATCTATCGAATGAAGAAGATATAAACATTTTTACTGTTTCCATTAAACTTTCCATACAATTTAAGTCCAGATTACCTATTGACAATTTACTAATTCAAGACAATATATTTTTAAATCCGCGAATCGTAAATCCTTAAGAAAAAATTGTTGGCGATAATAAAAAAACTTACGACGAATATCGGCATATCTTTTTACATCGGGTTTCATCGGATTCAGTCAGTTGAACAAAAAGTATTTTCACATGAAGTAATAGCTTAGTAACGAAAATGTTGCATCAATTTTAATTCAGGGGACTTCTGAAAGTAAAAGCTGTTACAATTCATTCCCACAAATCAAATGTTATCTTTAATGAATTCGATTCAGAATAATTTCGTCTACCTTGGCTCCGCAGTAAACAGTACAAACAACATCAGTACCCAGATCAAACGCAGAGTAACTCTTGCCAACCGCTGTTTCTATGGGCTCAAGAGGCAATTGAGTAGTAGAGCCATCTCTCGAAGGATCAAGCTGACTTAATACAAGACCTTGATCATCCCTTGAAGTCCTTGGTCTCTTCGAGAGAAAAGTTCTGCGTGCGATCTTTGGTTCTGTTTGCGTTGACGGTTACTGGGGGAGAAGATTCAACCACGAACTGTACCGGGTACACAGCGACATGAGTCTAGTCAGGCGTCTTCGGATCCAACGCCTAAGATGGCTAGGCCATGTAGAGCGTATGGACAACTCAACTCCGGCCCGGAGAGTCTTCGACTCCGAACCCGTGGGACAACGCAACAGAGGACGCCCGCGTTTAAGGTGGCGCACCCAGGTGGAGAAGGACCTCAGCCAACTTGTCGTGCGACACTGGAGACAGCTAGCCAGCGACCGTGCTAGCTGGAGAGGCTTGTTGGTTGAGGCGCAGGTCCACCCCGGACTGTAGCGCCAAAAAAAGAAGAAAGAAGATTCAGAATAATTTCAGTCAATAACTTTGTAAATATGTAAATTTAGAAATAAACATCGGAATTAATATCTTTTTTGACGATAATTATTCATCACTAATAACAATCTATAATGCTTATAGTTTTATGCCGACCCCGAACGGCCAACTTTTTGAAGCTTTTCCTAGCCCGTTATTATTCTTTGAGTATTGTCAGTGCCTCGTGGGTGGTCGGTGAAAATTATTTTGGTGGTACCGGGAATCGAACCCAGGCAACTAGGATCAGTTGCTTAGAAGTCGACGAACTGACCCACAACTCCACGGTCACCGCAATTTATACTTAATGCAACTGTGTAAATGTGCTAAAATTAAACTAAAAATTAAAAATAAACGTATTTCTCAGGGGGAAATCGATCGCAGTTTTTTTAGCATTTTTTTCGTTCTTGTCTAGCCGATTTAGCAGTTTTTCGTCCTAGCTTTAGTAGGTTTGAACATAATAATCTGGTAACGCTGACTATATAAGACCTTGACCACCCTTGCCCTGCTCTATGGCGTGGAAGTCTGGACAATCTTAAAAGCAGATGAAGCAGCACTTCAAATGCGAAGTTCTGCATTCAATCTTTGGTCCTGCTTGCGTTGATGGTTTTTGGAGAAAAAGATTCAACCGCGATAGAGCGAACGGACAACACTGCTCCAGCCCGAAGAGTCTTCGACACCGAAACAGTGGGACAATGCAATAGAGGACGGCCAGGAGTGGAGAAGGACCTCAACCAACTTGACAAGCGAAAATGGAGTGACCTGGTTAAAGATCGAACCAGCTGGAGAGGCTTGTTGGTTGAGACCCAGATCCACCCCGGACTCTAGCGCCATTAAAGAAGAAGGAGAGCTTGTTGAATAGACGACGTGAAACTACAGTGTACAAATTTCTAAATCCAGTGGTACGAAAGTTCAAGAAACTACTTCGCAAGCGATGACTATCAAGTATTATAGAGTTTTGATTTCCTGATCTAAGGAAAATTACTTAGCTTACAAGAATACTTGTCTATTTGTTCAATAATTACAAATCAGGGGCGGATTCCCAAACTACTTCAACACCATGAACAATGATCATTAATATTTTCATTTGTCTTCTCTGGACGCATGCCCCTTGAATCAACGTGTTGTTACGTACAGACATCCCCAAGAAGAAGTACACTGAAGAATACTGCGAATAAATTAAGTGCTTATTTGAATTTAATTACTTATTTTATTTTAACCGCAACAAGACAATTTCACACCGTCGCTAACAAGCCGAAGAAAATATCACAGGACTAAGCACCCCGTGAACGGCTTACAACAAACCCTAATGGAAATATCCATGTCACGTTCCAGCACCCAGCATCCAGCAACGAACACCGCAAATGGAAAGAAGAAAAACAATTAATGTCCAAATGTGCAAGAACAACAAGTCCAGAGGATAATGTGAATTAGTCATTGTCCTTAATTACGAACTAATAGAGGAGGTTCACACTGTCTCCCGGACACTTTCGTTCCTCGAAATGGGTTTCTGTTCGTTGCGACAGGAAAACAAAAGAAAACACAATCCAAGCCAGAGTTGTCGTCCTCATCGTGTCCTGGTCGTCGTTATCAGCAGTTCATAGCCAGCTCTAGGACAACGCGAGAGGTAGTCAGCAATAAATAAGGCTGACTCTGGAATTTTGTTAATGAAACGGAAGGTGGAAAACAATGATTTCCAACAAGAGTGCGCCACGTTTAACTGGCGTAGAAGTTAAGTGCGGTAATTGTATCGTTTCGGTCGTCGTCGTAGTCGTCGACGGGGCGAAGAGAATGCCAAGAATCACCGAACTGAAAACACTGAGATACATTATGGAAACAGCCTTGAAATTAATTTCGTCCTTTCGATGCATGTGTGTGTGTGTATAAGTGGGAGCCACAGTTTGATGTGGGAGCAAATTTATGGAAGCAAATTTGTCAGGCATCCCACGAGGCTTACAGGCGAAACGAAATCAACAATTTCACATTGAATCAATTCACTCGTGTGTTCGATACAAGTGAACACACAGTCCATGGCTCCATTTCAATCCAATGCCGACGAGAAAGGGCACTGTTTCCATAAATTGTGCAGTGCGCTCCTTTTAAAGATTCACAACGCACACAAGCACAGCGCAAGCACTCAGATGTCCTGGGCAAGGTCCTCCACCCATCTTTCCGTCTTTTGTTCTCATTCTAATTACAAGAGTAAAGTCGAGGAGAAACGTTTATAAGTCGTTGCACTAGGCAGACAGCCCTTAGATTCACTTATTCTTTCTAACATTTGCAAAATCCTTTGCTTGGTTATGCGAGAGACTTTTGTGTTGGCAGCACTCCGCACATCGCGCTGTAGTCCTTGTAGTCCTTTGTAAGGCGAAAGTGTATGTTGGTGTGCTAGAGCGTTAATGAATGAGTTTTTGTTGTTTTTCTTTTTCCTGCTCTGCTGGAAAAAAAAATCAGGATCATGAAACAACGCAGAAAATGAGAGAGAAAGAGTAAACGCTGGCAGGTGTTGAAGGATATGATTTTGCCACGAAGTCCTGCTTTTATTCGGGATTAATCAGCGCCGCAGTGCTGCTTTGTTTCGTCGGATAGTTTTTGCTCTTGACGTCGTCGGCGTCGTGACGTATTGTTGGGCGCTCACACAACTGGCAGGTGATTGTAAGATGAACCAAGGGTAGATATTGAATTTGCTTGACCTTAATGATGTGTTCGCTGTTGAAGAGGCGGTGGATTAAGGACGTCTTAGCAAACTTTTTCTTTGTTTATGTGTTTGCAATTTTTTATTGTGATATCTGGTAGCTAAGGTTATTAATAGACAACAAAGGGTGAGTGTTGTGAGGACGTTGCAAGGACCCAACGTTTCTGGTTTACCAATGTGGCTGCACCATGGTGCTCCCATCCATTAACTCATTACGCACACCAAACAGTGACATTTTGTGCATGTGACGTCATCTTCACAAATGTCTTCGAAGAAGAAGAAGCGACCCTCTTCAGAGATCTTACAGCATTGCACATTTGCTTAAAATTGACAACACATCAATCCTAAATCGTAGAATTGACTATGGCAACGATCAGTGTTGCCCGGAAGATGAAGTCATTTCTTTGCTCGCTTCAAACCTCTAGTTCCTTTTTGTCGAGAAAAGTCTTAAGGTGGACATTGGCGTCAACGAAGTATTTTCAGACAGCCTCTGGAGTCTGAAGGAGTGTATTCTAATATTTCCACAATTTATTTACATTAATTATTTAGTGTTTAATTAAGGCGTTTTTTTTAATTAGGACAAAATCCAAATTGTGTGTTAATTGGTAAGGTGCCTAATAAATTGTAGATAACTTCTTCATAACCGCTGTTATTTAACTCAAAGCTGTTATCTCTTCGTGATGTATTGGGTTACCTCAAGGTTCTATTCTTTCTCCGTTATTCTTTTACATGTTCATCAAAGATCTCTCTAAAGTGCTGTCTCATTGTAAATACCATATATATGCAGATGATTTTCAAATCTACCTAAGTTTTCCTCTGGGTATGGTTGAAGATTCAGTTGCAAAATTAAATGAGGATTTGAGCTCAATTACGAAGTGGACTGAAACGAATGGTCTCACGCTTAGTCCCGACAAAACCAAATTCATTCCATTTTCAAAACACCATCCCTCCCTTTCAATCTTTCCTTCCATAGAACTAAACTCTGCTTTTGTCGAATATGTAACTTGGGTTCAATATCTTGGTATAATGTGTAACACTGAACTTACATGGACTGACCATATAGACAGTGTAGTGTCAAAAGTATATGCGTCTCTTAGAGGTTTGTCAATTAGCAAATGTATACTCCCAAATTAATGTGAAATTAAAACTTGCCTAAGCACTCATAGTCACTATCTTAACTTACGGCTGTGAATTATTTTCTGACAGTAATAATTCTTCTCTGCAAAAAATATGATATGTCTTTAACCTCAGATGACTTAACCATGTCTCGGAACAACGTCGAATTCTCCTTGGATGTGAATTGGACCCATTTTTAACTATAGAACATGCATCCTGCTATTCAAAATCATTCACAGTAAACAGCCTAACTATCTCTATGAAAAAATTACTTTCTGTCTATCGAGTCTTCTGTTCCCTTCTGTTCATACCTGTCTAACATCGCACAGACATTTCTTGATTCATGCTGTGCACCTATGGAATAATCTACCCTCACTGGTACAGTCCAAGACCGAGTACAGAAAGTACAAAGATATTTTAATAAAAAATAAATGGAAAAAACGGAAATGAAAATCACTGGCATTTTCGCGTGTCAACTGTCATGTATTTAATGTACAGGTTTTTTATATGTGTGTTTGGTAGCACTAAAAAAAGCCCTCTTGATTTTCTCTATTTAACTCACTTTTAAGAACTTCGATAGACTGGCTCCTATTTGCAGTCGGGCATTCTTAATTTTGAAAAGGTCATTTATAACATTCTTATTCCTTCAGGCTATAAGAATTTCATTTGCATTCATTCTGCCAGAACAAAGTCTGACTATGTCCAAAACAACAAGACCCCTGGCTGTGATCTAATAACCGGACAATTTCTGAAGAACTTGCCGAAAGAGGCGCTAATTAAACTTCTTCCTTTAGGCTATTATATGTTCCAGACTCATGAAAGGTTGCAGAAGTGATTATGGTTATAAAACCGCGGAAACCCTTAAGCAACAAACAGTCATACAGACCCATATCGATTTTACCAATAATATCTAAAATCTTTGAAAAACTTTTATTAAATCGCATTAAAAAATCTATCGAAGAAAAGCAACTTATACCTGACCATCAGTTTCAGGTATGCAGAATAACGAATGAAATTGAAGGAGCTTTAGAGGAGAAAAAGCTCTGCTCCACCGCCCTACTTGACGTTTCCCAGGCCTTCCACAAAGTTTGGCTTGAAGGCCTAAAATACAAGCTAAGCTGGCTTCTACAGACAAGCTTATATAAGATATTAGAATCATATCTCAACATTAGGATATTTAACATGGAACTGAATACTCCGATTTTAAAGAAATCCGAGCAGGAGTCCCTCAAGAGAATGTCATTGGACCTACATTGTACCTGTTGTTATATAACACGGAACTGAATACTCCGATCTTAAAGAAATCCGAGCAGGAGTCCCTCAAGGGAGTGTCATTGGACCTACATTGTACCTGTTGTATACTAGAGACATACCTCAAACTGAATGTACACTTGTGGCTACATTTGCGGATGACACAGCGATCCTGGCAACGGGAAGCTCAGCTGAGTTCTCAACTGAAAAACGAGCTATAGGCAAAATAAACGAATGGTCAAAACGGTTGCGCATTTCTCCCAATGTGGCCAATTCAACGCATATGCATTTTACCTACAGAAATGTTGAAAATCGACCAGTTTTTATTAATTCTGTTCAAATACCGTACGATAATGAAGCGAAATCTCTTGGTATGACTGTCGTTGCGAAACTCAAGTGGAAGGCCCACGTGAAAAAGAAATTGGATGAGCTCGAACACCGGTATAGACAAATGTTCTGGTTACTTGGAAGGCACTCCAGGTTAAGCATGTACAACAAACTGCTATTATACAAGCAAGTACTGAAGCTTATATGAACTTACAGCATACAACTACAGGGTTTCACCAAAGCAAATAACAGAGGATTTATTCAGTCCTTTCAAAATAAAATTATACGGGCTATTCAAAAAAGAGACCTAGTCGTCGACGAAGAAATAACAAGCTCCACTCGAAAGCTAAGAATCAGACTTCATGGTCATTGTAACAATGTCATCCTCCAAACTTTAGAGATGAGACGTTTAGTACGCCGACTCCAACGTACGAGACCACTCGACTTGGCGCAATAATAATAAACCAACCTAACTATGGTTATGGCAGGTGATTTTACCGAAGGTGTACCTGCAACACGCGAAAATATCCTTAAATGTAAGCTAATAGATAAGGAAACTAGTTGTAGTACAGAAAAACCAAAAGGGAAGGGTGTTTTAAGTCAGCAAAAATCTGACATTGCTATGTGGACACGGGTCACGTAGTGTCTTGTTGAAGATTTTCACCAACCCAACCAAAGGAAAAAAAATCTGCATTCACTCGGTCTATCAGATTTTATTGCTATATCAATCGCGGCACCACCTTGAAATCTCATCGTACAGGCTGTATTGGATAATGATTTGTGTATGAAAATTATAGCAATACCATGAGCGTAAGAGAAAACTGTATATGGTGAGTAAGGGTAGCAGAATCGGCCCAATTACCGACCCCTGTGGCACGCGGTAGTAAGTATTTTCATACCCACTTCAGTTTACAGCTTTGAATTTAAAATGCTTTCCTGGAAGGTAAGCGCATGTAGCATTTAAGTTCGTTACCACAAGAATCTAGACGATCCTTTTTCGCAAACTACTTGGTGCTTTTGATAACGCCCTCAAGATGGCTGTGACCGATAACTCTTAGTTCAGCCAGGTTAATGGACAAGTAACGGCCAAGGTGAGTAATATTTTGCTGTAATTGCAGAGCAGCTCCAAAATTGTTTCTGCATTGCCCATTGATGAGGTCAACGGTCTGATCAGTATGTCTGATTGCCTAGGCTTTACAAATTTACCGTTATTTCACAATAACACACACTTTCCGATTAGATTATCTGAGATTAATTTGGTTAGATCATTTGTTTCGCAATAGTAGAGTAGGATATAGTTTACGGAACTAATGCCCTTAACAGAACTAAAACTGACTGTTATGGGCATTAGTTATTCCAGTTTTATATTCCAGAAAAACAGAACTAATGCCCTTAACTGCCCCGCCCAATAAATTGGGTCATCGTTAAGACAATAGTAGTTCAGGGAAATCTTCCACAATGTGACAGCATCAAGAGCCCTTTGAAATCACTTTTTTGCCAAGACAGAGTTTCGTCTATCGCTATAATTTCTGGCTGAATAGCGCCGCTGCGCTACAATGTCTCAGCAATCGGAATGATAGTTGGATACATAGTTTCTTAGATTAGATGTCCGCGCACACATCTTCGACTGTTTTCTATCCTTCGGTGAAGAACCGCAATACCTCTCCTTCCAACGTCTCGTAGTTGGCAACGAATCTTAATCTGGATGATAGAATGCCTGCAATTGGCCCTTAATGTGCGGGACTAACTCCTTAATCCTCCGGCAATAGATTAAGGCGGGAAAAACCAAAAAGGAGTTCTTTCCACATACGCAATAATTTCGATTTAAACGCAGGACTGGCCGCTTATTGTCTGCTGGCTTAATCTATTGGTGGAGTATTAAGGAGTATGTGCCTCACATTAAGGGCCAATTGGAGGCATCCTTTATCATATAATAGCTCAGTTTTCTCTCTCTCTCTCTATCTCTCTGTCTCTGAGCCTATGGGACAATGCAAGAGGCGACGTCCACGTACAAAGTGGCACAAAAATTGGTGGGGATCTCAACCGGCTTGGTGTGTGGAACTGGCGAGAGATCGGGCCTGCTGGAGAGGCCCCCGCACTGTAGCGCCCTTAGAGAAGAAGATTAAACTCAATTTTCTCAGGGTTTACCCCTACATTGAATTAATTTTCTACTTCAGAGACGGGATATAATACCCTCGATGCCATGTGCACAAGTTTCCATTTACTGCTACATTATACAGTACAGCAGAGAACACACCGCCCTGGGTGGACCAATATTACCAGCTCAGCGGATGCTAGTAGCAACGAGCCTAGAGCTTATAACCCTGTTGCTGGGTAGTTGGTGAGTCATAGTAACTAGTTCCTGGATCCTGAGACATTTTTATTCCATTTAACCGGACTTTGTTCAACGATTTGAGTAGTCTTTCTTGACTTAGGTTGTTAAAGACTGCTAAAATTGACAGGCTCATGATTTTTATTCACACTCATGTTTACGGCATTTGGAGGAGAGTTGTTTTTATAAAGCTTCCCCAAATCATCATCATCTGGACTCTGAAATTCCCATCAAGACATGAAATTTGCAACCTTCAGTAATGGATGCATTTAAACTTCCACCAAGTGTCATTAGAGGACCAGTGTTCGCATTCCTAGAAAAACTTTCGCTGACATCTTAGACTCCTCTGTTTACAGACAACTTTATCTTATAGTCCCTGACCGAAATGAATGTAATCACTTTCTCAACTGCCATCATCGTAAGCACCCTCAATTTTACAGAGCTTATAATTTTATTTCTTTAAACTGAAGACATTTCAAATGTCACTTTAAAAATGAAAATAATCGTCCATGTTCTGCTCATCGAACTTCTGCTATCAAAGTTATTTTATTGCCTTCCCTGTCACTTGACCTCATCCATGAAAGCACACCCATCAAAGGAATCGTTGGAAATATGAAATTCCACCAAGTTTTCTATGATGCTGACGAGTGCTGTGTGAACATAAAATCTTTTTGACAAAGCTTCACTGATTTTATGGTTTTTGTTTTTATCACTGAATTTGCCTTGACTCACCTCTGGCAGAGTGTATAAATCCAGAGGACATTCATTCTCAATATCATCACGATTCATCATCATCTTTGCATATCAATTTCATTCGCACACAGATCTGAGAAGCATCTGAGGAGGATTTGAGAAGATTTGTGTTGGGTTAGTGTAAGCATGTGAATGGAAATGTGTTGAAACGAGATTCTTCTAATCATTGCTTTCGACCGAGGTGTGATGTTGGTTCATTTGTTTGACCCTGGAACTGCATGGCTTGCAAAACAAGTTGCTGTAGTGCATCAGAGTCGATTTGTTTTTTTTTTTTTTTTTTGTCGATACGCTTGTCTTACCTAATTTGTGGAGGGAAATGTTTTTCGTACCTTAACTTATTTCTTAGCCAGCTTAAAGCAGAATAACTTTGTTCGCAAACAGACGGTATTTGAATGAATGCGCAAGAACTGCTCCGTCCGAGCCCAGTCAGGAAAACGGTGGCTACTTCTCGTTCGCCAAGGCCGAAGTAAAGTTTTCAAAGAGTAAACATTCAAATTTATGTACATTCATTTTTACGGACAACTTTTCACTTTTTTTTTCTTCTTGAAGAAAGTCATGATGCCATCTGCAATGAAGTTTTGTTCGTTTTGTCTGAAAAAGAAACGTGAATCCAGATAGTTTTCGTATGATTATCTCAAAGTTGTTTTACCCTTTCTGAGGAAGATAGGAAGCAATGATGGTTAGAGCTTACGGGGAGAGTGAAAACGTTCCCCAGACTGTGTCGGTTGAACGATGAAGGAACGTATGGCAATATATACCTGTCCAATCTATGAATCCGGACTGTTTCCTTTCAGTTGCTCGATGAGATCTATTGGCTTCTTCACACAAGCACTTCTCTGAGGAGGTACCTTATGTCAGAGGATGCCAATCTTATGCAGCAAACTGCACTGCGTGCCTTTCAGTTTTGTCCAGTTCTCATGGCGGTTTATTATTCATGTTTCACAGTCCAATGTTTAACGCTTTCAAATTGTCAAATTGTTTGTTTGCGCAGAATTGATAATTTCTTTTGAATAAGTCGATGGCTTACGACAGATTCGTAACTGTGCAATTGGCACACAAGTGCTTGAGTTCTGCTGAAGCCCGGGCGTTGAGCGAAGAGTAAAACAAAATACATACTTGTCATTGGTAAAGCGCAACTTACTTCTGACCGGCTTCGTACAGTACTCAGCGAAGCAGAAGTAGTTACCAACGATCGACCGCTAACTTATGTATCAATTGATCCGCTTGATTTGACACCTCTCACACCAGCCAAGTTCATCGTGGATTGGAAGGCTCTGCACCCTGCCTCTGAATATCACAACTCCAGATCACAGCCTGATATCCGCGACCTTTGGAAGAATCAAATTGAATATACATCAAGACTTTCTAATAGATAGCAGAGTATCTGCAACATTTGCGGTCCTTTCATCACAATAGCAGCAACAATGCAACAGCAACCCTTCGAAAGGACGACATTGTTATTTTATTTGACCCTGCAACACCCCGAATGAATTGGAAGACGGTTGGCATCGAACAAACCCTCCTCGGGCGTGATGGGAAAACTCGAGCTTGCGAGGTGCACTGCGCAGATGGTATCAGATTTAGAAGACCAATCCAGCTCTATCCATTAGAGCTGAGAAGTTTGCCCCGTGCCCAAGATGTTGAAAATTTCATGCTTTTCGCATTAACACATTTATGTCTTACATATGTTGAGCAATATTGCACAATGAATAAAAATGATCCCTTTTCTCAATCGATTCAACCATCAACATAAACAACCCTCTTGCATGAAAGAGGGGGTGGTCAACGATCGGGTGAATCAGAGAGGACATGCATTGGCAATCGTCCTTGGATTATGAAAGGATACGGTCGTGGGTTTCCCGTGGTAGCTATATTTCTAATTTAATACATATTAACTTTTCTGGTTTCCTTCAAGTATATATTTTCTACAACTGCACTTTCTTCCCGACTGTTCAATACGAAGGAGTTTAAATAATAAGGGGGTCATATTAATAACGATGTGTACATAATAGCTAGCAGGAAGTTCATCCGATAATGAGACAAGTGATCAATACAATTAATATGATGAATTATTATATCCCCGCTGTAATTTTGTGCTCTCTTGCTTTTCCTCTCTTTCTGTTCAGCTTTATGTCGCTCAAGCGTTCTTAACCCAGTCAGGTCTGATTTGCTTAATAATCGAAATCGCACATGCCTGTGGGAATTAGTTTAGTTTAAATAGAAGTTATAATTTTAAACCCACAATAATTTCGTTAACATTTCTTTAATAAACGGCTTATCTAACACAAGAAGAACTTTTCAAATCGGGCTGACAGTTTCTGATAAAAAGGGAAACAAACAAACTCTTCACATGTTTTATATATTAGTATAGATAACAACCACCATTTTAGTTTTACTTAAATATGTACTTGCATACACAAGGCCGTATAATTGACTTCATATAAAATGACTTCTGCAGAAGCTGCTTTGATTCAGACGAGGAGGAAACCACACATGACCTTTTCTGCTAGTGTTCTCAGCTAGCTGAACCGTTTTATTGTAAAGGCCACCATATCATGGTGCATTTGTATATGAATTAGACAATCTGCATTGTATCACAATGCAATCAGTGGCACTTCCCTTTGGGTTATGTGCCACTTCAACCTAACCTACATAACTTATAATATATGGAGGACACTATAGCCCGTAGAGGGTCAGATCCTAATTGAATCCATTATCACTAATCACTAATCGGCAGCCGCCAACTTCCCGTAAATGTAGCTGTAGCAGAGTTTACATGATGGCTGAAGGTGTTGAGCAGGCACCCGTAATGCAAATGCACGCAGATCTTTGTTCCCTGCTTATCTTTCTATGTGAATGTTTTTCGTAACGCTGGCCACCAAACAAGGATATCATACAGTTTTGGGGTTGATTGACTTAGTTCGCCGGACACCCCATCCTTCTGATTGGGGCACCTCTGCCAGGAAGAAAGCTCACCTTGGTAAAGTCATCCCTTCAGCAGGCTTGTCGACCGTCCATCACGCGGAGGACTGCCAAGTTTGAGAAGCTTTTTCTAGACTCTTTGAACATTGTCTGTGACTCGAAAGGGGTAAGGCCGTTAAAAATGATTATGGTCGTACCAGCAACCGACCACAGGCAGGAAGATTCAATTGCGTAGGAGTCGACGCACAGATGCACAGAACCACAACGCCACGCCAGCGTACATAACTTAATTTCTGTAGTTTCTGAACGTAGAGTATTTCCAATTCTTAAAAAGAAAGACGACTCTTAGCCAGATCAAACAATTCTGTGTTAGTTTAAGAAATGTATATCTGCGTGCTAATCGTACTTCTTTTCACTGTAACTTGAGCACGCCTTTACCAATCAGTTTGAATTTTTGACCACTTATTTATATTAATTCGGATGGATGAAGTTTTTGTGGTTTGGGTGGTTATTTTTTTATAGCTGAAAATATGGTCAAGTTTTGTCTTAAAAGTCAACTTTGAATTTCAATGCTCGATATTTTTCGGGGCATCATAACTAATTGTTTCTTGTTTTTTGATCACGGAAAAAT
The DNA here is from genome assembly GCA_964034865.1 of Eristalis intricaria. Classification (NCBI taxonomy): domain Eukaryota; kingdom Metazoa; phylum Arthropoda; class Insecta; order Diptera; family Syrphidae; genus Eristalis; species Eristalis intricaria. The sequence continues at coordinate 11,432,278 of OZ035873.1, forward strand.
CCTTCTTGGACTCTGTGCAAAAGTATTATGTTCCTCGTATTTATTTAAAATTTGGTTATTAAAAAATTATAGTATTTTCTTAAATTTGTATATATTTTCAATGAAGAAAAACGTTTGTTATTAGTTACTTGACCAAAAAAAACACATGTAACAGCTATTTTTGGACTTGAAACGTCTAAGTATTTAACTTAAGTAAATATTTACAAAATATGTGCTAGGCAACAAAGCACGGATTGTTCCAGTTGAGGACTGCGAAGACAACCACGGTTTCGATGGCAAGTGGCAGCAAACAATAGCCGATAAAGTTTAAGGCCAGATTCGCCTGCACAAAATGTGTGCACACAAAAAACCATCACATTCAATTAACAAAAGTTCGATTATTTCTAAAATACGTACCTTCAGCGTCTCATAAAAAATAGCCGTGTTTTTTTTTACAAATCTATAAATAGTGAAGTAGGATCTTGCACATAAAGCACACACAACAACCTACTGCCAATAACTGCCTATATTATCGGCAGTAAATAGTGACTGCCTATAAAAATTCGAGTTCGAATTTTTTTTCTTATATTTTGACAGCGATTCGAACATATAAATTGTTCTCTTCATATATTCTGACAGATAAAAATCAAAACCACTGCGAATAGGTTTTTTGCATCTTACTTCACTTCACTATCGATAGCGATGAAAAAAACACGGCTAATGTGTGAAGTCCTTCGAATGGTATCACAATGCAGTGTGAATTTGTAAGTATATCAGCTATTTCAAATTTGTTGCATTTCGCCAATTTTATGTGATATTAAAGGCGGGTTCTCTGTTTATTTGACCCACTAGTTCGGACTTGAAGCCTTTCGGTCCAATTCTAAGTTGTCCATGCGCTCTATATAGTTCAGCCACGGTCTTCATTCAAACAGAAGATGCTTGCTAAAGCTGGTTTAAGCCGGTTCAGCTTATAGGTGAATGTTCTCCCCCAGATGTCCTTAACACATAAATAATGTATATCAACGTATAGCGTGCAGAACTTTGTTCATTCATTCCTATGTGCCCTAGACTGGAATTGGGGTAAAATATGTCTCAAATAAGGTCAGATTGCCGGAGGCTGGGGTAATTTTGTTTCAAGCCAACATTCCTTGATGATACTCCTTGGTGTTGTCCTCATTCCCCCCGGATTAATTTTAGTTGGTTTCGTGTCTGTCCAGCGTTCGACCAATTCCATTAATGTTATCCACGTATGATTAAATTTAAAGCTGAAGCAAGTTCATTACCGCGTCCAACATTGATTTCACTATTTATGGTCAAGATTCCACAGTGCAACGCTCTTATCTCTTTGCTCTTGCAAAAAGCTTAAAGCTTTCCAGAATACTGGGAAATGTTCCTCTGAGAGGGAGTGTCTGAAGTATGAAGGGAGTATAGTCATTTCTCTTGAACCCAAACAAGCAACAGGTGGATTTGAATTTTTCTCTTAAAAGTTAATTGCATACATAAGTTTTTAAGAAAGTGCAGAAATGATGTTACAAATCTTTTCGTTTTTATTTCTTAGAAAAGGCTAATAGAGTGAACTCCTCGTTTTAATCCTTGTGGACATAGTAGATACATAAATTCAGTTTTTCTGGTTTTTCATCAATAAAATTGTTTCCTTACGATTGGGTTGAAACGTTCAGTTTCCGTCGGATTGGAAGTCGTTTATGGTCTTCTGCAGTTCAGCTGTTATGTTCTTTGCAGAAAATTAGTCGGGCCTATATTTTTTTCCTACGTTTTTATATATATTTTTTTTCGGAGAGTGCGGATTTTTTTTTTGTTTTTTATAGTGGAGACATTTTAAAAGTAATCTCGCGTAATGCAAGCATTTGATTTGGAGTCTTTTCTATCTCGGGCGTAATGGGATGACTGACGCCAGACACGGAGTCATTTTATCTGGAAGCCACAATGACTTCATCTCCTTAGCAGATAAAAAATCAATCCTGTCGACATGACTGAGCCACATTGTGTAGTTATCGTAGTTTCGCCTTTTACAAGATTATAGACTTCGCGGTTAATTAATAACTCACATATCAGGCCAACGACTGTTGGAAGGTCAGAGCGTGAGCTATAGCTACCATCCATATTGGACGGTCCTGGACACGCTGCTTCTATTCGTAAGACCAATTTGTCCTGGGTCCGCGAGTACTATGTTAGCTGGAGAGTTGGTGTCATGCAATCGGTGTGGCCGTGGAAGTGTAGCCGACGGATTTTTGCCTTCCGGACTACATCCACGTCCTGGTATAGCTCGTACAGTTCTCGGTTGTGTGGTCTCTTTCATTCACCTTCCTCGCAGAGAGAGACCACATATCCGACGCAGAATTTTTCTTTCGAAGGCACCAAAAATGAGCTCCGCCGTTTTTCTTATCGTCTGGCTTTCGGCTTCGTGGTTAGATTTTCATTATTGAATTGGGCTTGATACGAGCAACGAACTTAAACAATCTAATCTTAGTAAAGCAATACAGAAGGGGCTAGGAACCTAGGTTTTTGGGCATTGGCACTAACAGACACTTATTCGAGAAGTTCCAGTCAGTCTGTATTACTAGGCAGATCGATAGTGCATTTCGACGAACTCAATGAGAATAAATTGGCATAATGCGCTAGGTTTCAATGAGCCGCGAATTTGGACCGCGAAGTGAGCAGACAATACTTATATAACGGTAATAGAAAAGTAATAAGCAGTCCGAGGCGGACATGGGGGTAGATTCTACAGTAAGCACTCATGTTGTTCGTGCTCTGGTTCTATCACGAGTGGGTGGGACCAATAATTGTATGCCGACTTGATTGTATGGCGGACTTTGAGAAGGTTTTTCTAGACAGGAATACTCTTTGAGGATTGTCAGTTACTCGAAAGAGTCCTGAATTATGAATGGTGGAAAAAATTGGAGATCGAACTTGTGTGCCTCTGCAGAAGAAGTCGACGTACCAACTCACTATGCCACTGCGACTTACAACACAGGTGATAATTCTTATTTCGAATATTCGACAATACGTGTGACGAGGGTGGTGTACAGAGAATTTGTAAAATAAGGATTTTAAAATTCTTTTTATCAGCGTTTGACAAAGATCAGTTTTTTTGGCTTTTATTAAGGTCGTTTTGATAAAAGTCCGAGTCGGTGGGGGAGGAGACGAATGAGGAGATGCCGTCATGTCATCGGCATAGACAAGACGATGAGAATCTATGATGTCATCATCGTTTATGTAAGACCAAAAAATAATGGAGCCAGGTGACTGCCTTGTGGTAAGCCCTACGTTCCTTTGTGGCTTTGGTGATACACGGCCTGAACGTTACATCGTATTCTGTTCTTTCCGAATAGAATTTAACCCGTTTGGATCAGGGTTCGATAGCTAGGGAAGCCAGTTTAAATATTATCTCCGCATCGACTTCTTTGATTCTCTTCTTCAAATGCACATAATGCTTGAGACATGAATTCAGTAAAGTTCGTTGCTGTCGATCTGCCTTTCATGAATCGTGTTGAGAAAGATAAAATATAGTAAGAAAAAACACTGAGTCCTGCACAATGCTTTCGAAGAGTTTAGGGGTGCAAGGAACTTCTTCCTCGAACACGCGATCTGTTCGACAATGAAACCGGGACCCATCTCTTGTGTCCCACTTAGCATGTAAACTTTTAGAATCATATTGAATAACAACAAGATAAGTCGAAGGCTATCAGATCCTTCATGTACTGACCTACTGACACGACGAAAAGTTTCCCTGTAAACCCTACTCGACATCAAACTTCCAATAAAGACATAAAAATTAATGCATCATTTCCTGGTCGTGCCATAATCCCATAAACATCGATAAACGACAAGCAATATCTCCAATCCATGGACGAAGGACGAACGAAACTTGTTAGTTAAATTCATTTTTTAGCTCTAAAAGAAGAATGCCCTCCCTGCGAAGTCGTATCATAGTTTTAGTTTATAAACATTTTTTTAATTATACACAGTTTTTGTTTCACTGGAAAACTGGTGGGTGGAGGATACTTGCAACGAAAGAAGAACTTCCATAATTCTTTTGTGAAAACTTTTTAATCTTCCACGTAGATTCAAATCTCGAGGACCGAATTCTGCCGGAAAACGAAGTCATTAATATTGAACACTGCAACCAAGCCAAGGGCAAAAGAAAGAAAATTAAATATTGAAAGTTTGTGAAAGCAGCTTACTCACAGCAGCGGAAATAATGAGTCACCAAAAACTAACCGCCCAAAATGGTTCACCCCATTTAACGGTATTTCTCAAATGTTGTTCTGAAAACTAAACATTTCATATTTGAGTGACTGCAACTCCTTTATTCGGTAAATATCTCAACGTTAAATGAGAGACGGACTTAGGCTGTCCATTTCGAGGTGATTAAAATGACTTGGTCAATTCCCTATGTCGATACAGTACTCCCCATCAACTTATCATCAGTACTCACGCTCAAGGTATTTATGGATTGGAGGTTTTTGGATTACCGGCATCCACGATCACTCGTTAATGTCATTCCTGGCGTAGGCGCACTCATAAATGCCGGTGGATGGCGTTGCATTGTAGAGTGCGTATTCATGTGCATTCTAATTCCGCATTCATGTGTTGGTGAATGGCGATGAGTGCCATACTTTCCTTATCATTTTGAATTTTACTTTCAATGTGCACGGACAGCACACAATACACCAGGTACAGTTCTTCCGAACTTTTTTCATGTGTAGAATAAACTGTCCCACTGTGGACCAATTTACGTTTGAACTGATGTAATTCCGTTTAATATCTAGTGAAACGCTTATATAAGCTTGTTACAAATAAAAAGTTTATCACTGAAACAAACAAATCAGGCCTTTTCTTAAATAAAATCAGTGTTAAATAAGGTTCTATGTAAGGCTTTTATTCAGGAAAAAGTAAGGTAAAGGGCATGCTTTATGACATAACCATATTATTTCTGAGTTAAGGCTTATTATGAGGTATATATATAAGGCATCCAAGCGTATACCTGATCCATGTTAGAATAAGGCACAAAATAAGGGATCTTGACTGCAAGGCAATATTCCTTATAAATGACAAGCTGCATGCCTAAGGAACTTCACTTTTCCCTTATATAAGTCTGAATTTTGTAAATTTGAAAGATTTACTGTAGGACGTGAGCCACTGTGGGACAGTTATCGGAAAACCTTTATCACTTAAAGTAATGTTCCCACCAAACTAAAGTTTATTTCTTCCGTTTTTTTTATTTAATTCTTTTAAGTGGACAATCGCCTTGAGCGGACAATTTCTCACGACCGTGGATGTTGAATCGAAGTTGTATATATTCCCATTGCTATCCGCTTATGGGACCTTTCATGTGCAGTATTGATTCTGTCTATTCCGTTTCGTTAATTTCGATGTCAAAGATGCCCTCGTTTCCGTTTGTCGAAAATATCGATGATATCGTATAAATCGTCGAGTCAGGCCGCCATGAAAACACTGTCGATTACCAAGGAGCTAAATATTGCACAAAAGATCGGATTAACAGAGAATCATCATCTATGAGTTGATCTCCTAGGGAAAATCTCCTTTCTTCATTCTGACATATATTGTCCTGACCGCCGTGGCGTAGTGAGTAATTGCGTCGACTCCTACGCAGAGGGTGTCAGGTTCGATACCCGAATTTTTACCACAACACTAGTGGTTGCTAAGAAACTAGGCCCAGGGCCACCTCTTACTGTCGCGCCACCCATATTATTATTATTATTATTATTGTCGTGCCAGCTTTGGCAAATAGGAGAGCAATTAAATTCCATGAGGACAACGACAATCGTAGGTAGCGTGGTTCGAAGAGGAACGAGGGCAAAATGTCAACAAATAATCCAAATAAACAGCACACATTTGACATAAATCGAACCATTTTTACTATGGTGAATATAGAATAAAATTCTCGCTTTTACTAGACCTAATATTCGTCGCATTTCAGCCAAAAGCATTTGTTCATTATTTGCTCCATATTTTGCATTTCTGCTGTGCATTTTCGTGCTCCAAATTTTTTAGAGGCAATTTGGGCTTTGCATTATCACCCCTGATCAAATGTCGAAAACAAAAAAAATTAAAGAGCTGGACTATACACATGTGAATCCGTTGCAAATAATTTCAATTCAAGGAATGGATCCCTTTATCAGATATCTTAAGCTACATGCGAAAACGTGAAAGAAAGAGCTACACAAAATGCAGCTGAGATGCAGAACTGAGTATAAAACGACGGTATACTGTCGTTCAACTTAAACTACATACAATTGAATTTAGTTCAAAAATATAAAAAGTTGAGCTTAAACTGCCACAGTGAAAGTGGGCATCAGAGAAGCAAAAACCGATTGTCTCCAAACCAAATCAATTTCGTCTTAACTTTGAACCGCATTCATTGTAGTTACAACCACAATTTAAACAAACTCTACTATCGGTATTGCAATAAGTTTCCACTGTGGCAATCATGCAGAGCCAAGGGATAGCAGTCACCTTTGCATGGTGCAAGAAATTCCCTCTTCAACAACCACCCTCATACGGCGAAACCACCACCTCTTGGTTGAACTTTATCATTCTCCCCCCAGGGGAGAAGTGTTTTGTGACACAGAGTCAACCCGACAATCTCTTTGTGTGCTTATCATCAAAGGGTTGACGTCTGGGTGTCTTACAATGTGTCTGACGCGAAGAATAGGTGAGTCCCTGGGCTAACACTCGACTTAAAAATTCATTTGTTGCATTTGTTGTACGTGTGTGTGCTCAGAAGAATTCGGAAGGTATTAGCTCCGCAAGGATACGATAGAGGACTGCAGCAAATGTGTTTGTGTCGCATCTCCTTGCGTTGCTGTTGAGAGTTTTTCATTTAAGGTGATGCTCTGCGTTTGACGTCGAGTGTCTCTAATATTTAGAAACTTTTAGTTGTTCGCTGTGGATTCATTTTGTTTACTCACCATTGAGTGTACTTTTGGGGAAACAACCATCCTTTGCTGGTTTGAAGTGCATAACGAGTAAGATGAAAAGATTCTGAGATTGTAAGGAGGATGCTAACGTCGGAGCTCATTTATGAATCACCCTTCTTAGATTGTGATACATTTGGGGGGAGAATGAAGCTATGTGTGGTCTACATTGACGTTGCAATGACTGATGAGTGAACTTTTTGACAGAATGAGGTAAATTTGCTCATTAGATGGTGGTTTCTTGATGAAGTGGTTTTGCACTCATCCATGAATGCTACAATGACTTTCCTGAGTGCCTGATGAAGGGTCTTCCTGTAGTCGACAAGGGAATCACCTCTTGTTGTGCGCATATATACTCTGATAAGATTCAATCAATCTACGAAAATCACAATTCTACGTTCGCAGGCAGCTGCTGATGACATTGTAAGTAAAGCAAGTTAGACGTCCTAAGAGCCTGTCTTTCGGCTCAAAGTCACGTGGCCATAGGAAGATACCACTGTTCATATTCAACTTCATTACAACTGTCGGGTAATGTCAATTCACTGTTCACAGCTATGATTTTAACGTGATTCCTTTAATTTTGAATCACAATAATTTTCAAAATTCTCCACTTTCACCACATTGCTTATTAGTCTACAACGACTTTTCCCAAAACACAACCAGCAACCTATCCCTTTGGTATATCTGGTATACGTATGACATCCTCACGTCCTTGCTTTTATTATTCACCGGTTCGGGATAAATCATAGAATTCCTCCATCCAAATGTTGCTAAGCATTCCTTGGAGAATGAAGGACTTCTAGTTAAACGTCATCAAATATAGATGTCACACGTGTAGCTAAATACGTATTTTTAGCCTGCCTTCAAAACAGGATCAAGGGAGAATTTAATATCGATGAATTGTGTTTCTTGTAAGCTACATAAATCCCCTCAAAGGAGCAAGAAAAACATTTGCTCTTTGCGGCCAGAATTAATTTTTTGTTTTCTTGTGGCGATCGTCGGTAATGCAGTTTCGCCATACAGAATTCACCACTGCTGCAGATGTGACAAGAGATTTTACACCTGACATCTGTAAATGACGTTTTCATTTGTTTTGTGTGATATCAATAATTTGTGAATACTTTCTGTTTTATTTTCTTATCGCCAAACTTTCATTAACCATGTCGTGGATAACAGGTCTAGCCGATAAGGCTGAGAATATTCTCAACAAACTAGATCAAAATGCTGCGACAGCATTGCAAACGCCAATTGGAGCCACCGAACTTGACCTCCCCGAAGTTGTTGATGTGCCAAAACGGAGTTCCTCTTCCAATTCCTTAGTATTATCCAAGACCATGTCACCAAAACGAGCATTACCACGAACGGAACAGCAGATCCCTAAGGCCACCCTCGAGCCATCGGATAACAATCCATCTTCAAATATGTCCTCCCGTCGAAGTTCGATCAATTCTCGTCCCGAATCCGTGACTATTGACATTCCTGCTGTTTCCAAGAAACCATTAGAGACGTCTGCGCTTGTTTTACCATCCGATCAAGAGTTGGCTGCGTTTAAAATCGCACTTGCTGAGATCTCTGGCGAACGTGACGAGTTGAAGGCGAAAGTTTTGGCACTCACTGACACCAGTCAACAGGTACTCATGCAAGAGCGTCTCAGAGAGATGGAAATCCTCATTCATCGACTCACTGACGAACGAGATCACGTTCAGAACGAATTGTACGATGTTCAGAACATCAACAGAGGCTATATGCATTCCATTTCTCAGCTGGAGTCGAGTATTTCCAAGGTTCAGCAGGAATTCATTGACGTGTCACAAAAACTGCAAATGCAGATAAAGGAAACCGAGCAGCAAAGACTCGACCTAGTGGAGTACAGAAAAAAGGCGCAGTTGGCTCTGCAAATGAAGGATCAGATGATCAGTGAGCTGAAGACATCTGGAGGTACTCAGCAAGGAGCAGATCATTCCAATGAACGCATTTTACAACTAGAGTTGGAGTCGCTGAGGCAAGAAAATCTACAATATCAGGAGGAAATCCAGAATATACGAACGCAGCTGGAAAACTCCAAGGCGAACATTCACTCACTGTGCCGCCAGCACGAGGAGACTGTGGCCATGTTGCATTTGAACGACGACACAATGCGCAAGGAAATACGTTCGGAGAAGGAGCGAGTACTTCAACTTGAATCAGAGCTAAGGGTTGCCAACCAAGAACTGTTGGCCACACGTCAGCAAATCGCCAGTCACATGGAGGATTTCTCAGCCAAAATCCAGCAGAAGGAAGCTCAGTTGGAGCGGATGAAGGCCAGTTATGCTGCAGCCCAGGCTGATCCAATGGCATTAGAGACTCGAGTGAGATCACTGACCCAAGCTTTGGTGGAGAAGCAGAACGCATTGGAGTCGTTGACGGCGGAGAGGAATGCGCTCAAGTTGCAATTGGAAAAAGCCGAAGTAAGTTCGAGGAATTGTTTGTTTTGCCTCTTGGTTGCTTAGAATGGTTTTTGTTTTTTTTTCAGAATCAAGAGCGAATGCAAGCGTACAATCCCAGAATGGAGCGGAGCTCTATTACGCTTGTCAACCATACCGACGATGGTACTTGTAAGTCTGCAACTGTTCAATCAATTTTCTTTCATTTCCTCGTCTTTGCAGCCAAAGCACAGTTTCCCAGCCTGATGAGGGAGAATCCATTCGACAATCGTGTGGCCAGACGAGTGAAGCGGGCCTATTCCACACTGGATTCAGCTGGCATTCGCTTGGGAGTGTTTTTGCGCCGGTATCCCCTGATACGAATCGTTGTACTCATGTATGTCGGGCTGTTGCATCTATGGGTGATGTTTGTTCTTTTGTTCTCCACGCCAACATAACCTATGATGAGTTTCCATGTAACTGTTATAAATATATTGTACATTTAAGGCACTAGAGTTATAAATGACGGCGCATTTTTGATTTGGAAACTTACAGTTACACTTTATAGGCAACGTTGATTTATTCGGGACTTAGGTCTGCAGGATGCCGGTCGAAGTACCTACAACTGTTAACGACGACGCTATCGCTGTTGACATCGCCTTCGGAAGTGTCATTTAGAAAGTATTAAATACATCGGAACCGTGTAATTACTCTGGGCGTGGAACTGAGACATATCCAACATTAAGCTCTATATATGGAATCAGATGGAAACACCAGCGTGAAAGGAAACCAGGTTGTTGTCTCGGACAAAATTCGACACTTGCCAACGGTCTGAAGTCTTGACATACCGATCAACGATCACACACGGCATATGAATCTCGCTATTAAACTTTTGCACACAAGTCAAAGAGAACCCGAACGAACAAGGTTGGAGACAGCAGAAGTGTTCGGTCTGGAGGGGTCCGTCGATTAAGTCATGACACTTAACACGGAACGCAGCTGACAGAATCAATCGAATGATGATCGAACTCGATTGACACAGTGGTATAATGAAACACATTATTTTGCGGTTAAGAACGGTAAATATATTTTCAAAATCTAAAATTTAAATATCGGACTAATCCAAGTGACCTCTCTTGTACATTCTACTTGTTCACTTTGATGCTCAAGTACATTTTGCCTTGGATCGTCTGCTTCATGGGATTAATCTTCTTCAAGATCTGCGTCATAGTCTCCACCAGACGCTCGCTTGACACGCCAGTCTTTTTGTTCTTGAACTTTGTGAGAAGTTCAGTTGCAGTCATAGGCTTACGCATGAGATATCTTCGCACAGCTTCCTCTGTGATGCCGTAGTCACTAGAAAATAAAATAAATCAAAAACGTCAGTGCCGCACGCACATATGAAATTCGAAGAAGACATACTCTTTGCTGTTGACATTCACGACTCCAGCGAATGTTGCTGGCAGAGCCGGAGCACTCTCGTTCTTGACACGCTTCGCTGGTGTACTCAACGGGCTGTTGCTGTTTTCAGAGCCAGTCAAGTCTGATGGCATGCTGTTGCCTTTACGTTTGTTATTGTCAGCTGCAGTTGTGGTCGGAGTTCCTGCACGCGAAGGGTTCTTCGGGTTCTCCTTGGCGTTGGGTTTTTTCTTATTGTGATCCTCATTCTCTGAGTCACTGCTGTCTGAGCTAAAGTCACTAGACGAGTCCAGGGGATCTTTCTTATTGCGATTATTGCCGTCTTTCTTGTCCTGGTTGTGTTTGCCTTTCTTTTCGTCTTTCCCTTGTTTCTTTGTTTTCTTCTTCTCCTTCGCGATCTCCTCCTTCTCCTTTTGCTTTTTCTTTTCTTCATCCTTGTCCGACTCTTCGGATTTCTTCTCCTCTTCATCCTCCTCGTCGGAAGTGAGGAGCTTTCGGAGCGCATCCTCCTCGGCGACTGACTTCATGTCCTTGTCCAGTTTGGACTCGGGATCTGGTTCACTGGAAAAAAGAAAATCAATAAAAGTTGCTTTGAGAATTTTGCTGAACTTACTCTTCGCTTGATTCCGTGTCGTAGTCCATCTCCCGACCTTCTTCGTCACCATCGTCGGACTCCTCGAAAGCTTCATCGTCCACGTCTCGCTTCTTCTTCTTCTTTTCCGGTTGCCCCTTTTTACTCTTCTTCTTCTTGGCATCGTCATCGCTTTCCTCTTCTTTTTTCTCCTTTTCGTCTTCTTCCGTGTCAGAATCGTCGTCGGAATCGATCCATTCGTCCATGTCGCTGATCTTCAACTCCTTCGCCTTCTTCGCACCTCCCTTGACTTTGACTTCATCTGGATCCTGCTGCTCAGGGTCCTCTTCGTCACCCTTCAAACGTTTCCGCAACATGAGTGAGAAGTAATTCATCACTTTCTTCCTGCGACCGAACTCTTGTTCAGCCTCCTCTGCAGACAACGACTTATACCTGAAAATAATCCATCATTCATTCCCAGATCGCCTGCTCACACATGCCAGACATACCTTTGGATCGGTTGGAAATTATACCATTCGTTGAGAGGATACGCTTCGATTGCTCCATCAGGAGCATGAGTGAACACATAGAACGCCGCATTTTCACTTACTCCGCCTTCGCGGATGCCCTTGAATTTTTTCCCACTCTTTCCACCAACCTTCAAAATCCAAGGTTGGGCATCGGGACGATACTTCTTTGCAATGATACCGAATTTCTTGCGTCGCACTTCCTCACGGAGATCACGATTATATTCAGATCCAGCACCAAATTTTGGCATATCTTCGTCAAATCCTCTAAACTCCTTCATGTTATTCTCTCGTTCCAACTTAACCATTCGCCACTGAGCGAAATCCACGTTGAGGGTGGCGTTGAAACGCATTACATGGTGTTTCTTGCGAAGATTTTTCGGTACACGTATGTTGAATTCCTGCACATTGGATGGTTGGGCAGGAGCACTACCAGATGGCTGCAAAAGGGAATGTAATTTCAATGGAACGGGGAATAAAATATTTGATAACTTACTGCTGCCTTCGACACAGAAGACATTCTCCTATTGTAGTGAGATGGGGTCTGTTTAATTAATTACCGACTAAAATCCCGTAGAAAGCTCTTTTCCTTACCAATGAAGCGATTGTAAATAAAACCAACCAAGCACTTTCCAAAAGACTTGACAATTAAATTTGACAACTGACTACTCACTGTTGTAATGGCTTTGCTGTCAACAACGTAACGTTAAGCCTGTGTGTTCATTCACAATGGTGATTTTGGGAAATAATGTTTTAAGCATGTGTAGATGGGCAAGTTTCGAAAAATTGTTGTAACGAATATGTGAAATAAATGTCGATTTCGAACGCAGTAAAAAATGTTAATAATGGTTTCTTTATATGATATGATAATTTTTCTGTATCAAAAATTCAAATGCGCACTCATTTAGTTTATTTCATTAATTGACAAATTTAAGTCAACCTTTTCCGAAGTAGCCGTTTAAATATACGGCACATCTTAAGATTTCACTTTTTGGAAAACCAAGAGTCACATTTAAGTTTTCATTTAATCAGTTTTTGCTTTCGTAATACATTTGTTCCCCCTTTTCCAGCCGGTTTTTAATCTTTCTCGATTTTCTTTTGTCGATTACCACATTGAGTTCAATGTCGTCGAATGCCACGGCAATGGTTTATGATTGTTAGCTAAGTCGCACGCTGACAATGGGATTATTTGTGTTTTCTCTGATATGTCATTCGTATTTTCTTAGTTTTTGTTCAGTTTTCCATTTTGTCAATGAAGATTTTTGTCAGTTGTGCGTGCAATAAAATGAATTCGACGTTAGCGTGGATCTATGACAGCTCGTTAGGCTCATTATGTGAAATGTTCATCAAATGATTTCAAGTGTCAAAACGACGTCCCCATTAGTTCAATCAATTGGAATAATTGTTGATCTTCATGCAAGACTACCTCTGATGAGAATAACCGTTTTGAATGAATGGATAATTATAATGAAACATTGATTTGACACTGCTCTCGATTGACTTTTCATAAGTAGTGACGGAATTACAAGTTATTCCTGTTTGGAGTTTCTTGATAATATGCATTCCAACGTGAAACCAATTTCAGATCATCAGCAATTGCAAAGAAGAGCCTTGTTATCCTTCCATAAACCTGTCAACTTAAATGCTGCTGAGTCAGTTGTTGAAGGGAGCTCTGTAAGAGATGTCGTTAATGCAGTTCAGGCATGGCCCTGTGTATTGCATGGAAGTTGTGCATATATTTCACAAGACCATTTATAGATAAACACCAACAGAAAAATATTAATTAAACCCCCGATTGAATTTTAATTCAATTGCAACTTTATTTATGCCACCAAGTCCCCATCTGTCATTCCGCACATGTTTTTCTTCAGACAACTTGCTTATCCCTAGCATCAACGATAGCCCGAATCATTAGACATTTAGCAATGGCATACATCCTTGTACATGCACACGATTCGCTCTCTGAAAGAACAAACAATCATCTAGTCATCTGTTTTTTGACAGATCATATGAAAATCAAAACTTACTGCCTTGCTGTTGGCAGACTTCAATTGAATCTCCAGTTGCAGGCCACATAGTTTGCTGCAGCACCTCTCTGTTCAGTTTCCAATCATTTATCAGACCAGATTTTTCAAAGAAACATCTTATGTAGCACTGACAGATCAGAAGATTGCATGAAAACAATGTCCACCTGCGGATTGAATTGAATTACTTACCATTCCTGTCTTATCCGTTTCATCTGGTAGAATCCCGGTGTTGTTAAATTCAGTTATATACTCTGTGCAAGAAAAGAAAGTTGTGACAGGTGACAGATGATCAAAAATCAACCCATCTCCTGCTTACCCATTGGAATAGAGAAACTTGAGTTACAAATGTCCATAATCATTTGAAAGTCAATCTGTCCAGACGAGTCTGACTGCGCGCTGTCACCACGACTGACAGCACTAAGTGCCAACCAAAGAACACAAACAAACTGAACTGTAATGGAGAACATTTCGCAGCGATCTTAAGCCAATAACTCTCTGCTGCCGAGCTTTTATATGCAAACAACGCGAACAACGGTCCAATTAACAAATCGTGTGATCGCACGCAAGCCCACGCAAATCACTTCCGTTTCCGCGCAATCACCCCAAATTGATAAAAACCACATTTCTTTACAATAAATAAATTACTATTTTGTTTATTGAATTAGTTATTGCAAAATTACAATTCTTTAGGTGCATAGAATTCGTATGCGTGCGCTAAGCTTCCTCCTCCACTCTGGACTTTCGGTTTATTTTGTATTTACTTAAACTCTATGTACATTGACAGGCGATTTATTGTCGAGCACCCCATGCCCGCTTGATCAGGTGGGAACCCTTCTCTGCGATCATCACTGCCGGAGCGTGAGTGTTGCCGCTTGTCACTTTGGGCATGATCGACGTATCCATGACACGCAGACCTCGAATTCCATGTACCTTCAGTTCGTGATCGACCACAGCGTACGGATCTCTGGCCGGTCCCATTTTGCACGAACCTGCTTGATGATTCTCGGGTCCGGTGTCGCGCCTGACAGCACACTCCCAGTATTGGTCGGTGCCGAATTTCAGCGATTCACATCCCTTGACAGGGGTCTTGTCCAACTTCATGCCGTACGCCTTCAGCGGACTAGTCTCGGCGATGCGGAGGGCGAACTTGATGCCTTCAATAAGAGTCTTCACATCTCGCTCGTCGTCCAAATAGTTGGCAAATATTTTTGGCGGTGCCAGGGGATCATTGGACGCCAGTGTAATGTAACCGCGACTCTTCGGATTGAGGACGGCGGGGAAGATTTGAATGCTGCGGGAATTGTTGGACAAGAGTTCGCCAACTTGTCCGGTCTTGGCACAACTGGCCAGGTAGCCACCAAAGAAGTACTGCAGGTCGGGTACATCAGGACGTTCTGCGTAGGGCGTGGCGATCTTTGCTGTCACGTCGGATATCCCCGTGCCGGACATTAGACCATCGCGGAAAAGAAGGTACTCCATGGCTGTGGCCCAGTTGAGGGGCGATGTGTCCGCGTCGTTAATGAAGAAATTGATGAAGAACGCCACGTGGTTGTGGAGATTCTTGCCCACTCCTGGCAAGTCATGAATCAGGCGCACGTTAGCCTGAAAAAAAAAAAAAATGAGAAAGTGGCCAAATTAAAATAAAACAAATATTCATGTGTCAGTGTCACAATGTCAAGCAATGTTAAATGCTGTCCCTATCAGTTTTGTTAAGGACATGATTTTTCCTGATCATGGACGTAATCTTCGTGTAGAAACTGGTGCATATAAAAATAAAAAATTTCGATTTTGTCTAAGAGACAGGAGATGCAGCAATGAACACAGCGAACAAATGTGGTCGAAAGGTGCGAATTCGACGTAATGAATAATTGTCCTTCCCGTGAATGGCTTCGGACTTATAATCCGGCGAAAAGGATAAAGACACGTTTTGGTTCAGTATTTTTTCTTTGAAGAATAAATTACTACTAAAACGTCAGCAAGCATACAAAAACGGTAAACAAAAAAAAACTGGGCAATATCGAAGGTAACACTTTTGTTTGCTACTACTACGTAGCGCCACAACCGAGATGAACTTGGGTCTCAACCAGGTAGGATGACGGACACCATGTTGTCTCACGAGGAGCTCTCAAAATTCGCTGACGACCTTTCTAACATTCGTTTATCATTAAATGTGTGTTATTCTCACCAAAAGAATCCGCAAGGTTACTCAAATTTCTCCAAAATTGTTTCGCCATACATTGTCGGGGCTTCGAAACCTTTCGCTTTCGGCGAATGCTAGTTGAAACCTCTTTGAGTTCACCGGTCTGTGAGGTGTTGTTAAACCGAACAAGCCTACAACATTAACTTCAGTTTATTTTAGTCATTATGGTGTTATTCTTCTCACTCTTTCATTTTGACAAACACTCACGGATGGATGAACGGGGGCTGCAACTTGGTTTCGCGGAAACCGCGGGTATTCCATACCCCGAAAATGTATGGGAAACCTGGCATATTGGGAGAATATTGACGAAGCCTCACGGTATCGTTCGGGGAACGTAGCCTGGGTACGTTCCTCGTTTGACGTTGACAATGATTGGAGCAGAAATGAAGTATTACAGACATAGCCGACTTCACAGCTGATTGCCCCCTAGTCCATCATTGAGTGCCTTTTTGACAGATACTCATGAATTTTCGACGGTTATTCACGAAATAACGTAAATGTCGTCCTTTGATTGGTCAATAAGGTTTATGAACACGTTATAAAAAACAGTTGTCAAAAATCTTAAGGGGAAAGAGAGCATCTCTGTAATACTTCATTTCTGGATTGGAGTAAAATGAACTGTTCAGACATTGGTCTAGCTAGCCATCAGTATCGTTTCGTCGTGGTCATTGATTCGGAAAATGACAGACACTGTTTGTGCCTTTGCAATTGAAAAAAAAAGAAAAAGAGAAAAAAATTGGAACCAAGGAGTGGTACAATTTGTATAAATTTCCTAAAGCTCGTCTTAAAATTGTCTATCTTGCATATGGTCTATGCAAAATTCACCATACACGAGCAGAATTATCGCAACTATGCAAAATCTAAAAAAATTATAAATTCACGCAGACCATCCCTGGAAACAGCTGCAACAAAAAAACACCATACAAACTGTCTGCGCAGACATGTGCGCAGCAACAAAATATATTTTTCTGCAGCGACGTATCTGTGTCATGTACGAGCCCTATTAAGTAGCTCCGGTAGTATGTCAATAATAACGACTTCTGAGTAGCCCTAAATCGCCAGTCTCTCATTACAGTTCAGTAAAAAAAAATATTGTACCGAAATGCAAAATCGCTTGACAGGTCCGTAGCCCATTTACCAAGGTCAACATTTTTATGAACCAAAACATCAATGAACAAGGATTTGTTGTGCTCTACATTTATAAACCATCACATTGTCATAAAGAATTGTTGATCTTTGAGAGGCGAGTACGGGTTACAGAGACTGTTTATAGTTGTTTTTAAGACAAAGCTCGACCATATACGACTCTGATATAGCATCGCATAGAGAGCGAACACACCGAAGGGCATGTGAACAGAATCGTGATAAATAAATTCACAGTTTATAATGGTTCCTCCTACAGCACACTGTGGAGCACACTAACAACAAAATATTGTGATCCAATTCACAATTACCAAACTGACAGTCAATCATGACGAAGTTCTTAAAGCCGAAATCATAATGTCCCGTT
The DNA here is from genome assembly GCA_964034865.1 of Eristalis intricaria. Lineage (NCBI taxonomy): Eukaryota > Metazoa > Arthropoda > Insecta > Diptera > Syrphidae > Eristalis > Eristalis intricaria. The sequence continues at coordinate 11,449,875 of OZ035873.1, forward strand.
CGCGCGGTCGTACGTTGATAGGCCTCGGTAGTCGTTTTTTCGAGCTTACGAGAATTGTATGTCAAAGCGCTGTAACATCAGTTTTCCAATCACAATAGAACCCTCGCATTTTTCATAAAAAATTATGTGAAATCCATTTTACAAGAAAGAAATGCAATAACTACAAATAAAATCCTTACAAAAAATTGATTAACTACATGAATAGTTGCCTCAGCCCGCCAAAAATTAAAAACCACATGTAAAAAAAAAAATAAACTTGTTTCACAACTGTCAAAAGCCCGAGTTTGTAAAAGTATCACTACTTACAAATTTGTGTTCGCGCTTACGATATTACGGTCTGTCGAAATTCAGAGCGCGACCGCCCCATTTCGACTTTAACATATGATTTACATGTATCCTACAGAAAATTTCAAAGCCCGAACGCCTAAATACGCCGTTGCGTTATGAGTATAAAATGTCAGAGAATACGCCGTTGCGATATGAGTATAAAATGTCAGAGATCAACCGCGCGAACAAGACTTATCTCTATATTGTGGTCGATTTTAGATGAATTTTGTGAATGGAAATCTATTATGCCGATGGAGTCGCGGAAGCCTACGTCACAAGTCAGGAGGTAGTGGACAAAATGTGTGTGAGAAAACTCAATAATCGACTACTGTGATTGCAACAGAGAGTGTGGCTTTTTTGATGTCGAATTGTTTTTCGAGCCCGACTTGGACGAAGAACATTTGTACAAAGAAGTTGAGCACCATAAGGGCTTGTGTGGCTTGTGTATGTATCCGAAAACTCATTAACTGACGCAAATACATTACGACGACGATAAGGAGAACGCAAACTGATAGCTCACCTGTACCCCTTCCGGCCGGATGTGTATACAATACGTCACTAATGCATCACACTACAACGCGAATGTACACAGCCCTTAATTTTAACATTTTCTTACGTGGAATAGACTTAAAACACGGAAATTTGTGTTAGCTTTAAAACACCTCTTGGTGGCCAAAAATTGGAAAGATCTCGCTTGGACTAAAAACCGAACTTTGTCAGTTGATAATTGATGTCACATCAAATCTACACTCTAGCTCACATCACCCAGCCCATTCATTACTTACATTCTTTAGATCATTCTTAGGCCCAATACCACTCAGAAGAAGTATCTGTGGTGAGTTCACAGCACCACCGCTGACAATCACTTCCTTTTTGACAAGAATCTTCCTCATGCTTCCGAACTGATCGATGACTTCTACTCCATGCGCACTCTTCGTCGACGGATTCACCAGCACTTTGGTGACGGTTGTGTTGAGCAGAATGTGCAAATTAGTCCTCAACCTCGCCGGGCGAAGGAACGCCCGAGCAGAACTCATACGCACGCCATTTCTTGATGTCATTTGAGCGATCATGAAGCCCGTCGAGTTGCGTCCATTCAAATCGTGCACTCCATATCCTGGCAAGAGGAAAATAAATGTAAATCAAGAACGATCTTCAGAATCTAATGCTTACCCAATTCCTCTCCAGCCTTCAGAATGGCATACGACAATGGAGGATTGTAGGGGAACTTCGACACTGGCAGCAGGCCTCCGACTCCGTGGTAGTCTGTGCCGACATCGTCTGGTTGCATGTTGTTTTCGGATTTCTTGAAGAATGGCAAAACATCATTGTATTTCCAGCCAGCGTTGCCCAATGATTCCCACTCGTCGTAGTCTTCGCGATTGCCGCGCATGTACATCATGCCATTTAGGACGGATGTGCCACCCAGGACTTTGCCCCTTGGCCAGTAGCAACGTTGTTCCTTTGACGATAGACAAGCCTTCTTTTCTGGTTCCGTGTTATAGCGCCAATCGATGTCGCTTCCAATGAAGTTCAAGAACATTGAAGGGACCTGTGCACCGACTGGTTCATCGCCACCTTAGGGGAAGAAAACATAAAAAAACATATATTATAATGTTGGTCTTTTTAGATTAAAAAGAGAGGGTGTCCCTTTCGAGGTTCCTTGTCCACTCAGATCACCAAGACCGTTGTTGATGAAGATTTAAATTGATTAGGGACAAGAGTCTTCCCTGATTCCATCGACTGAAGTTCAAAGAATATCGACTCTTTAAACGATGTTAGAACTAAAACAATTGTCGGTTTTGTACTTTTGTACAGTGATGTTTATTCATTTCTTTCTTACTGACTTTGTGAGTAAATATGTCTTAGGCCGCTTTTACACAGTCAATTTTGGTCGGACACAGTCGCATCAACTGCGAGATTTGTAGGTGAAGGAAGCGGAACAGTGCCGGAGGCTCCCGAGTTGCATGTGTGCAGAAATTGTATCAGCTTTCGGGTGAGCTTTCGCATCTTTCCTTGCTTTTTTTTATTTTTAATGTCAGCATTGGATATCTAAAGCATGCAACACATTTTTTACATTCTATGAAAATTTGATAATTTGACCCTGTGAAAGCATGGTACGATTACTTCTCATAAAAGGCGATATTTGATGCGACGAAATTTGACCGTGTAAATGCGACCTTATTTGGAGGATGAACAAATTCCTTGTGATTCGTATTCAGTATTGTTTGATAAATCATCATGGAAAGGCTTATATCTCAACAAACAGACTGGATGGCGCAGTTGGTTAAGTGCCTGTCCTTGGTTAGTGGAGTGCCCGGTTCGAATCCCATCGAAAGCAAAGTTGATATGTACGCTTTTATCTGGTTTTCAAATCTGTTCCAGTCACCATTTGCCGTCGAGATCAAATTAACGGCACTGTCACTGGAGTGGTCAATCAGTGGTTGTAGTCTGAAAGCGGGTATCAACCATGGACCAACATGTTCTCTACTGTGCTGGCGAATTCACTAGCAACCATTAACCATGATTTTATCAGCCACATTTCTTTCGAGTCACTCACAATGCACACAGAGTATTCCTGTCTAGAAAAAGCGTCTCAAACTTGAACGTTCGGAGTCGATATTAAACTGTAGGCCCCTTCCACTGGTAAGAGAACATTAGCTTAACACACAAAACTCGAATGGTTTCTGTAGACAGTCCCAGGGCTGTAGCGCAACTCATATTAATATTACTAAGAATAAAAAGAATGTGGGTCTCCGTGGCGTAGTGGGTTAGACATGCTCAAAGAGTATTCCTGTCTAGAAAAAGCGTCTCAAACTTGAACGTTCGGAGTCGACATTAAACTGTAAGTCCTTTCCACTCGTGAAAGAACAATAGCACGCACAACACAAGTGGTTGCTGAGAAGCTAGGCCCAGGTCCACCTCGGACTGTCGCTCCACCCATATTATTATTATTATAAGAATAAGAATATGCTGTACACTCACTTTTGCTGGCTGACTATATTTGACATATGGCAATCTCGTATTCATAGCAAGAACTTGTTCGAACTGTTATGGTTGTCTCATGTGCTTGCTCGATCATGGACGGAGGCAGTCTTACGAAGGTATCGAGCCGTAACAGTAAGTATACAGCTGTTATTCCGGTCGAGGAGTAAGCTAGCAAATATTGAAATGAATGTAAAAAGCAGGAAATTAAAATGAAAACAGTTTCTGAGACCAAACACATCCTTGGGTACATACAAACATGTTGGCGGCATACCAGCCAACTCTGTGGATTTAAACAGAGAAAGTGAATTTGTCCCAAGGAACATATAATCCACGATCTAAAGGAGTGATGCAGTAATGGCGCCCAACGTGAGACTCTAATAAAAAATTTCATATCTTAATTCTGGTTGCTAAGCGGCTTAAGGTGACAGTGCCTCATTAATGCTGTCGAATTTTAATCATTATTTGTATGCATCTACGGTTTCTACGTTGCGAACTACAAACTACTCATAAGCCATTGAAGCAACTAACGCCACATGAAGTTATCTTCAACCAATATTAGGTTGTTTATAAGGTAAGAACGGAGCTCAAGCTCAGTCCCTTCATGGATTGCAGACCCGATAATAATAACATTATGTGAATAAACCTAAACATAACTCTTTTCTTTTAGGTGTTCAGTTATTCCCGGAAGAAGCTTCTTCTATTCTTTGCAAAAAATTTTCTGTACTTTTTAACTTCTCAGATTCTTGTTATAATTTAATTTATTCATATCTTAGCAATCGTGTGCCTCTGTATCTTTTAATGATAAGTTGTTTTCTTTTTGTGATGTTGTAACTGGTGTGCCACAGGGTTCTATACTTGGCCCTTCATTGTTTTCAATGTTTATTAATGATCTGCCCACTGTAATATCTTACTTTTCTTACCACATTCATGCCGATGACCTTCAATTATATATTAGCTCCAAGGCCAACCTAACTGAGAGTACTATTAACCTAGTAAATAAAGAGCTTAAATCAATAATCAGTTGGTCTAAATTTAATAGACTGTTCCTAAAACCAAAACTACCAAACGATAGCTAAACAAGCTCTTAACCACATGAATTTCCCTCATATTCAGCTGAATTCAATCAATATTGAATACGTCTCTCAGGTTAAAAACCTGGGTATAGTTTTCAACAATAAGCTAACGTGGAATAATCACATTACAAAAGTTGTTTCAAATATATATACAGCTCTCAGAGAACTTTCAGTCACCCAGCACTTTTTGCCAATCAATGCTAAATTGAGACTTGTGAAATCCCTTATTTTACCAATTATTACTTATAGATGTGAGATTTTTGCTGATTCCGATTTTCAGTCATACGTTGTAATTTAAATAGTCACCCTGAATACTTGTTTAATAAATTGTGTTTCTATGAATCTAATCGTAACATTTTATTAAAACCTTCCATTCACACATGTCTTACATCGCGCATACAGTTTTTAATTTATGCTACTAACTTGTGGAATAGTCTCCCTAACAACGTTAAAAGCCGGATCGAATCTTATTGATTTATTCATTTTTATATTATATTTCTATGCTCTTGTTCTCTATTGCAATTTGTTCTCTTTTAAATCTGAACTGTACTTCTTCTTAAGAAAATTTCTTGTATGTACAGAAACACTCAATAAATACAAATACTAGAACATGTGCGGCTTGTCTAGAAAGAACATGTGCAAATACATGCAATCGCAATCATTGTATTGTAATAACCCGAAATATCTGGACACTACGGCAGCAATAATGAATTCGCCTATAGGCCAAACGGGAACGCGAGACATACATCCTCCGAATTCCGGACAACACAATCAACCTCATCTTGATGAGAAACGAAGGTGACAAGAGATGCTGCCACATGAAGTTCCAATCAACAAATTTCGGCTGACCGGAAACGTTTTCTGGATGAAGACAAACTTCTCTCACAAATCATTCACTTTCTCCACAATAATCCGCTTAATTGCAATAACAAAAATAATTCTCACTCGCGCACTGAACAGACATTGAATGAAACCCCCACCACATCATCACCTACTCGCATTTCTTCATGATTCCTAAGGACTTTAAATTGAAAAAAAAAACAAACTCAGACTCTCTGTTAGCGTTACGCTTTGTGAAAAAAACAATATCGTTCTGAACTGTGAAGTACAACGCTGCGTGTCATAATCGTCGGCATGAAGCGGCAAAGTGTTGAGTAGACCCAAGTCGCCGGCAGCCGACAACATCGTCGTGCATGTTAACCTGTTAAAATCAATTAAATGCATTCATGGAATATTAGTTTGTTGAAGCAGCAGTCTTAAATAAAGGTGTTGAACACCTCAACAGGGTGGTAGCACAAACACAAACAGACACGAGCGAGGGACGAGGACGTGTGACCTTTGTTGCATTCCAGTTTTTATTAATCGCAGTTAACGGGTTTCATGGTAAATTTTTGGGGGGTTTATGTTTTATTTTTGATAACTTACCAGCTTCAATGAGGAGTACTTTCCAATTTGGGATTTCAGATAAACGCGACGCCACCACAGCTCCGGCTGATCCGCCACCGACGACAATGAAATCATATTCGTAATCGGGCTCCGAACGAAACTGAAAGGAGATGACATTGAAAATATCAGGATTATTTTTTGCGCAATTTTGGTTTGATATGTATACAGTGTGTGTAGTCTGGAGGTGAATGAATTGGGCATACAGAGTAATTTCAGATGGCTCATGCTAAATGTAGGATGACAGTGCCGAAATGTAGGCACTTTTCGTTGTCCAATCAAGGTCGGTAATGATCGGTCCGAAACCTTCAATTTGGTTTAAGGCATGGCCATGACATGTAATTTCTTTGACACCTTGCCTGAGGGAACCGTCTAAAGAAGAAAGCAGAGGTAATCTCATCCGCATGCTTTGCGAAATTACAGAATCCCTCTCAAATCAAATGCAAATATCACCGATCCACTGTTTGATCCTGGAACTTGTGTCGAAGATAGTTGACAAATATACTCTAGAACGGTTCATGGGAGTTTGAGTTAAGATGAAGAAAAATAATAGAAATCTTAATTATCATGAAAATTATGTTAAGACATTTGATAAGTAACAGAAGCGTCTGGGAGAAGCAATGACTAAAACCAGGTTTTCATGATGAAGAACGGCCCAAATTGGACATCGGAGAGTAGGCAATAAACTAGCGAGAACGGATCCTCAAACAGATTCTAACAAGCTTCTAGGACCACTAAGGAAATGGAACAGTGAGATGTGCCTAGCCGGACTTTGAGGAGGCCATTAGTAAAATTGCAGTATGGCCATGCTGTCGTACGACTTGTTAACTATGAGTCCTATTCAAAATTGCTGATTAAAAAGAGACTACAGTCTACGGACCACAGACGACGTCTACGGATTCAGCGCCTAAAATGGCTGGGTCATGTTGAGCGCATGTCCAACACTGCTCTCAACCGAAGGTTCTTCGACTCCGAACCAGTGGGACAACGCAATAGAGGACGCCCACGGTCACGGTTAAGGCCCAGGTCCACCCCAGACTGTAGCACCACCAGAAGAAGAAGACGACTCTTGAGAGTAAAATCACGCATGACACCAGTGGTTGCTATAGAAGCTAGACCCAGGTAAACCGCGGACTTTACCTTCAACCTATTTTTGTTATTATTAAGAAGGAACATTAGAGAACTCATCCTCAATGTCCACTGCCATACCGTTCACTCAATTGAATTATCCGTCGTCAAAGAGACGAACTTAACGCAAAATGTGAATTTTTTAAATATACACCTAAGTCTGTTTTTACACGGTCTTTTTTTACACGGTTTTGATATAACACGGTTTGAAAATTGAATATTTTTAATTTTTTTACACGATTTTATTCCATTTAGCACGATTTGAAATTTTATGTACTTAAATTTTTTTTGTCAAATTTAATTTTTGCGAAGTATGTTCATATCACAAAAAAGTATTTATGAAAGAAAAAGTCTGAAACCATCGATAGTATCGATAGTGCTATCGATAGTTTGCGAACACTAGCTTAAAGATTTAAGTGAATTCCCTTTTAGCGCGTACAAGCAATTTTTACTGGTCAAAGCAAATGTGAATAGCACTAATTTAGGGGAATTCCCTTTATGTGCATACAATAAAATTTACTGGTCAGAGCAATTGAAACGTAATAATATTTTGTGAACTGTCAATGCAATAAGAATAAGAATAAGAAATAAAATAAACATGAATTCTTGTTCTTAAAAATTCTTGTTTTTCACTAATTTTAATAGGTTTTAGAGATTAGGAACAAATCACCCATTTTTGTATACGATCAATGTCTTTTTTTACACGGTTTTTTTTACACGGCTTCTTCTGGAACCAATCTACCGTGTAAAAACAGACTTAGGTGTATTTGACAGCTGTCATGGTGCAAGGAAAACTCTTGCCATACAAATTCAAACGATGGCGTCACGTGCTGTTCCATATTTTATGGCATCAATCCAAGCAAGAATTTGACAATGGGCGAATGAATTTCTTAGGCTTTTAAACAATTTAATTTGGTTCATAATTTATTTCGAAGTGAGTAAAGAAATTGAATTTATTCATTTTTTTGACTTGCAACAATCTGAGCAGTGAAAAATGACAAAGTTTTTAAAATCCGAGACTGACAGGGTCACTACTCCAATAGTTGCGGAGTAGGGACCCTATTTTGATACATACGTCAAATCAGCTTATCCGTCAGACCTACGATCTCCACTCTTAAGTCCAGATATACCTAATACTTGAAACACATTGCTTGCATTTTTTTTAGAACCAAGAGTGAAATGATGCAGGAATAAATGAAGTAAAAACTGAAAGACTATTATTGCTATCTGGAGCCTATTTCACAGAACATACACCACATACATTTTTTTGCTAATACTTCGTTTAATCAAAGTGACAAAGTATCTCTGAGTTTAGCAAAAATTTAAGTGGGACAAATATTTTTTTCAGGTGTTACGACATTTCTGTAGTAATGTATTGGATATTTGCAGTGCATCTTGTATGACAACACTAATCTGTGCAGTGAAAAGTAAGCAGAATCTATAAAACCGAGGACGAAAATAAATCACGCAGCAATGTGAAATGCGTATCCTAGGACACATGGTAAATCACATAAGCGTTGTACAAGACGTTCGACCTTCACTCTACTGCTCTGTGTGCAGAAATAATGCCGTTTTCGTTTTTCAACACAAGCAATTCAAAGGCTATTCACAAAATGCTGCGTCGTGCTAAGTTTGTTACAAATGGACAATTTTAATAAAATATAAGAGCGTACTCTCTCTCAAGCATTTTTCGACATGTTTCAAAATTCCAACTTTGACAACTGTCGAAACAGAAAAACTGGAAAAAAACTTTCAGCGCTATGTGGTCGATTTGGGAATGATTTCGCTCTCGAAGACATTAAATATCACTTCCAACAGTATCTACCTAAATTCCAACATTATCTAAATTCCAGCAGTACATTAAATATCACTTCTTGTACTACCTGTAAAATCAAGTCTTACATATTCTTGGCCTTTGCAGAGGGAGGACATCTTCTCTTCTTTTCTATCGGAGATCAGAAATGCTGGATCAGGTTCTATGTCTTCGAGGCATTTTGCATTTAAATTTAAGTGAATCGTTCGTACGAGATTGATTATTTCATGGATATCTTGATTCGATTTTTGATTACTGAAAAAATATATCGATTACAATTTACAAAGGGTACAAAGACATTCTTCAAAGCCAGACTAAACATTATGCCATTTAGTGAAAAGGAAAAGACATTTGCCTTTCGAAAAGTTTGCCTTTCTTCATACGTACACCGAGAAGAGAAAAGCAACTGTGTGCCAATAGTGACATTTAAAGAAGAACGGTCCCTTCTCACTCTAGCGAAGTCTCTCTCTCACTTGTCAATGCCTCAACTAATCATCGTAATTTTTGCAACGGCCATCAGACAGTAAGTAACCATAAGAATGTGACTAATGCTGACGACAAAATATTCAATAAAGATAAATGATGTAAAACTATGCAACACGCAATGAAGTGTACTCACCCTCGAGGTAGCTCTGCCGCATGGATCTTCAAGATCGCATTGTGATCGAATGAAAACCTCCAAGAGTCCCATAAATAGCATAAATGCATTGCCACCGCAAGTGGACGCTAACGTTGGACCTGTTGGCACCCCAACAAGGCAATCACAGGTGGCCATCTTGATGCGAATTGAAGAAGCGTCTAAAAGAAAAAACAAAAAAACTAATTTTTAACGAGAATTCACATTGAGTTGACATTTAATGTGGATGTCATCATGGTCAAACAAATGATGAGCCTGTCATCCAATTCAAGCCAAAGCTATCAGTTCCATTTGTTCTGTGAAATATTATAAATAAGCAAAGATTTAGTTGTCGCAGCAAACGGATCATTATCGGAAGTGGAGTGCAAACAGCGACTTCCTAGATAGTCAGCACTCAAGATGGTTCAGTAAACTGATTTCCCCATTTCTTGTGTTATCTCTTTTCGAACAATCATCGAATACATCCACCGTCCGTCCAAGACACTTGTCACATCAATCACTCATCAGTTGACACTGGGCACTAACTGCGCAAAAGTGGGTTCAACCATAAGCCGGTTACGTCTACACCGACGATAATAAATATGTCAATGCTAACCTTCAAATGGAGATAACGTTTGTTGAACAAATCTGGAAAAGATTTATATCATCGGAAGGAACGCGATTGATGTGGGAATATCTTTTTGGGGGCATCTCATTTGAGAATTGTCAAAATCACAATCTTGCTAAAGAGCCTTCGATTTATTTTTGCGTGCAAATTGATTGATTTCCATTTTTCTAAAATACGCTAATGCACCAAACTTTGACGTTGCATCTCGTCGTTGGAAATTTGATTGAGATCTGCTACGGTTATGAAGATTCGAATTAAACTTGCTTCGAAACGAATTTTAGTCGCGTTTTCCTCGTCTATGTAAACGTGAAAAAACGTTTGTGGGGTAATTGAGATTGTGGATATCTGGGATGGTATGTAAACTTTTCTGTTTTAGTGTCAAAAAGCATCGTCAAAATGTAATTCAGTAATTGTTGCTGGTAATTTATGTAAATTTACAACACCAGCCTTAGTAAGCAAAAATTAACGAAACTTGCACAAAATACGAAAGTGGTCTGATAAGTACAAATTCGCACCGCCAGATGAAGCCACTATCGCATAGCACATTTTCGTAGACGGCTAGTGTCAAAATCGGACTTGTAGTTTTGTTTTCAGCGTTTGTGGAAGCGAGGGTGTATGCGGTTTTAGAACAATTGGAAAGTAGCAATATCGGTAAGGGATTCGATTCTTGTGTTGAAATAGAAATATCGCACCGAAATCAGTCACACAATCGTGACAAAATTTCACCGCCTGATTGAGGGTCAGCGAGTTAGCTGAGACACTAGGCATTTCAAAAGCTGTCTACGCGATGCGTGCCGTGTTGGCTCACTTCGGACCGTGAGACATCCTCCGTGGCCAAGGTCAAATTGGTGGCTACGAACTGCTGCCCCATCCACCACATGGCAAACATGAATAAGTCACTCGCCGGATAGAAATTTGAGTCGAATGAGGGGGTTACAGCAGCTACGGAGGCCTACTTTGGAGACCTCGGGAAACCTATTTTTACAGACGGGTTTCAGAAGCTGGAACATCGCTGGGTCTCGAGTTAAAAGGATACTATTTTGTGAAATAAATCTCCACTTTTCCAAAATCTCCGTTTTTTTTATACGATTAATGGATTATCCATTTTGAATTGCAGTTCTCTGTAGCAGGCTAGTTACTGCATACTGTCAGAGATTTTTCAAATAACTCACCGAATACCCAAACTTTCAGGGTACTTGATTTTTAGCATGCCGTGTAAAAGACGAATTCTAGTCAAATTCACTGTTAATCGCTCCCGTCAGGAACTCGAATATAGACTTCCTCGCTTGGTCGGGTTGTGTAAAAGATTATTTATTATTATTATATTCGTGTGAATTTGTACATTGTGCTAGTCTTCTCCCAGCCCTATTTCTCCAAACCCAAAATCAATTCGCCTCTCATTTTGAACTTTAGATCTAGGTACTTGTCAATTGCTTATTGGCTGGCTTCGGAATTCGTGAAACAATGTCGTAACAAGTCACTAACCTACAAACACAATCCCAAAACACAGTTTCAGCACATCTCTTGAGTCAGCTTAAGCATCAATTACCCTTCAACTGTCCATTTGCACTGTCTACTGACATTGCAAGTGTTCACAAATATGGACGCGTCCCAACTGCTAATTGGGCTGCGAAGATATTCAAAAAATTCGAACAACCAAGCACGCTGCCAGCCAAAATTAAATGCAAATCATACTCCAAGCTGTTCATCATCAAGGTATCATCGCTTCATTTTTCACACCAACGACGTCTCTGCACATCGATGCAGTTTAATTGTTGGAATTGGAATCAGTTTTTCGCGGTCGCTCTCTCTCTCTCTCTCTCTCTCTCTCTCTCTCTCTCTCTCTCTCTGCCTCTCAACCATTTGACAGCCATCCAAAGAAAGTTGGATGCGCACGATGCAAAAAGCAAACCATTGTTAGTGCGCCCAGCAGTAGAGTAAGCGCTTGTTAACTGCTCCCCACATTGTGACCGTGTGGTGATGGGACAGTGAAAACTAGGAAGTCATGGAGTGTGCTTAGTGGCTCAAGACATTTGTCTTCTTTCTCTTTGGTGTTCATTGCATTTCGTCTGCGATTGCCAACGGAAGTGTGGCTTGCCCAACAGTCAACATCTGCCTGAGCGGCTGACAAGAAACCGTGCCAACACTGCTTTTTTGTTTCTTATTAACTGTGACAGATGGCTGCTGACAGCGGCGAGTGAAGATGTAAACACCGCTAGTTGGCCGCAACGATGCATGAGCAGGGTTTGAATTTGAGGCGAGTGGGTGTCAACTGCACGTTATGATTATTCACCACAGGGAGCGAAGATGCATATCTGGTGATTTATTGTGACGCAACAGAGCATATCCTGCATATCTTGACGCGACCTACTTTGGGTGGTGGGCCTGCGGCGGCGTGATGGTATTTAGGAAGACTGATTGAATGCCAACGAGAGGGCCGCTAGGAGCTGCGTTGTTGGTCATTAAAAAGTCGTTCAGTGGGACGTGCACAGAGATGGTATTGATTGCTCTTATTACAGTTCTTATCGAGTGAAAGGAAACGCAACGCAGCAATGCGTTATGCAATTTGCAGAATGACAAGTTTAACAAACCTACGCAACAACTTGTGCAGAAAGAGGATTCCAGTTTGATCGTCTATGCTGTTTATCAGTTCCTTCTTGTCGTGTTACAGATGCTTGTACATATCTAGTCCAGTCACGGAACTAGTTTAGGATATAATGTTGCTGAAAAAGCAGCCACATGATGGCGCGGACCATGTGGTCTTTGAACCATGGCATCGGCGCGAATTTGTCTCTCGTTTTTCAAGGTAAGTTAATAACCCGATTGATGATGCGAGAGAATGCCGAACGAAAGTATTTAAAATTCCACTTAAATAGAACCTCTGAAACGCACATAAACAATAATGAATGTTTTTATATGTAATTTCTCGGCAAAACTCCCGAATGGAACCGGTCAAGCATTCGCTTTATTTTTGTCAGACAAACGGTTTTAATTTCTCTTAAACACCTTTTACAGCTACTATGAACTTTTGTCGTGGTTAGATACCCAATTGGCTTTCGTCGGCTGGAGTGTATCAGGTTTTATTTCGTCTTCTAAAAGTGGCTTGTTGGAATATTCTTTCAGAGTGTACGCAGTTCGATTTGGCTCCAATTTACCTGTTTAGTGTCTGAACATTTGCAATTTCATGGTTTCAGGATTTCCTTGATTCAAGAGGAAGGAGAACACTTCGATTTTATGATAAGGATTGTAACATTTCGTCAACAATTGAGTCCTGATCATGATGTCTAGCAACACTAAAGGTTTAGGACACATGTCTTATGTTCAAACACTCGAAATTATGTAAGATCTGTACGAGTGGTCAATAAGTTCTATGCATTGAGCGCAATCAGTAATAACAGCTCGCTGAAACCAGTACATCTCAAGTCAAAGAGTTATTTCATTGAGATCAAAGGCATTTATGGAGTTAGCGCATCGCAAGATATCAACTACAACCAGATGCACAACTTATGAGTTAATAAAAGGTCTAGTGAACCGAATAATTTGACAGATAATGACAAATTTTTCGACAGTATATATTTAACTTTAGTGGCGGCCATGACGCTGTGAGTAAGTGTGTCGACCTCTACGCCACTGAACCTCTCTGCCTGGGTTCGATTCCCGGTACGACAAAAATAATTTTCACGGCCCTACCTCTTTCGAGTCACTGACATTTCTAGAAAAAGCTTCTCAAACTTGGCCGTCAGAGTCGGCATAAAATCGTATATCCCTTCAACTCGTAAGAGAACAATAGCAAACACAACATGAGTGAGTATTGTAGAAGTTAGGCCCTGGCCCTCTACGGACTTTAGTTTCACGCATATGGAATTGCCGCAAATAGATATCTACGGGTAGAATATAAGCGAATTGTTGACTTGTGAACTTGTGGATTATCCTCACTTTGCGGATCGCGATCTCAGGTCGTGGATCAAATGTATAGCGTTGTCATTAGACAGATCTACATAAGTGGCATTTACATATATGAGCTCATTACGAACTGCGAACTTCGCAAAATCTGACACTTCATTCATATGGAGCAGAAATGAAGTATTACCGAGATGCCCGACTTCTACCTCTCTTGGCCTTTGATATGTTTGACAACTGTTTTTGAGTAGTCCTCGCACTTCGAAGGTAACGTACCGTAATATTTTTTATTAAATATATTTTTTAAATATATCTTACTAAACATTCAAAATATTTAACATCATTTTACGAAATTTAATCGTACAATGTGCATGTATTTGTTTAAGTGTATACCTTGCTATTAAACTCTGTACAAACTACAAACAATACTCAAATGCCCTGTTGTGTGGAAAATAAATTTTAAACCGCTGATAACCGTAAACTTCTGCCTCTTCTCCAGATTTTGATGGTCTTTGTTAATTAATGCATAGAGATCTGCAAAATTTTGTTTTCAAGCTTCCTGTATTTCTTCCCCGTGCTGTCAACATTACAGGGCCAACTAGAGTCGATGAGATCTGCGATGTCGATGTAGAATCGATTTTTAGACTCTCCAGATCGTGGATACATTTTCTCAGAAGTCGTTCATAGACTAATGAGACATTTACATGAGTCGCATACTGCGAACTTAACATAATGCGAACTTTCAGTAACAACCATGTTCCACCGAATGTACATAAACAAAAAGTTCCATTTATTTGCGGAGTTGCAAGCCTCTCCAGCTAGCACGGTCTCTGGCTGGCTGTCTCCAGTGTCGCACGCCAAGTTGGTTGAGGTCCTTCTCCACCTTGTGTTGTCCCACGGGATCGGAGTCGAAGTCTCTAGCCACAAATTCACTACCAGAAAATTCGCGATGACGTCTTAGTTTGTTCAAATTCCATAATTAATATATAATATTTCCATATTAGAAATTAAGTATTATAGAGATATCCGTCTCCACAGCTGATTGGCTCCTAGTCCATAGACGAATTTGGCTGCCTTTTTGACAGATATTCACTAAATAACGTGAATGCCATCCTTTGATTGGTCCATTTGGTTAAAGAAGACCCATTTGGAGTATTCTTTGTAGTTTGTACAGAGTTTAATAGCAAGGTATGCACTTAAAGAAATACATGCACATTGTACGAGTAAATTTCGTTAAATGATGTTAAATATTTGAATGTTTAGTAAAATATATTTAAAAAAAATATATAATAAAAATATTACGGTACGTAACCTTCGAAGTGCGAGTACTACTCGCTTTTAACCTTTTATATCAAATGGAAGAATCATCCACTCATTATAGAATAATTGCACGCAGAAATCCAGTGATGCATTAAAAGAATGCCCATCGATATCCTTGGACTATCGCGCGACCATGACGGAAAAAGACAAATAGTTCTTTAGGAAGAATGCTGTGACTGTGAATTTGATAAAATTACGGTAGGTGCGTATCGACCTGTAAATTGTTAGTTATTTTTGTATTCCAAATCGGACCTTATGGCAAACTTCAAAATTCTTAGCGTAGGGACTGTCAATTCCTTGCCTCTATAGTATTTGGTACCGTATAGCAAGTTAGAGAAAATAAATAATTTACGGAGAAATTATCCAATTTCTTCCATACTTAAATCCCACAAAGTGTCACTGACTTTGTGGATGCAATAGTTTCTCTATAATTTTGACTGTTAACAAAGGCATCAAAATGAAGCAAAAATCATTGTTTTTTTAAAATATGCCACTATTTAAAATAAGATTAACTGTTGGAAGTCTCCCTATTCTTTTATTGGTAACACATTACCGTTCCAATCGCACAATTGTGGAAAAACCCTTCATTTTGGGGACTTCTGACCAAAGCACCACAGAGATCTGACCACCAAAGCATATGAGCAGGCTTCTCTCAGTCCTCGAGATTCTCGTCAGTTCTATCACATTCTTCTTCTAATTCTACATCAGATCAAGGAAGGTTGGATGTACTGGCCTTTTCCTTAATTCTGAACAATTCATGGGCACTTAAAAATGGTTTATATCAATCGCAGTATCATGCTTTGCTTACAGAGAAGTGACCACTAACCAAAAGCTTTGAAAGTCACTCGCATAGCACGATGTAGTCAATGATCAACAGTAGACATTTTTTTTTGAGGAACTTAATGTAAAAATATATAAACTTTGATTAGTTAAACTTGTCTAACAAGCTGTTTGAAGAAGTAGTTTAAGACACTTCTTAGTAAGCACCGTGATCAAGATACCATTCTCCAAAATAAACCCTTTCCAACCCATAATTAATGCTCACTGATTGATCTTCTGTAATAAAAAAAATCCGAGAATGACCAAATTTTGAAAATGAACTACTTCCTCGAAATCGCCTGAAGAGATCGCATATAGCTATTCAAAGTAGATCGTATTCCATCAGAAAGTTCCACTGTCATTACATTATTTCATTCCCCATGGGTTTTGTAAAACGGGCTAACAAATCTATCGGGTATCTCCTCCATAACTTGTTATAAACAAGAATACTGATTTCTGTACAAGCACTGTTTGCCGCGATGTGCTTGCGGATCTCAAGGTCATTTGCACCGATGCGATTCCCTGCTGAAGTCTTCGTTTAATTGACTTTTTATAGCACTAATTGGGACTTCCTTTGTAAAATAAAACAGCTTTCTAATTTTTATATAAGAGCAACAACTGGATATGGTTAATGACGTCGGATGCTTTTGGTTTGAATAAAATTTAATTGTAATGAGTTGTCTGAGTGATCGCATGTTTACTATACTTCCGATTTGAACGTCATCTTGATTATTCTAATGGCCTATAATGGAGAGACGATGTCCTAACAAAACATCCAACAAACAAATTCCTTGCCTCAATGGCACGGGCAAATTTTGATTCCAAATTCTTCACTAGACTACAAATTGCTGGTCTATTGGGTCGATAATAATGTCGACAAATTAGTGTTAATGCTCCGGTACATAAAATACTTTACTTGCTTACCGTTCACTGTGAAGTACCTGACGCGAGATGATGACGCAATGAATACATCAACGCTCAGCTGCTTTTATTTGACTGTTTCAAGTTTCAGATGAAAATTCAATCAATTCACAGATAAAATATATATATTTTACTATAAATCCACAGTTACAAAGATTTATTTATATTTTTATCTTTTTTAAACTTTGCTTCGACGAGAACCAACTCCCAAACTTTTTTAGTCAAGCGCAGAAATGAAATACTATAGCCATGGTCGACTTCACAGCTGATTTTCCCCTTGTCTAAAGACGAATTTGAGTGACATTTCGGTATCTTCGAATCGACATGAAAATACGCACATGACTCAGAATTCCATGCTCCTCTGGAAGCGATAGTTCAGCACCAATCAACACCCCTAGAGCCACCGCCTTATCAAGTCCTAAACCGTATTTGAAGAATTAGCAAAATCCAACCGCGACTTACGACAATAAATCACTTTTTGCACGTTTACGTTACGCAATCTTGACACTATTCACGGTCAACGGCATTTCCTCTTGTGCGCATCTTTGCCGCTTTCCCACCCGCACGTCGAGTTCAACCGTATTCAAATGTTGCAAGTCATTCACGACGCCATTGCCACACAAGACTGATGACTGATAACTGATTTGACACCTGTTTCCACATAAGCCGCTTGCTTCAATGCGGTTTTGCATTTTCCTATTCATCGTCGCGCACCGAGACTAATTATAAACTTTCGATGATCAGCGTCGTCTATATGGGGCTTCCCTAAATGAAGTCAGCACGAACAAGGAAAAACTGTGCAACCTTTTCTGAGAGTTCAACAAAAAATTCCGACACCACCGAGTGTCATCGATAACACGTAGTGAAGGGGGCCTAGAAGCCAGGCGTAGAGTCTGCCTTTAATTGAACGTTTTTTTTTGCCCGATTAGCATCGGTAGCGAAAAAACCCAATCAATCGAATAAATTAATCAATTTTCTGAAACGTTGAACGTCGGGAGCTGAAAACGTGCAGCGTCTTCCCACAACGTGAGATCTGCTTAAGGCCCCCCCTTATGGTTGCATATTCGCGGTCGCAACCTATGTATTAGTGTTTCGCAAAACGACTTCCTCGAGAAACGATTGCGCATACGGACGCGCATTTGTTGTTGTGTTCCTGACCTTGATGGCAGCTACCGTGGATGCGACCTGGCCATTGTTCCAAATAATCACTCACGTCTTCCTCGCTGAACTCTGGAACGGTGGACTTATTTATGGGCCAGCATTTAACGCGTATTTTCACAGTGATTTGCATTTTATGGCCAAAAGTTTGGCAATGAGAAAAAAATGAGAAAACGGTGATTTTGTCTTAACTGACAGTGAGCGACAACGACCAGAGCCAGGGGGAAGAAGACTGTGTTAATGCCATGAGAAGATGCATGCTGTTCGACGATTACTTTCCAGATAATGAACAATTTCGAAAGCACGCCGCTTGAGAGACGGCAGCAACGCGCCGAGGGGCGTGTGTTACATCCGTGGCCCCACGTAGCTCTACACAGACACATCGAAGGAAGACGCCGAGAGAAGGAAGTCGATTCTACACGCTGTTTGTAGGTTTATTGGCTTGAATTAGATACATGTCGCTCCCCGTCCCCTCCGCGAGGCGAACACACTTTGACGACTTCATTTGTGGTCACGTTCGAGTGATGCACCATCGCATACACAGTGCCCACTTGTGGCCGAAGATTGATGTGAGTGGTTGACCTTTTTTTTCGTAAACACTTTTCGAAGATCAAAAGCCGAGTGTGTATCCACTCAAACTCATTTGTCATCGTCACCTGAAGTGATGTGATGCTCTCAAAGAAAACCTTTTTTTTCCACGTCTGTTTTCTGTTTTCTCCTCTTATCCCACGACGAACGTTTCACTTTCTGTGTTTTCGAATGGGATCTGGCAGCCTTATTGGCGGCTTTCCTGGTGATCTAGTTCCAGCTGCACATGGGCATGGTCGATTTCTTGTGAATGACAAGAGGGACTTTCGGAGAAAAAAAACCTAGGTTCTGTGATTCATTAAATCACCGTTGAAGTTGAGCATTTTTGGGTGAAAGTTGTAAAGCCCCTTCGGGATGGTTAACCTTTCACAGTCCATTGTCTGATGAGATGCAAATTGATGGATACTTTTGGACAGATGTGGGTCGATGATGGTTATTTGACGGCTAAATTTAGCTGAATTGTCCCGATGGCGATTGGTGAGTGTCGCAGATTGTCTGCCATTTTAGACAGGCATCGGTGAGCTATGAGTTAGCTAACATATCCTGTGGCAGTGGGTTCTTATGCGCTTTCCCGTGAGTGGACAACATTCGACGTATTTATTGTTTCTCCCGGTACTTCTCGACTTGAAGGCGACACTGTCGCTGTCACAACGCTTTACAAATACAGGGTGCGACTGAAATCATATCAAATCAGCCAACAAGGGCTTCTTTCTTAATCGCCATTCGTGC
The DNA here is from genome assembly GCA_964034865.1 of Eristalis intricaria. Taxonomy (NCBI): domain Eukaryota; kingdom Metazoa; phylum Arthropoda; class Insecta; order Diptera; family Syrphidae; genus Eristalis; species Eristalis intricaria. The sequence continues at coordinate 11,469,326 of OZ035873.1, forward strand.
TAGTTAATGTATGGAATTCGTTTTGAAGATATTATCGGTTGGCTTGCTATCAAAGATCTTGCAAAAAAGTCTTCAAAGTTACAATGGTGTAAGGGCAGCTTTTTGGTGCCTTTTTTAACGACGCAACAATCAGACAAACTGATACAATCTTTTGGTCATTTTAGCTTGGTAAATAATCGCGAAACGACTTAGGACCGACTGGTGTTTCCAAATAGGTGAAAATCTGCTTGCAAGACCAGCATCGACTAAGTAACTTATTTAACAAGACAATTGAACAAATTTCCCACCACAGAGCATACCTCACAGTGTCAAAGAGGGCTTTATTATAGTAGATACATGTGTCTTTATTTATTAAAAAGAAAAAAATATTACTAGCTTATGACTGATGCTACTCAGTTCAGCCAGATTAACAAGGAAATGGACGCCCAGAAGTCTGAATCTACGAGACGAGAGAACACTGCAGCTACAACCTTACTCCTTAGAACGAACACAATTTGCAATCATATTGGTCCCTTTCACTGCAATTCCTCTTACAATGATATAATCATTAGAATGGCGGTGGACATGGTACATAAACAGAACCCGCTTTTGATGATGATGCAACCATAAGAACTGCAGTCTGCAGGCATAAAAAATGTTCTGTTCTCTTTTTGGGCCAATCGCTTTTTTAACGAGGTACAAAAGAAGACAACTTGTAAATACGCCGAAAAACCGGTATTCCTACCAGCTAAATATATTTGTTGTGGTAGTAAAACCGTTTTTATTCGTCTCTTACTGAAGAATTTTTGGGGTCAATGCTGTTGCATGTCATAAGAAGTAATGAAATAAGATAAAAGAAATAAATATATTTCCTTGCCCCATTCAGCACATGGTTTTCGTATTTTAGCTTGTCTTTGTGGGCAAGATTCGCAGAAAACATAACCCCTTTAGTTCGATTTTACAACAAACATCTTGCCCAAATTTGAGAAAGTCCTGCTATCTTTAAGTGGACAAAAAATGCCGTGAAAAACGCCGTATGAATGCACGGGTTGGTTTCTTGGATCAGGCATGCAGTGTGGATGTTATTTTTAGCGACTGTCAGTGGTTCTCTGACGATGGTTGCCAAAGAACACTAAGAACTAATTTTCATAACATTGAAAACAAGAGAATACCTAGTTGTTATTAGAATGAGTGTAATTACATAACATTCTGAATAAGGTAATGACACAGCACTACAAGGCGTGCCAATCCATAACAAGAGTGTATGGAAGGCAAACGCAGTTGGCTTGTGTTTTATGAAATGAGTTAAGGATTTTTAAATTAGTTTTTGTAAATCGAACATGATTGACATGAGTTGACATTAGATTGTTAAGAAAGCAGGATAATCTAAATTTTCGTAAACTGTTCTAGGTGCAGTCGTTTATTTGAGAAAAACGACACACTGGGATTAAAGGTGTACCTAGAAGTACACCGAGTTTCTTCATACTTTTGAAGTCCGTTCAAAACACCTCCCATACATATATTAAGATCGGCTGTAGAAGCGCTTTCGCCAAGACCAATTTAATTTAAGATGGTAGAACACGCTGACTCATAGAGTACAAAGTCCGGTTAGTACTCACGACTTAAAATTGAAGTGTGTGAAAGACGTGAAGTAAAATGGAAAATACTCTAGCTAAGAACAAGCTACTGCTAAGACCCATCTCGAGGTACGGTAAACAGCCTTGGAGTAGTACCAAAATAACCGAAATTCAAAATATTACGATATTCACAGAGACCTTGGATTCCTTTAATTGAAAGTCGAAAATGAAGTTAAGATTTTTTCTCGCTAACATAAGCGGCGCTAGGAAGAGGATATGAATTCTTAAGTACTTCCTATTCTTGACGAAAGAAATGTCTTACGCCGTCTTCAAATCAATAAACTTCTTCTTCTTAAAGGAAGTAACTTGTATGGGCAATATCTTTCAATAGAGGACGACCTGCCGAACGTGTACAAAGTAGGCTTCTAGGTCACGTCATCTTCGGGATGAAAAAGCACTGCAATTGCCCTCCTCTTGTCTCCAGATTGTGCAGAATTCATTGCAAGGGAAGACTCATTTATAGGCGTGGGCTCGGATGGCGCAGTGGCCGGTTATGAGGCTCAAGGGAGTTCTGTGATTAGGTCTTCTCATTTTGATCAGGCTGAGTGACCAGTTGGGCCATAGTCGTTTGACATGAACAAGCGTATCGAGCTTCAGTAGATGTTTTACGGTATCGATTGACTGGATGGCATATCTCTATGTTTCCCTTTGTATTGAATTCACCCGCTTCACAATTCTCTGGAATGTCACAGTGCTCCGGCAGAAACATTAAATCTTAAGTTGAAAGGTAGGCGGCAATTCAGAGAAGCCTTTGAGCTGAATGTGACCGATATCATCAGCGGTTCGATGTCAGCCAGTGCAGATCTTCCCTCCTCACTAAAGTTTCGGTCTGAACGACGCTGATGTTTGGATCCTTAGGATAGACACCAGCACATTTGTGAAATGATTCGCAGAAGACCATCCAGTGCTATCAATTCGTGGTAAATTGTAAGTCTCATTTAGAAGAAAAAATTAAAAAACCATATACAATCATCCATAGGACGAACAACATCGAACGACTCTATCGTCGAACGTCAATATTTTTGTGGAATTCGTTTACCTAGGCACCCAAGTAAACAGTACGAACCACCAGAACTGAGACTAATTGTAGAATAACTCTTGGCAACTTTTTTTGGGCTCAATAGGCAAATGAGCAGTAGGGCCCTCTTTCCAGCTCTGTGACTAGGAAACATGGAAAAAGCCCTTAGTCTGTCCCAGAGAAAAGTTCTACGTTCAATCTTTGGTCCTGTTTGCGTTGATGGTTTTTGGAGATGAAGATTCAACTACGAACTGCGTCATGTGTCTACGGATTCAACGCCTAAGATGGGTAGGGCGTATAGAGCTCATGGACAACAATTGCTCCAGAAAGAAGTGTCTTCGACTCCGAACTAGTGGATAACGCAATAGAAGACGCCCACGACACCTGAGGCGCACACACGTGGAGATAGACTGCACCCAACTTGGTGTGCAAAACCTAGGGCAGTTGGCTAAAGATTGGTCATCTGGAGAGGGTCGATGACTGAGGCCCAGGTTAACCCCGGATTGTAGCTCCAGAAACAAAAAAAAAGTTTATTAAGCCAAAGGACCTTAGCTTGTGGTGGCGAACTATGGAGAAGAGTCTTCGAGAATGGCGTCCCAATCCCTTGTGTTCTTCCCTCTTATTTATTCTTTTCAACATAATCGATTTTGGGTCAATCTTCAAGTGAAAGCAGCCACATTCACCAGAAGCAGAAATTAATCAAGTCGAGATTCCCTTGAACTTACTTCGCCAGAAAAAAACACGTGAATATTCAATAGATCTTCCAAAAAACTATAAACTCGACCGCAGGCACATCCAAATGAGCTGTTAATTAGGACGCAACAACAAACCACGGAAGATCTCCCCGTTCCAAAACAGAATTCACACCAACCACAATTCACAAATGACGCAGTACATTCAAAAATGCAGTTGTTTACTGTAAAGTAGAGTTGATCCACTCCGTCATTGCAAAACAATCAACTCGACGAAATTAAATGCGAAACAACGAAGTAACCGCAAGAACAAGGCATTACAACAATCGTTCTCCAATCAAGACTCTTGTGTGCTGCCAGATTTGACACACTCCGATCGACGGGCAAGACTTAATTCAGCATCAAGATGGTACGCAGCCAAAAGTGGATTCCAAGAAGCAATCAAACGGCTTATATCGCACTCGTGTGCTTCCCGCAGACTCACGTGATGAGTTGATGAGTTATTGGCCAGTGAGCTTGGGCTGCATGACTCACATACAAGTTATCACTTGGTTTTTGCATATCTTATCGTGTTTACTAGACACGATCAATGGATGACGCTGTGTCAGGGTGTCACTTTGGATACGTTTCGGGGAATTTCCTGACAAATTGTGGATCATTGACTTTTAATGATTCTGTGGGATTTTCCGGGGATCGAATAGTCGATTTTGAGTCAATCAAGAGGAATTTGTACGGAAGTATCAGCCTGCGTAAGTCTAGCTTTGAAGGACAACGTTAGTTTGCAGCTCATGGCAGATAACATTGAAGACTTCTGTAAAGCTCGACTTATATAATTTGTTTCAAGAATACAAATAAAAGTTAACAAATAAATTAACAAGAAATTCTTAAAAACAAACATTTTATGAAAGACAGTGAATAATCTGTTACTCACTGTATTCAAGGGAAAGTCAAGTCCCCATGACGACACACACTGAAAGACAATGGCAAAGGAATCGTTGACTTTTGCAATGTCAATCGCTTTGTCATTGGAGATGCATTGTTCCAACACAAAGCCGGGGACATAATCATGTGGAATGCGTTTCATCCGCAATGGATGCCTAACCAGTTCGATGACTTTGCAGTGGGGATGATGCGAATCTTGTTGACAGTGGCATTGTAAAACGCAATTATCTTATTATCCATTGCACGCGTCAGAAGTCAAGCCAACATGAATCGAATACCAGTTCAGTTGACGCATAGAAAGCGGTAAATGGCTGACATTAAGCCTGTAGAGGACAGCTTACTCCTTGAAATCGTTTAGTGGGTCACACAGGGGTAAACTACGGCAGACTATTGTCTAACTTCTTCAGCTATTCCAGCAGACACATGTGGACACAGAGAATCAAATGCAACATCGAATCGGAATTGCGTATGACCAGAATACTTACGCACGACTATCTGTGACAAGACAAATACATATAGGGCATTAGCAATCCCTTGAACACGCGCAAATTTAAAAAAAATAAGCTAAAACTGAGCCCTAATCACGTATGATGGCGATCGTCTGACGATACCGCTTTGACGATAGTTTCAGAGCTACAATCGTCTCGAGGATCAATTATGTCCCTATCGTGTCATGTTTAAGCGTTTCAATAAAGGGCGAGTTTTTGCTCCAGTTGTGCGTTTTAATTCCAGGCGACAGTGAAAATGATAACAAATTAGTAATTAGAGAAATGGCATCAGTGATTCTCAAACCGTAAGTGAAATAAACGATAAAGGATCATGACATCTATAAGCAGTTACCCGATACGAGCCCTATCCTGCGGACGTGTGTGCTAACTGCTCATTGTCCGGTTATGACGCCGGTGACCGACCTGAGTGAAGTCCAAACGGACCGAATGATCGTTTAAGATTTAGTGCTGGCAATATTTCCTTTGTTTTAAGGCATTTGTATCCTTCTTGTCACTTGTGGTTAGTTGTTCTAATTGTGTGTATCTCTCGAGGATTGTAGGCTGAATCGATCATCATAGACGGTGGCGAATTCATCGGCTTTTCAATTGCTAGTCCGGTATATGCTCACCCATCGCCTTAAGAGACATCATTCAATTAAGGGATTTACTTTAATTTAACATGACACAGTCCAATGACTTAATTGCGGACTGACTGTTTGAACAGGAGAAGAGAGCAGAGTTCATTCATTGCTATATCATCAAAAGAAATTACCACTTTACGAGCGACCACAATCAACAACTGTTCGATCATCCACAAATATTTTCTTTTTGGTGCGATTTATGGCATGACCGCACAATCGGAGTTTATCTTTTTCAAGGAAGGAGGAAGGAGACAATGCTGCCGTCAATGATCTCAGGGATAGAACGATGTTAACCAAATTCCTGCGCGCACAACTTCAAAACATCCGAGCTGAGGTTCTAATTTGACGACTGGGTTATGTCACAGCGAGGGTTCATAGATTGGCCGTCGCCATCATGCCACTTTTTCTGGCGCGTGGAGTCATGAGGCACAACATTCGAGACGATATTGCCGGAATAAGGTCATATTATGACTAAGCATCAAATATACGACCAGTTGCTGGAGGAACTGACAGAGAAGCAGAGGCAATGATAAGTAATGCAACTCTTCCTAAAATAAAGTCGAAATCAATTTTATGCCCAAAGCCGCCGTCGTTTCATTCGAAATTCCTAAAATGGTCTAAGCCAGGACGTACGGCGGGATCGGTACGGATGTACTCTCAGATTTCATGTACATTTCTAAGGCCTACAGACTGCCGGACAATTACAGTGTGTCGAAACGGCACTATTTGCAGCCCGGGAACCATGTCGTCATATCGAAATACTACACCCACATATCTTGTCAAGGCAGAAGCTGTCATACAAGGCTTTGCTTGACGCTAAACTAACTCTGACTAGCTAATTCTAAATGTCTCTTATCTGGGTTCCAGGTCAAAGTGACGTCCCAGGAAATGAGAACGCTGATGAACTGGCTAGACTGGCAGGGATCTCTCCTTCAGAGCTAGTTTGAAGAGGATGTGCACATAGCACTTCAAGCAGTCAAGGTAAACATATACACGTATTTCCTTGAAATGGCTAACCCCAGATGCACAAGCTGATATGATCTAAGTACAACCGATCTTAAACAAAAGATCTCCTTTGGCGATCTCGTCACGATATCGCCAGATTGATGGAAGTCTCACACACAACACACATTATCGCAGTTGCAACTGAGAAGAGTTCTTAACTCTGCCTGCTCGGTTCTTGCTAGATCTACACAGAAACCCTTATTCAACTGCCTGAGATTAGACATCGTCGAACGATATTCAGGAACTAATGTCCTTCATAACAAACATGCCCACGTAATGGATCTTCGCATTGCATTTCTTTCAGTGCATACTCCCAGGAGTGCTTCCCAAAGAATCGAGCAAACTGATCTGAACCTGGCTTTCCTTGACGGCTAATCTGGTGAAGTTCCATTCACTCATCAATTGTCCGCAACTACAAGACGCTCGTCAATCAATGACTCCAAAGAAACATAACGTCCAGCTGTATGACGCTTCCGTGAATTGACATTAATAAGGCCATGAAGTATCTAGCCCGATACGGGGCTAATTCCTTCCCGTCAACTCCCCACCGCCATTTCACAACCCAAACGGGACCATACACCATGGCCTCGATATGGGGAAATAATCGCATTACTCCGCTATTTGCCAAGACCAACCGCTGACTCTCTGAACTGGTGGCCATGTCTAAAGATGGTCTCAAATGGAATACCTAGTCTTCCGCTTGTGCTTACACCATTTTCCCTTACTGATCGCTTCGAGTTACACGCTCTAACCAAGTGCCATTCGCCTGGCGGCTTGCAAGTCAATCTTGTTCATTAACCACTATCTGCGTTTTTTTTTCATTTCTTCTGCGTTCACATCCACTTGGAGTCAGGATGCCAATTTAACTGTCGCAGACGTTATCCCGATTAACTCATTTCACTCTTTCACTAATTAATTCCGCAAATTATTACATCACACCGAAGTTTAACGCAACCCCCACTACTGAGCTGTTTGTGAATGTAGGGTAACAGATACGAGTAATTGATACTGGTGCACGCACATGTTGTTTTTCCTTTTCTGCTGCTTAGCCAAGTTTTCCTCTCCTTGCGTTTGTTCCGGTTGGCTGTGGAAATGTACGGTAGCAATGACTTGTTCGAGTACATTAGCGAAGCCGACGTGTTTATCCAGACACTTGCCCAACGAATCCACCGCAGCGGCAGAGGAGAAAGTTACCTGCAGCAGATAGACCGACGCCAACCAACGTCAACCACCAGCCGGTGACCTTGACAAAACTAAAGCCAGCTGCAGTCAGCAAGTGAGTTCTAGTTCTTGGCCGTAGAGCAGGTGCTGGACTTGATAAGATACACTCTGCAGAATCACAGCCAGATTGTGGTATGAAATGCCAGCGCATCGTCATCGTCACACTCAGCAAAATGTCAACCAACTTGGCAAATGTCAATTGCCAAACCCTCTCGGATTGGTGGGGACTGCTTCTGGGAACAATTTCTCACGCAAGACTTTCGGAAATCGCCTAAAAGCACGTCTGAAGGGCAGTCCAATATCATTGCAAGCCGTTGCGGGAGTTGCGAAAGAGATTAGAGATTAAGGGCAGCCATGCGCTGGTAGAGGCGATGCTGCAAGAGGTCGTTGGATGGGTGCTGTAAATGCGTAAAAGAAACATTGGGAGATTTAAGCGACCCATTACCATTCTCTTTGGGACAACTGCCGAGAGGGTCGGATTCCGTAAGCGTTAATTTTTCACCCAGTCGTCGAGAACGGGGCACAAAAATGCCATCAAATGTGTGCACTCAATTCGCGCTTGCGTCGTGCGCGGCGCGCATAGCAAACCGCACGCTTGCGGAATCCGGTTTCAGGGCGGGCAGCGATGATTGACTGCGCTGCTCTGGGTCGTGGATGGATCAGGGGAAGATGAATGCAGAAGCTGTTGTACAGGGTGGGCCATCTAGTGTTTTTTTTAAATCATAAGTTATTTTGACATTGACAGGTATTTCCCGCTCGAAATCTTGACATAAAGTCAGTATCACACCAACACAACAAGTATTGAAAACTTATTTTCAAAGTAAGTGCTGTGTAGCAGTGCGTTTTTTGAAAAGAAGTTTTGACCGAAATGGGGCATTCACCGTGACGCAAGCTTGTGAGAAAAGTACGAGCGACTGGTGGACTCACGGTTCCCGTCGTAAGAATGTGGCTTTTGTGTTGGGCAGAGAGCTTCATCGGACCATTTCCCTTCGAAAATGAGAATGCTGGGAATAACGTTTCTACGGTGGCCGTTATGGAGCCATGTTAACTGACATTTTTATGTACTGAAATTGAAGACGTGTATTTGGCAGAACTATGGTTTATGCAGAATGGTACGCCATGCCACACAGAACATGCCACAATCGATCCGCGATGGCTCCCAGGTGGCCATTTGACATCGCACAAGATCGATTGTGTCAAGACTCCTTTGGGCTTTTCTTTTTGTGGGGAATCGTGGAGGACTGATGTTATGCTAACAATCCGGACACGAATCAAGCACTTAAGTCCCATATCATCCAAGCAATCAGTGAGCTACAGCCCGAAGCCAGGAACAAGAACAAGGACTGCGAAACCGGCCAAGGAAGCCACTTGAACGACGTTGTATTTCATAATTAATGGGTATGTTTGTTCTAATTAATAGGGCCATATTACTTCTGGTCATTTTATTGCATTTTTAAAATTAAACTTGTATTTGGCCCACCCTGTATATCTCCAACAAAGAGTGTGTTTTGTGCAGGGTGCTTTTTATGTTCCAGGTCGATTTTCTTTGGCTACAATTTTGGTGTCACACTTGCTGGAGGATAACAATTTCTTTGAAATAGCTAAGATTGCAACGACGCTTTAGAATTTTAAGACAATTTTATTTTAATAAGATGCAGCTTGTGCTCCACAGTTCGTCAAAAGCCAGTGAGAGGCTTCGTGGATGCTTCTCAAATACTTGAAGGAACACGTGTGGACTAAGAAACCAACCACCACCTTGAAGGTTAAGGAGAACATTCCAAGGGATATTACTGAAATCGCGTCAGTAATCTGAGGAACGTCTGCAAATAGAGAAGGGCAGGTGTAACATGGGCAGGTTCCCGACATTATTTGCCACCAAATGGGTGGTGTGAATACAAATTGAGTGTGAGTGTTTTCTCAGCATTTTGGAGAGAATTGGTCCATTTGGTGTGAATAAATGTAAATGTTCGTTAAGTTTAACGAAGACCCTCCACTCACATACTTTGACAAATGAGTGTTGACTCGATTTTGGTGGCAATAAAACTCTTGAAGAAGTTGAGTGTGCATTGGAGGTAACTTCAAGATGGAAGAAAGTTTAAAAAATGGAAAGTCCTGCTTTGGAAAAGAAATACTTTGACAGATTAAGTGAAAAACCTTCAAGAAAATCTGAAATAAAAAGGAGATGGTCATAAAATGTATGCAGTTATATCGGTGCTTGCTGGAACAAATCGTAAACTCCAGACATGTTGCGTTTGAAAGTGTTGGAGAAAAAAAGGCATCCATAAATTTGCTATTGCACATATAGCACAACACTTGCCATACTATGGATCTGCGAATCCCAATCCCAACTCCAAAGAGGAGTCCCGTGTCACCAATGTATCGTAGGAATATTTTCATTGTCTCAATTCGAGGTATGACACCACCACGGGTTTCTTTGGGAATATCGGAAAGGAAATAATGTCATAACCATTCCCTGTTATCAAAACCGAATCGAAAATCGAATCGAATTTCTTGAAATTAAGCACTGTGTCCCCGAAACGGCATTTGTTTTTCGAGCTTGTATGGTTAAGAACATTTTTGCATATACTTTGCACCCAGCTCTACCCGACTTTGCATCGACTGACAACCCAAACTTCAAGAACTCAAACGTCAACGTGAGGAAAATGTTTATTCCTACCAAATTGTGTGTTCCCCTTAAAGAAACTTCACTCATGAGTGTTCACTGGGAGTGTTTTTATCAAAACCATCCATATTATACTTGTAAAAATGTATTTTAGTTCTTTATTGAGTTTAATGACTGACGAATGCCTAGTTTAACGTGATGATTTAGGCTTAAGTTAAGATGAATCTTTAACCGAATTAAAATATTTTGATTAAATCGCCAGGTTTTACAGTGTAATCTGAACTTCATTTCAGTTGAACTTCGTTTGCGTAATGCGATCGAAAAAAGAAATGGTAACCCTTCCAACTTGTTCGTGTACTTCCTGCACTTCTTATTGGATTGTTTATGTATTTGTGATGTTTTGTACTTTTAAAATGCGGGTGGTGTAGTCCTTTGGCACTTTTGAAGCGCGTCCTTGATGCATGGGTAAAGTGAAACAAACATACAAAATCAATTCAGACTATTCTTCCCTGAGTCTGACCACCGAAAGACAAATATTAAATGGAAGTAAAAAACAACCTAGTCACTGTACATAAAAAAGGCATAAGTAACTTCTCATCAAATGTGGAAAATTACAAAAAAGTGAAATGGAAGGAAAATTGAGGAAGGCATTCCATTGCCGAAAAACATTGTATACCATTGTGTTGAAAATGCGAGAACCAAAAAAGCGAAAAATATTGCAGCTGAGTTCGTGAACTGAGGCCTAAACGCGAGTACATTCTCGTTTAACTTAAACTACAAATTGAACTCAATTCAAGGTTGAAGCGAAACTGTAAAACCGAATATGTAAGTCGTGGAGTGTAAACTTGCACTGTGAAACTGGGCATAAGCCTTGTGCTAAATCACGCACTGTGGATTCCGTTGGTCCATAGCAAATTCCACACGAACACCAAGTGATGCCAGATAGAGCACATTGGTCTCTATTCCAGCAACAAAAAAAAAAAAAACAACCTGAGAATTCAAAGCAGCAGAGGAAATCGGTGTTTCTGAGACATGAGCTATTTGTCATATCGCCTAGGGAAGTGATGCAATTCATCTTTTGGTTAAATAAATGATCTTCACCAACCAGCTCTACACATTCACGAAGTGCAGGAATTTGTTATGTCATACGCCTACAATGACCGCACAGGCATGTATTAAGTCTTAACAAAGTCATCGTACTCGTAGATACCCCCAGTCGATCGTCGCCCAGCCGGATTTGTGTGGCAGAAATAAAAGAAAAAACCGCTCGCTAGCTGTACTTGTGAAGATAGATATCGATAGATGGTGAGTTTGTTGTCCTTTGCTGGGCAATCAGATGGTTCCGAACACATCTTCCATCAGATCTAGGAAGATGAAAACATTGCCGCGCATCATTTCACGTGATCTCAAGGAGAAATGGAGATATAGCTTCTGCTGGATCCTAAGGTATTCCAGACAACAAAAGAGCCGACGAGTTACTTAATTTTGCGGTGGCTTCATGGGACACCCTCTTCTTCCAATGAAAGCGATCAGATTACAACTAATCGCAAAGACCACTGTGCTTTGGAAATTGCTTAAGCTGATTTCGTCATCAATAGACATGAACACGGATGAAAGAAGTATCACTGTCGCATGAGTCATCACTGAACACAGCCCTTTAAGCAATTACACAAGAGAATTGACAGCCTGACAAAGTGAAACATTAAAATACTCTATTCCTTTTAACCTGTACCCTTAGCGAGAATTTCCCGCGAATTCGCAAAAAAAAAAAATCAATAGCCATCAAAGGACTTGTCCATCGCTGTTTTTAACCCTAGAACCCTAAGGCGTCCGTCGTCTGTGAGAGGACACGAGTCCATTGACTCTATGTTTACTCAAACGAAACAATATCAATGCAATGTAATATGCAGCAACAAACAATACTTTCTATCTTTTGAATTAGAAGTTAATTTCAACTTCCAACAGCTAAGGATGACAACGTTATAAGCAACGGCTCACAAAAAAAATGTAAATGACTTTCCTCTGATCTGAAGGCAACCAGAAAATATCATTTCTTTCACAGTCTAACTCTTAAACAGTTGCTGCAGTTATCTAGAGGCTAACTTTTGATTGGAGGACGCTGTTTAGGGTGTCTTAGTATCCAGACGAATGTTATTGTCTAAGATGGAGTTGATCAAAGCGTTAAAATATTGATCTATGATGACTGATACTTTTGTTCCCCAAAACAGCAAGATATAAGCATACAATGTGTGTGATGGCCGTGGCGATGTGAGTAAGTGCGCCGACCCCTACGCAACTAATACTGGCTGCTGGTTCTATTCCCAGCCGGTACAGCCGAATTTATTTTCTACGGTCTAACTTCTTTCGAATCTTGGCGTTCGGAGACGGCATACAATTGTAGGTCTCTTCCACTCGTGAGAGAACAATAGCACGCACAATACGAGTGGTCGCTGTAGAAGCTAGGTCCTGGCTTGGACCTCTACGGCATGTAGATCCACCCATATTATTATTAATGTGCGTCAATTTATTAAAAAGGGTTTTTAAAGTTGAAATACCTTTAAAAGTTAAAATGCTCAATCGGCTTTTATCTGTGGACCACATTTCATTTACAAAAGAGAACACACTCTCAACTGTCCGAAGTCCCTGGCAAACAGAGTTTATACCCAACGATTTTTGGAATGATTTGCTTTGCAAAACTTTTTCACATTTCCATGGTTAGATGCGTCTCATATTAACATTATGTGAATTTTCTAGATTTTTCTTAAATTCATGAACGTGGGGCAATTACATCCGTCGAAATGGATTTACACTTTGTGCGTGAGCTAATTGTGAAACATTACAAACAAAGTCCAACCAATAGCGCACCAATTGATATAAATTGTTCTCCTTCAAAGTTTTCATGTTCAAGGTTTGAGAGCTCTGTTACTTTTGACATTTCGCTGACAAACCAAATTGTGTCAATCGTAGTGTAAAAAAACTAAACTAAACTTTTTCTATTCAATTTAGTTTTTACATTTTTACAAAATCACTTGTGGATATTGTAAGAACCTATGCGAAACGACAACGGTTTAAGTACATTGTACAAATTTTTAATACAAAAATAATGAGATGCCTAGTGTTTGGCTGTGTTCATAAGGTTGATGGATTAAGTGGCAAACAAAGAAATTTTTAAGTGTGTGCTTACTCTAGCCAGATTTGACAAATTTTTTATTTTAATTTCGGTATAATTTGATATTCGAATTGTGCGCTGCGCCAGCCTTCCAACTTCATGTTACGGAGAGAGTGCGATGACGCACTGCGTTGAAATACTCAAAATTACTCAAATTACCGACTGTTCTCTCTCTCATCTACCAGATGAAGATATTGCCGCCGTTCTGCATACACTCATTTGAAATGACTTGTGTCGTTAAATTGTTTCTAATCAGCTGTTTCCATTTCTCAAATGACAGTTGACACAAAACACTCTCAATTTGGAAGAAAACTCTCAATCTGGGAGAAAACCTCTTTCACAGCGCACCCCTCTGTCAAAAAATATCCAACATGTTGAATAATGACGTGCGATGGACTACGTTTTATTACGATCCTCTCTTTTTTCACTAACGCAGGACGACGCTGTATTTTGTGCTTGGCCATTGAATTGTGTGTGTTGAAAGCCAATGCCAGCGCAAACGCACTATTGTCTTTCAGGCATAAGTGTACACGCTTGAACGGATATATTCACTCGATTTCCCGTTCTAAGTTGAAACGGGAAAAAACTATCGTGTATGAAATCAAGCGGTTAATCTGATTTCTGTGAAGTCGCGGGGATGGACCACCAAATGGAAACAAATTCCCACCCCATTGTTCTCAATATACTAATTCATCTACTTCTAAAACTCATGCAAAACTGGTCCTTACAGAATGCACTTCGACCGAAAAGAGCTTTGATGACGGTTAAGTTTTTTTCGGAGGTTAGTCTTAGGCACAAAGCCATCTCGCAAGGCCACCCTGGAATTATCCCGATCATGTTAAAGGTTGTAGAAAAGTGTACGTTATCAAAAAAGGATAAGCCACTCCTTTGCCAGCTCGAGAGTAAAGTAAGAGCATCAGCGAAACGATTCCTCCAGTTAACAATTGGTACACAAGGTAATATTTGTCTACTTCACGGCAGTTTTTAAGGGCTTGCAAGCCGATCAACTGCATTCGGTCTCTGTAAGTTGGTAAAATAAACCTAACAGACATCGACGAGTTTCGGACCATATTCAGTTGAAGTCGTGTAATATAAAGATCGGCGAGTCAATGCTGCAGAAGATGACCATAGACACAGTGGAACTGTGGACTGTAGGGCCAGTAGCAGTGGCTTCATGGAATGTGACCTTATAACGAGGCAGGAAATTATCACTAATATCCAAGCCAATTTAGTGATTTTGTAACCCTTTTTTATCCATGAAGCACAGCACCATTAACTTGTTAAATAATTTCAACCTACGATATGACGATCGTCTATACGTTAACTACTTGGGATAACTTAAATCAGCGTCACATAAAATAAAACGTAAATGGCGCCCGACGGTCGACCATAAACAGATCTTCACAGAAATACGTTTAAGCTTACCGTGAGATCTGTGTTGTAGATCTAGTTGGCTTTTGCAATATAATCACCTTATCTAAGTGAATGAAGCCATTTAAATGCCACTTTCGAATTTTTAGCAACCGCATGCTCTGCAGAATATGTACAACTGTGTAAGATTACATTGTTTCGCCAACAGTTTCCTGTCTGGGTGTTACAACAAAATTAATTTCAAAATTCAAATGGTTGCAAAAAAGTTGAATCATATCATCAAAACACTTAAGGCTAGGCACGTATGACGGCAATCATCTGATGATATCGTTTGAACGATAGTTTTACTTCATGCCAGGATTATAAAACGATATCGACTGATCAAAATGGTTATGCCTGCTTTACGTAGCCTGAATACTCTCAAACCGTTCCGACAATCGTTTTTTAACGATGCCAATTTGGTTTGCCAGTAAAGGGTGTAATTTTTCATTAAAAAAGAGGGAAGATTAACAAAAACACGAGCACTAGACATGAATGAAAAAACTCTTTCCACACGTAAGAACAAAAAGTGACACGGATTATCACTGCACGCGGATCTTTAGGAAAGAAGATTAGCCTCTTTAATGACTTCGACAGGGGTTGCAATAGCAGGGAGGAGAAAGAATCAACTGGGCATTGATTATATAGAATAAGTGATCGACGAGACGATAGCGACACATGAAACAAAATACCGATAATATCGTTTCGTTGGATCGAACGATAGTCGAACAGTTTTCTTCAAACAGAATGTAGCAACTCCTCACTATTCGTTTCAAATCGAACAGGTTCAGATTGTGACCTCTGAATAAATCGACTTTAAGAGGAAAAGAAAAGATAATAGCTCACATCACTTCATAGAGGTTGACAAATAGATAGAAGAACCGTGGAGGCCGTGTCTTTGTTAGCCTGTGCGTCGACTTCCAACCAGTTGATCTACGGTGTCTGGAAAGAAGGATCCAGGCAGAGGCATGGAACAACGCTCATGGCATGAAGCTAATCCAGAAACTCTTGGGTCAATATAACCGAGCATATATGAGCAAGAACAACCTCCGACTTCCTTATAGGCCACGGTAGACTCAGGGAGAACAGAAAGAAATTAGGAGCCTCAGAAGCACTCTCATCCTGATAGTGGGTTTCTATCCGTGTCTTGTCTAGACAAATACCTAAAAATTAACGAAAAACAGAACCCATAACAAACAGACAAGTGCTGCCAAACTTAAAGCCATTCACAGCTTTTTGTTTCACATAACAAGAAACTCATTAAAATTCATTTATTAAATCATGACACGGCCTAAAAGTGGATGACAGCTTTGAGATCAAATTTGATTGATGGAACAAGAATGTAACCACATCAAGGATATACCCAGCGAGCACAAAAGAACTGTGAAACCATCTCAAATTTAAGTGCAATTGAAACCCGTTCGGTTGGCTGCTGCTATATGCTTCAAAAGAGCAGGCCTAGGCGTATCTCTTTTCCATTCCACCAGTCCGCAATGACGTACCACTGAAGACCACAATTTAATTAAAGTTGTATCTCATACTTCGCGACATTTTAACACACCACGCCAAATGACATTTGATACAAGCCAAATACACCACAAGCGCAATCGAATTAAGCCTCAACCGCATTTCGGGCCTGGAACAAAGGAGACAAGAGAGGCAGAAAAATATACCCGAACGACTTCGAGATATCCACCGCAAGCAAGAACGAACGACCGATGAACCACATTAAACTCATTATCATTTGCGTTCAAGAAATCCCCGATCTGACATCGAAACTTGTTTCAGATTAAAAGATAGAAATTTTCAATTCCAGACAATGGTGCGTCTTCAAGAAGAAGAAAGACTGGCCAGACTGTGGAGCCACCTCTGACCGAGCTGACCGAGTGGAAGGAACGTACAAAGCACTTAAGATTGTGATGTACTTCTGTTGGAATATCAAATCATCCGCACCTCAAACAATGGGCGAAGATGTCGAAATGCCACCTACATCTGGCGTGGTATCTACGGCGAGCGAGTCGCTGGCATTGCTGCTGGTGCACAGTAGCGTTTGCTGCCGCTGCTGCCCGGTAATGTATCAATAACAAGCGCAATGAGATACATTTTTGCTTTGCAGATACAATCATTTGTTTGCCACAAAGGAACTCTCCCACCCCCTCGGCTCGACTGCAACGCCGAGGTACACATCCAACGCGCAGCGTGGAGCGAGGAAAAAAGATTTCAAAGCACAAAAAAGGTAAATAAATAAAAAATCGTGCAGAATATTTTATTGAACGGATTTCAGACGGTTTTTTTGTTTTTGTTTGTGTACACTTTCTCATTAGACTGCAAGACCATGCTACGGCCACGACACATAAACAGACGGGCACACAATGCGGTACAAATGATCCCCCAATGCAGCAGCAAATGTGCACAGATCGTCTTGAAAATGAAACCAAAGCACACAACCGTCGGATCTGATGCGCAGATCCGCAACACACGAAAACCAGCAGCTGTACCACGGCGGAGAAGTGGTGGCAGTGGATGAAACTGCACTCAAAAGTTCAAGGATCCCATGGGAAGCTTGCAGTGGAGACGGTTTTGCGTTTTGAAACCGAATTCGAAATGATGATCTTACCTTTGAATTCGAACTGTGAAGACTTTCAAAAGCCCGATGTGTCACACCGCAGCACACACAACTGAAAGTGTATCTCGAAGGCACTTCAACGTATCGTATTGCACTTAACTATTTGTTCGCGAGTATCTTTTGCGTATCTTTGGCGATGGGAATGCTAAAGTCGATCGACAAAAATTGGATTAAGTAATGTTTTTATTTTTTTTTTTCGTTGGTTTTTGGCGCGCGTACTCTTCGCGATGTGCCCGTAAGATCTTGTACGTTTGCCGGCTAACAACTTAATGAGCTCGCTACCAGAGTGTTGGCATTTATTTATGAGACTTTGACCGAGAATGCAAGACGATCGAAGCTGAGATTTGGCTGCGACTGTGGCACAATGGAACCTGATGCGAGAACATGTTGATGTCGAACTTGTTGGCTGACAACCAGCTTGAAAACTGGTTGTGTTTGAACGTGATCACAGAGAGCGAGAGATGAGAGCAGATAAGCTAGGGTATATTCAAATGCACGTGTAGTTTAGATGCAGAGCATGGGTTAGCTTTAACTTATCGGCGGATGGGGTGTATTCTGATGAAGTACTGATCGGATTAAAAATATTCTTCATACGGTCTAGAGTTAAGCAGGAGAGGATTACGTTTTGGAAGTCAACTCAGTCATCACCAGCATATCGGGATGTTAATTAGGCTGTGGAGAAAATGTATTATTTTTGCATTTCCAGTTAAGCACCAGGGCAATGGGTGCTTAGTATTCCATCTTGTGTTAATTTTTAGCTTAAAATACGAATGACGAATTAACCGGAGCCAATGATTCTCCTTTTAAACTAGCGACCACCGGGAAGTCCGAAACCCCGATCATAGTTGACTTATGTTTACTTAAGCTTACAGCCGAACGAAAACTAGCCAAAAGCGTTCTCGAATTTCAAAGTGCCCGTAATTGATTCTAGAATCTTACACAAAATTACTGTCTTTTTGAATATTTTCGTAGAGAGAACAATGAATGGGTTGGGTCCAGGAATGAGAGATATGAGATTATGCATGCAGGTGTTCAATTTCCTATAATTCTGATCAGATGACGTTACCGGCTACATCTGATTTGCCAGTTCCTTCTAAGTTCCTTTTACATATTTACTTACATGAGATAAAGTTAATGTTTGTGTTTTTGTCCAGAAAAATCGCATTTAAAAGTGTTTCAGGATGAAAAACGTGTTTTAATATATTTTTTTTTAATAAGTAAGATAATCAAACAAATTTCCGCCTGATTGCGGGTGTTAATTGAATTATTTTGCATAAATAGTGAGAAGCATTCATACCGATCAACACAATTGATTTAAATATTATGCTAGCTGTTGCTCTCAACTTCGTAGGCGGGAATATCAGTTATCGCAATTGGATAAATAATATTACTATGTCCTTCCTTGAGGCTCTAGGTCAATCTGTACTAAATTTGGTCAAATTCGATTCATAAGTTAACCCGTGAAAGTGTTACAGATAGGTAAAGTGATTTTAAAAACCCTTATAATCAAGTGGTGAACCGCGGTTCCAGTTATTTCATGTACCTCGCAGAGAAACAGCGGCCGGCAACTCATTTTCCCATCGCCAGCCGGCCGTCGTCTTGCGCGTCATGCCTGCCTGAACACAAAACATACGTATTTTGTTGCGGAGTTATTTTAAAATTATGATATTATGTCTATTAAATCTATGTCTATTAAATCTGGGACAATTTTGTTCACAATTAAATACTTGTGATTAATAACAGATTTATTTGGATAAGGATACGAATTTTGTTTATAAAACTCCTTCGCAAATAATGCATTAATTGCGAACAAATTTGTCCAATCTTAAGAGATAGATATATGCCGTCAGGGATTCTTTTTTAGAACTTTTAAAGAGGAACAATTCCATGACACAAGATGTTTGCGTAACTTGAACCGTTTACGCAGCTCACGCCACGGAAGCTCTCAAAAAAAGAATAATGTTTTCCCGTTTTTGGAACATTTTTCACTGATGCTCTTGCTCCTATTTGTCGCAGTGTAATAAGGCCTAAAACTTTCCTCGATAATTAACTCTCCAACACAACAAGAATTTTACAATTCAAACAAATAGTTCCTGTCAACCAATCAAATTCTTTGGCTTTATAATATCGGTATAGATGGTGGAATGATGAATAAAATAAATAGTTCTTCATTGAGATTTTATTTTTATTTTCAGTGTATATTACTTTTTAAAACTTTATGTTTCTCTTATTTTGATGTAAGTAGATTTTTCACAATTTTTCGCATCAATATTTGTCATTTCATCACTGCGGCTGTTGGCTTCGATAAACCGCATTCGTTTAGATTGTTTACCCATTATTCAATGAATGAACTCTTATGTCTGGAAAATTACTCCCAATATTAATACGTTCAAATTCGTATTTCCATAACATTTTAGGGAGGGAACGTTGGTTACCATTCGCGTTTTCCAGGACGGTAAAATTATCCCGTTTTAAGCTTCTGCTGAATATGATTTCCATTGTTATTGTACTTATAGTAAAGCATGGACTTACACCATCTTACACAAATTTTTAACATAACCTTTCATTTCTAAAAGAAAGGAAAGAAAACGTAAACAAACAAGGTGGACATGCGCAATGCTTAATCTGTAATAAGTCATTCTTGGGTTAGGACCTACTTAAGAAAGCAAAATTGAACGAATCTTGTGTTCGAATCGAAGTGTTTCTTACGATCGCTGTGTATCATTTCTTTGTATTCGAGGGATTGCTTAGTTGACTTAAGTCTCCTTGGATCCAATATAGTTTGGCCTTATGACTGAAACAGACACTACGTCATTCCCTTTTATTCATTAATTAATAACATTCATAATTATTTTCACCTTTGCTGGATCTCTGAAGAAAACCTATGCTAAGATAGGTGGACTGAATTAACTACCCTGTTGGAATGTTTACGGGCAAAACAAAACTTTTTAAAAACAAACGTTTTTATTGTATTCGCGACTATTCTCCAACGACTGCTATAGAAAGGTTAGACGAAGAAGAGGAGTAAAGCAACCAACAGCTCCGCTGCAACTGTGCTGCTTTTGCTGCAACTTAGAAAACCACTACAGGCTCCTTTTTCTACGACAGTCTAAGCGACCTCAGTAAAATACCGGTAAATACACTAATAAAATTTATTGAGAAAATTGGCTGGCTGACAAGGCAGATCTCTGTTAAGATTCGTTCGAAAGCGAGTATCATATCATACCATAAAATATCTTCCCAAGACCAAGAGAAGGAGATATCAAAATAAATCAAATGTACATTATTTAACTTATCCTACCCAACTATATCAATTAGCTCGATTTTGGCAAAAACAACGGCAGTGTGATATTAACTATTCCACACCATTGTTCGCACAAACTTCGTTCCGCTTCTGGCCCACTCAAAAAAGCAGTGAACACTTGTGACGTCTGGATGAGAAGTAGGCACAACAATGACTATCTACAATATTTACGAAATTGTGGCATCGGTTATGCCAATTCGATAACATTGACAAATATGCTAGTCAAAAATGCAACGTGTTTCAATTGACACTGCTCCTAGTATTCGGCCGGTTGAAACAAATTGACTTTTTTCACAAAAATTGATATACTGATTAAAAAGCATACTATGAACATAAAATATCACTGTGCATTAGTAGAAAGAATATTGATCTGCACTTCACCTAAATCTGACAAAGCTTACTAATTTATATCTATCTAAAAGTCAGTTAGCGATTCTAAGCGAGATCTTGCCTCTTGCCATTCGGAAACAATTTGTAAGGCAACCTTTTCGCCAACAACGAGTTGGGTAGGTATACTTTGGTAATTTTTGATATTGTGGGTATTTTTCGGAAATTATTTGCCGAATTTGTTATTGTGCTTGATTAACTGAGTTTAGTTTGAGCGATATTAATACTGTGGACATGTGGACATCGCCCCAAATTATAAAACTGCCGAAACAATTGTTAGTGATAAGAAAAGTTGTCATCAGACGAAGTGTTCAACCATAATCCGTGTGCCGAATATCTCCTCATATCTTCAGCCGTAGCAAGAGTCATTTCACGTCAGTTTTAGTATTCCATATGTCGAATGTTTTACGTACAAGTGTCACAACTTACACGATCGCGTGCTCAACTGTTATTTAAACTAGATTATTTTGATTCAATCTTTGTTTTCGCAAACAAAATTGCAAATAATTAATGATTACGATTTTAAACTGTTTTTAGGTGGTTTTCTCAGCGATTGAAAAGATGTTGTCGATGATCTGGATTACGAAAATTATCTTATTAAATTAATTGTTAAATAAATTACATAATTTACTTACAATGTTGCCGATTTGTGGCGGCCGTGGCGTTGTGGGTTTCTGAGTCGACTTCTACGCAATTGAACATGGCTTCCTGGGTTCGATTCCAGGTACTACCAAAATCATTTTTCACCACCCCACCCCTTTCGAGTCTCTGACAATGCTCAAAGAGTAACTACTGTCTACTTTCTGTCAACTGTCAACTTGTGAAAGAACAATAGCATTGCACGTGGACATTGCTGTCGATTTGGTCGTGCTGTCGATCGGAGCATTTTACTTTTGTTTTTCTACATCTGTGAAAAAACTTTCAAAAACATCGGTAAACTTCTGGGGTTCTCATGTAATACTTATCAGACCAACGACTATTAGAGGGCCCAAGTCTGAGCTATAGCTGCCTTCCTTCGATGATCCAGGACACACTGCGCCAGACATCGAAAACAAACTGTCTTACGTCAGTGATAACTAAATTGTTGTCCATGCGCTCGATATGGCCGAGCCATTGCAGTCGACGGATCTTTGCCTTCCGGACTACATCGACTATGTCTTCTCCTCCATTCACCTTCCTAGTAGAGAGGACCATATATCCGACTTCGAGTTTCATTTCGAAACCACCAAGAATCATCTCGGCTGTTTTGCTTATCGTTTAGCTTTTGCCTGCATATAGCATGGCAAAAAATACAGTCAATCACAAAAGTAAGTATACAGAATTAAGCTGCCTTTGTTTTCAACAAAGATCAAGTGGGACTCCAAGAAATATCTTAAATGCAGTTTTCTAAAGCACTGAGTTGTGTACTTAGAAATAATACAAATATAAAAAAAATATTTGAGGATATCTCAAAAACTATAGGTACAGCGTCTTCTTCTTCTGGTGGCGATACAGTCCGGGGTGGACTTGGGCCTCAACCAGCAAGCCTCTCCAGCCAGCACGATCTTTAGCCAGCTGTCTCCAAAGCTTTAATTTAATTTTTGTGTTAGAACGCAGGCACTTTGATGCTGTGTACTTACTTTTATGATTGGCTGTAAGTGTTTTCTAGAGGATGATTTGCCCAGTTGTTTTGACAAACCGAAATACTAAAGGCTTTCGAAGCCGATCCTTCGTCGGTTTTGCAATATGATGTCGTCTGTGGAGTTCACGTTTGCCCGTATATGGACGAACTTCTTCCTTTACCATCGAAAGGACTCATGGCGGTAAGCTAACTATCAAATCATTATTTACAATTAAATTCATACTAAATCTAAGCCTAAGTTAACTTCAATCCATCTAGCTGAGACCCAAAGCAAGAGTAAACGCCCCCCCCCCCCCCCCCCCATCGTCGTTTGGCGGTCAAAAAGTCATGTTGTTGGTACTAGTCCGCTGGCCCACCCTTCATATCAACTGACACGACCTTTTCTACCTCCATTAGCAAGAGTTTGGTGGGGCTTAACCCCTTAGCGTGGACGACGTTCTTCTCACTCAGTGCCTCTCAAAAAGGAGGGCCGCCCCTCACCCAAAACACACAATTAGTAAAATGTGTGAAGATCGCCAGAAACCGAACGAATTTTTATAAAAATTTTAACAAAACGAAGTAAAGGTTGGAAAAAAATCAAGAACAAACGTAGATTGAGTGGGTAAAACCTCCTGCAGAAGTCTTTAAGGGAACAGCTAGATCGCGTTGCCCGGCGATGATACAAGAGAGGATCACCTAAGTGAACGGCATCATCATCGTCTTCTGATCCTCATGATCCACTAAAAGGGTGGTGGAGGGAAAGCTTGAACTGGATATCTGCCATGCGTATCTCCAGGTCACAGAATCCTCCCCCATCAACTCTTACTGATCAGGAGTTATATCCAAGTAGAATCAGGCGGCTTTTTGGATTTCGTCCAGCCACCTCGTTTTTGGGTCTGCCAAGCGGTCACCTGCCTTTTGAAATGCCACTCAAAGCAGACGTCGTGATGATGATGGGGACATTCATGCCACATGCCCAAGCCATAGGAGCATAAACATTTCCGTTCGAAAAAGCAACTGCTGAACGTTTTATGCGCACAAAGCTTTGACAGCAAACTCCGCCTCCCTGATGACAGACTGACAAGCTGTCGGTTAACAAGCCCACAAGCAAACAAATGAATAACTCTCATTTTTGGTGTGACAATAAGATAATCACTATTTATTTATTTATTTATTTATTTTTATTGAGTAAGATGGTTTCTTGTCAATTTTTCATATTTCATATCCACAATACTATATTAAGTACATAAATTACGATAATAATGCTTTCTGGAGACATATATGTATACATTATGTATTAATACAGTTTACATACTCTATGTGTCGTCTGTTGATCGCATCAGCAACATGGAAAGACCGCGTTCAATTGGGTATCCTTCGTCGGTCGGGACTAAATCATTAAACCCAAAATAAGTAACATCACTTCAAAAAAAATACTACTCTCTGCATTACCGCTAATATCATTGTTCTCATATGTCGTGGTGTGTATGTTAGCTTGTGGTGTGCCTCCGAAACTTCAAGAAAAACTAACTCAATTTACATGTTAAACAATACATAATTCTTAATAACAATTTTAATTTCTTTTTTCTTTTTTCTTAAATACGTAAACAATTATTTTTTGACTCAATTTTTTTTGCTTGTAACAATTTAACGGAAAATGTTAAGTTTTTAATCTTTTGAATTTTATCTGTACACGTGGATACATTTTTAATTTTCTGACCAGAAAAGCTCGTCATCACATAAATACTCGTTCATATTCATATTCTACTCGTTTCTTTCGATTTTGTTCTTTGTGAGCTAATTCGCTTTGTCTATGTATGTTGGACTTAAATTTTAGGTTATATAAAGGAGAAGAGGTTTAGGCTGTGACAGTTATTCTTTTCATTTTTGAAAGCAAATTCTTAAATCTACTTGTGTTCCTATTTTTGAAATATATTGTTCTTGTTTTTTGATCCACTACCTATTACATATATATATGCTTACAATGAGTACATTTACACCAATTTGATATATATTTCAAGTCAGTTTTTGTATATTCTTTTTTTTTTTTATTCAGCTTATACAAATGAATTTAAGGTACCTTAAAATATTTGTTTTCTTGTTATTTTTTTTTACTTTGTGTTAAGTGAGTTAATGACTTCAAAAACGAAGGAAAAATAATATCTTGTGCTGGATATTACATTTAAACATAAAAAAATATATTTATAAGATGTAAGTATGTATAACGGTGACTATTTTACATTTCTACAATAAACAAACAAACAGTGGGGAATGATCACGAATTGTTGGTGTACTTTGTTTCTGTTTTATTGAATTGCGTTGATTAGAATGGTTTAATGGAACTGGGTGTGACGCTGGAAGAGGAGAAGACAGATTCGTTTCAATCGAAAAAATGGGTTAAATTAAGTTTAGAGACAATTTTAAGCACATTCCGAATTTTGTTCTGATGTTGGAGACCAGATCAGTTGCCACATGAATCACCTTCTAAAGCGAGTGTCTTGGAAAATGTTGTGCAACATCGAAACGTACAAAGAACTCCGTTTTGAAATAACACCGGACAAACCGCTGACTAGCTATATGAAATCAGGCTCAAAGCAAATTCAGAAAGTTCTTAAAAAGCGTTTTGAATGTAAGGCTTGAAATAAAAGACAAAACAAAACGTAATTGTTGTCTTCTTTCCCGAAACCTGCTTCTAGGAACGAATCTTTGCATTTATAATTTTTCGGTTGATAATGACAGTTCATGGCAGCCATGTTGTTTCTTAGCCCATTTTTTTTTTTTGTTGTCATTTTCAGACATTATGAATCAACTACAATATAACCTGTCACGTTGGCCACCTCCCGAAGTTCTTCTTAACACACACACAACAAAAAGTTCAGATAGACAGAGGTGAACAAATGTTGACTTGACTTCATTTCTGAAGTTTACGTTAACTTCAATCTTCCTCTGACTTTCGTGGGAAAAAAGAAGGCACCCTTATAGATTGACCACATATCTAAGTTGGCCAAAGATGCTTGCACCTACACAGGTTTAACTAAAGTTCCAACAGGACTGTACTTCGTGTCACAGATCGCTTGCTGAAGACATGATCAACGCAAGTAAAGACTTTGTTGGCTTGTTGGGAGCTTTCTTAAGTCTCAGGTTGATGCCAAAAAAAGTCAAGAGACTTGTGTCATCAAGAGCAACTAAAACCGTGCCCAATTCACCACGATCTCTGCTCCAGAGTTGACCAAAAAGGCACCAAAATATGTCTTTCGGAACGAAGCCATACTTCATAATGTAATTTTTCAAATGAAACAAATCTTTCATTAATATCTCACAAACAACTTTTTTTATTCAGTATTAACCGCTAAAGGATTCAAGTGAAAGAAAAGTGAAATAATGCCACAAATGATGGTCATTTCATTTTTGAGGAGTCACATTTCTTAACGCACCATTCCGTTACCTACAGCTAGGAGTATAACCATAAAACACAAGCTTAGCGGATGGGAAGCATTGCGCCCAGAAATATGCTATGCATTGTACTACTGTTCGATTCTCACATAATTTTCTTAGTCTGAATCTAATGCTGAGAAGAATTGAATAACATCAAGCCTGCAAAGGGATTTTTTACATAAGCGATTGAAAATAGACTAGTTTTTTGGGGATAAAATGAATTTAAGAGAGTACTCTGAGATATTGTTAAGCTCCGAATAATCGATCATCAATAGAATATTTGCGCACATCTCCTGTACCCAGGAGTCACTTTGACACTGTCCTTGTTTCAAAGTCAACATACAGATCGTTAGAGAAATTTTAGCAAGTCACAGAGAAGTCCAAACCTAATTCGAGTAAAATGTCGGCACTGATAACAGAACCCTTCTTTATACTCAAAAGGTATTTTATATCAGACGAAGTTAGACCAGCACTAAAAACCAAACTCTCGGATGGAGGATGGATCCAGGAGATATTGAGAGACAATGCCTGACTTACGAGGCCAAAACTGGAACAGTTCCACCGACTTGATCAAATTGGAACTCTCATCCCATAGGACCAGGCTTTACTTTTCACAATTCATAAATTCATGGAATTCACGGTTTCTCTGCAACCGCAAAGCAGTATCCTCCCAAGACTAAGAACTCTCTGTAAAGAACAACACCCAAATGTGCGTAAGGAGAACTTGGAAATTCATCCAAAAATCTAAGTGGTCTCAGATCTATTGGGCTGTGACAGCATAATGGGTCGTTTAGTCTAAGAACACATTCTGTCTCGAATTCACCTAATCCACCTACCTAAGTTGGTCTTAAGCGAAAACCTCCTTACGGTCAGACTGCAAGCTGATTAGGCATAAGCAGCCTCTCATGTCGTATGTATGTGATGGTGGTTGAAGGATATGGATTAACCACGAAATGGGCCTATTTAGAGGTGAATATGTTGCGAACACCATTTCAGAATAACGCGGCGTCTACGATGGCGCTTTGAAAAACTAACAAATGACCAAGACGAGTGGGGTGAGTAAAATCGATGAGTCCCCTATTAATTTAAGGAATATTCAAAGAGAGTGCTTGACACAAACTGGACATCTTCTAGATGCACTAGACAATTGGAACTCTTCTCAAATTGTTCCCAATTGGGAACTATAGCAATTTCGAATTCAGTGCTTACGCTGGATAGGCCACGTAAATAAATTCCGACCCAATAGAGGTTGTCTTCGGTTAAACTAGAGCAACCAAGTTCTCAAGCAACTGGGTAGCTGGAGACAGCATGGTTAAAGGGGCTGACTGCAAGCAAGTAGGAGTACCCACATTTAAGCCAGTGTACGACCGTTGTGTTTCCACTCGTATCTAGGTACCCTTACTCCGGAAAATGTTTGATAAAGCGATCAAGATGGCAGACCTTAATACTGCTTAGTTCGGCCAGCTAACGAGAGATCGTAGTAGTTTGAGAAGTCTTACAGCTTTGACCCCATTCCTTCTTCATGAAGCAGTTCTTCCCAATGAAGAAAAAAGAGCGTGTTCAAGGAAAACTTTAACTTTTCTATAATTATTCTATCAATTTCTGAAAGGGATGACTCAAACTTGACTGTGTTGGACACGGTTTTTCAAAGTCAAGTTCATGACGGTGACATACATAAAACGTACACTTAATCTGACTCCTTCCTCTTCGAAAAAAAACACACACACAACTCCAGTCGTGTGCTATACTGTGGAACTGATTCAAACGATGTGTTGGATTACTCCTGAGCGTACGTATATATGGATTCTATTTTATCAAATTGCAGTTTGCCTAATTA
The DNA here is from genome assembly GCA_964034865.1 of Eristalis intricaria. NCBI lineage: Eukaryota > Metazoa > Arthropoda > Insecta > Diptera > Syrphidae > Eristalis > Eristalis intricaria. The sequence goes on from OZ035873.1 coordinate 11,497,340, forward strand.
CATTTATATATCGGTGAAGCATTTAATTACTTATGTATACACGCGTTGTTTATCTTTTGTATTTTACTTTATTTTTATTTTTAGGTTACATTCAGTACGGTTGTTGTCTGTGGATGTGTATGTGAGAGAGAGTGAGTGTGTGTGTGTTTAACGAGATATTAATTTTACATACATATATTTGTTTTTTTTTCATTAATTTTCTAAACTTAAGCTTGCACTTGCCGTTCTAAGAAGGACCTTTGTTTTAATTTTCTTTCAAAAAGTTTTACGACGAATCTCATTTTGTTGTATGCATGAGCTTCAAATATACACAATTACAAATATTCCATCTAATAATTCATTAGTGTGGCTAACTCATTAGCAAATATAGCGTGTAGCACGAGTATATAAACGTTATTTTGTTTTGCATTGTTTTCATGTTAATTCTATTTAATTTTTAAGAGTATGCCTTGTTATCATATTTTTGTTTTGGTTTCTTTTCCGCTCTCCAACGTCCTCCAACTGTGACGTCGTTGTTTTGTTTTTGAAATTATTAATAATAAATGTAGATATACTTAAGCCTGTTGCTGTTGTTGTCTGTATGTTTTGAATGTGAATGAATTTTGGAGGTATGGTGGCGTTTAGTTTTAAAAATCTCTTGGGGAGTGGTGCCACTCTACCTTCGGACACAGTTAAATCAGTTGTTTGAGTGTTATTTTGATTCATTTCTCGACTTTGTTTACTTATGTATGTATATGTGTTTGTTTCTTTTTTTTTACTACTCATTATATTTAATTGGTTTTGTGTTTATTCTTATTTGTTGTATATTTGTTTTAAATATTAGTTATGTGTTTTTTTTAAATAATTGTTTGTTTTACTTTGCATTCCCTTTCTGAAGAGTGTCTCTTTATTTTTTCTATATAAACATAAGCATCTTACTCATTCAGTTTATGCCATTCAGCGATCTGCCTTCGCGGTGAATTGCAAACCTCGTTCCAATGATTGAGAGCTGTGCCGCCGGAATTTGGTCCGCCGAGTTCAAGTCGGCCAATTACCTGGAAATAAATAAATTTGTTATTGCATGGCTGCTTATATCTGACAACGTTATAAGGGCTATAATGTTCTAGTTCAATTTTGTTTGCCGGTCTTATCGGTTTGTATGACATTAACCAGACAGCAATGACAATTAGTCCAATTATTTTTTTTTTCAGCAGCTGTCCAAGTCAACAATATCACCCTACTGTCAAAATATTTAATAAGGTTGGCAAACAGAAAGCAGACATCCAAGCAAAAAAGAGGGGCTTGCAAGTATTTGCGAAATTGACATACAACAACACCTGAACAGCTGGTCAAATAAGTAATTGCTGCATCTAATTCTGGAAGTGAGTAGGGACTTACACACTTCAAAAACTTGATGAGGGGAGATGCAAGATGGCTCTAAATGTAAACAAGCCTGACCCAAGAATACAAGAAGACACTGTGGGCAGTCAAAGCAACCCATGGAAAACCTAAGCCCCTTTCCAAATCTGACATCAAGCAGAAAAATCAACCATCAGGACATTTCAGCTGGAAGGAACATGACACTTCTCAATATAACAAAGAAAGGGGAACACAATAGATGCGTCGTGGTCACAATGCTTTTTGATTGTAGATAATAGTCACTCACATTTTCTTCAATTTAATTCTATTCAAAAAGGTTTGCCTTTTCATCACGCCAAACGTAACGTGCAACAATTATTCAAAAATATTATCCCAATTTTGGCGATGTTGTAAGCTGTAGTAAGGTCCGAGCATGAGTACACTCTTCTAGACCTTAAGCCACCAATCAGACAGTGATTGATGAAAATGAGGAAAACATAATCATCGTAGCGGTCAGTATCAAAAAATAATCATCTCGGCTTTTTTTACGGTTTGATATGGACTTGCATCCGTACAAGATCGAAGCTGGCTGGCCATAGGCAACGGCTTGATTTCCAAAGTTCCGGATCTTAGCCAAAAAATTATCTTCGGAAAAAGCTACCAAATATTACCTTTATTGGTGCCAACACAAGCACAAAGATTGACAGTTTAGCGTCTGAGGTATTGACCTATGTTGTCCGGTTTTCTGTGGCCAGAATTCTATATTCTGTATCGAAGTTTTGACTACATGCTATCCGAGCGACACAACGCTTAAAATTGTGGAGAAAGTTTGCGCGACTTGCCACTGCGTGATCATTTTGTTTTGAGAAATACGCTATTGCCGGAATAACGCGACACATATTGGACCGATCGCTTGAAGCACTGACGACCTGGCCATTTGAATAATGTGTTTGTTTTATTTTTAATTAAAATGCAAAATATGTGATCACGTTTTTTCACAATTTATTTGAAGAAAATTGAAACAAAATCAAAAGAAAAAATAGCAACTTCAATTACTGTACATACATAACATAGTGAGCTTAACAGACGTTTGCACGCAATGAATGTATGATCGAGAAGAGTCCGATCGATTACAGAAAAATATTGAACAAGTGATTTGAGTAAAGAATGTCAAAAAGAGAATTACAAGAGCGAATGACAAAAAGAGACAGCTTAGAACTATTGAAAGAGATAACTACATATAATTAGGGTAAATTTGCAATGTTTGTCGGTATGTGACCAAATGAACAAATTACAATTTTAATATTTTGAAAAGTACTGAACAGTGTTGTTCCATAAATAATGACATTAATGCAGTTTGAACAATTAAATCTTGAATCTCTCAAATGAATTTTTAAATCCATCAAATTTATATCTTATACCGTTGTTAATTTGTTTAAATTTATTAACTAACTGGTTTCATTGTTGAGCAAAGAGCTCTTTGGTAAAAAAGCAAAAATAATTGGTGTCGGATGGTAAGCCATCGGATCCGGTCGTATCATTGAACCATATTTGTTTGAAGATCATAGAGGCCTGTACGCCGGCCTGTATCGGTACATTATCCTAGAAAATTGTTTGTGGAGAACATTTCCAAAAAAAAGGGACTTTTAATGTCGATGGGCAAATACACCTATTAAGGGTCATTTGGTTGTGATCCTCATCCAGGGATAATTTTCAGTCAGATTTAATTTTGTTTTGTGTGGTTATTATATACTATATATTATAGTATGCATTATTTTTATTCGACTAAAATTGTTTTCATAAAATACTACAACAAGGAATTTAAAAAAAAATAGAAGAATTGAATTTTGGCAGCAAAAAAATCCTAAAACCGCCTTAAGGTCGCCTTGCGTTATTACGTGCAAAAGAAGTGTGAAGTATACCTGATCACTGTATCATTTTCCTATTTTTTTTTTCACTTTGATCTAAAAAAAAAATTGTCCTTTTTATTTTTCGTCGAAAATCTTGTTTGTAAAACAATTTTTATTTTCATACAAGAGATGGCATTTTCGATTTTAAATTAACTTAGTTTGAAATAAATTCCAATAGAAATTGCAATGCTTCAACTAGAGGTAGAGCTTTAAATGTTACAAAAAACATAACCGTTACTTGCAAAAGTATAGTTCGCCCAGTGGGTACGGTAGCATTAGCGGGTGAACTACTTTTTATTGATAAGTTTCAGTATTTAATTATAAATAATATTTAACACAAGATTTACCAGGAATTTGAATGGTGTAGATGTCAATAGCAAAAAACGTTCTTGTATGTAAAGTAACATTAAGTCCATAAAATATATTCTCTACGGAATAGTAAATGTTATAAATAGTAGGTATCTTAATTGAAACTGCACGACCAGTCAAAATGACTGTTAATATCCTCTCAGTTTTAGAGCGCTCAGTGTTGGATTTTTCACTGATTGGTTCGCAATCCACCGTTCGTTCATAAAGATTGGAGAACAAATTCTTGGAACTGATTATCGGCTGGTTTAGAATTCTGTTCTCCATCTGGAAACTTTTAATAATATTCTTCGTTCTTTCACAATCTACTTACTTTTCTCCTGAAATTAACTATTTTCGAAATGTCTAAAAAATTTCTAATTTCGACTCTTTCCATGTTTATAGTGTTCAACAATTATTTTTCGAAGCTCTATTGAAATGTGACGTCCCACTTTGCACTCGAATAATGACAAGGTGATAACAATGATCAAATAATAACTTCGTCTAACATCTTCCAGGTTAAATCAAAATAGTTATTTAGAAAGTTTTTGACAGGATTTTTGTTATTTTGCAAGGTTGTCTCATTGTATTTCGTTGTTGTTGTTGTTGCTGAATTGGTTTGTTACTGTTTAGTTTTGTTTGCTTTTGTAATGTGTATTTGACATTTAATTTTTGCTTTATTTTGACAAATTCTGTGGCCCAAAGGCCACCTAGACGAAAGTCAAATACATATCTTTGGCAATAACCTCAAACAGCATATATCAATTTTTGGGTACATTTTTAATGGGAAGTATTTGAAGTTTTTAACATCAATTAAAGTTGATGAATGTGTTGGCCGTGGCGTTGTGGGTACGTGCGTCCACCGCTACTTAACTGAACCTCGCTGCCTGCGTTCGACTCACGGCCGGCCAAAAATAATTTTGATAGTCCCAACTCTTTCGAGTCACTCACAATGCTCAAAGAGTAACACATGTCCAGAAAAAGCTTCTCAAACTGGCCCGTTCGGAATCGGTATAAAACTGTAGGTGCCTTGCACTCGTGAGTGAACAATAGCACGCACAACACAAGTGGTTGTTTAGAAGCTAGGCCCTGTCCCTGTACGGGCTGTATCGCCACCAATATTATTATATTAAAGGCGATGAATTCTATTGGTTTGTTTGTAATGTCTGAAATGTACATTCATAGAATGATGTCCGAAGCAACGAAAATGCAATCATTAACATAATTTGTTCATGGGTTGACTTGTGCTTTTAGGGGTTATTGTCACCGATTTATCGACTCAACTTGAAAACAATATGTAAAATGTTAATAAACAGTCCAAAATGCAAAAGTGTGTAAATAAGACATCGGGGCTATTCCGAACATTAAACAAATCAGTACATACGTCGAGAAAAAAATTATTGAACAAAGGTAGTCCTCGCAGCCTAACCAAACCCAGCTATCCTTGCAGCTCAGCATCTCAGTAATTTTCAAATTCCAGAGTACCAAATCGCTAGTAAGCCACATTTATGCACTGCAACAAACCCGAAACAGTTTTTGACAAGGAGACGCTTTGGCGGGTGATAATTCCAATTAAATCCTTGAAAAGAGAAACATGTAGGCAGACATGTAGATTCGATTCGCAGCCCACTGTGTTCATTATGAATGTTCAGGTGTTGGGATGCGATTTTCAGACTTACTGCGACCAAGTCTTGGTCGAAAAACCACATTGGCTTCGCTGCACTAACCTCATTTATAACAGTGCCCCTGCTTTGTCGGTTTTCCAATCACAGTCTCAGGTTCGAGAAAGCTTGATTCAAATTGTTGCAATGCACGTCGAAGTACGACAGTTATGCATGACGACGAAACATACCACAGATCTGACATAAGCTTGACAAATTTCTTGATATAGTAAATAAGATTGCCCACCGAAATCGTGCGACTTAAAGCCATTAGACTTGTGTCCTTGGGGATAGGTTAAAAATAATTCCTACGTCAATGCTCCACCAACGACTCATTGACTAAACCTAATAATGACAGCTGCTATGCTCAAAATAAAACCGCAAATGTGCGAAAACGTGATGAAAAATATATTGTGAAATAAGTGGCTATTTATAGGTTGAGCCGAAGCGGACATTCGATATTAAATCCTATAATTAACTTCAGACTTTCTGCATTAGACTAAGATAAAATTACGGTCTCCTTTCATAAAAAATTTAGTCCTTTTTGTTGAGTCTAATTAACACCTCTTGTTGCATTGTCGTGCTTTCTTATCCTTTTCGATAGCCCAGTTTTGGGTGCACTAGGGCTTAGGTTCTCTAGCAAGCATCCGTGTTGCGGGTTCTATTCTTCTGTGGAGAGGAACTCGTTTTGTGACGACTACGAACGGGGAAGAATGGTGTCACAGAATTGCCAATAACTCGAGTGAGGTGGTGGCATGAATTTTAGGTTAGAGGGGGCCGTTTAGGTCGCTAGTGAATTCACCAGCACACTTAGAGCATATTGGTCCATTGTGATACCCATTGTCAGAATACTACCACTGATTGACTACTCCAGTGGCAGTGCAGTTAATTTGATCCCAACGGCATATGGAAAGATTTGAAAACCAGATAAAAGCGTATTAACTTTTCTTTCACTGGGATTCGAACCGGAGACTCCTCTAACTAGGGGCAGGCACTCTACCAACTGCGCCATCCAATCGTATGATGCGGCATGCATCGTATAATGTTCTCGATCAAACTGTGGACGATAGAACTACAAGAGTCATGTCCGACTGCAGAACTGGACGACATGTTCTGTGTATTCCAGTTCAGCTTAAACGACCACCTCTTCGATCTTCACTTCTTACAACTTCTGTACTTAAGCCGTGTTGTATGTATGATAACTCAATACAACATTGATCAAGGCTGAGGAAGACAAACGCCTTGTTTTTCGAAACGTGCTTCTTGGCCAGGGTTGTCAGAGGTGGTGATTTTAAATTTCATTTAGCGACATAAAAATTGGTATATCGCCACACCCCATAAAGGGGCTTTTTAGACCTATTAGCGATTTTTGATTTGAAAAAAATCTTCCAATTACATGTGATTTCTCATTATAAATATATTCGTAGTACCTAAATGAATCCTATCTGGCTCTCACAGCTCCAACAGGCTACATGTTCCAGATCATCTATAAGATATCGTGGGATGAAATCATGGCTAACGAGTGGAGTATGGTTTGCCCGATCCACAAGAAATGAGACACATTTCACTGCACCAATTATAACGGTATTACTCTCCCAAATGTATATATATATATGTGCAATATAAAAATTGAGCCTCAAATGTTTGTCAATTGTTTTCCGATTTTGATGTTTTTTTTGTTTTTTGAAAATTTGGCGATTTTTATTTCAAACCTGACAACCCTGCCCTCCAATACAAAGCACGACTTCTCCTACCAATAGCCATATCCTTTAACACATCCCCTAGATAAACAAAGTGACTTTCATCATACCTCATTTTTGGTAACCCGATCCCAATCCAGAAGCATCAGCTCAAGCGAGACCCCATCCAGAGAAGCACCAGTACCCTGAAAAGGCAAATTTACCCACACAATCCACCCGTCAATGTCGATCACCAACGTCGCATAAGACAAAACTCACTTCAGCTGTTGGAATGTCGAAAGCAAAGCTTTCATTGAATACCGGACTCAAGGTCCTCTTCTTGACGTGAGTCTTCTTCTTTGCAATCCTCTGTCCGTTGTACAGCAAGTAGATCTTCACATATGGATCAGCGAGCCCAGTGACATCCATTCGGGGTAGATTGCGTGCTTTCAGGAGAACAACTGTGAGACGTCCAGCAGCCGGCTGCCAGCACAACGAGATCAAGAGCTCCCCACGTCCCTGTGCGCGGATCTTCAAGCTGCGTGGCTGAATTTCCTTGCTGATCGACATGTGTTCCTTTTCGATTTCCTTCAGATTGATCGACGACAGTGGCCAGACCACTTCGCCGATGACATCATCGCGGGAGTAACGATCGAAGCTTAAGATCACAAAGTGTAGGGTCATTGTGCTGAGCTCATGCATATTCAGACCGTAGAATGTGAAGTCTTCATCGTAGACGGGATTTCTGGTATTGCGAACCACCCTAAGGCAAGGAAAGACAAGTTATGAATGAGCACATGCGTCAAGCGGAGATCGGTGCGTCGACTTACCTGGTCTTGACCTTGTGTTGTTTTTCTGGCAACAGTTGGAGTTTGACGTACGGGTCGGTTGCAGCCTGTGTGCGCCCATTCATTCCGGCGGGAATGTCGTGACTGCCAGATGATGACGATGCCTTGCATGGTAGACCTCGACAGCGAATGATAGATACCACCAAAGCACTGCGCTCCTTCAAGTACCTCAGCTTGAAGAATATTGTTCCAAGCTTGCCGTACTCCCAGCCCTCGGGAAGATCTCTGTCAGGGCTCTCCGCCTCGGTTGGTGACTTCTTCACCACTGCCTCCTTTTCGTTGGCGACCTTGGGCTGAACCTCATCCTCTTCGACAAACTTCATCGTCTGTGGAGCAATGGGCGTGGTAGTATTGGATGCGGTTTGGTCCTGAACTGGCTGAATGATGCCAATCTGCTTGGTACCAGTTGGTGAGGGGGACTTCTTCAGATAGTGTGGCGGCTGACCACTCGGGGAACGGACTGCTGTCGGTCGTCGTGTCGGCTGAAATGGATAACTGGCGTCGTGTGTCTTCTTGTTTCTGGCACGCAGATGCTTGGCGCATATGCATGCTACCGCTGAGAGGACAGCCGCGGCCGTCAATCCCAGAATTGCTGGAAGAACTAGAAAAAGAAAGCGATTTTATGATTTCAATTATTTTTATTTATAAACGAAAAGTGTATTTTATATTCCAACGAGGGGCAAAAAATGGGCTCTGTGAAGTGGGTACGGTGACAAATTGCGATATGCTTTCGATCTGAATCGCTTTATGAGCGACCGAAATGAATCTTGTTCGTCTCGCGACATATCGGAACATAAACTCGCTGAATTGGTGGTGAATGGACTTGGATGGCAATTGATTTCGGCACGAATTGTCGAACCATCTGTGTCAAGACTTCGACACGAAATTGTCTAGCCATCTGTGTCAAGAGGAGATCATGAGTACGTTCCCATTAACTTCCGAAAATTCTGTGCTTCATCATAGCGCTGTAGTGTCGTCGATATTAGTTTGTCTATCATTCTTTCTGTAGATTACTCGGTAAAGCTCTCCAATTAGAAGTAAGATTGCTTGATAGTAAATTCCTCTGGGGTGGAACCTGTGAGAGCAGTACGATCTCTAGCTAATTTTCATAAGCCTAGTCGGTTAAGGGCGTCCCCAGATGGCTTCGACAACCTTAATTGTCCTCTTCATCTGTTGATTTGTTCCAAAGCCTCTGAGACAGAGATGCATGAACTCAGCGCTGGATACGTATCAAGATGGCTTGATTTAAGCCTTAATCAGTACGAGTGACTAAACTAATGTCAGTAGATGGCGCCTTGATAGTTTCTCTTGAAATCATGAAGACATCCGCACTCGATGTTAGTCTAAATCATCCGTTACCACAACGTTCAAATATTATTGAAAGACACAATTTCTTCATAGGGTAGGAGGCTTTATTGAGATTACTGATCCTTGAAAGAGCAAACCGTGAACAATACTTGTTAAAAAAATAAAAAAATAAAAAATAATAATAATACGAGGCGTTGTAGAGAAACAAATTGTGCATTCAGTTGTTGGTAAATTTTCCTAGGATAGAAAAGCAGGGGAACAAATCTTTGCTCTAGGAAAATGCCAACACAACTGCATCCGACTCCAAGTCTATTCGTCAGCCCTACAGTAACCCTCTGTAGGCTCATAGTACGACTATAACCCTTGTTGATCACGAGGAACTACCAGGAGTCACTGAACCAATCTGTGGACCTGATTGCGAGTGTCGCTTGGTCGACAAATCTTTCGATTGAAATCTATTTTGATATTGTGTAACTCAATCCACTGAGAATTTTACTATTGTGAATTAAAAACTTGAATATGACAAATTTGGATACGTCCTACAGTTAAGGATGTGAAATTTATTAATTCGTGTTAACACAGGCGTGAAATGTACACGAATATTAGATAGAGAGAGCTTGTGAGGTCCCACAAGTTAGAGGGGATGAATCAAGCACTTGTGTGCGTATCGAAACAAATCGTGTGTATATAATAATTAATTAATACTTAAATGAAATAATAGATTTCTGGACACAGTTCATTCGTTGTTTTCATTGTTATTTTAGTTGCAACTCTCGTTGGTTGAAATTGAAGATAAAACATGAGTGTCTACAACAATATAAATTAAATTACATTTAAATCGTGAAAACAATGTTTATTTTATAATTTTCTGTCGCAACCAAACCATCAACCAAAAATATTTCAACGCCAAATTTTGAAAAGAAAATCGACAAATATCAATCTCAGTCGACAGTCACAATACCAAAACCAGAATTGAAGTACTACATGTATAGCCGACTTCACAGCTGATTGCCTCCTAGTCCATGGACGAATTTGAGTGCTTTTTTGACATATATTCACGAAATAACGTAAATGCCGTCCTCTGATTGGTCAGTTTGGTTTAAGCACACGTTAAAAAAAACAGTTGTGAAAAGTCTTAAGGGGCAAGAGAAGAGAAGTCGGGCATCTCTATAATACTTCATTTCTGACTAAAACAACCAGCCGACAATCGACTGTCGGTGTGTATTGATTGTGTCCTGATTCATCGATATACACGATATACACAGTCTTTAGTTAGTCTTTAATTACACGAACAGTACCGAACAAAACATTTGCAACCGGAAGGGAACCATGCAATCTCTTAAGAATTATTTTTTTTTTAAATTTTGAAACAGTGGACTAAGTCGAATCGTCACGGGATACGAAATTTATTCGAGTTAGAGAGAGGTTTCTTATGGAAAATCGAGGAAATTGTATGTGTATATTGTTATATAAATAAACAATATATAATATGTGTATAAATAACAAATATAAATAAATATAAATAAATAAACAAAAATAATAATATAAATTGACCTTGTATAAGACGAAAAAGTTCGAGCTAGAGCGAGTTTCGATTTAGGGAGAGTTCGGCACTAGTATTTCATTCGAGTGAACATGACATACCGTATTTATTTTGAAAGGTCTGAAATTAACCCTCAACTCATCTTTGCATAGAAAACAATTCAAGAGCTACACCCTTTGTCTTATTTTCTTTTTCAAAAACCACATATTGAAAACTTCCGAACTGATCTGACTTTATTACAATCCTAATTTTGATATGACTGTTTTGCAACTACTTGGCTTGTATTCGAATAAATTGTTTATAATTTTGAATGGAATTTGATTTCAAGCCTCCTTAGTTCTTGCAAATAAATCGTACGCACTCATACGCCAGAGAGTCCGTGGATTGGCAGACACTCGGTTTGAACCTGAGAAATATTCCACATACGCCAGAGAATCCGTAGATCGGCAGGCACTCGGTTTGAACCTTAGAAATATTCCACATACGACAGAGAGTCCGTGGATCGGCAGGCATTCGTTTTGAACTTGAGAAATGTTCCTAAAAAATGCAGTATGTACTTTTATCGGCTGTACATCGAGCTGAGTGGTTCTAGCCATAGGGATGGACAACATTGCATTAAGATGCGTCGACACCGAGCTGGTTGGACAACGCAGTAGAGGGCGCCATGAAACCGATGGTGCACACAAATGAAGAACGACAACCGGCATGCATAATTGGAGATATGTGGCAACAGAATTTGCGATCTAGAGAGGCTTGTTGGTTGGAGGCTAGGTCTATCTTATTTTTAATAATAATAATAAAAATATGGGTAGCTCTATAGTCCTAGGCGGACCTGGGCCGAGCTTCTCAGCAACCACTCGTGTTGTGCATGCTATTGTTCTTTCACGAGTGGAAGGGACCTAGAGTTTAACGCCGACTCCGAACGGGGAAGTTGAGGAAGCTTTTTCTAGACAGGAATACTCTTTGAGCATTGTCAGTGACTCGAAAGAGGTGGAGCCGTGAATTATTAAGGTGGTAAATTCGGGTAGCGAACCTTGCACCCTCTGCGTGGGAGTCGACGCACTTACTCACTACGCCACGGCGATCCACTTATTTTCTCTTATTTATACAAGTACTGAATTTATGTTTATGTGTAATTCTTCTACATCATCATTGTCAGATACAGTTAACACAAGAAATGAAACCAGCAAGTCATGCAGAACTCCCTATATCCTCTCACAGCTGATAACAAACTGAAGAAAAAACTCGATCAGTCCATTGTCGCTTTTATGAAAACGAAACAATCTACATAAGACCGGTTCAATGAATATATTTTTTAAATTGTCTGCCAAAATCGATCTGTTTAACGCTTGTTTTTGTTTTTAGCCGTGTTAAAGCAAATATATACGACAATGCCCCATCAAATAATCATTCAATAAAGGAAAACATCATCCCCAATGTCCGTCATGAAAAATGTCATCAAAATAGAAAATTTGTGCAATCACAGCCGAGCCTGGCATTTGACAGATGTCAGACTCCATTGCTTTGTGGGTTTGAAGTGGAACATAAGACCATCTACTTGCATACAAATTCTGACGGTCACAATAATTTGAAATAAAATTTAAGTACCCAAACATAGCGCTCGTGTGGCGAACAAGTGCCTTTGAGCCATTATTTCTTGAATCGACCTGTGAACATATTGTAATGAAATTATACCCCAAAGGCACACGACATCTGAACTGTGTAAGTACGTCCTCGTGCTCTATCAAGGAACTAGTCATCTGAATTTGTCATAAACACGCGAGAGTTCATTATCCATTATTGTTGCTGTGGCGACAAACTCCAACCGCTGCCAGTCTAGAATGAGAAATCCTTAGGAATAATTAAGGATAAATATTTGTGTGACGTTTGCGTTGATATATGGAAACTTGTCAGTCATTATCGTCTGTGTTTGCAGAGACACACTGCTGCTGTGACTGTTCTCTCCAGGGACCTGTATACTACAATTTAAGTGACACAGAGTGAATCTATGTGAATCGTGACTTCGAGTTGTGTGACTGCTAACGATTAAGGACTTTGGTCAAGAATTGTGTTCTGACCAAAACCACTTGGTGTTTTAATTGAAATTCAATCAGAAGTATGAGGGAATGGCGGAAATAGAAATTCTTTCTGTTGTAGATGGAATGACACATCTTCTATTGGCGTCCATCGTAATTGGCTTGGGATGGCTTTTGCGTTGAAAACAAAGGAAGGAACTATTACGAATGCTCATAGAAATTTCCGGTTCCTTATCTTCTTCCATACCGCATGACTGTAAAGTTTGTGGATGAAATTTTTTCAGGAATTAGACTCGTCAACATTCTTTGCAAAGAGACGCCCTTAAGCTGAAGCTGATCTTTTGCCAAGGCGTCTAAAGACTGATAATCTTTCAACACTCTGATTGCAGTCGAAGTTAAGCTCAAGTCATTTGACTTGGAACGATTGAGAACAATGACCAGATTCAAGCTCAAGTCAAAAACGAAAGTGAAAGCCACCAGAAAACACCCAGAAAATTCATCCTTCGAGAGACAAATCCTAGGCAACGAGTTCACTCCTGTCCAGGGAAAAAAATTCCACATTAACTTCGCTGCAACTAGTGTGGGCATCTCATCTCACCGATGCGAGGAAGCTCAGCTGTGCTTCATCATAACTTTCATTCATCTTCCTACGTCACATTTCCGTTCCTGGTGGGCGGTGAAAAATGTATCTCCCATCAAACGGCGCAAACTTTTTTCTGTCACCGCTGCATATGTATACCCTGGACTAAATTCCTCCAAACGAAAAAAAAAGCGTAATTGTGCCATCTCATCCTGACCACAGGAACTCCAGCCAAATGCTCAATGTCACTCATACGTGATTGAATTCGGAGAAAGAAAAACAGAAAAAAAAACGAATCCCCGATAATTATTTGCGTACTATTTTTACATCACACGCCGAGCGATGAATCACCGAGTTTTTTTCCCAATGACAAACATCCTTAACATCCTTTCGCCACCATTTCAACCCGCCCGACGCCCGACCCCACTGCCGAACAGAAAATAAAAAAAAACACATATTTACCCGTTTCCATTGCGTTCATGTCGGGACTGTAGTCGCCCATATTGGATTGGGATTCCCGAATTTCTTGACGGGTTGCCACTAGATTTGGACTTTGCCTTTGAATCCTTTTCCAGGAGCTGTTCTGCACAGAAAACCTTTAGGCGAACACACTTGACGCACTCTCGAGCGAAAGTCCTCGATGCCTGGTGCCGTATTGGCTCAGGACAAAACTTTCTTCACTTCACTTGGTTGCTTGCTGCTTATTTTTCGTTTTTTTTTTCGTATCTTCGATTATCCTTGCACACGTCTTATTTTTTTCAACACAAACTTCACTGAATTGGAGATTTTAATTTTCGAGAGATTTTCTTCAATTTAACTACATTTTTGTGAGCAATACTTGAGGGCAGTCGAATTGTTTTCTTCTCGGTTTTTTGATCGAATTTAGGCTGAGGCAAGCATTCCCATTGTGAGCCGACTTAGAGTGTGACAAATTGTACTTGAATCTCCGCAGCCATAAGCAAAATCAATACTTTCGAGTCGACGCTGTCTGAAGTGTTGTTGTTATTCGAAGTGTGTGGCCGAAGTTCGAGTGCCAACCCTCCCCCGTAGTGTTCCAAGCCTCAAACCGCATCCCCCAAATAAATGTTTGAATGTTTGTTTGTATACTACGGTTGTGCCGAATGTGTCTGTGGTCGAGGCGAGTTGTGAGCAGGCCAGCGGAAGAGACGAGAGAGAGAGAGAAAGAGAGAGAGGGTATGCGATATTCAGATTGACTTTTGTTTTCAACGCGTGTATCCCCGGAGCCAGTGTTTCTGGCTGATATGCGCTTTAGATGGCGTATGAGTCATGATTTTGTTGTCGAAAAACGTACGGTGAGTGAGGGTGGAATGGGCTGGTGGAATGTTCGAATTTTATTCGCATATCAAATCAGGTGCCATCCTGACGCACGACTTTGTGTTGCCAGTTTGTGTTTTCTTTTCTACTTTATTGTAGATGGCGCTGGTGAAGTTTTGTCCGCTGTGGGCTATTCGCAAAGTGAACTGCCTTATCATTGGAGGAATGTAGCAAAACGAAATTATATAACATTTTGTTTTTATGTAATTTATTATAATTTTTATTATACTAAAACTTGGTTCGGATATGTAAACCGAAAGACTGTTCTTCGGTTTTTCATTCTCTTATTCTATAAGCACGTTGCAGGGAATTTTGAAATTAGCACTTTTGTTCACCACTGTCGTAGATGTTCAACTCAACTGCACAATGATGCACAATCAGGGCAATATGAGACTTCTTCTTCTTCTTCTGGTGGCGCTACAGTCAGGGGTGGACCTGGGCCTCAACCAGTCAGTCAGTCTCCAGCCGGCACGAGCTTTAGCCAACTGTCTCCAACTGCGCATACCAAGTTGATTGAGATCCTTCTCCACCTGGGTGCGCCATCGGTTCCGTGGGCGTCCTCTATTGCGTAGTCCCACTGGTTCGGAGTCGAAGACTCTTCAGGGGGACTCTACAACTCAATTGCCTCTTGAGCCCAAAGAAACAGCGATTGGCAAGAGTAATTCTGCGTTTAATCTCGGTACTGGTGTTGTTCGTACTGTTCACTTGCGAGCCGAGGTAAACGAAGTAATTCACTACCTCGAAGTTATAGCTGCCTATGGTAACGTTTTGACCAAGTCGTCGATGTTGTGCGTCCTTTCTCGATGACAGCATATACTTCGTTTTGCCCTCGTGCACCACTAAACCCATTTTGGTCGCCTCCGCTTCAATACCAGCAAACGCGTCATTGACGGCTCGCTGTGTTCTGCCAATCACGTCAATGTCATCCGCGTATGCTAGCAGTTGTACGGACTTCTGGAAGATCGTGCCTCTAGTGTTGGCGTGTGAGTCGTGCACGATCTTCTCCAGGATGATTTTAAAGAAATCACATGACAGCGCGTCGCCTTGTCTAAATCCTTTTTTGACATTGAAGGTCTCGGTGATTTCGTTACCGACCTTGATGGAGCAGCGAGAATTCTCCATCGTCATCCTGCACAACCTAACGAGTTTGGCAGGAATGTCAAAACTAGACATGGCGTTGTATAGCTCGTCCCTATGCACGCTGTCATATGCGGCCTTGAAATCGACAAAAAGGTGCTGGGTGTCGATTTGCATTTCTTGGGTCTTTTCCAGGATCTACCGTAGTGTGAAAATCTGGTCGATGGTTGACTTCCCTGGCCTGAAGCCACACTGATATGGACCTATCAGGTTATTTATAAACGGCTTCAGGCGAGTACACAAAACGGCAGAGAAGATCTTGTAAGCGACGTTCAGGAGACTTATCCCTCTATAGTTGGCGCAGTCAAAGGGGTCTCCTTTCTTGTGGATCGGGCAAACGATACTGAGATTCCACTCATCGGGCATGCTCTCCTCCGACCATATCTTACAGATGAGCTGGTGCATGCGCCCAACAAGTCATCTACAGCAGCCTTAAAGATTTCAGCGAACAGTCCGTCCGCACCGGCAGCTTTGTTAGACTTCAGTCTTGATATTGCTATCTTCACCTCGTCTTAGTCGGGGGGGCGGAATTCTCGTCGATCATCGTCAATTGCGTTGAGTGGAACATTCTGCCTGACAGCGGTATTGGTGTCATCATCGCCGTTTAGCAGTCTGCAGAAATGGTTCTTCCAAATTCTCAGTATCTGCGACTCTACTACTAGTTGTCCATTCTCGACAAGGCTTCTTCCCGAACCTTATATCCAGTGGATAACTGTTTCACTCTCTGGTAAAACTTTCTTACATCGTTCCTACCGTAGCACCTCTCCATCTCCTCGATCGCGCGCTTCTCGTGGTCTTTCTTCTTTCTCCTGAGAAGCCGGGTCTCGTCCCTTCGTCTCTGTTTGTAGAGCTCACGAACAGCTCTCGTTGTTCGTTGCAGCGTTGCTTTGTAGGCTTCCAGCTTCGCTGCATGTGCCAGCCTACACTCGTTGTCAAACCATGGGTTTTTTCTAGGTGGTGCCGTTAAACCCAGCACATCACTGGCAGCATCTTTGATGGCCTCTTGACAACGCCTCCAATCTTCTTCGATTGTTTGCGCAGGTGGCGACGAACTTAGAGAGAGATTCCACGAGACTCGATCGGCAAGGACCTAGCAGTCGGTTGCGATTGTAGGTTTCCGACGTCAAACCGTGGTGTCCTTTCTCGACTCCATTGATCTCTCGATATCAGAGTTCTTACCTTGGCTACAACAAGGAAATGGTCCGAGTCGATGTTGGCTCCTCGGAACGTTCGGACATCAAGAATGCTGGAGGAGTGTCTGACGTCGACCGCAACATGATCAATCTGGTTGACGGTTGATTGATCAGGGGACCGACAGGCCCCTTTATGGATGTTGAGGTGTGGGAACCGCGTGCTAGCTACATAGAGATTACGTCCCGTGACAAAGTCCACCAGCCTGAGTCCGTTATCGGATGTGGTGTCGAGCAGGCTGTGTTTTCCGATGACTTTGGCAAAGATGTCTTCCTTACCCAGCTTTGCATTAAAATCTCCTAGAACGATGTTGGTGTCGAAGCTGGGGCACTGAGCGTAAGTCCTTTCTAGGAGATCATAGAAGTCATCCTTGCTGTTGTCATCTTTGTCCTCTGTCGGGGCGCGTGGGCGCAAATCAGGCTGATGTTCCCGAATTTAGCCTTGATGCGGATTGTTATGAGGCATTCGCTTTTACAGACGAAACTTAAGACTTTTTGCCTAAGTCTGCCTCGAACAACAAAACCACGTCGAAATAAGCCCCTCTCCCTGTTGCAATCACGAACAACAAAACCACGTCGAAATAAGCCCCTCTCCCTGTTGCAATCACCGTAGTAGATGTCACAGTTTCTCATCCTCTTCTTGCCCGGCCCATTCCACCGCACTTCCTGGATTGCGGTGATGTCTGCTTTGTAGCAGTCCAGGGCCTGACAATTCTAAAGAATTCAAAAATTCTAAAGGGTACGACGTTACTTGTTCAGTGTCCATGACATTGTCTACCGAGAGATACTCGACAACATCCCCCTCCACGAATGACATAATTTGTTCGTTTATCTGCCACATTGTCTCATTTGACGGGGCTAAAATTGCCCTTTCACACAACCATTCTCGATTGCCCATATTTATTTGCAGATCGGGATAGACATTATATTTCAAATCATCTTAATTTCCGACAATTTGACAGCTGACAGCTCTTTGTAATCATGCCGTTACTGTATGTAGCCATACGATCTTCTCCGATTTTTAGAAGAGCAGTTTCTTATTGCCCTTTCCCACTTAAAAGAAGGGAAGAGCACCGGCTTCTCAAAAAGAAAAAGAAAGAGCATGAGAACGGGTAAAACCACTATCCAATGGATACAAAATTCGGACAGAAGCCTGTCGTGACGCAGAGGGACAACTCGTAGTAGATTCGCAGTCGATACTGAGAATCTGGAAAGATAATTTCTGTAGACTGTTAAACGGCGAGGAAGACTCCAATACCGCTGTCAGGCAGAATGTTCCACTCAACGCAATTGACGATGATCGAGGCTAAAGTCGAATAAAGCTGCTGGTGCAGACTGACTGTCTGCGGAAGGTACATGCACCAACTCATCTGTAAGATATGGTCGGAGGAAAGCATGCCCGATGAGTGAACCTCAGTATAGTTTGCCCGATCCACAAGAAAGGATACCCCTTCAACTGCTCCAACTACTCCTTCACATCGCCTATAAGATGCTCCCTGCCGTTTTGTGTGAGCGCCTGAAACCATCCGTCAATAACCTGATGGGTCCTTATCAGTGCGGTTTCAGGCCGGGGAAGTCCACCATCGACCAAATCTCCACATTACGGCAGATCCAGGAAAAAACCAGATCTTGTTATTTCTTTAACATCATCCTGGAAAAGTTCGTGCAAGACTCACACGCCAACACTAGAGGCACGATCTTCCAGAAGTCCGTACAACTGCTAGCTAAATGGGTCTAGCGGTGAATGAGGGCAAAACGAAGTATATGCTGTCATCAAGAAAGGACACACAACATCGACGTCTTGGACAGAGCGTCACATTGGGCAACTATAACTTCGAGGTAGTCAAGGACTTCGTCTACCTCGGCTCCGCAGTAAACAGTACAAACAACATCAGTACCGAGATCAAACGCAGAGTAACTCTTGCCAACCGCTGTTTCTATGGGCTCAAGAGGCAATTGAGTAGTAGATCCATCTCTTGAAGGACCAAGCTGACTTTATACAAGAACTTGATCATCCCAGTCCTGCTGTACGGCGTGGAGACATGGACAATCTCAAAAGCGGATGAGGAAGTCCTTGGTATTTTCGAAAGAAAAGCTCTGCGTGCGATCTTTGGTCCTGTTTGCGTTGACGGCTTCTGGAGGAGAAGATTCAACCACGAACTTTACGGGCTGTCCATCGCCATGAGCCTACTCAGACGTCTACGGATTCAACGTCTAAGATGGCTAGGCCATGTAGAGCGTGTGGACAACTCGGACAACCGGCCCGGAGAGTCTTCGACTCCGAACCCGTGGGACAACGCAACAGTTTAAGCTGGCGCACCCAGGTGGAGAAGGACCTCAACAAACTTGGCGTGCGACACTGGAGACAGCTAGCCAGAGACCGTGCTAGCTGGAGAGGCTTGTTGGTTGGGGCCCAGGTCCACCCCGGACTGTAGCCCCAAATAAAGAAGAAGAAGAATTGTCAAGAGTGCCTCCTCATAAGTTGAGGTTAAAAGTTGGTGCACCGGTCCTGTTAATGAGAAACCTTGACGCACCGAGGCTATGTAATGGTACACGGCTACAAGTTACTCAATTGGGGCGCAATATTATAAAAGCATTAATTATGACTGCAATGGCAAATGGACAAAATGTTTTAATTCTCCGTATTCCAATAATTCCGATTGATTTGCCCTTTCAGTTTAAAAGAGTGCAGTTTCCGCTGGAAGCAGCATATGCGATGACAATAAATAAAGCTCAAGGACAAACGCTTAAAGTAGCATGTATACATTTAAATTTTTCCCATCGGCAACTTTATGTTGCAAAATCTTTATGTTTTAGCAGAGGATGGAGGATCAAAAAATTTAGTTTATAAAAATGTGTTAAAATAAGATATTTACAGCAAATCACGGTAGTTTGCAGTTAGTGTGTATGGTATTGTATTATTCGGAAAATGAGTATCCTAAAAATGAAAAAGGCTACCCTAAGTAACTATTTCACGCGGACGAAGTCGCGGCTAAAAGCTAGTATTTTTATAAAAAACGTTTTTTTTATTTCCCTTAAATCTGACATCATCAGTACTTTAATGCTATTCGTGGCTGAGTTACTACTTTGGCCGATTGGAGATTTCGTTCTGCTGTATAAGCGTTTTGTGAAACTGAATGTTTGTGTAGACTACAAACGACAACTCTGGGCACACTCTGTCCCGTGGCACTCCTCCACTGACCACTCCCCACATATAGTACACATCCTTGTTATTGCTTTCCCGCTGCTTCACGGCATAGCCGCCGCCACTGTCGCCACACACGACCGACCCGAAGTTATTCAGAATGCAAAACTTGTCATCGTGTATGGCTTCAGAATAGATACCCGCTTCACGCTTGCACTCTGTGTAGCTTGTCGCCGGCAGATCTGCAATTCGTAGTTCCTTGCTAAATGCTCCGTGTTCAGTCTTTCCCCAGCCAGCTACCCGACCGTAGACTCAATCGACTGGGCGGTGAAATTCTTCTAGTTAATGCAAACGGGTGCGATGAAGGTGTTGAACCTGAGGAAGTCGTTTAGCACGATAACTGCGATGTCACTTTTGTACTGTCCAATTTCACCTTGGAACCTGCGAAATAATGAAAGGGAGAAATGTGAATAGGTGAAGGGGGCAAGGATGAAATGGGAATACTCACTCACTGGGAATATCGATCTTCGATATGTTCTGCATCTGCGCATGTTCTTCGTAGTGATAGTAGTCGCGATAGTATTTCCCAGCCACAACCACAAAGTTTGACTTGTGGTAGAGCTTCTGATTTGCATAGTCCCAGAAGCAGTGAGCAGCTGTAAATAAGAGGAGGGGCATTAGTGAAAGGAATTCTTGTGGGATAAAAATTCGAGCTGGTCCTATATCCTCAGAGGACTGACAGAAGCACAGTCAACTCCGCTTGTTTGGAACAAAAAAAATGCAGAAAATGTGTAAATAATGTTCGGATATAAACAACTGATAAATTTCTTGTTTCATGTAACCGAAAGTTTCGTCTAAACGGAGTGCACATAAGCGGAGGCGACTGTACATTAGAAAGGTTCGTGCCATTGCTAAATTTGCACGGCATTGACGAGAATATTTCGCAGTACAGTCAGATAACTTCGACTTTGAGCCTGCAGGAAAATGCAACAAATTAGGGGATTTTGGAGTGATCAGCCAGGAGACAAGAGGAGTCCTTTTGATCTTCTCCAATATTATGGGGCTAACAAATTCAGACTAGCAATAGTCTGGGATCTTGTTCGTTATTTGGCTCTATAGTCCGTCGTGGACATGGGTCTCAAGCAGTAGTCCGTCAATCTGTGGCTAGCAGTCTCCAGTTTCGCTCTCCAAGTTGGTTGAGGTTCTTCTCTCCCACGATGTGCCACCTTAAACGCGGGCGTCCTCTGTTGCGTTGTCCCACAGATTCAGAGTCGTGAGCTTTTCTTCAGGCTGGAGGTGAGTATGGCCCAGCCACCTAAGGCGGTTGATCCGTAGACGCATGGCTGGGCTCATGTCGCTAAACGGCCCATGCAGTTCGTAGTTAAGTCTCTTCCTCCAATTACCGTCAACGGAAACCAAAGAAATGACCAAAAATCGCACAGACGACTTTTCTCTCCAAGATACGAAGGGCTTCTCCATCCGCTTTTGAGATTTCCATGCCTAAGCTCCCTACAGCAGCACTTGGATGATCAGTGTCTTATATAATATCATAGAAACTGCTATCATAGAACTCTGCGTTTAACCTCGGTGCTGCTATTGTTTATACTGATTACCGTCGAGCCGAGATAGATGAAGTCCTTCACTACCTCGAAGTTATAGCAGCCTATAGTGATGTTATAGCATGTACATTGTTTTGCCCTCGTTCGCCGCCAGACACACTTTAGTCGCTTCCGTTTCAATGCCAACAAACGCCTCATCCATCCTGTGTCACGAATCTGAGAACAGGTGTCTTTCTTACCCAGCTTTGCGTTGAAATTTCTTAAACGATCTTGGTGTCGTAGATGGGCCATTGATCGTACGTCCTTTCTAGGAGATAAGTAATAAGAGTCACCTTTGTTTTATCCTCTGTTGGGGCGTGGGTGCAGATTAGGCTGATGTTGCCGAATTTGGCCTTGATGCTAGTTGTTATAAGGCCCTAGTTTATGTATTTAAAGCTTAAGACTTTTTGCCTAAGTCTGCCTCGAACAACAAATCCGCATACAAACAAGTTCTACCATTGCTGTTTTGTAGCAAGCGCTGTAATAGATGTCGCAGTTTTACATCCTCTTTCATGGCACCCTTGATTGTTGTTATGTCTGCCTTATAGGCTTCAACTGCTTCTGCAAGTTTAACGTCACGTCTTACATAGTGGAAGGCTGTCTGAGGAATTTGAAGTCCCAAGTGGGTATCGGCAAGGCTACATATTTTCACCAGTACTGTTTCTATCAGGTTTTTAGCAATGTCCATAATGCGACCTTGTCAACGGGAAATGGAGGACTTCGATGGACATCTGAACTGAAACACCTTCTGTCTCACAGAATTGACCTTCACCAAATGGCAGCAAATGTGGAGAGCGAAGCAGACGTCGTTGGCCTGAAAATGAACACGACAAGAACAATAATGATCAGCTTAAGACCAAACTCATCGACTTGTATTACTGGACAGGCGGTTGAGGGAGTAGAGACTTTCCAATACCTTGGGAGTATTGTCTAAAACGATAGCAGAACCGAAGTCGGATGCTATCCACAGTAATTGAATGCTAAATAATGCAATTTGCTTAAGCACCAAGCTACGACTGTCCGTTCCAACTTTGAGTCCGTGATACTATATGGATGTGGTACCTGGAGGGTGACTACCACTATCACGAGGCAGCTGCCAACGTTTGTCAATAGGTGTTCACGCTACATCTTAAGGATATTCTGGTCTCTGGTTATATTGGTGGTATCGGTGTTGGCAATGAACGCCTGACTAACTATAGGCTCCTCTCCGCAGATCGGCTCACAGCGGTACGGCAAATAGTCCCAGTTACCATCGTCGAGGCACAGCAACTCACTCGGCGCATTCCTCCCCGGTTTTCTATACTTGTTCTGACAATTGATAGTCGCACGCGTGCCGGGTTTAATTTGGTTGTCGCACGACACACGGTGACCTTCAAATTCACAGGCCGCCTCGAAAGTCACCCCTTGCAGAGGAGGACAATACACTGGAAAGGTACAAAACGTCAATTTTGGGGTCATAATCGTTTGGCGATCAACTTACATGTGCACAAAGGCTGCAGCGACTCCCTCCAGTTAAATTTGTAGCAAAGATTGAAGCGTATTCCCTCCAAATTGTAGCCGGGCTTGCAGGTGTACTGCATTGAGACACCGTCCTCGACAACTTCTCTCGGACTGATGATTCTTGTGGGATCCGCTTCGTAACGGAGGATAGCGTTTGGAATTGCCGGCGCAATACAATTGGAGAGCGGTGGTCTAAAAATGATGAATCAGTAAAACTTCCGAGTTTTCACGGCTGAAGCTCATGTACTCACTTGCTTGTTGTTCCTTTCGTCGTTTGGCCTATTGGTGGTTTTTTAGTGGTTCCAGTTCCACACAGACTTGGGCTCTCATCGGAACCATCCCTGCAGTTCGGCTCACCATTGCACGTTTGTCTTGCGCTTATGCAGGCTCCATAGCCGCAGCGAAAGGCGTGATGCGGGCATTGGCGCGAGGCGCAATTCTCCACCGTTTCATCGGATTGATCTGGGCAGTCGGCGTGCCCGTCGCATGCGTTCTCCGAATATATGCATTCTCCTGTCGCACATTCGAACTGATCCTTGCTGTAAGAAAAATAAGAAATTGATGAATCCCTGTTAATTAGAGAGAAGATGGCCCAAATTTCTTATCGCAGTCCTGCTCTGTGGCGACCTCAACAAGACCTGATGAAGAAGCCGAAAAAAAAAAACTGAGTGGAGGTGGAGGTCGCAATTCTATAACAAGCTGCAGTAGATACTGTAAAGCGCAATGAGTCTCTACAGAATCTATGGAGTTAAAGCCTAAACTTGGCATCATAGGCCTTGACTCACTGCACGAGAGATCAGCACCAACCTTTATGGTGCTGCACGCAAGTGTAGCAGGACCTCAAACGACGTTGTTCTGAATATTTTTTATATAATTTGAAAAATTTAGCAATAAAAACTTAATTGTTTTTTAACTAGAATGTCGTTGTTACCGCTAAATATGATGCCAAGATAATAATGGTGAAAGTATGATACGCCAAGTTGAGACCCAACAGTGGTGCACAAAAAAGAAAAGACAAATGCAAAACTAAAATGTATCCAGTTTTGCTCACCACTGTATAAACGTCCTCGAGTGTACGGTTTCCTTTCAAGCTAAACGATAATTACAATCATTTGAAAAACTCAGGGATACTCAAAAGGATAGCGTTGTTACTAACTCCATACGATCACACCATTTCCAATACCTTGGGATTATTGTCTCAACCGATAAAGGAACCGAACTGGGATGCAATCCACAGTTTGGCGAAGTAATGCGATTAGCTTAAGCACCAATCTACGACTGTCCGCTCCAACTTTGACAACAGAGAACGGATCATGAACCAACCATACGACGACGGAAGTGGCTCCGAAGACTCTCCGAAAAAGTGACAGGTCCACAGCTAGCCAAGCGATGGGATCGAACGCGCTTACTCAGGATGGTGGCGGTCCTAGGAGTATGTGGCGCGGACAAGTTGAGAAGGAATCACGGCATGAGAGCTTAGGCACACTTTCCGAAATCGCGCTCGATGAAGGCATTGTAAGGACCCTAGAACCCAAAAGGGGATACAGGACATAATCAAGTAAGCAAGTTCAATGGCTGCACGTGGTCTGTTAAGGGACCTCATATTCTACGTGCAGCACCGAAAATCGTTCTCCATGGTCGTCAGCAGTAGGCACATTCGAAACCGAGTCTTGTAGATTTTTCTTGTCAAGGACACCAGATAGATGAAGCAGTCACTCTCAAGAACCAAAGAGACGATAGACTTTAAATTAAGCTTAAAATCACAACTGACCGGATAGAATAACCTTGGCATTGATAATGGTGCCACCACAACTTTGCCTGTATCGTTGGCCGAAATTATTGTAGATTCCCACGTGCCAGGGAGCTTCGGTAATATTGGAGGCATTATCATTTACAATCAATGGTTTACTCGGCGTAGAAACTTCGCCACAAATCGGTTCACATCGTTTCGGTTGCTGGTCCCAGTTACCATCGTCGAGACATCTTACAACAGTATGACTACTAGCGAAAAGGCTTCTATACTGGTTCTGACATCTAATCGTCGCAAGTGTGCCTGGCTTAATCTGCCTATCGCATGGCACAGGGTCATCGTTGTATTCACAAGTTGCCTCGATGGTCACCCCTGTGAGGGCGGGACAATAAACTGAAAAGGTTCAAGCAATCAATTCGGTAAGAATTCAATTTTGTTTCGCGTTCGGTTTACTCCTGCACTCAGTTTGTGATGTTTCCCTCCACTTAGAATTTTCGCAAGTATTAGTTTTCGTCCCTTCCAGGGTGTAAACAGATCTGCAGGAGTATATAATTCTGACACCGTTCTCGATGACTTCATTTAGTTGGATGATTTATGAACGATTCGATTCGAAATGGAGGATAGCATTGTGTATTGTCGGTGCTATGCAGTTTGTATCGGGGCTAGAGGGACAAAGAAAAATTGGGTTATGTCTGTGAGTTTTGAGATTCAATTGAAATGACAGTCAAATTTTAGCTGTGCAGTAATATCCATAAATCTTGTGTTCTCAAAATGGTTTACAACGAGGTTTGAGATACGTTTAAATAAACGTCAAGTTGGTTGAGTGGATCAGAAATAAGCACATATCATCATCAAAATTATTCACACTTCTTTGGATTCAGGGAAGACGGTGGTAGAAGGCAAAAAACGAAGACTTCAGACTGATTCGATTCTTACTGATTAGAGATAAGATATAAGATATATCTAGAGAAAAGTAAAAATTCCTTACCAACAAATGGGTCATGCCGGAACACTTAAATTGACAAAGATGATCATCAAAATATCCATAGGCGCATCAGTTTTCAGTATAATCCAGGAGCCTTTATAAATGATGGTGGCGGAACCACTATAACCAATGAGTCTGTAGGGCACAACATTTAAAATGATTAACAACACTGGGTCCAGTACACGAAGCTAATATTTAAGAGTAGGGGATTCACGCCAACTTCAAATTACTGAGACTAAAAAAGTTCTCAAAACATTTTGATATTCTAAAAAGTACGTCGTATTCGCCTTAATTTTTGCACATTAAATTTAGTTTTTGCGTTTATGGAATAAAATTAATAGAATTTGTGTCACTGATGGGACAGCGGATACCCAACAGTAAGACGCGTGACTTAAATATAAGACGTGTTTTTTTTGGGATACTAAAACAGCACAGTAATTAAAATATCAAAAAAAAAAACACATTTTACTCAGGTTTACTTTTTTCTGTCAAAAGTTGGTTCGTGACTTTGCTTTACTTTCGACACAATTTGACCAGACGCATGAATTCAAATAGGTTTGGCAGTTTGTTGCCAATGTTTGTACAAATATGAAAATGGGTTCGAGGGAAAATAGTACAACAAGTCCTGACCAGTGTTCTGCTGCCTGCACTAGTTACCTTTGATACCAGCTTTATTCCCTTTTCTGTGAGTGGGAATAAAGCTGTGTACTTTCTGAGTACTTTGTACTTCTTGAGTACTTTCAAATCAAGAGAGGTGATCGTGACAGAACCTCTTTTAAATTTATAAAAAATAGTTGCACGTTATGGCGATTGAAAGAAGTAGCACGGGAAAGGCTGCAGTCTTCTGAAGTTCTCAGTGACATATTGGGATGCCTTTGATGAAAATTAGCAAACAAATGCACTCCAGCCAATTAATTTTCGTCCCAATTTTTGAGTATTTTTTTATTGTTTGTAACTACCGGTTCATTTGCTACTTTTCGACATTCCAAAGGCTCCAGCACATAGAATACTTTACAAGCGTGAGCGTCAGCAATACTTTCGACAGATACATAAAATACATGTGTTCTTATTGGAGGTGACACATAGACCAACGCTGACGCTCACTCGACGGATATAGTTACTCAACTTTGAACTTTTCTCTCTCCTTGAGCGTTGACAATCTGTGACATTTCAGTAGGCTCTCGTTGAAGCAACGTTCAAAATAGATAAAAATATAAACGAATGTTTATAATTGAGTATTTATATTAGAATACATATTTTAATTGTGCATAAATAAGCAGAACAACTTGAATTTTCATCAGCTCTGCGTTGAAGTATTCATTGTGACATCCCCTTGCGCCAGATACTTCAGCGTGTACGTATGCTCTGACGCTACGCAAGTAATTATTCTATATGCCGGAGCCTTAATATCGGCAAACAGTGAAACAGTTTGTACTTCGTTGTCATTGAACATTTTACTTACGAAATAATTTGGTGACATTTCTGAGCTGATGTAATTTTTATATTTTTTCAAATGACTTGGCAAAGTTTGGTGTGCTATGTGGCAGTGCTCCCTTTACAGTGCACTGTAAAGTAGTATGCTAGTATGCTGCTCTTTTCTAGGAGTAAATCGACTAGACAAGAACGAAAAAAATGCTAAAAAAAATCTGAGATCGATTTATCCTTAAGAAATAACGCATTTACACAGTTGTGTTAAGTATACATTGCGGCGACCGGGGGTTGTGAGTCTGTTCGTTGACTTCTAGCGAACTGAACCTAGCTTGATTTTGGCTTTTTTTCCAGCAAGCACGGATAAAATTGCAAACATTTGATGAAATCGTCATAACCCCTTAATCCTTCAAAGTATTTCTCTTCCGACGCATTTTTTTCCATTATTTTAAATTGTTTTCACTTTATTCTCTCTTGAAGTCACCTCCAATGCACACTCAACTTTTACAAACGATATATGAACACATTCCATCCTTATTCACACCAAAACGGAGTTAAGACTCATCTGTCAAAATATGTGAGTGGAGAGGATTCGTTAAGCTTAAAGAAATTAATTTTTATTCACACCAGATGGAGCATCTCCTCCAAACTGGTAAGGAAATGCTCACACTCAGTTATTATTCACACCACCCAATCTCCTCTTTCGGAAACATTTCCTATCGTCCCGTAAGTTCAACCTTAACATATCCATGTTCACGTAATATCTACACAATTTGTATAAGAAAATTCTGCGCAAGCATACATATACGATTTTGCGTAACTCAGTCGGAACTATGTGCGGACGTTAACATACCATGCAACGTCGATGGACCAACTAATCTATGACCCTACACACTGCCGCGCACCTGTCATCGAGAACCCGCTGCAAATCGTTCCATGTCCGTTCCGTCGTTGGCAGTGCTTAGTACAACTCTACTTGAAGACTATGTCTTTCAGAGACTGAACTTCAGAAGAAAGAATATTTCGGAGGAAGACTTGAACAGTTGCTCAAGCTACCACAGGAAATCAGGCTCAAAGAAGAATTTTTGGGAAATGTAGTGAGTGTCCCGGAATCAGATGAATCGTGGAAGGACGAGGCAAAGGACTAACCCAACAGTCAGGCTCTTTCATTGACGTCGTAACTACCTCGCTACTCAAAGGAACAATTACAATAAGTGAAATCAGTGTTGAAATTTTAAAATTCAAACTTAGATCACACTTACAATTTTGCGAGCCCTGAAGGTGGTTCCACCGTCTTATCACCTGGCACCCCCAATTTTTGTTTAATTTTCTCAGTTCCCCTGGGATCTAACGGTCAATTTATTTTAGTTTGTTTTGAAATTGCTCATGTTTCACATTATTCTGTGTTCATTTTAGTTATATTTTATAAGTGAAATCGAAAACGCGTGGAACGTGTTCTTAAGGACCTATAATTTTGTAAGTTTTGTATCACTACTTCCTTTTCTATATTAAAAAAAAAAAAAAAAACTTTTTATATTTTATATAATAATACATTCATGCATTAATATATTCAGGAAGTTGCTTTATTATATTAATTTGAATATATTCCGTAAAAAAGTTATTGTGTTAAAAAAGGGATGACAATAATTAGGTAAGAAACAAAATAAAGGCTCAATAATTGGCATGGGGTGTCAATAAAATTTAATTTGACTTTTGAAAAAATACATATTTTTTAAATAATTTAATGTATTACACTTGTACTTTAGATTAGAAACAGAATTTTGTTTGTTTCCCTTGAAAATAATAAATAATAAAAATATATAAATATTTTAATTAATTAATTTTGCAATGAATTAAATAAAATTCTTCTTTATTTTCCTATAAAAAATTTGTATATTTATGTAACCATTTGTTAGCAAAACTATATATTTACGAATTTTGTATAGATCAATGCTTAATAATCTATTTTCTTTAAAATAAATAAGCAATAATGAAAAATATAATAATAATAATATGGGTGGCGCTACAGCCCGT
The DNA here is from genome assembly GCA_964034865.1 of Eristalis intricaria. Classification (NCBI taxonomy): domain Eukaryota; kingdom Metazoa; phylum Arthropoda; class Insecta; order Diptera; family Syrphidae; genus Eristalis; species Eristalis intricaria. The sequence goes on from OZ035873.1 coordinate 11,526,690, forward strand.
AGAGGGCCAGGGCCTAGCTTCTCAGCAACCACTCGTGTTGTGCGTGCTATTGTTATCTCACGCGTGGAAGGGACCTACAGTTTAATGTCGACTCCGAACGGCCGACCGACGTAGTTGAGAAGCTTTTTCTAGACAGGAAATACTCTTTGTGTATTGTCAGTGACTCGAAAGAGGTGGAGCCGTGAAATATGAAAGGTGGTAAATTCGGGTATCGAACCTGGCACCCTCTGCATAGGATTCGACGTACTAACCCACTACGCCACGGTGACATAATATATATTTATATTATATTTATTTATAGGCAGATACTACTACTATTTATCTATTATTTTATAATTTAAGCGTGTAACGTCTTATTCAAAACGATAAGAAAACAAAACATAACTGAAATAATTAACCTGTAACGCTCACATCTGGCGAGACTTGGCAGCACTAAGAAGAGCTTCAAAAAGTGTTGCAGGAAAAGGAGAGCAGATGGCATTACTTGTTAAACGTTCAGAGAGTTTGAACATTAAGGCAATAAAATGCGAAATATAAATTGAGTCTGTTTTCTTAACTAAATAAATTGTGGGCGTTAAAAACCACTGATTATAAAACGAAATGATTTTTCTATTTGAAAGAGTGCCAATAATTGTAGATTTTAGTAAGCTTTATTTTTAAATTTACAGTGGACTCTCCAAGTCGAAACACTCTGTAACTCGAACTTTTTCGCGATATTTTACAAGCATTTCATTCAATTTGCATACAAAAACCTGTCTCTAAGTCAAACTCTAGCCAACTCGAACTAATTATGGTATCCCGTGACAAATCGACTTAGGGGGAGTCCACTGTACTTTCAATTATTAAATCATTATTTATAATACTCAATCAACGAAAAATATACTCAAAAGCGAAATTGAATATCTTATACTCTGGTATACAACAGATTCAAATAACTTTACAAATAAAAATTTTATAGTTGATCAAAGTTGAAATTTCAGATGGAAAAACCCACAATTCATGCTAAATAATAAAGCTTGAATTATTATACTTACACAGATAGTGAGCTTTTTCCTGTTACCTTGCACGACGAGATGCCACAAAGTACTTGATTTTCATCTGAATTATCAGCACAATCCTTCACACCATTGCACTTGACATGGGGAGAAACACATGCACCGTAGGTGCATCGGAAAGCAGACAATGGGCACGTCTGGTTGTTGCAAGCCTTTATCGTCTCATCTGAACCATCATCGCAGTCAACAGCTCCGTTACAGAGTTCTTCCGCAACTATGCATTGACCAGATTAACATTGCCATTCACTAGAGTTACAACATACCGCTACACAAACAAATAAGTCGGGTGGTCCACGATGAAAAATATCCTTCTACCTCGGAGGCGATAGCTACTTACCAACTGAGATGATAGCCCAGAAAGTTACGATGTACAGAGTCTCTTTCTTGAGGTCCATCGAAGTTGGTTTCAAAATAAGGATCTTAAAATTCCGAATTGTACGTCAATAGTAGATTGAAACTGCGGTTTTACTTCCGAAAAGAAAGAGCAGATAAGTCGAACTGAAAACGAGAACAGCGATCGTGCATCTGTTCACCTCGATCTGGGCTGTGAATGCATTGGAATATAAATGAGATGTGATTAAATTAATTATTAATGGGATGACACGGGAGATAGGTGTGGCGCAGTTAATTGAATAAATTGAATTGGTCAAAGGTGATACGAGAAAATATGTTTCGCGATTTTCTAGGGAAATTTGCTAGTTTCAAAGTCTGAAAATGATGATATTTTATTATAAAGATGCCAAATAACTCAAATTTCCTCAAGGTTGCGATGGGTCATCAAGTCAAAATCTTTCCAATGCGCTAGAAATACTGTAAAGCTATTTCACTAAGTGGAAAATCAAGTTAAATATGGAAGAAATACAAGCTATCTTTTTCTCTCGAAAAAGAAAAGCTTGTTACATTCCCTCCAATTACTTACGAGTGGCTAATGTGTCGATTGAATGGAGCTCTTACGTAAAATACCTAGGTATCCATCTTGATAAAAAACTGTTGTTTAATCAACATGTGTGCGAAACGCTGAACAAAATAAATATAAGTATTAAACATTTATATCCCTTTATAAACAGAAAGTCATTGTTATCAATTGAAAACAAAATGATAATACATAAAGACATATTTCAAGCAATAATTCTGTATGGATGCCAGGTTTGGGGTGATTGGGCAAAGCGCCAAATAGCCAAATTACAGACAGCACAAAATAAACTTTTGAAAATGATGCTAAATCTACCCTGGTATTTCTCTACAAGAGTTTTACATAAAAGAGCGAATGCTGAATTGATCTCTGAAAGAATAAACACCCTAATGGTAAAATTTAAGGCCCGCTGCGGTCACTCTGATAACACTTTAGTAAAAAATCTTTTTCCATAGTCGTAGTATTTAATTTATTTATTTATTTATTTATTTATTTATCTATTTATTTATTTATTTATTAATTAATTTATTTATTTATTTATTATATATATATATTTATTTATCTATTTTGTTTTTTTTTGTTCTGTCTAAATGAGGTTTTCCTTAAGGTTTTTTTTTTTTCCTTAGTTTGGTTTTATAAATTTATTTAATTTATTTTCTTAACAAATATTACACAATTTCAGTAGAAAGATGCAATTAGGTATCAAATCTCTGTGTAAGACAATGTGCGGTAACTCAGACCATGTAAACTTGTAAAAAAAAATCTGAATAAAAATCTACCTATCAAGTCAATTTCAATGAAATCAACTCCACAGTCATCGCAAGAGTGCTGTTTTCGAAGTTACGTTGTTGTGGGATATCGATTACTTTCAATTAAATTAAGTAATGAATGATACGAATAGCTGTCCCGCCAGAACACCTTGATTCCCGGGTAAACTCAGTGCAAAGTTATTTTTAAAATAGGAACAGTGTTGACATGGCCGAAGGATTTTCAGAATAATTCTGTTAACTAACTGGTTAGTATTTATCACACTTCTCACAGACATAGTATTTGCTTACCATTTTCATTACAGTTCATCAAACAAAAAAGTCGGGGACGCAGATGGCAACGCGAAGTTTCTCCCAGGCAACGTTGGGGTTGAAAAGTGACTTTATTAGTTGTCCTGGGTGAAAATTTAAAATCCCGGTATTTTTCCACCATTTCATGAATTGACCCGCTGAGCTTGGAACAAAATATGGCAACCCTACCTACGAACTACATCGTGTAATTAAAAGACCATTAGACCACATCTTTTGCCCTCAATTACCAAAAAATATGTCGAATCATTGTCGAGAAAGATGAGGTCAGTGATATGATCGAAAGTAAATTCACAGCCTTATGATTGGCCTGTTTTTGTTTTACGTCACGTTCAGAGTTATTTAAGTGCACGGTAGACTATTGTTATCCTGAACTTTCTTACATTTACGGAAAAAAATAAGTCGTTCGTGTTTTTGAAGAGCATACAGAGACTGTCCCTAAGTCAAGCTCTCTCTAATTTTAACAAATGATGGTATCCCGTGGAATCAACTGTATTTACTTTTGCTGAATTTTTCTTTGTTTTGCAACTAATTGGTTCATTAGAACTTATAGTGGGCGTGTCTTATTGAGAATCTATATTCAACTCAGTAGGATTCTCAATAAAACGCTCTGTACTCACTTTGTATTCACTTTAAATTTTTGTGTCGCAAGTTGATTCGTGACATTACTTTCTTTGTACTAGACTTCAAAATTCAAATAGTCTTGGCAGTTAGTTGTCAATGTTTGTACAAATATTGTTTAATTCATTAGAAGCGTTTGTATATCAACACGAATGCTGATAATTCTGCTGTATCTTCAAGAATTTTCGTCAGCGGCATCTATGATTTAGTAGTGGTAGTTGGGGCGCCATCTGTGATTTCGATTCTTCAACGCGCTGTATTCAGTGTTGATCACTGAGTACTTTTTGCTTATTAATTTGTTTTGTTGTTGCTTAGTGTATAAAATAAATACTGAGCTGAGTATAGGTTCTCAATAAAAAAAGCTAAGACAAAAATTAGCGTATATTTTGTAATAAGTGTATGTGGAAATTTGTGAACCCATTCTAATTTATTAGAATAGAATCTGAAGAAACAAAATATATTTGACTGTTTAAGTTAATTAACCTTAAGAATTACTGTCAGATAAATATTACTTGCATTTTTTTAATTTCTCCATTCATACTTGAAATACACATTTTTGAGTACAGCTGAACACAATCAATCATACTAAAAGTATGCTACAAAAAAAAGTCCATCAAAATTTAAATGGTAAGAAACTGTGACGCTTGATTTCGAAAAACCTCATTTGATTGAAAGTAGTGGATACAACGAGGAATATGTTAAAGTTTGTTGGCATACTGTGCCAGGGATAAAGAGACTGATCGCATGATTCAGATTCGAGAATCACTAGAAATAGCAGTAAATAAATTTTTGTGGTAGGAAGGTGCTTCAACTCCTGTGCTGAGTGTCCAGGTTTAAATCGCAGGACGATTCACATACAACGCTCAAAAAGTTTACCTATGTAGAAAACACTTCTCAAGTACGTTTAGCGTCGACTTCAGCAGTACGCACTTGCCAGCGTTTCACAATTACAACTGCCTCAAGACATATGTACATAATTGAACATGCACACAAAACATCAAAGAGCTAACTAGCGTGTCATGTGTAATATGATGACACAAGTAGGATAACTTTGGCGCCAAGAATACATAACGGTATTTTGTGGAGGAGTTCGAATTTTTTGCTATGGTATGGGCCTCGTTTAAGAGTTAGGGGCAATTTTGGAGAAAGAAAAAACAATTAAAATGTGGAAAAATGATTTAGTGGACTCCCCCTAAGGCGAATTGTCACGGGATATTAAAATTCGTTCGAGTTTTAGAGATTTTAAGTTAGAGAGAGGTTTTGTATGGAAATTTGAGGGAAAAGTATGTAAAATATGGCGAAAAAGTTCGAGTTAGAGAGAGTTTCGACTTGAGGAGAATTCGACTCAGGGAGAGTCCACTGTACTATACAGAATTTGAAAGCATAACATGAATAAAAGAACAGAATATGAAAAATTTTACATAATTTTTATTATAAAGAACAAGCTAGCTCTTAAACTCGGTACAGTACTTCGTTCAATGTGCTGCCGTTGTTTTTTTTAAATAATTTTTTCCATTTTAAGTAGTTTTTCTTTAAAGTGCCCATAACTCCTAAATGAAGCCAGGGGTGGGCGTCCATTCCCCTTCCATAGTAAAAAATTGTAGTTTTTAACCCCTCTATAAAATACCATTAACTTTTCTTGGCGCCAAAGTTATCGTACTCTCCCCTTTATGACATATCTCTCACGGTCTACCGTAGTGCTGCCGATAGACTACTGGGGCTCCCCTACCTTCTAGGAAAATAATAGAACAACACGAGTGGTTTGGAAGCTATGCCCAGGTCAAACAAAGTCTGCATCGCCACTAGAATTGTTTATTTAGGCGCTACATGCCATTAAAGCGACGCAGCGCTTGAAGTTGTGAAGGAAAAATTTGGTGACTGGGTAAGCTCGCATCGGGCTTTTATTTTTATTTCCTCTGGTTCTGCAAAAAGTCCTCAGTCGACGGTAGCAAGCCAACAACTTTGTAAAGCTGTCAATCGTATAGTCCATACTTTTGTGATTTGGACGGAGCTATGTATATGACAAACGAAACCTTTTAATATTTTCCTTCCGTTCGTTATATTCGTTTCTGTCGATCATTTGATTCGATCGTTCTTATGAAGATGCCGTGCTTGTTTAATTGTTTCGTTCGTTCGTATTATTCTGAGCTAAATCAGAGAGATGATTTCCTTTCGTTGTCCCTTCCTTATTAGTATATGTACTTGTTTCGCAATTTCATTCTCTCCCTATTCGTTTATTCCAGAAAGGGCCGATGGGCATGCCCACATTAGAGAACACATACTCACGTTCTTAATACTATGCTCAGTTCATCTTATTTATGCCTGCAGCGAAAACTATTTGTAAGACCGAGAATATTTTTTGTTTTATGGACCAAACGGACAAACAATCTGGTAGCATATTAGTGCTTTCATATACCAATGCAAAGATCTGTATTTGTCATCCAAACAACGATCGATTGATTGGAACCATTTTTGATGGCTGGCTGTAGTATTGAACGAATGCAACATATCGGTCTCTGTCTTTGAATGGCCGATGATTCAAATAAATGATCGATTGAAATGACCGAATCTTTCTTGAAACCAAGAATTGAATGATTCGTTCGTTGGATTTGAACGATTGACCCAGCTCTACCATTTTGGATCTAGAAGCAATCGATCGAGACCCTATTACCGGATTAACGCCGCACATATTACACCGAGTCATGAGAAATTGGCCCAACCGCGACCATTTGAAGCACGGCGGCCAATTAAATATTGTGATATTCAACACAAAATGGCATAAATGGATCGTACATAGCTTGAAAATAATGCCAACAATCAATTTTATATCTCACACCGTTGTTGTTTTATTTAAATGTATCTTCCTATCGTTCTTATCTGGTCACCCTGTAGAACAAAATTAAGCAAATGCCCTTTCAGCCGCAGTGCTGAATCGAACAAAGAATTGTTTGCCATTGACAAAGGATATTTTTATAAAAAAGATTTTTTTTTATTTCCCTTAAATCTAACATCATCAGTACTTTAATGCTATTCGTGGCTGAGTTACTACTTTGGCCGATTGGAGATTTCGTTCTGCTGTATAAGCGTTTTGTGAAACTGAATGTTTGTGTAGACTACAAACGACAACTCTGGGCACACTCTGTCCCGTGGCACTCCTCCACTGACCACTCCCCACATATAGTACACATCCTTGTTATTGCTTTCCCGCTGCTTCACGGCATAGCCGCCGCCACTGTCGCCTTGGCATACGACCGTTCCGAATTTATTCAGAATGCAAAACTTGTCATCGTGTATGGCTTCAGAATAGATACCCGCTTCGCGCTTGCACTCTGTATAGCTTGTCGCCGGCAGATCCGCACTTCGTAGTTCCTCGCTAAATGATCCGGTTTCGGTCTTTCCCCAGCCAGCTACCCGACCGTAGACACCGGACTCAATCGACTTGGCGGCGAAATTCTTCCAGTCAATGCAAACGGGTGCGATGAAGGTGTTGAACCTGAGGAAGTCGTTTAGCACGATAACTGCGATGTCACTTTTGTACTGTCCAATTTCACCTTGGAACCTGCGAAATAATGAAAGGGAGAAATGTGAATAGGTGAAGGGGCAAGGATGAAATGGGAATACTCACTCACTGGGAATATCGATCTTCGATATGTTCTGCATCTGCGCATAGCCTTCGGAGCGATAGTAGTCGCGATAGTATTTCCCAGCCGCAACCGCAAAGTTTGACTTGTGGTAGAGCTTCTGATTTGCATAGTCCCAGAAGCAGTGAGCAGCTGTAAAGAAGAGGAGGGGCATTAGTGAAGGGAACTCTTGTGGAATAAAAATTCGAGTTGATCCTAGATTCTGAGAGGACTGACAAAGCTTTGAAGTACATTAGAAAGGTTCGTGCCATTGATAAATTTGATGTGGATGCGGACATTTCGCAGTACAGTCAGATAACTTCGATTCCGAGGCTGAAGGAAAATGCAATTTTTGAGTGGTCAGCCAGAAGACGAGAGGGGTCCTTTTGATCTTCTCCAATATAATGGGGCTACAAAATTCACCGTTACGAAGTCCAACATCCTGAAGGCTGTGCCTCTCTGACTGTGATGACTCTAGCAAAGATGTCTTCCTCGCCCAGCTTTGCGTTAAAATCTCTTAAATAATCTTGGTGTCCTTTCTACGAGATTTACATGCAGATTGTTGTGAAACGCTTATGTATTTAAAGCTTCTTGCCTAAGTCTGCCAATCGCCGTAATGAATGTCGTTTTGCATCCTATTTTGGCCCGGCCCATCCCATCGCACCTCCTGGATGGTTGTTATGTCTGCTTTAGGCTTGCCTCCGCAAGTTCAACGTCAACCAGTACTGCTTCTATCTAGTTTTTAGCCATGTCATGAATGCGGGATCGATCAACAGGAAATGGAGGACTTTGATGGACATCTGAACTGAAACACCTTCTGTCTCACAGAATTGACCTTCACCAAATGGCAGCAAATGTGGAGAGCGAAGCAGACGTCGTTGGCCTGAAAATGAACACGGCAAGAACAATAATGATCAGCTTAAGACCAAACTCATCGACTTGTATTACTGGACAGGCGGTTGTGGGAGTAGAGACTTTCCAATACCTTGGGAGTATTGTCTAAAACGATAGCAGAACCGAAGTGGGATGCTATCCACAGTAATTGAATGCTAAATAATGCAATTTGCTTAAGCACCAAGCTACGACTGTCCGCTCCAACTTTGAGTCCGTGATACTATATGGATGTGGTACCTGGAGGGTGACTACCACTATCACGAGGCAGCTGCCAACGTTTGTCAATAGGTGTTCACGCTACATCTTAAGGATATTCTGGTCTCTAGCGAACAACTTTGTCAGAGAACGGGCCATTAATAAACCATACGACGACGGAAGTGGCGGTGGATTGTTCACACTCTCCGAAATGGTGGCAGATCCATAGCTATCCAAGCGATGGTATGGAACGAGCTTACTCAGGATGGCGGTCCTGGGAATACGTAGCGCCGCCAAGTCGAGAAGGAAGCGCGGCGATTGAGTAAAAGTTGGGGAGAGCTTAGGCACATTTTCCGAAATCGCACTCGATCGAGGCATTGTAGAGGCCCTAGGACCCGAAAGGGGTACAGGACATAAGTAAATAAGCAAGTTCAATAGCTTCACGTAGTCTGTTAAGGAACCTCACATTTTACGTGCAGAACCGAAAATCGTTGTCCATGGCCGTCAGCAGTAGGCACATTCGTTTTTCTTGGCAATGACATCGGATAGATAGAAGCTAAAGCAGTTTCTCTCAAGTTCCAAAGACTTTAAGTTTCGCATAAAATAACTACTTACCGGATAGAATAACCTTGGCATTGATAATGGTGCCACCACAACTGTGCTTGTACCGTTGCGCGAAATTATTGTAGATTCCCACGTGCCACGGCACTTGGGTTATATTGGTGGTATCGGTGTTGGCAATGAACGCCTGACTAACTATAGGCTCCTCTCCGCAGATCGGCTCACAGCGGTACGGCAAATAGTCCCAGTTCCCTTCGTCGAGGCACAGCAACTCACTCGGCGCATTCCTCCCCGGTTTTCTATACTTGTTCTGACAATTGATAGTCGCACGCGTGCCGGGTTTAATTTGGTTGTCGCACGACACACGGTGACCTTCAAATTCACAGGCCGCCTCGAAAGTCACCCCTTGCAGAGGAGGACAATACACTAGAAAGGTACAAAACGTCAATTTTGGGAACATACATCCTCGTTTGGCGATCAACTTACATGTGCACAAAGGCTGCAGCGACTCCCTCCAGTTAAATTTGTAGCAAAGATTGAAGCGTATTCCCTCCAGATTGTAGCCGGGCTTGCAGGTGTACTGCATTGAGACACCGTCCTCGACAACTTCTCTCGGACTGATGATTCTTGTGGGATCCGCTTCGTAACGGAGGATAGCGTTTGGAATTGCCGGCGCAATACAATTGGAGAGCGGTGGTCTAAAAATGATGAATCAGTAAAACTTCCGAGTTTTCACGGCTGAAGCTCATGTACTCACTTGCTTGTTGTTCCTTTCGTCGTTTGGCCTATTGGTGGTTTTATAGTGGTTCCAGTTCCACACAGACTTGGGCTCTCATCGGAACCATCCCTGCAGTTCGGCTCACCATTGCACGTTTGTCTTGCGCTTATGCAGGCTCCATAGCCGCAGCGAAAGGCGTAATGCGGGCATTGGAGCGAGGCGCAATTCTCCACCGTTTCATCGGATTGATCTGGGCAGTCGGCGTGCCCGTCGCATGCGTTCTCCGAATATATGCATTCTCCTGTCGCACATTCGAACTGATCCTTGCTGTAAGAAAAATAAGAAATTGATGAATCCCTGGTAATTAGAGAGAAGATGGCCCAAATTTCTTATCGCAGTCCTGCTCTGTGGCGACCTCAACAAGACCTGATGAAGAAGCCGAAAGAAAAAAACTGAGTGGAGGTGGAGGACGCAATTCTATAACAAGCTGCAGTAGATACTGTAAAGCGCAATGAGTCTCTGCAGGATCTATGGAGTTAAAGCCTAAACTTGGCATCATTGGCCCTGACTCACTGCACAAGAGATCAGCACCAACCCTTATGGTGCTGCACGCAAGTGTAACAGGACCTCAAACGACGTTGTTCTGAATATTTTTTATATAATTTGAAAAATTTAGCAATAAAAACTTAATTTTTTTTTAACTAGAATGTCGTTGTTACCGCTAAATATGATGCCAAGATAATAATGGTGAAAGTATGATACGCCAAGTTGAGACCCAACAGTGGTGCACAAAAAAGAAAAGACAAATGCAAAACTAAAATGTATCCAGTTTTGCTCACCACTGTATAAACGTCCTCGAGTGTACGGTTTCCTTTCAAGCTAAACGATAATTACAATCATTTGAAAAACTCAGGGATACTCAAAAGGATAGCGTTGTTACTAACTCCATACGATCACGATGAATATGACTCACGAAATACAACTGATGTTTTACATTTCTATTCTATATATAACGGTATACGACAGGATGGCGCAGTTGGTAGAGTGTCTGTCTGTCTAGACTTTACGAAGAAGACCACATCGTTCCCCTACACACATACCACCGTATCAGCTATGTCAATATGAACATGCGGTAGTGCAGGATGCGTTGACTCAAGAACGTAGTACTCGAGTTTATAAGATACACACAACCCATCGAGTATGGTAAACACAACTATCGCTTGGGTTGCGGTATGGGTACACACTGCCACCTCCTTTTTTGTGAGTAGATTTTTAGGCCCAAAAAAATGATCGCATTTCAATCGCTGCCGGTCACACTCGCACCGCTTTTTTGTGAGTATATAGCAAGTCACAAAAATATGATCGCATGCCGATCTCTTGTGCACATCGACTTTCCGAGTAGGTTATTAGTTTCCTCACCCGCAAATGCACATCTCAGTTCAAGTTATTGGATGATACTCACCAAAAAGACCTAATCGAGCCCGAGAAACAAGCTATGATCCAGGTTTTGGAAGCCAAAATTACTAATTACTTGCAAAACTGAGTGAATAACGGTGGCAACGAACATAACCGTGAAATTATATTCATAAAGGAAATGTGACACATTGTTCTTTCAGACCATAATAGAGTTTATACTTTCTACCACATAAATTAATTTTATGTCTTTTATATAAAATTAAAAAAAAAACAGGTTTTAATGATTCATCATTTGCAGAAGCCATTACCAGCAAATAGACAAGAAGAACTCTTCGATGATACAACTAGATATTTTTGCCCAGTCGTTCGCGGAAACTTTTTGGTTAGAGAGTCTTAACAGAATAAGATGACGCAGGGTGACGACCACTAAATGTCTGGAAATATTTTCAGTTTCATACACTGAACTGAGAGTATACCGCAAGAAAAAGAAATCCATCTGCGAACGGTAAACATGGCCAAAAAAACCGCTATTGGATGCGATGCTACTACAGTTTATTCAAGGGAATTTTGACACATTTGCAAGACAGTGCTGCCAGGTTTATTTACATTTTCATGGTAACTTGAAAGTTAAAAAAAAAGGTAAAAGTAGAAATGTTTAATCTTAATTTTTTCTGTTCTTAATTGTTAATGAAGCTGTAACTTGTCTCTTTCCTTGTGCAAAATTGCACTTCGTAATTCACTTTCACTAAAACACTGGTTCTAATACCAGAGATTGTTATTTCCTTAGATATTATAGCTTGAATACTTTGTGATCCATTCTCATTTCTTCACCCCTTCAGAGATAATGCTTATTCGTTGAAAATGGGATGTTTGAGAAGTCGTATAGCCAGCCCATCAGCTCTTTCAAGCCTTTCAGCTAACACAGATTCGTGTGCCTAAATGAGAAGACGTAGATATCGACCATATCTGGCTTCAAGACGAAGTTATACTCCATTTGGAGCCAAAACAGAATAAATCATGTCTGAATCATTTCCGGGTCATGTAGTTTCCCGTTTCGGTGATCAGAATTAGTCACCAGATCATGAGTGTTTACGTCATTGGATTTTTTTGGAAGGGTTTTTTCAAGATTCTGGTTTTATGCGAATGGAATTCAGCAACATTATGTAAACCGGTCACAGAAAGTTTTTGTTTTTTTACAAAAAAGCACCTGTGTGAGGGCTATATTATATAAAAACTATCGAGTTATTCGATAGATGCAAACTATTCATTTATTCGATAGTTGAAAAATCGTTCATTCATCCAATCGAATGAAAAACCATTCCAATGCTCTATTCAATCGTTTGAATGATGTTTGTCTATTCACTATGGAGACGGTTGTATGGCTGGTCGGACTATCGAGTCAAATGATTTTTACAGCTGCTCTCAGAGAGATTTTTATGTATTGAGCTCTGAGAGAATTTTGTATATGTGAACGATTTTTGAACTTGTATGAACTTTGAACTATGGAGTCTGATATTAAAATTTTGTTGCGGTACACATTTTCCCAAGCAAGGGCATGAAATGAATGTATGCATGAATAAAACTATTTGATAGTTGCAATTAGCGTTACCAGATTATTTTGTTCAAACCTAAAGCTAGGACTGCTAAATCGGCCAGACAAGAACGAAAAAAAATACTAAAAAAAACTGCGATTGATTTCTCCTAAAGAAATACGTTTATTTTTATTCTTTAGTTTAATTCTGGCGCATTTACACAGTTGTATTAAGTATACATTGCGGCGAGCATGGGGTTGTGAGTCTGTTCGTCGACTTCTAAGCAACTGAACCAAGCTGTCTGGGTTCGATTTCCGGTACCACCAAAATTATTTTCACAACCCACCTCACATCTTTCGAGGCGCTGACAATGCTCAAGGAGTAATAACTGTCTAGGAAAAGCTTTAAGGAGTTGGGCGTTCGGGGTGGACATAAAACAGTAGGTATTATGAATTTGAATTAATAATAATAATATGGGTGGCGCTACAGTCCGAGGCGGACGTGGGCCTAGCTTCTCAGCAACCACTCGTGTTGTGCGTGCTATTATTCTCTCACGCGTGGAAGGGACCTACAGTTTAATGCCGACTCCGAACGGCGAAGTTGAGAAGCTTTTTCTAGACAAGAATACTCTTTGAGCATTGTCAGTGACTCGAAAGAGGTGGATCCGTGAAATATGAAAGGTGGTAAATTCGGGTATCGAACCTGGCACCCTCTGCGTAGGAGTCGACGCACTTACCCACTACGCCACGGCGACCCACAATATCTTGTCATTGTTCTTATCAAATTGTTTAAAATGAATTCATGAGTTTTTTCAGAATTCATGAATTAAGCGTATAAAGCGGACTTGATTTTTTGAGTTAATTTATGGTATGGTTTATGAATAGGCTGTATATATTACAAGAATTCATTTTAGGTCCAAAAGTTCCCGTTAAATGGGCATTGCAATACATTTTTACTCACGAAAGAGCCCTATTGCAATGTAAGAAAATTCTCTTAGAAATACGAGTCAACATTTGAACACCCTCCGAACAACATAGCCATGTATGTTACATGGATCGTACATGGATTGTGGGCGATTCTCCCAAAAAATGCACGAATCAGCCGCTATTTCCAACAAAATTCACTAATCGTCCGCTATATTGTGGTGAATTGACGAGCGTTGTAAAATGAAATACAAGGGATACCACTAAATCTTCGTTGTGGACTAGGGGTAAAAATGGCTGAAGTTGGATATCACTACCCTCCATTATCTCTGGTTTGGATAGCGTGTGATGCTATGGACACAGACAAAGTCGCTGTCTACTTCGCTTGCCCCTTAACAAATTTTTAGTCATGATTTATTCTAGCCAAACTGACGGATCAAATTAGGCCATTTATGTGCATGACTTCGTGAATAACTGTCAAAAACTCGCTCAAATTCGTGCAGAGTCGTAAAGCCGGACTCTCTTTAATACCGGGTTTCTAGGCAGCACATCGAATTATGTTGGCATTGCCATTGTATTCCTTGTGTTGGAAGACCACAACGCTGCATTGTGTAGCAGACATAAACGAATCAGATTTTGCTTTATTTTTTTGACTAACTGAATAGACCAAGGTGGACTTGGACCTAGATCCATCACTCACATGTTTTGCAGTGTGATCCAGTGTTCTGAACAGAAATCATATACAAAATTTTCTATCGGAAATGTACAAAATGTCAAGATTTCAATCAAGGCAAGATTAGTACAAGTTGGATAACTCTTAACGACTGCTCTCTATTCAGTAGTGAAGCGGACTCATGATGGACAAAATACAGCATTGGACGATATGCAAAGCATTGTTCTGAAAATGCGGTTTTGTAAGCCATACAACATTCATAGGCACTTCCCTTACATAGAAGCATTTTGTTAAGAATGATGCCATTGGCTTTTCTTTTCGAATGCCTGAAACAGAATTGTGAAGGGAAGAATCAGGATACATTAGAGATGATGTTTGGTATGATATGTGCAAAAGGTGGTCTCTATGATTATCTTCACTTCATAAATCCACTTCAGTTTAAGTTTATATAATTTGATTTGTTAAACGAGAATGATATGATTGAAGATGTGGTGAGTAACGAAATTAGACTAATTACTTCAGACCAGTGATGGGACTTCTACCACTTAAGTGATATTTCTACCACTTTTTCCAATGTTGAAAAACCTACCAATCTTAACTCTAAATCTACCCCATTGCTCATCATATCCCTAGCATTGTTCTGATCATGTATTAAGATTCGAGAAAAATTTGGTCGGTTAGACGTTAAAATTATATTTTTAAAATACCGAGATCCAAAAAGGTTGTAGCTTGAACAATGCCGCCAGTTGTGGGACTTATCAGATTTGTTTCCACAAGACACAGTGAATATTGAAGGTCTTAATGTATAGTGGATGAAATTTATAGGCGAATGAAAAATAATAGAAACGACTGATGATGACAATGTGTCTTAATGGAATTTATTTTGAATTGTTAAAGATGGTATGGAAAACTATCCCTAAAATCCTTGCAATGTGTTGCAAATTTGATGTTTACGGTACCTTGTTCTCGGCAAAAAGGATACCATGCAATCGTGAATGGATAGAGAAAATTGTTCTATAAAATAGATCGACCTACAAAATGGTGCGCACAATATAATAAGATCGAGGTACGTGTTTTTACATCCTTATTACCGATGGCGAGTCGAACGTTCGCCTGCTACCGAGCTGTTAGGCAAATGTAGCAAGTCGAGCTATTACGGTTCGCGAATTTCTCAATTCGTCTGAATTCCACTATTGCCACCGTGACAATGAAAAAATAACATGTAAAATGAAATTTGTTGAGCGCGTAATATAATGTGTTTAGAAGTAAAATGTTTATTTCAACCCAATATTTTATTTAAATAGAATAAATGGTGATAAAAATACGTAATTCATGTATCCTAGTTTATTTCCACGTATTTTCTTCGCGACTCTATTTGTTTCGGTTTTGAGTATGTTTCAGTTTGTTGCTAAAAGTTGCACTTTGTGGTTATTTCCTTTTGAGTTTATTAACCAGATATGAAAAAGAACAAAATGGTATAAACATTGCACATTTTGTTAAAAATCTTACATTATACATATTCTTTTCCACCACATGCAGGTGGGTAAAGTGCGATCGCAAATGTGTCACGATGTCTTTTTCGATATTTTGTTACTGCATTTGCTACCATCAATTGCACCAGTCTCCCAAATATAAAACGAATCATTAAAACCAATTCATTTCATGTTGTACTTTTTATTTTTTACTATATCAATAAATTATTATTTACTTATTTGTTGTTTAATTTGTGTTTTTTGTACAATTCGTCCATCAGTCACCAAATACTTCCATTCGCATGTTTCTGACATAAGAATCAGGAATTTTTGCATATGGTGATCTTGAGTTCGCCCAGTTTCTGACACTTGAGGCGAATGCGATCTGAACGAATCGCGAATGGTAATACCAATTTTCACCTTTCGGCGAATTTTTCGTTCGACTCGCCATCGATTAATAGGGGTATTAATTTTTGGTTTATGTCGATTTTTTATTTTATTTTTTAAGTAATTTTTAATGCCCTACAGCCATCAAATTATCAAATGCCATAAAGTACACAACGAAAAACATTGCTAAAGGATGGTAACCAAATCAAAGGCAGACCTTTGTCTGTACCTTTCATGAAAAGTATTTTCAAATCAGCTACAGAGATTATGGTTGAATTAAACTCACTAGTCTAATCCACAATAACAAAAAAAGACTTGGAGAGCAAAATATCTTTGGAAGATGTAGTAGAGTAGTAAGATGTAGGCCAGAGTAGCGCCGGTCCTTAGCAAAAGCAGAGGATAATAATAATATAATATAATATTGATGGCGCGACAGTCCGAGGCGGACCTGGGCCTAGCCTCTCAGCAACCACTCGTGTTGTGCGTGCTATTGTTCTTTCACGAGTGGAAGGAACCTACCGTTTAAAGCCGACTCCAAACGGCGAAATTGAGAAGCTTGTTCTAGACAGGAATACTCTTTGAGCATTGTCAGTGACTCGAAAGAGGTCGAAGCCGTGAATTATGAAAGTTGGTAGATTGGGGATTCGAACCTGGCACCCTCTGAGTAGGAGTCGACGCACGTACCCACTACGCCAAGGCAACCATAATAATAATAATGATAATAAGAAGCAAACCAATTAAAAATATTCATTAGGCCGGTGAAACAAAAGTGAATTCGGATTGATCTGATGGTCAAATGCATAGAGAATTCACTTCAGCGTTTTGGAATGGAATCTACTAAAGATATTCGGTGGTCCTATTGTTTTGTCCCTAACTGTACATATTCGTTCATATTCATATATCATATATCATCATCAAAGAAATAAGTGAATTACCATGGAAACCTTTTTTGTCTTTGCCACCACTTGTACCACCTTTTTTTCTGCTTATCTATCACCATTATTCATTTCCCAAGTCTCATCACTGCTTAAGGCCTTCTCTCCTATTTAGTTACAGTTGAAGATTACATCATCACATTAGAAACTTAGCTTCAGACCAAGCCTTATCCGTAGACGCCTGGCTAGGATCATGTAGCTGTCCTATCAAAGCAAACAGGACAAAAGACTACACGCAGAACTTTCTCTCGAAGAGACCAAAGACTTCTTCATCGGCTTTTGAGAATGTCTCCGTCACTGTATCAATGTTTTCACTGGCCCAAAAGCTCCTGGCATTTTTCTCCACCCAATGGCAGTAGGCCTGTGAAGGGAAAAGCCCTTAGGATTATAGGGACGCCCCAAAGTTCTTTCGATTTGAACGATAAACGACGCCTTATTTTTTCTAAATTTGTTTTACATTGATACTCATATTTAGTTGGTAAATCATCTTGGAGCAGTAAACTCTGAACACCGTTTGCAAGCTTTTCAAATTTATTACCAAAATTCGCGCTCAGTCACCGCAACCTTAAGAGCATTTTTTTGACGCCATCATTGGCCTGCTTCATCAAAAATTCAACGTCTAGTGACAAAATTTGATCCACATTATCGCTACACAAAGTTGCAATGCCAGTGAGACAATGAAGTGCACGCAGTGAAGAAACTATCGCCGCCACTAACGCTTTCGTTCAAGACGGCCCAAATCAATCACTCACACGACGTTCTCAAAATTTGGTCATCTTTGTGACGTCATTGTGGCTAATTTTTGCGAGAAGATCTATTGCCTTTAGATTATTTTCTTTTGCGGCTGCGTGAAGTCATTGGTCTATACCAACGAGGCGGCAACGATACATAAGCTCAGAGCCAATATTGAACGTGAAATAGGTGGAATTTCGGCCAATTTATGCGAAAAAGTGGTCGGAAATTGGGTTCAACGACTGGACTTCTGCAAACGTGCCCATGGTGGTCATACGAAGGAAATTAATTTCATACATAATTTCCACTAAATGTTCTTGAACACATAATACATTTTTTTTTGATATGTTAATCCGTTTTTGTTTTAATTAAAAAAAAAGTGGAAGCGCCCTTAATGAAAAACCCTTTATTAATTTCTGAATAGATATAATCCACAAGTATAAAAGTAGCGTCATCTCACCACTTTTTATAACTGTCAGTGTGTATGTATATAAGGCCGATTCAAACGTCATTGTTTTGTTAAAGTATTTATTGTAACTCAATCAACTAATTCAAAATCAGCTGAAAATTCTGCGGATCTAAACTACAAACAACCAAGGTTTATCTCCTTGTCGCTTCATTTTATTATTTTCCACGTTATGAGTAATTATTTTGCAAAATTCAAATGACAACTGTCTGTACAAAAAAATATCGTTATTCAATACACCTTTACAATCTCCTCGACAATACAGTTGAAGTAAAGGGGAATCCAAAAATACATTTTGTTTGTGTATTGTAGGAAAATTATACGCACACATACACGCACACAAGGAACGTTCAAGTGAATCACGACTTTTAAAACCATTTTCTCCTGGCAGCAATGTGTCGACACGAAGATTGCCTGCATCTCGTCGGTGGGGAGAAATATAACATTTCTACGATTTAGAAAAAAACAATTCGGACACTGATGGAGCACAAAATAGCCAACACCAAAAACTCACTGCGTCGTCTTATCTACGAAACTACAATTGAGTGATTCCTAGCACACCACTGATAAGCCCCTCTCAAAGCACTGATTAAAACGAATGTCGAAAACAAAAGAGATACTTACTGACATTTTGACATCCTTGGTGCCATCTTACTGCCGCAGAGTATCGGATTCTCATCCGAATTATCAGCACACTCCTTTACGCCGTTGCACTTGGCATTGCCCGAAGCACACGCACCGTACGCACATCGAAAAGCGAACGACGCGCACGTCTGTTGAATGCAGTTCTCTGCAGTTTCATCGGAACCATCATCGCAGTCCACAGCACCGTCGCAGCGTTCCTCGGCCGCTATGCACTGACCAGAATCACACTTCCATTCATCGAACTCGCAACATGCCGCTGAACAAACAAAGTCAGGTTATCAAGTATCTCATTGATGGCGAATGACGAGTTCTCGTCCCTCACTCGACCGGACTGGCACTGACGTGGTGGGGAAATTCAAAACACCAACTTGTAAGTCCCCACCACTGGCCACCAGTGGTGGTGGCGATTGCTACTTACCTCGTGAGATGATTGCCAGAAAAAGTGCGATGCACAGAGTCGTTTTCTTGGTTTCCATCAATTTGTGTTTTTGTTACTCCAAACGAGTTGCTTCCTACAGAACGATTGAGTGGCGAGTAAATGTGTGGTAATCCATTAGATGCGTACTACGGTATTCGTCACAATTTTGTGTTTTTTTTTCTCCGAATGTTTTGGTCACAAACCGCGCGACAACATGCGCAACAAAAACGAGCTGAAATCAACGACGGCGATCGACTGAGCTTGATCTTGTTTTGAGTATCTGTCTACCTCGATGTTGGATGGGAATGTTTGCCTTTAAGAGCCAGCTTAAGAGTGCGGAAGAGAGATTCAGCGACCAAGAGAAGATCTTTAATTAGCCTACAACGAGTGTGTTATCAGCGATGCGATTGCTGTGAGTCTCGCTTTACCAAGGAAATCACAGGTTTAACGACTTCGTAATGACAGTCACCGTATTGTTTCTCAAAGGCGACTAGCAGGTACAGTACCTGACAGAGTTGCTCTGCAGAAGATAATCATATTGTATTGTCCCCGCCCGCACAACAGGTCTCAAATCATCTGTGATCGCAGACGTGTGAGAGCACAATACTCTCCAAAAACTGGACGAAGTTTGACATCAATTCATTATCTTTTTCGACAAGTCTTTTGCGAAATCATTAGGAAAGGTCACTAGTATTGAATCATTGACTTCGAAGAAAACAAAATTACACTTTCCAAATTCTCAGATTGTTTTTTTCGTATGTCATGAAGACATCTAGTTTTTTTTATTTTTTGTATGTATTTTTTTAAAAGTTGAAGATGCCATCATAATGCGTTTGCGATGTGCTGAATTTTGTACCTTGTGCACATTGTACGTTTCTGAATATAGAATTTTCGAAATGTCATTTCTTCATGCTTCCTTTTCCGATCTGGGATCTGAGAGAGACATTTGAAATGCATTAAAACTTACCATAAGTTCGAAAAGGGGAATAATTCAGACTTTTATAACAATTTCCTCATATTTGGGTATTCATCCTCGAGCAAATGACTTATAATGAAAACTTTGCTATCAATGACTTCCAATGAGGAATACTCGCAAACATGACTCTAGACGAAGAATGCAAGAAAAACAAGTTCAGAACGTACGTTCTTCTATCACTTACCATAAAGGACTTTAGTATTCTACAATATCCCACATGACTATACTTTTGACATCAAAAATCATGGCCTAGTTTCGGGCGCAATTCATATAGTCGAATTGCTTGCGAAAATTCTTCGCCCTTTGCAGAGTTTGCGATAGTTACGCAGATGAATGTTCAAGTTTACAGATTTGGAGACATTTTCCTGCCGACTAACAGAAGCCGCGACTCTGCTAACTTTCTCCAATTCCGCATAATCTAAAAAATTAGGAAAACAGAACGAAATAACCACAAACAGCCTTATCAGGAATCTCACCCGAACAGCATTTCACCCGAAATATCTCCATTTTGTCTGTTCGCCTATTACGAATTTCGCGTGATAAAATGTCTATGTGTCAGTCTCTGTAGGTTTTCCTCTCAGATCTCTCTAATGGTTTCTTAATCTCCGGGTGTTTTAAACGACGCAGATCATTTCTCACCATCAGCCACCACTTCCTTTTTTTTAGTTAATTTTTATTATTCAATTCACAATAAACTTACATACTAGAAAAATGCTTAAAACTAGACGAACAGTGTTTTATTTCTAATTTACTGGCCCTAGGCGGGCACTCTAAGGCAAACTTAATCTTAATGTATGTCTTTCGACCTAACCTAACGGAGTAAAATATAAACTTACTATTAAGTACTCACCAGCCACCATTCCAAGCAGCTTTATTCCACAAAAACAGTTCAATATCAGTAAGATCTCCAACAATAGATCAGCAAAGTGTGGATACAATCAATTGATTTGTCAGCTAAAGATCCGGTCAAGACTAATTACTTATGATTGATCGAATTAGTCAACATCAACATGCATTGGCTTCGATGAATCCATCAATTGGACTGGGAAGTTCACGGTCTCGGTGCATAATGATCCCATTCTTACTATTTCTTCATCATTTCAAGTTCAATTAAGCTGTAAATGTCGAATAATAAGCCTGATGTCCATTATGAAGGCATAACATCTAATTTCAAAGTTTTTACTTGGTGGCCGACATGGCGTAGTGGTTGGGTGCGTCGGATCATACACTGGGTTCTTCCCGACAAGAGTAGTTTCCATAATTCACAGGTCTTCCTATGTACCTTGAGTCAGAGTCTTCAGACAATACAAGGCACAACAAAAATGTTTGTGTTGTGATGCTATGGCAACAATAAATTTAAAAGTTTGGATATGTTGATGATCGTGGTGCTCTAGCTTCAAAACTCTGGACTTGGATGAATTTTAGTGGAAATCTTATGTTCTGGATTAGAATACAGACTACATTTTGTAGTCACATGATCATCATCATTTTCTGACCCGCATGAACCAACAAAAGAGCTCGTGGGAGTAAAGCACACAGGAGACATCTCCAGGCAACTAGATCCTTTGCTATCGACTCTAACTCATCAGGAATTATAGCCAAGCGTAACCAGGCGAGGTTATGAAGTCCACCTCCTTTGGAACATTTTGTAAACAAATAATCTTAAGATTTTTAACAAGATCGCCATGTATTTTTTTTTCCTCACAGGAGCGATGTCATAAGCATTTGTTCATAGATTTTATTGACACTTTGATATAATTTATGACAAATGGTGGAGATGATGAAAAATGCTGTTGAATAATATAAATATACATAAATATACGAATAATAATATAAATATACAAACACAATGACTGAATATGAAACAAAAAGATTTTAAAATAAAAGAATAAACAAAAGAAGACTGCACTGGAGTGTTGGAAGCGGAGTGAATGGGTAAATTGAAAGGGATGGCAAGGAAAGGAGTGAAACAAAGGAAAAACGAAAGGAATAATCTTGAAGGTAATGAAAGAAATTCAAACTATCCCTTAAGGCCGCTTTCACACTCGCAAAAATTCGTCGGCGATTTTTTCAAATTCCTTTTTGTGATCTCAGGCCACTTTCACACAGGAAATCTTTCAGTCTCTGCAATTGAGATCTCAATTCTGAACTTTTTCTGTTTCCCACCCTCCCTCACATACGCGTCATCTCTTTCTCACACATGTATAAGATGCTTCCAATACCCAACATTGAGAACATACGAATAAAGCAACTCGAAGAAAAATCGAAAAGAGAGAGTTCAAAAGCAAACCCCGAACACACGAGACGCGGGCTACCCCTAGCACGTCCCGTCTACCTTGCCAACAAGATGTTTCCTATTTGAAAGTAGCCCAAGCTGATATTAAATAATGGTTTGAACTCTTGAAATATTTGATTGGTTTTTTGGTTGGTATTATTGCAGTTACTGATGTGTAGTGGCGCGACTGTCGACATACATTCGCTACAAAATAAAAAGAAAAAATTGGGCTCACATAAGCGTAACTTTTAAAACGATTGTATTAAACGACGTCGTCAAGAGTTTGCTTCGTGTAAAACTACAATCGAATCGTCCAGTCGTGTCGTCAATCGTTTCAATACTAGGCATTTTGAGAACTACTAAACACGTTAAATGTCATATAGAAAACGGAATTTTTGCTGTCACTTTTAAAATTCGTTGATGATTCGCCTATTCATTTGAAATCCAAATTCGAAAACATATAAGTATTAATTAACTGTTTGTCAATGAATTGATTTATTAATTAACACACTAGCAACAAAAATGCAACTGGAAGTTCTCATTCCTTACATGGACGAGCATCTTGAAATGGAAAAAAAGTACATGCCAAGAACCACACAAGGCAGGCAGTCTATAACATAAGCTGTTGGCAGATTTCGCTCAAAAACTGAATGCCATTGGGCTACCCAATAAGTCTGTACCTGCTTGGAGGAAAGAAAGTGCATAATATGAACATAACAAGTTCAAGTTAAAAGTTCAATTAATTTGTTTTTTTTTTTAGGTATGGATAGATTTCAAATATCGAAGAAAAAAAATGCAGCCAAAATTTGATTTCATTAAAAAAAACCGGGTGGGTCATTTGATCGAATTCCAATATGCGATCCAATATCGTAGTGCTGTGACAGGTATTAGTTCGAATTGCTATGGTGACGTCGAAGTGCACGGAGAACAGAACAGAGCGAACTGTGAGACGGATGAAGATACGAACCAACTATTGATAGCCACCTCCACCTAGGACCTCCAATGTAGCACCAAGTTCAATATATGTTGACCGCTAGCCGCTCTTTGGGTTTACCGTTTCCAGCACTAGTACAAACGCCTCTTTTGATAAGCGAAAACGTTGAATAAAACTAAAATGCAAAATACATTTTAGCAAGCTTATTGTTGAAAAATATTACAATTATTTTTCTTTTCGTGTAAAAGTGAAAGCGGATCCGATGCATCTCTAAGCGTCCTTCGCTTTCGCAATATTTCAACAGAATGTTCACTCTCTTTGTCGTCGAAACACAGCACATTGTAATGCCGACGCATTTTTTTTTTTTTTGATTTTTATTAAGAAATTCAACAACCAACCACGAAGTATGACACGAATGTAAAATAGCAATCGTTCAGTCACAATCGTTTAATCGTCGACTTTTCACAGTTGACAATGAGTTCTACGAAGCAATAGTGAATCGTCGAAAACGACGTCGACTAGACGATTCAATAATTTTAGCGTTACACGACATTACAATCGTCGAAACGACGTCGTCAGACGATCGTCGTCTTACGCGATGAGAGCCTAGATTTGAACACAGAAAGTGAAATAGTATGACCAACGCATAAATCCACTGAGCCAATGGACCCGATATCTTTGGAGAATTTTGTTCGTTTACACTACCATCCATCACATTCGAAGAAAATCCTTTGTGCCATCGCAAGATCGGATTTTATGGTTGGGACCTTTTTCCTTAGAGGCATTACCTAGTAATACTTAATGGACCCTCAAACATCTTGCCACCGTATCATAAATCTGACTCTAATCATTCGCCGAAGATAATGTCTTGCTGATTTTCTTCTCTTTCGGGTTTGCTAATGCTTATGCGTCGCTGACATAAGGTATGTTTTGTTCCTACGACAGATTTAATTTTTTCACAGTAGAACTCAAGTTCAGCTGAACCTTAAACTGAGCTAAAATTTTCCTTTTAAAACATTCGGTTCCACAGTGAAATCTGAACGCTCAGTTGAACTTCGTTTGTTCAATGCGACCGAAAAAAAGCCCCTCTGTCCAACTGGTGCGTGTACGTACACACACTACTTGATGTATTTGCTATATTTTGTAGGTTTTAAAGCCCTTAGTTATAAACGAATTTAAACAACTTAACACAAAATCCGTAGTAATAACGATAAAATCGACAAACACTTAGTTGTGGGTCTAGTCGTATCTAAGTCGAATTTAAAAGTGGTAGTTAAGTGTTTCAACATGAGTTTTGGACGAATTTTACAAGATTTTGATATTATTAATGGTACGGAAAATAATAGAACACGAAAAATATATAATACACGATTCAATGCACTAGAATATCACAGTGATGTAGAATTTCAGAAAAACTATATGTAGGTAAGTTAAAACCGACTGAATGGCGCAGTTAGTAGAAGGCCTGCCCCTGGTTCGCGGGGTCCCCGGTTCGAATCCCAGTGAAAGCTAAGTTAATACGCTTTTATCTGGTTTTTAAATCTGGTCCAGTCACCATTTGTCACAGGAGTATGGTCTGGAGTAGTATGGTCTAAGTGTGCTGGTGAATGCACTTGCAGCCCCACTACTTAACTTAACCTTATGTAGGTAAGTTCATACGTTTGGAAGCATACACCACATAAGTCTTTCTAAAAGATTTGACAAGGAAACCATACGTTGGATAACTCAATTAAAAGAATACGGCGGTGAACAGGGACAGGTAAGGAATTAGGAGGAGAAATGCTTTTACTCGCTAAATATTCAAGTTTCAGTGTCCTTGCGTAAATTAAACTATGTTTTTATTATGGTGTCAGGAGTAACCATTCCAGATTCCAAGTTAATAGCTTGTGCAGTTGATTTGGTGATGATGCTGAGGTCTTAGGTTATCCTGCCCCACTGTGCTGCGGCCGATTGAATAGTGGAGACCGTATTTGAAAATCAATAAAAAAACCGGTAATCACACTCTTTAAACACATACGAAACATTTACAACTTGGAGATATAATTTCGTTATATGGTGGCAGCCAACGTGTTAACGGTTAAATCGTACCCTCCTACACTTCCATGTTTTCGTAATACTCGTGTGCTCTTACTATATTTCTTTATTTTTATCTCCCTTTCTATTTTTTGCTTACTTTTTTTTGTCTTTTCTTTACTCGATCTGTTAACATTTTAACTGTCAAATTTTAAGGAATCTTCTCTTCTTCTTTTCTGTATATAAAAATCAATTTTTGTTTGTTTGGGCTTTATGGACTCATAAGTGGTAAAAGAGAGCACTGATGTCTTTGGCAACTTTGTTCAGAATTCTGTGAAATAGGTTTTGGTTTTTTGTATCCTAATTCCGTTATTGGGGCTTTAAGCCCCTTTTATATGATTTTTTAACTAAAAAAAACGTTTTTTTTTAGATTTGAATATATCACCCCTATTCTGGTTGTGATGTGGTCACAACGCACGAATATCAATGAGGCGAAAATTATGATGCCTACCTTGTGAAGTTTCAGCTATTTGGTATTCTGTTGAAAACCTCACAAGAAAACACACAAGAATAGTCACCATGGTGAGGTGAATTCGTTGCCATGTCAAAAATTGTTTTTTTTTGACAATTATTATATTCGCGCATTTTTTTCCTTACTGAGCGTATCTACAAAATAAAGGCAGAACGTAGCGAACAAGGTAATATTGTGTATATTAATGAAATATGTATAAGTATTTATTAATAATGAATATTTTGCAGCAACAAGAAATTATCAGCGTACATCCCAGGAGCAGTTGGACCATTATACGAATTTCTTGCAAATGAATCCTGATTTTCTTCTGGGCAAAAATTATCCAACTGACCCGAATAGGCTGCAGAATTATTGGGCCGCATTCGCAGATGAGCTAAACGCCAACATAAAATCAACATCTGTTTATTTTTCCTTGTGTGTGACAGTTTGTTTGTTGCTATTTTTCCTTGTGATGTGCTCATGAGAACATCACAATTTCAGAATACGAAAACCTCACAATTTGTGACTCACCATGCTCTTGTGAGGTAGTTGTGACTTAAAACACATCACTGAGGTTTGCCAGAATAGAGGTGTATATTATATTTGAATATATATTTATTCTTCGGTTAGTACATTTCCTGGCGAAGAGATTGATGTATCAGTCAATATAGTAGTTCTGCGATTCTTAAAACAGAAGGAATAAGCAAAAATGTAATTATTTGAGATTAATATATATTAGAGATTTATTTATTATATATTATGCATATTTTACAGATATGCATAGATCATTGCAATGAACAGCCCACCAGTGAAGTTCCAAATCCATTCCGAGAATACTCGCAAAGCCACAAACACACTGCTTACTTCCACCCCACTTTAAAGTTGAAATGTGACCTGATGTGCCATGTTCTCTTCCGTATATTTGGCTCGGCTTTGCCTATTTATATAGTCAAACACAAATATATATATATATATATCTGATCTACTGATTGAATCTGATTTACTAATTAACCTTATCTGACTGTATGAGTACAAAATGTTATCTGTAAACTGTATAAAAATAATTATCAGAAGTCTATCTTAGGGGAGAGGCTCTACATTTTTAATATGTGTAGCAACGCAAACGTTAAATAAAAATCATACATTGATCAATTACCTTAAATGCCCATCGGATATTAAAGTTTTCAGCAGTGAAATGGCATTTAATGATCCACTTCACTGCTGAATTTATAAAAGATGCGTAAGATCAGAAATAGCAACTGTCAATTTAATAGCTATGTTTTTTTGCAAGCTTATATACGCTTAATTTTGAAGTGCACAAAAAAACGATCATCGGCGCTTAATGATTCATCATAAAATCTTGGCAGTACCGACGACATTTATGACATTTGCTAAGCAGTCAAGGGTGTAGTCGTGGAAGGTGATGGTTGATCATTAATGGGCACAATCTTCGGTTTGCGATTGTGTACCGTGACCATCACTTTAAAAGCCAAAACAATTAATAATTATATAAAAAAAATGGTCATCAAATGAAGAAATCGATAACGAGACCTAGACGGAATGTATAGCAGAGACACTCTGGGTATACCAAAAATTGCATACTTATGGATGCCAAAAGAATTAAAAATGATCTAATACATCAACCAAACCTGCAGGTGTAAGCCACATAAAGCAACCTAAACAATGAATGAATGAATTCAGGAATGAACATACAGAAAATAACGATTGGAAGCATTGTTTTTATCCGCGCTTATTCCTTAAGCGGCGATAGATATGATGTGTAACTTAAGCGGATATAGGATTCGTTGTTAGTGTATTTTACATGCAAATTGAAAATTAAGCGTATATTGGCTTGCAAAAAAACACAGCTAATATTACATTAAATTCGTCCATAGATAGAGTATCCATCAAAAGTTTAAAATATATAGTAATATTTCCCCCTTTTGCTTATCAAGATGATGTTTATGAGTTTTTTTATAAAACGAGGTGCTTGCAAGAGCTCTTTAAGTCAGCAGTTCACCTTTAACTTTGGTGGAGCATCCCTTGTGGAAGTTAGTTCTTCAGACGCTGTTGTTTTCGTCGTGACAACTTGAATAATGCCTGTATTCAAGTTACCACCACGAAAACAATTGGCAGCATTGTTTAATTGCGGAACAACTATACAATTCTCAAGACGTACACTTACAATGTGATGACTGGAACAATATCCACAATGAATGAGGTACCTATTCTCAATTTTTACATAACAAAACCAGATTCAGTTGCCAACAACTTAGATTAATTTGTGTCAATTAAGTACCAATTGCTTATTAAATAAAACCAATTCATTGACGAAAACTGTATTTTTTTTTGAGAATAAGTAAAGCGGATCCCATGGTTCTTACCCTGAAATGGTATATACCGGGTAAATACTCATCCCTGGTCCATCCCCGCAACTTCAAGAGAGTTTCAAAGAGATTAGCATTTCTCTTATATCGTCTCACTAGTTGCCTTGCAAGTTATCTACAACTGGGTGAAACATTCAAAACAAGTTGAACCACGAACACAAGGCGAAATGCTCTTTAGTCTTCATTCAAACCTTGAGCTAATAGCTCGAGTGCGCGAAACTTTTTCGAGCCGTTAGAAAACAATGAACAGACAATTAAAGCACTATTGGCTTGGACTCACATACTTTATCATCGCAACTGTTATCGCGTCGAGTAAGTTGAACGCGTAGCATTGGGTCTTTCCCGGTGCATCACGTCTTGATAATGTTGGAATATCAATTACTACTCAGGTTTCGGATGTGAAAAGAACGTTGAGTGGACGTGTAAGAGCGGCGATTGTGTGGCTGTGGAGCGTGTGTGTGACGGTTTCGCTGACTGCCCAGATGGATCGGACGAGACCGGACATACTTGTTTACAGACAGTCTGTGCGCCATTTTTGTTTCGCTGCACCTATGGTGCTTGTGTTTCAAGGGATGCCCAATGCAATGGCAAACTGGAGTGTGTCGACGGCTCAGACGAAGCCGACGGACTGTGTAAGCCTGATGCGAGCATATCAAACACATTTTGTTCGTAAGTGGTCACGAAATGATTTTACTGCTTTCAAGAAAATTCCGTGTGGTAATGCTACACAATGTTTTCTGTATTTTACCGTACCGTCGAGAACCTTGTGGATCTTTCTGGTTTTGGGAATAAATTTAAATTATCTTAGACTTTCAATCTATCAGCCAACAAGACTTTCCATCACCATCCGAATGGATTGGTGTGTTTGAGTTCAGAAATAATATTGTGACCCGTCTTGGGCGTCCAATTCGATGATTCTATATGACTGAGACCTGACCGTGTGCCTACTTTTAGGCGCCGGCTTGCTTAATTGCGGCCATCATTCTATATTTTGGTTGGCCCCAAATTGAAGTTTCTTCGGGGACAGAAATGGGTTCATGGACATTAGACCAAACCCCGCAGACAGCTTGGTTTTCTGATGATTGAACCGATCCCCTACTGACAGAAAGCTGCAGCTGCCAAAATCACTTTCTCAACAAAATTGCCGATAGCGAACGTACATTTCTTAGCACATTGCTTCAATCATGACGCTTAATCATGTCAAATGACACTTTATGTACACTGCAGGCCGTACATTTTAGTCTATCCTGGAAAATTGGCTTTGTCTAAAAATATATAAAGCAAACATTTACATCAAGCTTGTTTTATTGAGAATCTATACTCAGCTCAGATTGGATTCTCAATATACGCTCTTTACTCGCCAAATAGCCTTACAATTGAACATTTCAAAATTAAGTCTCGCGCCAACAACGCTCAGGACTCCCTTGAGTAAAAATAATACATGAGGATCGAATAGTAACTACAAATAAACGAAATAGGCGAAAACAGCGCCAGAAAAACGCGCCGAAATAATTAAAAGGAAGAGAAAATAATACAAAGTCGCTATCCGTAACGACGATAAAGTGATGCTTCAATGTTTGGGAGAGTTTCTCTCCAAAACCGCTTTGACAGCAAATTTATCAGATTATTGGCCCATACAAACAATTTCAGTTTTTTTTTTTTTTTAAGACATTAGCGAAACCATCAGAAATGTAAGTTATTCATGTTCCATAACTATATAGACACATTTGAAAACAAAGTTTAACTGTAGAAGAAGTAGCCAAATATGTAAACTATCAGTTGGTAAAGCTGCGTCCGTTTTCAATTACCTAAACAAAACGACTTTGAATGGTGTCTAACAGATTTTGGAAGGTTCGCTGAGGAATTTCCTCAGAAGCTCTTTTCAATGATCTTTCATGATCGGAAATGGTTGCAAATTGCGTTTCCGGACGGAAGTATTTCCCAATTATTTTCAGCAGACTGGAAAATTCATAATTTGTAATGTGACTCTACTGCAATCACATTCTGTTAGCACTACTTATACCCAAACCTTGTTATTGAAGAAGCCTTTGTGATTTTGTGTAAGCAACATTTTCCCCTGTGCCTTATTTTACGTTTTCTTGGTAAGGGTGGGGACTTCAAACGTTTTATTTTATTAATGTTTTTCATACTTTACCAAAATTTGCTTTCACAGAACCTCGCACCTAACCCAAATCCTATAATGACCCAAGCAGGTAGACATTTTTCTATGCATAGAACAACATAGGAAGCTGTAATCAAAAGCAAGAAAGTCTGGTATATTCAAAGCAGGTGGGTGGCTTGCTGGTTAACAACAGCCAGGCAGGCGCCTGGAGCGAAAATAACAAACATCGCCAGTTCTCGAAACTGCAAAACGAAACAAAGCCAAAATGGCCTCAATTTTAATTTTCCACGTCACCGTTATCCTGCTTAATATACAAACGGTGACGTGAAAGAAGACCCAACGAAATAAAGCCAAAAAATAAAAATTTGGCCTTATTTCGTTTTAAAACTGGAAATAACGCCGAATTGCCGATTTGGATTTCTTTCGTTTTGTGTTATTTAAAGCTAATTTTGGCTTTTTTGACTGACCAATTAATTATTAAACAATTAAACTTTAGCAACAGGCGACTGCCTGGCAGTTGTTGACATACCCTTAGCAGTGCGACGATGTCGCGTGAGCGTGTTAAACTCTGCGGAAAAAGGTTAAAGTCCTATCCCAGCGAGCGAAGCGAGCCACGCTCCTCATACTTTGAATACTCCAGACATTCTTGCAGGCGGCTTTAAGGACTTGAGTTGGTGTGGTCTCTTTTCCTTTCTTCAGCAGGGCGCTGTGCGTGTTCAATCACAAACACTATTTTGTTCATTTACATGGTTGGTGGATCAAGCCATGGCTTACCGAAACCACCCTTAAATATTGAGTGTGAAAACGAAATATTCTTAAGTGAAGTTTAATCACGATCCTACACTTAGCTTAACCATAAGATAGGGTTGCACTGTGAAATCGGGCATAAATGTTCCTATTTACAACAATAACCATGCCGATTGTTGAATATAAGTAGGTAACAAATTTTTCCACTTCTCTATCCAGTGTTATATTGGCATGCTTACTTCAATTCGATCTTCCAAGGTCTTCTTGAAACTTTCCCCGTCAGTGCGTACACTTTTCAATGTTGGTTTGCTTAGTTTCTACACTCTCTTAAAGTGAGTCTTATTGGGAAAAGGTCACATAAGCTAACCAACCATCATCTCTTTCAGGAGTGAAGAGTTTCAGTGCGTCTCTGGTACCTGCATAAGTCAACAGCAGGCTTGTGATGGTAATATCGACTGCCCCGATCGATCTGACGAGGCGCAAAGAACATGCTCTGCAAATTTATGTTCAGCTCCCTTCTTCCGTTGTGGATATGGTGCCTGCATCGATGCTAGCAAGAGATGCGATGGACATGTGGACTGTCGCGATGGCACTGACGAAAGTTCGTGCGAAATAAGTTTCCTCCAACCAACATCCTCATGCATTGCCCCAAGCATCAAGAACTCCCGACTCGTCTACGAACACGATTCACAAGAGATCAAAGCTGGCGCGGAGGTGCCCAATTACGCGCAGATGAGGTACGAATGCAGGAAGGGCTTCCGCCGCGAGGGTCACAGCTCCAGTCTTTGTTTCAATGGAAAATGGACACCGCCAACCCACCCAGAATGCAAACGTAAGGACTTGTCTAAACCTATGGACTGCCATCTATTTGCATTCTCTCTTTTCAGTTTATTGCCCAGGAAACGTTCTAAAAGGCGTTACGTTCAGTTCTGTCTGTATGTATGAGAACGCGACTATTGAGTGTGAAGAATGGATTAGGCCGGGGACCTATGTCATCACGAATTGCCGCTTTAAGTACAGGATACCCGACGATAATCCATCGCAGAGACTGCTCTGCACAGAGGACGGTGAGTGGGATTATACGCCCGCAAGATGTGTACCCGTTTGCGGGGAGGAACGCGTCCAGAGTGTTTCCTTTTCAGCCAACGGAGTGGTAACAAACATCAGAACGGTGCCGTGGCACGTCGCAATCTACAAATCTGTTGCAGGGCACTACATTCATACCTGTGGGGGCACAATTTTAAATGCAAAGGTCGTCATCACGGGTAGGTGTCTTTCTGGCTGCAAACGTCCGCGATGACACTCTCTTTTCCTCGCAGCGGCCCACTGTTTCTGGAATGATTTCATCGGGGAATTGAACAACAAGGCGCTGTATCTCGTCGGTGCTGGTAAGACCCTGCGCGATTACAACGAGACCGAGCCGAGAGCAGCTCACTTCAGGAACATTTCAAGAATTATTGTACCAGAGCAGTAAGTCTACGCCTCATCACCGTCGCATATAAATCACTTCAAATTCTCTCATTTGCAGATTCAGTGGACCCAACAATAATTTCAAGGCGGACATAGCTGTCCTTGTGCTGACCCACGCCCTGACATTCTCCACATTCATCGCGCCCATATGCCTCCAATGGGAGAGGTATAGTGCCAAATCTCTGACCAGTGGCACTTATGGTGTAATATATGGTTGGGGTAAAGATGTAACAGGTCCGTTCAGCTCGGAGTTAAAGACCACAAATGTGCCAATGAGCAGTTACGAGATGTGCCGCAAAGAAGTCCCAGCTGAATTGGCTGAATTGATTACAGACGATAAATTCTGCGTTCTTAGGGAGCACAAAAAGAATGTTTGTGAGGGCGACAGCGGTGGCGGATTTGTGATCAAGAAAGTGCGTTCCGGAACGAATCGTCATTATCTGTGGGGAATCGTCAGCACTGGAGTGCCAAGGTCGACGAACTGCAGCGAGTACGAGTTTGTGAACTACGTCAACATCCAGTTCTATGAGAATTTTATTAATTCTGTCGAAATTCTAAACAGGCCTAGATAAATATATTTGATTTGATGCTAAGAATCTAAGTGTACTTGTGGTAAATACTGCGTCAGGGTTTGATACACACTTTGTATCCTTTTTCGGGATCTGTGCAATTCTTA
Organism: Eristalis intricaria; assembly: GCA_964034865.1. NCBI lineage: Eukaryota > Metazoa > Arthropoda > Insecta > Diptera > Syrphidae > Eristalis > Eristalis intricaria. The sequence continues at coordinate 11,560,053 of OZ035873.1, forward strand.
AAAAAAAAAGTAGGCTGTCCCTTCAAGTTTGGTTTTACATTTACCTTCTTAACACTTTTATAATAACCCAATATTGTCTAGAATATTAGCCCGTCTTACAAACGATAACCCTTGCAGACTTGTAATTTAAACTTCTCAATACAAGTAATACCCATATCGCAATGCCGCGGTCGCACGGTCGTCAATGCCTATATCGTAATATCGTAAACGCGAGAACAAATTTAAGGCGGAATCGCAAAGGCGCGTTCGGCCGGTCGGTCTTTGATAAGCTTTGCTACTCGTTTTATCGAGCTTACGAGAATGTAGTGTCAGAAAGCGGCAGCCTCAGATTTCCATATCGAAATGAACGCCGCGTTTAACCTAATCAAACGGTTTGAGATATAATTTTCAAGAAAAATATGAAATTACTGTAAATAAAATTCGTAGAAAAAATGAAGTACTTGCGGAACTAATCGTCTCAGTTTGCCAAAAATTCAAATTGAGGAATATATGTATTTAAAAAATTTGACATATCGTTTACAACGATGGATTTTTTTTGATGTAAAATATTGGTTACAAAGACTAAAATCGAGACAGCTAAGGAAGAGAAAGAAAAAGACGCAGTGCATGCATATCTGCACATCTAACTTCTCATAATTTTGCTTTTTTTTTGTTCTTTGTTTATTATTCTCTTTGTGTTTATTTCACTTAGTGTACATTTTTCTGTGTGACGATTGATAGCATAAATTTATTTTATTCAGATGGTAAATTGTATTGGAAAATGTGTCAGACTCTTAACGAAGAGAGAAGAAGCGGTATCATTTTTAAATTGGATGCTGGGGAGCAAAGTAAAGATCTTGTCAAAGAGTATTCAATTTCAGTCTCCACTATATCCTTAATATTAAAAATGAGGAAAATATCGAAAGTAAAATTCAAGGAAGCAAAACTTATAATAATAATATTGGTGGCGCGACAGTCCGAGGCGAAACTGCGCCTAGCTTCTCAGCAACCACTCGTGTTGTGCGTGCTATTGTTCTTTCACGAGTGGATGGGACCTACAGTTTTACGCCGACTCCGTACAGCGAAGTTGAGAACCTTTTTCTAGACAGGAATACTCTTTGAGCATTGTCAGTGTCTCGAAAGAGGTGGAAGCCGTGAATTATGAAAATTGGTAGATTGGGGATTCGAACCTGGCACCCTCTGCGTAGGAGTCGACACACTAACCCACTACGACAGGGCGACTCACAAGCAAAACTTACTGTAAAAAATATAAAGAGGTCATTGCACACTGAAGTTGAAAAGGCTCTGCTAATATAGCTTAAGACAGAGAAGCTTCGGAATACCCAATAGATAAATGCCTGATATCTGTTACAACGGCATATCGGTTATAACGACCAAATTCGTCAGTCCCTTGAAGGTCGATATAACCGGTTTTGACTGTATGAAGTAATTGCTTTTTTTTTTCTTGTAAAACGGATATCAGATCATTTTACTTGAAAAATGCGCGCATTCTATCGTGATTTGGAATTGAGCTGAGCTTTGACAAACAATTCTCCTGGACTCGATAAGACGCGTACCGACGACGCCGATCAACGCCTGACAGCGAACGCGATCTTACGTATTTTTTTATTGTGTCCAAAATCCCGGATTGGATCTTGGATAACTTGTATTACAACAATAACAAAATAATCCAGCACTCGCTTGGGATTTTTTTCAAGATCCCGATAGCTGACTCTGTGACTACTCTACTCGCCAAGTATATGAAATAAAGTTTTGCGAAGTGAATTTAATAAAATAGTTTTAGGATCGCTTGGTTCACTTTTGTTTAACTTGTCAGGAAACTGGGTGTTGATCAACTGCGGAGTTGGTCTCAACTCGGGGTTTAACCGACGAGTTGAAAATTGGTTTTGTTCACTATTTCAACTCACTGTGTCTGAATATGCCCTATTATCATTTCATGTGTGGAACGTGAGACATCAGAAATTTCTCATTTCTATGAAAACAAACGCAACAAACAGTTTTTTTACTATTCTCAAGTGTTTAACATTTTCCCTCATTTTAAGCACCACCAATTTTTCGACTCAATTAATGCAACAAACTGAATAAACACAACTCCCCGAGGGTATGTCAACACCTGTCAGGCATGCGCCTGGAGCTAAAATTTAATTGCCTGATACAAACGAAATAAGGTCAAGGCTATGTTGTGTTCATTCAAAGCTTCTTTTAATTCGGGCTTTCCGTACTTTACCAAAATTTGCACCGGAATTTATCTCCTAAACTAGGCAAAGGCGAGACATTTGGCACTTTATAGTTTATTTTTATATCATCGAGATCAGTAAGACTGCAATTTCGAAACATGAAATTACGGAAATCGTAATATCACGATTATCATTATTTTGTTTGACATGAACGTGTTTGTAATGCAACAAGCATGAGGTGAAGAATTTAATGAAAAACGCCATCAAAGCCATAATAAAATAAAAAATGTTTTGATTCCGAACGACATGCCATTTAACTGTAAAGGGTTTCAATTTCCAGAGCGTCTTGCCTTTGCAATGTCGTACTGTGTGAACGTCTATAGCCGTTTCGCACAAATCGACACGCACTAAGACAGATCCTTGAGAAGACTAGCGAGTTTCAGATCGACACACCACCTCTTCATCGATTTTAAAGCCGCTTACGACATCGCAAGGAACTATTCGAAGCGATGACCGAGCTCGAGATCCCGGAAAAAACTGATTCGGTTGTGACCACCATGATAACAAATATTCAATGCACAGTGGAGTTCGGCCCAAGGACTTCCGATTCAACTGTAAAGGGTTTCAATTTCCAGAGCGTCTTGCCTTTGCAATGTCGTACTGTGTGAACGTCTATAGCCGTTTCGCACAAATCGACACGCACTAAGACAGATCCTTGAGAAGACTAGCGAGTTTCAGATCGACACACCACCTCTTCATCGATTTTAAAGCCGCTTACGACATCGCAAGGAACTATTCGAAGCGTTGACCGAGCTCGGGATCCCGGAAAAAACTGATTCGGTTGTGACCACCATGATAACAAATATTCAATGCACAGTGGAGTTCGGCCCAAGGACTTCCGAGCTATTTGAAACCCTCACCTTTCGGCAAGGAGACGCGCTGGCGTGTGATTTCTTCAATCTGAAGAAGATAGTGCGGCGGGTAGCTGGAAACACGGCAGACACTATCTTTTACAAGTCAGTCCAGATGTTGGGCTACGCATATGAGGTTGACATCGTCGCACGTATTCCCAACGTGCCATATTGGAAGCATTTACGGCAATTGAAGAACATGCGAAGCAAGCTGGTCCTTAGGGGATTGGGGATAAGACAAAATATATGCTGTCGAGTAAGAAACGTTCCGTTGTACACCACCATGGTCAAAATATTACAAACGACAGTTGAAATTTTGAGTTATGGAAGGAGTTTGTCTACCTCGGGATAAACGTGAACTCCACGAATGACATCAAAGTGGAGATCCGACGTAGAATCACAGTTGGCAACCGATGTTACTCCGGTTTGTCCAAACAAAAACTCCTTACTCGATGGACCAAGACCATGCTCTAAAAAACTCTTATTTTAGCAGTCCTGCTATATGGAGCCGAAAGCTCAACGCTAAGCAAGACTAAAGACCTGATTTTTGGTGCCGGTCGAAGGAAATATTCTACGTCGGTTATATGGTCTCGTCTGCGAGAAAGGCGTATGGAGGAGAAGACATAACCACGATCTCTACGAGCTGTACCAGGATGTGGATGTAGTTCAGAAGGCAAAGATCAGTCGACTGCAGTGGCTCGGCTACATCGAGCACATGGAGAACAATGCTCCAGCTAAGAGGATCTTTGAATCCGAGACTTTTACCGTAAAGACCAAGTAATGGATGCAAGACACCTTGGTCTTGATGATTGGAAACAACCTGGCCAGGAAGCAATTGCTCAGGATCAGACCCTCCATGGGTAGTAGGCTTAATTAGTAAGTAAGCAAGATTACTTTCCCATGTCAGAAAACCGACTGCATTAATTATTTACGCGACAGAAAAGAAAAACTAACTAAAGAGCCTTGCAATAAACAATAGATATGTTTTTCAAATAATTTCAGTTCAAATTGATTATTCATAGCTACAGCATAATGTGTTGGAGAAAGTCTACAACTTGAGCTTACTATTGAATTTAAGATCACGCAAAAGCTGCTTAGCTGTTTTCATGCCTACTTGAAAGCTGTTTCTTAAATTAATTATTTTTGCTTCTGCTTCGAGTTTAAAGGTTTATCACCTTCACGTCTCAGATGCTCCTTATCGTCTCTTATCAGAATTTTGGCACGCCCGTTCGCCACAATCACTACGGAATTGAATAAGTCGATCGTTAGCTCGTAGAGCAAGCAAAAAAATGAATAAATCTATTGCCTGTCACAAGCAGGAATCTAAGCAGAGCGTGCTTCAGATTATGGATCGTGTTCGTTTTTCTTTTAAGATTATATAGGATTCTATCTCAATAAAAAAAACTAACCCCCACACGCACCAGATTCCTGGAAACAACAGTATAACTCGCCTATTTCAGGTGAATTCGATCAAAGGAATGAAGATCAATCAACTGCCAAATAGCATCCACTGCAAGCTGTTCGTGATTTGAATTCAAAAGAGATCTCAGTTCCAGAGAGTCTCGTTCTCTTTGAGGTGTGGGCTGCGAAAACTCGTACATTCTATAGTTGGTGGCTCTCTTGACCAGTTGGCCGCGAAGATTACCCGCTTGAGATGTTATATTGATCTCAGTCTAAGTCAGCTTTCTGTCATACACTGACAGCAGCGCAAAATTGCCGAGTGGAACGAAGCGATGTCCGATCAGTGGAACAGCTGTATCTTAGGAATTATAATTCTGGCAATCTCTATGACGTTGAGTAAGTGACGAGTCGTGTGCTGCCTCCGAGATAATGATAATCAATAGTAAAATGATTTATTAAACAGGTTCTTGCTGCGAAGAGAACCTAGAGTGGACGTGTAAGAGCGGCGACTGTTTGGCGGCTGAAAGAGCTTGTGACGGCATATCTGACTGTCCAGATGGGTCAGATGAGACGGCAGAGACTTGTTTACAAACAGTCTGTGCGCCGTTCTTGTTTCGTTGTACGTATGGTGCGTGTCTTCCCAGAGGATCGCAGTGCAATGGCAAGACGGAGTGCGTTGATGGATCGGACGAAGCTGATGGACTGTGTAAGCCGGACGTAATTACCCCAAACACTATATGTTCGTAAGTACAACTTTTTTTTTCGATTTTCATAAATTCGTACGTATGTGCTCTTCAAGTGACTTGTCCTCGATTATACAGAGTCGCCCAACAAGGAGTGTGATTTTAGTTGAATAAGAAAACAAAGGATTGTTAACGGATCAGAGGATCGTTAAGTTCTTGCTTTCACATCGTTAAGTTGTTCGATTACTAAGACGTCATTGCCGAATGAAAACGACTTGGAGCCCTCACATCACCATGCCTTCGGTGCGTAGTGGATCTACTGATACCTTGTATGGTCCATTCTATTGTCGCGCTGGATGAAACTTAAATAAATCTTCTAACCCCTTGTAGAAAACTATGTACAGCAAAAAGCAAGCAACGAAATGACGCAGGTTTTATATGAAGGTTTCACTTAGATCGCTGAAGTCATCGGAGAAGTAGATCACTGGAAAGGGACGTGTCTAAGAAATGCCAGAGACGAGTAGAAAATTTGAAATTAAATTACACTCCACCACGTCTTCGCTCATTCAACTTCTAGAGACAGTACTTGTCAGGGTACCAAGTCAGCTTCCAAGTTTTCCCAATAGACAATGCTCTACGGTGGTATGTGGTTCGACCCCTACGCAACTTAAACTCGCGGCCTGGGTTCCCGACCAGTACGATAAAAAAAAAATGTTCACGGTCCCACCTCTTTCGAGTCATTGAAAAAGCTCAAAGAGTGTTCCTGTCTAGAAAAAGCTTAACAATCTTTGCCGTTCAGAAAAAAGAGTAAACATAACTATAGTTCCTACTCAGAGAAGGAAGATTGTAGCCAACCAGTTATTCTAGTCCGCAGAAGAAAATCTCTGTGATCTGGAATTCGTTTATTAAACGGTACATAACTCTCGTCAAGAGACGGAAGACTAGACACTAGGTTCAGAGACTTGAAAATGCTAATATTTATCACAAACTGGTATACTGAAGCGTGTCTATAGCAGACAGTGGTGGGAGCTATCAAAAGCACATACAAGTCAACAGCCGCAGTCAATAGTCAAGGTAGAGCAGCTCAATAAGGGTTGATAATTATATCCGTGTCCGGTATAAAGGTCCGTGTAAAGAAGTTGTAATACACGAATAGCCTTATCTTCATAACATGTTGAGTTTTCCCTAAGGAAAGCTGTCCCTTATAGAGTCCGTGAAGAGAAGTTTCACTGCAAATCGACTCTCTCCTCTCTCTCTCTCCTCTCTCTTTCTCTCTCTCTCTCTGTCCCAAAACACAGTCGTAAGTCATATCACTTCCTTTTAATTTTGTGCACATATTTTCCTTTGAAATTCTGTTGTGGAAAGGGGTTGGTGTTACGTTCCCATCAAACGAAATAGCGAAATTTCGTTCACCTATAAGGTTTATTCATACATTTTCGGGGTATAGAAAACTCTGAAACCTCTGAGTTCACGCGTCCGTAAGAGGTTGTGAAACCAAATAAACCTACTGCGTGAACTTCAGTTAATTTAAAATTTTCTCATGTCCTTTCTCCCTCTTATCACTTCCTGTCAACAAACAGCACAGTTTTGACCGAACACTTCAAAATTGAATGCTAATGACATTTGAAAACACTTCAAACGGTGGGAATGGTCAATTGAGGTTTCAATACGAGTTCATTCAAACTGAATGAAAAACGATTTCGCTTCGGGGCAAACAAAATTTACAATGTGCGATTGATTATGCACTTTGTGAAGTCGATCTGAAATTCACCACACAATAGTGGTAAAGTTGAATATGGAGAGTTCAGCAACAAAATAAAAGAGTGGCCGGCTTATAACCGATTGGCGTTTTCCCAAACTCATCTAATATCCAGCTTGTTCTGATATTAAAATTATGCTACGTTTCCATCGAACCGTAACCGGAAGGTTAGGATAAACTTTTACTGAAACCTTAGTCCGTTTCCAACGAGGTTGATGTGGTTTCGCTCGCAATTTTCGGGCCACACGCTCTCATTGTATTAGTAATCGCCAAAACAAATGCCACTCGATCAATTTGGCCGCCAGAACAGTTGTCTGTTGACAGGAAAGGAAATAATAATGTGAGAACACTAGCAGATATAAAGAGATATAAAGAATAATGTAGGCTTGTTCAGTTTGACAACCTCTCATCAACGGATGAATTCAACGGGGCTGGAACGAGGTTTATCAGAAACCGCGAGGCTTGCAGACCCTGAATATGTACGGCGGATCCTGGTAGGTTCGGAAAAAAATTGATGAAACCTCGCGGTTTTGTTCGGTGGAAACGTATTAAGTGAGTTAAATGCAGGACCATTAAGGCATCTGAGGCGTCGAGAAGTAGTTGCGCACTTGTGGTTATGCGGCGTTGCTCGTCGAGTCTAGTTCCAACACCCATAACACACCCGATTACCGGAGGAAAACGGAAAAATGTTTCGTGAATCACTTAATTTTGTGAATCACAGTCATTTCGTGTCAGTGTCCTTATCTTATACTGCATTTTACTTGCAAATTCACAGTTGCAACTCATTTTTTTTTTCATTTAATTGTTCAATACTTCCATGAGGGGGTTTACATCATGCACTCACTGATCGAACTGGTTTGTAGAGTTGGGAAGAAGAACACATTATTATGAAAATAAAAAAAAAGGAAATGGAGCAAGAATAAATAGGAAGAGGAAATATGAAACTGAAATAGGGTAGAGTTGCCTGATTCCGGCCGTCTCCAGAGACCGGCCCCCATCAGAGAAAAGTGCCATGAATAGTGAATTGAACGCCCTACTTCTCTTTTTGTAGTCATAATGTTGGCTATTATCTCTTTCTTGCACTCCTTCAAAATTTCACTTGAATTGACAAAGATTTCGCAATTATGAGCTTATTGGTTTGGTTGTCTGAACGCGTAAGGATAAGGTATTCCGGAGTTGTTCTAGTAAAAACAATAGTGCAAGTGTGTTCCGGAATTAGTCTTTATTTCATAATTTCAAAGGGTGAGTTTTGTGTGTGTTTTTTTATAGTTAATTATAGTATATTTCAACAAAAAAAAACTGCTTTAAATCATATAAAAATGTTAAATTGGTGGTTTTTTTAGAGAGGCCGCAGATAGAACACTAAAATTACACATATTGCCTATACTCGGCCACCCTGGCCGGACATGTGTATTTTTTTTTAAATAGCCAGTAGTCGGCCACACTCTTAGAAACATAGACCTAGTGTCCTAACGTATTTCAATAGCTTCCCTGATTCTACTGGAAACGGATACTGGAAACGTGTGTCCTAACTTCGACCTCGCTGAATTTTTGTTAGTTAAAGCATTTCTTTATGGAAATATAGATAGTAAGCTAGCTAGCTTTAAATTATAATTTTAAGTAATACACTGCAATCAATATGAGTGACGCAACTAAGGGAACGCGTGTAAGTGATTACAGCGATCAAGTTTTGGTACAAGCTCTTCTAGAAATTAGACAAAATAAAATGCCCATTCGGAGAGCCGCTAGGAAGTTCGGAATTCCCAGAACTACTCTTCAAGATCGGATCCATGGAAGTCTTAGACGGACCTCGCAAAATGAGACCCAGTACCATCCTATCCATTGAAGAAGAGGAGAAGCTTGTCGATTGGCTTATAACTTTGTACAAGTGCGGCTTTCCGCAAAATTCAGAGAATCTTCTATAAATTGAAAGACGATTCTCAATAAAAAAAAAAACACCGTTCAAGGAAGGAAAAGAGTGGTCTTTTAGCTTCTTAAGGCGCCATCCAAGTATAAGCTTAAGAGCTCCTGAAGCTATATCCAAATCTCGGGCTACCATTACAGAGTAAGGAATGGAGGGAAATGGCTTCGAGATCTTCATGAATATTTGGTTAATAATAAAGCTAAAGCCATCCTTGAAGATCCCTCCCGAGTTTTAAACGCGGATGAGACAGATTTTAGCATGGCTCCACAAACTGGCAACGTTCTTGCCCATGAAGGACTTAAGAACATTCATAATGTAAGTGCTGGTAGCGAAAAGGAAACACTTAACTTTTAACGTTCACCGTTTTTCTATAAAAGCGACCACCTGCCAGAGACCTTAAAGGCATGTCTGATGAATGTTTAAGTTTCGTTTTGTTTTATTATAAATAAATTTCTTTTATTTCAATATCAATCACAATTTTTTTTTAAGAGGTCGGGCACATCGCTTAACGACATTAGCATGCGAGTGGCCGGACACTAGCAACTGCTTACTTTTTTATCAAAACCTGATTTAAATAATATTTTAGGCAAAAATGTTAGGTTTAGAATTAAATTTTAAAAAAAATTGCCCCAAAAGATTCAAAATCGCTGTTTTTATGAGACATTTTCTATGAAAAATTCGATAATAAGCCGACCACTGGTGACTCTACCCTATTCAGCTTTAAGTTTAACGAAGTCAATTTTGATGCACTTTCTGCTTGGAAACTGTTTGGCTACGTTAAATTTGAGAAAGTTGTTTCTAGGAGTCCTTCTGAAATCATAGGTTTAGGTCAAGCATGACTTGCATCGAGTTGGCTGGCTGGACAATCAAAGCCAAATGAAGCGAGGACCACCAGTCATTTCATTCTAGTGGTATATCCATTTCCTTACAAGGAATAACATATAAAAAATAAGTTTTCTCACACATTTTATCTTTATCATTTCTTATGCACCGTTCACCGTCATTCCAGCAAAAGCCACCATAAATTTCAATCCTCATCATTTCCATCGTCATTCTTCATTCTAAACACTCCATTTTCAAGGACGTCATTTCAAAAATGGTTGTGTTTAGCCTAGCCTACTTTCGAATATGTGCCACAGACTCTCTCTCTCTCCTCCACGCAATAAAGAGACAAAGTCTTAGCAAAGGTTCGCCTTTTTAAGTGATACGCTGATAGCTCATTTCAAAGAGATTCCGTTCCATAGTTAATTTTTAGTTTTAACAAACTCGACTAGTTTGACACATCCAAACATGTGCATTTTAACCCAACTTTTACTTTATTTAGGAATGAAGAGTTCCAGTGCGACTCTGGGACCTGCATAAGCCAAGACGATGCATGCAATGGTCAGCCAAATTGTGACGATAGCTCAGACGAAACGGCAAAGGCATGTTCCGCTACCTTTTGTCCAGCACCATATTTCCGCTGTGGTTACGGGGCGTGTATCAGCCCAGACAAGAAATGCGACGGTAAGATGGACTGTAACGACAGATCTGATGAGATTTTCTGTGAGAACACTCCTGTGCAACGGGCCACAAGGCCTCCCGTATCAACTGAAACGAACTCATCAACAAAGCCTCCGTTTATAATCCCTCCAACCGTATCAGTGTCCACTTCAAAAACATCCTGCACAGTACCGATAATCAGAAACTCGAAGCTGGTGTATGCCCATGATCCATCCAAGGAACTGCAGCCCGGCGACGAGGTACCTAGTGGAGTAGAAATAGAGTACATGTGCCTGAGAACTTACTTCCGCGAAGGACAAGACTCGAATGTGTGCGTGAATGGAAAATGGAACAATCAACTTCACCCAATTTGCACACGTAAGGATGACAAGACATTGACCTTAATTTTGCAGAACCATTCAATTTGCATTAATCTTCTCTTCTAGGCTACTGCCAAAGCGATGAACTTAACGGTGTTACTTTCGGGGCCGTTTGCAAATACAAAAACGCTGTCGTGGATTGCAGTGACCGCATAAAGCCAGGAACAATTGTTCAAACATTCTGCCGCACGAAGTACAGAATACCCGAAGACAATCCGCAACAGCGCCTTCTGTGCGAGGACGACGGCGGGTGGGACTATCGGCCGTCGCGCTGCGTGCCAGTTTGCGGTGAAACACTGATTGAGAGTGTTCCATTTTCGGTGAATGGCATGATTACAGATATAACAAAAGTGCCATGGCACGTTGCAATCTACAGTAAATTTTCCAGTGAGTATAAGCATAATTGCGGAGGAACCATACTTAACGCAAAGGTCGTGATATCAGGTGAGAGATTTAACGATCACCTTTTTCCCGCATACATTGAAATTTGCCTTCTTCCCGCAGCGGCTCATTGCTTCTGGGATAATGCCAATGAGAAAATGTACAACAAAAATCTCTTCCTTGTCGGAGCTGGGAAATCATTTCGTGCTTACGCGGCAGAAGAGCCCAGACCACCACAGTTCAGAAATATTTCCGAAATAGTCGCTCCTGACGAGTAAGTAACTTATATTTATCACTCATGTACCGATGATTTCGCAAAAATTTCAGATTCAAAGGAGGCGCTAATAGCTTTAAGGCTGATATAGCCCTCCTCATACTCACCGAACCACTCCGATTCTCCAGCTTCGTTTCACCGGTCTGCGTGAAATGGAGTAGTGCCGCAGCCAAGACTCTGCCCGACGATACATTTGGTGAAACCGCGGGCTGGGGTAAGGACGAAACAGGAACATTCAGTAAGGTTCTGAAGACCACATTTGTGCCAATGAGTAGCTACGGAGTATGCCGCAAGGAAGCCGGACCCGATTTAGCTGATACCATAACCGAAGATAAATTCTGCGTTCTGAACAAACTGAATCAGAATGTCTGCGAAGGCGACAGTGGTGGAGGTTTTGTTGTGAAAAGTTCAAGCAGCGGCAGAAATCTCTTCTATCTGTGGGGAGTCGTAAGCAATGGAGTTCCAAGCAGCGCCACTTGCAGCGAATATAAGTTTGTGAACTACCTGAATATACAATTCTATGAGGATTTTGTGTCTACATACGAAGTACGCAACAGACCCAGATAAAAGTGGAAATTAAATTGAATTAAAATGAAATAGATTTTCTTTATTCGCACAGTTTGAGAAGCAGGTACACTTTTCATTGGCATTATAAATTGTAGTAGAACAGTATAAGCCGCACATGAAATGTCATGCTGCTATGACAGATCAAATTAAAGTGTATTTCACTTTGCATTCGTAGTTTTCAAAACAATTTCATTTCTGTGCGATATCCACATGGAAACAAGTGAAAATCGAAATGTCAACGAAGAGGTCTGGAAGGATTTGTCACTTATCAGCTCAGACGTACCCCACCGGCGTATTAAATGTGAAAAGTGCAAGTAAATAAATCAAATTCCCAGATGTACAACTGGAGTCATAATCATTCTGCACTTAACAGGCGACCTAAGACCGTATGCTACTGTGAGTCGCTGCCAAATCCGCCGCTGGCTATAAAGTCATCAATTGTCATACTACAGCATCCGGCTGAAGAGAAACGTCCGCTCCGAACTGCCCTCATGCTGCAACTTGGTGTGACGCCAGGAAAATGCACAGTGTACAAGGGAAAACGATTTCCATCGATCAAAAATCAAACAGAATTAGAGAGCATATTAAGTCAACCCAACACATTGCTGTTATATCCCAGCAAGGACGCAATTCCAATTGAGAGTGTTGACAAAAGCGGTGGACCCTTCACTCTGATCCTCATCGATGGAACTTGGCCTCAAGCGAAGGCTATTTATGCAAGTAGTCCACTTCTGCACAGCTTGCAACAAGTAAAACTAATCACTTCTGGAACCAGTGACTATGTTATTCGAACCCAACCCACCGAAGGTTGTCTGAGTACATTGGAAACAGCCGCAGAGAGTCTTGCAATTTTGGAGGACCATCCCGAGTACAAAGAGCAACTTGTTCAACCACTTCACACTCTGTGCAAATATCAATTAGAGAATGGCGCTGTGGAGCATCAATCCAAGGAGTTTCGCATTAAAAATAATCAATATCCAAAGTTGATCGGTAGACGGCTGCACAAGCTGCTTAATCGAACGGGAAGCGTTCTCAGCGGCTCGACGCAATCGGAACCAACCGAGGCGTTAGAAGCTGAACAGGTTCAATAGCATTTGCGGTGGCTGCAGGGGACCTGTTTGTGAACTTGTGGTAGTGTTGCTAGAAAAGAAATGAATATGTATTTGAATAAATCGAAGCCTACTTTCGAATGCATTTCTGAGTGATTTCTCGCAGGATTGGGTGATGGTGCCTTTCATTTTATAAGAATGAGACTACATTTACTAGGTGGTGAATTATTTTAGTGTGACGTCCAAGATTAGGTTAAATGAATGGGACCTTAGAGAAGGATTGACATGCAGTACACAGAACACAATTGTGAAGCTATCTGTGTGTACATCGACTTCAATGAACAAGTCTTATTCCTTCTCTATTCGGCGCTAAAGGTTGGGGTGGATCTGGGCCTCAACCAACACGCCTTTCCAACTATTATGATCCCTGGTTAGCTGCCACCAGTTTTGCGTGCTAAGTTGCTTGGGGTGCTTTTCCACCTGAGTGCAGTACCGTCAACTCAAGCGTCCTCTGTTGCTTTGTCCCACAGCTTCGGAGTGGAAGACTTCTAGTCGGAGCTGAGTTTTCCATACGCTCTGCATGGCACCCCCACCTTAGACGTGGCAAAATGATAAGAAAAATAAGGTTTAATTTAAGAGCGGTTGAGAGAACTCGTATCTGACGGAGACCTTGGTCCCAAAGTAAGCAGTGTCTGGCAGGAGTGTCGGGGTACGTAGATGTGATGATGGAGATTATACTCGCTACTTGGAAGTTTTGTCTCTACTTTTCTACGGCTTTCTGGACTTTATGGCTGATCCGACAAAACTATGAGGATCAAATGTCTACAGGAGACAAATAACCATTTGTGCTGACAAAAGGTTTGTGGTTCCAAATTTACAAAAGAATTTTTCTTGCGAAAGAGTGTTTCATCGGTCAGTGACTGAATCAGTTTCGTCGACGTGTATTTGACTTCAAGCCTATTTCCGTAGTTTCAATGTGTCAACTCTTCCAACTAGTTTCCTAGTAGAAAGGATTAAGAACAGATCGCAGAATTTATCTTTCGAAATCATCGTTCAGTATACCGCTCCATATATCATGTCTTTGTTACTTATTTATCAGGCTGGCGACACACATAATCTGTCTGAGCCTGAGCTTAGCTTCGCTCCATAGTGACTTGATATTCTCCTACGTCTCAAAGCAGGAGACTTGGGATCGAAACCCCGTCTAAATGAAGCATTGATGGACATTCGTTCAATGTCACCGAACAATGTTCTTCATTTGTGTACAGTTTGCGGTTACATGTTCTCCTTCATTCACCTTTCTCGGCGACAGAACCATCTATCTGACGCACAATTTTTCTTTCGAAGGTACCAAGTATGAGGTTATACAAACTTGTTCGGATGTTCTTGAAATAAACCGCGTATGGCGTCATGTCATGTGGCATCGATCGGAGCCATTTTCCCGAGTTGCATAATTCGGCTATCACATCACATATGTAGTTCCTTCCAATAAATGCTGTCCTATTGCAGATCTGAGACTCGCTTTTTCTAGAATTTTCCAATAAGAGAATAAGTTCGGGGGGAATTTTATTCATAATAGGCATGAATATGTCGCGCAACAGCTCGTAAGGGGCCAGGGCCTAGCGTCTACAGCAGTACCTAAAGTTTTATGGCAACTGCAAAGTTTGAGAAGCTTTTTCTAGGCAGTGATTGGGGACTAGAGTACCCTCACAACTTCGAAGAACATGTGTGCTTTTCTATACCATTGGATCAGGACCTTGGTTTTCTTATAGAATGCTCCAATATTGCGTTTGTTTCTGGCTCCTTGATTCTCTAGAGCTAGGAATAACCAGTGCACAAGCATGGCCACATTGACAACCAACCGCTGTATAGGTGTCGTGGCGTCTATTAACAACCGATTTATGGAGTTCCTGCAGCTGATATCATTTTAACTAAGAACCTAAGAAAGCTCTTCTAAATTTGTCTACCTTATAAATACCGCCCCTTGACAGGAACACGTTCGTAGGTCAATCGAAAGTGACAGATGTTATCATGTTACCGAAACACTAGCGTGATCCGTTTCCTTTATATGTTTTTCTTTCAAACTTTCAAATTAAATTATTGTAAGTCTCTGTGATAAACAATAATTTTGGTTTCCCTACAAGTGACTAGGCATACACACAATTTTCCATGTGAGAAACAATTATTTTTTCGAATTCAAACAAACACATGCTTTGCAAAATTCGCATTGGAAACGCATACGTTTGTATTCGAATGTCATCGGTATAGGTGGAACTAAAACGTGTCTTCAATAGCGTTAGCCATTAGCTTCTTAACCGCAAGTCTTGCACCGTTGTACAATTTGGTTGGTTACTTGGCTTTGGCCAGAATATGAGCCAGGAAAGGAATGCGATTGAATCTTTGCGGATGGCTTCAAAACCAATAAAGAGTCTGGCGCAGGCGCCTTCCATTAGGGTGTGTACCTCATTAGGTCAACTTGCGTCGGTTTTCCAAGCGGAAACCTATGCGATCCTAATTGCCACGAATTACATTGTGAAGAACAGTTGGAAGGGGCGAAGTATATGTGCTGTAGTGACAGCCAAGCTTATGGCCTTTCTCAACCAAACATGAACACAGGACGACGCATTTAGGGAGTTCACACGAGGAGATTAGACTTCATCATCGCACTTACCTATTTGGACGTTAAGGCACTGACCAGACAGATTTTGGTGCGAAATGAAGAAAAAATAGCCGTCATAGCAGTCAGTTAGAAAGAAGACTGAAGCTGAACTGGGTATCGCCATGGAGACAACCCGGGTTATTTCGCGCCTATCCTCACAGTTGTATAAAACAGTTGGTAAATTGTGCTGACGCAAGAATTAGTACAACTGTGTTCTCTCTGATATATATATATATTGGCTGGATATCCGTATTTTGGCCAAGAAATCATTTTCTCGGACGATGCCCATTCCTTTTCTTTTGTTCTTACCTGTTCGCTCCGAAATTTGTGCGGCAACTATGTATCTTAAGTATAAAGCAGAAAGTTTGTGTGTCTGACCGACAAAGGCTCCGAAACTACACGTCGCAGAGCTCTGAAATTTTCAACAAAAATCATTCTAAAATTTTGATTCTGAATGTGACAATTTTTAAGTCGGTACGACATCACTTTTTTCTACGTCTCAATCGAACATATACGAACGACTGCCTGAGTCACCAAACGAAAAGGAAACAATAAACATTTTCGCACTTTTCTTATTTTGTCCTACCCAAACTATCTATGCATGTATGTACATATACACAGCTACACACAAATCATTCAATTTTGCTGAAATTGTGAATATTGAACTTCTGAACGGATTAGCCGATTTAGATAAAATTTCAGAGCTAGACTAATTACATAATGTGTTACAAGATAGGCTAATTTTGTTCATGGTTCATGAAGTTTGACTTCAATTTGCACAACAAGTGAACATCGCGCGCAGGTACATTGATGGGATTTCCAAGAACTTTTTTTTTATGAATCGCTTGATATCCCTCCACGTTGTGTGTAAATGGTTGAGAAAAAACCGTAATTTCCGTCCGTTTTGCTGCAGCACACATTGCTAATTTAAACTTAAACATGTATGCAGACAGTCAACAAATTGTACTCATTATGAGTAGGGATGTGAATGGGAGATTGGGATAGGCATCATTGACAAAAGAAAATTCAAATTCTTCTCTGAGTTCTGGTTCGAAGAGTCTTATTATTGTTTTAAATTAAAAAGTGCTGTAATAATGCAGCCGGGTACGAAATCTAGTTTACTATAAAATACAACCTTGTCGTCTACCAACCAACAAACCACGTCAACCATGTGTAATATATTTAATAGTACCAACACATCTGTAGTGGGATTAGTTTAAAATGAGTGCTTCAACTAGGATTGAAGATTTTTTCCGAAGCTCAGCGACACAATTCATAGAAATATCAAAAAAAAACCGGAATTTAAAAAAACAAATAAGAAATCAAAAGGCATTGCCATCTGCGTTACAGACGTTTTTGTTTGATGAACCTTAGTCATAATGGCAGTCATATATGTCTGTAAGAAGAATGATAAATACAAACCCATTTGTCAACCAGTTAACAAGATTATTTTTAAGATACTTTGACAATGTCAACACTGTGTTAAACATCACAGTGTTTTCGTGAGTTATTTTTCAAATACGAAAAATGACTTACACTGCGTTTACCTGAGAATTAGGGTGTCCGGCGGGTCAGTTGAATTTATGTCTAAAAACCGGTCACGGGCAATCCGGGACCAAACCGAGCTTGTGCGATTCCATTTAATCAAAAAACACATTCAAACTTACATCAGATATTAAATGTATTTCCTGTCTTAATACATACAACAAATTATTTTGCTCTTGATATCCTTTTTTTTATATATATATACGATTCCGTTTCATCTTTTCTTTACATTGAATTGACATAAAATTAAATTACAAAAAAGAATTACTTCACTTAAATTAGGTACAATACTTAAGACGCTTACCAACTTAGGCTTAGATTGTTGTTTTCTTTTGTTTTATTATTGTTTTTTTTCTTTTCTTTTTGTTTTTCTTCATTTTAAGTTGACATCATATACACATAGAATCATCTTATCGTAAATTAATCTACTTACTTCAAATGAATGTACTCATAAATACTCTATCTATCTTCTGAATGTATTCATTAATTGTATTTATATATAATTATCTTTTCTTTTTCTTTGTTTAAATGTTACACATGATTTTATTGTGTTTCCACACAGTTTATAGTTACTATTTTAAAAATTCATCTCGCTCTCTCTCTCTATCTCTCTCTCATCTCATATCCATTTCACATAGATATGCTAAATACAAACACAAAGTGCTTACAGTTTTCTTTAATTTTTTTGCTTTTTTTGATTTTTTTATTTATTTTTCATTCGTTATCCTTATAAATCATTAGTTTCGAGTTACACTTAGACTTTGAGTTCATATTCAGTCTTCAAAAAAGAAAAGTTTTAACTCCTCAATAAGTATTTACAAATATTTTTAAATTTTACTTTATTCTTGTTAAATTTAATTAATTTTTGTTTTTCTTTGAGAATTTAAATTTGAACAGTTAGAAAAATTTACATATCCGTGGGTTCGTTCACATTTAGTACACAGATTTGGTTTTATTTTCATCATTCATTCGAGTTAGTTTAATTATTTATTTTTTTATTGTTTTTAAGGTGGAACTTCATTTTAGGACGCTATGATAAACGATTTTTAACGACAGTATATTTAATTGTGTGTGAGATTGAATAAGAAAATTAAAAAAAAAAAAACTACATAGAAGAGAAGTGTGTGTTGAAAGGATATGAAGGAGTTTCTTTGATTGATTTTGAGGCGGATGCTTTCAGAATGCATTCCAGACATAAAATTAAGAGTGATCTGCATTTAAATAGAGACTACATTTTTGAAGTCCTTTGGATATATTCACCCCAAGTACGAACGTCGTTTAACGCTTTCTCATAAAACGAATCTGTGATTTCGGATTGTCGTCAAAGTGGGCGATCTACGTCAAAAATATGTGTGACATATTTCTTGTGTGACATTTGTCGGGTATATGTAGGTATTCTGATAGTCGGTTTGATTTAGAAGATGTCAATTTGAATTCTTTAAACAACTCAAATGAAAAATCAGGGAATCCTTGTGTTTCAACTGGAATGGTGTCACACATTTTATTTATTTTACAAGGACTAAAATTTTGACCCCGAAACGAATAAAGTGGCGCGTTGAACAGATGGAGGATAAATAAATTTAGCAACGAATTTCAAAGGTGTTCCTTAACCATATGTAACCGATATTGTTGGAAAGAGATAGCAGCAATTCTGAATATGGTCACAAGAATGTATCCATTTCTATACCTAGTAACTGATAAATCAAATGAAGCACACTTCTTTAAGTCAATTCCATTTTATAAAATTTTTGATCGCCGTCCTAGTAATCGGCCAATCAATTGCTATACAAACGCTTTCCAAATTTACTTATAGACGTAAATTCCACATATAACACCATTATCACTCAAAAACAATTTAAAAGTGTGAATTCTGACAGAATATTGATACGAAAACTGCCCCTTTTGACAATATAAAGTTTCAAATGGATACTCAGCTTTGGAATGTGTGTGGAACTAAAGCTCGAGTTTATTAAGGTTCGTAATTGGGGTTTGTAATTCCGAGAGTCGATTCGACTGTATTCGATTCTATTCAGCAAATTCGTGGTATCGCGTAACGCAAAAGAATTGATTGAATAGAATCGAATTTCAGAATAGAAAATGAAAAGCTAGCGGTGAACTTTCAACTCAAATGTCAAATTTAACTTGAATTTTTTTATTGTCTTGCAAACAATTGTCAAAAATAAGATTTATTTGGTTTGATATTTTTGAGGGCGAACTAGACGAGTCTCATTGTGCTGCAGTTTTATCAACTCTTCGATGCAGACAAAGTTCACATGTGCATTCTAATCCGATTGATATGGATGAAAATATGTAACGAAACACATTTCCAATGAAAATAAAGCATTTAATTATTGTTTTATGTTTCATGTTTAATTTTTTGTTTTTGTTTCATTTTATGTTTAAAATTAATTTTAAACTGACGAAAATGTTTTTATTAGGACCATTTATCCTAAATTCAGGAGATGCCATGAATTTTCTTCAATTCCCAACATATTAAGACTACCTTGTCAAGGAATTGTGTTGGTAATGAATACAACCTCGCACTTAGTCAGTCAACAGTTTGAATTGTCTTAAGCTAGCTCATATGTAGATATAGTTGAAGAATGTTTGTCCTAACTGGATTAAGTTCAACTACACACAGGAGGATAGGGTGAGAAACGCGATAGTGCGAGAGGAACTCAACGTTGTGCAGCTGCTTCTTTGAACGAAAAGAGCTATGCTTCGTTGTTTTGGTCACGTAGCACCAATGTCCCCACCATCACGGCCTAGAATGCGATTCCATCAGGTAGGCGACCACTAGGCAGACCCAGGATGAGATGGTTGGACCAAGTCCATAAGCTCGCCTGGTTACGCTTGGGCATAACTCCTGATGAGTTATAGTCGATGGTGGAGGATCGAGTTGCATGGAGATCGTGGTGGTGGTTTACCCCCACGATCCCTTCAGTGGATTATGCGGGTCAGAAAGAAGATGAGGATGATGATAACACACAGGAGGAAGAAGACGAAGATAAATTGTTCTTTTACGACAGCACAACACAAATTGCAAATTATCAGTTGCAGGTGGAACGCATGTCAAAATAAGAGGGCCTGATCCATCCATTAGGTTTCCATAAAGCATTCAAATTTCTCTGTCTGCCGCTTGTTCGCATCCTATTCTGTGTAAACAATTAATTTGCATATTAAAACTTATGTTTCTGTCTAATTCAATGTATCTATGTACTTTTTTTTGTTGTTTTTCATTTCAAAGAATTTTCTGATAAAATTGTCTTTTCTTCCAAATAGAGACTTGCAATACGCCGGTAATAGAATTTATTTCTATTGGGAATATACACATGTATTCCCTCAACTTTTGTATCCTAACAGAGTCCTAAAAATGTTTCAGAAGCTCACAGTCTTCACATACTACGAACAACGGACGGGGAAGTTTTAGAAGCTGACAGTTACTGTCGGTTACCGTCCCGGAGCATTTTGTGTTGTGTCAGAGATAGTGTTTTTCAAGGGATGTAATGCAATGTTTTATTTTTTTTTTTTTTTGAATTTGAAACAAGAGTTTTCTACCAGTCGACGGTCTTCCAAGAACACGCTAACGGTCTTAATTTTTGTTAGAAAGGCTGCTGATATGAGAAGGCAGTGAAGCCGAACAAAGATATATATTGGTGTAATATATCAGAACAAATTAGGGATTTAAAGGCCTCCTTGATCTTGTTTAGTTGACCAAGAGATGTATAGAAATTGAATACATCATACGTCGGTAATTGAATTTAAATACTCTACGTGCAAAGTAAAAACATAAAACCATTGCCTATGATATGAATATTTAACACTAGTGGACACTAGTAGAAACAAAGGTCGGAAGAAAGCTGGCCCCATGAATGTAACCTCAGCATTGTTTGCCTGATTTCCAATAAAGGAGACCATCTGAATTGCACCAACTAAAGAGGCATCACTTGTCTGAACATCGCATACAAGATCCTTCCTGCTGTGTTGTGTGAATGCCTAAAGCCGTTCATCAAGAACCTGGTTGGTCCAAACCAGTGTGGCTTAAGGCCAGGCAAATCCACCATCGATCAAATATTGACACTAGATACGGCAAATCTTGGAGAAAACCCAGAAAACCCACAAAAAATCGACACCCACCACCTTTTCATAGACTTCAAAGGCGCGTATGACGGTATTTATAGAGATGAGCTATACAGAGCAATGTCCAGTTTTGGCATCCCTACCAAACTTATCCATTTCTGCAGGATAACGATGGAGGACGTACGCTACTCCATCAAGGTCGGTGAAGATCTAGCCGGGACCTTGGATGTCAAAAAAGGATTGAGACAAGGCGACGCGCTGTTATGCGACTTCTTTAACGTCTCTCTTGAAAAAATAGTTCAAAACTCGCACGCCAAAACCAGAGCAGAAATGACGTATTACAGAGATAGCCGACTTCACAGCTGATTGGCCTATAGTCCATCGACGAATTTGACAGATATTCATGAATTGTTGATGGTTATTCACGAAATAACGTGAATGCCGTTCTCTGATTGGCCAATTTGGGTTGAGAAAGCGATATAAAAAACAGCTGTCCAAAATTTAAAGCGGCAAGAGAGGTAGAAGTCGGACATCTCTGTAATACTTCATTTCTGCACCGGGGCAACAATCTTTCAAAAGTCATCAATCTTCCAAGTTCTTCTACGACGATATTGTCATTATCGGAGGAACTTAGCTTGATGTCAATGGCACCTTTGTCAGTAAAGCGACGGAGGCCGCAAAAATGGGTCGAACGATAAATGAAGGCAAGAACGATGAATAAAGAGGTAGTCAATGACTGTCTACCTAGGAACCGCTATAAATTCAGACAACGACCTCAGAGCCGAAATCGAACGAAGAAAAACTCTTGACAATCGCTGCTTCTTTTCTAAGAAAGCAACTTATAAACAAAGCCCTCTCTAGAACGATCAGAGTAACCCTCTAAGAGACCTTAATCATCCAGTCGTGTTATAAGGCGCAGAGACGTGGACTTTGTCAAAAGCGGACAAGGCTGCTCTTGGTTGATTTGAGAAGAAAATTATTCGGCTGATTTTCGGTCCCGTCTGCATAGATGCTGAGTGTAGGAGGAGATATAACGACGAACTGTACAAGCTTTTCAGAGACATCAACTTAGCCAGAAAAGTGAAGATCCAACGATTGAGGTGGCTAGGTCATGTGGAGCAGATGGAAACCAATGGTCCGGCCCGGCAAGTCTTCGAACCAACCCCCGAGGAAAGGAGCAGTACATGAAGACCGCGACTCTGGTGGCGTACGCAAGTGGAAAGGGATCTTTAATTTTGCGATGAATCACGATGCTGTAATTTTGTTGACGTTTTCTTTATGACATCAAGATGATAATACTCCAATTACAAATAATGAAGCTAAAGACAAAAGGGAAAAATTAACTGAACTTTTTTCAGCCTGATTTGAAATCCCAATATTCGGGTGACATTTGAATGAAACCTCAATAGGCTGTTTCAAACTAGTTGAAGTGTTTTCAGATGTCATTAGCTGTCAAGTCATGGAAGTGGCCGGCAAACAGCAGTTTGATGGCAGAAAACGATAGTGTTGAGAAGAAAAGATGTTTTCCACCTTAAAATAAACTGAAGTTCGGGCTTTGGCTTGTTGGGTTTGACAACTTTTCGCAGACTTTTTTATGGTCGCAGGTTTCAACTAAATTTGGGGTTTTCAACTAAATTTCGACGAACCCGCTAAATGTATGACCAAACCTCGGCGGTTTGAAGAAATTTGACGAAACCTCACGATTTCGTTTGGTGGGAACATAGCACAATAGTCGACAAGAGGCCAACAATGAACAGATCATTCAGATCAGTTTTGAAACCAAAGAAGTTTAACGAAAACCATAACAAAATCTCTCTGAGACTTCTATTTGCACATTTTCGTTTGCAAGGTCAACGGGAGACGCAGTAGAAACATCGATACTGCTTAGAAACCGGTCCGCTGTTGTCTGTACTATAGTAGACCTTTTCGCTTGACATTCCCACTTATTCATCAAAAGTCTACAGATCTCATTTCTCCGATCACACAGACACTTCGAGAACAATGAAACGAAAGATAAAACACACAAAAGAAAATGAATAAATCTAAACACGATTGACTTCACTTAAAACAATAAATGGACGGTATAGCTGAATATCACTAAAACTTAGAATTTAACTTAAAACATAACAAAACTTGACTCATTACAACTGAGGCTGACGAAACAATACACACGCGCACATCTGCATGCACAAAATCAAAACGGAGAATACAAATTAAATAGATCCTATATACAGTACAAGCATGTACATATACATAATATGTGAAGACAAACGAAACAAAACTGAAAACTAAAAACGTCCTTCCACTTTAAAAGTATAGCTATCCCTTGTCCTTGCCGGCGCCCACACTCACTCCGATTAAGTGTTCACCGGCCATGATACCGGTCGGTTGATGGGCATAGTTTCGGATCTGATGCAGCGATATCAGTTGATTGGGAAAGCTATTGGCGTTATTCTGATTGACGTTCTTATTTTGAAAGCTTATTGCATCGTACAGGTAGGGTCGCTGCGTCATCGGATGATGACTGAGCGTGTTCAGATGTGGTGTCATCGAGTTGATTGGGGTAAATGCTGAATTACTCGTTGTTTTTGTTATGCTAGCGGTATCGTATGGGCCGACAGTGGATGGTGTTGAAACTGCAAAGAAATCGATCACAAAAAATGATTAGATTCAAAATTTTGAGAAAAATGTTAAATAATTGATGTTCGACTGGTTGTATAATGATTCGTAAATTGTATTCTATTGTTGTACACTTTGGCAAATGTCTATACGAAGGATGTAAAGCAATCTTCAGTCACTTCGAGGGTACCTCTTCAATAACCTGCCCAAAGAAAACAGTGGGGTACTACAGTGCTACGACAACTTTACCGCCAAAGATGGATAACGGTATTTTATAGAGGAATAAAAAACAAGCATTTTTACTACAGGATGAGGAGCTTTATCTGGCCTAATTTAAGTGGTAGGGCAAATTTTAGAAAAAAAAAATACTTGAAATGAAAAAGAAAAATATTAAAAAACAACGGCAACATCTATAACTAACCCCTATACCGCTTCAGAAAGCACGAAACGTGTATAGTAGTTCATTGCGAGTTAGTTTTTAATAACTTTTAATATTTTTGTCTGCCCCACGCCTTAAACGGGGCGAGATAGACAACCCCTCCGATAGTAAAAAATTCTTGTTTACCCCTTTACACTTCACAAAATACTGTTATCAACTATTGCCGTCAAAGTTATCCCAAACGTGTCAAGCAGAGGCACTTTCATGGCAATTTGTCAAACGTAACAATTGGTTTGCGGAATAAAAACGCTTTGTTAAGACAAGCGGCTACACTGCCCTAAGTGGGACTGGCGCTCACCGCAGCTTTAACCAAACCTAACCTAGTCTGAAGATATTAGACGCCGTTCATAAAGGCTGCAAAATTAACTCGATTTATTTTTCCATTTTCCAATTTCCCTACCGTAGTACGTTCTATTGTTCTATCATGGGTGGATGAGAGAATTTAATGCAGACTCTGAACGGCAAAGTTTGAGAAGCATTTCATATATAGAATTACTGCTTGAACTTTGAACAGTGACTGGATAGAGGTGAAGCCGTTGATTGTACGTGGTGTTTGCTTAGACGCGACGCACCACCCTCTATGCCACGGCAGGCACTAGATTAAGACGATAAAATAAGAGCGTTTCGAGTTTCGAGCTCAAATTTTTCAGCTGTCACAGAATGTTGTCAATTCAAAGTTCTGTCATTTTAATGATGATGTTGAATTCTGGCAAAATTATAAATTTGAGCATTGAACACATGATCTTACTCCGTTTCTGTAGCAAGACTGCATTGGGACGAAGTTATGTGATAAATTTGACAAAGAGCAGACACACAGATAAAAACAAATCTCTACCAGAAATTAAGCTTGCCGAAATGATTGAATGAAAATTTTCTATCAATGGTAAAGCTGTAGAACGATATTAACCTACTTTTTAAGATCAGAACTAAACAAAGCCAATGTATTCGAAGACGGCGCTACATGCGACGCATCGGTCGAAGTTGTGAAAGAGAAATTTGGTGTTCTTATCTGGTCACCCTGTAGTTTTGGAACATACCCCTCGACGGAAATTATTCACTGTGTCTGAATGCGAATCAAGCCATATGTGTGTTACAATTCCTACGTTACCACCTACACCATTGTCACATAGGCTTCTCAAACTTTGTTCAAAATTTGCATCACTCTGCACGCCTTCCACTCATTAGAGAACGTAGAGCTCTAGTGATTTCTGTGGAATCTATCGCACTACTTCATAAGCTATTCCTACTGTTACAAGTTGTATTTTAGGAATAATAAAGTCCAATTACGCTGCCATCAGTAGCCATCTGAAGTGTCAAACATGTATAAAGACATCGATGCAGTAGTTGACAATTCTTCTTCTGGTGGCTGCAGTCCGGGGTGGACTGGGCCTTAACCGACAAGCCTCTCCAGCTGTAACATGCCGGGAAAGTTGTAACGTGCTACAATCTACCCGTTTGATTTAATAACCGATTGTAATGAACATGAACTCCGTCTATCAGGTACATTGGGGTTACAATCAATTTACTCTTACAACCCTGGGGAAAGAAGGCCTCATAGGGACAACGCGTCATAAACCAAAAATTGGAGTCCTTTTTAAGATTATTTTCTATACAATCTAACTTTCTCGTAACTAGTTTTTTTTATGGTATAGTGCCTTAAAGTTATTGACAGTGCCTTGGTAAAGTGATTGAAGCTTGGAAGTCGCATTCGCTGGCAGCAATTCTATTTTGACGTGGATAAGGTTTGGCACGTCGCACAGTGGTCGATTTAGTCGTCGTCGCACAGTGTTCGATTTAGTAGATCGTAGCTGGACATAAGTAAAAAATTTTTTTTTTTTTAAATACCGCTATCTGACCTAGCGGTCAAGTCAAATGCCCAAATAACAAAAAACTAAAAACAAACAATTTTTAGTTCCCCTACTTTTACAATGGGAAGCCTTCCAATTCAATGTATAAATCGTTTCTTACTCTCGAGTTTGCCTTTCGGGGATAAGGAGTTTTTCTTAAAGTGGTATAGTGAAATAAAAGTGAGGTACATATTTGAAGCAAATATGCAAGAATATGATATTGGTAAGTACTTTTAAATTGAATGTATTTTTATTAATATAGTAGGGACTATTTAGTCGCTAAGAACTAAATGTGGTGGTACTTTTTTTACAAAAGACAATCTAACTTTTTCTATTTGTTGGTCCATAAAAAAAAGTACAGCTGAGTACAACATCAAAACTTTGCTAATTTCAAGGTTGTATTATAATCTTTAAATTTTTTCTTCTCTTACAGTTACCGATACGTCTTTTCAGGGCGACAATATCCACTAAAGGAAGACATTTTCTCATTTATTCGGAGTGAAAATCTTTTCAAGTCATCCGTAACGGTTTGTGCAACTGCTGCTTTGCAGTACGTGATGTCAAAAAATTTAATATCTGTTCTTGATGAAGCTGATCATAAAAAATGCTTCGAGGATAGCAAAATGTTTGTATCACTCCTTTACAAAAAGTACAAAGAGAACAAAATATCACTAGAACGATTTTTAAGAGCTGAAGAGTGGTGGCTTTGCGAAGAGTTCCAAATTCCATTGCCTGAAGCCAACAACTTCTAGACAAGGAAGACCCGAAAAAGAATTCCAGGAGTGTGGAAGCAGAGCCAAAAAACGAAAAATTCAAAATCTCATGGAAAGATCGGCCGAAGAATTATCATTTGCTGTTGAGTCTAAGCTAAGAATAGAAGGTAGCCGTTCTAAGGCCGAGATATCGAATACGGTCAAACCATATACATCGGAAGAAGTCCTGCCCCTTATAACTGACTTAAAACTCACAAAATATCTTAAAAAAAACTTTAAAAAAAATCGCAAAATAAAGAAATGCTAATACAAAAACCTCCTGATACCACTGCCTATTTATATGGCTTACGAGCATCTCTCATCTCTGCATGCTCATATAAGATTTATGGAAGCACTGCTACATATATCTTACAAAATTGAAAATGAAAGCTGGCAGCCTAGAGCAGCTGAAGAGAAACTGGCAGTCAAATATGGAAAATAGTTTTTGCAAAATGAACTTAGATCTAAATTGGGAATCTTAGTAGATTTTCTAAGACAAGGTGGACTGATGGCAAAACTGCCCGAAAATTGTTTTTTTTTTTTTTTAATTTTTTTAAGGATCCAGCAAAAACAGCTGAAATAGTAGGCTTGGACACACGATTGGTAGAACGGTTTTCACTTGTGTGTCATCAACACATCAGGTTTGAAAATCGATACCATGAAATTCCGAACTTATTGTTTGGACACACACAATTATTTGTTTCCAAATATAATTGTTACAGAATGCCAGTAAGTGTCCTCAAAATTCTGTTGCACGGTGCTGACGTCATTGAAAGTTTTCTAATCCCCATAGGACAGATGTCTTAGAAGCTCTTCAAAAGGATTACAGAATATGTCGAAGCGGATTTTCAAGAAAGATGCAACAAATACTGATGTGACTCACAACATGTGGATGTCTTCAGATCAAAAAATAAGCGATTTGAGACATCAGAGAGACAGCATCATGATTTTAAATTGAGTTTAAAACATATTTCCAACGAGCAAAACAAAAGAAAACTTAAATCCGATTTAAGTGCTAATGACCCTAGATCGACTACTGCGCGTCGGTTTGAGCAGTGCAGTTATCAATGAACATGAATATGGTTTTCAACTTTTGCTTTTTCATTTCCACATCGAGACTACTTCTCGGTCCACATTCGCCGTATCCAAGATGTCCAACGGAGGTCGATACGTTTCGCTCTTCGCAATCTTGCCTGGACTGATAGAAACATCTTGCCCCCATACCCCGACCAACTTTCTCTCATTCGCCTTGAGTCACTCGAAAACCGTCCCAAAACACACACTCCACCAACATATTTCTTGCTGTTCTTACCAATCGCCATATCCTCAGGTCTTCATCCCTCTTCCGTATCTCTCCACATAGCACAACTTACGGCCGCAACTCACCATTTTCAAGAATGTTAAGGTTGGCTAACACCACGAAACACTCATTCGACTTCCACCTCAGCAAAGCCTCTCTTCGCAACCGCCTTCAATCCCGTCCTTTCGCACCCTAGCCCTGCCAACTTTTCTCTCTTCCCCTGCCCCACTATCTTGGTTAATCATTAGTTTTTAAGTTTAGATTGTTTAAGTTCACTTGCGTTCACAAGCTTGATTAAATGGGGTACTGCCCCACTACTAGCCATTCCCCAAATAGCTCATAGGTCAATCTTAACCACCACCTTTTCATCCATATTCGCAGCTAGCAATAGTGTGAATCGCACTTTGCTGTTTTTTTTTCAAATTGCACAGGTTTTCTCCGACTTACAGAGGCTATTTCATGTGAGAGAATGCTTCTATTTACAGAGGTTTTCGAATTATCAAGAGCTCACTCTTCTTGATTTTAAGAAACACTTCGAAAAATGGCGACTAGGACCTGCAAAGCAACATGCCACAAAACCTTTTAGACACCACCAAAACTCGAATTTGAAAACATTTTTGTTCAAAATAAATGTCAAAATGCAATGAGTTCAAAACTGTTTGTTCTTTTCTAAAATTTAAATATGTAAATAATTTGAAACTTACCAATATCTTCGCGTCCATTCTCTGCCATCCGGTGATGCGACTGCAGATCGGTGTGTCCGTTCGACTGCGGTGGTTGGTGCGTGTTAATCGGTGGAAACTGATCCAGATGCGACGGCTGGTTTTGTTGCGTCTGCTGCTGGTGGTGCTGGTGCTGATGGTGGTGCATAACGTCGGAGAGATTTGCCGCCGAGTCCGGACTCACCTTCGGCCAGTAGGGGTGATCGCCGACACTAACCGGCGGCAGGGATGACGGATTCAGTCCAATATTTCGGTTCATATTGCCAGGATGGGATGCAGTGGTGCCACCGGTAGGGCCACCGCCGGGACCACTGCCAGCGCTTCCAGCGCCTGTTGGTCCATTCGAGGCCGGCGTCGTCGACGAAGGTCCCCCGGTGATTGGTGGTCGCTTGTCGGTTCGCTCAGCGTGCTTTTGCATGTGCTTTGTCAGATATGTCTCCTGCGTGTAGCTCTTGCCACAGTATTGGCATATGTGCGTCTTCAAGTGCTTGGACTCCTTGTGCTTGGGAATGTGTTCTAGCAGGGAGGGCTCGTCGGAGAAGCACTTATAGCACGAGTTGCACTTGTAGGGCTTGTCGGTCTGATGACAGCGGGAGTGCGACTGCAGGTTGGACAGTTGCGAGAACGCCTTCTGACAGCCGGGGTGGCGACATTTGTACGGTTTGTCACCCGTATGCGTGCGGATGTGCTGCTGCAGGTGGGAGAGCTGAGTGAACTTTCGCTGGCAAATCTCACAGCGATACGGCTTGATGCCCAAGTGTATCCGGGTATGCTGCGAGAGGTACGACGAATTCGCAAACGCCTTCGCGCACTGCGAGCACTTGTAAGGTTTCGCTTCGCGCATATGGATCTGCGTGTGCAGCTGAAGATCCGCCTTCGAGCTGAATATCTAGACAAAAAGAAAAAGAAAAAAGTCTTCGATTAGCCGTCTGGTTGCGGTTCATTAATTCAGCGGAAATGGACTGCAAATTCACTGTCAAAGTGTGGTCAATAATTGACTCGTTAATGGCGGAAATCCTAATTGGCTCGACTCAAATCGGATCCGATTGTCATCCGTTTGTCGGAAGACTCTCAATGGGAAATGCGGACGGGTGCTGTGCCACTCCGATGAGGCTATTAATGCGCTGATATGTTTGAATATGTAAATAAGGCCACGAGTCGATCTCGCAGTCGGTACACCAACCGAAGATCAATGACTGTGAATATGAGGTGACATCAGAGACTATATCCGGCGGCTACCGGTCTACCGGTCTACCGGCCCAATCATTTGCTTCGATTAGTTCCCGATAGATATTCAGTGAAAAGCAAGAGTGAAACGTCTTAGTTTATCTGATTTCTTGTGGATGTGTTTGTTGATGTTGACCTAATCGACCGCTTAGCCAGTCAAACTTGTTTTGATTTCTGTCGCTGTTGATGTTTTCCCAAATGTTAAGTGAATTGGAAAATCATGAGTTTAGATGAATCCTTCGATGGTCAGCAGGTGGGGAAATAAATATAAAAATACATATATTTTTGGACACTGCTGTCAGTTAGTTTTGGTGTGGGTTATTGGGTTGGCAAAGGAGTGGTCAACAATTGAGATGTTATTCATAGCATGCCCATGGTTGCAGAGTGCGAGTATGCGGAAGTGGTAATACCGTTATTTGAACAATTTTTTGCCCTCAGTTCTTAGAACCCCTCGACGAACTGACATAAGTTCAGTACGACGAAAATATCAGTCCAAGTGTCAACCACGTGCCAACTGAACAGTTCCTGCGGTTCAATCACATTTTGTCTTTACCGTTACGTTTCATAAAATATACTCTTATTGTTCTAGAAGGACGGAAGGAAGAAGATGGAAGTATTGACATAATGTAAGTATTTTAATAAGTAGAAAACAACAAATGATAACTAAGTGGAGAGCCGTCGCAGGAACGATGGCCAAGGGAACCGATGCTACTTCAGTCGCTTACGCGAAGATGGTTTGCATGTGCGTCAGAGAAGAGCTGAGAAGCACTCCGCACTTAATTTAGTTCTCCACCTTCCTCCATCTGCCGTAAAGAAATAGCAGCTAGCAGACTCAGAACAGTTCGACTGTCGTCGGCTGGTCACTCACTACTGGTCGCTCAATTATTGTTAATGACTTCAACTTCCTTTCCAACGAAACAGATCGGCAATTTCCCTAAGCTAACTTCGAGAAGATATTTTTGTACAGCATTCCTTTCAGGTCGGTTTGGATTTCTGACAATGAGGCGGTGGACGATCCTCTGTGAATATACACAACCGGATCGAAGACAGACGAATGACTAACCCAAAAGGATATCGAAGAGGGATATCATGATCTGTTCGGACAGCCAGACCGTAATTAAGGCCATGAAAAATGACATGTTCAACTCAAACTTAATCTTAAACGATAACTTTGTCTGATCTGACTAAGCAGATCTGCATTCACGACGCTCATCAGCGTCTTAAGCGGAGACTGCGCAATTGGCATACACGCGCGGGTATACAAGGACGGGTGTCCCAAGCAATAATTTCTAAAATCACCTCCTCTGGCACGACACCAATGCTCCAGCTAAGAAGCAGAGGAAGACCCAATCTCGCGGGCACTTGACAGTCCCAGCATCGTGCATGGGACTGTCAGCAAGGGAAGCCAACTATAGGTTTGCAATTTGGGAAGCGTGACGTCAGATTACTCGCAAATATCTTGCGACGGCAGAAGGTTGTTGTTACTTCCTTTACTTCAATTTCTTTCACTTAGTACCAGTTAATTGGGTTACTGCAAATGAACTTGAAAGTCCCTTTAATGCCTGTTTACAGAGGAGGTGCACTTTATTTAAATAGACAGCCAGACTGACGAATTGTGCAACATTAACAAAATATGGCCTGAGTAGAACCGAACTCAAGCAAAAGCTCTTCCCCTCCGAGCTGAGGTGAACACAACACACATTATCACACTTGGAACAACACTGCTGAGAGAGTGGCCTTAAGGGTGTAATCCTATGAGCTCAGTACAGGCCAAGACCCATAGGATCCATTGCGAGCGTTGCGTCCTGTGAGGGAGAGACACAGTAAATGCAGTCCACAAGTGGAATTCAACACGACGGATGGAATTGTTAACTTTTAACTAGAAATGAAAAATTACCGAGATGTCAGACTTCTGCCTCTCTTGCCCCTTAACATTTTTGACAACTGTTTTTATATGCTTTTCTTAAACCATATTGACCAACCAGAGGAAGGTGGTCACCTTATTTCGTGAATAACGGTCAACAATTCAAATAGGCACTCAAATTCGTCAGCGGCAACTACGATTCTTTTGGATTCCAAATGCAACCAACGCAACGTATTCTATCGATTTGGGCCTTAAGGCTCCGGCTCATAGAATACTTTACATGCGTGAGCGTCAGCAATACTTTGACAGATACATAAAATACATGTGTTCTTATGAAGGGTGACACATAGACCAACGCTGACGCTCACGCGACTGATATAGTTAATCAACACACAAATTAACTTTTCTCTCTCCTTCAGCGTTGACAATCCTCACATTGTGACATTTGTAGAGAATTCGAAATTTATGTTTATGTTATGTTAAGTTGAGTATTCATATTAAAATACATATTTTAATTGTGCATAAATAAGCAAAACAACTTGAATTTTCAATTCAAACTTGAAACTGTCAAATGAAATCAGCTGTGCGTTGAAGTATTCATTGTGTCATCCCCTTGCGTCAGATACCTCAGCGTGTACGTTTGCTCTGTATGCGCAAGTAAAGTATTCGCAAACTATGACACTTCATCCATATGAAGTTTTCTCATTCACAGAGAGCAATGGATACAATGCGAACGAACACACATTTGGTTGTGAATTTGTGGAACGCGTTTGCCTCTTTTGTGTGTTACGAACTAGTGTTCGGACTTCAGAAATATCATTTCGAAGTAGATTGAAGTAGTAAAACCAAAATTTTCGAAGTAGATTATCAATTTCAATTAAACCTACCATTTTCTACAAAAAATAGTACTTTTTTTAGTAAGAATAGTAGTTATGCTTACGATTGGTGTGTATTGTGTTGTGCCGGATCTGTTTGTGTGAGCGGATTGCTGCTTGCCTGTGGCATATTGTTTTCTAATTTTTCCACATATAATGAATAGTACAAAATAGTAAGCAAGGAGTAAGTTTGTTCGATGAAACTTCGTGGACTTTTTTAAGTAAAAAGGAGCTAACAAGTATTTTCAGGTGGCATTTTTTGGAAGTAGACTATGAACAAAAAGGAGTGGTGAAGTAAATTATGTGTGAAATGAAAGTGAATCTACTCCTTTTAGAGTAAAGTGAGAACACTGTTGCGAACTCGGCTTGACAGTTATCAAAAATAATTATTGATTTGTGGAGACAAAAAAAGTCTAGGCTAAATACACTTAAACTATATATTTTCGAGATTTTAGACAAAAAAAACTCGATAATTAAATCCCCATCTTTTTGCATACCAAAAAATTCTACTTTTCGTTTAAACTTATTTGCTGGAAATTCGTTGTTTCTAAAAGTTCGAAGTTCGAACGAACGACACACAACAGAATTGTGTCATTAACACGGGCCATAGGTATAGAGGGAGATCCTTTAGGTCCGTACTGTTTTACTCTTAAAAGTATGCGCAAGGCAAGGCGCAATGTCCTGTGCCACGAGTGGAAAATAATTATGATCCACGTTTCCCTACCTCGATGGGTATTCCTAAAAATATAATAATAATAATAATAATAATATAATATGGGTGGCGCGACAGTCCGAAGTGGACCTTGGCCTAGCTTCTCAGCAACTACTCGTGTTGTGCGAGCTGCTGTTCTTTCACGAGTGGCAGGGACCTACAGTTTAATGCCGACTCCGAACGGCGAAGTTGAGAAGCTTTTTCTAGACAGGAATACTCCTTGAGCATTGTCAGTGACTCGAAAGAGTCGGAGCTGTGAATTATCAAAGTTGGTAAATTCGGGTATCGAACCCGTCACCCTCTGCGTAGGAGTCAACGCACTTACCCACTACGCCACGGCGACCCACTCCTATAAATATAAGCTAACCGAATTTGTTGTTGTCTAAAACTTGAGAAACTTTACTTCAATACCGAAATCCCTCTCAAAGTAAGTCCCCTGCAGTACTCTATGTAGTCGAAGCCTTTCAGGAATTACCTTTCCAAAACATATTTCCGCCCGTGATGTTAATTAAAATAATGAAAAAATACTTGCGGATGACGGAGAAAATGCCCACTTTTCCTTTACACCCTCGTCGAATATTCCCTATTAACCTGCCCACACGTGAACTGTTTTTTTATCGGATAATGCAAATGAATGAACTGAAACTTTCAGCACTAAGTTTTTATATTTTTGTATGAATATTTTTTACCAAAGGAAAGTTGCCTGTGGTATTCGTGTGCATAATCAACATTTTTGAAGTTTAAGTCTGCTCTTAAACACTTTGTATTGGACATATGTCTTGTTACAACTGTTTACCTCCTTCCCAAAAGAATCTTCTTTATGTAATTTCGAAATTGCAAACGCCCTGTAATAACAATATGCTTAGCGCGACGGTTCAAGGGGGACCTGAGGGTAGCTTCTTCAGCGCCCAATCGGGGATACAATTTTTGGGACCTAGAATTTTGTGTTGAGTCCTAGCGGCGAACTTTGAGAAGACTCTAGACTCTTGTAGCATTGTCAGTGACTCTAAAGAGTTGGAGCCGTAAATTATGAAAGTTGGTAAGATTCTAGGATTGAACCTGCCACCCCTGGCGTAGGAGTAGACGAATTTACCCACCATGCCACGGGGCTACTTCGTCCTTTTCCTATTGAATCATATAAATTGACATGCGGTGTTTGAGACATTCACGGCGCGTGAAGATGAGGCCTTTTTCAACGGCTCTCCACAATTCACCGAGTACGTAAAGTAAGACTGGCTTTACTAAAGTTCATACCCAGCCACTAATTTTGGTTTGTAGGCGTCGTGTTAGTCCGAATATTCTGTGTAGTTCTTGCGTGTGTACACATTTTAGTGTCTTTTTCGACATCGGGCTATTATTTTTATTTCCGGTCGAACTAGGAAAACGGTGTTTCAGCAGAAGTGAGTGTATAGTCCTGCCGTAAGTCCAGTTACACTTCTTCGATTCTGAACCCGTGGGACAACGTAACAGAGGACACCCGTGTTTAAGGTGGCGCACCCAGGTGGAGTAGGACCTCAACCAACTTGGCGTGCGACTCTGGAGACAGCTAGCCAGGGACCATGCTAGCTGGAGAGGCTTGTTGGTTGAGGCCCAGGTTCACCCCGCACTGTAGCGCCAAATAAAGAAGAAGAAGAAGTCCAGTTACACAATTTCCCACGCTTATATTTCAAAACGTCTTACACTGATTAATTAATCAGGAAAGAGTACTAAGTCAGTTTGGGTTCAGATTGGAAACTTAAATGTGCAATGCGACAAACACGCATTCACTGTACAATAAATATTTCACATCCGGAAGTAAGAATATGCCAGGGCTGTCACATTTAAGGTCATGACAGTCGCTGGAACAGGGTTAGATATGTGCGAAAAGTATGGTGGACAAATTATTGAGTTCCTAAGATCAGATGGACCAGCAGCACTTAAGGCAGCTGGAGATGAGCTGGTAAGGTACATGCACCAAATCATCTGTAAGATATGGTCGGACGAAAGCATGTCCGACGAGTGGAATCTTAGTATCGTTTGCCCGATCTACAAGAAAAGATACCCACCCCTTCAACTGCGCCAACTACCGAGGGATAAGTCTTCTCAACATCGCCTATAAGATCATCTCTGCCGTTTTATGTGAGCGCCTGAAACCATTCGTCAATTACCTGATAGGTCCTTATCAGTGCGGTTTCAGGCCGGGGAAATCCATCATGGACCAAATCTGCACATTACTGCAGATCCTGGAAAAAACCCAAGATATGCAGATCCACACCCACCACCTATTCGTCGATTTCAAGGCCGCTAATGACAGCGTGCATAGAGACAAGCTATACAGTGCGATAGCTAGTTTTGAATTACAATGGAGAATTCTCGCTGCTCCATTAAGGTCGGTAACGAACTCACCGAGACCTTCAATGTCAAAAAAGGTTCAAGACAAGGCGACGCGCAAGACTCACACGCCAACACTAGAGGCACGATCTTCCAAAAGTCCGTGCAACTGCTAGCATAGAACACAGCGAGCTCTCAATGAAACGTTTGCTGGTATTGAAGCGGAGGCAGCTAAAATGGGTTTACCGGTGAACGAGGGCAAAACGAAGTATATGCTGTCATCGAGAAAGGACGTACAACATCGACGACTTGGCTATAACTTCGAGGTGAAGGACTTAGTGAAGGACGTCGTCTACCTCACCAGTACGGAGATTAAACGCAGAATTACTCTCGCCAATCACTGTTTTCATTGGGCTCAAGGGGCCCTCTACAAGGGGGTAGAGCCCTCTCTCGAAGGACCAAGTTAACATTATATAACACATGGAGCATCCCTGTCCTGCTCTATGGTGCGGAGGCATGGACAATCACAAAAGCGGATGAAGAAGCACCTGATCTTTTCGAGAGAAAAGTTCTGCGTGCGATCTTTGGTCCTGTTTGCCTGGATGGTTATTTTAGAAGAAGAATGTGCGAATTGCACAGCGACATGAGCCTAGCCAGGCTTCGCATTCAACGCCTGAGATGGCTGGATAATCTAGAGCGCATGGACAAAACTGCTCCAGCCCCAAGGGTCTTCGACTCCGAATCAGTGGGACTACGCAATAGAGGACGCCCATGGAACCGATGGCGCACCCAGGTGGAGAAGGACCTCAATCAACTTGGTCTGCGCTAAAGATCGTGCCGGCTGGAGAGGCTTACTTGTTGACTCCCAGGTCCACCCTGAACTGTAGCGCCACCAGAAGAAGAAAGAAGATCACACGGAATAGCAAGAATAGTCGTTTATTGGGCTATTGGTCTCTTCGGCCCAAGAAGTCTTACTTGGCAATGGGTGACTGAGTTCGGAGTAATCGCCTTTGAAAGCAGACATAATCTTGCCAAGGAATTAGATATATGATCAATATGCATGTCGCGAGCCTATGGTTGGTCCACGGTTCATCATCTCCAACAACTGAACAGAAATGATGCAGGAAAGGTGCAAACAACCTTTGCACAGACTAGCGAACAAAGGAGCAGGAAGACATTTTATTTAGGGCTGAGAAAATATGAACCATGGAAGAACATTTCAACATACACCACGCATGTGGCGGGCGTGGCGTTGTGGATATGTGCGTTGACGCCTACACAACTGAACCTCGCTGCCTGGGTTCGACGCTCGGTACCACCAAATTCATTTGCCACGACCCCACCTCTTTCGAGTCAATGACAATGCTCAAAGATATGCTTCTCAAACTTGGCCATTCAGAGTCGGCATTAAACTGTAGGTTCCTTCCGTGTGAGAACAATAGGACGCACAACGGGAGTTGTTGTTCTAGAAGCTAGGCATTGGCCCTCTACGTGCCGTAGCGCCATCTAAGGAAGCGAAAAGGATTCAATTTGGCTATCTTCCTGCTTTCGTAATGGTTTGGTTAAGGTCTCCGACCGAGGTGTCACATATCTATATTTCTGTTAAAAATACGTTAAAACTGTTGTAAGGGCTAGCCCAGAATATGTTCTACAGGGTGGTGTAAAGTGTTGGACCAATGCCCTTTTCCCACAGCAGCGTCCTCGATGTCCATGGTAACCATGCCTGCCGCTAAAGCCGCATGGTCACAACGTTTGAAACCCTGTGTTAAGGCAAAAGGCTGTCCTTTCGAATAAGCGGTCTAATAAGCAGTGTTGTAGACGTATAATAGTTGGCGCATTATACGTTGAGTTAACCAACTACGGAAATAGAACGGACCTGACTAACTTTACACTCTTTCCCAAATTTCATTTCATTTCCAATTGTTCGATATATATGTTTGTACGCAAAATAATTTAAAGCTCACTTAACAAAAAATTGGTTTATAAATATTGATATGCAATCTTCTGCAGATAAGCCCCTCAGGCTTCGCAGATAAATTAAATTATGTAAAACTGATTTTGGATACATGAAATAAATAAATCAAATCAAATCAGAGACCACCACCAAACCATAGACATCTCGAAAACGTATGTCCTATCGGGACCATGCGGTTGACCCTTCACTACAAACACACACATGAAGAATATGTTGAGGCAAAGGTTTTAAATAGATAAATAGGTTTGTTATGAGGAGTTATACAAATTGCAAAGTAAATTTATTTGAGCAGCCGAACAAGACGAACAATAAATCTCCGCGCCGAAATACACTTAAAAAAATAAATACAGTGGACTCTCCCCAAGTCAAAACTCTCTCTCTAACTCACACTTTTCGCCATATTTTGCCGCTTTATACATTTAAATACAGTTTTATACATTGTATTACATTTGTATACACTTAAAAACACTTCTATATGCATTTTAACGGTTAAATCTTCAAAAAGTTGACATTTAAGTTACCATGGAATAAGTGAAACAATTTCTAAATACAATTACATACAGGGACCAACCGTTGTAACCAATATCAGGCATGTAAATTAATCTGACGTCAACCGGAACTTCTTTGTGTCTTAAACCATATAAGCAGAGTCTTTGCAACGTAAGTGTGCAATTATAACGACTGGATGGCGCAGTTGGTAGAGTGCCTGCCCCTGGTTAGCGGGGTCCCCGGTTCGAATCCCAGTGAAAGCAAAGTTAATACGCTTTCAAATCTGGTCCAGTCACCAGTAACCGTTAGAATCAAATTAAAGGCACTATCACTGGAGTAATCAATCAGTGGTAGTAGTCTGACTGTGGGTTGAGATAATGGACCAATATGGTCTAAGTGTGCTGGTGAATGCATTACCAGCCCTCCTACCTAACCTAATTCCCGTCGGTCGGACAATGTAAGAATACCTTCGATGCACTATAGGCCACTCTCGTCCAGCGACAAAGCCATCGCCAAGAGTGGAGATCGTTAGCTCTAACAAAGACAACCATTTTCTTGAGTTGAAAGAGAACAATTATGATTTGAGAATAAGACTGGACTAGAAACACACGCAATGCATGACACTGGAAGACGTTTTGAAACCTCTAACCGATAAGATTGCGTTTCTTAATTCAGTCGTTCTAATCGTTCTGTGTCCAACAACAGTAGAAAACCTCACAAGTAAATGGGACTCTCTTTCAAAGCCACCAAAGTGGAATGTGGAGAGCGCTATTTCAAACAATGGCAGCAGATGTCTTGGTTTGGTATGGAACAGTTCACAGTTGATTAGACGGCTCTAGAAAACACGCAAAACCTCTCTTTGACTACTTTAAACTGTCGTTAACTCATTGTCCAGCGAAATGGACCATTTAGACCACTTATTCAGTAGCCTCAACCCGCCAAAAATTAAAAACCAAGTTTGTAGAGGTAGCTCTACCTAAAAATGTGTGCTCGCGTTTTCGACATTACGGTCTGTGAACTGTCAAAGCCCGACCGCTGCTTTGTGGATTGATTAAGGGATTTTCGTGCATCTTACTTAAAATGTCACAAACCGACCACGCGAACGCCACATTGTGATATGCTTGCAAAATTCGACCGCTGGCCAAAATGTCAAATTTTTTACGCAACTGTAGATTTATTTTGTATTTTGGTAAACAGTATTCACCTTCTATTACATAATTATCGTTTGTTTCTCCGTCCGAAAACTTTCTTTGAATAAACTTATTTATTTTACTATGAAAAGCAGTTTAAAACAAATTGTTCATGCAAAATATTGTCCACGAAGAGGCAATGCTGTAATCCCAAAACCTCCGTTCTTCAAACTAAGGTAAGTTTATATTAGTTCCCGATTAATTACCGAGATTGTATTGTACCTTATTTTCAGATGGTCCAGATTTAGAAAACTTGTCGAAAAGTGGACAACTTCGAAACAACCGAGTTGACAGAAGTTTAGAATTAGATATATTCCGAACAAAGAACAACGGAATGCGTACGTGATTTCTCTGACACTACTTTTGTGGATCATCCCTATTCATTGAATGTGGCGCAGAAGACATGATTTCACCGATTAGACTCCCTTGGTGATGTCGATCTCTTGAACCGAAGTTCTTAGAGTCGAATTAAAAGAAGAAAAAGTAAGCTGCTCGCCGAAATAGGAGACAGCAGGATGCCAACGATATTGTATAGTTTGGGGTCACCACTGTATCAAGAAGGCATCCAACAAGTGTTCGGAAAAAACATAACGGATGTGGAACGAATTGTACTTTGCAACTGAAAACTTCACTTTCCCTACCTTACAGACTGGACAGACTCTTATTTTGATTAAAAGAAACGAATTATTTGATGTGTAAATGGCGGCATTTGAGCTAGCGCCACAATTGATCGAAGTCGCTTTTCGGACTGTTTTAATTTTGAATAGAAAATAGACTCGTAGTCCTCTGTCTCTGTATTCAAACATTCTCAGAGTCTCTCAAACATTGCAGCTTTGAAAAGTGTTACAAAATGCTTTCAAGAAGAAGCTGAAGACTGGCAGAAAAGAAGTCCGAGTCTATCGAAGGATTGTCGTTCACCAGATGAAAGATGCGATTTCGATTTGAATACTTCCCCGCGGCACAAACAAGTTCAAACAATTCAGCACCGCTTACCTTTGAATCCTTGCCACTGTGGCCGTGATGCGGGGAACTCGAGTCCGATGACGCATGGTGATGCTGGTGATTCTGCGACACACGCTGGCTGTTGCTGTTACCGTGACATACCGCATGGTGCAGTGTTGGCGGCCTGCCCTTCCGATTGGTCCGCTGCTGCTGCTGCTGTTGTTGCTGTGGCTGGTGCTGTTGTTGCTGCTGCTGCTGCTGATCCTGGCCGCCATTCACACACCTCATATGCAAGTTCTCGCCGTTCTGGCCGCCAATCATCCCGCCATTCATGCCGTCCGTCGAGCCATTGCCGACCATGCCCCCACCGCCAGCACTATCCCCGCCGGCAGTTGAGCCCATAATCACATCCACATGCAGCATGTCCTTCGAGTCGTCCATGCAACCGCCCGCATTTCCCCCCGACTTGTGATGCAGTTCCGCGGCATTTGCCGCCGCCGTCCGATGGATGTCGTAATGCATTCGATTCTCGACATTATTGCTGCTCGCTCCGCCAGCAACTGCACCACCACTGGCCGTACCATTCCCCGACAGTGCCACATTGTTCTGATGATTGTTGTAGGCCAGCACCGAGTTCCTCAAGTCGGTCGTATTCGAGAACACACTCAGCGGTCCAAGTGTCACGCGCTCATTCAAGCTGTTCCGCAGCTGATCAATCGACCGATGCACTACATGGCTGTATTCACCGTTCGGGATCTCCCCAATTAGTGGCGAATTGTGGTGATAGTCCAGGCCACCGCTGATCGGCCGGTACTCCAGCAGACGACCTTCCATTTAAATTCGATTCAAAACAGCAACAATCAAAACCAAAAAGAAAACAAAAACACACGGCAATGCTAAGTCGTCGTCTTCACAAGGACGCCACACGGAAGGGAGCACAACAAAAACAAACGTAAACAAACCAAGCCCTTGTAAAAAAAATCACTTTTCTCATGTATTTGTGTATATCCTTGTGGGGTACCCTAGATTTCACTTTAAACTTCTTTTTTTTCTTCGTTTCGTAGGTTTTTTCTTTTTTTCTATTTTTTTCTTTTCACAACTCAGTTACAACTGTTTTTCTTCTTCTTCTACTCACACATCTTGTTGTTTTTCGTCGCACACATGCACAAGTATAGACCGTGAACACTCTCATTCATGCCGAGCTGCGTCGCGACCGACAATACCCGCCCGCCAACAGCACGGGATAAAGCACGAAAGAAACGAAATGAATCAGAATTTCGTCGTTGCCGCCGCAGCCGCCGTCGTTGTCGTCGTCTTCGACTTTGGTGTGTGGAGAGGAGTCCTTAAGTCGGAAATCTTTGGGAAACCCATGAAAATCCACCTCCAACCACCCACTGCCGACGCCGCCGTCGTCGTCGTCGTCGTCGTCGTAGTCGTCCTTGTCGTCACACACACAATTCCTCTCGTGTGAATGTGAATGTGTGTGCAACAGGATACAAAGTGGGGTAGTCCGGGATGATGAACTGAAGGCTGGCTGTTAAAGAAAACGACAAGAGTGCCGTGCGGTGCGGTGCGGTGTGCCTCGGCTCCGCCAGACGAAAACGATTCTAAGATGCAAGCACAAACGGCGCGGCGATGCCAGACAATTCCTGTCTCGTTGTCGGAATGATTGTTGTGTGTTGTTGTGAAGGGGAGGCTCGTGGATGCTCCTATTCCGTGTGAGTGCTTGTGTATGTGAAGTTGTGTGGGAGTACAAGGAGATCGTGCAGCGAATTCAAAAACAAACTAGTCACTCGCGTCGCGTTTTCAAAACAGTACCGAGGAGTTTTTCAGTCTATCGTGGTCGGGGTTCGATTGATTACTGATCGATGCGAAGCGATTGAAGATTGCTTCAAGCTTAACCGATGATGGATCATCACTTAAACAAGATCGATACCGACAGGTGTGCTGTGCGGCGTGGGTGACAGTCCAGTAAACCGGTCACTTTCGAAGGACAACGACACAAACAATGCCAACAAGAACGACACCGACAGCGGAGACCAACACGAAGACGCGAAAGGCGACGACGAAGACAAAGATGACACCGATGACGACCCGATGATGTTAAACCGAAGCCGAGCGAAGGTGCAGGAGACTCCGATTCGCATTGCTATCGTTAGCAAGGGTGATTATGATTATTTTCTGGGTCGTATTCGGTTATGCCGAGCTGGGCGCCTTTTTTTTCGTTGCTCTGTGTGTGCTCGTTCGTTCGTTCGGTCCTCAAGTACGATCCGTCACCAATGTGAGAAACCGACTAAAGCAAGAAAAAATTTGAAACAATATATTTTTGGGGAGCCCGCCGCCGTCACCGCCACTGCCGTCGCTGCCACCGACGTGTTCCTCTTTCTCTCTGTCTATCCCTCTCTCTATCTCTATCGGTTCTCTATCTGCCACCAGCAGCAGTTCTTTCGTTTTGGGTACGTTTTATCCCTCACACCCGCGAAGCTGGAGGTTTTTAAAAAAAAGAAGGAAAAAATTCGTATTTTTTTTCTTCCTCGTTTTGCCTCTTTTTTTTCAATTTTTACAGCGAAAACTTTTTTATCCCATTTCCCACCTCTTGGCCGCCACTCTCACTCTTGCTTGGCTTTCTCCAGTGTAGCCCACCTCCACGGGTCGGGGTTTTCCGTTGGTAATGGTGATGGTGATGGTGGTGGTGGTGGTGGTGGTGGTGTCGGTCGATGGGGTACAGCACAGTTCACACAGAGAGCTCTCGGTTTCTCGGCTGCTCGGCTGCTCGCTGCTCGTCTCTATCAGTCTGAAGCAGCACGGCGCGGCATGGCATTCGAGCCTCTTTGCTGCTTGCCGCTAGCCGCCGCCGCTGCCGCTGCCACCGCCGTCGCCGCTGCCTCCGCCTGATTTGCTGCTGGTTCAACTGCCTCCTCCGCAGTCGCCGTCGTCGTCGTCGTTGTTGGCGTTGTCGGCGTTGGCGCTCGTCACTGACTACTACTACTACTGGTGACGTCCTTCTGCCGTCCTGCCCGCCGTTGCTTTGTGTGTTCGCAACTACTCCAACTGCCGTTAGGTTCTCTTCCTTCTGCCTTATTCCTTCCTATGGAGCTGCTTTTTTTTCGATTTTTTCTTTTTTTTTGTATTCCGCCGTCGTCGTTGTCCTTTGAAACCTCTCTTCTTCCTCTATCCACCCACTGGGCTGGCGGTGAGTTCCTTCTTTTTTTCGTGATTTTTTCCAACTTTTTTAGTATTTTGTAGAAAAAATTTTCCCTTCACACAATCTGCCTTAGTCTTGTTGCAGGAGGGTTAATTTTTGCGTTCGTTTTTTTTTTTAGGTTGTTCCCAACGAATACCATCATAATCATGGTAGTCGTCCGCCTCATCCGCACCCGCGCATCCTTGTTAGCCCGCTGGCTGGCTGGCTGACTGGCTGTTGTATGCTTTCCACGAAACGACGACCAAGAGCAGAGCGTACGACGACGAACAAAAAAAAAGGAACAAGGAACACCACGATGCGATGAAGAAAACGCCGC
Source organism: Eristalis intricaria (assembly GCA_964034865.1). Lineage (NCBI taxonomy): Eukaryota > Metazoa > Arthropoda > Insecta > Diptera > Syrphidae > Eristalis > Eristalis intricaria. The sequence goes on from OZ035873.1 coordinate 11,604,109, forward strand.
TTTCTTTTTTTCTTCACGTCTATACTCTTCCGAATTTGCGTGTTTTTTTGTTCGCCTCGTTTTTTAACTTTGATTCTAGTTGGTGTGTGTCTGTATGTATGTGCGTCCAACGGTGGAGCGCAAAGCACTAAGGGATGGTCTTTGGGAAAAAATGCTGCTCGGCAATGATGATGATGATACTACTACTGCTGATGCTGATGCTGCTTGCTGCCAATGCTTATGCTGATGCTGTGGCGGCGGCCGGCAAGAGTTGGGGCGATAGAGTCATACCTTCAACACCCCCGAAATGTTTATGCGCTTTTTTGTGTTCGTTTTTTTCCTCTTTTTTTGCATTTTTTTGTGTTTTTTTTTTGTGTTCATCGAAGCTCAGCTTGCACTAAACAGTTTAAAAAAAAAAATTACGCCCCTGATAATGGAACATTATGTGGATGTGTCTGCGAGTGTGTGTGGGTATTTGGGTTGTGTGTACGCGCTTTTTTTTAGTACATAACCCCGCGGGTGGTGGTTTGGGGCAACGAGCAGGTGGCGCATAGAATTTGAAGTTCGCCAGTCGGATGTTCTAGAGTTACCGTGTCAAGGGTTTCATCACCCGGTGGAAAACTACTGTCGGTAATTTGGTTTTGCAACGTTTGACAGTTTGTATTTTCGATTTGCATTGGTTTTCGAAAACGATTGTGAAGAGAAATATAGGTCATCTCAAATCACTAACGTTATGTTACTTCTAGTTGGTTGAGAGAATGGTAGGACAGGATGGTATTATGTAGAAGCTTGCAAGTGAATGGGCTCCTCAAATGAATCTGATTAAGTTGAATTTGTCCACTTGTTTACGAAAATCCACCACGACGTTCTAACATTGCGAGGACGATCATACCTTGGCTTGAAGTTCCACCACGACGTTCTAACATTTGCAAGGCCGATGATACCTTGACCTTGACTTGAAGGTCTTGTTGTATCAATTAGGTTTCGAACTTTAAGCTGGAAGACCGTTACATTCGCCTCGTGGTGCGCTTGGAACGCCTGGCGCCAGAATCCTATGTGGTTTCGATCTAGTATCAATTTGCAATCAAGTGGCAAGGCCCTCACAGTGAGCAACTTTCCATCGAACTATTTTCGGCTTCCTGAACTCAGGATATTGGCAACATGGTAAAATTAATAAGGTCCTACCGTGAAAGACCTAGGTCTAGCTTCTACCTTCAGTTACATCAACTATCCGTGTAGTGGTCATATTATTCTCTCAACGTTTACACCGACTCCGAAAGACAAATGTTATCGCTGAGCATTGTCAGGGATTCAAGAGGCGTGAAGTGGGCCTAAATACACAACGTTAGACGCCGCACGTATCCTCTACACCTCGGCCCATAATTTGTTCACTAAAAGAGTCTATTGAGACATCAATCATGGAAATTTTGATTTAGTGTCTATGGTGTGTGACACTACTCCATCACAACCTAGAACGTTTTTCCCATTACAGACATCATGCACAAAGGACCGTAAATAGAGCGTGCCAGGGTGCCAGGGCGCCAGGGGTGCTCAAGCACAGGGCGCAAAACTAACAATGATCAACTTCAATGACGAAGAAGCTCGCACCGAGCGCATAAAACCCTAGTTATCGGACTGCATGCCTATGGAGATAGGTGATTTAAAGTGGCGCCCGACAATATGCTAACCAATGAACAGAAGTCCTTTCCTGATGCGCATCATGCAGTAGTGACTATCGGTGACTGCTAACAACTTGCAGTTCATCATTGGCGGATCCTTAAGATAGAGGATGACGACTTCAGTTAAAATTTTCCAGGAGTCACAAGTCCCTTGGTAGACGGGAATTTAACGTGCCGTTACTGCTCTCACAAAAAGACTCTTAAGTTAGTTATTAGAAATCTGAAGGTTAGGTTAGGTTAATGTGATTGCCACAACTAAAGCAGTTCTGGCCCACTTAGATCCTGATTGGATCTCTTGTGATATCACTTATCGGCAGCTAACGTGCCGGTTCCTCTTTGGGTACTAACTAAATAAAACACTTGAAGATGCCTACTGGCATGCTAGTGGCGTATCCTGAATGATGCACTCTTTTGCTAGGTTACAGCCAATCAGTATTTTTTGTTTATAAATTTTGTCCATGTCCAGAATTTTAATGCCAGACATTTCCTCAAGCCTATTGAATGAATAGCTGCCTAGCGTGTTTTTTCTTGTCCTTGCAAGTGCTTGGCAGGGGCCGAGGTAGTGAAGTGCAGTTTCTCTTCATCCTCTTCGTCCCTACAACTCCTACAAAAGTCATTGATTTCCTTTCTATTTAGAATTAGGAGAGCACTTGTTGTTTTTTTTTTGGAATTTATTGAACATATTAGCCTTGAATTCCTGCAAGTATCTAATTCCATCCAACTCCGATTCGGGGCGTTGATGGCATCTGTAAGTAACGAAGTGTTTATTACTTGAAGAGAGGGGTATGGGGTGTTCTGATTACTTGCCATTGGCAAACCCACCCCTGCTCTAGCTAGCTTGTCGTTCCTTTCGTTGCCTGGAATACTACTATCCCCAGGGACCCAGCATAGGGCAAGGTTGCATCTGACCGCTATCTCCCTAAGAGATAGGCGGCAAGGTTTTACGGTGGGTCCAGAGCCTTGATGACCGCCTGACTGTCTATGTATATAACGATATATAACCCGTCTATCGGGTTCATTAACAGTAAGTGAGCAGCCTCTTGGATAGAGTTTAATTCTGCCTGAAATATACTACAGTGGTTGGACAATCTACGGGACAGAGAGAAGGATATTTCTTGCGATAACGCAAATACTCCTAGTCCAGTGCCTTCTTCCGTTTTGGATCCTGTCTGTTTATACTTCCAGACGGGTAACTTCTCTGACTACGTCTGATGCGCAGTCTTCTCTATTTGGGATGAGTGTTTTCTACCCAAATTCAAAGGCTACAACGGGCGCAATATAATCTGCACGCTTTGGGATGTTCGCATTCTTATTTATTTCCATGTGACCTAAACTGTACTTTTTGCTCCAGCATTCCCTCACCCTAATCGCTGCCTTGGTAGCCGCCAAATCCCCGTGAATGTCCATGGGAAGTAGCTGTAGCATTGTTTCCATGGCGGCTGAAGGTGTGGAGCGAAGTACACCCGTAATGCAAATGCACGCAGATCTTTGTATACTATTTTTCTAAGATTGAATGTATTTCGTAATGCTGGCCACCAAACAAGGTTACCTTATGTTAGAATTGGTCTGAAGACTGCTGTATAAACAGTGTGTCATTTTCGGTAGAGATCTAAAACGCTGCCAAATTAATCTTAACTAGGCTATCGTTGCTAGGTTTCACAGTTTAGTCCAGAGAGCTTTCAATTTAGTTCAATATATTTATTGAACTAGTTCGTTCTTTTAGTTCATTAAGTTCAAAGTAATTTACTGCTCAGGCAATGGAGTCTTCTGCGGTTGTAGTCGGTTGCTTCAAGTAAAACTACTCACATAATACAAACAAATTAAATAATTTAACTATTGTGTTAGGTATTTCCAGGAGTCATTTCCGCGGAACTATGTAGTTCCACTGGTATGTTCAGATTGAAGGAAAGATATGTATTCGCTGAGCTTTGTATCAGTGGTGCCATTATTTTGAAGTGGAATTTATGCATTTCCTCGCATCAACATTCTGTTGAAGAAAAAACTACGAACGTAGCTATAAAAATGAAAACTACAACCAAGTCCCCGCTTAATAGGAATTTCGTTGAAAAACAGACCATGAGTAACACAATTTTATAGGGACGACTGGATGGCGCAGTTGGTAGAGTGCCTGCCCCTGGTAAGCGGGATCCCCGGTTCGAATCCTAGTGAAAGCAAAGGTAATACGCTTTTATCTAGTTTTCAATTCTGATCCAGTCACCATTTGCTGGAGTAGAGTATATCACAGTGGACCAATATGGTCTAAGTGTGCTGGTTGATGCACTAGCAGCCTCCCCTACCTAACCTAACCTAACACAATTTTATGCCCACTCGTATGTGCTATTATCTAGGAATTATTGTACTCGATTTCATGTGGTTTAACGTGTTCAGTACACATACGCATCACATATTCTAATGCAGGGTTTCGTCTAATTACACATTTCAGTCACGTGTAGTCATATTACCCCAACAATTGTATTTGCGACCTACATGTGTAACCAAGTTCCCATTTTCGTCAAATTATACGGGCATTTAGATACAAAACCGTTGACAAAAATTTGTGTGCATTATTGCCATGAAAATTACATCAGAAACAGGACACTCTCTAATGCTTCGATTAGTAATGCTAGATGCACGAACAGGATCATTTGACGCTGATTTATCGAAAGACCTTCTACAACCAGAGTCGAAGAGGGAAATATTTTTAGTTTAAAGTCAATCTTACCAACAGCTGCAGAATAATTTCAGACGACAATGCAATCTTCGATTAGCTGCAGCGCTTCACTGCGCAATGCGACCAAATGGCTCCCTCTTGTAGTGGCCGGAGGAATTCTTTGGTCGACCTTATCTTTAAAGAGAGATGGACCAAAGAAAAGCCTCTAACAAACAATAAAATGCAACATTATGTACAGCGGTATCTTCATAAAAAATTTAGAATCCGTCCACTTTAATTAACCAGAAGTGGGCCTCGTAGCTGGATAAGATTTTGTTCCGAAATAAAGGGACTGGTCTGGGATACAAAATAAAGAAGGGAGATGATGGTCGCAGAGATTTAATTTCTGTTCGTGGTGAAGAATCTCAAAAGTCAACATATACTAAAGTACGCACTTTACTAGGTCTCTGGAGATAAAAAAAAAAACTATTCAGTTGCTCGAATCAACAATGGCGCCCGACAAGTTTCCGCAATAAACCGTGATTCCCGAGTAAGATGATAAAAATTCGAAGCTCTGCGTCCAACGCGATGCTATTCAGGGTAAAATATTAACGCATTCTTGCAACAAACCTAGTCTCGATTGCCAAATGGGCCGTTAATAGGAACAGTGTTGCCAAACGATTTTGATTTTATCATCACTGCGGACAGTGCTGCCAATTTTAGTATCACACAGTCAAGGAACGAACTGGAATGTCCTTTGCTCTTCAGTAAGCGTAGTAATGGTAAATTGTTATTTGGATTAGAATGGTTTACATGTTAGTTTCATGAAATTCTAGCATTTTTTTTACTGAACGGAAGAAATTTGGCAGCACTTACTCTCCACTTAAGCCTGAATTTGTTCGTTGTTTTCAAATGCATTCGAAAGATAAGATTTTGCGGAGCTATGGTACAACAAGGGGAAAACTATTGAGATCGTGCATAATCAAGGCGAGTGTCCAAACCTCTTTATCCACCACCTCACCAGCCGTCGTAATGTAATGATTTACAGTCGACTCCGGTTATATGCAACACAAAAGATGCAGAAAATGTTTCGCAATTAAGCGGAGTTTTCATATAAACAATGTTCAGATATATGAAAAGTTGTTACAAGGTGATAAATTTCTTGTTGCATGTAACCGAAAGTTTCGTTTAAGCGGAGTGCATATAAGCGAAGTCGACTGTATGCAGTTCTGCTCGCCACTGTATGAACAAATTCGGGAAAACTACAAAAGCCAGTTCTACTTCTACTTCTGCTTGGACAATACAAAGATTCATAAGCGAGAGCCTCTTTTCTATTCAACAAACGCTTGTAACACTACTGACTAGCGACCAACTCAATCAAATTCCTGAAATTCGCATCACCTTACATCTTTGAACCTCCACGTCTCCTTGGAAATCATCGACAATCAAGGGGAGACAAAAAAAATCAAAATCAAAAAATCTATTCAGATTTATAACCAGCCACCATGGTAACCCTATCACCCTCAACTTCTATACCTATGCTCGCACTCGTTCTACATTTTTCCTGGCAAACCTTTTTTACCCATTTTTTTATTTTCCTTTTTTTTGCCTTTACTCCAACTACACTCCGACTATATAGACCAAACAAGTCCTAAAAAAAAATTAAGCTTGCACTCTACTCAGTGTCGCTGCCATCTATCTGTCTATATGCCGTGTGCCCATGTGCGTCGTCCTCCGTGTTTTTTCGACCGTCCCTTCCGGAATAACCCCACATTTCAGCCCGGCCAGCTCTCAGCTCTTGTTGGTGGTCGTCCGGCCTCTCATCTCTTGGGACCGAATCCTTTCCATCTACACACACATTTTTAGAGACTCATCACGATTTGAGCTTTTCGAAAAAATTCTCCCGCCCAAAAAAGTGAACAAAAAAACAAAACAAAAACGCAAAAAAAAAAACACAAAAACGAAAACGCCAGTTCGCTCCTCATTTTTTTCTGTTTTTTTTCACTTTTTTTTTTTCGTCGACGTTGTTGTTGCTGTTGTAGCCTCTCGTCCTGCCTCGGCTGGCTGGCTTTTTTGTATTCTCACGCTAAATAACATCGTGTACACTACACAACTGCGTGTAGATGTGCTGATGACGGTTATGATGACGATGCTACTAATGCAGGCAAGCGGAGCATCCCCTATGCCGAGTGCGCGGGTGTGTATGGGTGCGTGGTGGTGGGCCCACGTGCACGCCATAATGTGCGAGAGTGTGTGTGTGTTTTGTAGTTGGAAACGCAAAAAGATTGCGTTCAAAGGCATGCCACCATGTGACTCCTGGCAATCGCAATGTCAACACTCGAAAGGCATCCAAAGACGAACATCTTAAGTTGCGCTCTTTATTCACGCTCCTCGATTAAACAAAGTGGGAAATTCCCGGCCTTCCTCCCACTCGCCCACCTGTGTGACGAGGCTTTAAAGAAACGGCGGCGGCGACGGTTGTCGAGGACGACCCACATTTTGTTACACATCCGACATGGGATGTCTGCTCGTATCGAGGCCGAGGGGATGACGCGTAAATTTGTTCACCCCCTCAACCATCCTCCACTACGGCGTGTGACTTTGCCACTGTGTGTGTGTGTGGAGGGGGTAGTGAATGGTCGTAGATTGGGAATGAGGAGAAAATTTCTGTGTCGATTGTACACTTATTCGGAGCAAAAAAAAAACATTTTTTTTTCGTTTTTAGATTTTTCACAATTTTTCCTTGTCGATTTTTCACTACTTTGCGCGCCGCCAAAGCTTTGCGACACGAGATAGAGAGAGCGAGCGAGAGTGCGAGAGGAAAAATCACAAAAAATTGTTGATTTCTTTTTTTCGTGTGTTAAATACACACACACACACTCACAGCATCGTGGCAAAGAGTTTGGACGGATTTTTTCTCTTCTAGCCAGGCCATGGCGCAAAAAAAAGCTCTCAGATCCTCATTTGCCAATAGTTAGGCGACCACATTTCCATTTTTTTGCGCGTTTTTTTCGTTTTTTTTTATCGCATTCGCTGTGTTCCCCGAGAGTTAAGTAGTAGAGCGTGTGGAATGTGGATGCGGGTGTTTGTTTGGATGTGTGTGGGTGTGTGTGCAATTGTGTAGGTATGTACATCAACAAAACATCAATACGTCGTCGTCCAACCCTTCTAGTTGGTCTGTGGTAGATGGGAGGGAGGATTTTATTCACTCTTTTTAGTTTTTCTGTATTTTTTAATTTTCAGTTTTTTTTTTTTTTGCTTTGGTGTAGATGGGCCTCGAAATCAGTTTTGGGGGGTAGGCGGAGGAGATGGGAGAGGGCTATATGCACCGCAGGCTATTTCCTAAGTATTCGGATGTTGGGCCCACTGTGATGGCGATTCAAATACGAATGCCGTTGTGTTAGTTTTTCCAGCGAGCTTGCCGCGTTCGCTCATTTTTTTTGTATTCTGTTGGTCGCTTTTTGACACTTTTGCATGCGAATTTACAGCGAGAGAAAGGATGTTTTGGGGGATGCCTAGATGGTGGCGATCGTGAATGTGTAAGTAAACCAATTTTTTTTTCCGTTTCTATGTGAAAAAAATTAAAAAAAAAAAATGTTTTAAACTGTCTTTTTTTTGCGCTTGCATTGGTGTTGGCCAAAAGTTTCAACCGAGGGGGTTGTTGGGACTGGGATTATACATCTAGAATTTTAGTGCTATTTCAAGTGTTTAAAATGTGTTAAAGGGTTGAAATGCGGCGCGACGGAGTTTTGTTCGTTTTGCATCCTTTTTGATGGAATTTTTCCTCTGAGTCGGAATTAAAATGTAATTGATTTTAATTAAAATGTTTCGAGATGGGGAATGCGGCTAATTCAACGAAGTAGGAACCAGCAAAGAGTAATTCTTCATTTGCTTGATTGTGCTTCAATCGTGTACAAACATTGGACATATGTACTTTTGCTTGTAGTTGATCTGGGGAGTCTGGAAGAAACTCAATTAAGCAAGTCCTTGGAAAAAGAGCCAGACATCAAGTTTACGGGCGTTCAAATGCAGACAATCATTCCACTTGGTCGTGAATTGTATTTCAATCGCCAGGCTCGCTTATAAAATTGCTTCACTCGATGCATTTCCTGTTGGGCCGCACCCAAAATGCCTCTTCAGCCAGCCTGATATCTCGCGAGCTGTCTCCAGTTTTCAAAACCAAGTCGACTGAGGTCCCCCTCGACTTGTGTCCGCCATCTCGTCCTCTGTTGCGTTGTCCCACAGGCTCGGAGTCTAAGGTTCTTAGGGACGGGGCTAAGTTGTTCATACGCTGCACATGGCCTAACCATCTTAGGCGTTGGATTCGTAGACTCCTGGCTAGACTCATGTTGCTGTACAGCTCGTATAGTTCGTGATTGTACCTTCTCCTCCAATGGCCATCAACGCAAGCCTTACCGAAAACCACGCGCAGAACTTTTCCCTCCAAAATCCGCCTTGGCCTCTTCATCCGCTTTGGATATAGTCCATGCCTCTGCACCGAAGAGGAGGAGGGGGATGATTAAGGTCTTATACAGAATCAACTTAGTCTTCTGAGAGCCTCTTGAGCCCATAGAAACAGCGATTGGCAGGAGTTACTCTTCGTCTGATCTCGGTACTGATGTTGTTTGTACTGATTACCGCGAAGCCGAGGTAGACGAAGTCCTTCACTACCTTGAAGTTATAGCTGCCTATGGTGACGTTTTGGCCAAGACGTCGATGTTGTGTGTCCTTTCTTCTCAGCATATACTTCGTTTTGCCCTCATTCACCGCTGGACCCATTTTGGCCGACTGCACTTTAATAACAGCAAACGCTTCATTGACGGCTCGCTGTGTTCTGCCAATCACGTCAATGTCATCCGCGTATGCTAGCAGTTGTACGGACTTCTGGAAGATCGTGCCTCTAGTGTTGGCGTGTGAGTCTTGCTCACCTTACCTAAAACCTTTTTTGACATTAAAGGTCTCGGTGAGTTCGTTGCCGACCTTGATGGAGCAGCGAGAGTTCTCCATCGTCGTCCTGCACAACCTGACGAGTTTGGCAGGAATGTCAAAACTAGACATGGCGCTGTATAGCTCGTCCCTATGAACGCTGTCACATGCGGCCTTGAAATCGACGAATAGGAGGTGGGTGTCGATCTGAATTTCCTTCGTCTTTTCCACTATCTGCTGTAATTTCATGATTTGGTCGACGGTGGACTTCCCCGGCCTGAAACCGCACTTATAAGGATCTATTAGGTAGACGATCTGCATAAGAGTCGACGCACTAACCCACTACGCCACGGCGCTTATATACAAGCAAGTGCTAAAACCCGTCTGGACGTATGGTATACAACTATGGGGTTGTACGAAAGAAATTAATAGAAACATACTACAAATTTTTCAAAATAAAGTGCTAAGGGCCATCGTCAACGCACTTTGGTATATACGAAACAACGATATCCACAGAGACTTTAGGAATTTTGCTCGTAAGTATAAGCGTCGCCTGGAAGAGCACATAAACTCTGCTGTCCTTCCAATTCTCGATGAAAGAAACTCTTTTCGCCGTCTTCAAAGGACTAAACCTCTTGACCTAGCACGGTGAATTCAACCCGCGCTTAACTGCAGTGTTATCAAGAACTCTCAATGGAGAATGCGTCTAAACTAAGAAAGAAAACTGCTGGATAAGTGTAAAACTTAGTTGTAGTGGAAATATACTTTATTTGAATGGAGGTGTTTTTACTGAGTAAAAATCCCTGTCGCTATGTGCGAACGGTCCCCATAGTGTACTGCACTCGCAAAAAAAAAAAAAAATTGAATGACTAACATCTCATTTGACTGAATACTAATTAATTACTAACAACTACTATAACAGAACTCGATAAATGCGTCTTGTCAAAATCATTTGAATGAATCCGATTTTGTTTACAAATGAGCCGAGAAGTGGATTAATACTTAAGTTATTTTCCGTTGCATTTTTCTTTCATGAATAGTATTTCTAGACGAGAACTATCTCTGTACTCGTACTTCCGCTGAAGTGAGACAATTTTCGAGCCATGTTGTGTAAGGTTAGGTTAGGTAGTGGGACTGCTAGTGAATTCACCAGCACACTTAGACCATATTGGTCCATTGTGATACCCATAGTCAGACTACCACTGATTGACTACTCCAGCGATAGCGTCGTTAATTTGATCCCAACGGCAAATGGTGACTGGTCAGATTTGAAAACCAGATAAAAGCGTATTAACTTTGCTTTCACTGATATTCGAACCGGGAACCCCTCTAACCAGGGGCTGGCACTCTACCAACTGTGTTGTGTTAAAAGTTCGTAATTAGTATAATTAGTATTAGGTGGTCGCCGTGGCGTAGTGGGTAGGTGCGTCGACTCCTACGCAGAGGGTGCCAGGTTCGATACCCGAATTTACCACCTGTGATAATTCACGGCTCCACCTCTTTCGAGTCACTGACAATGCTCAAAGATTATTCCTAAAGCTTCTCAACTTCGCCGTTCGGAGTCGGCATTAAACTGTAGGTCCCTTCCACTCGTGAAAGAACAATAGCACGCACAACACGAGTGGTTGCTGAGAAGCTAGGCCCAGGTCCACCTCGGACTGTCACGCCACCCATATTACTATTATTAATTAGTTAGTAGCCATTCGAGTGATTTTGAGAAACGAGATGTTTACGTAATCGATTATCACACGAATATTCATTCGAATGTGCCCATCTCGATTGAACTTTCGTTTATTAAAATCTCTCGATTACTAAGGAATCGATTCTCTGCTGCAATAAAATCCAGGCTGTAAGATCTTGCGTGGACTCAATTTGTTTTAGACTCGATTTAGACATAAATTACAATCCCCACCAACACCTGCATTGTTTCATGATTTCCCTAGTGCCAGCAGTCAGCACCCTTCAAAACAACAAACGATACGTCTCTATTACTTAGGCATTCAAAGGCTTCTCTATGTCACATCTGTCAATCACAAGATCATCGGGGTTAAGTATCACACGATGCTTGTATCCAGCGTATGGCCTGCTCAGCAGATCATCACCTATTACTCGACGGTGTCCAGAAATCTATACGACAGCATACGTGGCCCCAATAATTTCCTTGCGCCTGACTGGCTAACGGTCGTTTGTGGGAAAAGTGATTAAGATGACATACTGCACATGCGAGATCTTCGGTCAAAATCGGCGCCCATGTGCGAGTGAGTGTGTGTTGGTCACTGTGTGCCAGATCAGATATTGACGCCGCAAAGTGTGTGGTCGGCATAATTAGCCCCAAGAGGAGTAGTGTGCTGCAGTTGACAAACATTTTCCCACGCATTTTAATCTGCTGCGCAAGGCGCTGCCAATAATGATTTACCCGTCCAGTGCTAGCCTATGAGAGTCTCTCGTCACATGCTCGGATCAGGTTTCATTTCTTGCAAAAATATTCGACAGGCAAACGCTGTTAAGTTGCTGCGCTGTTAAGTTGCAGGGATTTCGGACTCTTCTCGGGTTACAGGCGACTGGGGTGATACCTATTTGAGGCACACAGGTGTCTTAGGAGCGTCATTTGAGGGTGGGCTGGTTTGGTTTTCAAGTGAAATGCTGATGTGAAAGCCGAAGCGAGCTAAGGGGTGGGCAGGTAATTATCAGTTAATGGTTGACGATGAGAATTACCGTCAAGTGAGGTGGAACTGGCAATTACGAGACACGGTCAGCGTGGGAATAAATACGCAGACTTAATGATTTATTTCACAACTTGCAGTTCAGGAGCATTGCGCTGGCAAGGCGAGCGAGGGCTAAGAATGGATTAGTAGTTTTCGACCACCATGAGACTGAAGGCCGTGTTTGATGTTTTTCAATACTATGCGTCTTACGATCGTCAAACGGATGTGGAGAACATTAAGTCTCTAAGAGTGTTCTGCAAGAAACAATGCCAGTGCGCTCAGTTGCACACACATGGTCAAGGTGGCTTTGAGGGCTAAGTACTGATGACCTGGTCCCGGCAAGATTGCTTCGATCCAATTACAAAGAAAGAAACCGTCCAATTACAAAATTGGCAAGAGGTCAGCACCTAAATTATAGACTTTATTTTGTCAGTCTGAAGAAGAATTCTGTCTGTCAGGCCATACACATCGATAGCTCCGGGAGCTTGGCTGGAATTTCCTTGGGCATTAACCTTATAGCAACAGGTGAATACCACTCATGACACATAGCTATGGAAAGATATTGCTTGTAAAAAGTTTACGTTAAGACAGGTTTGTGAAGCAAGCCTCTCTCAGTTTATCGCCAGTTGGGATGAAGGCTTTTACGAGAGGGGAGAATCAACTCACTCATATCGAAGCCACTTGGATAGCAGAAACACATTTTCTGAACCGGGTAAAGACATCGGAGTATATTACTTTGAACAACCTCAGTAAGGTCCCTAATCTCGGGAACTGCCCCTTTTATTAATTGTCATTTTGTAAAAGTTATTGAATGGATATTTTTGAAGACATAAAGTAAAGGATGTCCCTTGTCCTTGGTCCTGAACTGCAGCCTTTCTCTTAATGAGGTGGACGTGTATACAACGAGTGTACATTCAGTCATACTGTCAAGTTATTGTTTTGACATAGCAAAAAATACAAAATTCCAACAAAGCTCATATGTCATTTTCACAACTTTTTTTGATGCAATTATTTTGATTGACATTGCAAAACAATGACATTGTAAAATCATGATCCACCAAAGGTGTCGAGGAGGTAAAGCACGAACGAGAGGTCTCCAGGCAACTCGATCCCTTGTCATCGACTCTAACTCATCAGGTAACGAGACGTAACCAGGCGAGCTTATGGACTTGGTCCAACCACCTTATCCTGGGTCTGCCTAGTGGTCCTGGTGGAGTCACATTCAAGGGCCACCTCTGAAGTGGGGCTATTTTTTATGATTCGTGCTACGTGACCAAACCATCGAAGCATAGCCATTTCCGTTCGAAGAAGCAGCCGCTCAACGTTGAGTTCCTTACTCACTGCCTTGTTTCTCACAATATCCTGGGCAATAATTCAGCACCAAGAAATCTCATCTCAACAGCCTTCGGTCTTTTCCAAATTTCATGAGAGTTGGAATAAAGACTGAGTTCAAAACCGCAAGCTCAATAAGCTTGGCCTGATTACAGATCTCCCAAGCTGTGTCAAAACTGACCCAGCTTGACCAACCTACAGGCAAGTTCAGCATTACTCCTCCCATCACCAGTGAAGAAGAGCCGGAGATACTTAAATTAATAAATCTCCACCTGCTTCAATGGGACTCCACTAACATGTAGAGTGCGTTGAAGATGCGTTCTGGATATAACCATAGCTTCTGATTTGCCCACGTTGACCTTCATCCCACCATCAGCACCCACGGCTACAAACCTATCGAGTGAGGGCTGGAGTTGTGGGAGGATGTGGGAATAACTAAGTCATTTGCAAAAGGAAGATGGCTTACCCTCAACTTTCCCAACGTGAAACATTCCTCACATCAAGGACAGGAGGACAGGTGACAAGACGCACCCTTGGCGAAGTCCAAGGCCCACGGTGGATGGTGTTGATTTAGCACCGTTAACTTTAACATAGCTTGCTACAGTTCGTGTATAGAGACTGAATGGCCCTTATAAACAGAACACTTCAGATTACAGGATGATTCAAAACGAAAAAATCCTAGCCTACTAAACAGCCCGATTGGACGGAGTAGGCTGAATCTCCGAACTATTATCGGCGTCGTAACTGTACATTGCGCCTTTGGAACTCGCTCCTGAAGCTTGCACGTGCCCCACGACTTCTGCTACAAGGACAAGTAAGGAGGAGGATACAATTTGTTCCCTTCTCTGTAATTGTAACCTGGCCGAACTAAGCAGTATTAGATTCAGCCACCTTCATCGTTTGCATAGCACAAACCATTCTGGAGACTGCAGAATAAGATCAAGTAGATCTGTCTGGTAAATGAGCCCATACTGGTCTAAGTGTGACTGCTGCTTGCCGGTAGACAGTCACACAACCTAACCTATCCTCACTTGTCATCGATAGCACAAGCATTGATTTATTTGATGGTCTGACTAAATAAATAATAATTAAATTATAAAACTAAATCAATAAATAAATAAACAAGTTTGCTGAATGTTCAAAATACATGTATTATTCGTGAGAAAGTTCTGCGTGAAATCTCTCTCATGCTTGATGGCAACAAGAGGTGAAGATTAAGACACGACGTGATACAGTGCGCAAATGGTAGCAGATCGTGATAGCTGAAGAAACATATTTGATGAGGGCTAACCCGCACTTTTCACCTGCACACATAGTCTGTTTAAAAAAAAACAGTACAAAAACGAAAATCTACTAAAATCGGTTCCCGTATGCAAAAATATGGGTTTTCTGTCAAACGAGTATTCGCAGTTCTTGAATTTGAACTGTAGAAAAACAATGCAACCGATAATAATAATATATAATAATATGGGTGGCGTACCTGGGCCTAGCTTCTCAGCAACCACTTGTGTTGTGCGTGCTATTGTTCTTTCACGAGTGGAAGGGACCTATAGTTTAATGCCGACTCCGAACGGCGAATTTGAGAAGCTTTTTCTAGACAGGAGTACTCTTTGACCATTGTCAGTGACTCGAAAGAGGTGGGGCCGTGAATTATGACAGGTGGTAAATTCGGGTATCGCACTTACCCACTACGCCACGGCGACCCACCCAATGCAACCGATTAATGAATTTAAAATCTTTTCATTGACGCTCTACTGTGAGTTTATAGAAATTTGTATGACGATTTATTAATTTCATTATTTTTTGGGCTTAGATTATATAAGACTTGAGTAAGAAGAGTATTAAAAAGGATTCAATAAAAAAGGAAAAAAAAAACGCTTGAACTAAGGACGACATAAAAATCGAGACAAGAATAAGCAATAATAAATAACGTTTTATTTTTGTTCTTCGTACTTAATTCAATTTATTTATGCTGAATTGAAATGTTTGAGCAGCTTGTTTTAATGTAAATTAACTTTTTATTTTTTTATGAATTATATATTAATGAATATATGTGCCTAAGATTGCCGCGCTTACACGAGGTAATTAACAAAGGAATATGACTAATATAATGGTTGTTCGTAGCTTAGGCTAATAAAAACATAATAAATACATCATTCTTAAATAATGCTTATAAAGGGATCCGAACGTTCTGTTACAAGCCTTCTAATAAGATAATCCTGTTTTTATAAGGTGAACATTAGTTCAAACTTGGGCATCACCATGTATAACTCATGAAATGCGCCGTGTAAAGGTAAGGAAAAAAAAATAAGGAATACTGAATGCAGCCCAATATACCTAACCGATAGTGAGCTTTATCTTGTCAGAAATAATTTATATGGAGGTAAGGTTTATTTAGGGCTCTTGTTTTCTGCTGGGTTTGGTTTTATTTTCGTGTGTGTGTGATGATGTATATATGAATGTCACATTGCAGATTTTGACATTTCGTATATGACGAATTTTTCGCATTTGGTAAAACTGTACCTGACAGATATTTTGTCTCTCTCTTAGAAATGCTTACCCCCACCCCTTAAAATTTGATAGACTTCACAATTTGGTGCAGAAGGTATGGGAACAGACCTAATGTTTCAGCTTTGTTTTGACAAATTAAATCTCTTTAATAAATTCTATGTAAAAAATCACGATGTATTCATTTGTCCCCAGACACTAATCTTCAGCGAATATAAGTCAGAGATAACCTATAATAGAGATATCCAACTTCTACCTCCCTTGCCCCTTGATTGCATCTGACAGCGTTTTTTATACGCTTTTTGTCCCCTGTCTGTGAATACGTGTGAGCTCTTGAGAACAGCTGTGGAGACAGCTGATACCCTTCCCCACTTAGTAATGGGGTGAATTACAGTTCTTATTTGAAAATTCCCTCGTTATTTGAACGTTTTTTCAAATTTTGGTGTTAAATTTTCAACACAGTATGGAGGGGTAAACGAACGAACAAAGCTTATGTTCATGAAGTCGATTCATTAAGACTTTACAATCTGAAATACTTGGACATAATTAATGAATGCACAACATAGTGTGAATTTTTTCGTATGATTAAAAATTAATAATACTTTCACACATTCAGTTAACCAATAGTAAAAATATTATTGAAGCGTGAATAACAAATAATAGGTTTTGACAACCATTTTTATGCATTAGTAAAAGGTGCAATATCTTGTCATTGTTCTTATCAAATTGTTTAAATTGAATTTATGAGTTTTTTAGAATTCATGAATTAAGCGTGCAAAGCGAACTTCATTTTTTGAGGTAATTTGTCAGGTATGGTTTATGAATAGGCTATAATACACATAAGAATTAATTTTAGGTCAAATAGTTCCAGTTAAATGGACATTGCAATACATTTTTACTCACGAAAGTCCATATAACAATGTAGGAAAATTCCCTTAAAAATACTAGTCAACTTTTGAACACCCTCCGAACAACATACCCATGTACGTTACATGGAAAGTACATGGATTCCCACTAAATTCATGAATCTGCCGCTTTTTTCCCACAAAATTCACGAAACGGCCGCCATATTGTGGTGAATTGACGAGCGTTGTAAATGCATAAGTGAAATACAAGGGATTACCACTACATCTTCGCTGTGGGCTAGGGGTAAAAATGGCCGAAGTTGGATATCTATATATAAGTCTTCTTTCCTTCTTTTATTGACACTACTGTCCGACGTTGACATGACATACTTAGCAAGCAACCGTGCTGTATGTGTTAATATTTTCATAATAAATTTGAAGTTCAATTTGATAGTTTTGATACCTACAAATGTACTAGATTTCCTTTAATTTCCTTGAAAATAGGCCTATTTTCTTCACACGCTGATCAGAATGGAACCTCAGGACCTTTAATTAATTTAGTCCTGTTGCTAAATAAAGAAAGAAAAGAATGCCTTCTGGTTTCTAAAATTTGGCGTTCTAAGCATCTCCCAGTCTCGTTTGTCAAAAAAAAATACTCTGTCATCGATCGACTTTTCGACTCGCATTCGAAAAGTAATAAAGAATGAAGGAGAACTTGGCGGATCTACAACAGGCCTTAATGGTGTAATTACTCCACTATCTCTTAACGATAAGCAGACAGTTAAATTTATACATTTTATTTTGTGAGTAGCGTCCACACTTAAAGTCTCTTTTGCTAAAAGCAAATAAAAACTAATTCTCCGACTTCTTGCAGAGTTTAGTGATCTTAATCCACAAGCTAAAAAACAAATTAACCATTTCAACTTTCAAAGATTGACACATTCGCCTCAACTCATTCAATCGGTGACACAGTCTCCAGACGCACATACTTCCACCTTAAAATATGCAAAACAAACGTGACAGCAAACAGCTGTCAACCGACACTTGACAGATGGCAGTCTCATTTCCAATTCACTTCGAGTGAAAACCACTCCCATTAGCGACTTACCTGTGGGCACATTTTGCATTGATACTTCCTCCCAGTGCCCCCAGCTCCAGGACCCAGGCTTGCACTTATCTTGGTCGCGTTAATCGGCTGCGGCACCACGAGCAAAGCTGACGTCGCCGAACTATGATGCACATGATTGCCACCACCCACTCCGCCACCCGGCGAATTGCTGTTCGACGATGCAGTTCTCACAGGTCCGCCTGGTCCGTAGATCGTCATCTGATTGCCTTGCGCCGCGCCCACATGATGGTCCAGTCGTCCATCGTCAAAGATGTGCCCTAGAATGAAAGCAGAATCATTCATAAAATGCCCGGTGCCAGCCGCCCCCTGTACCACCCTCGATCATCGTCCAGCCTTCGAGACAGTTTCAATTAAACGATCAATAAACCCGAATGGGGATCATCGTGCACTGATTTATGCCACACGCACTCGATAATTAAACCGAACCCAGTCGCAGACCGATAATCACTCCAAAAGGAGGCGACGGAAACGAAAAAAAACCGCGCACACCGATCGCCGACAACTGTACGGTATAACAACGAACGTACTCGTAGAATCGGGCCTAATTAGAGAGAGAAAGACCTGTCGGACAGCCCGCCGACAAGGCAAAAACCTGCTCGTCCAGTGCGCTCCAGTAATGATCGGTGAAGTACAGCAAAGTGATCAAGAATGCGCGCGCATTTTGCGCCGGCGCTAAGCTCTTTGGAATCTATGGATTCCACGGGCAACTGCCGCTGGCACCGCCACTGCGCCACAGCGCCGCTGCCGCCGTCGCTGCATGGCAATTTATTAAATGTCCATCCCGGACAATAATGATAACATTACAGGCCGCGTCGCATGTTGCTGCATCCCTAGATGGCGATATCGGATGGCGCTTGGTGTAAATTACCCCGGCTTGGCGCGTTAACGGACGACGATGGACCGGGTGGTGGCGTTGCTCGCTGCGCCTGGTCGCGTTTCCATGTAATCGCCGAGTACGGCACACAGAAACGCGCAGAATCCATCTAACGACTATTAGAACTGAACTCGACGCTAATTGTTGTTGTCTGCGGGAAGCATTGTCAACATTGACTGCAGCTACGACACCACCACGCACTTCATCGGAGTCAATGGTTGCTGGTTGCTGGCTGCTGGCAGTGTGTTGTCGCCTGTCTTTAGCTACCGACGCGCAGAGGGCAACTAGCTGGTGTACTACAAGACGGTGCTTGTAACTGACAACAGTTTACCATGTAAGACATCCATGTTCCGCGATCCGTTTGGGACTCAATGGCGAGCTTTGAACGGCGAACGGCGAATGGCGAATGGCGAACGGCGGATGTTTTTGCAGCGCACCACCGCGACATCGTTGTCGTCATGTGTTGGTGTGTAAATCATTCAAGCGACCGCCACCGAGCGCGCCGGCGTGCAGTGGAGCTCCGAAAATGATTCCCCTCATTTATGGAAATCTTTACGCCGGGAAAGTGGTAATGGAAAGCGAGGGATAAATTACAAGATCGTCGTCGTCCGGCGATCTTTCCGATCTACGCTCTGATCAAGCCATATTGCTTAGACGACAACGCAACATGCTCCCGTTGAATGTTAATCGGCGCGGTTGCAGTGGCGGGCAGGGCAGCTGCCCCTCGGCAATCGGAATTTGCCGGTCGGTCGCAGATCACTATCACCGCCGCGATGACATTATCGCGATTGCGCGGGACTATGAAGTCGATAGTTTCGATAGCACCGACATATGTAAACATGTTGCCGGAACGTTGCAACAGCGGCCGGCGGCGGACGGACGGATCCTACACGAATTGCGCGCATTGTTGTCGCGCACTCGGGCGGCCGGTGGGAGTGATGATCGCAGACAGTTCGCCTGGCTGACGGTGTCTTGGGCGAGGGGAGGGGGGCTGTGAATCGAGTGCCTTACCTTTCTGCAGGTTCCCATGGTGGTCGTTCATTTTGGCCTGAAACGAGAGAGGAGCGAGTACAACGTGATTGGTTATGCGGTTGCTTTTGGTGGCTTATGATATTGTGTGTGTGTTTGTGTGTCGAATGTAATGAGAGAGGAAGAATGGGATGTTAGGTGTGCTGAAGGTGTCCTCAATGAGGGAATGGGATGTACAATATGGGAAAGCTTACCTCATATCCTTGTTTCATGGACATGTGGTTCCTCGGTGTCGGCCAGCCATTGTAATCGATTTCCTTTGAATGTTGCCCGCATTGCTGGAAGAGTTTAATGAAAAGAAAAAAAGAAGGAAATTTTGTATTTTAGTTTTGTAAAGAACTGATGGATGCGTGTGTTTATGGTTAACTTGGGCGGGATTTTGGATGAGGACATACAAGCGAAAATGCAAGGAATCGCCAAATTGGGACAAGGCCACAAGCATTATCCCCATTGACCTTAAGACCAGCTCGCTTCGCCTGTTCATTAATTTCCGTGAAAGCTTCCACTACGGAATGTTGGGAATGCGCGACGATGTCGATGTGATATGCGTACCCCAACAGTTGGACTGACTTGTGGAAGATAGTGCCTTTCGTGTTTGGCCGCGGCACTATCTTCTCCAGTACCAGATTAAAGAAATCATACGCCATCGAATCTGCGTGCCGAAATCCGGTGCAGGTTTCAAATGACTCAGAAGCCCTCGAGCTAGTTGCACGGCGTATTTGTAAGCGTGGTGCGACACAACCGGATCAATTTTCCCGGGATCCCGAATTCGGCCATCGCATGGAATAACTCCTTGCGATGAATGCTGTCGTATGCGGCTTTAAGATCGATAGATAGGTGGTGTGTATAGATCTGAAACTCGCTAGTCTTCTAAAGGATCTGCCTTAGTATACAAATTTGGTCTATATTCGATTTTCCGGGCTGGAAGCCACATTGGTACGTGCCTATTTGTGCGGTGAGAACGGCTTTAGACGTTCACGTTTGTGAACCACGACTTTTAAACAGTACTCTTGATACCACATTTCATAGCATAACTTCTCAAGGGTTTCATGTAAGATGTCCATTTTCGACAACACAAGCTGCGTTTTTTTGCAAGCGTATATACGCCTAAATTTCAATTTGCATGTAAAATACACTAACAACGAGTCCTACATCCGCTTAATTTACTCATCATATCTATCGCCGCTTAAGAAATAAGCGCGGATAAAAACAATGCTTCCAATCATTAATTTCTGTGTGTTCATTCCTGAATTCATTCTTTCATTGTTTAGGTTGCTGTATGTGGCTCACATCTGCAGGTTTGGTTGATGTATTAGATCATTTTTAATTTTGTTGGCATCCATAAGTATACAATTTTTGGTATACTCAGAGTGTCTCTGCTATACATTCCATTTTGGCTTCGTAAACGATTCCTTTCATTTCACGATTTTTTTTTTAAATTGATAGTCACGCTACACAGTCGCAAAACGAAGTTTGTGACCATCAAAGACCAACCATCACCTTCCACGACTACACTGCTGACTGCTTAGCAAATGTCATAAATGTCGTCGGTGCTGCCAAGATTTTTAAGATGAATCATTAAGCGCCGATGATCGTTTTTTTTTGAGCACTTCAAAATTAAGCGTATATACCAGAGATAATGGATGATAGAGATATCCAACTTCGGCTATTTTTACCCCTAGCCCACAACGAAGATGTAGTGGTAATCCCTTGTATTTCACTTATACATTTACAACGCTCGTCAATTCACCGCAATATGGCGGCCGATTCGTGAATTTTGTGGGAAAAAGCGGCAGATTCATGAATCCATCCCATCCATGTAACGTACATGGGTATGTTGTTCTGAGGGTGTTCAAAAGTTGACTAGTATTTTTAAGGGAATTTCCTTACATTGTTATATGGACTTCCGTGAATAAAAATGTATTGCAATGTCCATTTAACTGGAACTATTTGACCTAAAATTAATTCTTAAGTGTATATATAGCCTATTTATAAGCCATACCTGACAAATTACCTCAAAAAATGAAGTTCGCTTCGTACGCTTAATTCATGAATTTTGAAAAACTCATGAATTCAATTTAAACAATTTGATAAGAACAATGGCAAGATATTGCACCTTTTACTAATGCATAAAAATGGCTGTCAAAACCTATTATTTGTTATTCACGCTTCAATAATATTTTTACTATTGGTTAACTGAATGTGTGAAAGTATTACTAATTTTTAATCATACGAAAAAATTCACACTGTGTTGTGCATTCATTAATTATGTCCAAGTATTTCAGATTGTAAATTGATCAAAGTTTTAATGAATCCACTTCATGAACATAAGCTTTGTTCGTTTACCCCTCCATACTGTGTTGAAAATTTAACACCAAAATTTGAAAAAACGTTCAAATAACGAGCGAATTTTCAAATAAGAACTCTAATTCACCCCACTACTAAGGTGGGGAAGGGTATCAGCTGTCTCCACAGCTGTTCTCAAGAGCTCACACGTATTCACAGACAGGGGACAAAAAGCGTATAAAAAAACGCTGTCAGATGAAATCAAGGCGCAAGGGAGGTAGAAGTTGGATATCTCTATTATAGGTTATCTCTGGTATATACGCTTGCAAAAAAACACGGTTACAATATCATAAAGAAAAAACTTCAAAAAATATTATTCGAATTCAAGGCCCCAAAAATGATGTATGTTGGTTTGTTGTTTCCTTCTTCGGTCACTAATTTCTAGAAATGCTGTCCATTATTCCTGTTTTCTAATGATACAGCTTTGTTCTCTGTGAAATTCTCTAGAAATCATCCATAAAACCTGTACACCGTTATGCAAGAACAAACAATAATGATTGTCCATATGGACTGGAAAAAACAGATATTAATGTAGACGCCGAAAGGCAAATATATAAGTAAGTGTAGATTATTTTAGAGTTGCTGCGAAGGGTCAGTAGGACAGATTTTAAGAACATGAATTATTTAGATTTTAATATAGATTTTATCATTTTTGTCTAGTTTTAATAATCATGAATTTACAAATAAAAATTAATTTTAAAGTTACAAATTAATACCCCGATTAAATAGTCCCAAAAATTGAAACAAATAGTTTGGCGGTTATTTAGGGCGGATAATCAACGAGCCTATGAGACAACTGATCAGAGTACGTCTGCCGTTGAATGCAGAGAATAAATCAAACAACTTGATGTGCGGGCCTGACAAACGCCGGAGGGTAATGTGGTGAAGGAATTTAACCAACTTGATGGGCGTAATTAAGGATGATCAAAAAATGCTTTATGTCGAGGCGCAGGTCTATCCCCATTTGTATCGTCAGCCGAATAAGAAGAAAGAGTTCTCCATATGCCACCAATAATTTGAGTCTAGCTCCTAATACACACACCGTGTGTACTATCGTATTTCACACTAACCCCGAATAATAAGGTGGTGCCGTGAAATGCAATATGAAAATTGTATATTCCGAAGGAATTAAAGATTAACTACTACAACTGAATGATGTCTGCTCTCTCTCTCTCTATCTCTCTCTCTATCTCTCTCTCTATCAAACAAACAAAATGAGGCTATTGTCTACGACCTAAGCCCATTATCAAATTTTATTAAAATCATTTATTCTCCGCCTTTGAACGGATGCCTGAAGGATACACTGTAGATAATCAAGAAAGCTTATCGCATCTCCTAAACAAAACAAAAACAAAAATGCACTGCATTTGTGTAACCCTGATGACTTGACTTCGTTTGCTGCTCTCATTAACACTTTCCCAGAAATTACAGCCGCTAATGCACCACCGAGGCATTATTGAAATTAGTTACACAAAGGGTATGTGTAAAAACCACGTATGACATGCGAAAATATCGATTGGATTGATTTGGAAAAAAAGTCACCGTTTATCATCGCATTTTTTAGCAGAAAATAATCGCTGCTATAGTTCGATGACATGCCTTCGAGGCTTTGTAGATTTGGTGCAAGAATTGAATTTGCGAGATTAAAATGTGAGAAGAGATCTATTTTGATTAAGTGAAGGGAAATGAATGAACTTAAACTAATCAATGCAGGTCCATTGTGTCGCCACGTTGGTTAGCTTAGGGTTAGTCCACCGATAGGAAACCAATTAGAGTTTTCTATGAAACGTAGTAGACTAATAGATTTATCGTCTAAGTGACTAAAATTTGCGAAGAAATCGAGGCGCAGATACTAGCTTCTAAATAGCACTGGTCGCGTGCAGAGAAGGTGTGGTATTTTTTTTCCGTTCTCTCGTTCTCGTTATACTAAATTATATAAATTATATTTAAATCACTTCTACCAAAGTTGTTTGTGATAATACCGCGATTTTTTGACTCCTTTACTTTTTTAGAAGCCCAACCTAGAAGAAATCTAACATGAACTTAGGGCTTGTTGCAGCATGCTAAGCGAGGATTCTGGTGTCGATGAGGAGGACGGCGGTCCGCTTACGGTTGCATTTTCAGCTGATCGGACGAGCTGGTCCCTCCATCGTACACCACCAATTTACAGTCACCCATTTAAGGGGCTATCTTTCACAAACCTTCACCAAGGGAGGTAGCGAAAGTCATGTCGATTGACATGAAGGATCGCCTGACGGTCATGTGCAAATAAAATCAGAAATCTTTGGCTTCTTACTAATCGGCTAACGACGATGGAAGTGAGTTGATTCGGCATAGGGCTGAGTCTCCTCCTCGACTGCTACATCAAAATGGCGCCCAACGTGAGGCGTTATACTTAACAAAAAGCATCCACCTTCTCAGGACTTCCTAAGAAATCGGCTCGAGGTCCTGTTTATTTTCTCTCTCTCTCTTCTTCTCCCTCTGTCTTTCTCTCATTCCTTCCGTCAGATCACATCATCCCGAACTCCAAATAGCCACAATTAAGTAGTTTTCTTGCAAATTTTACTTTCTTGTGCATATTGACGTTTGTACAGTCTAGTTGCATTGTGAATGGGAGTGTTTGCACTTTTTGTACAGTTAACTGTGTAAGCATCGAAATCAAACATTTTGATTTTTGCTCAAATTTTAAATTGTCAATTTGCGTAGTTATTTTGTTTTAGTTCTATATCTGCTCTTAGACTGAAGGCAGCTGTCCAATCATATCGTCAAGAGCCAGTGTATCTTCTGTTTTAGTCGGAGGTCGATGAAGAGCCAAGGAACGGATGAAGAGCCAAGGAGGTCGTCCTCTTCAGGGTGTTTGCCAGATTTGACAGAGGGATTAAGTTCTAATGTTGTAAAGCTGTCCTTATCTTCATGGTTTTCATGTCCTGGTATTCACAACCCTAAGGCGCTCTCTTCTTTTAGGCATTCAAACGGGGCAGCTTTCTGCTTCTCTGTGGCTCGGTGACCACGAGAGTAGTGAAGTTTAAAGCGTTCATGCTCTTGCTTTCAAGGACTCCAGTCCGATGGTTATTTCATCTTCGATAGATTCAAGAATTGTTGTCATTCCTAAGTCTAGCCCTCATCCAGACTCTTAGCATTTAAAATCGACTAATGAACTGTCATCAGGAAAGTTCGCACCCCTTTAACGCAAAAGAAGCTGCCACCGACCTTCAATCTTCCTCCCGAAGCTAGACTGTTTACCTCTTGAGCAATTGCTCAACCCCTTTTCCCGTTCACGACATCCCTTGATGGACAGTGCAAGCATGACAGACAGAAAGGTTCATCTGATTAATGAGAGGTCCCCCACCCGCAAATGTACCCACCCCAATGCAAGTCAAAATACCAGCCATTTCCCTCGACCATAACTCTTTCCTCCTCCCCATCGCCCCAGTCATCCTCCTTTCATCTGTCAATCGGCATTAGTCATGGCTGTTAAGTTTCTGTCACAGCTTACGAACATTAAGGCCATACCACAAACAATTGCTTTCGAAAAACAAGATTTCATTCGAAACAAAAGAAGAAGCACGGACAAAAAACAAAAAAAAACAAAAAAACGCCATCCCAACACCGGTGGCGTATCCTTTTTGCGCAATTCAGGCGGGAGTACAGTCAGCGCCCTTTGTGTGTGGATAACAACGGTAACAACAACAACAACACTACAACTATTCTCTCCAGTTCACCGTGTCAATAAAATGCTCTATTCATCGCCCAGCCTGACCACTGCCACTTCGCATAGCAGTGTGGCCGCCTCTGTGCCATGGCTGGTGTGGGGTACATTATCCCCAAGCCCCAAGCCCCACCACCACACCCCCACACACACATGCAAGGCAACCGAAAAAAAATAAACAAACAAACTATGACACAGGACGAGGCGAACCCAGAAAAAAAGAGCTTTGAGTGCATAGAAAAGGAGAACAACAACAACAATAGCAATTTGTGTGCAGTGTATCCTTTTTTCCGCATTTTTATTTTTTTAGTCCGCTTTGTTTTGTGTTTTTATGGGAATGTATTTTTATTTGGTCCTGACTTGTCTGCTTCTATTGATTTTCCAATCAACCAGTCATTTCTGCAATAGCTGGAGCTAAGTTTTGAGCTCAAAATGCCCGGGCTCCGCGCTCGCCAAATCAATCCCCCCCAGCCCTGCGGACATACGTCAATTGAGCAGCAAAAAAAAAAAGAAACCAGTAACTCGGCGGGCCATGTTAATTTACATAATGTCGCCCTTCATTTGAATCAATTTTCTCCCAAACGCTAATCCCTCGGCCGCCGGGGGTGGGTCGGAAGGGTTCATCTCTCCCTGCCGCAGCTTTAAAGCTCTCGAACGGTCCAGCAAAAAAAAGAAATTAATGAAAAATCAAAAAAAAAAGGAACAGAGGAAACAGAGAACCGGAAAAAAATTCTTTGAAACATTTTTTTCGCTGGGAAGCAGGACAAACAAAAAATTAGACATTGCGCATTGGGTCACGCCGCATGATCAATAGCCACTCCAACCACCACACAATGGAGCCTCGCACCCATGCGAGGCTTGCAGTTGGTCGTCCTTAAAGGCATACGCAACATGGCAACAGCAGAAATACTTACGTCAACATTGCCATTCCACATGTAATGCATTCCAACAGCGGCGGTGGGATCGTGATGCGTCTGCCCTGTCATGTGCTCGGCCATCACAGCGCTCATCCAATGGACCAGGCCCTGGGTGGGATTTTGGCCTTGCACCCCACCGATTGGCATACTGTTGCTGGAGGATGGTGTGATTCTGTTGTTTGGCGATGAGTTGATTCCCAGCTGGGATGGTGCCGAGGGTGATGACGGTGGCGGCGGTGCTCCTTCGGTGGACGAGAGATGCGATTTCGGTGTGAGACCTTGGTCTTGAGCACTGCCGTTCGGATGGTGGTTGGTATGATGTTGCTGAGACGCCGAGGTGAGGTGGTTCTCGAGGGCACTTGGGGACGGTGCCGCTGAGCCGAGGAGATTGTTGTCCGAGGGCCAGCCGAAATTCGATGGTTTCTGCAAAAAAAAATTAAATGTGAATGAATGAGATTTGGTCTGTAAATCAGAGGAGATTAAGAAGTTGAGTCAGTTATTTAATGGGTATGGGGGGTTGGCAACAGGCGCTCGATTTACCCTCCCTTAACGGGGAACGTTAACTGTCGGCAATTGATGCTTGTTATCTCCGACTAGTGCCTGTGACAAGAGAGGACGTATCCAAATATAAGCTAGAAAGACATAGACACAATAGACTGATTCCCGATTCAATCTAACCCACTCTTGCTTTCACAGTGGCGGTGCAGTGCACTTGGTACTAAAATCAAGATCTATTCGTGATGAGATAAGACCTATAAATTAATTCCAATCAGTTTTGGCAGGCTACTTACCACCTCCGACGAGGAAGCCGCGGTATGATGGCGAGTGTGAGCAGAAGTAACATGCAACTGACGAGGCATACCAAAAGGCGCTGCAACGAAAAACTAGACCAGCGCAGGAGGAGTACCGGGCTAGGGAAAGGGAGGAGAAAAAGCTTATACGCCTGAAGAAAAGGTCTGTCTGAGGGTGCTCCCAGCTCAAGGATATTGAAGAGTCTAGGGACAAGCATAAAATACGGGCCTTCTCCAAAAAAGACAAAAGCCTTGCTGCTGGCTTTAGGAAAGGCACCCAGGCTCTTTGAAACTGTGTGGGTAACCTGGTTACTTACCTGCAGGGAATTGTGGATATGTTTAAGCAGCACTTCCAACAGCTGCTTCACGGGCCTGATCAGGAGAGAGTGACAGAGAATCAAGAAATCCCAACTCCAGTCGATGACGTAGTCCTCCCACCTAGCTTTGAAGAAGTTGGCACAGCCATTAAAAGGCTGAAGAACAACAAAGCCGCAGGCTCAGATGGCTTACCATCAGAGCTCTTCAAGGCCGTTGGTGATGTTCTGGTAAGAATCATGCACCAGATCACCTGTAGCATTTGGGAGGACGAAAGCATGGCCCACGACTGGAATATCAGTTCCATATGCCCCATCCACAAAAAAGGCGATCCTACCTCTTGCAACAACTAAGAGGTACATCCCTGCCCAACTTCGCCTACAAGATCCTGTCCAGCGTACGTCTAAAGCCGTTCTCACCGCACTAATCGGCACGTAGCAGTGCGGCTTCCAGCCCGGCAAAAGACGATAGACCAAATTTTCCACACTAAGGCAGAGCCTGGGGAAGACTAGCGAATTTCAAATCGATACGCACCAACTTTTTATCGATTTTAAAGCCGCATACGACAGCATTCTTCGCAAGGAGTTATTTGGTGCGATGGCCGAATTCGGGATCCCAGGGAAACTGATCGGGTTGTGTCGCACCACGGTAACAAATACGCGATGCACCGTGCAGTTCGGCTGGAGGACTACCGAGTCGTTTGAAACCTGCACCGGATTTCAGCAAGGAGATGTGCTGTCGATGCCCAGTGTGATTTCTTCATTTTGGTACTGAAGAAGCGGGCAGCCATAAACACGGAGGGCACTATCTTCTACAAATCAGTCCAACTGTTGGGATATGCAGACGACATCGACATCGTCGCGCGTTCAAAACGTGCTGTAGTGGAAGCATTTACGGCAATTGAAGAAGAGGCGTAGAGAGCTGGTCTTAAGATCAACGAGGATAAAACTAAGTATATGCCGTCGACCAAATATCGATCCGCCACACACCACCTAGGACAAAATATTACAATCGACAGCTACAATTTCGTGGTAGTAAAGGAGTTTTTCTACATCGGGGCAAACGTAAACTCCACAAACGTCATCACTGTGGAGATCCGACATAGAACCGCCTTTGACAACGTGTGTTACGTCGGTTTGTCAAAACAACTGGCGTCAAAACTCCTGCCTGAAGGACTAAGGTCATGCTCTACAAAACTCTTATTTTAGCAGTCCTGCTATATGGAGCCGAAAGCTGGACGCTAAGCAAAACTGCAGACCTGATTATTGGCGCCGGTCGAAAGAAATATTCTACGTCGGATATATTGTCCCGTCTGCGAGGAAGACATATAGAGGAGAAGACATAACCACGAGCTGTACCAGGATGTGGATGTAGTCCGGAAGGCAAAGATCATTCGACTGCAGTGGCTCGGCTACACCGAGCGCATGAAGAACAATGCTCCATCTAAGAGGGTTTTCGAATCCAAGCCTCCTGGTTCGAGAAGGAGAGGAAGACTGAATCTCCGGTATAAAGACCAAGTAATCGCAGATGCTAAACAGGTTGGTCTTGATGACTGGGAGCAGCGTGCCCACGATCGACAGGAATGGAAAGCAGCTATCGCTCAGGCTCGGACCCTGCGTGGGTCGTCAACCTGATAAGTAAGTAAGCAAGTTATTTTTTAAGGGTTTTCTGTGAAGATAAAAATTGCTAAGTAAGCCTATGAAACACTGTTCGGTTTGGGAGAAGCATAAAAGTCGGTAGAGTTTTAACTCAATATACACAGCTGCTCCCGCGCTACATTTTACATACGTGGCAGTTTTATCAGTGAACTTAATTTTAATAACATTGTCCAGCCAGCGCAATTGGGTGCAACTACGTTATTTTTACCGAAAGGGTTAAATAGTCGAAAGATGATAGGAAGACTCAACTATTTTTTGAGTGTGTCTCAACAAAATTTCACTTGTGTGACGTTGAAGAAATAATTTGAAATATTAGGTTGAAAAATGGAATTCTTAATTAATTTAAGTTAGTTATTAAGGGTTAATTAAATTAAAATTAAAAAAAATGTATGCATTTTGAAAAAGATTAAAAATTTAAATAATTTATGTGCATAAACATTAAAAAATTATTTTGTCCAACGACCATGCACTAGACGAACCACTGTACGCTTTTTCGAATTCGAACGGTGAAGTTTGAGAAGCTTCTCTTGACAGTTATACAACCCAAATATTGTCAGTAATTCAAGAGAGGTGTTGCGGCTGTAAATGAAAGTAGTTCAATCCTGGAGGAGATGTGGTGTGGTCGCAGTATGAAGACCACATTTAAACCGTTGTCTAAGTTCTGGCGCCCGGTGCAAGGTCCGGATAACAAATTTTCGTTTCCAAAGTATGACCTCTTTGACATTTCGGATGATTTACAAAATACGTGCGTTTTTCTATACAGCAAACAAACTGACAACTCATTTATTTTTGTTTTGAGCTATAATTTGAAAGAAAACCAAGAGTAATTATTTGACGAACTACATAAAATCCTAGAGTGGAAACAGTTCACAGTTTGATGTGTTTAGTGTCCAGGCAGAATGTTCCTCTCGACGCAATTGTCGATGATCGACGAGAATTCCGTCCCCCCGACCAATATCGAGACTAAAGTCGAATAAAGCTGCTGCTGGCGACAGACTGTCTGCGGAACTGTTTATGGCAGCTGGAGATGAGCAGGTAAGGTATATGCACCAACTCATCTGTAAGATATGGTCGGACGAAAGCATGCCCGACAAGTGGAATCTCAGTATGGTTTGCCCGATTCACGTGAAAGGAGACCCCTTCAACTGGGCCAACTACCGTGGGATAAGTCTTCTCAACTTCCTATAAGATCCTAAGAGCGCCTGAAACCAACCGTCAATAACCTGATGGGTCCTTATCAGTGCGGTTTCATGCCGGGAAAGTCCACCATTCAAATCTTCACATTACGTTCGAAAAAAAGCTGAGATGGGCAGATGGACACCCACTACCTATTCGTCGATTTCAAGGCCGTATATGACAGCGTGCCTAGAGACGAGCTATACAGCGCCATGTCTAGTTCTGACATTCCTGCCAAACTTGTCAGGTTGTGCAGGATGAGGATGGAGAATTCTCGCTGCTCCATCATGGTCGGTAATCAACTCACCGAGACCTTCAATGCCAAAAAAGGTATTAGACAAGGCGACGCGCTGTCATGAGACTTTTTCAACATTATCCTTGAAAAGATCGTGCAGAACTCACATGCTAACACAAAAGGCACGATCTTCTAAAAGTCCGTGCAATTGCTGGCATACGCGGATGACATTCACGTGATTGGTCGACCACAGCGAGCCGTCACTGAAGCGTTTGCTGGTTTAGCTGTGAACGAGAGCAAAACGAAGTATATGCTGTCATCGAGAAAGGACACACAAGATCGACGACTTGGCCAGATCGTCATCATAGGCAGCTTTAACTTCAAAGTAGTGAAGCACTTCGTCTACCTCGGTTCGCAAGTGAAACGTACGAACAACACCAGTACCAAAATTAAACGCAGAAGTACTCTTGCCAATCGCTGTTTCTTTGAGTTCAAGAGGCAATTGAGTAGTAGAGCCCTCTCTCGAAGGACCAAGCTAACATTATATAACACCTTGATCATCCCTGTCCTGCTCTATGGTGCGGAGGCATGGACAATCACAAAAGCGGATGAAGAAGCACCTGATCTTTTCGAGAGAAAAGTTCTGCGTGCGATCTTTGGTCCTGTTTGCCTGGATGGTTATTTTAGAAGAAGAATGTGCGAATTGCACAGCGACATGAGCCTAGCCAGGCTTCGCATTCAACGCCTGAGATGGCTGGATAATCTAGAGCGCATGGACAAAACTGCTCCAGCCCCAAGAGTCTTCGACTCCGAACCAGTGGGACAACGCAATAGAGGACGCCCACGGAACCGATGGCGCACCCAGGTGGAGAAGGAGCTCAATCAATTTGGTGTGCGCAGTTGGAGACAGCTGGCTAACGATCGTACCGGCTGGAGAGGCTTGCTGGTTGAGGCCCAGGTCCACCCCGGACTGTAGCGCCACCAAAAGAAGAATAAGTGTTCAGAGTCTGTTGTATAACCTTTACCACTGATTTAGCCATGATCACAGACCATTGTAACTGATGGCATAAAGCAATTTGCAAGTGAAATGGTCAAATTCAAATCTTCTCAAATTGAAACGAAGTTCCGAAATACACACGAAAATACATCCTCCTATTTTTAATTTATTTTTTCGTCATTGGCTTAGCACGTTCAACGTTTTTGGCCCAAATGGACAAAAAGGCCCCAGGAGTTATTTGAACTTTTCGAAACAAACAAAGAATACGTAGCTAATGATATGCAGTCAAGCCCGGCTTATCGCACATACTGTTTAATGCGACACTTTCGTGAAGCTATTTCCCTTTTGGTACACCTTGTACTGGCGCAAAACCCCTCATATGGGTTTCGCGACAGTCCGTGGTGGAGTTGGGCTTCTCAGCAACCACATGTGTGGTTTCACGAGTGGAAGGAACCGACTCCGAACGTCGAAGTTGAGAAGCTCTCTTATAGACAGGAATACTCATTGTCAGTGACTCGAAAGAGGTGAAACCGTCTTGAAACTCCAACAATGGATACCCGCTGAATACATAAGTCATATAGCCGTTCACGCTATTTTGTGACTCAAAGCTGGGTATGTGTGCATAATTAATGTCTAGAGCCATGCGGCCAAATTAGAGAAGTTGGTATGATTTCCCTTTCACATCGCCGCTGAAGCATACATTTCGAATTAAATTCACACAGTGGCTTGAACATATTCACAATAAAAGGTCTGCTTACGGACAATAAATTAAACCCTCAATCGTCAATACTAAATGTACATACTACGAACAATGCCCATGATAAATAATTCTCGACACATAAACTCTTCAAAATTCAAAATTATTCATCGCTGTCAACTCAGCCTAAATGTTTCCTTAAATATTCGCCATTCCAAGAGACCCCCAAAAAAGTACACATCCCCCCATGTGCAAACAATACTTACACTCGTCTCCATTTCATTGGAAGGCGAGGAGTTATCCATTCGTTTGGTCACATCTGGACAGGAAAACAATAAATTCCTTGGAAAATGCGCAACAGCAGTCTTCTCCTCGTTAGCATCATGTTGCTGCAACTGCTGTTGCTGCTGGTGTTTCTGTTGCAGCACCGCACTGGCGAACAGACTCTTGTATATCTCAGCCGGCAGCAGAAACGGTGACTTGGTCTTCCCATGGCAGTAGCCAGGATGGAAGCCAACCGCCAAACGATGCGACTGCCCACCGTGATAGCCGCGCATCATTGCCTCACTGCCGCCAGCCAAGTGATCCGCCACAGCGAACGGTTTGATGTCCAATTCATGTTGCTGATGGTGGTGCTGCTGCTGCTGCTCATCGACGACACTAATCGGACTAATTGAATCCAAACGACAACTGTTGCGTTGGCCCGCCTCGTTGTCGCCATCACAATCACAATCTTCATCAGCACTTGGTGCGCGTTTGTTCGTCCTTTTGGCCGGAATTCCATCACTGCACTGGCCAGCTGATGTCAGTTGCTCCATGAGTGGTCACAAGCACTCGCCAACTCATCGACTATGCCACACACACTTCACATAGGCAGCGCATAACTTTCTCTCTGCCAAACTTCGCAGGCAACACTTTTACTTTCGCAAACAAAAAACTTTACTCAACTCCCGCAGCTGACGCGCACTATCCCCACCACCCCCACCCCGCTCTCTTTCACTCGACCACGTCTCGGCGCACGGCTTCGTTCCACAGAAAGGCCAACTGCACTTCGAGCCAGGTGGCAATTAACCGTCCGACTATTTGAATAAACACACTTAGAACTACTCCTTAACACTAGGACTACGTCTAGGACTACGACTAGATGTAGGACTTATAAATACGACTTATCTAGGCAGACTTTGATACTTTAATTGGTTACTGATTACTTGCACTTGAAATAGGAACTTTCGTTAAGTTGAGGTTAGTTTTTTTTTGTTTTCTTTTATTTTTTTTTATATCTTTTCACATGTTTATCACTTTTTTTTCTGTTATTGTGCGTGTGTTTAGGAACTTCTTGTTGCTGGCCCGGTTAGCTGTTTAGCCAGAGGTCGCACTGAGCTTGATGGCGGACTCGGCGGTGCAGTTGGACCCTTGCATTGTCGACCGATGGTGCCGTCGTCGTCCGTGCACCAATACGTCCACGTATCCCTTTCAAGGAAAACTACTTTTCGAGGAAGGATTGATTTTTTCTTAAGGTGCATTTTCTTTTTCTGTATGTGAGTTTCGTTTGTATGTTTTCTTTTCTTTTCTCTTCTTTCGTTTCGTTGTTTTTCTTTTTCTTTTGTTTTCTTTTTTTTTTAGTAATAATACTACAAATACATGAGAGGATAGTTGGGGGATAGTGGAGCTCTCTGTATGTGCGGCAGTGCACACTCGACACGAAGACGAAGACGAGACAAACCGTACCGAAGGACGACGACGACGATTGTGAGTGCAATGATATTATTACTGTTTCTCTAACAAAAAAAAAAAACACAGAAGCGAGAAAAGAAAAGAAATAAGAATGAGGAATAAAAAAAAACACACAGAGAACCTAACATGGAACCAAGAAAGGATACATGCTTGCACTTTTCTCTTGCCACTCACTCCCACTCCCACCACCTCCACCTACTCGCCCCACACGGTTTACCTTCCCATTTTCATTTTTCTTGCTTTTTTTTGAAATTTTTTTGCTTGCTTGTGCTCCTCGGTGGAGGGAGCATCGAGCAGCGAGTAGCGTTTTTCTCAGGGTTTTTCCTCATGCATTTGAATTTTCTTTCTTTCGTTTTGTTATTTTGCGATTGCTTTCTTTTTGGTTGGGGGGAGGTTGTGTTTTTTTTTTTTTTGTCTTTCGATTCTCAATTCCAACCAACTTGTTTTGCTTGTAGTTAGGGATGAAAAGGTGGCGGTGCACATATACAGTGAGTTGGAGTATAACGAGTACCGTGCATTTGCTGATATTGAACTTCAGCGGATATCTTTGGTCGGAATCGATTGGACTAATTGTTCATTTTTTTTTTTTGCTGAGCTCAATTGATCGGACGCAGACATAGGGCCATGGCATTGACATTGTCTCTTTTTGCATGCGTTTTATATTAGGAGTCAGAACTAATTGTTTTTTCTTCTTCTTCTGCTGGCACCACAGTCCGGCTGACACTTGGGCTTCAACCAACAAGATTTCCAGCTGACACGATCCTTAGCCAAGTTCTGCCTGGCAAAGATAAAGGTATGGACTGTCTATGTGAAGTAGGTTGTATAAATAATGGGTTGTGTAAAAAAAAACTGAGTCTCAGCATTTTCTCAGTGTTTTGGAGTAAATGCTCCATCTGGTGTGAATAAAAATGTATTTCGTTAAGTTTAACGAATCCTCTCCACTCAGATATTTTGACAGCTGCGTCTATCCTCCGTTTGGGTGTGAATAAAGATGGAATATGCTCAGACATCGCTTGTAGAAGTTGAGTGTGCATATGAGGTGACTTCAAGAGAAAAAAAAAGTGAACTAAATTTAAAATAATGGAAAATACTGCGTCGGAAGGGGAATACTTTGGCGGATTAAACCTTAATCCTCAAAAATAAAAGGAAATCTGGAATGGACGATTTCAGCAAGTGTTTGCAATAATTATAATATCCGTGCTTGCTGGAAAAAAAAGCAATCTGCGTTGAAATAAAAATCCATGGCTTTAATTTGAACATCTCGCAAATAAAGAAAAAAATTTAATAATTTTAAACAACAAAATTGTGGGTCGCCGTGGAGTAGTGGGTAAGTGTGTCGACTCCTACGCAGAGGGTGACGGGTTCGATACCCGAATTTACCACCTTTGATAATTCACGGCTCCACCTCTTTCGAGTCACTGGCAATACTCAAAGAGAATTCCTGCCTAGAAAAAGCTTCTCCACTTCGCCGTTCGGAGTCGGCATAAAACTGTAGGTCCCTTCCACTCGTGAAAGAACAATAGCACGCACAACACGAGTGGATGCTGAGAAGCTAGGCCCAGGTCCACCTCGGAATGTCGCGCCACCCATATTATATTATTATTATATAAACAACAAAATTGATAACATGAAGGCCCGCTTCAAATCCAAAGGCGATAAGAAAAAGACGGGCAATCTTCCCATTACTTTAAAAGACCAAAAACAATCAAAGGTATGGCATCACCACCGGTTTCTGCAGAAATATCGAAAAGGGAATGAGTACTTAACCATTCAAGGTTAACAAACTCGAATCAATACACGTTCTTGAAATTGTCCCCAAGGATCATGAGTTATAATTCTTTGTTTTTCACATTTGTATGTTTAAAAAATTTATTGCATATATTTTGCACCCACCTTTATCCCACTTTGCACTCACCCTTAAACGCCAAGAACCATAGTTTTCAAACGTCAACTGAGAGGAGGGTACCTACTTTGAGGCAATTTTTTATTCACACCAAATTGAGTATTTTCTTTAACGAACATACTCGGCTCATGTGTTCTTACTCGGAGTGTTTTCTCAGTTTTTATTCTTTATTTACTTTCGAACAAATTTGATTACCTTAAAAAAGGGGCACAGTAAGTCAATCTTAAAATATAGACATATGCTGTCAGGGACTTGTTTATAGAACTTTTAAAAAGGAACAATTCGATCATACATGATTTTTGCGTAACTTAAACCGTTTATGCACATCGTGACTACCTCGAAGTTATAGCTGCCTACAGTCACGTTCTGGCCGAGTCGTCGATGTTGTGCGTCATTTCTCGATGACAGCATATAATTAATTTTGGCTTCGTTTACCTCCAGATCCACTTTAGCCAAACGCCTAGCTGTGTTCGGCCTATCACGTCCGCGTATGCCAGCAATTGTACGCACTTTTAAAAGATCGTGCCTCTTGTGTTGGCCAGTAAGCTTTGCACGATCTTCCCATGAATCATATTAAAGTTGTCACATGACAGCGCGTCGCTTTGTCTAAAACCATTTTGACATTCAAAGTCTCGGTGAGCTCGTTATAGATCTTGATGGAGCACAACCTGACGAGTTTGGCAGGAATGTCAAAACTAGATATGGCGTTGTATAGCCTCTATGCACGCTGTCATTTGCAGTCCTGTGAGGGTGGGTGTCGATCTGTATTACTTCAGTCCCTTCCAAGATCTGCCGTCGTTTGAAGATTTGGTCTATGGTGGACTTCTTCAGCCTGAAACCGCACTGATTAGAATCCGGCTATGGCGCTCACCCAAAACTGCAAAGAAGATCTTATATGAGATGCTAGTTGGTGCAGTTGAAGGGGTCTCCTTACTTGTGCTCATTCTATTCACCGGCATATGACTGATGCAAAGGTTTTTGTATGTGTGCGAAATGCAATGACATTGCACGTATGAACTGGCATATGTGTAGGACCAGTTTTCAGAGCAGTTCGTTGTTGGCGTTCGACTTCTTCACACGTATTATTCATCCCTCTAGATAAACATTGCTTATATTTCTTTAGGAAACCAATTAACTATAGTTAAAATGTGCGATTCGCTTCACTGAGTTTTCCTCGGACCCAACATATGTGACTCAATGAATAAATTTGATTGAAATTCGATTATCCTAAAAACATATCATCAGCAAATGAGGAATGTGCCTTGGTAAACATATTTCCTCCACACATTATCATTTCTCTAACTCATTAAAATGAATTTAAGTCGCAAACTGTTGCAATTATAATTCCAGCAGCAATTCCTGTGCTCTCGAAGCCATTACACCGGCAGCGATTATTCGAAGGTAATTTGGCGTCCTTGAACATCAAGTGACCCCAATTGGTATTGTGCTTGGCGTATGACATTGTGAATTTGTTTCATGAAGCATTAAACAAACTAATGACACTTAATTTGTTTAGATCTCATTCAAATAACTGTGCTAATTATTCCGTTTATTTGTGACTTTGGTAACAATGCAGCTTCACAGGACGCAGTTGTTTTCATTTTCAATACATTTCAATGTCAAAGAGTTTTTGAATGAAGACCGAATATTTTATGTCCATTCTTTGATTCAAAACAACACTTAAGAGTGTTTTTTTTCTTTTTGTATTTTTGTGATAATGTGAGAGAAAAAAAGGTCGACAGATACAATTTGAAGCAGTAAAGGAGTTTTTTAACCCTGGCACAAACGTGACCTCATATTACAACTGTCGGACCAAAATCTTTGTAGAATCTCTTAGAGCTCTTATTTGGCTAGAAAGCTGGACGATATGCAAACTGTAGAGCTTCTTTTTGGCTCTTGGTTAGTGATGTGGCAAAATGTATGTATTCGTTAATTAGTAACGAGTTTTAAATAAAGTACAGTTACTGCTCAATGTTTATCGTTACTATTAAGGTACTATCGACGACCGACATCTATCCGTTCACTTTCTTCTCGTCTCTCGTTTTTGATGTGTTGTGTCACATCACGCATCGATATGGTTTGATGGTACAAATACTCTTTCCGTCTTGTGTGTATGGGATTTCTCTCTTGAATGCGAAGAGCGTATTTAGAATTTTCTGTATGGAATGAGATCGTATCGCTATGTATCTTATATCCTCGGTTAGGTATGTTGGGGATAGTAAAATGTATTTATTCGTATCGGTAGATATTGATCTGGTACAGTAACTTTTCTATACATATGTTTGGTATGCTCTACTCTTGAAAATGCGAACAGAGTAATTGCATTGTGCCTATTAAAGAAGTATAATAACAAATGCCCTACTAACAAACATTTTGGTTAATTTTTGTACGTATTTTGTGATGATGATGATCATACTGCATTATGGGTGATTAATTACATATTGCCACTAGTTGATGCAAATCACAAAATATTCGTATGTTTTTTTAACACTTTTTTGAGTGTAAATTGACTTGTTCATAGCATGTAATTAACAAAAAAGCAACCATGCGAACCTAAATACTTTATTCAGTTGAATACGTTTCTATTATGTATAAATTTAAACATAAAAACACCAATTGTGAAGAAAATAACGAAAGGAACCAAATTAAAGTAATGAGTATTCAGATAAAAAGTAACGAATACGTACGGCTATACGGCTTAATTTGTCGTTACTTTTACAGGCATGCTCTTAGTGCGTTCGAAAGAAAAAATTTGCGTCGGATATATGATTCGAGTCACTGACAATGCCCAAAGAGTATTCCTGTCTAGAAAAAGCTTCTCAATTTCGCTGTTCGGAGTCGGCATTAAGCTGCGGGTCCTTTCCACTCGTGAAAGAATAATAGCACGCACAACACGAGTGGTTGCTGAGAAACTAGGGCCAGGTCCGCTTCGGACTGTAGCGCCACGCATATTATTATTATTATATGATTCTGCTAGGAATGGGAATGAATGAGAAGATCCAACTGTTAAGAGCATGAGTCAAAAAGTGGAGGTAATCCGGAAGGCAAACATCCATTGACTACTCGGCTACACCGACCGCATGCACACCAATGCTCCACCTAAGAGTGTCTTCAATTCCTAACCTCCTGGTTTGAACAGGGGACGAAGACCGAATCTCCGGTGAAGAACTTGAGCCACCGGCTCATTCACAGTCCCTTCTAGGGTCGCAAGTTTAAGCACTCTGACACCCAAATCCAACAAAAAATCCTGCTCATTATTTCCACAAATGATCAAAACTCTTCAATGCCCAATTTGAGCACATTTCCGTCATTTCTAAGAAGACGTAATCATACATTACCCCCTTCTTATAGCACAGTGAAACTTCACTATAACGGACACCTATAGTGATTGTCTGTTATTTAAATGTGTCCGTTCTAGAGGGTTAGTGAAAAAAAATAGAACACAGGATTATAGTCAGACCCGGAAAAGCCAGAGCCGGGAGAGAGATAGATAGACGGAGAGCGAGATAGAGATAGAGGGAGACGGGTATGTGCGTCGATGTGGAGCGGTCCAAGGATAATAATTTAATAATTTGTTAGATATTTATTTTTATTTATATTTGTATAAATATACATGTTTAAAAATAAGCGATTTTAGCGTGTTCTTACAAGCAATTAGAAGAAAAACGTGCAATCTCAATTTCATTGAAATAAACTGAACAATATAATACTACGTTTCCACCGAACGAAGGAGTAGAGGTTTCATAAATTTCTTCGAACCTATCTGGTTCCGGCATACATTTTCGGCACGCGGAAACCTCGTGGTTTCTTATTAACCTCGATGCAACCCCCTTAAATAAGGTCCAGGAGAGGTTGTCAAACCGAACAAGGCTACAGATTGAATTTCTGTCATTTTCGCATTTTTTCTCTCTCTCTCTCTCTCAGCCTAAGGCCCCTTTATGCTCTGGCTACAAAAAGCTACTCTACATTTATTATACTCTATATATATATGCATATATTATACTCTACTATTTATTAAAAATTTAAATTTTTAATAAATAAATAAATCTCTCGCTCTCTCTATCTCTCTCTCTATCTCGCTCTCTCTATCTCTCTCTCTCTCTCTCTCTCTCTCTCTCTCTATCTATCTCTCTATCTCTCTCTCTCTCTCTATCTCTCTCTTTCTCTGTCAACAGACAGTTGTTCTGATGGCCATTTAAAAATTGAGAGCGAGTGACATTTGTTTTAGCGTGCCACTTAAGTGCCCCATACACACAACAGATGTATGTCTGCACACAAGTGTCGCTTTCTGCCACACACGTCACACAAATTCTTACACGGAACAGGGATTTGTGCTGTTGGGGTGGTAGAAATATTGGATTGGAATTATGTCTCCTGCATTCATATTTCACGAACTAGTCACAAACTTATTACCCAGAATCACTTAATCGTCCAGATACCAAGAAAAATCAAAAGTCACTCATCCACGATCGGATTGCGACTGATATTTTGTATGAACAAGACAAGCCCACACAGTTCGCACTTCTAGAAACACCGACACATCATCATTTTAGTCACACTGTGTGACACACTGAGGAATCGGTGCACGGACTAGCCCACACAGCCACATTGCATAAGTGTGCACACAAGTGTCGTGTGTATGGGGCACTTTATGCATTGAGAGCGAGTGACTCGAACATTGCGAGCGAAACCACTTCAACCTCAGTAGAAACAGCCTATTGAGGTTTTATTAAAAGCTCATCCGAATCTCTCGGTTTCGGTTCGGTTCAATTCAGTTGTATCAATTCAGTTCTAAGCCTTACAAGTCGATTACTTAATTTCACTGTTTCTGAATGTTTAGGTCTTTATGTAATGGTGAAACCTGATACGTTTGTACAAACCAAGTGCGTTTGTCTCTACAAACGCTGGTTGTTGCTATATACGTACATATTAGCAG
Organism: Eristalis intricaria; assembly: GCA_964034865.1. NCBI lineage: Eukaryota > Metazoa > Arthropoda > Insecta > Diptera > Syrphidae > Eristalis > Eristalis intricaria. Next base: position 11,645,179 of record OZ035873.1, read on the forward strand.
AGATGTAGAGGTAGGGATGCATGCAAACTATATTTTTCTGCGTCCTCCATGTTCGTTTACTTTGTGTCCGTTATATGTTTACTGATCAATACGCGCTGAAGTTCGTGTTCGTGTCCAGTATAGCAGAGGTCATCTGTAAGGGGTTGAAATACTCGAAGAGCCCTGCCTTCATGCCGGGACCAAGTCCGTTAAGAGAGGTGTCCCTTATAGAGGGGTTTCCGTAAAGAGAAGTTTAAGTGTACAAAGTCGTGTGCGATAATAAACGTCAAAATTTGCAAAGGCAGAGTTCTACGCGTGACTTGTCCGCCAGATAAACCTGGTTTTTTCTCAATGTGGACATATTTTTCAGGCATCAAAAAACCGAGTGAAAATGTTCCATAAAATGGGTAGACTCATTCTCACTACAGGGAGAACGGGTCAGGTCCGTGTACTGTGCACAGCAAGGCTTTTGTTACCGTAATTTGTCTCCATATCAAAGTTTATACTAGTTTAGTGGAACTGTTAACTTCTGTGAATGTCTCGGCATTGTTTTGTTTGTCAGCTAGAACTGTCACTCGTAACTCTACCATGATTATCAAAGAAATTAATTGTAAACAGTGCAGTGGCTCGTTTTGTAAACTCATGAACAAAATAAACATGACATGATCAACAAAATGACGTATTGTTGATCGTATTAACACCTTCTACAAAGCCAATGTTATTCAGAACCACCGGACTTCTATGACTTCAGGGCTGTCTAAACATCCAGCCTCACTATCTCTTGGGTATCTATGTTGTGTGTTGGTGAGCCATACGAAATAACGTGTCCTACTCAAGAGCAGGGGCAAGGTGAAGCCAGTCTTAAACACCAGTAGTGAAGCTTGCAGTGAACTCTGTTCATCACTGTACGCACGACCACCTATATAAATCTATAATTTTTCTTTATGTGGAAAATGCAAGAAAAATGTAAACCCGTTATTTCTTCCCTCTCATTTCCTACTGCTATTTTTTCTACTCCTGTGCTCCTTCTTAGCGGTATGATAGTATTTTTTCGCTTTTTTTTGTTCCTCTTTTTTGTATCCTTCATTGCTTTTATTTTGATGTTGTTCCTATTCTGCTTCAACCAGGACGTCGTCGTCGCGGCAATACGTTCGTACGTGTGTTTGTGTGTGCGAGCTTCATTTTTCTTTCTTAGAGGATGCTCCTCATCCTTGTGCGAACCACTAGACGAACCGGCGGGCGGTGGGTGGAATGGCGATATGTGTATGTGGGTAATGTTTTTCTTTATCCAACATTTCTTTTGAAATACTTAGTTCATTTTTTTCTTCTCTCGTCCCTTGTTTTGTTTCTTCCCTTTGAATCGTTCCGTTTATTTTTTTCTCACTGCTCGTCCTTCTTCGGGGGGTGGTGCCATGGGCGAGTGGATTCGATGGGGTGATAGGGAATGGCAAATGCTGGTGATTGCATTCGATATGTTTGTTGTTATTGCACTGCCTGGCTGCATGGGGAAAAGGATCTAGGACAATGGCCCTCATCTCCAGCCGAGAGCGGTGGCTGGGGAGCGACGTGATGGAGCACGAGAATCGTTGAGCGCGCGATTAGGACTCTCATACGTGAGGAATGAAGAATTATCACTACAAGCGGATGGGATCCAATGTAAATGACTTCGCTTGAATGAAGCGGAGTTCCTGCGAGTTGCTTTCAAGGTTAATGGGTGGAGGACATGTTCTCAAAACGACTTTCAGTCGCCTATTGTTGGTGGTTGTGTGTCATTAAGGGGCCCGGTCACACGGGCGCCAAGTTTTATGGAGATTATCGACCACCTGTTAAATTTGGCTCGGCGACAGGTCCCCTGTGGGGCTGCGCTCAGTCTCGACAGTCCTCTTAACGTGCTTTCAATTTCATCGTGGTTTCGGGGAAAATTATGCAGCGATGTGATGAGTTTTTTGTTATGTTTGTCTTCTTCCATCGTCTAGTGTCGCTTACACTCGAGTGCCGAGGTCCATCGTTTGAGAATTTCGAAAAATCATTTGGCAGTTGCAACATGGTCTCGGTCACAACTTGGGTGTTGGACTTGCTACTTCAATCGATTACATTCGCACGTATCCTCTGTAAGGGGGGAGGGTGAGCGTGATGTCTGGGACATTTTCAGTAATTACCTGTTGATGGGTTGGATTATACGGCACTTGTGTGTGCTCATGGCCAAAGTTGAGGTGGTCGTGGTCGTGGTTTTTTGAAATTTGGCATGAATTCAAAGTTAGGGTTGTCTTTAAGATTTTATGAACTTTAAGGCTGGCTTGTTTTTCATGAAGACTCTACACGTATGGACAATCTTGGTGGTGGATACAGTAAGCAACATTTCGGAATGAATTCTAGCCCGAGACGAAGGAAATGCATTGACGCTGTTCTGCTGGCGACTACGTTGTTGAGGAGAGTTCAAGTTGTCAGTTCGGTTTCAAATTTAAGCACTCTACTCAATTCTATGGATGGATGTGAATTTCGTCTACAAAGCATTGCGACATTGCGTCAAGAACTCGCGTTAATCTCTTGCTAGATAGGCAAGCATATTCCGCCTTGGGTGAATTCAGAAACGCATCACTGCGTCCGTAAACGCAGTTTTGAACGTCACTGCAAACTTCAAACGCTCAATTAAACATCGTCTCGAGCATCGGATACGCAAATTTTAAACATTTAAGCATCGTTAAATTTTGCGGAAATTGAAAACTATTTTGCAGAAACTGTTGGATAAGATAAAGGAACACACTAAAAAGATTTTTAAAGACACCATCATTAAATAATTCTGAATTTTCGGAACGTCTCTTCTTTGAATTTTCATTATAATTGCTGTCACTCGCCTTAAGTGCTTTCTCGTTGCTTCATACATGTTTAGGTTAGGTTAGGTTTGGGTGGTTTTGGGACCACTGTAGTAGTTGTGGCCCTATTAGATCCTGGTTGGATTCTTTTTGCTATCACTACCCGGTGCCCGGACTACTACTAGTGGCCTACTTTGACAGGTCCACTCCTGTGCTGATTAACGGCAAATTGGTTTTCCTGATAAACTTGGCTATGTCTTGTATCTTTAAGTGTGACATTTCTTCTAGATTACTGAAAAAGTAGTTGCCTAGTATATCTTTTCAAGTGCCGAGGAGGTGACGCGTATTTTCTTTCTCCTCCCCGTCTCTACAGCTTCTTCAGTAGTCGTTGTGGGGGACTCCCATTCTTCTAGCTTGGTTACCGAGAAGGCAGTGGCTGGTGATAATGCCCACTACGTTCGTTATTACAGTCCAGTTTAGTTTTAGGAGTGTATTTGATTTGTTTGGATTTAGTGAGGGCCAAATAAGCCTCGAAGTCCTACATGTGTATAATTCCATCCATCTCCGATTAGCGGAGTTGACGGCATCTGTAAGTAACGTGGTGTTTATTACTTGGAGTGAGGGATATGGGGTGGCCTGATAATTTTCCAGTGGCAGCCTGAAAAACCACTATGCCCAGGTACCCAGCATAGGGTTAGGTTGCATCTAACCGCTATCTCCCTAAGAGATAGACGGAAAAGTTCTATCATCTTCGATTAAATTGATGGTGTATCCAGAGCCTTTATGGCCGCCTGACTATCTATGTAAATGGCGATAGATAGCCCGTCTATCGGGTTAATCGACAGTAAGCGGGCAAGGTCTTGGATAGCTTTAACTTCTGCCTGGAATACACTACAATGGTTGGTCAGTCGAAGAGACAGAGAAAAGGCTTTGTCCGGTTATATCGCGAATACTCCTAGTCCGGTGCCCTCGTCTGTTTTTGAGCCACCTGGTTTTCTTACCAGTTTTTTTTCCCAACCTTCTCTGTCTGGGATAAATGTTTTGAACCCAAACTCGAAGAGTAAGGCGAGTGTTGTGTAATCTGTATGCGTTGGTAGTCTCGCATTTCTGATTATCTCTGTATGACCTAAATTATGTGAAATGCTCCAGCGGTTGCACTCCCGCAGCCTTAACGCTGCCTTGGTGGCTACCAGCTTCCCATAGATGTCCATGGGAAGAAGATGTAGCAAAGTTTCCATGGTGGCTGTGGGAGGGTATCGCAATGCCCCTTTAATGCATATACACGCTGATCTTTGAATACTGCTTATCAATTTAGGATTGGATTTGTTATTCAGTGCTGCCCACCAAACAAGGATACCGTATGTTAAGATGGGTCCAACAACATCCAGTGACCCATTCTTGGTTTAATTCCCCATGTGGGGCAAGGATTTGTCTTACATGAGTAAACAGATGCCGCCGCCTTCTTAATACGTTCCTTAATGTTTGGTTCCCAGCTTAACTTGCTGTTTAAGATTACTCCTAAGTATTTGGCCAGACTAGTGAAGCTGAGTTCCTTTTTCTTCAGCTTAGGGCCCTCTATCGGAGGTATGATACGTTTCTTCGCCTAAATTGAAATGGTCGTCGCGTTGAGAAAACTCACGCTTGTTACACCTTTCTGATGGCACGCGCAAGTCGGCCAGGACCTTAATCACTTGGGTGAATTCTAGTTAATTGGCTCGGCCAATTAATGCTCTTGCTCTTGTTGTTACAAAGCCTCCTTCCCCCCAGGCACCACCAACTTCCCACTGAATGGAGTCAACTATTGATTGACCTACAAATATATCATTAATCTTTCCAGCCATTAACAATAATTGATACGAAACCAGTTTTGTAATTTACAATTGTGACCCGTTTTACTACGCATGCAACGCTATCTAGAACAAGCAGTATGGTAAATATCCATAAATGGGGTTACGCAAATAAAGATCTTTTATTAGACCTACCCCACCAGCGGCGCTAAGGGTTCTGGTTTCTTCCATCATCATTCAGTCACCTTGACATTGTGTGCCTTTCCTGAAGTGAGCAGCTGAACGTGAATCTCATGATTGATACAATTTTGATACGACGCGGAACTAGATTTTTCGAAGGACCATGAATTCCGACTCTAGACTCATCACCTTTTTGTCGATTTCTTAAGAGTGACAAAAAAATTCCAGCCATGTATTTTTTTGTCACTATTAAGAATTGACTTGTTATCGTCTGTAGTTTGAAGCACAGTTTCTGAAGGATGGCTGGTGCATTGTCCAAAATCACCAACGCATTAACTGGTAACCTGTTTTGGCGAAGAGAACGTTGTTCCTCTAGGAAAAATTGATTATGGAACCAGTCCTTAAAAATTGCTGAGTTTATTCAGGCTGATTTGGAGATTTTTTATATTTTTTACTTTATTTCTTATTAACTCATGATACACACAATTAAATACAAGACTAAGCGAATTGCAAAAAAGTATAAGAAATGTGATGTATTGTATTTAAGTAAAAAATAAAAAATGGAGTTGAATGTCACTTCTATTAACAAGAGGAATACAAAAAAAAAAAGGAAAATAAGGTGGGGTGACCCTTACAAAATTCAAAGTAACAAAAAACAGAGAGAAAAAAAAATTAAATTTAAACTAAAAATTAAAAAAAGCAAAACAAAACATTTAAAATATTTCAGCGAAAATCAGAGAAAATAAGTAAATAATCCATTGTAATGAACGAGATGAGATGAAAGATAAAAAATATGAAGAAACAGCAAAGAATGAAAACAGATATTAGGCCAAGACATCAGGAATATGAGATTCTATAGCAGCATAATCAAGACTAAAAAGGCAGATTTTTAAGGTCTTTAAAAACATTCCAGACATTGTTAAGGTTCTGGTAGACGGAGGAAGTTAGTTAGTTAAATAATCGATAGGATAAATACAGAGAAAAAGTTACGATATGCATTGGTTCGGTAGTTAGGTACAGCTAAAAAGATTAATAAAAACTTTCCAAGATTTTGCTATAAGAAGAAATTAAACGATAAGTGCGATTACCAGAACCAAGCTATAAAACAGGAAGGAAGAATATTCAAAGTTCAGAACAAAGGAAATCTAGAATGTATAGTGGGTTTTCGACAAAATTGTCTAAGGAAGTGAATATGGTTACGATACACACCACCCCAACAACCAATTCCACATTGCAACTTTAAATGGAAAATACCATAATAAATTGACTTTAAAAGTTTTGTTGAGCAAACATTGCGTGGATAATAAAAATGACGAAGGGTACATCGGAAATATTTTCTTACAGTATCAATACGGTTCGCACAACTCATCCCGGAGCCAAGCATAAGTCCCAAATATTTGAATTCATGAACTCTTTCAACTTGAAAACATTTATCACTACAGGTAATATTATAAGAAAAGAGGACGAACTAAACGCACACTCAGGTGCATGAAAAAACACATAAACATCGAAATCAAAAATGGAAGATAAGTTGAAAAACATCATCAACATCATCATCATCACATGTCTTAGTTTTAGAGCTAAGTACTAAGTGATGATCAGCAAACCGTTGCCTTATCAAGCTCAGATCCCAATTAATATTAGAAACTAGAAGGCTCCTTAAGGCATAAAATAAACCAACGTCATCAGCAAAACCAGTTGGTGATCCCTTGAAATTTAGGGCAAGGAGTGAATTTATACAAACGAAAAACAGAATAGGACCTAAGACAGAGCCTTGAGGAACGCCTAGGTTAAAAAACCTTATTTCGCCCCTAAAATCATCAATTTTCACTCTTTGCGACCAAGATAAGCTCTGAACCTGGAGAGAATGAATTCGCGAAATCCAGCTTTATCCAGTTTTCTCATCCAGATATTGTGGTTGACCATGTCGAAAGCTTTAGTTAAGTCAATAAATAAACCAGCTGTACATTTTCTATTGTCGAGATTAGACAATATAAGGGAACAAAACTGAAGAAGCGCATCTTCTGTCGATTTGCCTTTGAAAAAACCAAATTGATTAGAATTGAAAAAAATTTGATTTAGTTAATTAATAATATTTAGTTTTGTGAGTAAAAGTGAAGTTGGCCTGTATTTATTTATTAAAATTTATTTTATTTGTTTATTTGTTAAAATAACAAAGTTATCTGTAAAGCCAAAGCGATGAAGCCTTTGGCTAAGATTGGCCTGTAATTACCGATTTCTGTAGCGGAACCTTTTTTATACAAAGGAATGCCATCAGCATACTTAAGACAATCAGGAAAAACACCTTCCAATACAAAACGATTAAGGACATTTGTTTTAATTCATGAAATGCATGACAGACTGCCTACTAGAAGAAAATGCTTAAAACTAGTTGGACGAACATTTTTATTATTTCTAACAAACTGGGCCTCGGCGGGCACTCTGAGTTAAGCTTTATCTTATCCTATGTCTTTCAACTTAACCTAAGAATCCATATATTTAAAGAAAAATTATTTTAACTGTACAACTTTGATTTATCTAATGAGTCTAAAAATGAGATTTGCCAAGACATCCACTACAAAGCATGCAATTTTTTTAAGTACATCATAAGAAATACCATCAGCTCCGCAAGAACTAGAGTTGCGCAAAGTTACGCAAAGATTCTGTGATGCACATGCAGGGACACTTTTTTAAAAGAAAGAGGTTTTAGAATTTTTGCTATGACAAGCGGTTTCACTGGTGACCTGTGGCTCTGGAGAAGTTTTTTCTGCTGGATGATACATAAGTTGGTCTTTGCCGGGAGAAGCTTCCAATATAGCCCTGCTCATCCGATTTGTACGTTTGTTCTGTTTTTTATGTGTTCACTGTAGCGATTTTTTATTTTTTTTGTTCACTATTTAGAATAGCCTGTATAAAATATCGCGCGTTCACCACATTGGATTGCTCACTGTATCGATGTTCATTATATCAAGCGTCCACTGTAGTTGAAATTTACACTTTCTGAAACTTATGAATCCCTTAAGTGGTAGGAATGACATCCCTACAACAGCACTAGTAGATCGAAGATGATAATAGGCACAGACGGACGTACTCTCCACAGCCAGTCAGGTTTCCTGATTATGGCAATGTTTCCCAAACGGTAGTCCTGGCAGTCAAATAAGCGCTTACCACAATCATCGCTTCGCTTACTCAGTCCGGAACTCAGTTGACAATACATTTGACAAGGCCAAGTGACATTTAACGCTTAATCTGTAAATGATCATAACCATCGAAAATCCGCGAACAGCCAAAACGGAACAAGAAACATAGAAGTACATACAGTACACCCTCGATAACGTGAACAATAAAAAATCAAGAGAGTTCAGGTTTGCGGGAGAGTTCATGTTTGCAAAGTTTAAATTTAAATAAAAGGATATTTTTATAATAGAAAATGCAATCCCACTATGGATTTTTATTTTAAAGCGGCTTATCTTTAACAAATTGAAAATAATTTGTTTTTTCTATTACACAAAAGAATATTTAAAAAAAGTAAAATAAAAATAATTATATAATATGGGCAATCGAACCCAGCCAGCGATATTCAGCTGCGTATGAGTCGACGCACTAACCCACTACGTCACGGCAACCGAATATGGCATAAAAAGTAACATTAAATATTAACCACGGGCATTACCGATACGAAAATTAATGGACAAAATCAGTCAATTCTTGGTCTCCAACAGTACTATTCACTGGTTTTCCCGAAGTATTGCAAGAATGCACAAGAATAAGGAATTTCACGCTAAAATACAGCTTGCTCAAACAGTTTACTGTTAACCTAAAGCAAAAATGTATGTTCACGTTTTAGAGTATTCATGACTTGTTCACAGTTTAGAGATGTCAAGCAAAAAAAAAAAGGAGAATGTGTTCATGTTATCGACAAGATAGATCAGATTTAAGTGAAATGGTCGGGAGTACCTTCGATGAAGAGTCAATGTCCGCTACAAGTCAATTCGCACTTATTCACTTGTAACTTGGTACTGCTCAACAGTCACCCTCCAAACGTAACATTTTAACTATCCTTTACTAACGATCACGAGATTGCCCTTTTCACTGACGGATCAAAAATGAACACAGCTACTGGGGCCGGCTTCTACTCGGATACCTTGCACAAGCAAGAATCATTTAGACTCCCTGATATGTGCAGTGTCTTCCAAGCAGAGATTCTGGCAATAGAGAAAGCAGTCAAACATATACAAGAAGCCGATATCCCACCATCCGAAATCACCATCTTTGTTGACAGCCAGTCTGCACTGAAATCAATAGGATCCTGCACGACAAGATCAGGGGCTGTTATGAACTGGCACGACTCACTAAAGTCCATCAGTCCCCACAAGGTCAAGCTCTGGTGAGTCCCGGGCCACAGGTCAATGGCAGGAAACGAAACCGCGGACGATTTGGCCAGACAAGGGTCTGAAATGGACATCAGCGAAGCGGATACATCACTGCAGCCACCGATCAGGGCACTAGTCCGAACTATAACTGACACCATTCTCAAAGAAGCCAACTTGTCTTGGCTCGCAAGAGATGTCTGTCACATGACAATAAGCAAAGAAGCTCCTGGCATAGGACCACACTGAATCCGTTGGGGTGATCACAGAACACTCACAAAGCTCCGAAAATGAAATGCGGAATCCAGTGATCTCCACAGGAGCTGCGGAGACGAGGAAGAGACCGAAACGATCCACCATCTGTTTTGCCACTGCCAATATATCCGATCTTATAAGATTTGTAAAGAGCACAGGGTGGTCACGCCATCACGAGACACAGGATAGGTTTTATTCAGAATGTGTACTCCACAGATGAAGGGATTCACTTTGGGCCCTAGGGCTTCCGAATGGAAGTGATCTTCTACCATCACACTCCCCTTCCTTAACCTAACCTAACCTCCTAACTTAAATTAGTCGCGTGAAATGAAAGAGATGTCGACGACGGTATCAACCTCCATTTGCGTGGAACTCATAATCTAGTATGCATTAACCAATACAACGCAAGCTAATTCCTCCTAATGCCTTATCCTCACAGCACCACTCATTCGTTTGTGAACATCCCAATTCTGGCAATCGACCCAAACAAAGCCACCATCAAACACTCAACAGGTTCATAATTTGCTTCACCTCATGTCCTTCAATGGGATCAAATTTAAATCCCCACAAAAAAATCATAAAAATTTCCCCAAAAAGGATGTTTGACTGAAGCCTGGATCCAATCCCTGAAAAAAACATTTCTCGTTCCAGTAGCAAAGACAACAACTCATATCGAAATTATTGCAAAGGATGGTGAGACGAGACGAATTTCTACTTTTTTTTTTGTGGAACAAACGCACGTATTATCCTGTGAATGCATTTTGATGTGAATCAAATGTGGATCGTAAGATGTGTGTCTCTCGTGTCCTCTGTCTAACTTTCGATTTCGTTTAGTGGGCGGTGAGTTTGTCTCTCTCGCTTGCTGGCGTTCCAATTAAATTATTATGGCAACGCCCACATTCTTTTGGATGTGGAAGGCTTTTAATTTTCGTTTTTTCCTTGTTTTTGTGTGCAAAAATGTGATTGGTCATGAGCAGCTGGGTGTAGTGGAGTGGTGATTCGAGTGAAACCAGTTTGAGTGGAAATTAATGTGGAGTAGATGAGGAGAGATGGAGAAATTGGCTAGTTGCATGTTTTTTTTATGAGAGAAAGGTTTCCTATTATATTCATTAAACATTTTGGTAGGAGTTCTGATGTGGATCACATGAAATGTGACAGGAATGAAAGAAGCTTTATACACATCAGATCTGCCCGACTTCTACCTCTCTTTCCCCTTAAGATTTTTCACAACTGTTTTTTATAACGCGTTCATAAGCCAAATTGTCCAATCAGAGCACGGCATTTACGCTATTTCGTGAATAACCGTCAAAAATTGATGAATATCTGTCAAAGATGCACTCAAAGTCGTCGATGGACTAGGGGGCAATCAGCCGGAAGTCGGCTATCTCTGTAATACTTCATTTCTGATACACATGAACAGACTTTCAGAGTTTATCAAATTCAAACTCAAAATTTGAGTTTTCATCTCAATATGACAAGTGTATAGATATCGGCTTAGGAAGCCAAGGTGAATACAAATTGAAGGCAGAAATCAAATATTCTAGAGATACTGATACGACTTCCAGCTCTGTTAACCTTTTAAGCATTTGTGAAAGCCTTTTTTTATCTTTTTCTGGGGCCGGGCGTGAGAAAGAGAATCTGGTTAACATGATTTCGGGATTAACTGTCAGAAAGTCCCTTGAGTTGGTGTGTGGACGAGGGGACAATCAGCTGTGATGTCGGTGTTTGAAAATGAGCGTTCAAGAAAACAGAATCATAGGCAAACTAAATAAGTATTGACAAGGCAGAGTATTAATAGAAAAATCAAATAAATACTACTTGAACAGGGATAGCAGTATAAACATAAATATATAATAAATATACGTAATGAACATCACGAGTTCACATATTAGAGAGATTCAAAAAAATATTTCTTCGTTTTTGTTCAAAATACACTAAACAGAATAAAAGTTCACAGTTTTTAGGTTAAGAAAGGAGTCTAGGAAAATGTGTGTTGTCATCCAGGCAGTTGCTTGACTTCTACTACACAGACACATTAAATTCCAGAAATCGTCCTGGGATTTTTGGATTTTCCGATTAAGAGAGGTTTTAAATTGTGTGTTCCAGTTGCATTTTATAAGGCATAAACTGAGTAGACAGCCAGTTCCCTTTTGCTTCGAAGGAGCTATAGCTTTATAATTTTACGCAAGTGATGCACAAACACGACAAAGCAAAAAGAAAGAAGAAAAATTTTAATTTAAAATCAGAATTTCCGAATAGCAAAAACTGGTCACGAGTAGTCATTTCATTTCATTTAAATAAATTTTTATTATAGAATTCATAACAACTTATATACTAGACAAAAATGCTTAAAACTAGTTGGACGTGTTAGTTACTTACTCTAAATTACTGGCCCTTAGCCGTACTGAACCGGATGAGACTCTACTCAGTTCGTTGTGCGACGGAGCGGCCGGGTTGAGTGGCCCATCCACAGTTGATCTGGCGATGATAGATGAGCATTTACGTCTTGTATCAGACTGTGGTTATCCAAATGAAAGAATGCTTCTGGGGGGACGAACCCGTTGTGACGTACCCTCTCGTGGTATTGAGGATTCGGGTAGTAAGCCCCAGAGATCAGATTGTTGACCGAGTTCATCGCACTAGCAGTATGACCTCGAATTAACTTCACCAGGAAATTGTGCACTCTTATCAGGTTTGCTCTGTTGTATAAGACCTCATTGGCATAGAATTTTCTGTGCTGGGATTCTGGAGTTCCTTAGAGGCGAAGACAAGCCTCTCGAACAACCGAATCTTTTCCATTAAGCTTACACTCGCGTTGAACCACATGGGACAGCCATAGGTGAGCATTGGCCGATTGAGGGCCGTGTAGCAGATAACTATCACCCTCACATCGAGTTGGCTGTTGTAAAATAGTTTCTTTGTAAGGGCAAAAACGCCTCGGGTCTTGGCCAGAACAACATCTACCTTTTTATAACGAGCAGAGTGGGTAGTGCATTATTTTTCCAGGTCACGTAATTGGATAGTTCACTTTATTGGGGTTCACATTATTGCGATTCTACTGTAGTAGTAATAATAATAACCGATGATTGATTATTTCAAGGTCATTTCGGCAGCATGCACTGCACTTCAGCAAGACCTGATGAAAAGATAATCCCAAAGGTGTTCATTTCTCTCTGCCTGGAATTTTTCTTTTTGGTTCCTCTGTTTACTACTAGACAGTCATAGGTGACCGGTGTTTCGTGGTCCCACAAGCCGGATACGGTTTGTCATAAGACATACATATTAGTGGTGTGCCAACCCGAAAGTTTTAGAAACCGAGTTAACCCGAGTTAAAATAGAAACAGACCGAGTTGTAAACCGGGTTGTCAAACTCGGTTTGATGATGAACCGAAAGAAAAAAATATGGATTATAGAATGGGTCAAGTCGAGTTGTATTGTCTGATTATATTTTGTTTCGGTGTTCTATGTGTATCCTAAAACGATTGTGTAGGCAAGGGAAGCGATAGGCGCACGGGCTAGACAAGCAAATTGTTTCAATTTTTCTCTCTTCTCTTTTATCTCTGTTTATATTGTCTAATTAGAATTGGGGTTGGTTGCGGTTCGGCATCATATGCTCACACCGTCTACAGTTTTTTTTTCTGTATTCGGTTCGTTTCATCGGTTTTGCCAATTCAGTTTGACATAAATGTTACTCGATTTGAGTCGGTTTAGGTGTAACTCAGGTTAGTTCGTTTTTTTTGACCCGGGTTGATAGACCACTAATACCTATTATGACGGTCAATACAATCAACAATGACATAGTATCATATGACTTGGCCACGTACACAGATTCATGGGTAAGCTTGTTCCTTCTCAGGACCACAACATTAGGTTATAGATTCGAAATTATTTTCAACCGGCCTTCAAATTGTCTGTAAAAGGCATCTCACGAAGCTACCCAGGATTCGAAAATGCATTTCTAGTGTAGACTCTATTTTGATTGCTTGCTTATGTCAGTCATGTTGTTAAACCTGTCAAATTTGTTGTGTCTCTCATTGCAGGTTACAGAGATAAACAACGAGTTATCGAATACTGTTTTCAAAACCAGTGGTACATTCTACCAACTGACACCGCATTAACCAATTTGTATCATTACCATAATCGTCCTGTCGTCTATTGGCCAAATTCAATTCACTGTGTTCATTTTGAGTGAATTGATAACTTCGAAGTAGTCAATCTCTAGCACAAAGCGTATGGCGAGATGTGCATTTCCAACGCTTGATTTCACTGATTGACAGCTAAAAAACTCCCAACCTTTGAATAATGTTTCACCTGTGGTCGCGAGTGAGTTTCGAGGGATGAATGTACTTAGTTGAGGAATTAACTTTAATGCGTGTAATAATGATAATATCGCCGGTGTTTCATTCCGCGATTGACCTGAGTCTGCTTCAACAGCAATCACTCATGCTCTGCGTACAGCTGTTCTCTAGATGTGATTTACAGTTGTGGTATGGGAACTTTTTGACTTCAACTTTAGATAGAACAACACGAGTGATTTCTCCAGAAGCTACGCCCGGTCCACCTCGGACTGTCGCGCCATAATATTATTATAAAAAGAACAAATTAAATAATACAGTGCATTCTTGATTATCGCAACTAAAACTGGGGTTGTTGCAATTACTACTCGCATTCACACTTTTCAGCATAAAATTTAACAAGTGAATTGTATTTTTTTTTTTTTTAAACGGTTACCCAGCCATTACTCGCATTAAAAGACCTCGGCCTCTCTTTAATTTATTCATGGTATTAGCTCGCCTTTAATTTGAGAACATCACTGTAAATTGGCACATTCAATTTTCTTTGATTAAGAAAGGACTTGTCGACTATCGAGTGGAACCAGCGAATGCTTTAGTGGAACATGCGAGTCGATGACGATGTACGTATAAATGAAAAGTTGACTCCACCCATTACCAAATTGCATTTAAGCCTAAAAACCTGGCTTAAGGAATACTAACTCTGGTCATAATAATTTTGGTGTTATTAGCCAAACTGCCAGCTCGACTAGCGAATTTTGAAAATCTAAAATCGCAGCTTTGTAGACCGCGTGGATAAGTACGTAAAGAAACAATAGACTTGTTTTTTTTCACCGCTATCGATAGTGAAGTGAAGTAAGATTCAGAAAAACGAATCGCAGTGGCATTGATTTTTTATCCGTCAAAATATATGGAAAAGAAATTTATATATAAGAAATTGATGACAAAATGTATGAAAAAAAATTCGAAGTCGAATTTTTATCGCCAGCCACTTTTCACTGCCGATATTATAGGCAGTTATAGGCAGTGGGTTGTTGTAAGTGCTTTACGTGCAAAATCCTACTTCACCATTTTTGAAAAAAACACGGCTAATATGTGTCGGATTTTTGGGAAGTTTATGAAAATTAACCGATGTATATCTCACACTAACATCCCGATTAAATCAACAAAATCTCACCGATGTTGCTAAATTCGCTTTCATCGCCTAATAAGCCACAACAACTCTCACATTCTTGGCTTAATTAATTATTACTTTTGATTGATGGATTGAGAAAAAGATGTTGTAGACAGGTATGCAAATATGAAGCAGGCTTAAAATTGTTTGAAAGCCTTATTTAATCTTCAGAAATATAACAGACACGATATATAGTGAAGCCGTATTAATAAGAAGTCCTCGAAGAAGTCTCGTTCAACAAAACGAGATTGTTAACATTAACGAGCGTGCAGATTTTAAGGGATTCCTTAGTCAACAACGTCTACTACACACGTTGAACTGTTTTCTTAAATTATTTCTTGCTACTTTTACTATTTATTGACCAAATATAAAAAACAAGATGCCTGGACAGCGTTTAACTTTTGGCATAATAAATTGACAATAGACTAAAGTGGACTCCCCCTAAGTCGAATTGTCACGGAATACCATAATTTGTTCGAGTTACAGAAAGTTTGTTTAGAGAGAGAACTTTGCATGGAAAATGGAGAGAAATGTATGTAAAATGCGGCGAAAAAGTTCGAGTTAGAGAGAGCTTGGACTTGGGGAGAGTTAAACTTAAAAAGAGTCCAGTGTAATTCAATCTTTTTAAGAACAAAAGCACAACATTTTATTTCTCTTGAATTGTGTGTTTTCACTCTATTGGATCATTTATACCAACGACGCTCACAGCATCACGGCCGTATCTACTGCATTTATGTTAAAATAAATTTCTTAGTTTTCCTCCAAATTGGCTTATGTTATTATTATATATTGTTATACATTGTTTCTTTCTTTGTGGTCGCCGTGGGGTAGTGGGTAAGTGCGTCGACTCCTACGCAGAGGGTGTCAGGTTCGATACTCGAATTTACCACCTTTGATAATTCATGGCTCCACCTCGTTCGAGCGACTGACAATGCTCAAAGAGTATTCCTGTCTAGAAAAATCTTCTCAACTTCACCATTCGGAGTCGGCATTAAACTGAAGGTCCCTTTCACTCGTGTAAGAACAATAACACGCACAACACGAGTAGTTGCTGAGAGGCTAGGTCCAGGTCCGCCTCGGACTGTCGCGCCACCCTTATTATTATTATTATTATTATTATTATTAAATTGTTTCTTTGGTTTTGACCATCTAAATAATATTTCGGTAGAAAGATAGATTGTTATCAAATCTCTGTAATGTAAAATGTGCGATGTTAAATCAAATGTATTTGTAATACAAAAAAATAATAAACTACCTCTATATCTTAAATTTTCTTGAGGGTACGTTTATCATAGTAAAAATTGTCCGATTTGGGTCAAATATGCGCCTTGGTAATGCCGTCGCTACTGGCGAATGACTGAGAGAGTCTTGTTTCACATGCCTCTGTTGAAGAGAAGCTTTCACTAGCAAAATCGTTCGCCTTGGATAGGAACAGGTAGTAACCAGTTGGTACTAGGTCCGGACTATAAGGTGGATGTATAAAGACCTCCGTATTAAGTTCCCGCAGCTTCTGGCGGAGCCTTGTTCAAAAGGTTCCAACCAGGTTTTTGTATAATGTTTAGCGCCTAGGTATTAGAAACAGTGCTTAAATGACTATGAGTCTTATCGGCAGGATTATTATTTGCATGATTTTATCGGCATTTCCCACAATTGGCCTCCCAATGGATGAATGAAAGCGTGGCGCTTCTTTCACATCGAAATAAGTGGAATGGAATCAACGGAACCAAAACTACGCATGATGTACTTGTTCAGCCCTAAACACATTATTCATTCATTTTAAGCCACCTGGCCTTTTTGGCAAACGTTGCAGGGATGAAGAGGAAGGAGAAACCACCGTGCACCTTTTTTTGCAATTGCAGTGCTCTCTCATCTCGCAGACTTACTCACGCGCTATATTTTACGACATGGCAGATCTGAGTAATGTGGCTAATACTAACATTCTTACTTACTTACTTATCAAGCTGACGACCCATGCAGGGTCCGATAGCTGCTTTAGCCCTCTTCATCGCTTTTTCAAATTGTTCACGGAGTAGGATCAACTAGATCGTTGTAGTAATACAACGGGCTTACGTTGGCCTAAGTGTGGCTACCATTCAAGGTAGTCAGCCACTCAAACATAACCTAACCTTAGTGTACTCATCTTTGAAATGCTGTTTTTTTGATTTTTGTAGTGTAAATATGTTTTGTATGGACGTCAACGTCATAAAAGTCAAGATAAGCTGTGCTTAACATCTTTTCTTAAAAACGTCTGGATGGCGCAGTTGGTAGAGTGCTTACCCCTGGTTAGCGGGGTTCCCGGTTCGAATCCCAGTGAAAGCAAAGTTAATACTATCTCTGGAGTAGTCAATCAGTGGTAGTAGTCCGACTATGGGTATCACAATAGACCAATATGGTCTAAGTGTGCTGGTGAATACACTAGCAGCCCTCCTACCTAACCTAACCTAAATCTTTTCTTTAGAATTTTATAGCGAAACACATTGGAAAACTCTAGAGGAGTGAGAGGATAATATTGACGTGACTGGTTGAAATCAGTGAGCGAGCAAAGAGGCATTCCCGCCAATTTATAGTCTCTGGCAGTCGATCCTGAGTACTGAGAGAAGGAATCACTTTTACAAGCCAACGACGAGGACCCAAATGCCGGGCAACAGTTCAATATGAACGCAAAACTTGACCAATCACATTCTTCACTGGGTTGGATATTAGCTGATTGATTACCTTTTAGCATCTAGTCTACATCTATCCCCAAGCAACCACCTCAGATCATCTCTATGCAATCGAGTAAGTGGTAGTTGTAGTCATCAATTTACACAACTCTCAATCATCCAAGGCCTTTACGCGTCAATTCACTTTCCTCTCTAAAGGCGAACCTGTTTAAGCAGGGATCTAACTCGTATTGCAATTATTCAAAGTGCACATCAACATTCTCTCCTCATTAAGGAAGCTAGCTGCAAGAGCATACGGCAACCACTGAACTAAACTAATTTGACATTCCACAAGCCATCCAGCCAATCTGCGTCTGCCAAACGCATCATTAAATGTCAATCTACATGCTAAACAGCTGGTCTTCTGCTGTCCCTTGGCCACGTGCCATCGCAGCTTTCCACACGTGGTCTCAGTCTCAGTCTCGGTCGATTTCCCTCTCTGTCTGCCCCGATTGACGCCGTTAATCTTTCGTTCACATCTGTGCATCAGTTTCAGCGAGCTTCACAGAATCCGAAATATCATCACGCAAACATGTCCATTGGCGAGGCCATTTGCAAAGCCAATTGTCCAAATCGGCTGTCATCCATTACGACAAAACAGAACGAACGTCGCTGTCTCGGGCTCTGGCTAGCGTCTACCTAATGCGCAATTTTTCAAATCATTTGTTACTCTCATCACGGGATTTATTCGTGGGCATTAATCCTGCCCCAGTTATGAATGAGTGTTTCGTTTCACTCGGAAACGAAAGTTCACAGCGTTCGTTTGCTGCTGATGTTTGCAGGAGCCCCCAGGTGGCAGGTGGATGTTGAAATTGTCATAATGACAATGACCTGTGGACATGCTCTGGCCGAGGGTTGTTAGTTGGGGTGGACGGTGTTGTCGTCTCATAATTCCAATTATAATTAATTTTATTGGTTTATAATTCATCATCGTTCAACGGGAAAACCCCTACAGCTGGGGAGCAGATGAACATGATGAAATTGTAAATGTCGCGTCGTGTCGGTCGTCTGTGTGACGGTACCGTGACGGTTGACATTTAATGAAATGTTTTATGAATTGTTTTTGTGGCAAACAGAATTATTACATGTAAATCGAGATTAAATATCTGACAGATTACTAAAACTGTGACATTTGCTACGATAACGTCGCCAGCTGTTTGCTAATTGAAACTTATTTTGAGTGTCATAGGTGAACTTGACTACAAACATCAATATTGCACAGAAATAAGCATCGATTGAAGAATACGTTACTGATTAATTTCTTCTTAGAATTTATTTGTCATCGTGAATGACATATTTGCCAAGGGTTTGACTTTCAACTTGGCAGCACTGTTCGTAGTGTCAACGGAATTTCAAAATTGACAGGTGATTTGTTGCCATTAATTCGTTGACATTTTACTGTCACAAATTTTTAGAATTTACAACAATGTAAGCAAGTAAGCCTTTTTTGTTGTAGTGGCCGCCGCCGCAGGTTTCGACGACTCCTACGCTGCCTTAGCTTTAGATTTCATCAGAAGTGAAGTATTACAGAGATAGCCGACATCACAGCTGATTGCCCCCTAGTCCATCAACGAATTTGAATACCTTTTGGCAGATATTCATGTATTTTTGACGGTTATTCACGAAATAACGTAAATGCCGTCCCCTGATTGATCAATTTGGTTTATGAACACGTAATAAAAAACAGTTGTCAAAAATCTTAAGGGGCAAGAGAAGTAGAAGTCAGGCATCTCTAATACTTCATTTCTGGATTTCATATTACACATCTCAAGTCATAGAGAATGCTCAGAGGAACTGATAAGAAAATGCTTCTAAAAATTTGCCGTTTCGCTCGTGGCAGAACAAAAGGACGCACAACACAAGTGGTCCCTTTTACAGACAGAACATTTGAAGACAGGCGAGCGATAAGGCTTGCTTATAAAGGGTGGTCCCAACATAATGCACGATGTTAATTGTAAGTCACACCTTAACGTCAAGTTTTCTTGGCCAACTTAATTTGACATTTCTTTGTTTCAGTGTTTGACAAATTCAACCATAGAAAGGTACACAATTGTGCAGCACGTTAAGATTGTAGGATTAAAGCCTTTTACGAAAATGGGCGTTCAAATCAAAATGCATTTTTGCACTTAGTGATTTTTTTGGTCACCAAATGTGTCCACAATCGGTCGAATCATGCGCGAATTTCAGCAAACTGGGTCTGTAGGAAATGTGAAAACACTTGTGCCTCCTCCTCCAGTTCGTTCAGTGGAAAATATTGTTGATGTTCATGGTAGTGTGGCACAAGAGCCATTAACCTTGACTCGTAGTCGTGCCTAACAATTGAACATCTCAAGAACACCACTAATGCGAATTTTGAATAAAGATTTGAACTTACACGCTTATAATAATAATATGGGTGGCGCTACAGCCCGTAGAGGGCCAGAGCCTAGCTTCTCAGCAACCACTCGTGTTGTGTGTGCAATTGTTCTTTCACGCGTGGAAGGGACCTACAGTTTAATGCCGACTCCGAACGTAGTTGAGAAGCTTTTTCTAGACAGGATATACTCTTTGAGCATTGTCAATGACTCGAAAGAGGTGGAGCCGTGAAATATGAACCTGGCACCTTCTGCGTAGGAGTCGACGCACTAACCCACTACGCCACGGCGACCCACGCTTTACACGCTTACAAGATTCAATTGACTCCAGAACTGAGGTACACTGGCTATTTCAACAAGCCAAGAACAATTCAAGAGCTAAAGGATGTGATAATTCGGCACATCAACGACATTGAACCTCAATTATGTCTCAGACACATTGAAAATATGGACAGATAGGATAGATTTATGCCACCGAAGCCGTGGCGAGCATTTAGCCGATATTTTGATTCACACATAATTGTCATAGATCCTTTCTTTCATAATAAAAAATATTGAGATAATTATCAGAAAACTTTTAGTTTTATTTACAATTATCATCGTGCGTCTTTACTTGGAAGTGTATGACAGATTTTTATTTTTTTTATAGCGGGGCTGAGCTAAGGTTTCTTTGACTCCTGCGCTGAGAGTCTGAGACCAATTTCGATACGAACGAACTTCCATAAAGCACAATTCAGTGAAAATGTTCAGATGGTGTAAACAACTGTCTACCTCTAGACAAACATTCTCAAATTTGGTCGTTCGGATCCGCATAAACCTCTACTAGGGAGTGAGCAAAAGTTCGCACAACTCGAGTGGTTTCTGTACTGTCCTATAGCGACAAGACTCACTGCTACTTGATTGACGAGATCTATTATGTCAATGCTTGACATGCTTTATTGGCCAGTATTCATTGCATTCCCAGAGTTGGGTAGTGTTTCCACTGGCAGCACCAAGTTGTGCGTGCTTTTGATGTGTCATGAGTGGATAGCTTACATGCCCTGCATAAAGTTATAGTCGAAGAATACGTGGTGGTACTAGTTGAAGAACCTACACCCACATCTGCACAAGTTTGGTTAAGAACCCTTAAAATGGACTAGAAGTACGCAGTGTCTCGAATTGAATTCAATGAATCTCGAGATAGCAGTCCAATAGTTCTACTAAAGGATAAATAACTATCCAATAGGTATCAACTTTGAACAGAGACCTGAAAGGGCTGAAGATGAGCGGTCCCCCTACACATGTGTAACATATGGTCGCAGGAAAGTAGGCACGACAAAAGGAATCCCAGTACCGACATTCTAACCCACAAAAACTAAGACTCCCTTCAAATGCCCAAACTACCGAGGGATAAGTCTCCTAAGCATAACATATAAGATCCTCTCTGCAGTTTTATGTGAGGGCCTGAAACCATTCGTTAATAACAGGATAGCTTCGTATCAGTGCAGTTTGAGGGCTGGGAACTCCATTATCGACCAAATTTTTAAACTACTACAGCTCCTGGAAAAGGCCCAAGAAACGTAGATCAACACTCACCACCTAGTCGTCGATTTCAAGGTCACAATATGACAGAGTGCGAACTGTACAGTGCTATGTAGCATTGTCAGTGACTCGAAAGAGTTGGAGCCGTAAATTATGAAAGTTGGTAAGATTCTAGGATTGAACCTGCCACCCCTGGCGTAGGAGTAAACTAGTTTTGAAATTTCTGTCAAACTGGTCAGGTTGTGCGGGATGATAATGGAGAATTCCCGCTGCTCCATCAACATCGGAAATTAACTCACGAAGCCTTTCAAAGTCAACTCTTGAAAAAGTAGTGCAAAACTCAATCGTCAACACAAGAGGCACGACCTCCCAACGTCTGTACAATTCGTGGCATACGCAGACGACATTTACGTGATTGATCGAACGCGGCGAGCCATAATAAAACGTTTGCTGGCATTGAATCCTACGCGCCCCAAATGGGCTTAGCGGTGAATAAGTAAATAATCAAAACGATATACAGTAGTTTCCGCCTTATTGGGATATCGCTTGATCGGGAAAGCCGTGGAAAATGACTTCACCTTTTCTCTTGGCTATTTCCTCACTTCGTATTTTTGGAACAGCGTTTGGCCCGAAGTGTCCCAATAAAGCGGAATCTACTGCGTACACTATCTTCAGGTTAGGATACACACCATCGACGACCTCACCATAGCAGAAAGTAGACAGTAAAAACATCATCAGTAACGTGATTAATCGCAACATAACTCTTGCCATGCGCTGTTTCTTCGGGTTAAAGACAAATTTGCTGACATTATACCACACTCTGAATTATTGTAAAACCTTCCACCATCCAATTGATATCACCTACACTAACCTCAGCAGAGTTTGAACGCGCTTCCTCTATTTTCCCATTAAGAAGCACCTCTCTGATAGTCCGTGAGCAGTCAATCGATCCTCTAATGGCCTCAAGCTTCAAACTAGCTAAAAATAATAATACGCGACAGTGTAAGGTTAACCAGATCCTAGCCCGACTCGTGTTGTGCGTGCTATTGTTCTTGGGCGATTCGATAGGACCTACAGTTGTATGTCGACTCCGAACGGCGAAGATTGAGAAGCTTCTTTCAGTGACTCGAAAGGGGTGTATCCGTAAATTGTGGAAGTAGGTAAATTTGGGGACCGAACCTGTCTCCGGCGCAGGAGTCGGCGCTCTAACCCACTACGCCACGGCGACTCAACGAACTCAAACTATTGGGAAAATGGTTATCCCACCAATCTCTGGTAGAATGCGGATCAAAGAGTGTCCGGTCATCATCGATTGTGGTCGTATGCCCAAATCAGGTACAGCATCTGCTGTGAGAGACAAGGATGTGAAAACGCATGCAAAGAGTCCGAGGAAGGAATGCTAGCAAAATATCAGAACTGCTTTCATTCACAGAGAACATTGCTACCTCTGTCTAAATCGATCTTCTCGTAGAGTTGATACCACAGAAAGTCGACATCGTTAAGGTAAGGTTTGGAAGATAATCGAATTTTGAGGATTTGCTCTAATGCAAATACATGGAAGATCTTGCGCAAGGACCATGTACAACCCCGAAGTTGTGAGCTTTAAGCCCGACTTAAAACATTTTCAGCGGGAGTTCACGCGAGTAATGAGGGCTTGAATAGTTAAAGACTGAAACACTTATTTCTCTGATGGCAAATTACTTGACTAAGAAGGTATGAGCTACTTGGGCTTAAATAAGTAAGAACTATTCTACTCGTACCCCATATTTCCATCCTTATTCGCTGTCAGTACGTCGGGTATACCGTCGTCTTTCAGATGCTCAACCACTTTTAAGCAGATCAAGTGATCGAAGGTTTATGTCGAGACATTGCGCAAAGGCCATTCATAACTCTAGGATTAGGGTATCATTATCCTGGAGCACGATGTGACTATACAACATCTTCTCTGCTCGTCCAGTGTTCGCCATATTGAAAATGTTTGCTAGTTGGATAGCGTCAGTATAGGTCAGATCGTAGGAAAGAATAAGTGGTTCCAGGAGTAAGAAATAAGAAATCATCACGGGATCACAATCTTCCCATCTTGGCCTAGGTAGATCCTTTCTGCAGCCAGCCACCAGGACTCAACCTCCACAAACTGAAGAACTACCTTTTGAAAATGTAACTGATTGAAACCGTCGACGCAAAATCAAGTCTTAATGGCGCCCGACACTTATCAACGATTTAATTTTGTTTGGAAGAGTATGAATGACATAGCCTAAATGTCGTTGCAACAAAATAGTGGTAAAATCCATTTAAGATCATTTCATGAGAGCCTTTGAAGCTTTCATAATATTTTTAAGTCAACATTCTTGCGGTAAGGCCTTAAATGTTCGTAGGGAATGCCGAAAATTGAAAGTAGAATGCACAGAGAATAGTTTCTAGGAGGCTCTCATTTAATCCCATCAGTCGTGCATCGAGTAATTGAGATCATTCATCAGTTAGTGGCTACTTCACCGTAAAATGTTTACCAAAAGCTGAATTCAATTGTGTCTTACAATCGTTAGAATTAACAAGATCTCCTGAATACGCATGGCACGATCGTCTGACACATTGTATAATTTATGAACTCGACACTTAGTCACATTCACTGACAGTCGAAACATTATGACAGATCTGAGCACACTAATTAAGTCCCTCCGAATGTTTGCCGTTATGTACTCGATTTCATAGGTCAATTTTTTTTAATTGCAGTAATGTATAATGCATTTAACTGAGGACAAAAACTTAATATTAATTGCCGCATTGTTAGCACCTCTCCCAGCTATCATTGTGCAGCTTGTTATTAAGTCATTTATTTAACTATGCTACCAATTTAGTATCAACACCCTGTGATGATGTGAATTCGTTAGCTTATCTTATGCTTAATAGAATTGATTAGAGTAACGCTTATTAAGTCTTTAAGAACAATTTCGTTTTTGTTAAAGGTTGACGAAAGAAATGGTTCGATAGTTTTCTGAAGTGGGTAACTGATGCTTATTTAACTGATTCATTAATATGTGCAGTGCCCTCCAACAAGTGGCAGCAAGTTCTTTTCCCACCTTTTTTAAATTATCCGCATTCAAGGGAATTTTGTTGAGTTGCGTAGAGGTTTTGTTAGAATAGAAAGAATTCTTTTCAAATCGGAGGAAACTAAAAACTTCGCGTCTTTCATCCATTGGTAAATGAGATATACCAAAATTGAAATCACTGATCCTTCGAAAGATGACCTAGTCAAAAACACACTCTACATGCAGGAACGGTTAAAAAAAATGGGAAATTTTGAAAACTTCTGTCAAAAGTGATTAACCCAAAAAGTTGTTTTTTTAAAAAGAAGTTTTGACCGAAATGAAGCACCTGACGCGACTTCTCTTGCAAGTTTGTGCACAAGGTTCATGAGACTGGTTTGCTAGTAGACAACACTTGTGGTTCACATCGTCGCACAGATAAGACGACAAATTATGTGGTCGCCATCGCAAACCCAAGTCCTATCAATAAGCCTCGACTATGTCAATTGGCCTCCTCGAAGCTGCGATTTAACCCCTTTGGACTTTTTCATGTGCGAAACTGTAAAGGGCAGATGTTGTGCCCACAATCTGGAAAGTATTCAAGCACTTAAGGCTAATATCATCCAAGCAATCCATGAGCTATAGCTCGAAACCATCAACGAGGTCTTGGAAAATTGGGGTGATAGAATGCGAGCTGGTGCAGACACTTGAATGACGATATATTTCATAATTAATGGGAATGTTTGTTCTTACTAATAAGGCCATAATACGTGGAAATCATTTAATTTCGTTAAGGCCACAACCAAACAAACCACTTGAGATATTTCAAAAACTTTGTTATCGGCTTGAAGCAAAATCAAAACATTTATGAATGGAACTCGACTTCGTCCACCGCGGACACGTTTGCAGCGGTCAATTCGTCGGTCCCAATTTTCAACGATTCTTCCACACACTTCGACCGAAACGGCCGCTATTTCACGTTCAATGTTGGTTCTGAGTTCTTCCAAAGTCGTCGGCTTGTTGGTAAAAACCAATGACTTAACGTAGACCCACAGAAAATAGTCAAGCGGCTATATATCGGACGAACGAGACGGCCCATTTTTTGACAAAAAAAAAAAAAAAAAACACTCACCATACCTATCTTCACTAAATCGATTGTAACGTGTGCGTGTGGCTTATGGCACCATACTGTTGAAACCACATTTCGTCCAAGTCCATATCTGACAATTCGTGCTAAAAATAATCTGTAATCATGACGCGATAACGTTGACCATTCACAGTTACGTGACAATCGTTAGCATCGACGAAAAAATATGGCCCAATAACGCCGCCGGCATGCAAACCGCACCAAAGTGTGCATGAAGTGTGATTCATGAAGCACATGTGGATTTTCACCCGACCAACAAAACATTTCTTTCTTATCGACGAACACATTGAGCAAAAGCTTAGCTTCGTCGAAATTGGAGTTAAAGCTCTTGAATTTGCTGCCACCGAGTCCAAATATCGGTATGAGATGTTTATAATTTGCAGACGTTGCTCGTTCGTGTACTTAACATGATGAAAATTCTAAAGTTTACCTAATAAATTGACAGTGACAGTTTGATGTTTAGTGAAAGAGTGCGTTCACAAATTAAATTCAAAGTTGTCAAGTCCCTATTGGAAAACCCTTTATTTGTCCCACCCCATATCATGAGGTTCTAAAACGTGCGCACCTGTTGTCTGGAGGTTACTCTTACCATCTTGTTTCGTCCTTTTTTCTTAGTGGATCTCCTTCGAGCGTTTCTTGTACATATGTATACTCGGAGCACGTACAGTTCTGATTAAATCTTGACTTAGGTTCATTGATTGATACCTTGAATAGTCATCTATTCATCAGCAACGAGTAGGTTATTTTTTGAGTTAACGCCGATACTTGTTGGTAGTGATTAATCCTACAGATTCTTCAACGTGTAGAAATAAACGAAAAAAAATTAGAAGCAGACTATCAGCCACTATCAGCAGCTACTCAAAAGAATCTACAGTGGCCCAGATAAATATACGTACCCCATATGTTTACACATATCCTGTCCAGAAATACAGACCAAAAAAGAAAAATTCTTACAACTCATGAGTTTATCAATTCCCTATTTCTTCAACTTACGGCAATAGGAGAAGTTAAGGGTCGAAAGCAAAGATTTTTCTCTCTCTCTCTCTTCTCCCCTTAACCTTAGTTACCTGCCTGCCTGTCTGTGTAAAAAATGGGATGATTGTGATTTCATTTATGGTTTTCGTCTTTCAAAGCGTACAAAAATAATGCTGGTAGAAATAATACAGAATTCATTGCCGTGACACGAGAGAAGATACTGGCCCTTTCGATTTGATTTGATAGCTTCATTTGTTAACAAACCCCGTAAATTATGGGCAATTACACACTGACCAATCATATTACAATATTATGCCCTCGAATTTATTCAATAGGCGAATGCAGACTTTATTAGTGTAAGCATTACAAATGTGCATAGCCGCTCGTGCTGTTCTCTATACCATAGTCGGAGGATAGAGATATCCAACCATTTGCTGAGATCATTCGCTCTTAATTCTCATAGCGCACACGAACATCACCCACCGTAAGTTCAAAGTTGAAAATGGCAAGTATATCTGAATTGTCAAAAATATCACACACTTCTTCTGGATATTCAATTTCAGACTGTTGAAATAGTGAACAAAACAAATTTTCAACTATTCGGTAAAAATTACGAGTTAAAACCAACTCCGAAGTTGATCAACTTCCAGTTTGCATGTTGAACAATAGTGAACAAAACGATCCTAAGTAGGTTACTTATAAATTATTTGTGTAGATCGGAGTTCTAGGTAAAACTACTGGCACTCGGTCATATTGTCATCTGTGAAATAATTTTTTAAAATTTATTTCTCATTTAATTTTTCGCAAACTGAGACGATTATTTCTGTGGTCAAAAAGCATAACCGCTTAAGTCGGTTTACATGAGTTTTGAGGAGAGGACTTGAAAGTTTCAAATTAACACAACACTTCAAACTGAAGCTATTAGATTTTCCGGCAATAATTTCAGTTTAAAGAAGGATGCAGACGCAACAAATTGGGTGGAAGTAGATGCGTTGAACAAAATGGTAGTTACTGATAACTTTTTCTTGTCCTAACTTGGCAGTCTAGAGATGGTTATGGTTTGTTACCACAGATTTGTCCAATTGTATCTCCGAACATTGGAGTAGAGTAAGTGCGCGTTCGATAGATAACAAGGCGTTTTCTGATACAAAATTCTCCTAACGCTTGGGTGTGTACGAACGCTCTGTTACGATTCAGCCTTAAACCTTCACTTCAAAATTCTTTGTACAACTGCGAATCCAAACATTCATCTATCCACCCACAAGTGTTTTGTCTGCTTTATTCGACGGTTTAAGATTTTCGACTTCGCACTCCTCTAACGATACAAGCATTTCAGTTGTCAGATCGAGATCCTTCTGGATCTTACAACAGCTTAACAATATGTCCGCATAGATTAGAATGCAAAACAAATTAGTTTTCCCATGCCTTCGAAAGGAAAACTTTGTGCCAAATAATTTGCACTGCCTGCGAGAAACGGGAAGACACAACCCGAAGTTCTATGAGGGGTCGAAAAATCTCTTCAATCTTCTCAAATGCCAAAAAATTCGTCGACTAAACTGGCTCGCCCATAGCGGAGCGGATGAAGACCAATACCGCAGTTGGAAGGGTCCCTGAACCCAAGCCCCCTGGTTTGAGGAAGAGAGAAAGATCCTCTGGACCTCTGATACAAAGGCCATATGATGCCGACGGCTTGCAAACATACCAGTCATCAAAAAGGATCATCGGTGAAGAATGGAAATCTGCTATAACTGAGGCTTAGACATATGTTAATTTAAGAATTCCTTTCAATAGAATACATGTTCAGAGGAACTCGTCAGGTTGGTTTGTGAGTGTTAGGAAGACCGGTCCAGCTGATGAACTCGCTAAAAGCGCCACTAGACTGCCAGTTAATGGAGTCTCTTGTAACATAGGTACCCCTATAGATACATTCAAGTAACGGACCAAAAGTCTATGACAGGCATCACTTGTCAAAACAGATCTCTCCACATTTTGACCCAAAAAGATCAAATAGCCTGATCCCTCTAAAGAGATACAAATCTAAAAATCACGTGACACTGTCTATTAGGCCTTCACTCAAAGAGACTAGGCCTATTCTCTAACGACGAAGAGGAGGATGAATGCATCTAGCACCTCCTCTGTAACTTCACCGATCTTGCCTCAACTAGGAAAGCCACTAAAGGACCCTACTTCTAAGACAATCTTAACAACCTCACGTGAGTGTTTCAAATTAAAGAGGATTGCCGTGAATTATGATCGCCAGCCAGTTTTCTCAACAAATTTTAGTAATGAGTTGATCGGTACTTTGATGTGGCTGGCTGTCATAATTCACGACACCCCTTTTTAATGTGAAACGTGGCGGTACAATCGGCCTATTTGGCCGAAGTACATTAAAACCACTTTTTACCTACCGACCCAAGACCTGACCAGAAGACCAAACCGTCGATTGCAGGATGCATGGGAATAGTTCCAGTAGAAAGGATCTGTTAAGGAACTGATCTCAACAGGTTCATGCCAGAGACGTCATCTGTCAAATGTCACAGAACAAAATTTCAAGCTGATTCATAGGTTGGATTTGGCTTATTTGGTTCGGTGACACATGCCAGTACATGACGATAACCGTCGCCAACGTCCCTGAACAACGCCATCTGTTTTCAAACACGGGATTTATGGGCACTGCTTTGTGGAATTTTAAACGATTTACACATTTTAATCGGAGCTACAGTCTGGAGTGGGCAAGCCTCTCCAACTAGCACGGTCTCTGGCTAGCTGCCTCCAGTGCCGCAGGCCAAGTTAGATGAGGTCCTCCTCCACCAGAGTGCGCCACATTAAACGTGGGCGTCCTCTCTTGCGTTGTCCCACAGAGTTTTGAGCCTCCTTTTATAAGGACCATAGTTGATTAATTTAAAACTGGAATTTTGTTTTAACTCCACCTAAACATCCACAGCATTACCGTCGCTGTAGGCCGGCTACATCATCAGGCCTCTTCAAGATCCGACTGAGCATCCGTATGCCTCGTGAATTCTTCTCCAAGGCCCTCATTTTTAAGCTTGTATTGGTGCGTCGGCTTCTTAGACACGCACCCAAAATTATGGCCTAACCCGTGCGGCAACAAGGGCTGTACAATATCACAATTATCATCCAAGACCACTTTAAATAATGCCGGCATGAATTCACGATCTTGCAGCTTCTCCCTGACCACGCTTGGCGACGCACAAGTGATCTTGTGTTTGCAACAAAATCCTGAATCAAAGACTATGTCCTTTTGAAGCACCTCGTGGGTGACACAATTGTTGCAAGCTCTATTTGTAAAACGCAGCTCTATCCTCCCAGACTCTGAGATTTCTTTCAATTAAATTGCTTAAGCTAGTTCCCGCAGCCTTTGTCGTTGGATCTACCTCAAGCCTAGTTGAAGCCATTGTCCCTCGCCAAAGTTTAGAGCACAATGGACCACAATTGAATACGAAACCACATCACAAAAGACACATATTCCAAAGGCACTTTTCGAAACTCACCTTAAACGGTGACGCACACTCGAAAGCTAAATAGTTCTCATTGTATCCAGTTTCTAGCTTTATCGGTGGCGGTGCTGTTACAGCCAGCGGATGACGAAAGTGTTTCTGATGAAACTGAGGTCCTTTGTACCATGAATGCATGCTCTACGCAAGAGCCATTTGCTCTCGACTAGAAACCGTGATGCAAATCCCTTGTTTCCTTGTATTCTTCTCCTTCGCGTTCACACACCACGCACGTGTCACCTTTCTTCTGTACACACTTCACTTTGTTGGCTTCAAATCATTTGCTTGCAACAGAACACTTTTCGGATGACGTCCAGGATCACGACGAATCATCCAAATCACTCAATCCACGGACCACTTCACGTCACGTCAAGAAAGGAGTTTCACTTTTGTTGAAAGCCGGAAGTGACACTTGCAGGAACCTGCCTCAAATTCAAATTCTCCATCAACGGGTGGCTAATTAAAAGTCGCGCGCGCAAATCACTCGCGTCACAGACGAGCTGTAAAAACGCACCGAAAAAACCAAAACGCACAAAACAATTGTTGTTGCTACCGATTGAGAGGGGCCCAATTGAAATTAATTTGAGTTTAACGCGTGTTTACACTTTTTTCGTCGCAGTTGTTGTTGTTGTTTGAGGGGGGAAAACTCGCGGGGCCGGCCAATGGCGCAAGGTAGTAGCTCACTGATCACTCACAAAAAAGCACAAGTGCGGGGGAAAAATGCTCGCAACACAGCTCGCATCGAAATACCAGTTTTTCGTTAATTTTTAGGCCAAAAGACATTCAGCGACTGCCTTGTGCCGCTTTGGCTAAGAGGAATCTCGCTCATCGAACAAACGGATGTGTGTAGAACGCAGGGCGGCAGTCAGTCCAATTGGAAAATACACACGGGGACGTAGTAGCACGGTACAGCAGCGGCAGCAAAAAGCAGCTTCCAACTCGCTGGAATTCCGAACTCGAATGCTCGCGCTGGGCAGCATCCACAAAAAACCGAGAATGCTCGTCGCTGGGGCCGGTGTGTTGAGAGAGATTGCTTCAGCAACTGTTGGCGCGCACGTGTGTGTGCCCCTGTGCTTGTGTGCGGACACTGTTCGGCGAATGTCACGCATACACGGTTGCAAGGCGAATGCCGCATTGGCTGGAATCGAGTTTGGAGTCGATACATGGAGCCCGACGGCTGGTAGTGGCCGCAGGTTGAACAGAGACGGCGAAACAGGTTCCATTTGGCTGTTGGTGTGGAAGTATGCGAGAATTTAGGATATTTCCTCGGAGAGCTGTCGCTGTGGAACGCACTCAGTTGTGTGAGTGGAAAGCACTCGAATCGATTCGACTGAGAGGGCTGGTGTTGCCGTTTGACTTTTCTTGGATACAGTGATTTTACTGTTTTTGGAGCTCACGAGTCATGAGATGAATGCTTCGAGGACAGTAAATAGAATCGGTACATTTAAGAGATGGTTAGAAGTCAGTGAAGGCTGAAGTACCGTCTTCTGATTTTCTGAAAGGAGGTCTGTTTATGGGCGCCACTTTCATAAGAAATCATAGTACCAATTATTGAATTGTGTCTACCTATGACGAGACTATTGCTCTTAAGCTGCATTGAGTGTAAGATATCATCCTTCGAAAAACTACACTATTTCTGTTGTAGAAGAGGTATGAAAGGATTCGCAGTTTGTTCAAATCGTGGATGATATGTAGTATTGGTCTAGTGTGGCCATTGGGTCTTTTAAACATTGACTTATTCTCAATGTGTCACAATAATAGTTGCCTATCAGTACCTAGCCTACATTCACAGTGAGCATGATCTCAAAATGTAACAGGAATACAGCAAGTTCAAATAAAATTCGGATTGGCGATTTCTCGGAAATTATTCTAGAGAAGATCGGAAGTAACTTAGGCGTACAGTTACTCTATTTATTACAAATTTCCGTACATACCTTCTCACAGGAAATGGAGGGCCTACAACATTAGCTGGCCGAATTGACCACTATCTTTGGAAATTATCCCTTATGTACACATGTTATACCCTTACATTCCGACTCTTACAGATTTTAATCTGAACTGGATATAACTAAGGGAGCTGGTTTAGGAAACATATCTCCTTTACTCTTGTCTAAATGTGCATCATCACCTTCCTATGCTTTAAAAGTCATATTCAATGAGTTGCTGTCAACTGGCGTCTTCTTGGACGAGTGGGAACTATTCTCCATAACTCCCATTCACAAAAGCGGAAACAAAAACTATAAATTTAAAATTATAGACCTATATCAAAACTGTCTGTAATACCAAAATTATTTGAAAGATGAGTAACACAGAAGTTATATTCTGATGTAAAAGAATCAATATCTTCGAAACAACATGGTTTTTATTGCAAAAACTTCAAAAGCTTGGATTCAATGTCAATTCCTCGAAATGGTTGCGCTCCTATCTTTCTAATCGGAAACAGGTCGTTCAATTGAACGGGGTTACATCCGTTACTACTAACGTTACATCAGGTCTTCCCTAGGGCAGTCATCTAGGTCCTCCTTTGTTTAACTTGTTTGTAAACGATATTCCTGAAATTCTTAAGCTTGCAGAGTACTTACTTACCGTTAAATTATTTAGTTAAATGTCGTCTGTCAATGATTGTTTAAGGTTTCAAAACGATATTGACTCATTTCTAAACTGGTACAAATACAATCACCTTGAGCTTAATATATCGAAGTGCAAAACGTTTAGTGTCCATAGAAAGTTGTTGCCGTTGATTTGTACATATAAAATCGGAAATGAATCTCTTATAAAAGTAAGCGAAGTAAACGATCTTGGTATTTACTTTGATTCAAACTAACTTTTTTGGCACACTATGACATTATTATAAGTAAAGCAAACTCTACGTTAGGTTTCCTTAAAATAACTTCAGGGATTTTTAAGGGCCCGTATACACTAAAGTCAAATTTTTCATCACTTGTGCTTCCTATATTAGAATAGTCATGTGTGATTGCAAGAGTGCAAAAAGGTTCACGCGTTTTGCTTTAAGAAATCTTCGATGGTCTGATGGGTTACCGAAATACTCGTCAAGATGTGTCCTAGGTTTAAAAACTCTTAAAAACAGACGAGATGTTCATGTTCAATGCGTATTTTGAATTCCAATATTAAGTAATAATAAATAATAATTACGTAGATAAGTCAAGTCCAAGAAATGTAGCCAGAATGCGAAAAATAACCGTCATTCATACCGATGTACACACAGTAAGGACTCAATGACAGTTCGGGGTGGACCTGGCCCTAATTTATCAGAAACCACTCGTTTTGTGAGTCTCTCACGAGTGAAAGAGCCTTACAGTATTATGCGGACTCCCAACGGCCAGGTATGAGAGGCTTTTTCTAGACATTTATTACTCTTGAACATTGTCAGTGACTTAAAAGAGGTGGGACCGTGAAAACTATTTTTGGTCGTACCTGCCGGGAATTGAACCCCGGCAGTGAAGTCAATTTGCTTAGGAGTCGAAGCACATACACAAAATTACACGACCGATATTATTATTAAATTTAGCACTACTAAGATAGCAATCCTTAAATGTATGTCAATTAATTTTGCAATTTCATGAAGCTGAGCATTCAACAAATCGGATGATCTAAATTCTAAAGCCTTCGTTTTTGTCTTCAATATCTGATGATACCTTATCCTTGGACTGGATACTGTGTTACGATTAGACGCTAAAATGTTGCGTAGAATACTGAGAGGTATTTCATTTTCATCCTTAAAATTGTCAATAGGCCATATTAAACTATGGTTGCATAACAAGACCTTAGTCTTTAATTGAGAACAGAAGAATATATATTGCTTAAAATTTCTAATAAACTAGTCTGATGATTATGTCTAACGATTCATTTGGGAACTTTATACCTCTCAACAGAGTTATAACGGACAGCAGACACCAAGTCATTTTCCGACCAGATTGCTCATTTGGCAAGCTTAGTTTACATCGCTAAAAGAAACATAAATTAATTATCAAACAGTTGTAATTGCTTAAAAACATTTGTTACATTTTAAAAAACACATGAAATAAACTTTAATACAGAAAAGAAAAAAAAAGATGACAATAAGGCCTACCGTTAAATTTGGTAGGCATTAGTAATCTACTACATTATTTGTAAAGAAAAATTAAATAAATCACTATTGAAACTATAATACATTTTTCAATCCTAAAAAGTAAGCAAGACAATAAATAGTTAACGGTAAACTTAAGCTCGACTTACGATTGATTTATTTTTACTTGAACCGCACAACCACCTCTCACAATAAATAGCACAACCCTGATAACAATAAGCTATCGAACACGTTGCGACAAATCTGATGAGTCATTTATGACTGTTAGCTACATAATAGCCATTTGTGTTTAGTAATACATTAACACATTGTTATTTTTGAAATTTAGGCCTTATTCCCCGCACCAACCTTATGAATATTGCAGACTGACTATGACTTTAAGACGTGATTTTCCATGCTGAAACGTTCAAGGAAAAAAAAAAAACAGGTTCACAGCCTGTGTAAAAATAACATCGAATTGGTCATTATACCGAGAGTTGACTGTATTTCAGAACTTCCTGAGCGAACTACGAAACTAAAAACCAACCAACCTTTTACTTTTTAGAAACTGAAACAGTACTAATAATTACAAATTACAATAATTATTGTAAATTTAAACTTCTTCCAAATCGACTCTTTACTCTTATTTTTAAAATCTTTTAAAACATAATACAAAGTATGTGTGAGGAAACTCAGAATCCTTCCCTCTGCTAAAAAAAAAACATTTGGCATCTATGCCCAAAGCAAGTAGTTCTGAATCATGTTAATCGCTTTATATGTTTTACACTTGTTCCGAAGTGTTCAACGTGCGGCAGATAGAAAGATGGACTTGGAGGAAATGATAAAAGTTCTTCTTTTACTGATGCAACCTTAATTCAGAATGCTATCCCCTCACAAAACAGAGACCCATGAAGTGTTGAGCTTCAAAAGAATTCGTCAGCCCAATTTTGTCATTCAGTTGTCAGAAACATAACACCCCAGCCGACGAATCTTCAAAACAATAAACCGGGTACTATGTCAACAGGTATCCGCACGATAGTATCAGAAATTCGCTACAATTTCTCAACTCTATCTCAACTGCTCTCTTCCTTGATCGAGTCAAACCGCTCACAAATCGAGTGAGAAACTTCGAAAACCTCCTTCCTCGATGCACATGTTGCCATAGTCACAGCACACGCACACACCAAATGCACCGTCAACTGGCCAACGAAAAGAGACAGCCACAGTGCACTTCACTTCACATCACTTCTTTTTTACACAAGGACTTCCAATAGCAATCCAGTAGATACACAACAATTACCAAATGCATCCATAAGAATAATTACAAGCACCATGCCAAAGGGCGGGAGGAAGTGAGTCCTTTTTGCTTTTGCTAACTGACCCCTCCCCCCACCGGCAGGCACAACACAACAACACTGCTCCCAGCTCGTGTAAACTTTGGTATCAACAATCGGCCTCCATGTTGTCCGCTTGTTTGCAACTAATCAATTAATTCAGCTCCTACCGTTTCCATCATTTTTTCCCCTTTAATTGCAGTCCACATGCTCGTAGATTATTTTTTCGTGGCGAAATTAAATATTTTTCCAAGTGCTCCCCCCGCCTTGTGATAACACTAATCAGCGTTGGATTCGTTCATCATTTTTTCTCCCCTCTCGTATTCTGTTTCGGTTTTGTTTCCCCCTCGGACTCAGTGAGAGATCGCGATCGCTGGCGGGCTTATTAGACTAATTCAGGCAAATTGCCATTCGTTATGCAAAGCTTAGGTGTGTGTTCGCGCGCCCACAATGAGGCGGACCTGGCTAATGTGCAATTAGACGGCGAGTTTTTCGCTTTTTTTCTGTTTTTTGGATTTCAATCATTGTGTGCTTCGGCTTTTCAATCTACTGTCGGTTTTTGTGGTGGATCGAAAACTATTTGTCGTGCTTTGTTGGATTACCTTTGACGGACACGTCGGCCGATTTGTGTGGATGCGGCTGTGTAATTGATTCGCTAATCAATTTTTTGTTTTACAAATGCATTTGACATTGCAGATACACACACTATTAGTGAGAGATAGCACACCAGAGATTGGCTCGTGATGCATTACAGGCCATCGTTTGTTCCCGTCGCTGCTGGGCCGTTGCAATCAAATTCGACACGAACACTGAATGTTTGGGATGATGGACGAGTATGGTTGCTGATTATTATTCATAGAGGGCGTCACGCTGGATTCCTTTCATAAGTGTATCTAGACAATGATGATGGGATGATATCATGAATGCATGGGAATTTTTGTTGGTTTCTATGCTTGTCGTCTTGCAGTTGCTGTTTGAATTTGCCCAAAAGTGGTTCGCCATTTTGAATTGATAATGGAACAGGGAAGATGTTCCTGAGGGGAATAGACTACTTTTGTGATCCGTCGATGCCGACACAGCGGTGTCGGTGGACATGTACTGTGGATAGTCTTCCGCCGTAAGAGAATTGCATTGTGTTCCCATTTCTTTTTCCAGAAGTTCCAGAAGTGACAGAATGAATTCTTTAACTCACAGGCGACATGGGAGCTGACAAAGAGCTGGAATCAAGGTATTCAGTAGAAGATATAACCTCCAATCGGTAGTGTGCGGTAACAAAAATGATATGAGAGTGATTACGCTTTTACGAATGTCCGCCATGTTTGCCGCCTACCTGTCAATTGTTTTGTGACGTCGGCCCAGACGAGCGGATACTCATTTGTATATATACGCAGATTTAAAACAAATTAATTTATAAGATATACACTAATCCCGGTCATTTGCTAAAATTGATGTTTTTACGCCATAAAGGAAACCCCGCTCTATTACTTGTAAAACGCAATTAAACCCTAAACCCTGTTTTGCATTCTCCAGTACCATGTTTCCAGGTTGTCCCTCAGAAAACCTTATTTGGTTAATCCAAACCATCCACTTGGGCACACTCCTGATTATTTTGATTGTCAGACTACAAGTAATATGAGAGAATGCTATCTTAATTCTGTATAATCCGATTCAGTGTCGACCTGCAGCATCCATATCCTCCAATCCACTTTTGTTGTTTTCCATATATTCGGCAATTATTTGCAGCCCTTGCTTTAAAGAAAGTGAGGTTTTTTTGTTTGTTCATGGTTGCCTGTAAAATATCGAAATGGACACCATGAAATGGATTCAAGCATTCTTATTAATCTAATAAATGCAAGGTTTGACATATGTCCATTCCTAACTATTCATCCAAACATGTTATTATTCAGGTCAGTCCGCAGCAATCGCAAGACTTTTTGATTCAAATATGACAATTGACTTAGCAACTCTTCTGGATTTCTTTAAGCCGTAAGCACATGTCAATGTGACAATTTTCAACGCTTCTTGGTTTTATTTAAGCTAAACACACAAAAATTTATATTTTATTGTATGTGTTCAATTATCCAGGAGATTTTGTATGCACTTTTATGAAAAACTTAACCTTATTCAATGCAATTAACCGGGTAGCGCAGTTAAAAGAGGACGCATTTAAACGGGAAAAGTTGTGTACATTTCTTATGGAATTATTTTTTATTTGCTTCCTTTTTCGATTAGTTAAACGGGGAACGCACGCCTATTATCCGGGTATTACTGTATGTGTAGAAGTTTGTAAGAGGCCAATATTTTTCCAAAATTATGATAATGTTCCTCATTTAATAAAACTCATAAGAAACCACTTTGTTGATCATGGGTTTTTAATAAATGGTAAAGAAATAATTATATCATTCCTTGCCAACAACTACACGCTTAATGTTGTTGGACCCGAAAGGCAAAAGATTTCGATGGCAACAAAATTGTTCCATCTCACAATTGCACAGGCTCTAAGAAGGGCTGCAACTTTAGGCCACATGTCTGATCACAATTGAGAAGAATGCTCCAAATGATTTAAAACTATAACATTTATTAAGGACATTGACGTGATTGGCAGAACATAGCGAGCCGTCAATGAGGCGTTTGCTGGCATTGAGACGAAAGCGGCTAAAATGGGTCTAGCGGTGAATGAGGCCAAAACAAAGTATATGCTGTCATCAAGCAAGGACACATAACATCGACGTCTTCGACAGAGCGTTACAGTGGGCAGCTATAACTTCGAGGCAGTCAAGGACTTCGTCTACCTCGGCTCCGCAGTAAATAGTATAAACCACATCAGTACCGAGATCAAACGTAGATTAATTCTTGCAAACCGCTGTTTCTATAGGCTCAAGAGGCAATTGAATAGTAGAGTCGTTTCTCGAAGGACCAAGCTGACTTTATACAAGAACTTGATCATCCCAGTTCTGCTGCATGGCGCGGAGGCATGGACAATCTCGAAAGCCCTTGGTATCTTTGAGAGAAAATCTCTGCGTTATATCTCTGGTTCTGTTTGCGTTGACGGTTTCTGGAAAAGAAGTACAGCAACATGAGTCTAGTCAGGCGTCTTCGGATCCAGGGCCCAAGATGGCTAGGCCATGTAGAGCATATGGACAATTTAAGTCTGGTCCGAAGGGTCTTCAACTCCGAACCCGTGAGACAACATAACAGAGAACTTCCGCGTTTAAGGTGGCGTACCCAGTTGGAGATGGACCTCTACCAACTTGGCGTGCGACACTGCAGCCAGAGACCGTGCTAGCTGGAGAGGCTTGTTGGTTGAGGCCCAGGTCCACCCCGGACTGTAGCGCCAAATAAAGAAACAAAGAAAGAAAGAACATTTATTAAGAATATTTGTTTATAACGCTGAAACACTAAACATTGTACTACTTTTCAGACCAATGACTTGTTCGATGTTATGAACATCAGAGCACCATAACCAGATTCCAAAAAAAGCGAACTCATGGACACACATTTAGCTTTGTATATCCAAGATCGAATTGTAAATGACATGACTGATTCAGGCTGAAAATGAGGATCATAGGAAGAGTTCCACTAAAAATTAATCTTTCGTCTCCTATAAGATCAACATTTCCACACAAGAAAAGGAAGAATTGGGAATGGAAACCTTGCAGGTTGTATTTGCCATAAAGTGGGTGATCAAATGCCACATATTCGAGTGGAACAAGGAAGCGACGATGCTTTCCCTAAGTCTACAAACCTCTCAATTTATTCTTCCTTTGTTATAAATGAGTTCTTCTTCTTCTTCCTTATTTGGCGCTACAGTCCGGGGTGGACCTGGGCCTCAACCAACAAGCCTCTCCAACTAGCTGTCTTCAGTGTCGCACGCCAAGTTGGTTGAGGTCCTTCTCCACCTGGGTGCACCACCTTAAACGCGGGAGTCCTCTGTTGCGTTGTCCCACGGGTTCGGAGTCGAAGACTTATAAATGAGTTAGAAAAAAAAAAAACAGGTTGATGCAATTTATACGAATTTCAGTAAACCATTTGATTCCGTAAACCATCCTCTGCTGATAAAGAAACTCAAAGCATTTGGATTTCATTTCCATTTCCTAAATTGGATATCATCCTTCCTCTTAAATAGAACACAGATTTCACATTGGAAACTCCTTATCAAAGCCAATTAAATGTAGTTTTGGGGTACCGCTAGGTAGTCACCTAGGTCCTCTATTATTTCTAATATTCATCATTGATATTACTTTCTAACTTACTAAGCACAGGGAACCTTTGGTAACTATGCTGACGAGACGGAAGTATTCAAAAGTATTCAAAATGTCAATGACTGTCTTTTGCTACAGTCGGTTATTAACAGCATCCTGGAGTGGTAGGTAAATAATGACCTTAAGCTTAATTTCAGCAAATGCCATTCAATTTCTTTCATCAAGCTTGCTCCTCCAATCGGATATAATTATTCGGTTGGAAATTCACGACTCTCGAATACTAGTAGTGTCAAAGACTTGGGTACTATGTTTACCTTCTCGTTTACTTTTCAGACTCATATTAGCCTTATATAACCAAAAGCTAACTCAACGCAACGGCATTATTAAACGTAACACTAAAGGATTCTCTGACCTATTCGCCCAGTAAACACTGTATATGCCCCCCATCCACTCATGAAAGAACAATAGCATGCACAACATGAGTAGTTGCTGTAGAAGCTAGGCCCACGTCCGTCTCGGACTGTCGTGCCACCCATACTATTATATTTAAAACTAGCTTCACGTAGTCCAGAGCAAAATTGTACACGATGGTAGTGTGTACTAAGCAAAATCCTTAAGCAGCAGAAGCTTATCAAAAAATGAATAGACAAGACTGATTTTAAAAATAAGAAACATTAGATGAGGTGTAATAGTCAATATTATTTTTTATTATTATATTATATATAATATTATTTATTTAAGTCAATAGATAAAATATCTTGGGTACCAAATTAATCATTCATTAACCTGTTGTAATGCTATAACTGAGACTATCAAAAAAATGTATACTAGCTTGAGATACCTCCTACACTCCGCTCAAGTTCTAAATAGGTCTATAAAACTGCGTCTTTTTGAAAGTTTAGTTATGGCATTCTTCACATATAATTGCTCCGTCTATCCTCATTTTGACTATGAATATAAAGAAGATAAAATATCGCCTTTAATGACTGTATCCCTTTTATTTATAATGTTCTTAGGTATTGTTGTGTGTCACATCTAAATGCTGGTGGCTTAGGTTTAAATTTGCATGTATTTCTAGACTTTCTTAATATTTTGAAAATGTACAAAATTATTAACCGCATGTGCCCAGATTACCTTCATTACCTTTTAGCATTTGCACTATCAGCTCGTGGCATCAATTTAATTCTTCCACGATTCACACATCGCATTGGAGAATAGTTTCATTTTTATTTGAATAATTCATAACGAATTTAAATTCTAGACAAAAATGCTTAAAACTAGTTGGACGAACATTACTACTTCTAACTTACTGGCCCTAGGCGGGCACTCTAAGATAAACCTTATTCTATGTCTTTCGACCTAACCTAACAATGAAAGACCGACAGCGCCCCATAAGGGGGAACGCACTACCCTTTTTACCACGGGTCTACGGCGGTGCTGCCTAGCAACATCCCGAATGTCTCGGCTGAATACCGCCGTACTGAACTGAAGCAGCATCTACATGTTTGTTAAATTATAGATATTGATCTAGCCAGATCCCTAGGTATCTGACTACAGTCCTATGAGCCAGTGGTTCCCCGTGTCATCCAACAATTGAGAACTTTCGCCAGTTCTTTTTCGTATCCGCCGAGACCTTATACAACG
The DNA here is from genome assembly GCA_964034865.1 of Eristalis intricaria. Classification (NCBI taxonomy): domain Eukaryota; kingdom Metazoa; phylum Arthropoda; class Insecta; order Diptera; family Syrphidae; genus Eristalis; species Eristalis intricaria. Next base: position 11,686,512 of record OZ035873.1, read on the forward strand.
GAGTCCTGAAAAGAATGGTTTCCGACTTCCGGAAGCATTGGAGAACAGTCCTTCCTCGTGTATGCAACTCGCCTGTGATACCGCCTTCCGCATGATTTGCAGACAATAAACACAATCGCCGAATTCCAAAGAAAACTTCTTATCCATCTCTCTCAAGACATTACCATAAATCGAAATCGAAATCTTCGAGTCGCACAATTCATTATTTCTTTCTTTTCTTTCTTCCTAATTCAAGTTCTTACCTTATCTTACTTGTATTTTTTCTCTCTCCTTTTATTTTTGTATTTTTGTAATTTAATTTCAATTTGATTACTTAATTATTGCCTTTTCTAAGACCTCAGGGTCTTACAGCATCTTGTCAAACCTTACGACCCAAATAAATGAAATGAAATGAAATATGTTGGACCTCAGGGTCTATACTATTTCCATGAAAAGAACGAAGAGTTACATAATGCTGTACATTTTAAAATTAGACGTACACACTTCCTTTGTACCGAAATATAGTGATCAGATTACAAAATTGGCATTTGATAAACATCAAATTTTAAAGTAAATTACGTGACATATAAGTTCTCAAACGACTATTCTTGAAGCTAAATATTGGAAAACTACAGTATTCAAGCAAGATCTGGAACAAACTAAATTAAATTGATTACAGGCGAGTAAAATACTTCCATTTATTGAATCTGACTTTCCCGACGGCAAATGGATAAAGATGCATTTGAAATAAATTCAATGGAGGGGTATTCTTTTTGATGAGAACCACCGACTTGGAACCACTTATGATCGTCGGCAGATCGATAGGCAAGAAGTTTTGAACAACTTGATGGCATTAACAAGCTTGTTTTGTCTTGACCAATTATAGAAGCGATTTGTCTTAGTTCTTAAAAGCTTTTTTCCTGTTATCAGCAAGTTTTTACAGTAAAAAACTGGCAAATTATATTTTTTCACAAACAGTTCAAGTAAATGACAAATCTTTGCTGATAGATGCAAACACATCATTAATCTTCAACCAAGTATGGATAATTACTTTTTTTTAGCAAATTGACTAAAGCACAATCTTAAAAGCCTTAAAAAATGTCGTGACTAAGCGTAAACTCTGAGAGTATCCTCATGTCACTTTTTACAGATACTGTGGAAGGAGATGTTTAATAAGGTAATATTTATACTGTTATAAGCACTAAAATGCAAATTATTAGTTCCACATTATATGCCACCTGAAGTCGATTATTGAAGTTTCTTGTTACTAACATTTTTTGTTGTAAATCAGTTTTCATGGTCCATATTCATTTTCGTTTCCTCTGATTTAAATTTTCTCTAGATGGCCAAATGAGGCGGTCAGATTATGCCGATTTCAATGTATGCCTTTACCCGGGATTGATTGATCTAGTCCGTCAAGATGACAAATTTCTTAACCGTGGTGCTCAGATGTCCACCATAAAAATCGGGTGAACAAGGTTAATAGATATCAAAGAGTCAAGCAAATACACATATTGATCGAATTCATCGATCAATGTGGAATAAGATGAAAACACAGCTCTTTTTTCTGATTTTCCCATGTGCAACAAGATTGTTTGGCGAAACTCTTCATCCCTCCTCTTTAGTTCCTGCATCCCCTTGTGGAGCATAGGGCTTCAACTACGCCTATGCGCCATAGCGTTCTAATTCTGGCAATGTGCCTCAACTGTCCCTAACTTTTCCCCAACTGCCGCGCTTCACTCTCCATCGTTCTGCTGCAATTTTTTTTACCGCAAAGTCTTCTGCCGTCTTGTGTTAAGAGGTTCCATTCCTTAGCTTGGTTAGCTATATACCTGCCACCCTTTCGTAGTGTATGACAAATCCACTGCCACTTCCGCCTTTGTATAGTGATGCCTTTTGGTTCCTGGCCCTGTTCGCCCGTTCAGAAAATTCACGATATATTGCGTAGCCATATATTGACGAATGTTTGTGCCTTCCTCGTGATAGTGGTGGTCACTCTACACGTGCTGCCGAGTACGAATAAAACTTTGGCGCGGAACAGTTTCTGCTTGGTGTTGATGCTGATTACATTGCTAGGCCAGATTTTGGATAACATACAGAATGTAATTGCGAAATGATTTTGCTTTAGAGTTTCTTCTCTTCTATTCCGTCACCTGTTTATATAGTACTGGTCTAAACCGATTGCCTAACATGATTGCGCTGATGAGTTCGATCCGAGACTGATCATTTGTTTTCTGGGTGTTCATTTTCAGCCCGACAGGGTGTGTCCCTCCCCACCTTTGACGTCATTCCGTTTTTTTTCACTCACTCATCAACAAAAGAAATACGACCGACGTTAAGATGCAACCTTGCCTTAGTCCAATTTGGATTTTAAATTCATCTGACAACCTGCCTCTATGGAACACATGAAATATCGATCCGTCGTACGTAGCCTTGGCGAAACTCAAATTTGATAGATACTGTGGATAAAGATAACATCTTTAAATAATAACTTATTGCCATCTCTCAAATTTGTTTTAGACATTAAGTGATGGATACCCGAAGAAGTGGCGAAAGCGTTGTAAGTCCGGTGGATGCTGTTGACAGTTTCGGTACCAAATAAAGCGGAAATACAACTGCCTTAACTTGATCAATTGTACTAAAATAGCTGGGACCACCTCTCAGAGAAGACAATTCTTTGCATTTATGATAGAAGAATAAAAAAAGTGATGATGGATTTTTAAACAAGATCAGCTTCACAGATGAATTTCATATCATCGGAATGGTTTGATGAGGAACGCATCATGAAATTTCTCAAATTTTTTTGTTTTTCTTTGTGTGGCGCTACTGTGGTTTGGGCCTCCGCTTTCTAATCCCATACTTTTCGCAGCCCATCAGGCTGTATTTCGGTAATAATGCTCGAATTTTTGACTTCCAATCCCAAGTGCTGAACGAAAAAGTTAATAATGTTGTCTCTGCACCGGTCTCCGTTAACTATACCGTTTTGGTCGTAATTTGAAGACGTGTCGGCCAATGATTACAAAAATAAAACGTACAAAGGAGTATCCATTTCTGAAAGTAATGGTGTTGGCAGCACTTATCACCCGCAGCTCCTGTTGGCATCACTTCTCAACCATAGCGCCATCTGGCCAAGAGAGATCTCTCAGAGAAGAGGAGAGGGAAACTGATTTGACAGGAGGGACGTTTAAACGATTTAATACATTTTTGAACAGCAGAGCAAGGAGACTAAATTTGAAGCTTCTTCCATCTTCTTCCATTTTGATTTATACGAATTTGAATTGTTTTCTTTAACTTAAATAAGTCGTTTTGAACTGTTTAAATTATAAAGTATACTTTTTGAATTTGGAAATCTACAAACATCTTCTCTGCCGGAATTACACGGAAAGTTATTCCCAACAAATGGGGTTTCGACAATGGCTTTAGTTTGAGTTTCGCGAGTAGAAACATGTTTCTGTCTCTCTAAACAAAATTTAAAAAGTTGTACACATTACTGCGGCGTGAGTCTATTCACGACAAATTGGCCAACAAAGTTAACCTCAAGAAAAACCGAGAACTGCCAAATCAGCTGCCAAGGAAAACAATGCTGCCAATTCTTTCCGGTTCTAATAAAAACGCTGGGTACCATATACACTCAATTTTCTTTTTACGCGGTAGAGACGTTTTAAAACTAACCGCACAAAAAAATCGCATAAAGAAATACACTAATGTAGTGTAAAAAAAAATTAATGTGTTCCATTATATTCAAAAACGCATAAAACCAAAAAATCACATAAAAAAAGAAATTAATTACATTATATAATTAGGGATATGTTCCAAAATTTTTTTAAAAGTTCAAAGGACGTTTGCCTTTGCATTTCGTTCCTGCATCTTTTTTTCCATCTTCAAACAAATTTTTATTTTAAAATTTAAAAAAATAAAGTTCTTAATCAGTCAAACCGTAAGCATTAGCTCAAGTGAACATTCTTACACAAATAGAATTGAGCATATGTAACTATTGTTTGCTTACTGAAATATTTAAAAATTTAACTTCAAAATCTTGTACAAAAAAATCAGCATTATATTCTCGGGAAAAATCGCATAACTTCAAAGCCGCATAAAAAGAATTCGCATAAAAAGAGAATTAAGTGTATATGGTATATCTTACTAATCGTGTTCAAGCTGTGTTATATAACTCAAAACTGTCGTCTCTTCGTTCACATTCACATTGGGGTCCCTCAAGGTTCTATTCTTACTCCGTTATTGTTCTCAATGTTCAAATTACTAATCTTCCTAAAGTGTTGTCTTATTGCAAATACCATATAAACGCGGATGCTGTCCAAATCTGCCTAAGTTTTCCTCTTGGCACGGTTGAAGATTCAGTTGCAAAATTAATCGAGGATTTGAACTCAATTACGAAGTGGGCTGAAGGACATGGTCTCACTCTTAATCCTGACAAAACCAAAGTCACTCCATTTTCAAAACAACATCCCTTCCTTTCAAACTTTCCCTCAATAGAACTTAACTCCGTTCGCGTATCGAACCTGGCACCCTCTGAGTAGGAGTCGACGCACTTACCCACTACACCACACCGACCCACAATTGTGTACAAATACCGTACGCTAATGAAGCAAAATCTCTTGGTATGACACTCGATGCCAAACTCAAGTGGAAGGCCCACGTGAAAAAGAAACGGGATGAGCTCGAACACCAGTATAGAGAAATGTACTGGTTATTTGGAAGGCACTCCAAGTTAAGCATGTACAACAAACTGCTTTATACAAGCAAGTACTAAAGCCTATATGGACTTACGGCATACAACTATGGGGTTGCACCAAAGCAAGTAACAGAGGATTTATTCAGTTCTTTCAAAATAAAATTATACGGACAATTGTGAAAGCTCCCTGGTATCTCAGGAATTGTGATAAACAAAGGGACCTAGGGATAATTACCGTGGACGAAGAAATAACAAACTCCGCTCAAAAGCTAAGAATCAGACTTCATGGTCACTGTAACAATGCCATCCTCCAAACTTTGGAGATGAGACGTTTATTTCGCTGACTCCAGCGTACGAGACCGCTCGATTTGGCGCAATAGTCATAAGCCATCCCTACGATGGTTATGGCAGGTGATTTTACTGAAGGTCTAGGTCTAGGTCTAGGCCTTAAATGTAAGCTACTAGATAAGGAAACTTAGTTGTAGTAAAGAAAAACCAAAAGGGAAGGGTCTTTTTAGTCAGTAATAATCTGTCACTAGTATGTGGACACGAGTCACGTTGTGTCTTGTTTGAGACTTTCACTAACCCAAGTAAAAAAAAAAAAAAAACTTTGGTGTTATGATTCGTCATGGTTATCTTCCAGCCAAGATGTCAAAGTCGTGTTTCCTTTCTCGAAGACATCAGTCAGACACTCGACAATTGACCAGGTATACAGAGTAACGAATGAAATTGAAGGAGCATTAGAGCAGGATAAATAGATAGAGGAAAATATCTGCTCTACATCCCTACTTGACGTTCCCAGAGCTGCCACAAAGTCTGGCATTAAGGCCTAAAATAAAAGCTAAGCAGGCTTCTAGCGTCAAGCTTATATGAGTTATCTCGATAATACGATACTTACTGATAAACACGAAACTGAATACCCCGATTTTAAAGAGATCCGAGAAGGAGTTCCTCAAGGGAGTGTCCTTGGCCCTACATTGTACCTGTTGTACACTAGAGACAAGCCTTAAACTGAGGGTACACTTGTGGCTCCATTTGTGGATGACACAGCGATCCTGGCAACGGGAAGTTCAGTTGAGTCCTCAACTGGAAAACTGCAACGAGCTCTGGACAAACTAAAGAAAATTCGTTTTGGTCTCGTTTACCACCAGTTAGTTCATCTATGTCTCTATATTCTAGCAATGGTAAGATTTGTTGGAGAGAAATTACATAAACACATTACAATGGATTGTTAAGAAAGAAGTGCATCTTCAACTCTACACTCGTTATTTGGCACTGGAACAATCATTGGAACTAGAATGGGCCTGGTCCGATAACAATAGTTCTGAATCCAGAGTAGAGGTACGATAAGAGAGAGTGCGTGAAAATGAGACGTATAGTTTCGTTTGATCGAATATACTCCCATTTAGCAACTGTCCCTATGTCGAGCAATCACAAGGACTTTGATCAATTTTCGGGAGATTTGTTATTGTTTGAGATGCAATCTCCGAAATCTAAAGGCACATAAACTCCACTTGCAAGCGACTTCCCTTCAATCACAGTCCACCCCAAAAGCAAGTGAATATTGTTTGAAAAAACCGGCCTACGACCGTTGAATTCCGCCGTCGACAAAAGTCAATTCCATTCACTTCCCCCACCCCGCCATCACCAAGGCAAAGTACTTCCTTCCTCAAATCCAAGCTCCTTGCCACACTCAACCCATTCATAACCATGTTTTTCTAACACACCTGAGGCGAAATCCGATTGAACACCAGCCACCAGCAAGCATTCTCCGACATCATTAGCTGATTTGTTTACCCAAACCCATTGCTTGGGAACGATAATTGCCGGCTAACTGGCCACGCCAGGCCAGTCCAGCCCAGACATCCTTCAGCCGCCGATAAATATGACTTACTAATACGCATTATCGGCGACAGCGAAAAACTGGTTATAACAGTTTCCCTGGGCAACTTTTTGCCCCCAGCCGACGACTGCAAGTCCCCCATGAAGCACACATCTAGCAGCCGATATCACAATTCACAAACCCGTCGCCAATTTACATTGATTACCCTCGCGATAATTTGTTTATCCGACCAGGCGGCCAGCGCCTGCCGGAATGCAATTTTCCCAAATCAAGCCATTTTCCCATCCAAGCTAGACGGCCAAACGGGGCGCAGTTCAGACGCACGGCCACCCCGTCCGTATCTATTGCAACTGAGGTATCCAAACAATGCAAGGTTTTATGGGCAAGATTTTAGTTTAATTAAATTTTTGGGCTTGCCCGTCTGTGCGCTTTCGTCGCGGCCCCCAAAGGAGTCTCCATGTATGCGCGTTGAAAGGCTATGTACTACAGATGCGAGTACATGATGTCTTTGTTTGCGAGATTGAGACTACTGCACACCTTGGTCTTCGGCAGCACAGCACCTACGTCCGTGGTGTCTCTCTCGTCGGATACATACCGAGACGCACAATTGGTTGGGGAGCACATAACGCGCAATCGCTCGGCCAAACTCCCCGCCTTCGAGTCGTCGCCGTCACACGATGCCTGCCATTGGCCGCCCACCGAAACCTATCTACGGACAGACAACAGGCGAGACGGCAACGAAAAAAATACAAAACCGATCTGGCAAGTAGGTGGTGTGCCTATTCCCTTCACGACCACCACACGACTTGGCTCAGTTCACTGGAAACTGGTTAGACGGGGCTGTCTCCCTCTCTCTCTCTCTCTTTCTCTGTCAGTCGCTCTGTGTGTGAGTGTGTGTGTGTGTGCGGATGCCAGCCACCGGAGTGGAGAGTCACTTCAGAGTGTGCTGCTGACTCACTCAATTGTTGAGTGAGTTTCGAGGTTTTTCATGCAGTTTGCTGACCTACACCATGTTCCACGGATTTAAGGAATTTTTTACTAATTATTGGAGTTTGTCGCTATTTTTTTGTGTGTTGTCTAGGCCTATGGGAACTGCTTTAAATATGGCTAGGCACGTGCTGCTTGCGGGAAGAGTATGTCTGTTCATTAAAACTGAGGCCTGCGTGTCGCGGCACACGTCAATCGTGGACGCTGATCTTTGGTGGTCTTCACTAGTACGGCATTGCTTGGTATCGCCTGGTGGGGGAAAGTGCAGACGATAACACTTTTTTTGGCTTCTTCGGGCATGCTAGGCCTGATTATCGATTGGATGTCGTAGAGTAAGTCTTTAAACGATGATAGATGGAGGGGAACATTTTGTGACAACTGTGTGGAGTATGTGGACTAACGACGTGGACGTTGGAGGGCTATTTTTATTTTATTATATAGTCGAAGATGGGGACTGGAAAGGTCCCGCCATTTAAAAAAAACGACAGCGAAATTTCGTTCTAGGACTGAGGATCTGAAAACTTAAATGTCATTCAAGCGCTTCCTTTTCCCGTTTTCTATTTGGACTTCAGTATCTTTATGGAGCTAAGAAACGTCTAAACAAACGTCAATTTCGCTGGTGGGCGCCGGAAGGTGAGAATCAATCTTGAAGAAGGTGGACTCTACACAGTTCCGTTGACCTGTGGGGTCTTATTGTACATTGTGATCAGACGCTGGTTCGTCAATAGAATTTTGTTGTGTGTCAATAGGTTTTGTTAAATATCTAGGTAGGTACATACCTAGTACAGTTTTTGAATGGTGGTTAAGTCTACTTCGTGTCTTCTGTCAATAAGAGTTTGATTCAATTATTCAAAGTTTTTGCTTTGAAAGCGTTTTGATCAATGTCAAATAGGTTAGGTAAGTATGTAGTAGGTGTCTTGATTGCAGTTAGGTCAAAGTAGACCCATTGTACTGCCACGTGGATTTGTCTGAAAAGAAAGGGGAGGAGGGATGGGCCGAAGTGGTTATTACGACAGCCAGCCAGATTTGTCGATGAAGTCTAATAGCGATTTGATGGATGTCTCTCTCAGTTCGCTTAGATTATCGAAGGAGTAGGAGCCAAGAGTAGCTTTCCTAGCTGCGGCAAGTGCCGGGCAGTTGCCGAGAACGTGTTATACACTTTCCTCTTCTTCCTCATCTCGGCAACTTCTGCAGAAATTGTCAGAAAATAGTCTTAGTCTTTTCGCGTGTAACCCCAAAAGGCAGTGTCTGGTGATTATACCCACTGCCGCGCTAACTTTGGGGCTTTTTAATGATATCAGACTAACAGATCTTTTGGGGTCAAGACTGGGCCAGATTTTTTTGGTAATTTGGCACGTATTGCTTATGTCCCATCTAGCATTGACTTCTAGTATGCTTTGTTTAGTGAGTTGTAACTTAAAGGAAGCTAGTTACAGAAGGATCCCTCATCTAGTAGAGTTGTGGCGATTTTTGCGAGTTTGTCAGCTTCGCAGTTTCCCATAATGTCTCTATGGCCCGGGACCCAACACAGGCGATTTCGAAACTGTTCGGATACCTCGTCAAGAGATGTGCAACAGCTTATAACTATTTTTGATTTTGTAGAGAACGATGTTAGGCTATCCGGAGAGATGCAGATATCACGGGCGGATATCACGTTCCACCTCAGCCAGGACAGGGCTTCGCTGATCGCCATTACTTCCGCTTGGAAAACGCTGCTATGATTAGATAGATGGATTGATTAAGATGTTCAACAAAATTCCACTGCCTACTCCTTCTTCCGTTTTGGATCCGTCTGTGTAGAAATGTATGGCTTTACCGAATGGTATATTGCCGCCATACCACAGGTCTCTTTCCGGAATTAGGATTTTGAAGTTTTTCTCTGAGAAACAGTTGAAGTGTAATCCAGATTAGTAGAGGCAAGTCATTGTTCCATTAGGATTCTGGCATGTCCGGCCGTGTAGTCTTGCGCTTTCAATCTGATTGTACAGTTGGTTGCTTTATGCTTTCCAAGAATGTCTAGTGGGGGAAGGTTTAGTATGGTTTCAAGTGCAACGGTGTGAGTCGTTCTCAAGGCTCCACTTATGCAGATGCATACTTGTCTTTGTACCCTCCTTAGCATTTTTAGGTGTTTATCGACGTTGAGTATGGGCCACCATACTGTTACGCCATATAAGAGGACGGGTCTGATCACCGAGGTGAAAAGCCAGTGTGTCATATGAAGTTGAAGACGCCATTTTTGCCCGATGGCTTTTTTGCTCATGTAAAGGGACGTGATGGCCTTCCTTGCTCTTTCGGCTGTATAGAACTTCCAGTTCAGTTTGCTATCTAATATAAGGCCAAGATATTTAGTCTTATTAGAGAATTGCAAACTGGTGCTATTTAAGAGAGTTGATGTGAGGTATTGTGTATATCCCAGTGAAGAGTGAGTCGCCGTAGCGTAGTGGGTTAGTGCGTCGACTCCTACGCATAGGATGCCAGGTTCGAATCCCCATTCTATCAACTTTCCTAATTCACGGCTTCCACCTACTTCTTTGACAATGGTCAAAGAGTATTCCCGTCTAGAAAAAGCTTCTCAACTTTTCCGTTCGGAGTTGGCATAAAACTGTTGGCATAAAACTGTATCTGTCAAATTCGCCGATGAAATAGAGGGCTATCAGCTGTGAAGTCGGATAACTCTGTAATACTCCATTTCTGGATAAAACGTTCCTCCGCTTAGCAAGTTACACTGCTAGAGTAGTTCCCACACTCCTTAATAACATGGAAGTACAGGGTCCACATCAGCACCATTATCTTTGATAAAAAATGAAGACATGTTTGGGTCTATAGCAGACATTTTTCATGACGACTTCTTTTTTTATTATTTCTATTAAAGTTTTAAAAATCACGAATGCAAGTTTTCATAAATTGAGAAAACGCGGCCTGTAGGTTAGGTTAGGTGCATAGTGCATTCACCAGCAAACTTAGATCATATTGGTCCATTGTGATACCCATAGTCAGGCTACTACCACTGGTCGACCACTCCAGCAATAGTCCCGTTAATTTGATCCCAACGGCAAATGGGACCAGATTTGAAAACCAGATAAAAGCGTATTAACTTTTCTTTCACTGGGATTCTGGCCAGGGACTCCGCACTTAATTTTTTAATTTTTTTTTCTTTATGTGCAATTATGTTTTATTTAAAACATTTTAACAAACATGCTAGACAAAAGTACTTAAAACTAGCTTAACTACATTAAGAATTTACAAACGTTCTTAATACTTACTCTTAATACTAACCTACCGACCTATGCGGGTACTCTAAGCTAATCTAATATGCATTATAAATGTGCCTTTCAGTTTATTCTACGTTTTTTAGTACTAATGACAATCTTTTATTACTTTATTTATTTGCCAAGAAAACTTATAAAAAACTTGGCTAAACTAAACTACTTAAACTACCTTATACTAACATACCCTAACATAAGACTTAAGACTATCTTAACTATGTGCGTAACAGTAGGCACACGTGCACCAGGGCGTATATGTTATGTATATGCCTAGCATATATAATTAATACGCCATGATGCACCTTTTTTTTTGTTTTATGTATACATTTTTTTTGATATTTTTGTTTTTTTCTTGGATTTTTTTTTGTTTTCTTAAAAATCTACCTTAAAAACTATGTAAGCTGGCCACTATGGTCAACTATCGGATCTAAAGCTAGCGGTGGCGGAGGCTGGTTTTGGTGTAACCACCAGCAAAATTGCCGTTCTTTGGCAGACTCTTTTCTGTATCGAGCGAGGATCGTGCGAACGACATCCGTTTCGTATTGGAGTCGCATGTCCACTGTTCGGCGTACAACGAGGAAGATGATCGGACATCCTTGTGGATCCTGTGTAAGGCCAATTGTGTTTAGATAAAGGAATGCTTCGGGAGGAATGAAGCCGTTCAAGCACTACCTTTTATGGTAAATGCTATTGGGGTAGTAAGCTCCAAAGATCAGACTGTTGGAAGAGGTCATAGCTCGTGCAGTGTGCCTTCTGTTCAGCTTAATAATTAAATGATCTACCTTGTTCCCGTTTGCCTTGTTGTACAGGACCTCGTTGAGATAGTACTTCTTGTACTCAGACTCGGGTGTTCGATACAAATGAAGACAGCTCCTAAGACACTGGCTCTCGAAAAAATGTCATTTTTTCTATCTCAAGTTGACTACAAGTTGGACTCAAACGTACACCATAATTGGCCGTGCTAGGGCCATGTAGCAGATAACCTTCGCTCTGGTATCAAGTTGGCTGCTGAAAAACAGCCTACTTGCCGCAACAAAAGCTTTTCTGGCTTTTGTCACAGCAATATCTATATGTTTGTCAAAATACAGATATTGATCCAGCCAAATGCCAAGATATGTAACTACACTTTTCACAGCTCAACTATGCCGAACTTGCGCCAGTTTTGGCGCGTATCCCTCGGTGCCGTGTACAACGGGGTCCCGAACAGGGTAGTTTCAGGTAGCAGACACTCTTCAACTGCGCCATCCAGTCTATAAAATAAAACACGACCGATACGCTCAAACAACTAACCCGTGACAACTTACTCGAAGATGCGACGACTCCAGGAATTTACAGTTATGCAGTTTTGTAGTTTACTTCGTCGAACATGAATGGTCTTGATTTGAATCAGAAATGAAGTATTACAGAGATAGCCGACTTCACAGATGATTGCCCCCTAGTCCATCGACGAATTTGAGTGCTTTTGTGACAGATATTCATGAATTTTTGACGGTTATTCACGAAATAAAGTAAGTGCCATCCTCTGATTTGTCAATTTGGTTTATGAACACGTTATAAAAAATAGTTGTCTATAATCTAAAGGGTAAAGAAAGGTAGAAGTCGGGCATCTCTGTAATACTTCATTTCTGATTTGAAAATAATTAACTTCGAATAAAAGTGTTTCCTTTTTCTCTGTGTACGGAGTAAAGATTTTAGATTAAATCTCATTGGCTCGTAGCGAACTGAAGATTCGTCTAAAATCTCCTCATCTGCATCACCATCACCAAATCTTGCCTCAGATTGATTAACCCAGTTTTAGTGAATCCTTTCCAAATCGCAACTAATCATAATCCATTGACTAAAATGTGTAATTAGATTGCTACCGTTGTCTCCTGTCAACTTTTCAAAACCCGATCACGTTTTATTTGCGTTTTTCAACACACAACGTGTCAATGGATTCTGACAAAAACTGCCACAAAACTTTTCCAAATAATTCACATAATCACTGTTTTATTAATCCAACAGGACACGAGATAAACAAAAACAACGAGGAAAATCCTTACTCAACATCCATCGCCATCACGCCTCGTCCACCGTCCACCACCCACAGTCCGGAGTGTGAGCATGTGAGTTGACTGTTTCGGTCAGCCACATGGTCTTCCTCTAAATATTTAATAAATCCCAACTCAAGGAGAGCTTCGCACTCGTCACACCACCAACACCACCACCATCCCATACCATCCCATCCCCACCCACAGCCCTCCAGTGTGCATAATCTTTGCCACACTTGGGGAATGGAGCAACACTTGTCCCACTTGCATTGTGAATCTGGTTTCGTCCACGAAACGAAAAAAAAACACATTGGACGTGATTTATGGTTTGCTCCCCACACACACATGTGAATAGTTGCTCATTTTTTTATGGAGGGATGGTCTCCAGTTTGGCTCTGTAAAAAGGAAGAAAAATCGAGGAGAAAACCATGCTCCAGCAGGAATGGAGTGGTGTCAGCTTTAACTATCATCGGACACAATCTCAGAGCTCTTGGTATCCAACACGTCGTGGTTGAAGGGAACAGTTTGTCTATTATGGTCACGTTTGATAAGCAAAATAATTCATTCAAAGGAGGGGCAGACAACATGGTGTCCATGCAGCCGGGACAACACTGTTTATTGGCATAATCACTTGTTTGACAGTTGGCGAGTCAAGGAAGTCGGAATGTGGTCAGCTCAGGTTGGCTTGTGATATGCGCCCGAGATGGGATCGATATCCAATATTTTCACACATGTGTGACCATTTTCCAGTGATTTGTGGATGTTTCCGCCGGGCAGTGATGCTGATGAATGTGTTTGAAGATGCTCCAGTTTCTCCTTCTCTACTTCCGACGACGATAGGAGTTTAACTTTGGACGGAAGAAATGCTATTTGAGTAATTCTTAAGAGCCTTCAATGAGTTTTCTTAGAAATTCACGCTGTCTAGAAATTCTTAAGATACTTGACTAAATTAAAGACTCTCTTGAATGATTCGCCTTCGTTTGTTGACTTGACGTGTGGGTTTATTTGGCCGACATGGAATAGAGAGGCAGGCACGTTGAACACCGGTTTAAACTCCTGGTCAAAGGGTCGTAGGGGCTATCCAAGGGCAAGCTGTAGAGGCTATCCAAGGGCAAGCTGTAGAGGCTATCCAAGGGTTCCACGAGGAGGCAGTATGTCACCTTGTCCTATGCATTTACAAGGATCGTGCGGGGATGCGTACATGCGTATATGCCCTGCACTGTAGGAATATTCCAATGACATTGACATCACCGGCAGACATCACAGAACGGGCTGTCAGTGGATCGTTTGTGAGCATTGAGAAGAAAGCGACCAATCTTTCGAGCAATGGGGGTAAGACAAAGGTCCACCAAAACTGACGTCTTGGACAAAGCGTTACTATGTATAGACAACTATAATTGCGAAGTAGTGCCAGAACTTGCCTACCTAGGCTCCGAAGTTTTGGCAAACAACCACACAACCATGTAGATAAAACGAAGGATAACCGATTTCAATCGCTGTTCATGTGGGCTTGGAAGGCAACTGTGGAATAAAGCCTTCCGTACAAAAAACCAAGATATCCCAATATTAGACCTTGATAGTCCCAGTCCTGCTGTTTGGAGCAGAAGCGTGGCCACTAAAGAAAGTGTACGGTGATTCATGGTCTCTTCAAGGGGAAAGTTCTTCGTATAATCATAGATCATGTATAACGTGCTGACGACGAACATAATGGGCTGTACAGCAACATCGAAATTCTCATCCGACATCAAGTCGGAGCCTATCGTCTTACATGTCTAGGTCAGGCAGAGTCGATGGACACCAATGCTTCGGAACGGAAAGTCTTCGACTCCAACCCCGAGGGACAACGCGGTAAAAGAAACCACTCCTTCGCTGGAAAGGGACCCCAGTCAGCTGAACGTGCGTAGCTAGAACCAATTAGCACAATACCGTGCTAAATGGAGAGGCATGTTGGCTGAGGCCTAATTCTATCCAGACTGTGACGCCAGCCAAGTAAGAAAGAAGATCTTGAACCGTTGACAGACCCCAGAGACTGTCAAAGACGGTTTCTCAAAAGTCGAAATATCACGAATGGTTACTTAGGAAGCTAGGTCCCACCTCACACAATACTCTAGCGCCACCTGAAGTCGCCAAACTTCAGGGAGCTCATAGAACACTCTCGCACCATCAGCATAAAAATGTAGATGTAAAGCAGAGGACCAAGGCCACTACCTTGAGCTACTCCATGGGATGGAGACGACGATGTTGTTGCTGTTCGTAAGAAAAGGTTTGATTGGAAATTCAAGTTTGAAAATGATTTATCAAGATAGATCGGAAAGTATGCTCAAGTCGATGACAAACTGACTGTCATCCTGACACGTACGACATCAGAGAAAATTTCAGCCTGGGAGTAGTTGAAATCTTCCTTTAAGAAAATCACGCTAATTTGCAACAGAAGGACAAAGTGTACCAAGTTCTCAACTTCTTATTAGTTCCGGGAAGGTACAAAAAGGAAATTACTCAGTACTTCCCTTTTAATCGCATCGTCACAGTAGCGTCGAAAATCAAAAGTCTTAAACTTTGAACGCCTCAAAACAATTCGCATCAAGACTAAATTCCTGAATCACATAACGCGCCAATTCGAAAGAATGGAGACGAGTGGGCAAAAGAAGATAAAGCTAATCGCAGATTACTTGGAAGGAACGTTTAAGCCATTCGACGGTCAAACTCTTCCTGTCACTTGCAATGGATTTGACCTATACGACGACAATTATGTTCTGAGAAGTGATACCTTGGCAGAGCTCAAGGAACAACTAAAAAAGCTCAAACCGAAAAAAGCTCCTGGTTACGATTTAATTTCAGGAAAAAATTCTTAAAAAGTTACCTAAGAAAGCCGTTCTTAAGTTACTCTACTTAATTAATGCCGCGCTTAGACTCTAGTCAATGGAAACTGGCAGAAGTTATGATTGTACCAAAACTCGGGAAACCACCAACGGATAAAAGTCCTATAGACCTATCTCACTACTTCCGATAATATCTAAAGTATTTGAAAAAATTCGGATTAGACGTTTAATTCAAATTGTTGAGTCTTAGAAGTAAACGCGCAACTATTGACCAAGTACATCGTATAACTGTTGCAATTGACAAAGTTTGTCATGAAGGCTAGAAATATAAACTCTCCCGATTTCTACCGGGGAAACTATATAGTATTTTAGCGAACTATCTCTCTGATAGTATCTGTGGGTCGCCGTAGCGTAGTGGGTAAGTGCGTCGACTCCTACGCAGAGGGTGCCAGGTTCGATACCCGAATTTACCGCCTATCATTATTCACGGCTCCACCTCTTTCGAGTCACTGACAATGCTCAAAGAGTATTCCTGTCTAGAAAAAGCTTCTCAAACTTGGCCGTTCGGAGTCGGCATTAAACTGTAGGTCCCTTCCACTCGTGAGAGAACAATAGCATGCACAACACAAGTGGTTGCTGAGAAGCTAGGCCCAGGTCCACCTAGGACTGTCGCGCCACCCATATTATTATTATTATTATCTCTCTGATAGGATCTTTCGTGTGAAGCATGGAAATGAATACTCATATGAAATATAAATGCTGGTGTACCGCAAGGGAGTGCTCTTGGCCCTCAGCTATACCTACTGTATACTAGTGATTTACCACAAGAAGAACTCACTGTGCTAGGCCCATTTGCTGGCGACATTATACACCGCCATACAGCAAAATTACAACGTTCACTAGATCGGATATGAACTTCTCGCGAATGGTTCGGGTTCGGCCCCTTTCCTGGCAAGCTGACCTGCGACCCAGTATATTAGAATGGCTATATCAGCCGGTGGTATATCCAACAATTTAGACGCTTCTTTGCCCGCCAGAACCTTCACTTTAAAAACACTGCCATACCTGATCACAGTCTGATAGAGCACTGCAAGTTTAAAACTTCGTAGAAAATGCCCGCGCCATTTCCATCTTCGATCCGTACGTTTACACTTGGATGGAGGTCCACTCGTTGATGGGTTCATTCCTCCCTAGTTGGGAAATGACAACTAAAAGGTCTTTCAACATCTAGGGATGGAAGGAAATATCCGTTTTCGATTTATTCAATCTGTAGTCTACTGAGTATATGTACATGCGTAGCCATGGGGGCTGGTAGCCGCAGTTTTCTGCAGGTAGAGGTAGGTCGAGTGGAAGAAGACCCAGTAGAACCCCCACCTTGTTGTGTACCTCCACCACTTTGATAGCCGAGTTACCTAGGGTTGCATTAATGAATATTCCCTTCCGTCCCTAGATTTCGAAAGACCTTTTAGTTGTCATTTCCCAACTAGGGAGGAATGGAATTCCAATGAACCCGTCAACAACTCGACCTTCATCCATGTATACACGAATGGATCGAAGATAGAAATGGGCTCGCAATTAAGAGAGATTTCACTGTGATACCATTCTTTATAGAAGGAGAACAATATTCGTATTCGGCCCTTGGTGGTAGAAAACCTCCATGAAATGATTCTTGATAGAGTTGGTCCCTCTTTTAAACTGATCACGGATCAGCTTTACCAGGATCTGAAACTCAGCAGTTAAACTTATTGTACATAACTTGCATGATCTTCTATAAGAGCGAAGATAAGTTAGAGCACAGATCTAGATTTACATATTTCCATGTTTGGCGCCTATCTGGTCGCCTATGAACACAGATGTGCCGTGCAGCGTCATCTGTTAAAAGCAAATCAGTCCCTGAACGACAACTGACACCACTGCATAAGGTGCAGCCCACAACGTGAAGATTGCAAGAAACAAGACCGATCATCGTCATACAACGTGCACTTGTAAAATGTGTGCCACCATCTGATGCACCTGATGACTATTTAATCTCCCACCCAACTGCCACCGATCCCTCGTTCAATCACTCGCCCCCATCTAATTGAACAAAAACCAAGAACACGCCACCCGCGCGTGCAACATGTGTTCCGTTCACCATTATCGCCGCGTCCAGGGTTATGCCCAATCAGATGTGGACCCCTTCGACCGAAAGAAAGTAAAAATCCGGAAATGTAACACGAGCTAATTACCGCTAGACTACTAGGTCAACAGGGAGTCAACCAGATTTCCACCGAATTCACTGCAGCGACAATCACCGACGCACACACATATGTACGCACACAATTGAAACGGATGCAAGAACCATTGTCGTCGCATTAAAAAGTCGTAACGCATCACAGACGCAAGCAGTCTAACAGCCGGTCAGTCGGTTCGCTTCACCTTTTGAAGTACCGGCGCGCGATAATTTCACACATGAAACTGTGCAATTACATCCATGTGCGTGGAGTTGTCATTGACGCTCCCGAGTCCAGACCAGACTCACTGACAGCCTTGAGTTAAGCACCAACCAACGCCATCCACGATGCCCCGCTGTAGGTAGTCGCTCGGCTCGGCTCAACTCCACTGATGATGATGATGGTGATGATCAAACGGGTACACACGCCGGCTTGGCTCGATTTGTCGCGCGGCAACGACCGAGGGCAGGTACACCGCCAATTCGTACCCTGCTCCTCCGAAATGAGATAATGTGTGTATTGCGGAGGCACTCACATTAAATTGCCCCCACCATGGTGGGCTATTAAAATGGAAAATTGCCGGCCTCTACTGTAATCACCGGAATTTTTAAATTAATACCTCTTCCACCTTGTGGATGTGGTCGACGCGGAGCATGTGCTTCGTTTCATTTTCGTTACGCGAATTGGTCACCTACAAGCTCGATCCGGTTCACGCCGCCTGGCGTCAACACGGGGCGGTCAGAGTGCGAACTGAACTACTCACCCCATTATTTCACACTTTTCGGCTTCTCGTCGTCTCTCATCCTTCAGCCACACATTTGCATAAACTGTCAGTGACCAGGCCAACTAGCCGACCGGCCAATGGAAGGGGTTGTGCATGCGAAGCAGACACCAAAGTGAGCGTTCAACCCTTGTGCGCAACACAAACGTACACACACACAGAACACATTCCGGCGGAGGGGCGGGTTTCTTGGGGCGATAATCTTTTGGATCTCTGCGCTAAGGGTTTCCTCCTCGTACGCATTTCCATAAAATGTTTATTAAGATAACTGTTTTTGTTGTAAATTAGTCGGATACGGAATTCTCTGTCGCATTTGGTCGTTTTCCATTGTGTCGTCTTAGCGTGGCAAGATTAAGTACTGAAGGAGCACATGTAATCTCTCATCAGTTATGTGAAGTAAACAATTGGATGGGGGGCTGCGACGACGCTTCTCGTAGATGCTCAAAAGACGGTAGACAAAGGAAAGCATACGAGACTACCAGACCACCAGACCACCAGGCCACCAGCAAAGCGCCAGCAGAGCTGTTTTAAGGGCAATTACCGCTGCATAATCACTCCGTCTAGAGGAGAATTAAATTCAACTCGTAATCCGGCATTTTAAAGCCGCTCAAGTGGTGATTATTTGGATTTGCGTTTGTTTTTATTTTTGAGGGGTACATTTTTGACGATTTTTTTTTGCGCGTAAGTCTTTAAAGAGAATTCGTCTTGCAGGTGGTTTCGTTGACAGGGAGTTAACACAGATTAGGTTGAGATCTTTATGAATTCGGAGAGACATTTCATATTGTCATTGAAGAAGGCAAGAAGTTGGGTGAGGTTAGGTTAGGTTATGTAGGAGAGGTTGACTGCAGAGGGCAGCCAAAATAGTCCCATTATGATACCACTCGGGTTGACAACTGCTGAGCTTGGAACCAGCTGGGTCTTGGAACAAGGCGTTTTCGCTGAGTAATGCTGACGCTGGTTGAGATTATCAAAATAGTAGATACCTAGATGTCAGACCTACGCCTGGTTAGAGAGCTTCACGAGCAGAGAAGGTGACTTGGCGTTTCCACTTCCCCCTCATCCATGGAGCTTCTGCAAAAATCATTGTACAGGAAACCGGTTGGGCTATAAAAGTAAAAAAAAATTGAGTATTCGAACGTATTCGTTACTTAAACATAGTTTTTTCTTAATTATTTATTTAATTATTCTTATTCTTGTGATTTTATGATACTATCCAATTACAATACATACAATAATTCATGTCACGGAAGAAAAAAGATAAAAAGAAATAAGAATAAGAAAGTTGTAACATTCCATATTTTAATTTAAAAAAAATCGAGTCGAAAATTCAATGGATATACAATAAGAATTAAGCTTCGGGTGGGGTGACCCTAAAAAGCAACTTCATACAAAATTAAGTACTAAGTTAGTTCATAGAAACTGTTACTCAAAAGCAATCAAAAGTAATTGCTGAAAAATGCAGTATCAAATGTTAAAAGCAAAAGATAAAATTTATACCAGAATATCAGAAATTATAGATTCTAAAACAGCGAAATTAAGACCGAAAAGCCAGATTTTAAACGTTCCAGGTATTGATATTGACCTGATCGACTGTGGGAATTTAGTAAAAAGGCGATGCTTACGATACGCAGTGGTACGGAATACGGGTACAGATAACTTGTTACAGAAGTTTCCCCATAAATTATAATTTGAAATGAGACGAAAGTTACGGTACATTCATGAAAAACGTTGTTAACACTTTAAAACAATACATGTGACAAACTGGGAGGATTTTTTGGTTGCGGAACAGAGTAAAGCTTGGATATCTACCAGGTTTACCACAAATTTTCCCTAAAATATATTTCTGCTAAATCAGCAGCGGTTGTATTTTATTTAAGTAGACACCATCCCAACAAGTAATTCCGTATTGCAGCTTAGAATGGAAAACTCCATAATAAATTGTTTTTAACAACAAGAAAAAATGTCTAAGTGTACATCTAAAAAACTTATTCAGTGAGTCTACGTGATTCGAAAAACTCATTCTTGAATCAAGTGTGAGCCCAAATACATAAATCGTCGACTATTTCTATTAGAAAACATTTATCACTACAGTTTAGGCTGCTACAAAAAGTGGGAGTACATAGTACAGAGTACATTTACAGTTAGACAGTTTGTATTTTTCACATTCTGGTGCGTGGAAGTACACATTTGGCTCGAATTTATGCGCGAAAGACAAGTTGGAAAACATGATTTTAGTTTTGGAGCTTATAACTAAATTATGCATTGCAAACCAAGGGACGTTTCAGGCCTCTAGTTCAGGTTTCTAGTTAGGTAGGTAGGTAGAGAGGCTGCTAGTGAATTCACCAGCACACTTAGACCATGTTGGTCCATTGCGATACCCACAGTCAGACTGCTATCACTGATTGACCACTTTAGAGATTATGCCGTTAATTTGATCCCTACGGCGAATGGTGACTGGACCAGATTTGAAAATCACATAAAAGCAGAGATAATGGATGATAGAGATATCCAACTTCGGCCATTTTTACCCCTAGCCCACAACGAAGATGTAGTGGTAATCCCTTGTATTTCACTTACAACGCTTACAACGCTCGTCAATTCACCACAATATGGGGGCCGATTCGTGAATTTTGTGGGAAAAAAGCGGCAGATTCATGAATTTAGTGGGAATCCATGTACTTTCCATGTAACGTACATGGGTATGTTGTTCGGAGGGTGTTCAAAAGTTGACTAGTATTTTTAAGGGAATTTCCTTACATTGTTATATGGACTTTCGTGAATAAAAATTTATTGCAATGTCCATTTAACTGGAACTATTTGACCTAAAATTAATTCTTAAGTGTATATATAGCCTATTCATAAACCATACCTGACAAATTAACTCAAAAAATGAAGCCCGCTTTGTACGCTTAATTCATGAATTCTGTAAAACTAATGAATTCAATGTAAACAAATTGATAAGAACAATGGCAAGATATTGCACCTTTTACTAATGCATAAAAATGGTTGTCAAAACATCTTATTTGTGATTCACGCTTCAATAATATTTTTATTATTGGTTAACTGAATGTGTGAAAGTATTATTAATTTTTAATCATACGAAAAAATTCACACTATGTTGTGCATTCATTAATTCTGTCCAAGTATTTCAGATTGTAAATAGCTCAAATTTTTAATGACTCAACTTCATGAACATAAACATTGTTCGTTCGTTTACCCCTCCATACTGTGTTGAAAATTGAACACCAAAATTTGAAAAAACGTTCAAATAACGAGCGAATTTTCAAATAAGAATTCTAATTCACCTCATTACTAAGGTGGGGAAGGGTATCAGCTGTCTCCACAGCTGTTCTCAAGAGCTCACACAAGGACAAAAAGCGTATAAAAAACGCTGTCAGATGAAATCAAGGGGCAAGGGAGGTAGAAGTTGGATATCTCTATTATAGGTTATCTCTGCATAAAAGTGTATTAACTTTGCTTTCACTGGGATTCGAACGGGGAACCCCGCTAACGGCAGGCACTCAACCAACAGCGCCATCCAGTCCTCATAGTTTCTAGTTACTTTCGTTACTTCTTCCAAGACTGATATTTTTATGTTAAAATTCATGCTTCTGATTTTAGGACCTCAAGTAGGAACGTTGTATTCAACTAAATGAAGTATTAGGCACCTTTTGGTATGATCATATGAAAGATCCCAAAATTTACCATACATTTTGTAAAAAATGTTTCATTATACAGTAGAATCTTAGAAAAATTAACAATAAGATAGATAGATAGATTTTATTTTTTCCCAATCGATACCATATATAATAACATGATTTAACTTATGATTTAATATAATTTGACCAAACATGATTTAATAATTTAACAAGAATATTAATGAATAAAAACATGCTCCGTTCACCTTTTTCACGTACATTAATCAAAAGCATTTCATTTTAATTGAAAAAAAACGAATGAAAGTTGTTAAAAAAGTGATAAAAATAGATACTTATTCACGTTTTCTTCTAAAACAAAAACTGCTCTATGGTAGACTGCAGTCCAGAAGAAAGTTGTACTACAAATTCCTTCATCTTTCTAAATTGTTCTTCTTATATAACCGTTCATATTTCCGAGATTCTACTGTAGCTACATCTTTAAAAACTACAATGGACTAAACACAATCTACTAAAGCAGAACAAAAGTCAACAAAATATTCACATTTTCAAGTGTATACCATAAGATTGTAATGAAACTTCACCATACCGCTTCGTTATCATCTCAAACAGACAAAATACAAAGCGATACGATCGTATTCCACACATTTCGTTACTCAGTAACGAAAACATACATTTTACTACAGAACTATATTGCGGGCGTGTATTCCAATTTTCCGATAGTGACCGTGTGCAGATTTAAGCAGTCTGAGTAGATAGAGTTCACAGCCACTTAAGACTTAGTGCCGGTCATATTTCCTTTATTTTAAGGCAGGTGGGGCGTTTGAGCCTTTTATGGTTGGTTGTTATAATTCTGTATTGTAAGAAGGGGGCGTTCGGTATAGGACGTGAATCCCCTTCTGGTTCTAGAGAGGAGGGTGTACCACACCTTAAGCGGGGGCGTTTGAGCCTTTTATGGTTGGTTGTTATAATTCTGTATTGTAAAAAGGGGGCGTTCGACATAGGACGTGAATCCCCTCCTGGTCCTAGAGAGGAGGGCGTACCACACCTTAAGCGTTCATCAGCTTTGCAATTTGCGGGTATGGCACAGTGTTCCCTGAAATAAAGCGATGTTTTTGAACTGAACATGACATTGCCCAAGAACTTAACTAACGATCTGACATGCTTGTCCGAACTGATTCACCTTGATATCCCTTTTGGTTCGCATTGTTCTTGAGCTAGGGCAGTACCTCTATCTTTGCTTTTATCGTAATGGTTTCGAGGAGAGAATAATATTATTCTTTGGAAGACGGACACCTACAGCCATCCCTTCGTCCGTCTTCGAACCGTCTCTGTATATTTGCAAAGGATCAGCCAGCGTTTGGTTGTTGGACACACAATCCGATCTGGAAGGAACGCTAGTGGATTTCACAGCATTCTTCAACTGAAGTAACTCTGATGAGCGACACTTTAAATGTGTCCCCCTTCGGTTGCAATTTCCTGCTGACTGGGATTCGAAAATCCTCTAGCGCCGGAGTCGAGTTGTCAATGCGATCCAATTGGAGTAACCACCTTAGGTGTTGGATAAGCAGAAGCCTGACTTGACCCTTGTCGTCATACAGATATATTCCACTCAAGTCAAATATGGTATGTTGTCCCTCGAAGGGGACTCTCCCATCCACCATCGATTGATAATCCGCATATGATGAGCGTTTATAGAGACGAGCCATATAGAGCCATCTCTAGCCTTGACATCCCTGCCAAACTCATCAGGTTAACGCTCGCTGCTCTATCAAGGTCGGTAACGACCTCAACGAGACCTTGGATGTCAAAGGAGGACTTAGACAAGGTGACGCACTGTCATGAGATTTCTTTAACACCGCACTTGAAAGAATTACGCGAAACTCAGACACCAACACCGGAGGCACAATCTTTCAAAAGTCGGTGCAAGTACCAGCGTACGCCGACGATATCGATATAATCGGCAGAACACAGCGGTGTGCACTGGTGCGTTAGCTAGAATCGAAACGGAAGCTGTCAAAATGGGCAGTAAATTAGGGCGAAAACAAGTATGTGCTGTCAATAAGAAGATATCCAAACAACATAGACGAATTGGACAGAACGTCACAATCGGGAGCTTTAACTTTGAGGTAGTAAGGGACTTTGTCTACCTTGGCTTTGCTAGAAATAAAACGAAGAATTACTCTTGAAATCGCTGTTTCTTTGGGATGAGAAGGCAACTGAGTAGCAAGGGCCTATCCCGAACAACTAAGGAGGTCCTGTACAACTCCTTGATCATCCCAGTCTGAAGCACGGACTCTGTCAAAAGCGGATGAAGATATCTTCGAAAGAAAAATTCATTGGAAATTATATGGTCCCGTATGCGTTGACGGGCTCTGGAGTAGGAGATTCAACGACGAACTATACGAGCTACACAGCGAGAGTGACCTAGTCAAAAACATGCGCATCAGTACCTTAAGGTAGTTAGGACATGTAGAACGAATGGTATCCAATGTTCCGACCCGCAGTCTTCGAATCTAACCCGGACGGAAAACGCAGTATAGGAAGTCTTCGTCTTAGGCAGCGTGCATAAGTTGACTGCAGACAGCCCTGCTAGTTGAAGAGGCTTGTTAGTTAAGGTCCAGGTTCACTCCGAACACTTAAGTAAGTAAGTAAGCTTAAGACTCTTTGCTTGAGTCTACCTCCAAAACAACAAAACCACGTCCAGAGTAGCGCTTTTATCTGCTGCAATTACTCAGTTCTTCATTCTCTTTTTGTCTAGCCCGGGCTTCCTTGATTGCGGTGATGTAGTCTGGGCATCAGCGAGTTCATCGACTTCGCGTGGGGAATTGGATGCCATCACATTTCACGTCCACAATCCTCCACTAATGTATTCAATTTCACTCTCAATTCATCATGTGATTACTCAAGGCCGTACCTGTAGTTTCATAACATCCAGCTTTTGTTTAAATTGACTCTAAATTGACCCTCACATTTTTCCTGACCAAAGCCAAGACATCTTTCCCGAAATCTTGAAAATCACCCCAGGATCATCCCGAAAATAGAGCACATCCGGAAATGTCATCAATTTATTGCTTTAAATGCCCCCGACAATTTGTTATCCGACTTCAAGTTGAGCCGCCAGCAGAGGCAGAGAGGGAGAGTATCTGTCATTAGCATTGATTAATTCCTCAAGACATTTACATATAAAAACAATCAATCACATCCTTAGCGCATCAACCCTAGGATCTTACGCGCGTATTCCTGCTTCCGAGGTAAAAGTACGCACACCCGGAAACATACACACACACAGACATACGAAGGACCTTCCACTCGTGCTGTATCACCCCTCACCTCGCCAGGATGTAAACAACGACTGGCAAGGAAAAATAATGCAGAAACTAAAAATGCCTGTCTCCCTGGTCCTTCACGACCCCAACTACGACGACCATCATCATCAAGCGGAACAACAACACGATGCGGAGAGAGAGGAGGCGGGGTGGATGAGGAGGTGGCCTGCATGAAAATAAAAACAATCAACTTAGGAAAGAAATTAGGAAAAAGGATATAATTAAGGCCATCATCGTTAAGTATCCAGAAAACTAATGATAGCCAAAGCCAATTGTCCCACAGTCCGGAGAACATCGCCACCACCACCCACAGCCACCCAAGTCGGGCAGCGACTAATTCCGATGCGTATCCATCAATCCCTCGTCTCACACAATCGCCGCTTTATGCCCGTGTTTCACTTGTGCCTGTCGTCGGCTGTGTGGGGCTTTCGCTAGATTTACCACATGGGCAGGGGAGGTCATCTCACTCGCCCTCGCTCATGCAGGCGTCTGCGGCGCAACCTTGTGGGAACTTTTCTGGAAACGTTTCAATTAGCCACAAGCCCGGCACAGAGCGGCCCAGAGCACGGCATTGGACTGTCGGAGTACACGGTGACCTTTTTACGGAGTGGTTCATTTTATTACGTGGAAACAGAAGCGTTAATGGCTTTGGCATCAGGATACTCATCAGCGACGACGACGGCGGCGGTGCTGGGTGGTTGATGATGATTTTTCTGGCTTCCCTTTCTCCGTTTCGTTCTTTTCTGGATGCTACCGGGATAGGAAACTTTATCTTAATTTCCCGTTGTCGTGCTTGTTGTTTGGTGGTCGCCAGGATGACGACGATGTCAGTACCGTCGACGGTCGACGGTGTGGGCATTCTGCGGCAAGGACGTCGTCGATGGGGCGGAGTAGGAGAGATTATTTTGATAAATTAC